>OZ020484.1:29177973-31577973 GCA_963971405.1 Psococerastis gibbosa
CAAGTTGTATGAAATATTATGGGACGGTCTTCAAATACTAATTGACAATGGCCGTGCATTTTTAACAAAATTTATTAATAATTTCTCCCTCCACAGCCGCAAAGAATAAAGATATGAGAATAGTCAGAAGAAAAATTCATAGAACATTCAAGTTTTCTCAAAAGGCAGTCCATTTCCCCGACAAAGTTATAATTACTGTGCTTTGAAATCAAATCAATTTAATGCACTTTATCGAGTAATTCAAAAGTAAAATATTTCAGATCAGAAAATGTACATTTTCTTCTAAAGCTTGCATTTTTGATGAATTTTTTGGTGGCTGTGGGACGGGAAATTAACGAATTTCGTCATAAATCCATGACCATTCCTTCTTTACAAAATATTTTGAAATCGCCTCCTTATAGATAAACACAAAATTTGATTTGGTCAATTCAGCTTATTTTAGTTTTGACCAATCTGCAATAAATGAATATAGTAACAAACCATTAATCAGTGTAGAACCAGGGTATTTTTCAAATATATGGCTGCAGTTTAGCATATCATTAACTTAAAGTATATACCTATTGTGATGTTTTATAAATCCATAATTTTACTTAGATTTGCTAAACTTACTGTTAAGAGAATACACCGTCATAATCATTAAAGGGAGTTCTTTAGAAATATTATTATAATTCTTCCCAATGCGCTGGTTTTAGCCCCAAAACTATCAAAAACAAATTAAAATTAATTTCACTAGGAACAGCTACTATGACAGGTAAAATTCGATAAGGTAGCCGCGTCTTCATGTCCAAATCAAACGCCACGGTCAGGTACGTCTATCCTTAACATAAAATTGTCAGATGTATCGCGCGTGCGCCCCAAATATGGTGGACAATGGCAACCACTACCCCAACTCAATATTAGAAATTTGTTTAAATAAAAAACTGCATTGCCTTTTTTTAATCAAGCCGAAAAGTTCCATTTCCTTCTTATGTTTTTGCATCATCGTGTTTTAATTAATACCCATTAATAAATCCGTAGGTACCCATAATACTTAGGTTTCACTCCTAGCAGAAATCGCCAGTACCATAACTTATCACATTCACGACTCTTAACACAAAGGAGTTTGATTTTCATAACGAATTCACCCAAAATATTCAACCTATTTCAGGTTATTGTTCTCGTTGCCCTCGTCGGCGCCATCTCCGCCCAAAACGTGAGGCTGCCCGAAGAGGCGCCCGCCAAGTACAACTTCCAGTACAGCGTGGCCGACCCCACCACCGGCGACCAGAAGAGCCAGGAGGAGAGCCGCGACGGGGATCGCGTCGAAGGCTTCTACTCCCTGGTCGAGCCCGATGGCACCGTCCGTCGTGTCGACTACACCGCTGACGATGTCAACGGATTCCAAGCTCACGTAACCAAGGACGGAGCTGGTTCTGCCCCCGTAAGTTTATTAAATTCATCAGCTCTTGTACGGAACTGTGGAAGATGTCGCCTAGAAGACCTAGGAGGAGATAAGTGGCAGCAGAATCTACGTCTGCCCAATGGGTATTACATCGCTCATGCTGGCTACAATGGTCAGATACCATTATTAATTTAAGACATACACGTTTTTGATATAGGGAAAGAATGCAGTGGCGCGGGCGGGAGTACATACAATTAAGTATCTATGTCAGTCCGTTGATAATGACTTCAGAGCCACTGCTATATGAGCAAGAAGATATACCTATCAATTAAATGCAATATTTAATTAATTATTTTTAAAGAGGATATGTTCTATACCAAAATGCGGAAACCAATGCGCGACAAGGATGTAAGCCAATGGGTACCGCTTTGTGACTCATTGGTGCGTTGACAATGGCTACTATTCCCATTGGTTAACGCAATTGCGTAATTGACAGTTAGCCTATCACGCAGTCTCTCCATAGGGTTCTTATAGCACCAAAAGCTAGCTTTCAGTTAGTGTATGAGAGTGTATGACTAATCTAACACTTTCGTCACAGGTCGCCCGCACCCTTGTCGCCAAGCCTGCCATCCGCACCATTGTCGCCCAGCCCGCCGTTCGCATCGTGAGCCAGCCCGCCGTGCGCACCATCGTCCAGCCTGCCGTTACTCGCTACGTGCAGCCTCAGCTCGTGTCCCGGCCCCTACTCACTGCCACCCCTTACATCCAATCTGCTCCCATTATCCGCTCTGCCGCTCCCCAGTACCCTTACATCACCAGGAACCTGGCCTCCCCCCAACTTCTGTTTTAAATTAACCCCTACGTCAATTCACTGTGTCAGTTCTGACTGTTCTTCTCCTTTCCTATCCTGAAGATTATAGCCTAGATTTTTTTCCTAAGAGGACTCTACGAAACACTGACGTGCCATGACAATAATGTACCAAGACTTTGAAATATAATTATTAATTAGGTAAATTATTTTTTTGATTGTTTTAAACTCATTTTTCAATTTATGCTTAATCTAGATATAATATTATAATGCAAGTAGAAAATATGAATCTGCAATACAATGGATAAAACTATTCGGGCTAGTGGGCCGTGGTTGAAATAAAGTATTTTATTTACTCGTAGCGCGGAGTCTCGATAATATACCACCATGGCTCACTAGGCTGCAAAGTTCGACGATTTCAATGTTATGCAATTCTAATACAAGGAAAATTGTATTTTTTAGTTACGCTCATTTTAAGATACGATAATTATTGTAGCTTAAATAGCTATAGCTCCTCCATGCACAGCTAGGGTGTTTCCATTGGGTGAAGATGACGCCATGAACAAGATGGGTGTAACTTATAGGGGCCTGAGGTGACCATAGCAGTATTTGGAACATTGTGGTGAGCAACATACTCGGCAGTCGCGTTTTCCCCTACCGATTAAAGTTGAGTGGAACCATTTTGGAAAATTTTTCTTTTATGCCGAGTCTCAAATCTTGTACTGCCATTCATATTCTAGTTCTTTACCTAATGGACTATTCCTCAACATCGATAGTTTTGACAATTACACTGAATTTTGTCCTGGGCCGGGGGAGTGCACGACAGGGAAAATAATTTAAGTACAAGAAATTATAAACAGACTTACTCAGGGTCGGTTGTCACGCGAAATTCTTCTTCTAAAGAAAGCTCTTCTTCGTCATCTCTCTTCCCAACAATTGGGAGACTGAGGGGCAGTGGAAGGTCATCTACCGATTGTATCCGACTCATCGATCCTGCAAATCAATTAACAAATTTAATTATGGTAAAACAAAAAACTGTTTGAGTTTCATTAAAATGGGCTTGAATTGGCGAATAAAACATATTAAGGTAGCCCAAATGCTGGAGTTTTCATTCTCACTTAAGAGTGTACAGCCCGTAGGAAATTGGCAGCCCGAAATTTAATACTTTGTATTTTTTATTTAATTAACTAAGCAAGTTATTAAAGATTTGGCTCATTTAAGTTGTAGAAGACTACTTCATGCATCATAAATAAAGCATTTTTAGTTTTCGAAATTGTAGTTTTTATATAAAATACGGGAAAAGTTATTGTTTATAAAATATTATCATGTTTATGAAAAAACTACAATTTCGAGAATTAAAAATATCTTATTATATGATGCATGAAGTAGTCTTCCACAACTTTAATGAGCCAAATCTTTTACAACATGCTTAGTTAATTAGATTAAAAAATAAAAAGTATTAATTTTCGGGCGGCCAATTTCCTGCTGTACACTCTTAGATGCGGTTTTGCATCGATTTTCTCTTCAGAGCGGCTCAGACCAAGTGTTGGAAAAGAAATTGTAGCAACTCACCTAAATAAGCTCGTCTGCATACTGGAAGCCAGAGAAAGAGAGAAGCATAGGTTAAGAATTAAATATTGCAAGTACCTATATAGTAAAGACGGTTTTAAAAAACAATATACGGTGTATCATACATTTATACAAAACATTGTGCTTTATTTGGAGATATCGAACACGTCATGCAACAATTCAAGTGAATATTTATCCTTTGATCTTTTTGCAAAAGTCAACAAATTTACACAAGTCATCCTTTAATTATGCTATATGACTAACGTCCACTCATGCTTTACTTAAATTATTAAATTAATAATCTGGGTTATTTTATTAATGCAAGTAAGCTACAGTAGGTAAGCCCGAGTTTTTTCTACCAAGATTAACCCAAAAGAATTTACATTGTGTCGCCAAATTGCATAATTGGATAGGCTAACTAATGTCAGGTAATTAAGCTGTAACAATGGGTTTTGCTGACTGCTAGAACTGCTGAATATGAGCAGGCTTTCAGGAATCATTTAGTGTTTTAAGTTCTTCCTACGTTTTGGTCTTTTGGTTGAAAGGCCCGGCCCTACCATTGATTGAAAAATATGGGTAAAAGGATTACTGCACGACCTATGCATGGCATCAACCAATGTACGACGGTGCCTTGCAGTATTCTATGCCGGGACATTTCAAGCGATGATGGGAACCACCCTTATTAGTTGTCAGTTACCTATGAAAAGGGAAATTTGACATTCAAAAGAAAAATTCGCTATGATACTCCTAGAACTAGAAGTAGAAACAAACAGCAAGCTGAGGGCAACATGCACAGTCGTTACTTCTCCTTAAACAATCCTTTATCTTCAATAGGTGAATTTTATTGGAAAAAGTTCGAACCCAATGAGGGTATAGGTCTAAGCACTGGTATAAGATCCTCTCCTTGGGATGTTGTGAGCAAAGCGTATGATAGCCCCGTTTTCCCCTACCGATGAAGGTAAGGCATCCATTAGGGTTGGGTGGACCCAGGCCAGGCGTAATGGTTTTCCTTTTATGCCGAGTGTCGAACCTCGACCTTCCGTTTCATAGCCTAGTTCTCTGCCAACTTCTATTTCTGACTATTAGAATTTTCATTTAAGGTATTCTCCAATAATTGAAGGAACGTCTATGCATGCCGCCCTAAGTGATGTTGCGCTGCTCTTCAAACGTGTTGGAATTATGTGCTCGGGTCCTTGTTATATGAAAATCAAAAAGTAAAATGAGCTTACCGGCATTATCCCGAAGGTTGCTAGCGTTGATGTGCGGATCAAATAAGAGGTTTGGACAGAGCTTGAGGCGCATGCGTGAAAAGTTTTCATGATGAGAAAGCTTCCAGAACTTTTCACAGCCAGCTCTGAAACGAAACCAAAAATCGAATTACACCCTAATTCACAACATGTACGGTATAACACTTTTTAATATGTTGATCATGAATAGGCCGACATTACTTGCGAGAGAGCTACAGTAAGCAGTCAATAAATAACTTATTTGTCGAGTAAGAAAGTTTTTGGAGTGGAGGTAGATTTTTCAAAAGTGAACTAAATTAATTGATGTGTAGCTACATGTGCATATGTATTTGAAATTCCTCGCCAGAAGAAACTATGACAGAGACTAATTCGGGAAGGTTTAGGACAGCCTCCCATCAATTTCTGGGAGTGATGTGAGAGAGTGAATGTTTTTTTTCTTTTTCTTCCTTTGTTTTGTATTTATAAAGAGATATTTCATTCCACTATTAATATGTAATTAAATTTCCATTCGCACTGATATCGATCGCCACACACACCCTATCTGACTAGATAGTGTAACAAGTAGTTTTTACAGCCAATTAGGATCGGTCATTGCGCATAAAATAACAATTGGCCAAAAACCTATGCCAACAAGGTGCCAATGAATAGCCAAGTACAAAACTGGACGTCCGCCAGGCTGTACGGCTGCAGAATAGCAATCACAAGTGACATAAGGCCCAAAAAGTGGGGCATCAGCGGGGTCGTCGCATATAAATATGCGGGGAACACAACAATAGGCATCAGTGAGGAGTAACACATCAAAAACCATGAGTCTCCAAGCAGTAAGTAAAATTGTAATTAGAGTAATTGCTATTATTTTACGAGTTTTTACAAAATTAATTAATTCCTCGTTCTGCGGCCAGTTCTGCATCAGTTGAAAAATTCATAACAATGCAAGTTTTCTCAAATTGTATGCTATTCCCCCGACAGAATTACTATCAGCATAAAGCACTTATTTATGTTTTCTTAGAACAATAGTATTTCAAGTGAAAGAATTAAAATTTACAGTGAATTTATGATTTTTTTCATCTGACAATTTTCATATTGTTGCTGCAGCAAAACGAGGAATTGATTAATTTCGTCAAAAATATTTAGTAGTCTCTGAATTAACAAATTTTTTTACACCACCTACATGTAGTTCGTTCGCATCATAAACCGGATAATTCGTTCAATAATATTTAAGAGGAAGATGACCCAAAATAGGTGGGTTTATATATTTTTATTTAATTTCATACCTAAGTTGTAGTATAACGATTTGGTCTGTTCAATTTATCAGAAGACTACTTCATACATAGCACTAAAAGGATTTTTTTTTTTTTTTAGTTTTGACTAAGAGGGTTTTGCTTGTAATTTACCGAATTATCAAATTAATGGAAAAACGTAAAAAAAAAAACAACACTATAATAATAATAATATGGTGTATGAAATAGTAGTCTACCAATTGAATATGCCAAATCATTATATCTTAAGTATTACATTACTTCAGTATTATATTAAGTATGATAAGTAAAAAATATAAACCAACATATTTTGTGGTGATCCAAATGTCAACGGTCAACATTAAGAAGCATTTCCTGCAGTATTACGATTATGCAACCTTGTCAACGCGAATGCATGAAATTCATACAATACTTGAAACTTGATTTTGGTATGTCCTTTGACAAGCTGAAGATTTGTAAGACAATCATTTAGTAATTTCCATAAGCAGAGTCATGAATACAGTTGCTGGGCATTATTCCCTTACAAGGTTGTCATTGCAATTATTCAAAAGAAAGGCCAGCATCTAGTAAATTTTCGAAAATTTATCGCATCGACAGTTACGTTTTCTATCTTCTTGAGCGTTAATCACTTTATATGTACAGTAGGTACGAGTTTGAACAGTTGTTCTTATTCCATTCTGCGATCCGGTTGATTTTTCGAGCATTAGTAGTATTTGTAGTTCCGCATGAATTTTTTTACTGGCTAACTCGTATAAGTCCTCGATGTCAATCCACACAAGTTACAAGTAACATTGGACACCCACAGACATGTTTAACATTTGCACATTGGTTTAACCGGCGTGAGCACGTGAACACGTGAGCACGTGAGCACGTGAACTAGTCAACCACGAGCCCTAAATAACCTATCTAATTTTCACAGGCCATTCTCATCATCGCCATCTCGATGGCCCTAGTCCACGCAGGTATCGTTCCCGCAGCCTACCCGTACGCCGCGCTGCCCGCGCCCGTCGTCGCGGCCGCCCCCGAGACGGTTGACGCGCACCCCCAGTACGCCTACGCCTACACCGTACAGGACGCCATCACCGGCGACAGCAAGGCGCAAGAAGAGACTCGCGACGGAGGCATCGTCAAGGGCAGCTACAGCCTGGTGGAGCCCGATGGTACCCGCAGGACCGTCAACTACTACGCGGATCCCATTAATGGCTTCAATGCTGTCGTCCACAGAGATCTTCCCGCTGCTGTAGCCTACAAAGCTGCTCCTGCCGCTGTAGTCGTCTAAAATGCCAACAACCCGAGCTCTTTGCCACTGACTGGGCGTAGGCTGATCAATTCAAGCGCTTCCGGTTTCTCATATTATCAGGGCGTAACTACCCCCCCTCCCCCCCTCACAACATGGACAAAATATGAAAACTTCAAAGCAGTAATGGAAACAACTGAAAAATGATAATAATAATAATAAAAGTCACTTCATAGCAACCCCCTACTGCCCGCAAACTGACCTGTATACGTTATAGGTACCCACTGCCATAATAATCAAACGAACTACCCATATTATAGGCGAAGCTCAAAAAGTGCTCTAGAAATCAATTTAAACGGAAAATTATGAGCCATTTTGTCTTTGAGGGTTTTTCGACGAATTAGACCCAGCTGATTACAAACCTGTCATTTGCCAGGTCGTATTTTTCCGTTTTAAGCCCATTTTGTTCTTCATTCACTACCTACTTTACCTACTTTGCGAGTGGACCGTCTGTTTACGCCTATTCTAAGCCTATGCATATATGCATGCCTTTTCATAAAAGACACTTTCTTCTAATTTTCATAGTCTTACGGATCAACCTACATCAATAAATTGCTAGTGTTTAATTGTTTCGTTTGCCGTTGCGATTGGAAATAGCCTTAACAGGACATAATATCGAAACTCCAGCAAACCCGCACTTGAAATATCATATACTCTATGTTATTGTGCAGAGAACTGCACCCCAACCGTTTCTACCATTTGTTTTCCACCTTACGACACAACACAAACACAGATCGTTTACCAGCCAAAGCCAGAGCAGAATCAATTATGACTAAAACAGTAAGGTTCTTTAATAAACCTAACAATTTGTTTCAAGCCTAAATAAAAAAAAAAAATCCAAATTCAATCAAGTTCGTTGGTTTTCAAGGGGAAAATAGTTTTAATATTCATTTCAATGAGTGACAGTCTTTTCATGTATGCAATAGGGAGATAAAATTAATGGCACAGTGGTAAAAATTTACCCAACATAAATTCCGTCAGTTGTTTAAACAAATAGCAAATCCTAAAGCGTTTAAAGAGATCAGCCTAATTTTGTTGTTTTTGTTACTTCCCTACATTTTGTTAATTTTTTTATTCTTTATAGTTTTGTGTTTGTATCTTCATTTTTTCCATTGTTTTCCGAGTTTTTCATTTAATTTAACAATGATCTCTTGTCTTTCATAGCTGTAACTAGTTAGTTAATACTCTGTGTACTGTACACATATAAAATCTCTTGTGTTAATGACTGAAATTAAACTGCAATATGAACTAAATGTAGCGTTTATTATGTAAATGGTTAATTATTGGTTCAATCTAAGTGCTCTGCTGACCTGAGCAATACCTAGGCAATCTGTGCAATTATTGCAATTTATAAAACTACTAGTTGTTATGGTCATTATTCAATATAGGGCATTCACCTCATGCGTTCGATATAATTTTTAATAAGATACAAGTATGCCATCGAGAATGAAGGGCAGAAGGCGGCTTGGCAGGCCACCGGACCGATAGAAATACGTGGTGGAAAGTCATCTGCGAAAGATGTCACAGAGATTGGCAGAGGAAGACCGAGGACTGGAGAGATGTGGTGCGAGATACGAAAGCTCACACGGGTTGTAGCGCCGAGGAAGAAGAAAAAGAAGTATAAGAGATATAAATATAAAATTGTGGGATTCCTATATACATCAGCTTTGAATATACGTATAACACTATATATAACATATAACACTAGTGTTATATATTCAATGACGTCAGTCATCCATAGACTATGATGGCCCGCAGCTCTCTTTGATGTGGGCCTCGGCCTACCTGACAAAAAATGGAGAGATGTGGTGCGAGATACGAAAGCTCACACGGGTTGTAGCGCCGAGGAAGAAGAAAAAGAAGTAAAAAAGATATAAATATAAAATTGTGGGATTCCTATATACATCAGCATTAAATATACGTATAACACTATATATAACATATTTAACTCTAGAGTTATATATTCAATGACGTCAGTCATCCATAGACTATGATGGCCCGCAGCTCTTTTTGATGTGGGCCTCGGCCTACCTGACAAAAAATGGAGAGATGTGGTGCAAGAGACGAAAGCTCGCCCGGGTTGTAGCGCCGAGGAAGAAGAAAAAGAAGTAAAAAAGATATAAATATAATATTGTGGGATTCCTATACATCAGCATTGAATATATAACACTATATATAACATATAGCACTAGTGTTATATATTCAATGACGTCAGTCATCCATAGACTACGATGGCTGCAGCTCTTTCTGATGTGGGCTTCGGCCCACCTTAAAAAAAATTAATAATTCGGCGAGTAGCCTGCTGGGAGGAGAAGCCTAATATTCGGGCAATTGTTGAAGAAAATAATAAGCAGTTTCACCGTTCTCATGAATTAAAATGGCAAAGGTAACGTTTCCAGATTATAAGGTTCCTACATAAAAACAGAAAATAATGGTAACTGAAAAAAAATAGCAATTCTACAGACAGGACTGACTACAGAATACAGGCGCAGTAGTTCTGCGCACTTGACCTTGGGTCCCTCAAAATCTAAACAGCCTGTTTAGACAATATTGGGCTTATGGCGAGAACCACCTGCATAAACTAGGAAACGACTTTTTGCAGCTTTACTGTTGAAGATGGCTATCCAGCTAGCCTGATTTGGAAGTACAGTTTCAAATTGGCCACGACTCAATAGCCCGAATTCATCTGATCAATCCAAAGACTCCAGTCATCTACAATTGTAATTTGAACCTTGATTTTGTCTCATAGCTCAAGATAAAGAACCGGTCCGAGTTTACTCGAACATGCTTTCCAATTTACCTATTAGTAGATAGAGAAAATGAGTAATGTCATGGAAAATAATTTTCCTATGGTTAAATTTCCGATATCTCGGGGGGGGGGGGGGGGGGGGTTGTCCACCTGACGCCACTGGAGGTGAGGTAAATTCTTGACAGGTCAGAGCAACACATTTAACCACACAGTAATAATGGCAGGGTACGCAATGCGTTTGAAGTTAATTTTGTATCATTTTTTCAACAAACATTTTTTTGCACGAAACCAAATAGTTTTTTGGGAAAGAAACCTGTCCGGTTTCGTTACTCAATTTAGCACCTATAACATGCTAGAAGGTAGAAATCATCGATAGAAAGGTTTCACAGAAAAATTATTTTTTAGTCATTTTTCATTAAAATTTAGTTATTTTTATTTTTTTACCCCCATAAGCATTTAGTAAAAACCACTTTTTTGGGTTCCTGGTACCTCAAAACGTGTAAATCCGTTGAAATCTCGGAATCGAAAATTTCGACCATCACAAAGCTTTCCTTATACTACGTATAAATTGGAAAGCAACAATAATATCAAAAACAGGTGCTTTGTAATCATGGGCCAATAATTTGACCACGACGGGAGACCTAGCCTAGTTCCCATTTTGAGAGACACTCCAGCTAAGGAGACTAATATACTTGTTCAGCCATCCATCGTGTTTAGATAAAACCACTGCCTATCTCCCTTACACAATACGTTTGGGAGAGGCACTTGGCGACGTTATAACTTGAGTGGGATTGCTAAGAGGACAGTCTTAATGTAATAAGATGAGTGGGACTTTAGTATAGGTGTGAAGACAGGCTTAGGGGCAAATCCCTACGCAGTCGGTAAAGGCTGCAGAAAGTGGAATCCTATTAAAATTTCAGGGGCATCTTTCGGATTCCACTTTCCACAGATTTACCGACGATGGTACACGGTGCTTCCATTGGCGAATCTCACCGACTACTGGTCAGTTTAATTCTGCCTGAAAAATGTGCCTGCTCCAACGTCTTGCCCTATCCCAAAGTATGGGCATTCCATAACAAATTCCCGTCTAATAAATAATTTTATTACGTAAAACTATACAAATTTATTTTTAACAATGAGTGACAGCAAGTTTTACAAAGTTACTAAGGAGACTATTATGTTTACTAATAAATAATAAATAAATAAATAAATAAGGGCTTTTGATTGTTTCTATTAATAAACGTAGTCCATTGAAATTTTACATGAGCTTTGCATTTCTTAGAGGCAACAATTTTATTTTTGAAACATGTGAGGGGGGTCAATAGAAGCTTAACCTCAAGTTTGTGGGGTCGCCACGCTTGTCCCCCGGCCGCCATCTTAGAAAAAGGGGTGTAAACTATGCGTCTACAAAAAATTTGTAAGGACCTAATTTATGGCAAATTGTTTTGCCTACAAATATGTTTATGTAACTTTTCGCGCTAAATTAAATATTAAAGATGTTATAAGCAAAAAAGTAAGAAAAGTTTTATAACTATTTTCTTTTTTGCTCTATAACATTTCTTTTTATACATTTTACAAAAAAATTACCTCAGACCAATCATGCAGATGATCTTTTGAGGAAAATTTTTCTCTATAACTTTTTCTATTTCATTCATTAAAAACGCTGTTACAGCGCTCTAAAGTCGACCGGGCTCGTCAATGTTCATAAGAATCCGGTCTAGGTTAACCTTTTTTAAAGACAATATATCGTATCATTATATGGTAAATAATACTGACATTATGCTAACTTAGCTTGAAATGGCAACCTCCTCGTTATAACCGATATTAATGGATCTAGAAAAATCTGGACTTGGCGGGATTCAAAACCACGATCTATTGCCTTGCCGGCATAACCGAAATTAAAGACAGCAGATACGACAGCTCAGTGGCTGAGTGATGTTAAAGGTATGGTCTCCGTGCATATTCAAACCAAACGTTCAGCAATAGCTTTGTCGGGATATGTGATGTTAAAGGTATGGTCTCCGTGCATATTCAAACCAAACGTTCAGCAATAGCTTTGTCGGGATATGTAGACTCGTGGTACAGACTCCAACTTTCACCCGAAAGGTTGTTGGTTCACACTTACTACATTTTCCAAGTACAATAGATAATGCAGCAATACATGACCAATATGACAGATTTAAGCAGCTACATAGCTGCTAGCTCATATAGACTACTTTTCTACTAATAGGCACCTAATATAGAATTAAATTAGAGAAAGAACAAATCACAAATTTCACTCCATTCTCAACATTTATTGCTTCAAACTACAAAATCACACTAGTGTTCGGCAAGAGTATAAAAAAACTACACACTACATACAGACAGTGAACACACGTATAAAAAATTACATCACAGTTGACCACGGTAAATGTACAAAAGGTACAAAAATTCGCGTAGTTCCCAACAGCCGTAGCATAGGAATAAATACTGGTGAGGAGGATGAGGGATGATTATGAATGAGGTGATAGGGGGGGATGGTGCTTAATAGTGAGCGAGGTAGGGGGAGGGGGCGGCGGCGTAGTGGACAGGGGCGGCGTGGGCAACCTTGGCAACTACAGCGGGGCCGGACTTCTCGACAACAGCGTTGAATCCGTTGTGGGGGTCAGCGGCGTACTTGACGGTGCGGACGGAACCGTCAGGCTCGACGAGGGAGTATGAGCCCTGGACAACATCTCCTTCACGGGTCTCTTGCTGGTTCTTGCTGTCTCCGGTGTGGGGGTCGGACACGGCGTAGCCGAAGGAGTAGTGGGGTACTGTGTCGGGGTAGATGGGCTGCGCGGCGTAGGCTTTCACTGCAGGAGCGTAGGCCAGGGGAGCGTGGGCGTATGCGGGAGCGGCGGCGTATGCAGGACCAGCAGCGTATGCAGGAGCATGAGCGTAAGCGGGTGAGGCGTATGAGAGGGGGGCCAGACCTGCGTGAGCGGCGGCTACGACGGAGAGGACACAAGCAACCTAGGCAATGAAGAAAGTTGTTAAAAATTGTAATCAGTCGTAACTGATGTTAATGCACAATACAGTACGATGAATTTTTAGATATTATTATTCACTTTGAAAATCCTCGCTGTGCGACCTAGAATATGCGAGCAATGCCAAGGAATACTGTAGGGCCGATCCACGTGTGAGTTAGGTGGGACGCGTGGCCTTCTCGCACGTGGACCTTTCCCTGCTAAGCTGCAGCCAATCGCTCAGTCAAGGCCGCACCCAAGTCCTAATATAGATCAATCACAACAATAGCCGTGCAGCGTGAGGTACTGATTTCGTGAGCAGATTTTACGCCTTAGGTTAATTAATGTTTGTATCTTATCGGTCTCTGATCCAGTGTATTTAAATGGAGAATGGTACTCATAGTGGATTGAAAAACTAAAAAGAGATTGTGTCGTAATAAGGAAGGTGCCTCAAAGAGGCCTATGGATCATTAAAGAGTTCTCTAACATATAGCATAGAAGGAAACAAATTTTGAACCTTGTCAGGAAATGTCACAGAGTATAGTGGTATGGAATCTGACTTTCCCCCAAACGTCCCACCTTGCTACATTTTCAGGCAATGCTTCGGAGGACATGTAAAGCAGGCGGTCACTTCCTTCCCAGTCGAGGGAAAGGGAGGGCTTTATAGTCCTAAATAGTAACGTCATTATTTATATATAATAAATAATAACTTCACAATAAGCATTTATCAAACTGACAAAAGTCAAGCGAAACCTGCAACACTGTGACGTCATAGTAAATGTCACCACGCTAAGTACTATTGGCGTCATTAGCATATGATTAATGAATTAAACCTCATTTTTATTGCTTTTATTGCGCACTTCAAGGAGCATTCAAAAGAAAACGAGTTCACAGGCAAAGACAACTGACAAAGTGCCAAGCGTACTAACTAACAGAAGGACTTAAGAAGCCGCAAATAGGGCCTATTAGTTTAAAAATTTCACACGTTAAAATAATACAGTAAGTTTATAGATATAAGACCGGTGTACACGGACGATCTCAACGCGGTAGGCACGCTAGGAAATTTGTCAGAGTGAAGCGAATGTGTTGGCGTTTGGTTGGTAAAAACAAACAGTCTATTTCTGAACGCAAGTCAAAGGATTTCTAAGTCGCTATATCGCTAAGGTGAAAGGAAAACCATGCACCGGTCTGCGACAAGCTTGCGACAGAAATTTATTGAAGTAGTCTGGAGTTTTGTACCAACTCATTTGCTTCCATGACAAATTTCTCAGCAAATCGTCCTCGTGTACTAGGCCTATGGACAACATAAACCGCAAAACCAAAGCAGCACACTAACAAATTACTTCGGCATAAGGAAGAAGTAACATTTTACATTTGCAAGAGGGCCAACCAGCGGGGTCGTCCCCCAAAAATAACCATTCTCCCTTAAGCAAGCATTCCAGACACGTAACATAACAGTACCGAAACCGCAGAGTTATGTCGCTATTTGTATGACCCGGCCGCGGCCGCGTGCTAAGTGACTTAACAAACATGGCGGGACCGCATACTAATAAGTCGCAGGCACTGCCACTAACAATGTCGCTCGCTATATAGGTTTCTTGTTATGCCTTGCACCATTTATCGTGAGCATTGATTTCTTAGGCCCTACCTACTATAGGCAGGTACATGCCTTTTGCGTCATTTTTATTCGCCGAGCCCTTTCTATCGTATAATGTAATCGGGCTAGTCATCATGCCGATCGAGTCTTATTCAATGTTACGCGTATGATTATGTTTATTATAAATGGGACTTATTAAGTGGAATATTATGTTTTGAAAGAGACTATGTTGTTCAATGTGAGATTCAAATACAGTATCGAGAGTGGCTCCACCAATGATGGTTTGGACAGGACCTGTTCCCTGAGTGTTCCCTGTTGCCGCGTAACATATCCGTCCATCGTAAACTTGGTCAGGCTTTTGCTCATTTCCTGCTGCTTGCCAATATGAAGCATTTAGCTGTGCAGTTGCAGCTGTCACTTCAAGCAATGAAAAAAAATGGTAATGGAAGCTTATAGGGACCCAAGGAGTCTCAAATTTTCGGCAGATCAACATTAAAGCCAATATTTATTTATTTATTCACTGCATTAAATTTTCGGTTGGGTAGCTCAGCTAAGTCGACTTACGCCTGATACAATGAGTAAATGGTAAGCATGTTTCAGCTTGTCCATTTTCGTCTATAGTCGGTGTAGGCTGGCATCGAGGACAAGTACCAGTGAGCCAACAGCTTAAATACAAAACCAATACTGTCGGAAAAATCACTAGGGTCGTTGGTTTTGGTCAAAGTTCAATGGACTACTGCAAGTAAGCATGTGTTTAAAAAAGCCTTCACAAAATGCCTATACTACCCGACCACGATAGGATGACATTTGGAACACTTATTCGATTTTTATAAATGTTATATGTTGTGATCATAATGTCATCCTATCCTGGTCGGGTAGTAAATATACTAGACTACCTCTGCTATTAAGTAAAGTCTGTTAGGTATGTGAGTGTAATTATAGCACCGCAAATTAATTCAAATTGCCAGACTCTGATAGAAATCTCACATTAGTTTATAAATAAGGCTTTAGGCTTGCGAAAGAATTAATTATTAGCCGGTACTTGGGATCAAACGCGCCCATTGTCCACGGTCCAGTCGCTCCAGTCTCCTGGACAACAATTAAGTCGCGACTATTCACGGGAGATGCAATACCCCCGAAGTAATAGTAGTCGCCGCGGCCTTGACTATGATGCAAGGTTATGGCATCTCATCACCGCGCCTAATCGAAGAAAGTATACTACCGCCTTGCACTCAACTAGTTCAACCGATTTACGACTTCCTTCACCGCTAAAAATGGACGTAGTGTATACGTAGTAGGCTCGCCATTTTTCACGTCCTTGCGAAAACGCATGGGAAAAGGGAAAGTCTACAGTGTTGGTTATCTCACCGCTGACAGAGCCGCTGAAAGGGCTGCTAAAAGGGTGGTGACGAAGAGCCTGATGCGTTTTGAAATGTGATTTTTTTAGAGTTTGAATTATTTATATTATACAGTATTTCACGCTGTCAAGCATTGTCATACTAAAATATAAAACATCATAAAATTATGAAAATGTTCATTTCAGGCTTATAATGTATTGAATGCGATGTGCATTATGGAACAATTTTCAGTTAAAATGCAGCAACAGAATAAGTAAGTTATTGGAATGTGCGCGCTTCAAATAACTACAAAGTTAGGTAGACCCTACTGTTGTTAGAGCCAATACCACATATTGTAAAACTAAAAATAAAATTTAGAAGCCATGTCAGCTTAATTTTAGAAAGTTTACTTAATATCATTAGGAGGACACATGCCAATGCAAGAAAGTTAAGAAAACAAGTCCCCAGTCAGTAAGGGAAGCGCAGAGAAGTAAACTGGCTATACAGGCATTAGAAAAGTCAATAAAAAATATATATCCTGCGATCCTTTCTGATACCTAGGATTCCAAAGTATACCGACTGTAAGAAGTCAAAGCTGCAGAGCTGGAAAAGCGAGCCTGACCAGCCCAAATAAGAACATGTTAGCGAAGAGTTCACATTCCACAATGTCTACTTTTCCCCCTTAGGTTAGTGAAGCATTTAGAAAACAATAGTGAACTTCACAGCAAGGTACCAGAAAAGTATTATGTTGCAGGCCGATACAACCATCTTCTCAGAAGGTCATTCATCACTTTCCTAAGGGTTACACATCCCCCAAATTTTCCCCAACCCTGGCAATACAGCCTATCTTAATAAATCGAAGTGCACCCGCTTGAAAATGTGTGCACTAAAATAATGTGAGGCATGATTTAAAATTTTTCCAATGATTAATAAGATCAAAGAATATTGTATATTGAATGAACGGGGATGCTGAGAACTACAGGAGCACTGGTATTGAATTAGGCAACGAACGAATTACCTGTGGATAAGTTGCTCACAGGTAAATATTTATTTTTTCAAGATAACTAAGCCCGAATAATCCAGCTAATCTAGCATATAGGGAGACCAAAGCAACACAACTCAGTTCAGCTTCTGCTATGGTGACATCACTCTTTGTCAGCCAAGTAAGATATCAGCGGGGTTATTTAGAAATCTATCCATAGAAAAGTGCTGTAGCTTACAACAGGCTAATGAAAACTCTGCTCCATCCTGATATGGGAAATGGGATTAAGATAAAACCTGCCACTATCATTTTAGGCCGCACTCTACTTGACTTTCTTCGCTATTTTTTAGATGGTCTGGCTATTTCTGGTTACAAGGGACCTTTCTGGTAACTATGCACTCAAAGTTCACTAATGAATCCCAGCAGGAGGGTTAGCTTGGGATTAATTAAACCGCAGCAACAGCGTGCGGTTTGAGGGTGAAAAAGTCCATGCAAGCCATCAAATCACCCAGCAGCAGAGGTAGCAACACCATTCACCAAAATGCATCACTTAACACTTCACCACATTTTTGAAACCACTAGGTAAAAACACAAAATACTTTGTTAAACAACTTACAGCAAAGGCGTTCATTTTTTTGGATTTTTTACTACTTGTTCACCGGATGAAGTTCAAAACTGATATGTCCCATAGAGTCTAGGCAACTATTTTATATACTAACAATGAAAAAAATATCAAAGTAATGATAGCATAAGTAAATCCCAACAGAAGCATGTGAAAGGCATGGGCAATGCCCACGGCTACAGAGGGAGGGGGGCAAGTGTTATACTTGCCTTACCGCGCCCGTTGCCTTGCATTAGACCTGCACCGGGCAATGTTAATTCTGGTTTAACACACGACTTGCCTCATTTCCGTTGCTCCCATAGTTTATGATGTGAAAAATTCCATTGAGTCCCGAAAAATATGGAGCATGGTATGAAATAACCGGCGGTGAGGTATTGAAAAAATTTGGAGTACCTTGGAGGAAGCAGTAAACGTAAAGACTTCTGTTTGCCGGTCAAGCTTGCTACTTGAATTTTTAATTTTTTTTAGCCTGAAACTGGGCAATAGTTGAGTAATAAATATTGGGGGCTAAAATTCATACCGAAACAATACCAGTAATGTCCAAAACATCAATAAGGTCGTTGGTGTCACCAAATTAGGCTGATTTCGTAAATTATAAGTGTCCCAAAATAAAATTGTTTATCGTAAATCTAAGGACAAATCAAAAAAGCTCCAAACCGAAATGGTCGCGATTTTACAGCGAGAGACGTGTATGCAATTTGACAGTAACGGGCAGTAAATGTGCATACAGTATATCAAAATTAAATTAATGGCTAGTAAATAAAAAAACATGTGATTCATTGTGAGACATCCGGGGCGTATCTTTCCACCACCCCTCCCCTCCACACTCCAGCAATAATATTTTTAACATTATTTGCAGCCCCTGTAGGCTAATAATATAGTGTTTCATGACTACAGAAACACAGATAATACAGTTATCTATCGGATATCACCATAAATTAACACATATATACCACAATTCATTGGCAAGACGCCTTCAGCTCATCACGACTTCGATAGCGGTAGCTGCATAACGGAAATACTGCACGTAAGGCAACCGACATAGATTTATCAGACAATATTGTGTAAACACGGGACCGAAACAACTACGAGGTGAGCTTTCCAGCAGAAATTATTCAGTAGATAAACAATTAGCAGCCTTTCATCACATATGACTTTTGGCTTCGCTATACTGTAATTTTGGTTTCTCCGGCATGGGTACCTTTCCAGGGGAAAACATTTGGAAAATCAACAAATAATTATCCACACAGCACTCGCTGGCAACTTGCCTATAATTAATTATAATATATTATACATAAATAAAATATATTAATAGAAGGGTCTAAATACAGTAGTGCGAGTAGTACAGTTGTTAGTTTTTAAGTTAGTTTACATATTAGTAATTATTCTTAGTTTGAGGGGCCCATCACGGGAAAATCCTAACGGTGTTCCTCTGAACCATTAGAACCAACATTCTAAACTTTTCCTTGTAATAAAGATTTACTTTACTAGTTGGCTCAGCCCTTTTGGGAAATTCTCGGATTGCTCAACAGAATGGACAATGCACATGAATTACATTAGAATTTACCTGGACGGAATGGAATATGGTAAACAAGGCGAAAAAACTTTAAACAAATTTATTTATGAATGCGGTAGGTCGGTAGCACTTACGGGAGTACTTACGTACATTAGAAGGAGGGTTTGCACGGTTTTAGTGTATCATTATAGTGGGAAATTAAGCATTTTTTGAGTTTATTTTACATAACTTTCTTGTAATAAGATTATTTTTAACTAATTAATAAGTTTACAACACTAAGACAAGGGAAAGGCGCCAATCAGTCTAAGTGCTACTCCAATTAAATGTGTAGTGATTAATTAACAACAAACAGTAGACTAATAAATCAAATTAATAGTAAGTTACAGCTTACAGTACATAGAGCCATAGACGTATAAAATATAACAATCTATGTTCTTTGTTGAGGAGCTATACACGGAATACGGGGCAGTTTTTTTCAGAACACGGGAAATTTTCCAGAACTAATCATGTGTTATGACAAAACAAAAAATGTTTCTTCCAACAATGCGCGGTAAATTTGTATAAGTAAACTAACTGGCAGATTCTAATTTTCCTGCGAAAGCACGTGGGCTTCTTCATGTGGGTTCTGAAATCTCAAAAGCTGTCTGCTACCTTTCTTAAGACTTATCAGGTGCAATACGAAAGCCCCAAAGGAAACAAAATACAGCAAGGTACAGTCATGAAGCAGCGTCCAATTCTGCATCAAAAAACATTTGTCCGCCATGCCTGAAATGAAATGCAATCTTATCAATGTGCCACCCTTCCACGCTTCGGCTTGGGGGGGGGGGGGGGGGGTACAGCTTTGAAATTTTACGTTCTGCCTACTTTGATA
This sequence comes from Psococerastis gibbosa, assembly GCA_963971405.1. Taxonomy (NCBI): domain Eukaryota; kingdom Metazoa; phylum Arthropoda; class Insecta; order Psocodea; family Psocidae; genus Psococerastis; species Psococerastis gibbosa. Next base: position 29,198,196 of record OZ020484.1, read on the forward strand.
AATACACGGATTCTACCTATCTATCTACAAATAAGAAAAATTAGCAATTAATAGTCATTATTTATCATTACTGACATTGCATATATAAAACGGTAGCTGATCTGATGATCAACAATTTGTTCAAATGCATCGCGACTGGTTTCAGACACACCGTACACCTGATCCACAAACATTTTTTTGTATCAGCAATAGAAATACATATATACAATGAAAAATTTAAAAACCATCATTATTTTGGTAGATTAAATTAAATTTGTACGTGGGTGTAAATAAATGAGTAGCGATAACATTTTATCGCTAACACTTTACAAGTAAGATCAAACTGGCTCAATGACCAACGAGTTACCCTGGATTACTGATCAGTAATCTCATTATAATAATGACATAATGGGGTTTAATATTGTTCAAGCTTACACTGACGCTGTAGTTAGGCGGCTATGTGAGCTAATTAGGAAAAAGAAAACTGTCTAGGATTCCTGCTCTACTGATAGCGAAACAGGTGCAGCATTGCAACAATAGCTCCTTAACACTAGCAGTCGTCATAAATTTTAAGTATATGAATTTTCATAAAATAATGAACAATTAATTATGTAATTTGCGCGTATAATATTTCCGAGTCGAGCGTAAAACGTTAACCAGAGTGAACGCAGATTTTTGCTTTCCTATTCATACGTTAGTATAAAGCATGCTTTGTGATGATCGAAAATTTGGAAGTCGAGATTTCAACGTATTTACACGTTTTGTGGCCCCGTGATAAAAAAAAAGGTTTAATAAGAAATGTCTGCCGGTTGGTCGGTCTGTCTGTGCATCGATTTGCAGACAAACTACTCGATGAACTAAGGATGTGATGAAATTCGGTGTGTTGGTCCACAAAAATCATATTTCGGGACTATTTTTAAAATGGGATTCTGTAGCTTGGAAATAGGAGTAGCCATGCCGCAAAATTAACCAGACATGCCGATAAACATGTTATACCCAATAGTACCGGTTTATAAACGTGCTCATGTTGTAATTTAGCTCATGGTAACCCATTCTTTTGTAAGCTTAATATATATGGCAACTACAGAACTTAGAAGCCTAGGGTTTGGTGGTACAACCCTCATCCTCCTAAATTTTTAGATAAATGAAACACTCAGTACAGAAACATTGACACACGATCCTTAGAGAAAATCGGACGCCCCTCTAGACGTTTTGGGACAAAGTCAAATTTCTCGTAAAATATCGATCATAGAGCCATAAATGAGATATAGGAGAAGAAATCCTACTGCGAATTTTGGTGTATAGTATGCAGCAGGTACTAACACAGTTTGGCCACAGTGTTTGAAGGCCTGGACCTAAGCCATTGCATATTTTCATGCCTTCAAAAACTGTGGCCAAATGGGGTTAGTGCCAGATTTGTAATATGCATCGAAATGTGAAGGAGCGCGTCTTCTATTTTATAGATTTCATTTATTCATTTATATCTCATTTATGACTCCATGATCAATGATCATCAAAAATTGTAAGGGTATGTGTGGCGTATAAATGGTGTGTAAATGGTCTGTTAGTTTAATTTTTTTCAATATTTTCCCTTCTTTCTTTTTAAATTATAATTTAGTTTAATTTTTTAATTTAATATTAATTATTATGGGTTAATTGGAAGAGTGGGCCGAAAGGCCCAAAATTCAACCATATAGAAAATAAAGACAATTTTCTCTCTTTCCTTCTTTCAATATTTCATGAGCAATTGGACAGCACAAAACATTAATCGGGAAATGGGGTGTCCGATTTGCTCTGGACGGATATTTGAGCTACAGAGACACGTGTATTAGGTCGAAGGTTCTCCAAACAGGTGCGGTCGACGTGCATTGACAGCACAAGGCGGCTGCCTCCCATCACTCTTCGACCTACAATTAATTCCCCCAACTACACAGTTGTACCTTAGTAATAACAAAATACTAATCGTGCTCCACCGAATTCATGGTCATGTCGATGTGAAAGTATTGGCTATTTACCACCTTATTTGGATGTCCATAAATCCGTAAGTATTCAGTCATGAGGCACGGCTTCAGGGTGGTGTGATGCTGAATTTTGCGCCTATTAAGGCAGAGGTTTTTGATTTAATTAATTAATTTTGAAGAATTACACAGCCCCAAATACATCCAAAATTTCAAAATCAACAAGCTTTGAATTCAATAATTAAAATAGCACTTTTCCATCTCAGACGGTATCCTACCGAATTAATATACAAAGAGTTTGAAGTTCATACTTTTATCCAGTTATATTCTTACTCGCTGCTTATGCATGCTAATAGCCTTTCAACTGATCACACAATAAAGACATCATTGCAGCGACATTACATTAACACTAGACACCGTCGGCACCGATTAGCAAATAACATTTACACTCAGCCGGCACAAAAACTAATATATGAGCATGCACCCAACTATTTAGCAAGTAAGATGTTTAATGCCATGCCAGTAGAAATCAAAGTATTAAAAGGCAATGAAAAATTATTTAAGGCAGCAGTGAAAAAGCACGTAACTAACCTTTCCGATCAACACCTGCTGGCCATATTGTTTTAGCTTTTTAATTTTGTTTTGTTTTAGCTTTTTATTTAACACACTTTTTTGTATGTAACCTTTTAATTTTGGATTTTGTTTTATAAGTGAAACTTTCCACATTTTAAGTACACATTAGGCACGACTGAATAATTTAAGTTTGTAATTGTATATTTTAATTGTATCCCGGCAACACAAGTCCTCTTGAGGAACTTAGGGCCGGGATAACTAATGGTGTTTGTTAATTGTAGTTTCTTTTTCTTCTAAGAAATATTCAAAATATTCAAAAATTCTCAAAATTCAGAGTATTCACCAGGCTGAGTTCCAGTACTACTATTGTAGAAAATCAGTATAAAGCTCTTCATCGTAATTTTCTTTTTTTTATAGTGAAATACTATTTTATACGAGAAAGGGTAAATTTACTGCAAATGCTTGTATTTTTTGCATGATTTTTTTATCTGACTATTAATATGTATTTCATATTTTTGAGGCTGAAGAATGAGAAATTACTTAATTTCGTCAAAAAGGCTGTGTCTTCATTTGTTTACAATAGGTATATTTCGAATAATTTACCGCCTACCTAACGCACCTACTCCTAATCAATAAAAAAATGGCTTAATGCTGAGTCTCACCCATTTTGTGAAATTCTCCGGTTACTCAATAAAATATACCTTACCATATGGTGAACAAGCCGAAAACTATAAACATACTTATCAATAGTAAAAACATTTGATGGTAGGGCTACACAGTGTTTACATACGGGAAGTGATTTCACATTTTGGATCGATTTCACAAAATTTTAGTGTTTACAAACTTTGACAAAAGCGCAATATATTGTATAATAAAGGAGTACTAGAACAATAATAGCTCCAATCTTATGTCACAAAGCTCAATGACACAATAAAATAGATATCTCACCGTTTGAGTTGGCTTCAAAGTTAGTACCAGCATATCTACATGTAGAGGTCTCTTCGTGTCAACAATACAATGCTATTCTTTGATGTAAGTATGGGCGGCTAAACTCAGGCCCACCCTATCTAAATATGTTTGCACCAATTAGGCGCATGACTATCTTTGATTTATAGCCCAAACACAATGGCTTAGGGTGGCACTCTTCTGTCAGTTAGGGACGTACAACATGGCGCCTGGGATGCTGCACTTTCTTTAAGTTATTTGAGGTCAGAAATCAATTATTAGTCAAGGTTGTTGAGTAATGTAAGCTATCCACTAAATTTATATTACGCACATTAGAATCAGAAATTATTGATCGAAAACATGAACAAGCGACATAGTGCAAACGAACAAAACGACAATTTAAACGAACACAAAATAATAAGGAATACTGCAGGGGACCATTCAGCATTCCTTTTTAGACCTTTGAGACTTATCAGACGATTGTGGAATCTCAATAGAAACTTCGGTAAAAAAAAAAAAAACGTGACTAGGCTTTGGCGTATAGCTTCTCATCACACAATATTTCGCTAGCCATTTAGATTTATACACTAAGTTTGCAGAAATTTAAACCACTACGCAATTTGCCTAATTTGCAAAGCTTATCCCAACGTGACATCATCAAATAGTGAATTATAAGAAGGAAGAGGAAAAAGATATTTTTCTTTTAGCAAATACTGTATGAGTTGCAACCTTTATTATAATCAACGAGTGAAATTCATAGAATTCACACATTTGGAGCAAATGCTTTAGGAGCAGAAGGTTTTGCTTCGAGGAAAAATAAGGTTCTGTAGTGAGATTGAATATGAGACAAAAGGGAGTGCAAGAGACTCACGTATCACAACCGGGCTACTGAAGCTGATTATTAATCATTAAATATAAATCACTTATGTTAAAGAATTCTACTGATTAAAATAACAATACATATTGTCTACTATAGTCTTTACATAACTATACAAAAGAAAAGGAGAGGAAATTAATTCTTCTTTGAGCAAATACACGTACATGCATGCACACCAACATGATGCAAATAATCAAGGTCAACATGCAAAGTCACCTTGGTACAGTTATTAGCTATAAAAATTCCAAAATTAAAGCTAGCGTAAAAATACATAGTAGGCTAACGACAGGAAAGGTGAGAAATAGAAGACCTAAATTCCTTAGTGTGAACTTGTCAAGGTGAGATTGCCGAAACATCATATAAAGTGTCTAATAGGCATGAGGAGGGCCGAGTGCTCGGTGGCAGGCCGGCGTATTTGACGCGGAAACGCGTTCGAGTGAACGTGGCGTGGCGAACGCTTGGCCAACGAACTGGCACACTCCAGACATGACGACATTTCCCTCGACCTTCCAAACAAGTACCACAAAACCTTCTCTGACCTTGTAATCGCCTCTGGAGACACCAGACAGAGTCTTCAGGCACGCCCATGTAGGGTGAAACCTTAGCCCCTTTGGATTTGACGAATCGCTTAAAGAAAAAACGAAAAGTGGGAGAATCGAATTCGTCCCCCAACGATCGAAGGATCTGAGAAGGACCAGCTTTCTATTTGTAGTTGGAGACACCAGACACAGTCTTCAGGCACGCCTGTGGAGGGTGAAACCTCAGCCCTTTTGGATGTGACTAACTGATTAAAGAAAAAACGAAAAGTGGGAGAATCGAAGGAGCGATAGCTCTTACCCTCAAAATTTCGGAAAAGAACGGTTTTCATGGGGGTAGCCTCTTGACTCTTGAGGAGCTAATTTTGGCCGGTACTTGTACTTCACATTGTGTCTCTCCGGTTATAACATTCCTTAGCTCATGTAAGAGCCGGCCGCCATACCAAGTTGAATCCAGCGGACCAGAGCAGGTTCAAAGCTGCAGATAAATTGGTCGTGTGCACAGTGCCGGTAGGGAAACATGATAGGACTTGTCCTGGTCACCTCCGAACTAATCGTGTGACTTCACTGTGTTTCCCAAGTGGTTCGGAATCCACTATAATCAGGAGGTCCACTGGAGTCCTATGGGCCCACACCGTGGCCTGGGACTGTGTCAAACCGTACTACTACTAGCTCAGGTAGCTGTGTTAGCTTCTGAACTCTGAAGTTCTGTTTTTCCTTCGCTATAGTCCTGGTATCATCTGCAATGACTTACTCCCATCAGATCATGCTTTGAGCATTCTTATATTTTAGTTTACAGTCCAGCAAGGCCATTTCAAGTCAAGCAAGATGCAGTTTTCAGGTTATTCTTCATAGGCCTCATCAAGATGGCGACACCATCCCACAGTTAAGTTCGACTTTAAGATGAAGTTGGCTGTTGATTGGTTGGTTTATATTTTATATTTAAATTAATACCCGAGTTATAGCGATTTCGTCCATTCAATTAGCTGAGGACTATTTCATGCATAATACGAGATGTTTTTGAGTCTGGGTGCAGGGGTTTCTCCGTGAAACTGATAGGCCACAGAAATTTACCGAATTATCAAGGTCATGGAAAAATTATAACAACAAAAATGAAAAAATCCTTATAATATGGTGTACAAAATAGTCTTCTACCAATCGAATGGACAATGGCGGGGAAGAAATGGGGCACTTCCCCCAGAGCCCTCCGAGATTTGTATTTATTGATTGAAAGGCCCATTATTACGTATGGAAGTGTGACTTGGGCCCACAGGACTGCAGTACAAAGTATAAGAGACACCCTCACTAAAGTACAAAGACTGGCCTGTGTATGCATTACAGGGGCTATGAAATCCTGTCCCACTGCAGCAATGGAGATTGTGCTGGACTTCCCACCCCTCCATATTGCAGTGGAAACGTCAGCCGAAATGGCAAGGCTACGGATTATTAGGAGCGGGGTAAAAAGGAGTGGAAGGGCAATTAAGAGAGACTCAGCCTCTCTGACTACGTCTGACCACTGCCTGGATATGCCAAGCGATAGAATTCACCCAAAATACTGTTTTAAGAGGGAATTCGAAACTATATTAGGGACAAAGAAAGAATACTGCGAATCAGCAGGAATTCTCAATAGTCACACAATTAAGTGGTTCACTGATGGCTCTAGGCTGGGACGTACAAGACCAAGAACAGGTCTTGGCGTCTCTTGGGGAGACAACTACAGTCTACCAGGCTGAGTTATGTGCCCTTGACAGATGTATGCAAATGAATCTCGACAGGGAATATAGATCGAGAGAAATTGTTATCATGTCAGATAGCCAAGCAGCCCTTAAAGCAATAACAGCATACAAAATCACCTCACAACTAGTGTGGGAATGTAGATTGAAACTGGACATACTGTCCGGTGCGAATAAGGTTACCTTGATATGGGTGCCTGGGCACACAGGCATTGAAGGCAATGAGGTTGCTGACCAGCTTGCAAAAAGGGGAGCTACCTCCCCTTTTACGGGACCCGAACCTTTTTGCGGTGTTGGGGAAACCCTCGCCCGCAGATTTGTTAAAGGCAGGGAGAACCTGAAAGTGGCTGAATACTGGACCTCATTGCCGGGCCTTCGGCAAGCCAAAATGCTCCTGGGAAGCCACCAGCGCAAAAGAGCCCAAGTATGCATTAATATGAACAGGAGACATCTGCGTGTGATCACAGGATTCCTCTCTGGGCATTGCAACTTGAATGGACATCTGACCAACATAGGTGTCAGAGAGTCTAGAGCATGCAGATTCTGTAACGAAGGAGCGGAGGACCCCGAGCATATCCTCCTTCACTGCGATGCAATCGCACGTAGAAGAGCAGCATGCTTGGGAAACTTGCAATTACATGTAAAAGACCTACCACTTCTAAATCCCCTCAAGGTCCTGGCTCTCCTGAGGGAAATAGGCCTCGAGGAACTGATGTAGATATGTAGATTCTTTGTTGTAGGGGGCACAATAGGCCCAATAGGCTTAAGTGCACACAGGTAACACCTGTACCCCAATTTAAAAAAAAAAAAAAAAAAAATCGAATGGACTGAATCTTTATAACTTAAGTCTTAACTTAAAAATAAAATACAAGCCAACCTATTTTGGGGTGATCCAGGGGTGGCCAATGTCAACGGTAAGCTTCCTCTTAAAAAATACCAACAATCCTAAGGACAAACATAACTTCTCCTTTCCCGGATCGTTCCATGCCATCGAGGTTGACTTTGAAATCACCATGAAATTAAAACATTCCTGCCAATTATTTAAGTCTCCCACAAAGAGATAGGTAATGAATAATTAAACAGGGGTGTATCTAAGGTCACACAGTCTCTTGTATTATAATCATCACGAATTACTCTAGCTATCAACAGACAAACGTCCCAAGTATTTACTTTCTATCAAAACAATCCTGTAGGTACTAAATATCTGACAACGAATGGGTTTAATTCAATCTCAAGGTGCAGTGCACACGCATAACGCCAGGACACTGAGAATTGCTTCGAGCCAAAGTTGAACTGTATCATACAACAAAGATTGACGATTTTAATGATTATCATATGAGGCTACCCAAGAATACAACGCCAGTCAAATAAAAATATCAATTTCTGTCTTCGAGGCGGAAACAGATGACTAGTACTGCAACTTGGTTAAGGCACGCTTACGCCTGTTACATTGTGTCAATTGTAAGCATGTCTGGGCTTGTCGCTTGTCAGTTGTAGCCGGTGCGGGTTGACATCAAGGACGTGTACCATTTTCGACAAAATATACACGGAAATAATACCAATAATAGCCAAAAATTTCAGAGGTCGTTGGCTGGGCATGGTTCAATATGTCACTAAAGTAGGTCTACTTCCATAAACAAAAATATACCGAAATATTTAATTATTAATTAATAATTAATAAATTAATATTATCTCAATAGAATCCAATTTCGCAGTTTTTCCAACTTTCTTTTTGTGTTACATAAAAAACGGTCAGAGTTCCGCACGACAGCCCATAGACGGTCTAGGTCTGACAACTCATGGACGATCCTCTTTAGTGATCACGGCTTTAGTTAGCATGTTGTGGTCAACAACTTGCCCAGTAGCCGCGCTTTCCCTACCCGTGAAGGTGGGGATTGGTGTATCCAAGGAAAATGCTTTCCTTTTAAATGTACGATGCATCGAGTCTCGAACCTCGATCCTTCAGTAGTCAAGTTCTTTGCTAACTGGATCTATGTTATAAGAAAGAAAGAAAGAAAATTGTCTTTATTTTCCATTTGGGCGAATTTTGGGCCTTTCGGCCCACTCTTACAATTAACCCACGTTATATTGTAGACAAAAAGTACCCGATGATTTTGGCACGTTAGGTTTGGGCCCAATGATGCAAGTACACTATTACTAGTCGAATCACGGCGCAGCGGTCCTATTTCCGAGGAGGTACCTACGCCAAATATTACGCCCAGTAGCCTATATTACTCAAGAACTTCATGCAATGAAATTCCATAAAAACAGAAATAACTGGTCACTGGTCTTGGATACTAAATTCCAGCCGTTGCTGGAGACAACAAACTCGGTTAATAATAATTTATTTAGGCACTGGATTCTTCTGAGTATATGCGCAGGGTGATATGTGTTTAATACATTGTTTATTATATTATGTTCATTGCAATGATACCGGAGGATATGATGCAATTTGTTAAGGTTTGCTTCGCCACGGTTTTGGTATTCCCACGACCACAGCGGGGAACTGAGCAACCACCACACACAATTACCAACTCCCAATAGATCAGGAAGAAGGGCAAGTCTGACAGGTTACTGGCAATGTATATCAATCATGTATCCGGTCATTAAGTCCAGTGAGTGGTGAAGTATATTTGGTGTTCAGTAAACTATAGTAACCCCTAAAGCTGGACGCGTATCTGCACTTGGTTAAGTCATACTTTCGCCGGGCCGTTATATTGTGTCAATGTTAAGCTTGTCTCAGCTTGTCCATTATAGCTTGTAGCCGGTGTAGGTTGACATCGAGAACGTATAGCAGTTTGCCAATGGCCAAAAAATCATACGGAAACAATACAAATAATGTCCGAAATCCACGAGGTCGTTGGGATTGGACAAGGGACCTAAGGGCCACTATAAGGCCTATATACTACAAAGCCTAAGGGTCCCTAAAAAGTCCTTCAAAGAAATTACAATTTACATTAGGTATTACAATATTACAGTAGAATGTAATATAGCAAATAAATATAAACATAAAACTACAATATCAGACGTTTTATTCTAAAAAAAAACAACCCAGAATACAGTAGGTCAGAAAAAAGGCTAGTAACCTAAACCTAAATTCACAATAGGAAAAATTTCAAAATTAAAAGAAGCTACACCGTTTCGAAGTAAACTAACCAACAGGAAAAGTGAAAAGTGGGCAGATCCGCCCCGATCTAGAAGTCATCACACTCACACTCAGAACAAGGAATTTAGTAAGCAATGGGGCGGGAAGAAATCAAGCCCCTGGTGACGTACTGGGGAACGGTCTGGACGAAGGGGGAAGTTTGGTAAGCGAGGGGGGAGGTCTGGTAGGTGGTGAGGGGTGCGTGGGAGACGATGGGGGCGTGGGAGACGATGGGGGCGTGAGAGACGATGGGAGCGTGAGAGACGATGGGAGCGTGAGAGACGAGGGGAGCGTGAGAGACGAGGGGAGCGTGGGAGACAACAGTGGGTGTGTCGACGACGTGGTGGACTGTAGGCTGGCTCACAACGTGGATGGCGGGTTGAGCGACTGCGACAGTGCGGGTAACCTGGAAATAAATTATAAAGCATTTCAGGTTTTTAGTCTCAAGGAACTGCAGCTGCTAAACCTTACTGATACAGGGAGGGGAGGAACATTTGCTAACAATTTTTCCCAACGATCCAATCCAAATACAGTATACCTAAAAAATTGGCTCTAATTTGTGTGCTTCTATTATCGCTCCACTGACACTGATGAGGCGTGGGTGTTCCACGATTCCTTTTCTCTTTAGAACAGACCGCTCTCGCAGTACAAAACGCCAGTAAATCAGTGCGTACATGAAGCTTCCGACACCTGGATCTTAAGTTTCAAAAACACTAGGCAGTTATTTCTCAAAATGATTTTGCCAAGCGTAGAAACACCGAAGCAGGGAATTGTAAAACTGATGTAAAGAAGCAACTGTTATGTTCCACAACATAGGTGTGGAGCAATCAGTTGCAAATACTCACAGGGGCAGAAGCCTGTCCGGACTTAGTCACGACAGCTTGGAATCCGTTGATAGCGTCGGCGGTGTACTCAACACGGCGAACGGTGCCGTCGGGCTCAACGAGGGTGTAGAATCCACGGACATTGTCACCGTCGCGGGACTCCTCCTGGGCCTTCTGGTCGCCGGTGGTGGGGTCGGACACGCTGTACTGGAAGTCGTACTTGGCGGGTGCATCGTTGTTGTCAACGAGAACTTGCGCAGAGGCAAGACCGACGATAGCGGCGAAGAGAGCAACCTGTAGAGGAGGATGAGAGAAATAGGTTAAGATACAAATGCTTGAAACGCTTTATTTTAAGCTTGCGTTTAAGCATGGTCACAGCACTCTTCACAGTATCTGTGACTGTGTATATTTTACTTCAAATTACTTCTATAATAACAAACGATTGATAAGGCCCGTTGCGTCTGTAGTTTTTAGATATAATATGTGAATAAAAGATCACTAAGTGAGTCTTCTAACATGGCATTTCAAATAGCAGTAGGACAAACTGAAGAACATATTTGCTGGCGAGTTTTGTCCCTTCTAAAATGAAGTTTCAAATGTATTCTCAAGTCTGCAGGAAAAGATGACTGTTGGTCATGTAAGAATTTACTCATAACAGTAAAGCTTGAGAAAATTTTATTTGAGTGACCCAAAAAGCATCAAATTAACATTAATCCAGAGCATGGTATGAGATATGACAATGATTGGGCAATTATGTCTTGAAATCATTCGGTGGTTGTGTGCCTGGCAATGATGATCTATGAACGGTTTTATCGCTACGACTTCAACTGCATAAAACTGTAGCTGTAGTAGTAGTAACGAAGTAAGTAGGTATTGCGTTAAATTTTTATTTGGCACTAAGGCTGCGAATGGCGGTTTAGCGAACAATCATTTTTCAAGTGCTACAATATTGCGCTATTACTATGAAATTTTATAGCAGGATTGTACTTGAACTGAACATAAAGTTATACTAGAAGAATTCTGGCCATATTGAGAAAATTAGCCCCACCCTCACCATCTAGATACATGGTATCGTAAAATATTTTATCATTATACTGTCATAAAACACATGGAATGCAATTTTCTTGAGTTAATTTCAATTATTAATACGAGAAAGATTAAATGTTTAATTCCGCGGACTTACATATTTCAGTGTTACTATTGGACGTTGCACATACTTTCATATATTAAACCATCCTGAACCAATTCTCCAAAGATAATAAATAGTATGAAAATCTAAATAACAATAACTATTTCATAAATCAATTTACAATATGTTTGTGATTTACTTCAGACAGTCACAATTTTTTTGATGCTTCCCTACTTTAGTAAATTTTAGGTACTGCAGGTAATGTTTTACAGCCAAATCCAACGATACAATTTCAAAAACTCCTAACCATTGATGCTACAAAAGAGTCATCCAAGAAAACTACCTAAGTCAATATTTCCCAAAATTTGTTAAAAAATACAAGAATTCTACTTACCTTGAGGAAAGCCATAGTATCCTTTGATGAGAACCGCTGCAGGGATGAACCACAACTGTGACATAACCGCCATTCGCAAAGTATTTATCCAAAATGGATCGTCCATAAAAAAAGGTCACGTGACACGGGCTCATCCCATGTGTTTTAGGTAGGCGAACATCTTCCAGACCGGGTGAACCAGTCTTTGCAGAAATCATCTCAACGAATCCCGAATGACACCAAAACTAGTTTGGCAATGGAATCCCGCAACAATGCTTTGATAAATGACCAAAATGCTACTGTTTGTGTTCTTTAGTATTGAGTTGACAGTTTTATTGTCAGTTTCTAAGTAATGCTGATATTGAACGTTGTATTTAAACATTTTCGGGTTGTTTTGAATAGCTCTAAAGTCTAAGTATTTCGATTGAATTTAAATTTTACAGCCAAAGTTAAAAGACAATCTATTTTAGTATAGGCCATGTGAGTAATGTCTCCCTAATTTATATCAGGATTTAGAATTATTAAGCCATTTTGAAAATGTACTCAAACAGACCAGTGCATAACATCAATTTACTATTAGACAGAAACCATCAGTCCTTATCAAGTTATCAGGACTAAGCCTGATGATCCGCATTCACTGAACGTTATAACACCCCATAACATTGGAATAATACAACTAAATTCGTCTGCTGCGAAGTCAAAATTAATCTAAAAATCTATTGATGAACGTATGAAGATTGTAGAGCCAATAATAATAAGGACTCGTACTAATAAGCTTTTAAGTAAGTAAAATGCTAATTTCGATGTTGCGACCCATATAACATATCATTTGTCCCCAATTAGGCACTTTCTAGTTAGTCGCGAGGACGCTTATTTCTTAAAGATAAACAAATTTTCATTGCATGGTATTTGCAGTAATTTGACATGTATAGTAGTAGATAAGCATAGTAGAGAATAATATTTAAAATTAAAGATTTAACCAATTTAAACCAGATTTATTTAATGAATGTTTCCAAACCCCTTTAAATGCTAATCGGGATCTAGGCCTGAGGACTCTTGACCACTGCACTATTCGGGATGTTCTAATGAGCAACATGTCCGGCATGTGAGTTTTCCCCCTAACGATAATGATAAGGTACCTATTAGGGTTCTGTGGAAAAAAAAAAGTGTCGAACTTCACAATCTACTGTTTCATAGTCTTGTTCTCTACCAGCTAGACTATTCCTGACCATTCCTGTAAGAAACTCACTAAATTTGGACATAAAAGGGGAAAAAATGAGTTTTACGACAAGTCTCCGCATTGTGAGATGGGACATACACGTTTAAAATTAGGAAAAAATCTCTAGTGTGTTCGAACCAGTTCCCTTTCAACTGAGTACCTAGCTCGTAACCACTTCGCTACTCTGATGTAAATCTGTTCAAGTGCATCAAGGCCAGACAATAATGCACGTTCCTCCCAAACAGCGGCATCCTGCATGCCAAACACGGAAGACAAAGCCCCATTTATCACCCGACTACCATTGAACCCAATACTTGCTTAACACATGATACTAATTTAATGAAGTGGATTAAGAGGAACTAGCTCAAGTAATGGCAAATGTTGCTGAAACAGGTCCGAAATTTACTGAAACTTGTTAAGATCAAGGCCATGCATGTGACATCTTCGGAATTCATCTCAACGCATTCTCGTTGGCGAACAACCAACATTAGTTACAGGAATCTCATATTATGTAGGAGAGACGGGACGATTTCTTTTAATTTCACATATATTGTAGTCGTTATTAATGTTGACAAAATGCGGGGGGTCGCTTGCCCCTTGATAGTTTGCTTCTGGGGGTAAAAAAAACAACTAAATTTTAATAATTTTAAATAGCCCCCCCCCCCCTCTGGTGACAAAGACGTTATGGAGGCGAAAGGGATAGCATCCACAATAACGAAAGGGAAATTAATTCATGGTATGCTTATTTTTCATACAATACAATACAATACAATATATATTTCCTTTAAATTATACAATACATGTAAAGTATAAGATAAAATCGTCATGAGAGACATCATAAAAAAATCCACATATTGACCAAGTACTTTCACAAAAAACATGTTACTCAAAATGCTTAAAACCCCAATATTTCAGACTTATTTTCTCAAAATTTTTCTACGGAGGAGACCCCCGGGCCCCCCTCCGTGGTAGGTTTATTAGTCGTAACAACTCAACTTTACTGCTTGGAAAATGCGAAAAACTCACTAATTTGGGCCTATTTATCGATTTTTTTTCTCCGGAGGAGACTTCCGGGCCCCCCTTTCTTCTGGGTATAATATGCGTAAAACCTCACTAATTTGGGCTATTTATCAATTTTTCTCTCGGGGAGAGATTTTAAAGAAATTTAGTACAGGGCTAGGAAAATTGCTTTAGGTCTAACAAGGGCGACCTTACAATTATTGCGTATTAATTGTTTTATGTTTCAATACACGTTTACTTACATACTAGCCGAAGTGCTGCTGTGGGTTAAGAACCGGTAACTAACATTCTTCGGCCATGTGATGGAGGAATGAAAAGTATCGCTATCTGCATATAATTATCCAAGGGAAGTTGAAGGACCGAGGACTCCCGGCAGAAGAAGAATATCCTAGTTGAAAAACCTGAGGCAGTGGATTGGCACGAGCACTACTCCCCTTACCAGAGCGGCAGTCTCCAAGGTCCAAATTGCCATGATGATCGCACATCTTGGATAGAAGAGGCATTAAAAGAAGAAGAAGATAATAAATACTGCATTACTAAGTACGATACAGCACCATATGAAGTATAGTACGTTATTTAAAAAGTGAACTTTCAGCTGTTCTCTAACCCGGAACTTGCAACAGTAGACGTCCTCCAAAAATAATAAAACCACAAATTATTGGTTTCTGAGTGGTCGTAAAAGTTTCATGGGCATGGTAGAGCATTGGTATAATTTTTCTAATTTATGAAGGCCGCATTATAATGTATACAACGCCCCAAGGACAGTTATTACGAGCAGGGTTTCAAGCCATAAAATAGTATGCTTCAATCTCACATTTAATGTCCACATCCACAATAGTACCTATTTAATAAATTCATTAATTTTATGAAATAACGCTGAGTGCAACGGAGTACAGAGCTGGAAAGCTATTATTGGCAGCAAGGCCTTGGAGTTACAATAATAGAATATTGCATTAACTTCATTACTCCATACTGAGTAACAAAACACATCCTCAGTGTCACTTATAGCGTTCTGAGGTTTGTATTGTAGTATATTGTTATATTTTCGTTATAGTACGTACTTTTAAATTAAGGGCCAACCGGAGTCGCCCATATTCCATTTTCTGTTCGAACTTCAATTTCTCATTAAATATGGAACGCAGAACAATGAAAAAATGCTGAACCGCAAGAAGAATTTTTTCTCCTTATTTTGATGTATAGTATGTGGCCTTAACTAACCCCAATTCGCCACAGTTGATGAACTCCTTCAACTTGAACTCCTGAGTGTCGGTTATTCATTGCGTATCAAGTTCACTAACTATAGCCGATCGGTATTGATGATTGCAACATACTCTATATCAAAATTAGGAGGAAAAATTCTTCTTGCGACTCAGCATTTTTTTATTGTTCTACGTTCGATATTTCATGAGAAATTGAAGTTTGCACAGAAATGGAATATCGGCGAATCCGGTTTGCCCTTAACAAATGTATCGTAGCATAGTAATGACTAACTTTTATACCCGAAAGGCTATTTGTTCGAGCTCCATACTGTCTAAATTGAGACGGTAGATGATAGCATTAATATATATATTGGAACTGTATTTAATAAACTATAAGAGTACTGTGTAAAGCAGGAGTCCCCGGGGAAGCTAAGTGTGAGAGAACCCCAACTGCGCTGGACGCTAGGTAGTTTTTTATATTGATTATACCATATTTATACAACATAATGTAAAAATATACTTATTTATTGATTCAACAACAGAAAATAATATCGCTATAAGTATACTTACTTTAAAGCGGGCCTACTATGGCGATTATTTGGAAAGTACGAATTAAATTTTTTATGTTTACATTTTTAACCCCCAAGAATAAGTTAGTACTAAACGGCACAGTAGAGCTTTCTACTTCCTACTGTATATTATCCTCGATATACTGCAGTTACTGTGGACGCATACTGTAGTTAGCCTACTGTAAGTAAATACAACTAAACATTGTTCGCCTTTTGAGTTTTTCGATTTAAATTAATTTCATTGCCATATGCATGTATTTGGCAAATAGCAATTAAATAACATGAAAATTGTAATAATTCAGGTACAAAAATAGAGCCTGATTGCCAGCTCTCAAAGGTTATTGTGCTAGGCACTTTATTTCCATTTCAAAGTTCATAGAATCAGGTACTACTATATATAATAAGAAAAACTAATGAAAAATTGCCAGGTTACAAATGAAGGGTCCGTGTAAGAAGGCATTAAGTCGGATAAAAATAATCTTCATTATAAAAGAAGGTGTTATACACTAATCTGTCTACCTGTCCTTCTGCCAGCGTACTACCGTCTTCTTAGTTCTTCTACATGAACCTTCAAACATATGTGATGCCTTCTATGATAAAATTTGTTTAAAACACGACTTAACGCCTTCTTCTATCAAAGCCTACAATTAAAACCTTGACAACTGTCAATTAAAACATAAGAGCACAATACCGGCCTCAAAGAAACAACCTTATACATTGTTTTCTAGAACGGTACCAATTATAATCTGATATACAAGAAGAATGTTGATAGACCCTCATTGATAACACTACTTGCAAAATATCTGATCTGCTAACATCTAGAACCTAGCTATATCACAAATTGCAAGTTTAGATTTAGATGAGAAACGTGAGCCCGTGTCTGACATATTTGCGTTATCCCATAACTGCACGTTTTTAGTCGACCAAGGTGACTCGCCCATGCAATATCCCCCCCGTCCTTCCATGCCATCAGGGAGAAACAGCCTACAATTCTTAATTTAGTAAGTTCAACCTGATTCTAGAGCAAAGACACGATTACTATTTAGACAATAGGCTATTAATATTACGGTATGAGTGTGTGTGATAACGCATCATTCTGTCTAGTTGAATTAACTTTTCCGGACTAAGGAAAGTGTGGAAAATAAGTTATGAGGTAGCTTAGTTAACATCTAGTTGATTAGGGTGCGTTCGAAGTACGTAAGATAAAGTGTCCGGTGGCTAATTACCATATGAGCTACAACAGTAACGATTGGCAACCATCGAATGTGTTATAATATGATGATAACAAGTGTCTCCGCCATACTTGTGATGATAATAATGTCTTGAAGGACTCTTTATGAGCCAACGGCCCTTGTCCAACAACGGATAGGGGACCGAGTTTGTGCAGGGATAAGCGAAAAACAGTATCTTCTGTTTAGGGCACTTTTTCGTCATGTGGTTGGGAAACTGGCCCTGAAGGCGGAGGAACTCAATGAAGAGTCAACGGTATAAGAATGCAGAAGGCAATGGGAAACCACTGCATTACAATTCCCCAGTATATTCTTCATGGCAGCAATTCCCATGATGATCATCGATCTTCGATAGAAGAGGCATTTAAAGAAGAAGATGGCTAATACTGTATCTTCTTCTTTAAAAAGTTTTCTATTGAAGATCGGCAATCACCATGGCAATTTGGACACTGCTGCTATGAAAAGGGAAGTCGTGCTCCTGCCAAACCACTGCCTCAAGTTTTCCAACCAGGATGTTCTTCTCCTGCCGGGGGCCCTCATTCCATATATCTTCCATTGGATTCTCACAGGCTCAAGGCGAAACTTTTTGTTCCTTACCATACCGCCAAAGTATGTCAGTTCCCGTGTCTTAACCATCAGCAGAAACTCGGTTTCTTTATCCTTTAGCTTCAGGACCTCATCATTAGAGACACGATCTCTCCAAGATATGCTGCATGTGCATGCTTAATATGAGAATAGCCCGTTTGCAAAAGCGCTCTCCAAAATAAAATAATTAATATATAATAATTATAATTATAAAATATATATAAAAAGAAAATAATAATAAAATTCATAGCAATTAAAGCGATGGGTATTAAAGTCAATATAACTGTAGTACCATATGCCTACGTACTGTAAGGACCAGCTCGAACAGCATGCGAGTTAGTTGACAAAATCAGCCGCCCAGATATGGAGCAATTTCTCGCAGTGCTTGCACACAAGAAAGAGACTTAAGGCAATCACGAGCACAAATATAAAACAACAACAAATTGTTCTAGACTCTGTGGGCCTGTGCCTATTTAAGATCGGTAGTGATATATGGCTTACACCCACGAGCAGATTCGTGCATTGGGTGAACGTTAACAAACCTGCACCCCGGAGCCATAAACTTCATGTGAAATTCCCATAAATTTTCCCGTATTTACAAATTTTCCTCGTGGGGAAGACTCTCAAACCCGCTTTTCCCGCAACGGTATCCATAGATAGCAATTTTTGGTGGATTATCAAAATTTGGGAATGGGCAATTTGATTTTAGTCTCGGCTGTCGGGCGGGTATACGGAGCAGGGGTCGGCATACGGCTCCGGCAAAGCGGTGATTAGAGTTCAAATTCCATCCCCGGTCAATTTCTCAAAAAAGCCAGTAAGAGCCATCTAGAGCTAGTTCTTCAGCATGCCACTCCCGTTTGTCACGCCAAAAGACGCCAACGTCCTTGGGAGAGACACTGTCACCAGATTCGGTAAAAGCGCTAGTCATTCAAACTCAATATCCCCCCCTAGGTCAGATAGCTAATGATCTACATGATTGGAACCGGATTACTGTCATTCGCGAATTCCAACGTTATTAATTTTAACAGAAAGGGGCATAGAAGTGGGCAGATTGCGATGTCAGACCATTGAAAAGGGCAATAGAATGTAAATTGTTAAGAATTTTATAAATAGATCATGAACGATTTGTATATGATGGCTGGGTCAAGGAGAAGTTAAATAATCCACTTGTAATAAATTGACAGGGGGCAGGATTTTACTCTCACTTCAGGACAGTGCAGTGCAGACTGCAGTTATCAATCGGCTGCGCCTATATTAGGTACAAATTGATAAGATGTCTTTCATGTCTACGTAGCATACTCTTGGTCTTGTAACCCGGGATTTATGTTTCACATTTTTGAGCAACCACCATCACTACTTGAGATAAATAAATAAATAAAAATGAGAGCAATAAAATGTAATTGATTACGAGACAATCGGAGAAGGAAAACCCTTTTAAGTGTAAACATCAGATATCTCGTGAAATATCAAACGGTGACGTGTCCAAAATATCAAGACATACGCCTGGGCATTTTCATACATGATATGTACCTCGCTCTAACACAGATGGGTCACAATAAAATTATTGAGTTTGGTTTGTACAAAAAACTATTGGTGTGGTTGTCTCTAGGGGGGAGTTCAAGAATTGTGGCCAATTGGTGCTAATGAAGTCCACATGTCATAATATATAGAAATATAGAGGGGCATTTTATTTCCTTCCGTTCAGATTTTCGGGAGGTGACTTCGGTACTTGAAACTCCTAGGTATTCGAAACCGGGACCTTTGCCATCATTTCATAGAGCGAGGTTGGGGCTCTATTTAAAAAAAAAAAAAGCATTTTCGATAATTCAACGGCTATTTTTGACGGTTCTGTGATCGATATTTCCTAAAAAAGTACAAAAAAAAGATTTATTCTTATTCGTAAGTTCGTAGGAATCATACCATTGGAATGTTGAGGAAAAATGCAAAATGCGGAATATTTCTATCCTAGCGATGATTTATGACTTTTTGGAATACTTTGCGAACCCTTCGGCTCTCGTGATATTTCGGTATTACGTAAGCTCATAGGTTACATACGAATCTCACCACTCTACCTTCTAGTTACAACCCCCCTAAAATCATCAAGCTGTCGAAACTAGTGCTTATTGGACCAATAGGTATCTATTTATGGACACAGATAGCATCGAAGGGCACAGTTTTGAAGCACAATATGGAATTACCATATTTTTGAAGACATTGACAGGATTTGGTAGTTTTTAGACTAATTTAATGCATTACTACAATTGCACGTAGGCTATGGTACCGAAAAAAAATGTCTTAGAAAATATATGTTTTACTTGGAGGAGGAAACGGGCAGAAACAATATGAGGTTCACTTTTACCCTTTTACTATTGAATGAAACACTTCTTTTATTTGTTACTACAGAATTAATCCGATTAATCCAAATTAATATATTAATTTCTATGTTCACCAAGTGGTTCGCAATCCACTACAATCAGGAGGTCCCCACTGTCAGTCAACTTCACTTCTCTCTGAGGTGAAGGAGTCGGCAATTACGGTGCCTCAAGTTAAGAAACAGAGCCGCTCCCATTGCCAGGCTGACAAGGTTGCATAAAGTAGAAGTGCTGAAAGCATGTGTTGTATAACAAAAACAAACTACAGAATAAAGGTTGTATCACAATAATAAGGTTATACTTTTTTTTCAATTATAATAACTGACAACTCAACAAAATACATAAATGAAATAAGTTATGAGTATGCAATCACAGACTAATAATGGTAGGTAGCGTGAGGAGCACTGAAAGATGTATGAACAGTAGCACCGCTACCACCGTGGATGGCGTAGGGCCGGGGCGCAACAGCGATTTTAGGCGCTACAAAAACAGGTGCAGCGGGAGCAAGAGGAACAATGGGGGCAGCAAATCGGGCAGGGGCAGGTGCTCCATGGATCCTGCTGACTCCTCCAGAATGCTCTACGACAGCGGTGAAACCGTTGGCAGCATCAGCAGTGTACTTGACTGTCCTCAAAGACCCATCAGCTTCCACCAAGCTAGCAACAAGACGAAATTATGAGCATTTAATAATAACTTAGAACTTAGTAGCGTAGTATTTTCGAAACAGAGGAAAGTTAAGCTAGGTAACGAAGAATCGGCCTTGAAAAATATGATGCAGTGGAAAATATTTAACAATACGCGTTCAAATCAAATTTGAGACCCGTCTTATAGCGAAAATTGGCGCTTATCATGGGAATTAGGACCTTGGAGACTTCTGCTCTGGAAAGAGAAGTCGGGGTTTGCAGAACCACTGCCTCAGGTTTCTGAACCAGGATGTTCTTCAGTCCTTCTATATCCCCTTGGATTGCAGACATGTTGTCTATGTATGTAGCTCAGTAAGGACAGGCATACCTGTAACTGCCGTGGACCTTGTCTCCCTGCCGGGTCTCCTCCTGCGCATGGTTATCTCCGGTGGAGGCGTCGTTGACGCTGTAGGAGTAGCTGTACTGGGGGTTGGGGTCGAAATCGACCGCGTTGGGGTGGGCTCCTGGGTAGAAGCTGCTCACGTCAGCGGCGACAGCCGAAACCACGACAGCCAAGAGTACGAACTAAATCCAAACGAATTATGTTGTAGCACATGGTTTAAAAAGCAATGCTGCCGGGTCCTTAAGTTATTTAACCGGAAGCGACAAAAGGTCAGATTTCGAGAATATAATTAATTTAGATTTTGCTTGTTTATTCCTAGTTTTATCAGGTTTTTATTCCTTTCTGCTAGGGTTCGTTTGTTAAGTCTTGGTAAGTAGAACTCAACTGAAAGTGAATAGGAACAGGAGTTCTGTTTCCCTTGCTAAAAATTTACAAACAATATTGAGACGCATACGAAACGACGCATAGTATTTATTAGTAATTAATTTTTGGTTGCGGGAGAAGAATCCAATAACAGGAAATATTGGATTAATGGGAAAATATGAACCAGGAGGAGTGCTGTCTCAATTAACAAGAAAACTATGAAAAATAGCTACAGCAGCTTAACCTGGACATGCCGCAAATTTTTTGAGTTCCCACTGAGTACTGACATTCAGTAAGAGCCTTGGTTTTATACTTGCAGGCATGACGTTGCATCAGCGGCAAAGGAACATGTGATAATGAGTTTTTTTCCAGAAAGAGAAAAATAATAAACTTTCTCATCTTTCCATGTTTTCTGAACGAACTATCAAAATACTTGTTATTCTTGAAATGAAATATAAAATTTTCAGCATCCTCCAATTAATTAGACACAAACTTGGGCAGGTTTAGGGCAGCCTGCCATCAATTCCTGGGGAGTGATGTGAGAGTGTAAAATATAAGTGAGTGCATGTTTTTTTTTGTACATACTGTATTACGTTGCATTATAATAAGTCATTAATTATTAGTAAGCCATAGGAGACTTAAACTTTAAAGCTTTAAAACTTATTTCATTTGATTTATTAAAAATTAGAAAAATAATTACTCGGCAGCACATGTTGAAAGGAGGGTGATGTAAAAATCCAAAAGTAATCCAATAGAAGAGAACAGCAAACTGTGACTGACTAACGAAGGGGACTCCCACCGATTTTAGACTATAATCAAGTGAAAGATCGAAAACAAAAGAAAAAATTGAAAAATACTTACTTGGGAGCACATGTTGACAGGAGGGTGATATAAAAATCCAAAAGTAATCCAATAGAAGAGAACAGCAAACTGTGACTGACTAACGAAGGGGACTCCCACCGATTTTATACTATACACAAGTGAAAGATCGAAAACAAAGGGAGGACCCTGGGGCCTTGGAGGATGCCATAATGTCCAAATGTCAAAAGGATGGCACAATAATGCTATATTTTTTAATAAACAATTAGTGAGCATGGGTGGCCGTAGGTAACACTTCATTGTCTAGGGCTTACATTGGGTCAACATGAGCGCTCTTTCTGATTCATTCGACTGGAAATTATGAGGAACAAACAATATTGGGTGATCTAATAATTTGCGAGGATGCAGTTTATTATGCGCCTGGATGGAGGCAGCAGCTTGCAAAATTTTATAGCCGGTAGTTAAATGTGCTTCGCAAAGAACTATTGTAGGTAGAAACCAATCTAATGGGTATGTACTCATATACAACCAAATTGAAATAGGCAATGTAGGTTTAAAAGACAGACTAGACGTTTTTGCGCAAAGTCAATTTTTTATAAAATATCGATCCTACATCCGTAAATGAGATGTCACGTAGTACAAGAAATATTCCTCTACAATTTTATACATAGCATGTAGCCAGCACTAACACCGTTGCCCACAGTTTTTGCATGACCTGACCTAGCCCTTTTTTCACGCATTCAAAAACTGGCCAAATGGCAATACATACTAAGCATTAAAATATAGAGGTGCATTCTCCTTCATTTATGGTTCTATGATGGATTATTATTTCACGAGAAATTCGACAAAAGCTCTGTTTCTGATTCATTCGACTGGAAATTATGAGGAAGAAGCAATATTGTTAATTATTAATAATTTGCCGGTATAGTATGCAGTATATTATACGCCTGGATGGTGTAAAGGACTATTGCACGCAGGGTGTGTACTCATTAATCAAAATCAAATACCCAGTATAAATGCAGTACCACAAACCGAAATTGAAGTTTTGAATCTTTTTGGAGTTGGTGGACTGTTCAATTCTTTAGAAATAAATAACGCACGAATAATAATAACAATAAATTGAATTTTGAATACAACTTGTTTTTTTGTAAACTAGAGTTAGTAAAACCCTAAATAAATGCTAAAACAAAGTAACTTTGTCAAAAAAACCTACTAATGTTAATAAAAACTTAGAAATTTTAGTTCTAATCTAGCAATTCAATTCTATTTCTTCTGTAGGATTTTTTTGTAGACCTGTACCTCGCGTATCCAATATTTTTACACTTTCAATGAGAGGGCAAAGTTCCAATAAAAATTGTACAACTGCATCTCAATTTATAAATTTACAATGATAATTAATTAATTGTTAATTTATAAATAATTAATAATAATTATCGCACTTACCGGTATGTAGTGCTCCCTCGAACGAATTTTACGTTTAACTTTTCACATTTCAAGACCACAGGCTAAAAACGTGCTTAGTCACAAAAAATTTATTTTCTGCAATTAAAGTGGACAAAACCCCGTTTTTCCCATGTATAACATATTTTCCCAAACCAATAGCCGGGACCTATTTCGTTTTTAGCTGGTACACCTTGGCCAAATGATAGAGTTTGTTAACAGCTCCACATATGTAGTTAACTCAAAAAATATTTTTCTGTGAATAATCACGTTTTCAGCCTGTGGTCTTCATTTATAAAATTAGCGATAAACCGTGAAATCGTACGCAATAAATGGACATTTTTCATTGTTCTGCCTATAGTACAATGAACTGTTTTGGAGGAATATGAAGTTTATCTTAAATATCACAGTCTATACGATTATGGTTCGTAGTGGCAGTCGAATTCATTTATTAACAAACATGAGGAACTTGAATCTTACCAAATTGTTAGTAAAGGTCCAAAACAGGAATTGGATTTAAAACTGCTACCGCACATCATATTTAGCTTACCTGAAAAAATATAAACATAAATTAAAATCAACTGGCATGTGGCGCAATAAAATACTACGTACAGCATAATTATTTATGATCTCACAATCACCCAACTCTATGCAAAATCCTAGATCAGCCTATGGTCAGTAGCCATGCTAGGATTGCTGAAGAAACTTCTTCTTCTTTAAATGCCTCTTCTATTGAAGATTGGCGATCATCATGGCAATTCGGACCCTGGAGATTGCTGCTGCTTTGAAAATGGTCGTGCTCTTGCCAAACCACTGCCTCAAGTTTTTCAACCAGGATGTTCTTCTTCTGCCTGGAGCCCTCGGTCCTATCTCTCATAGGATTATTACATGTAGAAGGCGATACGTTTCGTTCCTCATCAAAAGGCCGAAGAAGCTGAAGAGCATAGAAGAAAACATAGACAGAAATGTGAACTGATACCATAAGTCCTAAGCGGTTTTAATGCTTTCCTATTTATATTCCAATTACAATTGATATATTTTATAAAGAAGGCTTTGTGATTTTCGTAATTTTTAACATATTTTGAAGTTTTTCTTACGAAATGTCTGCCTTTCTGGGTCTGTCTGTAGGTTTCCAGAAATCCTTTCTCGAAACTATTTTTTTTATCTTGGGCTTAACCAAAAAAGACTTCTAAGTAATTGTTTCTCAAAAAACGATTGAAATTTTTTTTCCATTCACATAAATTGCAGGTAGTCGTTATACATGAAAAAACCCCCAGGTCCCCTTATTAATTTGGTTCTTGACTTCTAAGGGCAAAAAAATAAACACACAAAATAAATGTTTCTATGAATGTTTCCTTAATTCTGGCATGATTTAGGTGTTAAATAAATCTTCTTCTTCTTCTTTCTTCTTTTCCTTGTCCAGTGTCCCTGGACAAGGAGCATATATTACAAAAATAGAATACATAATAATACCATCCCGCATCCCCAAGCTAGCGCTTATTTGGGACAAAAGACTCATACAGTGCTGCTAAACAAGGCTTAACCATTTATTTTTGTTATTTATTTATAATGTTTATTTTATTTTATTTTTATTTTTATTTTATTTTAACTTGTTATTTTAATGTCAGTTTTTATTATTATTATTAACTCCCATTGACCAGCCATCTTTTTATACCCGCTTTTAACTCACCCATCTGTTTAAATTTTTTCATTTGTGGAGGAAGTTCATTAAATATCTTTGGTATAAGTACTTTGTTTAATCTCTCTCCGTATTTGTTATATGTTATCTCAAACTTAAGCTTTTTTGGGTTTCTTGTATTGTACTTCCCTTTATCATCTATTTGGTATTCTTTTTTAAAATAGTTCTCTTATTAATTTATACTTGAATAGTTTCGTTATTGGCAGAATGTTAGCATGTTTAAATTTTTCTTCGTATTGTTTGAATTTCGTGTTGATTTTATTTGATAACATGTTTTTTATTATACGCTTTTGTATCATTTCTAGTTTGTAGGTGTATGTGTTTCTATCTTTGAAGTATTATATATATATACTGTGTATTATACTGTGGCTTACTATGGATTCAACCAGGGCGTGGTACGCTAATTTAATTGTTTTAAGAGGTACTCCGCATATTTTAATCGTGTTAAAGCCGCACTCCCTGAGCGTAGTCGTTTGCATAATCTAATAATAATAATAATAATAATAATTCTTTCTTTCTTTCTTTTCCTTGTCCAGTATTCCCTGGACAAGGAGCATATAATTATTACAAAAATACAAAACATAATAATACCATCCCGCATCCCCAAGCTAGCGCAAATTTGGGACAAAAGACTCATACAGTGCTGCTAAACAAGGCTTAATCATTTATTTTTGTTATTTATTTATAATGTTTATTTTATTTTATTTTAATATTTGTTTTATTTTTTACTTGTTATTATAATGTCAATTTTTATTATTATTAACTCCCATTGACCAGCCATCTTTTTATATCCACTTTTAACTCACCCATTTGTTTAAATTTTTTCATTTGTGCAGGAAGTTCATAAAATATCTTTGGTACAAGTACTTTGTTTAATCTCTCTCCGTACTTGTTATATGTTATCTCAAACTTAAGCTTTTTGGGTTTCTTGTATTGCACTTCCCTGTATCATCTATTTGGTATTCTTTTTTAAAATAGTTATCTCTTATAATAATATTTTTTTTTTCTTCTTCTTCTCCGGCCGAAGGAATATATTTATAAATTAACAATTATACCCTTATAATACAAATAACCTGTGGGCCCCCAAGTTAATCAACTTATCGGGGGCTCACACAGTAAACGCTGTAGATGATGCAACATGTTTTCTATTTCACGTCTGTGTTAGCAAAAAAAAAAAAATTAGTTTTAATTTCAAATCAGTTTAATTCATACCATTTAAAATTGTAAGTTAACGTAAAGAGTAATTATAGTAAAGTAAAATAATTAAAGTAAAAAGTAACGTAAGTTTTAAAGCGAAGTATTTTAATTCAAAAGCCATTTTTTAATTTTCGTTTTTATCTCTCCTATTTTAGTTAATTTTTAAGTTGTATGGGCAATTCATTAAAAATTTTCGTTATACTATTTAATCTATTCCCGTATTTGTTGTAGGCTGGTTTCAAATTGACGTTTCTTGGATTTCGAGTATTGTGATGTGAATTGTTTTCTGTTTCTATGTTAAAATTCTTGTCAAAGAAGTTATATTTAATTACTTTAAATGTATAGAGTTGTTTTAGGTTTAATATTTCGAGGTACTTATATTTATCATCAATGTGGTTAAATTTTTTGTTTAGTTTGTTTGACAATATATTCTTAATTATTCTATTCTGGGCATTTTGCACTTTATTTACATAAGTGTCCCTGCACCAAGATGTTATTCCGTAAGTTATTACAGACTCTATCAGGGCGTGATAAACATTTTTTATTACTTTCCTTGGCATCCCGTATTTTAATTTATGGAGAGCTGCACTCCCAGATCGCAGTCTTTTACACAATGACTCTATATGCGATTGCCAGTTTAGATGGCTGTCAATGGTTAATCCCAAATATTTGTGCTCTTCTACCATGTCTATATATTGTGTGCAATTGCAGGTATTGCTGGAGTGCAGACATCCATGTTTGTGGAATATGTATTTGCTTTCAATTTGTTTGGGTCCTCTATTCCTCATGTGCATGATTTTTGTCTTTTTGAAGTTAATTGCCAGACCGAGGTCATGGATAATAATAATAATAAATAAAATAGACTTACAACATCCAACAGGTTGATGCTTTTGTGTCAGTTGCTTAACATAAAATAAATGTTTCAAAAACTAGAGGAAACCTATGCCCATTAAATTCATTGCATCCTACGCCAGTCTTTTGAAGTATTATGTTACGTGGCATTAGACAATAATAAATTCTCAGCACCATTATTTATCATAGATTGCCGGAACCACTCATTCATAAGCTATTACATCCATTGAGAAGAAGGAAAGCATGAACGGGTTCACTCGTACCAATTCTTTGCGATATAAAACTCATGACCTAAGAGCATGTGAACCTTCCCTTCGTTAGCAGTAAAAGTCTTAGAGCTGTAACCCTGAGGTCTGAAGGGATCCCCGCAGAGCTACAACAACGGACGCCTCCGCAGTGCCTTCATGCACCAAAACAATACGCCCCCACCGTGACACAGCCTTGCATTGTGCCATCATATAGAAGGCTGTGTTTCTGGCTAGTAGGTACATTTCGCTATTTTAGTGTATGATACTGTGGTCTGTGGATGTAGGCTTTAAGTGCAGGCGTCCATATTGTATAAGGCCATAATGGAGAACAGAATCAGTGCATTTGAAATGGGGTATACAGAGCACATCCTGATGGAGGGATCGTGTCCCTAATGCTGACAACCTGAGGCGAATGGATACAGAAGCCGAGTTGCAGCTGACGGTGAAGATACGGAAGCTAACATATTTCAGCAATGTGATGTCCGGCAGAAGAACATACTGGTTGAAAAATCTGAGGCAGTGGGTTGGCAAGAGCAGGACTTCCCTTTTCAGAGCAGCAGTCTCCAAATTGCCATGATGATAGCCAATCTTCGATCGCAGAGACATTTAAAGAAGAAGGCCCAAATGGACTGATGGGTGCCCGACAAGTTTTTTCCTTATTATGCTTCTTTCCCATGGACACTACAAAAAGTAATGTAGTTTAGTGCGTTCAAATTGAAACACAATGTCCTCTCTACTTTCCACCAAAATAATGCTACTCCACAGAGTTTAAAACTATTATATGTACTCAGTAGTCCTACTTCCAAGAATGATTATATAGTATTTATTATAGACCAGCTCCTAGTCTAGGTAATAAAGCAATACTACATTACTAAGTAAAGGTTACAATGACGCGTAGATTACATCTGTCAACTAGGTCAATTTTATTATACGTCTGTAACAACAATAAAATACATTATATTATATACGAGTGGGTACCAACTACATACTCGTACTTAGCCCGCAAGGGTTCGTTATCTCGTAATTTGCATAACTACAACCATCTCATAACTCCCTTGCTGCAATGACTTCAAGTTTAATGGATCCAGTTAGTGAATGAACATATACTATAGTACTATACCTATATGTATATGTATATTAGATAGATACAGCATATCCGAGGACTATACAATTGGATGCAATGTATGGATGTCTGCTGCATATTCTGCATATACTGCAATACTAAGAGATGCCCAGCCATATGCAAGGGGGGGGGGGGGGCGGGCGGGCGAGTATTCCTAATGGTCAATAATAGAAAATTAACAAATAAAGTACATTTTACGGGGCCACCGGCTCCAAGATCGTTCAATAAGAGAAAGCTCGAGTGTGAAATATTATTGTTTTGAAAAATTGATTGCCCCTTGTCCGGGGTTACCGGAAAAAAGCGAAGTGAAGTGAAGCTAAACTAAACTAAATACATGAAGTGAGAAGCAGCAGAATAGTTTAAAAGTCCGGAAATCTGTCTATTCCTGTGGTGTCAGCTTAGGCTCTAGTGTTCCGTAGTTTATACTAATAAAAAAGACTCATCAGTATAACGAGCTAATGTTAGCCACCCACTGATCAGGAATCAGGAAAACAACAGTAAATTAGTTAGCATCTCCCTTCACCACGGCCCAATTTCCTATCTGGCAATTAATCTTCCTTATCAGCGGTCCTCACAGTCTTTGCGACCATGGGCTTGCGCACAAGGGGATAACAGGTGCCTCGCCTTGCGACGGGAATTCATGCGTGCAATACACTCACCGACATTCCCGCATACATTACCGCCCATATCTAATTAGATTAGCCCCTTTTTATTCAATATTTATTGACGGCTTTGGTGTTATTACTTAATCTGCAGCTCCATATTATAATGGAAATGGGGTGGCGGGCAGTGGCGACATTTGAGCCTGCGGGAAAATATGAACTAGAGTCTAGTGACTATTAATATTATTTATTTATTGCCCCTTTCTTGCCCGCCACATAAAAATTTGAAATGGCGCGAATGTTGACGGGGAGTTACCTCAAATTTTTACATCCCATGCAGACGGGGCGAGTTAAGAGTATGTCAGCAACAAAAGGGGTGTTTAAACAAAATTGGTCGGAATCCAGCCTTCAGGGTGTAATTATATTGGCTGGCTCTGTTGGCTACCCCTCATTGATAAGCCGAATATGTAAGCTTTCATAAAACAGGAATAGGGCTCAATCAGAGAATCTCGGCCAGTAAGCTATAATACTAAGAAAACAGAAGTGTTGTTATGATAGATCAGCTTTATGAAAAAAGTCAGTTTTTGGGGCCCATAATCTCAATTATAAATAAATATTAAGGCGTCCGATTTGTTAACTGGCAGTCTCCGAGTATCGACATTCGACAACAAAGCAGCGCCATGAAGTTGCCCTTAGTTATCCAACCTGAAGCTTTCTCGAACATTATTCAAATCGAGCGCAAAATTAGGTGAAATATGACACCAACGACCATAACGAAAAATCAAGAAAAAGTAGAGATTGTGCAGTTGAGTAACAAAGTAAATTGGATAATTCATAGGCACCACAACTAACAAGGATTGCATCATTTGTCGGGCAGAAATCAACTTATTAGCAGAGAAAATAACGAATAAAAAACTCTAACAATAGCGGCCTTCAAGTTCCGTTTAATTCGCCAATGTATAAAGACAATACGATGGTATCGCGTCTTATAAAACCAGCTACGTACACTTATGCAATGTATTGTCAAGGCAAGTAAATGGAAACTCATTTAAATGTATGGTACCAATTTGGTACAATAAATTATAATAATAATTATATCACATTGCACAAAAACAATAAATACAATTTCAACAACAAGGATTTACAAAATTAACCGTAGATCCTGGGGGCGGCATATCCAAGAGGAGATGCGTAACCAGCGGGGGCGTAAGCAGAACGGGCATAAGCGGGGGCGGCGTAGCCAAGAGGGGAACCATAGGCGACGGGAGCGGCGTATTTAGCGATGGCGGGGCCAGCAGCGTAAGCAACGGGGGCGTGGGCGTAAGCGGGGGCAGCAACGACAGCCTTGGCAACACCAAGGGGCTCACGGTGGACAACAGCGTTGAATCCGTTTACGGGGTCAGCGGTGTACTCAACAGTGCGGCGGGTGCCGTCGGGGTCAGTCAGAGAGTAAGAGCCCTGGACAACATCTCCTTGGCGGGACTCCTGTTGGTTCTTGCTGTCTCCGGTGAGGGCATCCTGGACATCGTAGGCGTAGTTGTAGGCGGGGTTGGGGTCGTAGTCGGTGTCAATGGCGGCACCAGCGGCGTAGGCGACGGGGCCACCGGCGAGAACTCCGGCACGGGCAACAGCCACGAGAGCGGCGAAAACTACGAACTGGAATTGAAAATAATAGAGCATTATCGTAGATGTCAATTTTACAAAAACTCATGTTATTGAGGTTTTCAATTAAAACAGTCGCAAGGTCTGAAATTGCACCAAAATATGCTTTTTAGATGTGCATATTCAAATGGTAAATGACATAGAACTAGGGCCACCCATTGTCTCAGGATAGAATCAAATAGAGATGCCTAATGTGGCCAAAGATGGAAAGAATTCAGTAGCATACACTTTGCACCTTCAGAAATGTACAATTAAGATGTTAAGTTTTTATAATTGCTGATATTTCAACAGAAGATAAATAGGTAATTGAATTTGAAATTAATAACAGGTTTGGGATGAACACCTATGCCCACATGTTGGAGCAGATTCTCATTATACAATTATACTATTATATTAAATATTACTTATTATTAAGCAAACAATAAAAAGATGGCAGGTGCCTAAAAAATAATTTTGAGCCATCATTAGTATACTGTTACTAAAATACTAATCTTTTATTAAAATTTAAAATATCTTAAGAATAATATTTTTGTTCAATATAATAATATAGGTTAATCAATACTGAGTAGTTTCGAAAAAAAACTAGGCCTTTTGAATAAGCTGGGGGTGCCAGTCCAAGCGAAATATCTAATTCAAATAACCATTGGACTAATTAAAATACAAATTTTAACTTACCTTGAATGCCATTTTTGTGTTTCTTTGGCTGAATTCACCGACTGAATGATGTCAGAAAAAATGGCGACAGAATATTTATATGAAAGGAGGCTGGGCCGTAGGAGACAATGAACTGCCAATGCATTTTCAGGCATTTTCATATTCGCAGGGCGTGGTAGCGCCTCGCCTGTCCAAGTTGGGAACCCTGCCCATTATTCCATCATATGCAGTCACGGCCAAACGCATAGTGCTCCGGTCAAATTAAAATAATCCACCTTCAATTGATCCGTGGCAGGCCTACGGGATCGGGGGCACAGGTCCAAACGTCGGGGGGCTCGGCCACACTAGACCACAACGCCCCCAGCCCTGGCAGTACCCGAGCGTCCTTCAGTGACATAGAAAATATGGGTCATGGTCGAACCAGTCGGGCCCCTTGCACTTTTGGAAAAAACCTGGACGGGAGTGTTATTAGTAATGAACGAGACGCCCCTTTTATGTGAGACGAGACGAGTCAGCCAGTTTTACTGTTGATTGCTAGTCGAGACCGAAGATAGCGCGGGTCGTAAGCTAGTGTGCTCCATTTTGGGTATACCATAGAAATCATACAAAGAAAAGAATGCTTTCATGTATTTTAATAAATTATCATCACCCTTTAGATTTACATAAAATTTTTAATCGGTTTTTAAGCTTTTTTAACCCGCCGAACTAATAAAAATAAAAATACGATTATCGTATATATTCGTATATACATATGTATTAAAAACATATCGTGAATTTAAATGGGCATTTCAGCACTGGAAAGCCCGAGCATTGTTTTATATTTTGGTGCACGCCCCCTTTTGAGGTCATTCAACCGATTGTAAAGTAAACTATTGCAAAAACAGGAGAAGATGTGCTGTGATCTGCTTCTAAACCTGCCTTTTCCGTATTAAGCCTTTCAAAAGTAAGTCCTTAGCCACAATACGAAACTCAACTTTTTCGCATATCTCATAACGGACTACTACACTGTCCGAACGAATCGTGTTGCATCAAATGTGTAAATAATTATTTTTCTAGCTTGTTCTAAATACTTATGGAACCACCCTCATATCTAATACTAGATATTTTCAGCAGCTGTAACACGAGCAAAAAGGTTAACGGCATTAACGGTGACAGTAGATTAACATGTAGAGTAGTGGACGGACTCTGACTTTTACCTTTTACTTTTTTAGGTTGTTGATTTGAGTCCCACCGTTGCTAAATTTTCGGGCCATACTTCGGAGAGCATAAAAAGCAGGCTGTTGCGGGCCTTTCTAGTTGAGTGTAAGAGAGGGCTTTACACCATCAATTTTAATACGGCATTAAAACTGACCCGCTCGTTTAAAAATATAACAGACAACATTCAACTATTTTGTCATTTGCATTTGCGTGTGAACACCATTCATTCTCTGCTGACATTGCATGGGGACACAGGGGATTTTACCCATTAAAAACAAAACAGCCAAAAAAGATATTTCTCAAAAACGGCCCAACTATTATTTTTTAAATCACATAAAATTTAGTTGCTATTAATTCGAACAAAACCCACTGTCGCTCCCCCCTTGATAGTTTGGTGAAAAAAAGGTTCAATTTTCATGAAAAATTACGAAAAAACAATTTTTCTGATGAATCTATTTATAAATGCTTTCTAACTTCAGGCTTGGTTTAGGTGCTAAATAGAGTAGCGAACACCAAAAACCAAACCGAAAGTTACTCTTCCATGCACGGCTTTGTTTTTTAGAAAAAATACTTTTGAAAGAATTATGGATAATCCGAGCTCCTATGCATTGCATACTATACATTATTAAATAAATAAATAAATAAATAAGGACTTTTTATTGTTTCTATTACTAAGCCAACCTAGCGGAGTTACGGCTAAAAGCCCTCTTTTACACTCAACAAGGAAAGACCGGGACCGCCTGCTTTACACGCCCTCCGAAGCATGGCCAGAAAATGTAGCCAGTGTGGGACTCAAACCAACAACCTCTCGGGTGAAAGTCAGAGTCCGTACCACTACGCTACATGTCCTGACATTATTGTATAGTATAAGACAGCACCATTGCCCCATCAGTCAATCTAGTGCTTTAGGATAGAGTAAACCGAGGCAGCCGAAATTTAAGCCCATGGTAATTATTCACTAGGGAACTACAGGGCTCATCATTATTGCTTTCCAATTTATACGTAGTATAAGGAAAGCTTTGTGATGGTCGAAATTTTCGATTCCGAGATTTCAACGGATTTACATGTTCTCAGGTCCCAGGAACACAAAAAAGTGTTTTTTACGAAATGTCTGTCTGTCGCTCTGTCTGTCGGTCTGTTTGTTCGTCAATTTCCGGGCAAACTACTCGGTCAATTTTGATGAAATTTGGCATGTAGGTTCACAAAAATCATACCTCGAGACAATTGTTTTTATTTTGGGGGGGTTTTATTCTCGAAAAACACCAAAAAAACGTCTAAAAAAATGATTTCTCAAAAACGGCTCCAACGATTTCTTTTGAATTCACATATATTGTAGTCGTTACTAATGTTAACAAAATGCGGGGGGTCGCTTGCCCCTTGATAGTTTGCTTGTGGGGGTAAAAAAATAAAAATAACTAAATTTTAATGAAAAATGACTAAAAAATAATTTTTCTGCGAAACGTTTCTATCGATGATTTCTACCTTCAGGCATGTTTTAGGTCTTAAATTGATTAACGAAACCGGACAGGTTGCTTTCCCAAAAAACTATTTGGTATTGTGCAAAAAAAATGTTTTTGAAAAAATGAAAATTCACGCTCAAATGCATTGCGTGCATGGCATTATTGCTGTGTGGTAATGTAATGTAATGTCTGACCTATCTAGAATTTACTTCACATCCAGAGACGTCAAGTGGACAACCCCCCCCCCCCCAGATGTCCGAAATTTAACAATAGGAAAATTATTTACCATGAAATTACTCATTTTCTCTATCTACTGTAATTGATAAATTGGAAAGCATGTTCGAGTAAACTCGGACCGGTTCTTTATTACGGTGTCTACACTAATAATTATTCATATATAGGCAAGCATGGACGGGTTTACTCGCACCGGTCCTTTATTATGAACAATACATTTTGTTCGATATAGCACGAACGTACAAATTACACAATGCACAATGATCGTAAAATTACCCACGGCAATTATAGCGCAATCAAATTAATATTACAGATTGGGTGCCGAGAGAGATTACTTGCTGCTCCATGATGTTTGTGCTAGGCGTAGGCGGATTTTTTGTTGAGGACACAGATTAATGTCGTCTGCTTTGGAGCACTACCGTATTTAAATGGTTTCAAATTTAAATCAGGAGTCCGCAAGAAAAAAATCTCTGGCCCCACAGAAAATATAATACAATGAAATATTCGAAGTCAATATTTATTTTTCTGAGCACAGAATCTACCGGTGCCCCAAAGCGGGCCATGATCCACCATTTGAGAATCCCCGGATCAAGGGCGGATCCAGCGGAAAATTTAAGGGGGGGGGGGGTATCACTAGTCTTTTTAAGTTTAAAAAGTAATTTTTTTGGTTGAAAAGTTGATTTTTTTTCAATTTTGTTTTGATAGGTACCTAATACATTTACTCATTTAGGGGGGGGGGGTCATGACCCCCCTGAACCCCCCGTGGATCCGCCATTGCCCCGGATAAGTTATTTTTTGCATTGGTGCTACGTCTGCTGGAGCTGTGGAATTCTGGACAGGGAACTGGATGGGTGGATGCGGTGCCGGTATGCAAGTGTTCGGCCATGGACGAGTTATTATCAGGTCCAAGATCGATGAAGGTCTTGCAAGAAGGTACAGCCACGCGGCTTACCTAATTTACGGAGACGATACCATAATGTCCTGTGAAGATTTATAGTCTTAATAACATGAGAACCACCTAACAGTATTAATTAACTGTTTAATTGCAGACAGTAATTTAATTTATGGTATCGAATACTTTAGTTAAGTATATGCACAGGGCAGAGGCAAAGTTAAACCAGGACCTGTTTAATCCAAGTCTAAACTGAAATTTATCTATCGGTACTGGAAACTCATCTTTCACATTTTCTCATTTGCGCCGACTTGACAAATAGACAGGGGGTGCTCGGACATTAAAGTATTTTAGCATAAGGGTCTGTTTTAGTATGGCATTGTGATGAGCCTGTTCGCTGTTAGTATGATAAAATGGTAAGTTTCCATTAAAACCGGCAGATCCCCCATCCTCTTGGTTTGATTCCACTTATCAAGACTTGGCAAAAGACGGTGGGACCCGCCCTTATTCACAGAATGCACGACCGTGAGTCTTCCTTCCAATCGCAACCAGCAATGTAAAACTTAATCCCAATACTTAGGATTAGTCAGTGGAATACAATGGCCGCCTGAGGAGTATCCATAGCAAGGCATAGGCGATGTAGCAATGGTATCAAGATCGGTATCAGTTTGACCCCATATTTCGACAGAAGCAGATCGCTGCAGGTACAGCTTGAGCTGTTCTTCCATGCGTGACCGTCTAAAATTAAACATCATGGAAACTGGATTACCTGCACTCCGCGGGGTAATTTCCCGTAACGCAGGGCTATAAATTGCTGATTATACTGCACTGGTTTCAAATTAACTCCAACACGAACGAAGTCGGTAATTAATGGTGATTAAGGGCGACTTCGATCAAGTGTCGAAAATCATACTGGCAATCATGCCCCATGCATTGCCCATGCTTTGGGTTTGTCCTTATAGAGTATCGAACCGTGACAGCACTCGACTTTCCTAATGTGTCCAATTATGTGCTTTATATACAGTATTTATTCACTTCGCCTATCTGTTGACTCGTTCCCATACTTGGTTAAGTTGAGCTAACGACAGTTACAATGTCAATGGTAATCAAGTCTGAGCTTGCCCTTTGCCATTTGTACCTATAGTCGGTGTGGATTGACATAGAGGAGTGAGCCAATGTGAGCCAATGGCAAGCAATTCAATCGGAAGGGTACCAGTTTTAGGAAAACCCACTTACAATATTCAAATAGCTTACTGGCGAGTTCACAGCCTATGAACTTATAGTAATTGGCCGAGTGAAGAGTAGTGAAATTTACGAATGTGAAGTGAAGGGTGCAATGGAAGAAAGAGTCAAGTCGTTCACACATATTTTAAGGGCCCCGTGGAAGAAGAAAGCCTTATGTAGAATAGTGGGGTATAACACTTTCTTCCACGATAAAATCTAGGTTTTATGCGACTTAACACCTTCATCCACTGCAACCACTGCAGTGCTTATTTGCCTGTGATGTGGACTTCTTATGTGTAACATTCGATAGGAACCGGTGCACAGCAAGTCTGTTCCCGACCGCTCCTGGCACCTGCAATTTCTAATCAGTGACGGTTGACGGCCTTGTATAAACCGTTCCCTTCGGATTCCTCCAGCATGTTGCAGGGTGAAAAGCAACCATGTCGCTAACAAGCTATGGAGACAATGAGCAGGTGACAGGGGCGAAGGAACACCAGTATGGGTGACCTTAGGTGACCAGTCGCGGAGACAGCCAGATGTGGGTGTATGCAGCAGACCGGGTTGCGACATACACACATAATCTGGAGCAGCCACCTCATCTATTTCAAGGCCCCACGCACTATTTTATGCACTATTTTAATACTAGTGCAACTACGTCCCAAACCCATGGTGCAGGTTAATGTCGACACCTACTACAAGTGGACATTTATGGAAACCGTAACGTTTACAAAGATTGCGGTTTGCCATGGAGTACCAGTAGGCGGCATAAAGAGTAAGACCGGCTTTACAAGAGGGAAAAAAACTACTTTCCCATAGTGTCTCCTGAATGTAGCCAATTACACAGATTGCTGTGTTGCTGCCGGAGAGACGTAGACAGCATAGCGACTGTGTTTGTCTCGGGGAATTCAATGGTGAGGGCCTAGGTCTAGTGCCTCTTCTGAAATCATTGGCCCGCTTCACACGTACGACTCGCAGAGAGAATTATCATCGGAGCAAATGGGTCGGTGCAGATGATTTCTGACGCTGTCCGGTGTACGCTCTGCACGCCCTCGAACGCCAACTCAGAGACATCTTATGAAGTAAACTGTTTGGTTTTGCACCAGCCATTGACCAAGCCCATTAGCTCAATGACAAATTACTCAGCGAGTCACCGGCTTGCGAATCGTCCTCTTGTATCGGGCCTTACTAAAATCTATTGAAGGTAGATATTAAGAGACGAAGGCAGGAGGATTGGCAAGCAGACCAATTTTTTAATGAAAAACATTCGTATAGAAATTCAGCATGGCGGTCTTCCAAACCATGCAGCAAAATGGGGCGCATTCCTTCATGGCTGCCATAAATTTGTCATTATTCGGTATCGTGTGGAAAACACCTTGGAATTCTGTGAAATTATAATCCTTCAGGTTCACTACTTCAACAACAAACAAACAAATATACCACAATTTCACGCTAAAAATTAATTTAATTTAGTATAAAGCACTCCTTTTTATGACAAATGTATGGCAGCCATGAGGAAATCAGAGGAGGGCATTGTCTGGACGACCACCATTTGGCATTTCTACACAAAAGATCTCCATTGACTGAAAAAATTGGAAAGCAATAAGCTATAGGAAGCCGTTTGTGAACGAGAATTGCATGGACACAATATAGCTTCGACATAATAATACCCAACAACCGCGAGTTAGTTAATTAATTCCGAGTAATGGTCTTGCCCAGATACTCTAAGTTCAGTGCGTGCGTCGTTACGAAAGCTTATAAACGGCGCTGGAAGTATTGATAAATATATTTCAAAATAAGTTTAGCCAAGAGTATTTTTATCATATGTTAATGAAAGTTTAAGCCAGAGGACTGAATCGCCGACTATAAACAGTCATGTAACCTCCAGGTTATCTGTCTGTCTAGTATAGCTTTGCAATAACCTATAATTAACCAGGCAGGCAATGCTAAGCCTAAGCAAATGAACACACTCCGTTACTAATTTACATTTACAGTTTATTAAATAAAGATGCATGTACCGGCAGTCACATTTACAGACAATAGAGCCACACAAACAGAACAAAGAGAACAAACGTAACGTATTAATTAGGAAAAACAGTTTCTATCAGCAACAAACACAACATAACAATCTGTTTACAGAAAAATAACAACAAAATGATGACTTCAACAAATAAAAATGGAATTGATGGTTAATGGGAATACTGGTAATAGCAACTCCAATAATTATAAAATTGATGATAAATTATGACGTGAAATGAAGATTTAGACTAGGTACCGAATTCAAAGAATCCATTCAGAAATTCCGAATTCTTCAGCATTTTGACTACAAGGTTAGTCTATTAACATACCAATCGCAGGAAATTTTTCAACATCATCTACCGGCAAGACTCTTTAGAGGTTGTGCTTGTAAGAAGTATGTAAGTCTTGGTAAGACACATGAGCGGTAGCATGATGCTTTTCATGTTTGTCATGATGGTCGTCATGTTTGAAATGGTGCTCCACATGATGAGACTTGGAAAGCGGGATGTTGTGCTGGGAAGGCTCACGGATGACTTCGGCTTGGAATCCAGAGTGCTTGTCAACGTGGTACTTGACGGTCCTCCTGTGACCACCGGGCTCGACGAGGGAGTACTCGCCGTTGGTCTCATGACCCTTTCTGGACTCCTTGCGGTGCTTGATGTCGCCGGTTTTCTTGTCATGAACGGCGTATTGGAAATGGTATTTGGGCTCGTGGTGCTTCTCCTTGTGCTCTTCATGATGATGCCCTTCAACATGATGGCCATTGTTTTGGAATTCCAACTCGTACAATTGAATGGTTTGGTGACTCTTGCCTTCTTCGTGGTCGTGGGTGACGACTCCAGCGCTGGCAGCAGCTGCGAGAGCAGCAAGAGCGATGAGCTGAAATTTAATAATTACAAAATAGTTTTATCCTTTTGTACTGTTGATGAACCAACCTAGCGTAGTTAAGGCTATAAAGTCGTCTCTAACACTCATTTAGGCAGCCCCGACCGCTTTCCATGCTCTCTAAAACATGGTCAGAGAAACGATATTTCGGGTGAAAGTCGAAGTCTGCGCCACATATCCTGACATTTTTTGAGAAAACAATACGCTAATAAATATAGTTATGCAAATTTGCTAATTATAATTTGCTTAAAGTGGAGGAATTAATGACAACGAAAAATATCACAAAGGAAACTCCGCCATCTAATTTAGAAAAACGGAATCTAAATAGCATAGAGTTTGCAATTTCCCCATATTTCTCCAACAAACAAAAAATTGTTCAATACCTGGGCACACTATTAAAATGAAGAAAGAAATTTCCATATGGGCGAATTTATTATTAATATTAACCCATTTTAAAATAAAAAGAACCGGTCCGAGTTTACTCGAACATGCTTTCCAATTTATGAATTAGTAGAAAATCAGAGAAAATAAGTAATTTCATGGTAAATAATTTTCCTATGGTTTAATTTGGGATATCTCTGGAGGGGGGGGGGGGGGTGTCCACCTGACGTCACTGGAGGTGAGGTAACCTCAATAAATTTAAAAATGTTTAAAACTCCATTCTATCAAGTGTACGCTGTAACCATTTGGGAAGGGGGTCTGGAACCCAAGGACCACCTCTGGCAATCGCCTAGGATATCACCTATCCCAAAGCACTGAATAAATTGATGGCATTGCACATTCTAGACCGGT
This sequence comes from Psococerastis gibbosa, assembly GCA_963971405.1. Taxonomy (NCBI): domain Eukaryota; kingdom Metazoa; phylum Arthropoda; class Insecta; order Psocodea; family Psocidae; genus Psococerastis; species Psococerastis gibbosa. The sequence goes on from OZ020484.1 coordinate 29,238,846, forward strand.
CAGACCAACTCATTACCACACAGTAATATAGCAGGGCACGCAATGCATTTGAGCGTGAATTTTCTACCATTTTTTCAAAGAACATTTTTTGTGACCAAAACCAAATACTTTCTTGGGAAAGCAACCTGTCAGGTTCCGTTACTCGTTTACACACCTAAAACATGTCAGAAGGTAGAAATCATCGAAAGAAAGGTTTAGCAGAAAAATGATTTTTTAGTCATTTTTCATGAAAATTTAGTTGTTTTTATTTTTTAACCCCCGAAGCAAACTATCAAGGGGCAAGCGACCCCCTGCATTTTATTAACATTAATAAGGGCTACAATATATGTGAATTTTAAAGAAATCGCTGGAGTCGTTTTTGAGAAATAATTTTTTTAGACATTTTTTGGAGTTTTTTTAGAATAAAACCCCCCCAAATTGAGTTAGCCCAAAATAAAAAAAAATGGTCCCGAGGTATGATTTTTGTGAACCTACATGCAAAATGTCATCAAAATCGGCCGAGTAGTTTGCCCGGAAATAGATGAACAGACCGACAGACATTTCGTAAAAACCACTTTTTTGGGTTCCTGGGACCTCAAAACGTGTAAATCCGTTGAAATCTCGGAATCGAAAATTTCGACCGTCACAAAGCTTTCCTTATACTATGTATAAATTGGAAAGGAAAAAATGGGGATTCTACTTATAAATTTTAGGTATCCATAATACATTACCGTACAGGTAACCCAACCACGATAGGATGGCAATTGGAACACTTATAAAAATCTAATAATTTTGGTGTTCCGTGTGCATGTTTTTGAATAAACAAAGTGTTCCAAGTGCCATCCTATCGTGGTCGGGTAGTAAAACCTCCATTATAAACAATACATTTATGAAGTCATGCGAAATTTGCTAATTACAAGCTAGCAGCATTATTGAAGAAATCAATCCCGAACTCAAAATCGTACTAAAAAACTGGGAGTCAGAATATTAGTTGCCTAGCTCTAGTTCACTTTTCCTAGACGAGTTAAAGTTATAAGCACAAGAGAGGCAATTAAGGAGAATAATTTTTCAAATATTAAAATCACTTCAACAATATTATTTAAATCACTTGCACTTACCTTGTACATGGCTGTATGTAATGATTGAATGACTTAATGGAGGAACCTGATAATGATAAGTCACACACCCCTGGTTTTTATACCAGACTAAGTAGGGGATGAACCACACAAGCATTCGAATTCGTAGCCTTTGCCCAATATGTTAATTAGGTAGCCGGCAATCTTCTTAGGGTGAAATAATCTAGTAGAATGTAGGCCTTAATGGAGTAAGTGTGTTAAATCTACTGAAGCCAAATTTAAAGGCTGCACAATGTCAGATGACAAGTGTCAACATACAGTACTATTTGTAGGTCTCTCGTCTTGTAATAGTGAGGTAACATGATTTTGAGTAAGATTTTTCTGCTTTAAATGCCTCTTATATCGAAGATTGGCGGTCATCATGGCATTTTAATTTTAATTTTATTTTAGGAGAAATTTTAGGATTAATTAATTTTAGGATTAGATTGAAGGCCCATCACGGGAATGCCCAAAGGTGCCCCTCTGAACCACAAACACTAACAAATTGTACATCAAAACAGTAAATAAATATATTTGAATTTGGACCTTGGAGACTGCTGCTCTGAAAAGGGAAATCATACGCTTGCCAAGTCACTGCTCAAGATTCTCAACCAAGATGTTCCTCTTCTAATGGGGGCCTTCAGTCCATATATCTTCCCTTGGATTATTTCCTAACTTGAGCCAATAAATTGAAAAACAAAGATTATTTTGACTTCCAGAAATTATCGATTAGAACTCAAAACAACACAAGGTTCAAGCGATATTTCAGAAAAGTCCTATCAATAGACTCTAACACCGGAATATTTCAATAAACAGACCCATAAATAAACAATGTAGGGAGGGTTTTTTCCACAGAATACAACAAAAATTGAAAAAAATTATCATGTCCACAAACGTTTATTGATGTAAAACATTAAAACAGACCAAAAATAAGAGATGATTTACAAAGCAGAAATGGAGATGTCCATAAGAAGCTAAAGGTTGGAGTTGAATTAGGCAATAAATAAGGACCTTGAAACTAAGTTTGCCGAAACGCGATGGTATCAGGTTCTGTGGGGACACTCAGGGCAGTTAAATGTCAGAATCTGGGGCTATTAATATTTGGGCGGATAGCCCCTAATTCGAGAATAAATACTTTAGTGCCACAATGTTCCATCTCAAACCTTCATCTGAAAAAGTAGGCATGGCCACTGGTTTAGGTAGATAAGTTATTAAGTAAGACGGCTTCCTGGATTTAGGGATGGAGTAAAAAACCTTGAGGTAACTTCTTTTTTTTAACAATCGAAATGGGTTGGGCTGTGTTCCATTCTTAGCACAGTCTGTTGTCAAATTGCGCTCCTCAGGTTACATCTCTCCTTCACGGTAGTAGATCCTTATGAAATGAGCTCAGTCTTTGTCATAGTCTGGGTATAATTCGGCCTCATAGCTTAGCCACTCACCATTCACGAGCCGCCCCGCACACCTTTTATTTGCCAAGTCCAATCAGGCCGAGAAAGGTCTGGTCTATCTCGAAATTACAGACCTAACATTTAAAAAACCAAAACAAATCATGTCGTTTCCTTCAATAGTGACTGTATATTATTAGTTATATTGTAGTTTTATTTAAATTATTTAAGTAATATTAATCATATTAATTTTCATGAGCGAGGAACAGTGTTCAAACAATCCTTTTATTATTATTTTATTTATTTAAAAAAGCTAGGCGCTCTGCCCATTTTGGGTTTCTGCGCTCATGTTGTTATTTCCAGACTCCAACCCTTCTCAGAGCGTTCCGAAGAGGGGGGTTGACGTTAGAAATTTTATGACGAGAGAGGTGACCCTCTCGTCATTTCCGAGCAGGTGTTGCAGAGTGAGCGGGAGCGGCAGAAGGGCTCTGGGGCTAACAAACCTTTTGATTTTGAACTTTTCTAATTGTATTTTTTTCCATCGTAGTATGTTTCCTAGTAGCATGAGTACTATGTCTGAAATAATCCTCTGTTAATTGAATAGACTAAATCTTTACAACTTAAGTATTAAATTAAATACAAAATATAAACCAACGTATTTTTGGGTGGCCAATATCTCCTTAACACAACTGTCATAACATTGGGCATATGGTGCAAATAAAAGCCTCATAGTATCCTTCACTAGTAGACGCTTAGCGCCATTTCCAATCATATGACGGAAAGCTGGACATAGAAGACGAGGCGGAATAAAAAAAAAAAAAATGGTGGGAAGTGAATGTCCAATCTCTCTTACACAGAACATTAGTCCACCTTGCGGCTGCCCTGTAAAGCAGTTCATACATCTGCAAAACGCCCTTCCGCCATCTTTCGACAGAAGGTCACAGCTATCGTTCCCAACCGTTTTTGGCTACATGACGAAACTTTTGGTTCGCCAACAAACATCCTTCGACATTGACATTTCAATGTAAAAATGATAATAGGCTATGTAATATTGCAAATTCTCTTGTAGCGATGACATAATGTTGGTCAACTTCGATAGCAAGCTGGTAGCGAGCTTGTACTTGTGCGAGTCTCTACACGCCATGCGATCGGAGACGTGTCGTAACTCAACACGGGTACTAACCTATAGAGGCGACTGAAGAGGTCAATCGGATACATTCATTAAATTGTTTGTATGCCATTAACTTTAAAAAAAAAAAACTTTTTACTAATTTGGTGAGCACCTGAGGCACACCGGGATTCGAGATTACTGATCATTTTTGCTGCCGATAATCCCGGGATTTCAGAGAATGAATCCCGCTAATTCGGGGTTGGATAATATAGTAAAATAAAACTATTTTTCATTTTACTGTACCTATTTTTACAACTTCAATCGTGGCTGGCTTTTCTCACCAGTGTCATGCATTGCATACAAGAGCAATTGCCGTCACTCAGTCAGTAACACTATTAACTCATATTTCTTAGAGAGAAGAGAAGATGACTTTGTCTAGTGCACTCCTGACATTAATGTATATATATATTTTTTAAATGGCCACCTTAGTACCTACCCTTAGGACGTCTTTCCCTTGCGGGCACATTGTAAGAGTAAATTGTAATTGACGTAAGTACGAGGTGGTCGGGGTCGCCCTTTGTCGTTTCAGCTGCCCTTACCTTAAGTTGCAAGTTATTTTTTGATAGCACAGTACATAATACAGTCTAATATAAATTACATTATAATAATCTAACTTCAATATATAGGCCTAAACATAGTTTTATTATACAATTTTGGCGCCATCATATATGTATCTGTTTGTTTAGCCCAAAGCTCTTTAGTTTCCTCACTAGTACGGAATTCTGGTTGTAATTTTAGAAACCGCTTGGGCTTTAGTATCCGGAGGTGGAGTATTATTAAAGGCATCAAGCACGCTGGAAACCCACATTATGAAAGTTCACGATACATCCTTTCATATCGGGAATGGTATATTACCCACTCCCCAGTTGCCCTAAAAATAGGCACATAAACGAATTGCAAAAATTGTACTATGCCCCTTTTTCGCCCAGAGAGTCCGGGTTCCCTCTTAACTTCTATAGCTGTTCAAATCGGAATGTTCTTTGAACCATAAAAACAGCGTATCACGTAACCGTATTATGGAAATAGTAGGCACCCCAAGCCTTCAACGACAAATATATTTAAAACTAGGGTGGTGTTCTTGACGCAATCAGTTGAACAACAAAAGTGAACATCATGCAGTACTAGTGCTACCAGTCATGGAGAAGGTGAGTAAAATTTAGACTCATTAAAAAGAAAACTAAACTACTAAAGACCATTTTTATTGTATTATAAAAACTTTGAAATAAAAATAAAAAAAACAGTAAAGAAGAAAAGCGGCTATTGGGATTCTACATATAATTTAATTCAGTTTTGGCCCCAGCTCATCAGCCCTATTTTTTTCTTCCTTTGTTGAACTTTTAGACATGAACGAGCCCTGTTTCTGAAGTTGCCCAACGTGATTCCAAATTTTGAACATTTTCTATACACTTATACACATGTATATACTCCACCAAGTCACAGTAAGGAACATCAAACACACTTATACACTTTATACTTAATACAGGATACAGTATATCAGAGGAGTTTTCAAAATTATGAAATTTCATGCAGACTTATTTCGAAATCGTACTACTTCTTGCTGTCGATGCGATGGTCCGACAACACCATTTACACTGACTCTAATGTCGAAAAATGCGCATGGCTATTGAACCAAAAACCACCCTCATTGTTTACATACAGTTATATAAACTTTTATTGGCATACATATTCAGTCATATAAAAAAAATAATTCATAATAATATTAACCATAAATATTTATTTATTTATAATACGATAAAATAAAATAAAAACGGTAAAACTACAATATTGAAGTAATGTCGGAATACCAATGGTATATAGGGACTCGTAGCTGAGGTTGGCTAAGTCACACTGGCCCCTGTTACAATGTTCCAATGGTAAGCATGTCTTAGATAATAATAAGGACATTCCCCAACTTTTAAGGTGCCTGTGCGCACGAAAGATAGATTATAAGAAAGATTTAATTAAATATGAATCATTTAAATAGGACGTTCTAAGGTTCTAAGGAAAGTATAGATGCGCCATGTGTGTTGTGTGTAGGTGGGATATTGCACGCAGGACCTTATTTTTGGTACGAAACCGCCCAACTGCCATAGCGGAAAAATATAGGTGCTATATTGCTCCCATGCCAACGGCCTTACCAAGTTGAATCCGTGAGAGCAGAGCATGTTTCAAACTGCGGCAAACATGGTAGTGCGCACAGCGGAACATGGTGGGACATGATAACGCGCTGAGACTATACCAGTCAGTCTACGTGCGTGTCGAGTCCTGGTCACCTCCGATTTAATAGTGTGACTTTGCTATTTTCCCCAAGTGGTTCGGAATCCACTATAATAAGGAGGCCCACCCTGTCAGTCAACTCCCCCTTCCACCGAGGTGAAGGAGTCTGCTCTCAAGTTAACAGACTCACTCCCCCCCCCTTCCAGGCTGACAGCGTTGCTTAAAGCAGGCGTTAGAAACAAGAAACAACAACAAATTGCTCTCATTATATTCTAATTATGAGAGATACCTATGAGCTCATTGAATATTTCTTTACAGGTATACATCCTGACTGCACTGGCAGTTTTGTCCAGCGCTGGAGTCATCAACCAGCCGGATAAGAAGTCCAGCCTAACATCACGCAAGGAACCACGCCATATAGCCAAGGAGGCCGATCTCCTGCCCCTAAAGGGCGAGTATATCGCCCCTAACCTCCAAATCAGTAGACCACTAACCACTGACCGGAGCTCCAAGCACGACTATGTTGCCCCCAGATTCACAGCACAAAAAGTGCAATATACCCAATTTGAGGGGCCAAATAATTCCAAGTATCAATACGTCGCACCAAAGGTTGAACAGAGCAAGCAAACTAACCGGTTATATCCTGCAATAGACCAGCAGAAGAATAACAAGTACCAATATACCGCCCCTAAGATCGACAATGGCCAGCCCTTTAGAAGTCCTATAATAGTACAGCAACAGAATTCTAAGTATCAATACGTCGCTCCCAAAATTGAACTAAACAAACAACGACAACCACTATACGCTGCATTTGAAGGTCAGAAGAATTTAAATAACCAATACGTCGCTTCTAAAATTGAACAAAGCAAACAACGCCAACCGCTATACGCTGTATTTGAAGGTCAGAAGAATTTAAATAACCAATATGTTGCCCCTAAAATTGACCAGAGTCAGCAGTACTTTCCAGCTCATCCTGTATTTGAAGATCAAGAGAATCCTAGATACCTATTCGTTTCTCCTAATAATCCGCAGAGCAAGCAACCCGTTATTGCTTTCAATGGTGACTACTATGTCGTTGATAACTCAAAGGCAGCCAATAAGAAGGGAATTGTGCTTCAGGAACAAGAAGAGAACCACTACATTCCATCAAAGAACCACTACGTCGTTCCTAAGTTTGACCCCAATAGAAATCCTATCACATCAAGCAGGGGAAGCACTGATACCCAGAATATTCAGTTTGTGTATGTAGATCGAGATGAACAAAGCGAACAATACCCAGAACCCAAATACGCCGCCACCGTTGATAGCCTTAGAAGCACCCAAAAGAATCAACAACTTATTCTCAAGGGCAGCCGTGAAGATTATAAATATGTTGCTCCAAAAACAGGACAATATAATTTGGCATACAATGCTCGAGGACAAAGCAATAATGACGACTCTCAGTACGTTTATGTCGTTCCTAAGAATGGCTTGATAGCGAAGAACCCTAGGATTGTTCACCAGGAACATGTTCCCCAGTACCAGTACGTCAGCGTCACGCCCAAGAGTGCTGTCATAGGGCTTGATGGCTTTAAGCTCACTAATATTCAACCTTCTAGGTTCCAAACCAAAGTTGCTGACGAGCTAAGCCATACCAACTTTTTCCATTCAAGCCATCACAATTCTAATGATGATGGAGCTCAATCCCACGTGGAGTTTCAAGATGAACATGTCCATTTCCACACCGATATTAATTAAATTTAAGCTTCGAATGCCATAAGCGAGGAAGAATTCATTCAATTATTAGTCCATTATTCAATTAATTATCCAATCATCATCCGTTAAGATATTTCGGGAAGTTAAAAGTGATATCCGCCATCAACTTTAATTTTCCGAAACGAAATATTTTTTAAAGCTGTACTAGGTTAGACCTAATAATGTATTAATTATGTTATAGTATTTGAGGGTTGCAGAGTCGTACAATAGTTTTGTTATTCATCATCATTTAATTTATTATTTAATTCGTGATCTAATTTAAGTGTCACGTTGTTTTTATGTTATAGAGAGCAATAGATGTTTTGTAAATTGAATCGTTTTTTCATTTATTACGTATACGTATACTGTATATATATATATATATATAACATTTTGAACGGAGGGCGGAGGGTGGTTTTAGGCTCAGGGGTCATGAAATGAATGAAAAGTTGTGAAGAAATTTTCCGAAAGTCGAACATTGGTCGCCATCTCAATAGGTAGATGAATCTCCCTAAAAAATACTTGTAAGCCTTCTATAAAAGCACTGATTTACTATGATTTTATAAAATGTGTGCAATATTATTTTTAAAATGAATAACATTTCAGGTGAGAAATTGTAAATAGGCCGATATAGCGAAAACTTGTATTTTTTTCCATATCTTTGCGACTGTGGAAGCAGAAATTAATTAATATCCTCAAAAATAGACATAGCTTACAAATTGTATTGAATCTCTTAATCGCAGTGAGTCATTCACCGTGAACAACCCTAAAATAGAGTATAGCATGGTAACGTGGGAAGCTCAGGAAAAAATTAAATTAGACATAAAAGGTAATTAAGTAAAAGAAAAAACAGGATGTGTCGTAAAGACAAAGGATAGAAGTAAAAATTTACTATAAAAGGGAAAATTTTTAATTATTCATCATTCACTTTTGAATAGCAACCACGGACAACGAGAAAGAAAAAAAAAGCGAAAAGAGCGTACGGTTTAACTTATTTCCCACACCCGATGGCAAGCGAGACTGGAGACATCTAGCGGACACCCGCAAAACTAAGTTGCCTCCCAACAAACAACATAGTTTCGCTGCTCGTCGTCTCACAGAAAGGTTGCGGATCAGAATTTCAAATCCCTTCCATAAGAAGTTCCACTTCAAAACGTATTTGCATTTTACGTATCAAGCATTAAGGCTGAGTTTCCCACGCTATCAAGCATTATATGAGTACCCCCATTATAGGTTACAGCAAAGCTAAAATTACACGCTTGCATGAAGCGCTAACTAAAAGCTGGTGACGAAACATATGCGAACAGGTATAACGACGACTCGATAAATCTGCAAATTAGAACGAGCGTCACCACGAGTTCACAATTTGTTTCATAATACGAGCAACGGTTATACAAATGTCTCTTGCTCCTGCATCAGTTAAAACGAAAGGCCCGCAGGCCGACATATAAATAATTTTATAAACCACGGTTATCACCGAGGATTAACGACACTCTGACAATATAATAGTAGTATTAGTCAAGTTTCATAGGTTCAGGAGGCTAGCCTCGAAATCTGGATGAAATATAGGGCAGTCAAGTTAAAATTGCGCGGCCACTACGCTCAACAGTTTCTCTGTGGATTGTGTTATACCCAGTATGTATAGAGGTGGTAGGCCCTTGGATCGAAGTTACCAGAACAACAGGCTTAGCATCAATGTAGAAGAACAACTTCTCCGTGAATGAGTGTAAATTATCTTCAATAAACCCCATTGAATGAATCGTTTATTTATTTCCCTCTCTACAAAACAATAAATATACATATGCATACAGTACAAAAGCATATACAATACATCTATACACGTAAAAGCACGTGTTTAGAATTTTGTAACATTTAAATTTATTTGAATTATGTAGTATAATGCCAGAAGCAATTACAGTAAATACTTAACAATAGAATAACCAAAAAATATTAAAAAATGTGACTCTAGAATAGAGTTCTGCCACTTTCTTTAAAACAGTGCCATGAACATCCTGACTACGTTATTTTCTCTGTTAAATATTTACGATTGAGCATCCACAATAACCCCGAGATCCACTCACGGTTGTGTGTTAACTTGGATAACACTTCTAACTAGATAACTCGATAACACCGACATTGTGAAGACCCTTATTGATAAGACGCAGACAGGATAGCTGATAAGTAGACGTAGATAAGACGCAGCAGGAAGCCCCAGGTTAAAAAAATTGTTTTTGGAGGGCTTGAAAGTCCCATCTCTCCTATACAGAACCTTTTTTTAATAATAGAGCCCCAACCTCGCTCTAGGAAAGGCGATGACCAGCCCGGTTTCGAACACCGCTCAGTTCCGACTTTCTGAGTACCGATGCCACCTCCCAGGATATCGGAAAGGAAGGGTGAAGAGCCTGCCCTAGGGCAATTAGACTCTTGTCTGGATAGTGAACCTGACGTTTAAGTGTGAAGCCTATACAGAACTCAGAACTGCTATATTTAACGGATTTTTATAATTGTCTGCTTTTTACCTAAACACTCCACTTTTAAACCTACTATTTGCTGACGACTGAAGTGCAATTGATACCCCTTAACGTTACTAAAGAGTTACGTGACCACCCTTGAACTTGGCTGAAACGATCAAGATAGGAAGAAAGCAGTGAACACGTCAGATTCGGCACTTGGACAAGATCTAAAGCGAGTAGCGCGATCTAGCGAAAACGACATGATCTGCGAAACAGAATTAGGTACCAGGTTCTACGCTAGGTGAAGCAAGCAGAACCAGTTTTGACTTCGCGAATAGTGTTGTAGCCATTGCCCTGTAGATGGCGGTAATGTGCAGATTTCGTAGCGTCAAAATATGAAAACACGGCAGGCATTCTTGTCAGCTGGAAACTAGCTTGGACGTAGGCTTTGGTATAGGAGGGGGCCAACAGCGTAAAATAAGACGGAATACGGTTGAAGTGGTCAGTAAGGACCTATATCTGAAGTAAGCTATAAATTCTCACGGAATTGAAAATATAAGTGCAAAATAGTAGGGTTTTACGCATTTTAATAGTAGTAGCTGTAGATTTTACAAAACTGACAAAGGAATGCATATATTCATATTGCTGCAAAGGGGCCCGGGGGTCTCCATGAACCACGTCTTACAATGCTTGAGGCTGGGGGGGGGGGAGGGCTTTACCGGCCCCTTCAAAAGGAGCTGGGGGGGGGGGGGCAAGATGGACCGTGTCAGCGCCAACTTTACGCCCCTGGTTGCAAGACTACTTAAATTACGGTCTAATCATACACAGAACTTTTAGATCTAACTGCAATAAGCAATAAGAACTTTTGCTCGACTCTAAATAAATAGGTATTCACTTACCCAATAACACTATGAATGGTAGGTATTAAAGTTCTTACCTGGAAAAAAAAATCAAAAAGGACATTACCATCGGTTCACAAGAAAGAGTTGAGACAGACTATTCTAAATAATTTGTAACAACTTGAGTCCAAGTCATTTTGACGAAATTTAATTATTTATATATATTTATAATTTATAACATAAATAATTAATAATTGTTTGACAGCAACATTTTCCCACCTGATCTTATTATTACTCCAGAAAAGGAGAGATAGTGTATTATGGCAATTTTGTAGAGTAGTAGTAAATCATTCAGGCAAATAGACTGATATGAGAATGCTTGTATATTTTTATGAATTTTTTCATAAGAGCCATTTAGTATTTGTGCGGATGTGGAACGAGGTATTAATTATTTTCAACAAAATTAATTGGTTTCCAAGTTGTTTACAAAAATATTTTGAAATCTCTGCATTAACAACCCAACGGGGGGGGGGGGGGGGCAAGTACGAGGGTAAAAAAATAGTATTTCACCGGAAATGCCGATCGTAGAGCAATAAATAAGGTGTCATAAAGTAAAGGTTTATTTTTATGTACATTGATATCTACAACATTCAGTTATTCAAATTGAGTTGTAAAAAATAACAGACACTGATGATATCAAGTCGAAGAAGTTCCAAAACTGTCACCAACTGGTTATAGTGACGGCCACATTCTAGGTATCAAAATGTTGAGAAATGTTTCTTCTAATTTATGACACTTAATTTATGTATATATATTTCCAGTAAAATTTGAACTGATTTAAAAACAAACATTAATTGTGGTGTTTCCAATTGCCCCCCCCCCCCCTTTGCCAACGGCCTTACCATGTTGAATCCATGAGAGCAGAGCATGTTTCAAACTGCGGCAAACTTGGTAGTGTGCACAGCGTTGGCAGGGGAACATGGTGGTACATGACAACGCGCTGAGACTTTACAACCAGTCAGTCTACTTGCGTGTCGAGGCCTGGTCACCTCCGATTCAATCGTGTGACTTTACCATGTTCCCCAAGTGGTTCAGAACCCACTATAATCAGGAGGTCCACCCTGTCAGTCAACTCCCCTTTCCCCGAGGTGAAAGAGTCTACCCTTAGGGCGCCTCAAGTTAACAAACACACTCACTCCCCCGCCAGGCTGATAGGGTTGCAGGCGTTGGAAACAACAACAACAACAACAACAACAATTATCCCTTAACCTATCCCCCCTATTACACACCCGAATATTGGTACAATAGTCGATCAAATAAATATGGGTCCAAGAGAAATTCGAAAGTATAATACCAAAATTCAGATTGAAATCATATAAACATAAGCATTTCCAATATTTCTTCGATCGAATAAATATTCGAGTGTGTAATCAGGGTCCATAACGACAATTTAACCCGAAGTATCAGCGCAAAATTCGTGTTTGGGCAACCAATAACATTTAAAAATTCCGCCGTAATTCCAAGAAACCCCATGGCTAACGTTAACATTGGTTAATGCGTAAAACGACAATTAATTACTATGTATCACGATCGAAAAGGTGGGCCTTGATTCCGAAAAGCACACGTGGAATCAGAGTTATTGACCACGTGGCCCATTTCCTAATGTGTATTTAACCTCCAACGCACTACTGACCTTCTCCTTGCCCTTTTTGTTTTCATACCAGGTTACCGCCTGCATTTTGTTGTGATTCGTGTCTTTTAAATTCCAATAACCACTCCTTCAAATTCTCTTTGAATTCGTTGATTGTACTAATGGAGCATATTCGAGTTTATTATTATTAAAAAAAAAATTGAAGGAATATTTATGGACGTATACCTATTTGAACTTTGCCTCGCCAACGACCACATCAGTGGTAAGACATTATTGGTATTGTTTTGAATTTCTAGCCGTTCGCAAACTGATTCACTCTTCAATGCCAACCCACACAGGCTACAGGGCTACAAGTGCCTATGGGCAAGCTCAGACGTGCTTACCATAGACATTGTAACAGGCGTTTGCTTGAATTAACCAAGTAGTCTCAAAGGTCCTCAAGGGTTTGAAATCAGGCTTAAGGTGCCCATTCCATTGACCGGCTAGGGCTATTTCCAACAACGGTGACGTGGTAGCAGACATTCAAGACTTAGGTGGCGTTTCCACCGACCTCGCATTGCAGAATTGACGGAAATGTTTATTTTCCTCTATGCAATAGTTAAAATTGATCAATGATCATACAGTAAAATCACAAACAAAAAAACTAAAATTAAAAAATGGCGTCATGGGATATGTTAAGTACAAACATTTTAATAGATTTCTATAAAAAGAAAAATTCTAATTTCCGTCAATGTCATTTGCATTCTGCAATGCGAGATCGGTGGAAACGCCACCTAAGTCTTGAATGTCTGCTACCACGTCGCCGTTGTTGGAAATAGCCCTAGCCGGTCAATGGAATGGGCGCCTTATCAGAATATGATCCTGTATTAATTTTCCATGCACAGGTACATCCCAGTAATGATTTTTTTGGTCACCAAATAGGGGTATTCACTGTGTTGGGTTTACCCTAAGGCAGTGGTCGGCAACCTTCCGGCACAAGTGAGCCAAATTCCGGATTTTCTGAAGCTGAGACCCTTCCAAAAGCGCCAACGATCGCAGAACGATTTTCACCATTAATTGTGGTTGTGAGTTGTATCTTGTGGTAAACAAGAAAAGACAGAAATCACAAACTGTATGCCATGAAGTCACGTTGAAAAAGCACAAAAAATAGCCCCTTCGTATGCTAAACACTAATATGAAGATGTCCATAACGCCGATGTTGAGAGTCCTTCTTTCTATTACTATTCTAGATCTTTTTTTCCTTGTTATTATTAAAGTGGCAATAAATTATAGTTTGGCCAAAGCTCCACTACCGAGAGCCCAAAGCGCCAAATTTGGCTCGCGAGCCACGGGTTGCAGACCGCTGCCCTAAGGGAAAGTAGGAAACTGAGGGAAAATGGAAAAATAGAACTTCAGTTTTTCGATTAGAAATATGATGCCATGATCTTTAGTCTCATAGTCTTTAAACAGTCTACAGCTGCATCTCGGGCAGTACAGCTTGGCGACGAGTTTGGGCCTCTCGCTTCACTTCGCTTTACGCTCCCTTGAATTCCTCTGCCGCCGACACCTTTCGCAGCTTTGCCTTGCCGCCTTCTACCCTCCATACCCGCCTTGTGCACGGAGATTGGGGCTCGTCGCCTACGAATACTAGTATGTAAATGCAATGCGTCAATAACGGGTTCGGCGAACTTGGTGACAACTACGTATGTTGGTGACGCCGGGACGTCTGCACAGTTGTGGGTGACAGGGCGCTGGCTGCCGACTGAACTGATTCCTCCATGGGTTGGAGGAAGGTGATCCGGCTGGTGCAGGAATCTGGACCAGGCTGGGTGGAGCCGGGGAGGTCGTTCTCAGGTCGTCGGGCGGCTCACCTTGCCCCAGTGTAGCAACAAACATTACGCAACACCAGCCCATGCATTCAACACATACGACACTTATTGCTACGCTTCCCCTCCGTCAGGCAAGTACACGTTTTTTTGCAGCAGCAGAAGAGTGAAAACCATCACCGAGGCTGGCGTTTGATGGGTGTTAAAGCCAGCCAGCCATTATGGGTGTATGCTCATTGAGACAGCAACAGCGATATGTGGCAATGGTATAGAAGACTTAAAATAAATCCATTGATTAGCTTATATATAAATCATTAAATCAAAACGAACGTTTGTCATAGAGGGAGGTAATACAAAATTTGCTGGAACAAGACGAGAAAACTAGCAAGGAGAAAAAAAAGTGAAACAGAATTGGACTGATAGCGTCTAGCTAAATCAAGTACTTCACCAATGTGTAACTAAAGGGCGACTGTTACAAGAAGGGGTCAAAGACTAAAAATTCAAAATCATGCTCAATAGAAAACAAACTTCTTTGCAAATGAATTATTTTAAAATCCACCCATCGAAACATTGACCCATTCACTGCACTGTAACCAAAACGCTTAACACATTTCAAAATTTCCCATAGTTTGTTTTCTTCTTATTAACAAAAGATTAAAAACCTCTCAGTCGCCTGCGTAGGTAATACCTGTGTTGAGTAACGGCAGGTTTGCGATAGCATGATGTGTACTCGCACAACTAAAAGCATAAAAGCTACCAATATGCCAATAACTGAAAAGAATGATTGGTTGACATGACTCTGATTCTCCTTGAAGCCTACGGTACTTCAAAAAAAGTACAGAGTCGTAAAACAAGATAAACATATAGTAAGGCGCCTAAAATATTTCAATAGCAGGTAGGAATATCATACACGCTTAATAAAACCAACCAGGAGACAAACTCAATGATGAGACAGTGAGATAATGCCCATACCACTAGTATTATGATAATCCAAACTATTTTATTCTACCAAGCAGTCTAGAATAAAGAACATAATGGAATTAATCAGCGTATATAATGAGATGAGCGATTTTATGGCGAGCTTGGTCATCGTTGCATTGGAACACGTCGCCATCTGGTGGGATACCTGCGAGCTGCAAATAGTTGGTAGAACCTTATTATGTACCTAACCGGCGTGCGAGTGTTTGAGATAGTAGTGACACCAACTACAATGGTACACTAGTCAGCAACTCTGAAATAACTTCAATGAAAAACCACTTTCACAAGTGTTTGACTACAAAATTCTGCCTAATCCAAACCGAGCAATAAAAAATATATACTGTGCGCACATTGCTAAAATACAAGAAGCAGTGTTTCACAGCTTTTAATTGCTCGTCAAGCAGTATACATGACGACGTTATTGCATTTATACGATAGAGTGGTCGAGACTAAATAAACGCCCCCGAAACCTGTGCAATTTCGAAAATAATGACATGCGATAAATCAAAAAGAAATAAATAAATTGTAGGTAAAATATAATAAAAAATGAGAGCAAATATTTTAGTATCACATGTCAAAACAAAAATAATGGTAACTTAGTAGACAGCCATAGGATCTCAATTTAGCATACTACCCCAGCAAAGTGGAGCCTCAGATACGAATGCAGTCACGCCCATTTTTTCATAAATTATGTTCCTTCTCTGGAATAAAATATGTCCTTTATACCTACCTAGATGAATTAAGGACTTCCTAAATTGAAAGCTTATTTCAATACTTTTTTTCTGTTAACATAACAGCAAGCAAAGGAATGGATGGAAGAGGAAATAGAGAGAGATCGAAGAAGAGGAAGACTAATGATGAGATACTGAAACCAGATTGATGATGATCTCAGGAGAGTGGGACTGGTACCAGAGGAAGTGTTGAATAATCAAAAGTGGAGAGACAAGAGGGAGTGGAGGAGGCTCACGTCTCTTATCCGGACTACAGGAGGAGATTATTATTGATGATGATGATAACTAACGAGCTTTCTACCAGCTACGTAATTGAAAAGATCTAAAACTTTAAAGTAAATATTTTTTACCTTTGAAATAAAGCATGTGAGTCGTTGATGTAAAACGTCCTCATGTTTATGTCCTCATATTTTTGCCATTCTTGTATTAAGCAAATACACACTACCCATTTTTGCAAAGTCAAATTCCTCACAACATATCAATGATAATTGAACAGGTAAGAAAGGGCCCAATGGGAGAAAATTTGCCCAATCGAAAATAAAGGTAATTTTATTTTTATTTTTCTGTAATTTTTATAGATAATTTGCAGCCGGCACTAACACACTGGCCACATTTTTAAAATGTCTAAAAAATGTTTAAGTCCACGTCTTCAAAATCGGTGTTCGTACCGGGGACATACTATGTTTAAAATGTAGAGAAGCATTTCTTCAATCTTATGACATCTCAATTTTAATCGATATTTTAGGATAAATTTTACTTTGTGCCAAAAACCTCTAAAATAATATTCTCTTAATAAATGGCTTGCTGATACTGACATTGTAAGTTCCAATCATTTTCCACAAAAATCATAATTCATGTAGGATCATTCTTATTCGTGTATTTATAAGTCGAGCGGCCATTCCGGCAATTTGGAAATGATGCACTCAAGGACACACAGCCAGGTTAGCTGGCTGGCCTTCCGCAGCGCATGCAATGAAGCAGCAAAAAGTTGTCTCCTACAAAATCAATTCAATCAAAATTAAGCAATTAAGATGAGCAGGGACCCAAAGTGAAGTGCGCAGAACTTACTACGCTTGTATTCTGATGTCAGCCCTCCCAGCTTGTTCGATTATTCTCTTGCCGTTTTTTTTTTTTGCAACCCTACTACCTGGAAACGTTGCTTTTGCCATTTCCTATGGCGCAAATTACACCGACCTCGCATTTGAAAGTGATCCAGATATTGACGTGGTAGCAGACATTTTTAGCATTTTTAGACTGTCTTTA
Source organism: Psococerastis gibbosa (assembly GCA_963971405.1). Taxonomy (NCBI): domain Eukaryota; kingdom Metazoa; phylum Arthropoda; class Insecta; order Psocodea; family Psocidae; genus Psococerastis; species Psococerastis gibbosa. The sequence goes on from OZ020484.1 coordinate 29,256,167, forward strand.
ATGTCTGCTACCACGTCAATATCTGGATCACTATCAAATGCGAAGTCGGTGTAATTTGCACCTATGACATTTCCCCCTACACTTGCCCGCAAACAGCAATGCTTAGCTTAAGGCTAAGCGCCATCTGCTGTATTTTATTATCGTTGCACACAGCACACCGGAAGAATTGCTTTGACCACCGATGAACCACGGAACTGGTCGTGTAATGCAGATGAGTCGAAGGGTCATCATCCAGGGCTAAACGAACTTGACCGTGAACTTCCACTGCAGTGATGGGATTCATTCAGCTTTAGCATTACTACGATGTACTTATTTACGAGCTGCCCAGTCCAGTGAGGCAGTCCAGACTATAATGGAGATCGCGCTCACCAGAAAGGTTATAATTTTATTATATCTTTACATCAATTCCACTGACTGTATTTAGTCCAAGCACTGCATTTTGTATAATTAGATTGCTGGAAACTGAGAAACACAGTGATAAGAGGAAATCAGATGACCCTCACTGCACATTTTTTTTTTAAAGCCAAATTTCTCATATAATATCAATCATAGGGCCATAAATGGGCAGGAGAAGATACGCTCCTATACATGTCGATGCACAGTATATAGCAGGCAGACTTATAAGTTCTTAACTTGGTTAAATCATGATTACACCAGTTACATTGGGCAACGGTAAAGTTTGACTATTATCGCTTGCAGCAGGTATAAGCGAATATCGTACCGTGTGCCAATAATTTGCCAAAAATTCATGTAGAAACAATACCAATAATGTCCGCGAATCCATAGCGTCGTTGACATTGAGCAAGGTTCAATGGGCCTATTATAAGGAGGCCCACGTCAACAAAAAAAACATTAAAATAATAACAATTGCCGGCACTATCACCGTTTTCCACAGTTTCTGGAGGAATGAACAATATTAGGTTAGGGACAAGCCATTTCCACCACCGTCACCGTTTCACCGTTGGCCACAGTTTTTGGGGGAATGACCAATATTAGGTTAGGGACAAGCCATTTCAAACCGTCACCGTTGGCCACAGTTTTTTGGAGGATTGAACAATATTATAGGTTAGGGACAAGCCATAAAAAACTGTGGATTTAGTGCCGTTCTGCCGTACACATACTTCGCATTAAAATGTAGATTGGTATTTCATCTAAATCTACTACTCATTTATGACTCTTTATGGATATTTCAAGAGAAATCTGTACAAAAAACGTCTATAGGGCTGTCCGACTGTCTCTTGGCGGCTTTCAGTTGCTCGATACATGGCCATTTGGTTTTAATTGTTATTAAAAAAAAGTCGCACACCCACAGACTACGAGTACAAAGACACAATGGTGAGTAGTCAGGCTATAAAAATTAAAACTTACCTAACAATGAAATAGAAAGGTTTAGGCAGAGAAATTAGATGAAATAGTGTCAGAAGGGACAAATAGACTAAGCTCGGGAGGAGAGTTTCTTGGGCAGAGTAGGTTTGATTAGATATTTTCTGCTGTCACTAGAACAACATCTTGCATCAGTTTCTAAGGCGCAGAGCTACCACCTTTCTTCGAATTGGGTATAAAGTCGAAAATCTGGGCCGTTTTGGCACAGTCGCTTGTTTCGAACAACCATGGCAGCTAGGGTAAGTGTTGACAGGCTACTACAGATTCAGAGACTAAATCATTAATTTTATTATTTTGGAATTGAAAATCACTGTAAAATACAGAGATTCTCCTTTTTTTAAGTGCAGGTTTAATGTCTATCTCTGTTTACGAGTATTATCCATACTTTGTAATTAAGGCAGAGATTTCAAAATACTTCGTAAGCAATGAATGAGCGTTCCAGTTTTACGAAATTAATTAGGAGGCACCCCAAAACCCGATACTTAATTTTTTTTTATTTAATTTGCCTAGCAAGTTATAAAAAATTTGGTCTATTTATTTGTGGAAGACTATTTCATACATAATACGATATTAGGTTATTTTTAATTGTTTGTGTTATAATTATTACATGACCTTTACTGGGGGAAATTTTAGTCCCAAGTAACTTTCATGAAAAACTGCCGTGCCTAAAACTAAAAATACCTCAAAATATGATGCACGAAATAGTCATGATCAACTTGAATAGGCTAAGTGACGCTTATCATGCTATTATTTTTATTATTGTGCTGTGCTGTGAAGAGATGACCGGATGAATGTAAGCCCAGTTACCTCACCTGTTTCACTTGGCAAATTTGCTGGTGAGACGAGCGAGTACACCCAGCCTTACATAAATTCAATAACAGTAATAATAACATGATCGTCACTTAAATTTTAAGAACCGCCAGTCGTCGGACCGCTCCTAAATCTGTAATAACTTGCTTAGTAAATGTAATAAACACATCAGATTTTGGTGTAGTAAATTCTTATTAATACTATTACCCGATAAAGTGTACTACACAATTTTTTATAGAAAAGCAGTAAATTGGTCGGAACTAATTAATTTCATCATTGATACATTCCTTGTTTGCAAATTTAACACAAATCACCCCGTTAATAAAAATTGTAATCTACATCCCACATCAATAATTCACTGTGCATTGAAAAATTGGGGAAAAATGAGCTGTTCCATTTCTCATATCCCATAATGCACTCATTCAAAAACTTCATTTATTTATTAAAAACAGGTTTTATTCATATGAAACAACACTACAATGTATTCATCTTGTAGCAATATGACTAAGAATGGCACAAATCCATACGATGCTTGTTAATAAAATAAAATTATTACCTACATTTTTGTGTTAGAAGCGCCAATGTCACGAAAAGATGAAAACAAATGCTACATTTACATTGTACACTCTTTCATCATTAAGCAATCGGATCCTCTTCCAACTTTCCCCCACACTAATATTTATAATTAAGTAGTACATTTCTGCTATTTTCCCACTAACCCGCCTGTATTAACATTTAGTGAACAAAAACATCCTGAAAATGCAATATTTCAAATGTTCTAGTGCCCATTCACTATTATGATGCAGGTTACTATTTATCTGATATATTTATGTTTGTTACAGTTTGTTGCATTCGCCGCTGTTGTTGCGGTGGCCAAGGCTGGCATCATTGGTGCCCCCTTGGCTTCTCCACTTCTGGCCCCCCAGATCACCTCCCATGGAATCATTGGTGGCGTCGGCGTTGCTTCTCCCCTCCTAGCCCGTTCAGCAATCTCCCCCTATGGTTTGGCTGCCCCAGGCATCTCTCCCTTGGGCTTGGGTGTCGGCTCCCCCCTCCTTGCCCGCTCAGCTATCTCCCCCCTTGGAGTTGGTATCGCTAGCCCTGCCATCTCGCACTTGGGTGTTGCTTCCCCCCTCCTCGCTCGCTCAGCTATCTCCCCCCTTGGAGTTGGTATCGCTGGCCCTGCCGTCTCGCACTTGGGCGTTGCCTCTCCCCTTCTTGCTCGCTCTGCCATCTCACCTTTGGGTGTTGCTTCTCCTGTCCTTGCTCACTCTGCCATCTCCCCCGTAGGAATCTCTTCTCTCGGTCTTGCTCCCCGCCTTGCTTCCCCCGTCGTAGCCAAGACCATTGTTCCCCAAGCTGTTGACACCGACTACGACCCCAACCCCAGCTACAGCTACGCCTACGATGTCCAGGATGCCCTCACTGGAGACAGCAAGAACCAACAGGAATCCCGTCAAGGAGATGTTGTCCAGGGCTCATACTCTCTGAATGACCCCGACGGCACCCGTCGCACGGTTGAGTACACCGCTGACCCCGTCAACGGATTCAACGCTGTTGTCCACCGTGAGCCCCTCGCTGTGGCCAAGACTGTCGTTGCTGCCCCCGCCATCGCCAGGGTAGCTGCTCCTCTTGGTCTAGCCCAAACCATTATCCACTAAGTGTTATACAGTATCCTGCCTAGTCACACCATTAAATTATTGTGTAATATCCTATGTATAGTAGGTCTGAAGAAATAAAAAATTGAAAAATACTTAACGGTTTAATTTTTTCTCCAATTTTCTAAAAATAACAATATAAAATAGTTAAATAGGAAAAGTGGCCGGAAAATACATCAATAGTATCATAAGACATATGTTATAAAGCAGCAGTAGGCTATTTAAAGGAGAGATTTCAAAATATTGTGTAAACAAGAAATGGTCGTGTATTTTTTACAAAAATCAATTAATTTCTCAATCCACAGCCGCTGAGTTAATAAAAAGAATGAGATGAAAAATTCATATAAAATGCCAGCTTCTTCTAAAAGCTGTCTATTTGCCCTACTGTATCCTATAAAATTGGTATAAAGCACTCTGTCGGGGTTTTCTGATGTACAGTAATAATAGTTCAGATCTGAAATTCGTATTATTAATGAATCTTTCATCCGACTATTTTCATATCTTTGGGAATGTGGAAGAAGAAATTGATTGATTTGGTCAAAAATACACAACCATTCCTTGTTTACAATATGTATAACGAGAGACAGCCATTTTTTCATTTCTAAACTAAATAGGACAGTCCAGGTCTATGTCAGACATTTTTCAATGTTGAGAAATATACGTGAGGATGCTAGATCAATGCCGCGTTGAAGCTTAAACAGAACACTGACATATACAATACAAACATCAATCATGAAGGTTCTATGCTATGATTCAATGAAAAATAAATACAAAGTGACCAGCTTCAAGGCTAATATCTGTTTTCCAGTTCAGCGGACTTACCTAGTATTACTGCCCAACCTTTTTATACATTTCTACCAGAAAATCGTGACATCTCCGAAGATTTCTTATTAAGTGGCCAAAAATAAGCTCCTAATTGTAATTCAATAGAATTCCGAGTTGTGACGTATTAATTTCATTCCGGCAATAGTTGCCAGTCGTGGTTATTTGCGGACTTGTTGATTATTCGCCGAGAAAGTCAAGTACTATTATATAAATAGTACAGGCACGTAGCCAGGGAGGGGGCTTTGGGGGCTGAAGCCCCCCCCCGAAATGTAAAACAAATTGCATTGTTCCGTTTGATGTTGCACCTGTAATTTTTTCTCCCTCTAAAAACACTAAAACTGTGTGTTTTTGCATGTAAATTCTTAAACATTTCCGGGGAGGGGGGTGGACCCTTCCATACCCCCCTCCCCCGACCCCTTGGTAGTTAGCCCCCTCCGAAATAAAATCCTGGCTACGTGCTTGAAATAAGTAATATTTTTCCTTATGAGGTTCATTTGTGACGTCATTTTGTAGATGGCAGCACCAGTTGCAATGATATCAAAGCGTTGATTTTTTCATAAGCCTCAATACTATTTTTAAATGATTTTTAATTACGTATTATTTCAAAGTGATATTTTTCTATAAATCATGGAGAATATATATATTAAATTATATGCAGCGAAATAAGGTCCAGGCATAGTAAAAATATTATAAAAAATATTAAAAGAATTAATTAGATGCTAAGAGCTTAGTTTTCACATGCAAATGGCGGCCATTTTGAATAATATGGATAATTTGTCGTCGGCGAACCTGGTGACCAAAACTGTCCCTACAGAACCACATTAAGCAGTGATTGTCGTGATTAAGTTTTAAAAATTATAAGGTACAGTCGGGCTAGTATAGCAGATAGATAGATCATTCCTGTCACCATTGATTTGTACCATGGAGCTAATAAAACTATGGAGCCACCATGTCGTATTTCGGCTGTGTTGGAGGACTGAAGCCACGGCCACACCCCCTTATAGGTGCATTTTGGCGGGAAATTCAAATTTAATAGTTTTATTATATGTTTTCTTTGTTGTTTCATATATAAGTATATTTATTATTTACACTTATTATATATATTGTTTAAAATTTAAATTAAAAGTACTCCAAGTTCTGCACAAAAATATTGCTGGTTACCTGGCATGATTTTCCGTTGTAAATAATCTTTAAATAATCTAATAAAAAATAAAATGTTACCACGGTATCAAATGGCAAAAGGTTCAATCTGCTCCTATACTACGGAAATAGCCGAAGTCAAGAGGCTTCAATCCGAATGTTTACGATGAGTCTATAGTTTTAGTATGTCTATGATTTGTACACCTGTAAGGTTTTTCCCCTTACGGTTATCTCTTAATCCCTTACCTTATCTGTACAAACCACCCGTCGGCCTACTGTGCCGTTTAGTATTATTAACTTATTCTTGGGGTTAAAAATGTAAACAAAACTATTTTGAATAACAGTTTCCATTCTAAAATTATATTGTTAAAATTTCTAATCCCAGGTTAAGATAAAAAATTAATACCATAGTAGGTCCACAGAGGGCTTACTACTTGCATGTCACATAGTATTAACTGGCGCCCCAGACATGAGCATCTAGGCCCTAGACCCTAGATTCTAGGGTGAGCTGTTGCTAATGACTAATGCAGCCATAGCGAGAGCAATAGAACGCGACTAGAACAACTGGGGAGCTATGGGCCCAAATTGTGGCTTGGTTTCCAGATCAAAGATCATACTACTATTATATTAACTTATTTTTGGGGGTTAAAATGTGAACAGAACAATTTTGAATAGAACTTTCCATCTAAAATAATTTTGTTTACATTTTTAATCTCAGGTTACGATTAAAAATAATCGCCATAGTACTAAGTAGATCCGTAGAAAGGTCCAATGTTCTGTGAAGCGCATTTATGAATGGCTATAAGCAGGGGCGTAATGGGGGGGAGGGGGCAGGCACGGTTCAACTTGCCCCCCCCCCAGCCTCGAGCATTGTAAACGTGGATCATACTTCATGGTCCCCTTTGCAGCAATATGAATACATAAGCAATCCTTTTTTAGCTTTGTAAAATCTACAGCTATACTTTACAACTATTAAAATGCAAATGCGTAAAACCCTACTATTCTCCTCTTATATTTTCAATTTTTCCTTATCCTTCCTAATGACGTCATAACGTCTACTTTGTTTTGCCCCCGCCATCATTCTAAAACTTTACGCCTCTGGCTATAAGGCCCAGTTCGGACCAATTCTCCCAGTCGCGATTTGCCGACGTCTTTTCCACTGTAGGGATAGGGCTTGGTGCATGGTTGATGCAAACCTACAGAGTCTAAAGCAGATGATTTATATGATCTCGCGGATCTAAGGGCAAACCGTGTTCTTTCGTGTGGTCGGCGTCAAGAAATTGACAAGAAATCCTCTGCTAGCCCTATGGCTGCCATGGAAAACACGTCGATTAATCGCGACTGGGAGAATCGTCCATGTGTACCGGGTCTAATCATTATGAGCGGGCAGCCATCGCTTGCACGCGAAAAATTAATGCGCCTAACTCATTGCCTTCCTATTTAGAATGCGTTAGTATAAGAAATGCTTGGTGATGAAAATCGGACAAATATAACAAAACTTATGGTCCGTTTATACTTTGAGCGCGACGCCATTCCTGTTTGAATAGTGACGGAGGTCCATATTGTACCTATACATATCAGCCGATAGGCAATTCTACATTATGCTCATCAAGTTGTATATTTTACAGAAAAATCTTTTAAGTGAAAGAAACCATGTTTTTTAAAAAAGAGGGACGAAAATAAACATAATAAAATAATAAATAATTAAATAAAATAGACTAATAATTCAATAATGCTTCGGAGGGCATGTAAAGCAGGCGGTTCCGGGTCTCCCTAGTTGAGTGTAAGAGGGCTTTATAGCCCTAACTCCGCTAGGTTGGTTTAGTAATAGAACAAAAAGTCCTTATTTATTTATTTATTTAAGGGAGAAACGTAAATTTACTGTGAAAGCTTGAATGAATTTGTTTCGGGTTTCGGGGATAAAACGCACAAAAAATGAATTCAGCTAGAAAAAAAACAACAACAGATGGACTATAATTTTGTAATCTGACTAGCGGGATTCCAATATTTTCAGACTAAGTTCCAGAGGAGAGTATGTTCGCCGATGTTAAGTCCGATGAGAATATTCTGCAGTCAATAAAACTGCAAGTTAACCATGTAAAGCAGGCGGTTCAGAGATTCACGAGTGCAAGTTGACTCCACTAATAAAACTAAAAGACTAAGACAACACATAACACAAAGCCCTAACTATGAGGGCAATTAATGGCAGAGTATAAATTTGAGTAAAATAATACATAATTAAGCCACATAATTAAACAATAAGAAATTACACTAAAAATACCTTCAGGTTAGGTAAATAGTGAATAAGCTTCAGTGGAAGAGTTTGTTGGCCACTTTCTACCAGTAAGTTAGATGGGAATATTCTGCAGTCACTAAAACTACATCTTGCATCAGTTTGTAATGCTCCAGCGCCAACACCTTAGTAAAAATGGGTATAAAGCCGAAATTCGGCGTTGGTATGGCACAGTCACCTGCATCAACCATGGCAGCTAGGGTAAGTGCAGCCTACAACTACATCCAGGGATTAAATCAGGATTTTAATTTTTTGAATTCGAAAATCATAGTGCCACAGACCAATTACTTTCAGTAATAACGTTGAAGGCCAAGGCATTTATTGAGAGGACGAATATATATCATAGTAAGCTAGTATTATTACATATTTATACGAGTAGTACTGAGCTGATGTACCGTGGTCGAAAGGACCTTGAAGAATCAATTGTTTCCTTGATGAATTTCTTTTCGTCAACGGCCCGGTTCCCATGACTACGGTCTATAAAGTAGTTTGCCTATTTTTAATTACTATAATATCAGATTTGAAAAAAAAGTGGGAATTCGTAGAATCAGTGTGCAGTTCTTTTTGTATTCACAAGATTACAATGTTCAAAAAGAATGTTTTGACTACTGTTTGTCTAATATACACCATTTTTTATTTCAGTTTATTGCATTCGCCACTGTTGTTGCGGTAGCCAAGGCTGGCATCATTGGTGCCCCCCTGGCTTCTCCCCTTTTGGCTCCTCAACTCGCCGCCCCTGGCCTCATTGGTGGCGTTGGCGTTGCTTCTCCCCTCCTAGCCCGTTCTGCCATCTCCCCCTATGGTTTGGGTGCTCCAGCCATCTCTCAGTTGGGTGTTGCTTCTCCTCTCCTAGCCCGTTCTGCCATCTCCCACTACGGTTTGGGTGCTCCAGGCATCTCCCAGTTGGGTGTTGCTTCTCCCCTCCTAGCCCGATCTGCCATCTCCCCCTATGGTTTGGGTGCCCCAGCCATCTCTCAGTTGGGTGTCGCTTCTCCTCTTCTAGCCCGTTCTGCCATCTCCCCCTATGGTTTGGCCAGCCCAGCCATCTCTTCCTTGGGCTTGGGTGTTGCCTCCCCCCTCGTTGCTCGCTCTGCCATCTCCCCCGTAGGAATCTCTTCTCTCGGTCTTGCTCCCCGCCTTGCTTCCCCCCTCGTAGCCAAGACCATTGTTCCCCAAGCTGTTGACACCGACTACGACCCCAACCCAAGCTACAGCTACGCCTACGATGTCCAGGATGCTCTCACCGGAGACAGCAAGAACCAACAGGAGTCCCGCCAAGGAGATGTTGTCCAGGGCTCTTACTCTTTGAATGACCCCGACGGCACCCGCCGCACTGTTGAGTACACCGCTGACCCCGTCAACGGATTCAACGCTGTTGTCCACCGTCAGCCCCTCGCTGTTGCCAAGACTGTCGTTGCTGCCCCCGCCATCGCCAGGCTAGCTGCTCCTCTTGGTCTTGCCCAAACCATTATCCATTAAGTGTTATCCTGTCCATCGTTAAATTATTGTAAAATATCCTATGTATAGTAGGTATGAACAAATAAAAAATTGAAAAATACTTAACGGTATCATTTTATATAATATCATATCAAATAGGTATGAAGGGAAAGTAGCGTGAACGTGAACGTAAGTATGGTCATCGTACAGCTCGGTTAAAAAGTAAGATAAAGTATTTGATGTTTAAAGGAAGAAGTTGTTGCTTTCGTTTCATTAGTATTATTTAAGGAAGAGATTTCAAAATATTCTGTCAACATGAAATGGTCGAGTAATTTTCACAGCCGTTATGAAAATGGTCAGATGATAAATTTATAAAAAATGCAAGCTCCCTGTAACAGCTGCCTCTTTACCCTACCGATTTAGATTTACTATTGTATAATAATATATTACAAAGTACAACTTCAGTTGTTTACCTTTCCAGTGGGTGGCGTTTGGTGAAAAATTACAGTTGTTCTTGACTAGCAGCATTAGGGCACAAATCCGCACCGTGGTTTGGACATTGAATCTAATTTTATTTCAACTGATGGCGAAGAAAATGGCGAGCTTTGGTCAGTAGACATCAATTTAATTAGAATCAATCGGTAGTTCAAGTCAGATTGTTGCTAAACCTAACATTTCGACACTATTGAAAATGGCGGATTAGATGGCCAGGTGGTAACGTGCTTGAACTTGTGCGAGTGTTTACACGCCATGCGATCGGAGACGTGTCGTAACTCAACACGGGTACTAACCTACAGAGGCGACTGAAGAGGTCAATCGGATGCATTCATTTAATTGTTTATATGCGATTAATCATTTTATAAAAAAAAGGAAAAAAAAGCGTACAATAATCTAGATTAGATGTTACAAAAAGGCATCGAGAGCGTTTAAAATTGGAACGGACGAACAAGGCTTCCTCCACTTTGATAACGGAAAACTTTAGTAGGTAGTTTGACACGGAGCAACAGCATATGCGGGTCTATCCCCCAACGACGCTTGGTGCAAAGGTGTTGCTTAAGTAAGATTAGTGGCTAAGAGATTGATAGAATTTGTTTAAGGTTCATCTGAAAAGTGCATTTATATTAATTTAGCACTATCCCTATATCCTATAGTGTTGGTGCTACATCTACAGGATGGGCTGTACCATGTTGGTTTCAATTACATATCAGTTATTCTGTTAATAAGATTACCTTGCCTATCCTAACTGTTTTCTGGATCACGTTTAAGAATGGAGACGCGCTCATCGCGCTCCTACCTTTTGCACGCACAAAATTTGGTCAAATATCTTATTTTAACTGAGCATATTCAGGGAGCTAACGACGCCAAACGAATTGGAAGGAATGATAAAAATGAGAACCTATGTACCCCTGTGAAAACGTGAGTGGCATGTAAGAAACAAATATACACTCAATGGAGAAGTCATAGTCCGTCATATAAACGCGAAACGTCTAAGACGGCTGGGACAATTTGTAATGATATTAGGAGCCAATATGCCGACCAAAGCAATCATGACGGGAAGACGACTGCAGGGACGACCACGAAACCCCTGGATGTACGAATTAGAAACCGGCCACTGTCAGTGAGGAGTTCGTATGTACGTTCGTTCGTAGATGGTGGAGTGCTGTGCAAACCCGAGATGACTGGAGGAGTGGAGAACAAGAAGACATAAAATGAGCATCGGGCCTACTATAGCGATAATTTTAATCTTAACCTGGGATTAAAAATGTAAACAAGATAATTTTACATTCGATGGGTTGTTTGTTTCCAACGCCTGCTATCAGCATTTCTGCTTTAAGCATCCCAGTCAGCCCGGCGGGGGGAGTGAATCTTTTTGTTAACTTGAGGCACCCTAAGGGCAGAATCATTCACCTCGCGGGAAAGGGGAGTTGACTGACTGGGTGGGCCTCCTGATTATAGTGGATTCCGAACCACTTGATTTTACATTGGGAAATGCCATTCAAAATAATTTTGTTTACATATTTAATTTATAATATATATATTATATATATATAATATATATTTATAATATATATATTTAATTAATATAAATTGAAACTAAACGGCATAGTAGGCCCAGAGAAGGGATAACCATGACATAATAATGATTCATTTGTATGGGCCAACAGCATAGTTTAAAAATGGTCTGAAATTAAGTACTACTTGCCTTCCAATTTATACGTAGTTTAAGGAAAGCTTTGTGATGGTTGCAATTTTCGATTTCGCGATTTCAGGGGGTTTGCACGTTTTGTCTGTCTGTCATATAAATTCAAAAAATTATACTATAGCCTAGTAACCAATGCTATCACCATTTTTAAACCTCCACCTTAGAATAAAACAACATTCTTCCCTCAAACATTACCAAAAAGGCAAAAACGAAAATTTTTCATCTACTGTACATCTTATCATATAAAAAACCAACTCGGCTATTACACCTGAGTCTTTTCGCCGATTTGTGGGCAAACTACTCAGTGGATGTTGATTATAATTGGCAAGTAGGTTCACAAAAATCATACCCCGAAACAAGTTTTTTTTATATTATTAAATACAATACGAGGGCAAGGAAGTAATAGTAGAGTGAAAATCTGAGCAAGATAAAAATAATTAAAACTAACTAAAATGGAATAACCAATAAGAGAGAGGGACAATGGTATAGTAAGCAATGCATTAAGGCTCGAAATATTTTCCTTAAAATCAGAACCTTGCTTTGGAAAGCAGCCTGTACCGTTTTGTTACCATAATTAGCACCTAAAACACAACTGAAGTTAGAAAGCATCAATAAAATGGTTCCTCAGAAAAATTAATAAATACGCCTAGTTATTCTTCTTGAAAATCTAGTGTTTTTATTTCTGCTTCACCTTACACCAAACTATCAAGTGCGATCAAGTGGGTTTTGTTTACCTAATAATAATAATAAGTACTACACTATAAGACGTGAATTGAAGAGAAGGTGTCAAGAGACGTTAACGAGAAAATATTTTTTTTTTTAGTCATTTTTTAGGTTTGTTTTTAGAGTATACAGCCAAAAATAGCTCTGGACAATATTTTTGTGACCCTGCGTCCCGAATTTCATCATTTTTCATTCCATTGGCCCCAAATCGAGTTATAGATAGAGGAGATTCCGGTCTCCTACCACCCGCCTCCCCAGGTTGCGATAGGGAAGGGTACCCGGGAAATAAAATACCAGGGGTGGACCAAAACCGGAAGGGTAGGGTAGAGTCAATGGCTCCAAAGGCGGAAGAGAATGTGCCTAGAAACATTCCAACGGCGGAGGAGGTAGAAGAACAGACCCAACCAACTTGCTGCCTTGCAAGAAGTGGAGGGATCCTTAAAGGCTAGGGGACCTGCTATAACAGAAACAGGGAGCTACCAAGACATACCAACAAGCAGACCGATTTCGTTCCTGGGACCTCAACACATGAAAATCCGTAGGATCATTTCGGTTATCACAAAGCTTTCCTTGTACTAACGTATAAATAGGAAAAAAGTAACACGAAATTGCAGTAAAAATATCTTCAGCTTAGATCAATATTGACTAAGCTCCAGTGAAGTTTGTTGGCCACTTTCAACCAGTAAGTTAGATGAGAATATTCTGCAGTCACTAAAACTGCATCTTGCATCAGTTAGTATTGCTCCAGCGCCAACACCTTAGTAAAATTAGGTATAAAGCCGAAATTCTGCGTTGGCTTGGCACAGTCATCTGCATCAACCATGGCAGCTAGGGTAAGTGTAGCCTACAACATTCAGGGATTAAATAAGGATTTTAATTTTATGAAATCGAAAATCATAGTGAAACAGACAAATGGCAATACAGTATGTCTTTATGAGTAATAGTAACAAAGACCAGCAAATTAATTATAAGTGGGAATGCTTACAACAAACTACAAGTATTATCACTTGTTATTACTGAGCTGATGTACCGTGGTTCGATGGAACTTGATGAGTCAAGGACTTCCCATAAAACTGAATTCCCGTTTGACAACGCCACGGATCCATGCGGCCCATAAGACTCCATCTTTGCCTACTTTTAATTAATTTACTACGAAATGTTCAATAAATGTAGGAATACAAGCAATCTATGGGAACTTTCTGTTGCATGCAGTATGCGCCAGATAACCAAGTCTAATAAGAAAGCTTGAAAGATTTGATTACTGTGTATCTGATATTCACGTTTACGCTTGTTTCAGTTTATTGCATTCGCCGCTGTTGTTACGATAGCCAAGGCAGGCATCATTGGTGCACCCCTGGCTTCTCCCCTCCTAGCCCGTTCTGCCATCTCCCCCTATGGTTTGGGTGCCCCAGCCATCTCTCAGTTGGGTGTCGCTTCTCCTCTTCTAGCCCGTTCAGCCATCTCCCCCTACGGTTTGGCTAACCCAGCCATCTCCACATTGGGTGTTGCTTCTCCCCTCCTAGCCCGTTCCGCCATCTCTCCCTATGGTTTGGGTGCCCCAGCCATCTCTCAGTTGGGTGTCGCTTCTCCTCTTCTAGCCCGTTCGGCCATCTCCCCCTATGGTTTGGCTAACCCAGGCATCTCTTCCTTGGGCTTGGGTGTCGCCTCCCCCCTCCTTGCTCGCTCTGCCATCTCCCCCGTAGGAATCTCTTCTCTGGGTCTTGCTCCCCGCCTTGCTTCCCCCCTCGTAGCCAAGACCATTGTTCCCCATGCTATTGACACCGACTACGACCCCAACCCCAGCTACAGCTACGCCTACGATGTCCAGGATGCCCTCACTGGAGACAGCAAGAACCAACAGGAATCCCGTCAAGGAGATGTTGTCCAGGGATCATACTCTCTGAATGACCCCGACGGCACCCGCCGCACTGTTGAGTACACCGCTGACCCCGTCAACGGATTCAACGCTGTTGTCCACCGTGAGCCCCTCGCTGTTGCCAAGACTGTCGTTGCTGCCCCCGCTATCGCAAGACTAGCTGCTCCTCTTGGTCTTGCTCAAACCATTATCCACTAAGAGTTACGTACAGTACGCTGTCTAGTCACACCATTAAGCTATTGTAAAATGTCCTATGTGCGTATGTAGAAATAAAAATTTAAAAATACTTAACTGCATAATTTTTTCTAAATTGATCTAAAAAAAGAATAGAAAATAAGTACCTGGTATAGGTATATATATAACCATGGTCTTGTAAACAGCCGTGTGGCTGCTGGGTTATAAAGTAAGATTGAGTACCTAATAATGTGCACCTTATGATTAAGAGAATAAGTTGTTGTTAACGTTTTATTATGAAAAACTTGTAACTGTAAAAACTGTTTACATAGTCTGCAATAAGGAGGTTTTATAAAGTAGTTAAGAAAAATACGACTACATTAGGTAGAGTTTATTAACGAGAAAGACAAATCCACCTCAAATAAATTCTATTATAGTAATAATCGTATCTTCAGTGGTATAGAAATACTAGGTCTTGCAACAATTTGACATCAACTAGGTTACCAGTTGATTCTTAAAAGGGCGAAGTCTCCCAACAAGAGCTAACCATCTTCATCACCTTGAAATAAAATTAGAGTTAATGGTATAGATTGCAGTCAAAACAATAATCTCACGAAGACTAGTATGGCGCAGCGTCCATATTTTGTGGGAAAAAAATAAGGAGGATCGATTTTAGTGAATTTGCACGTCACAAGAAACTGATCAAAAAAAAAAAAAAAAAAACGATCATACGAAATGTCTGCATATCTGTTTGTCGATTTCTGGGCAAACTACCCGGTGGATTTTGATGACAGTTAGCATGTAGATACACAAAACACACACGTCGGGACCATTTTTTTTTTGTTTTTTGTTTGTTTTTTTGGCTAACTTAACTCCGAGAAAACGCAAAAAAACCATTATTAATCAAAAAGGCTCCAACGATTCTTTTTAAATTCACATAATTGTAGCCGTTATTAATGTCAACAATACCCAATAGGTTGCTTGCCATTGATTAGTAGTAGTGTTCGTCGGGTTAATAACGACTTAGGCCTTTTGGTCGCATAGAGCAACCCCGACTTGACTGTCCTATGCCAGCCCATAGGACAGTGGACCTCCTGATTATAGTGGATTCCGAACCACTTGGGAAACACAGTG
This sequence comes from Psococerastis gibbosa, assembly GCA_963971405.1. Classification (NCBI taxonomy): domain Eukaryota; kingdom Metazoa; phylum Arthropoda; class Insecta; order Psocodea; family Psocidae; genus Psococerastis; species Psococerastis gibbosa. The sequence goes on from OZ020484.1 coordinate 29,271,823, forward strand.
AAGTCACACGATTAGTTCGGAGGTGACCAGGACAAGTCCTACCATGTTTCCCTACCAGCACTGTGCACACGACCAAGTTATCTGCAGCTTTGAACCTGCTCTGATTCAACTTGGTATGGCCGGTCTTGATAGTTTTGTTCTACGGGCAAAAAATAAACAAGACTCAATTTTCATGAAAAATGACTAAAAATAATAATTATTCTGCGGAACTTTTCTATCAACTCTTTCTTATTTATGGTATGTTTTAGGTGTTAAATAGAGTTGCTTAACTAAACAGGTTGCTTTCCAAAGTATATATTTAGTTTTGAACAAAAAATTATTTTTTGAAGAAATAATAAGATAATTACGGTTTTGTAATAATTTTATTAGTCTGCCGATTCTTGACTATGCGATGAACGATCGATTCAGTGCTTAGTGCTTTGGGAAAGGGAAACTCGAAATTTAACACTAGGACCATTATTTACCAAGGAACTACAACAGTACCTATCACAATTGATTTTCATTGGTTAGGCGTGTTTGAAAGTAGGGAAGATGGGTTAGAAGCAACATGGTTGCACATTTGTGTGTGCGTGGGCGGGGGGGGGGAGACTACATTATGTGTGTGTGGCCGTTGGGGGGGGGGGGTAGGAAACATGTGCCTATACATCAGAGGGCCAATCCAATGTGCAATGGTACTTGCGTGGGCAGAGCGGCATAGAAAACATGTGCCTGCACAGCTGAGGGTCGGTCTGAAATGCGACTTGCGCGGGGAGGGGGATTAGAAGGAATGTGCCAGTACATGGGAGTACTTCCTACATTTTCTGGCCATGCTTCGGAGGGCATGTAAAGCAGGCGGTCCCGGGCTTTCCTAGTTGAGTGTAAGAGAGGGCTTTATAGCCCTATCTCAGCTAGGTTGGCTTAGTAATAGAACAAAAAAAGTCCTTATTTATTTATTTATTTATTTAAGTGGGGAGGGGGAATTAGAATAAATGTGAAATCTGCATACATCTGATCGGCCAGGACCGATAGGGAGTTTTTTTTTGTTTACAAAGCAAAAGTGCATTAATGGTACTGTCCTAACCAGCTCAAGTTCGGACACTTGAATTTTTGTACCACTTATTTAACAAAATATTTTTTTTTCTTAAACTGCGACAGATTAATTTTTGTTTGACTATAATACATTAAAATATGGACCATTAGAAAGAATTTGAAGAAAATATTTTTAAAATCTATGGAAGCATAACCTCAGGGATAATATTTGTTTCTACCCTTACAAGGACCTAGTTTTTTCGTAAAAAATTAAACTTACCAGGTCAAAAGCCATCTAAAAGTAGAAAACAATTTCATTTCAGCAATAATAGTTGAAAAAATTTCAATAAAAAAATATTTTTGTGATGTGGCGAGAGGAATCGCGTTATCGGCGGATTTACGCGAATGAGTGATAACGCTATCGTAACTTGGGAAGGGCGTACGGAAAATAGCTGCCGGCTACTCCTGGTAAAAAGCACTGTTGTAAATATTGCCTGAAAACACGAAAAAACCAGAGAAATCGTAGCTAAACCTACGGAAGGAAGTATTCGGACAGTGACGCAAGGGGAAGACAAGGCCCTTGGACGAGTGGCCTGATGCAATAGACGGATACTAGTGATTCTATTAATCATAAATGGAACGAGCTTGCTGGTAAAAAACACTGCAAAGATACTTGTCGCCAAACTTTGAAGAACATGGGGTTTCAATCTTACGCTGCTATGAAGAAACAGGCACTGAGTTTGCGTCAAATGAAAAGAAGACGCGCGTGTGGAAATTCAAAATTTGCTGGTCTGAAGATAACTGGCGCAGGGCTGTCTGGTCGGATAAATCGAGATTTGAACATGGATTTCCACAAGCTCGTCTTCTTTTCATTTGACGAAAAGTCAGTGCCGATTCCTTCTTAGCAGCGTAAAATTGAAACCCCATGTTCTTCAAAGTTTGGCGACAAGTATCTTTGCAGTATTTTTTGCAAGTGAGCTGGTTCTATTTATGATTAATAGAATAACTAGTATCCGTTCTATTGCATCAGGCCACTCGTCCAAGGGCCCTTTCTTCCCCTTGCGTCACTGTCTGAATACTTCCTTCCGTAGGTTTATCTACGATTTCTCTGGTTTTTTCGTGTTTTCAGGCAATATCTTGAACAGTGCTTTCTGCCAGGAGTAGGCGGCAGCAATTTTCCGTACGCTTTTCCCAAGTTTCCCAAGCGTTATCACTCATTCGCGTAAATCCGCAGATAACGCGATTCCTCTCGCCACATCACAAAAACATTTTGTTATTGAAAATTTTTCAACTATTATTACTAAAATGAAATTTTTTTCAACTTTTAGATGGGTTTTGACCCGGTATGTTCAATTTTTACAAAAAAAAACTAGGTCCTAGGAAGTGGATCATTTTCGTTGTCCTTGCAAGGGTGGAAACAAATATTATCCCTGAGGTTATGCTTCCATAGATTTTAAAAATATTTTCTTCAAAATCTACCTAATGGTCCATATTTTAATGTATTATAGTCAAAAAAAAATTAATCTGTCGCAATTTAAGAAAAAAAAATATTTTGTAAAATAAGTGATACAAAAATTCGAGTGTCCGAACTTGAGCTGGTTAGGGTAGTAATTTGTATGAATATTAATGTGCATTGATGTCCTGGCGAAACGTGTTGTCAGGGGCGGATATTATTAATGAACGAAAGACAGCTAGTACCTCTTCTCAAAACTAAAGACCTTCCAGTAGTTTTTAGTTTGCTTACAAGTAGCAGGAATGAGTGAAAAATAAATCTGAAGTGACCAGCTAGCGTGGCTGATATCTCCACTGTATCGCCACGAATTAAAAGTTGTTTATTTCTAAGGCGATATGTGTTTGAATATTTGCTATTTATATTTGCTACAGTAGCGTCGCGTCATTTCAGTTCTTCAGTATTGCCAACATCACAACTTAAAAAATTCTGAAATTTGCTGATCATTTATTTTTAACAATTGAATTAACACCACCATGTGACATGGTATTATACAACCCCCGGTATTATAATAATAACACATCGCCATGATCAGGCTGCAGGATGGACAAATAAGAAATCGATCTTCGAGAGTTGAAAGTTCGCAAATGGTGGATCGTCGCGCAAACCCGCCATGACAGGAGGAGGTCAAAGCCCATCAAGGGCTGGAGAGCCGGAAGAAGAAGAAGGGGACAAGAAGGATGACCCTAGCTAATAAAGACTGCGTGGACCAACAGGAAGATTTTAAAATGGTCTGAACATAAGTACTACTTTTGAAAGTTGTTCATTAAAAAAAAAAAAAAAAAAAAAACTATAATATATACAAATACCAAGCGAAACCATTCTATGCCTAAATTACTTTAAGAGTTAAACGAAAGTTATTACGGAAGAGTAATACTATATCGATTTACTAACCCATCCTAACAAAATAGCTTTCTAAATATCATTTCCGAATTTAAATGCGTTATATATGTTGGCCAAATACACTTTCCGGCTATGGTTCGGAGAACATTTAAAGCAGGCGGTTCGGTGCAAGTTAACTCCACTAATAAAACTAAAAGACTAAGACAACACACAACACAAAAGGGCAAGGACTTGATTTTAGAATAAAAATTTGAGTAAAATTATACATAATTAAAAAGTAACTTAAAATAAAGCAATAAGAAATTACATTAAAAATACCGTCAGATTAAATAAATATGGAATAAGCTCCAGTGGAGAGTTTGTTGGCCACTTTCAACCAGTAAGTTAGATGAGAATATTCTGCAGTCACTAAAACTACATCTTGCATCAGTTAGTAATGCTCCAGCGCCAACACCTTAGTAAAATTGGGTATAAAGCCGAAATTCTGCGTTGGCTTGGCACAGTCACCTGCATCAACCATGGCAGCTAGGGTAAGTGTAGTTTCCCACATTCAGGGATTCAATTTTCATTTTGTGGAACAGAAGATCATATTGTTACTGAAAAATTACTATGCTGAATGTCTTTCTGAGTAATAGTCCCATAGAACATCCCATTTACGAAAAATCCGCATACCTAAAAAAAACGGTTCCTGAACTGATTTGCTGTGGTCGGAAGGAACATGTAATTAACATCATCCCCAAATTCATCGAAGTTCCTTTGTATGAACAAGATTACAACGTCTAAGAAGAAAACTTTAATAATATTAATCCTAATAAAAACATACTAGAATTATATTTATAATAATTCATAACTTTTTATTTTTTAAAGAATAAAGTAAACTACTTATTAAATACTCCTAATATTGCTTGATATTATTATTATTATATTTTTTTTCTTTTTAACTATTACTTTTTTTAAAGGTTAGGTTTTCCTTTAGGTAAAGCTCGATGATTAGAAGGGGGGCCCAGCACGGGAACCATTCCTTTGGGATCTCCCCTTCACAAATGCAAAACTACCTTATTATTAATTGTACGTTTAAATATAAATAAACGATTTTCATTTCATTATTACTGCCCGTCTGATACACACATTTACGCTTGTTTCAGTTCATTGCATTCGCCGCTGTTGTTGCGGTAGCCAAGGCAGGCATCATTGGTGCCCCCCTTCTGGGTCCCCAGCTCGCCGCACCTGGAATCATTGGTGGCGTTGGTGTAGCTTCTCCCCTCTTAGCCCGTTCTGCCATTTCCCACTATGGTTTGGGTGCCCCAGCCATCTCTCAGTTGGGTGTCGCTTCTCCTCTTCTAGCCCGTTCTGCCATCTCCCCCTATGGTTTGGCTAACCCAGCCATCTCCACATTGGGTGTTGCTTCTCCTCTTCTAGCCCGTTCTGCCATCTCCCCCTATGGTTTGGCTAACCCAGCCATCTCTCCCTTGGGCTTGGGTGTCGCCTCCCCCCTCCTTACTCGCTCTGCTATCTCACCTCTGGGTGTAGCTTCTCCACTCATTGCTCGCTCTGCCATCTCCCCCGTAGGAATCTCTTCTCTCGGTCTTGCTCCCCGCCTTGCTTCCCCCCTCGTAGCCAAGACCATTGTTCCCCAAGCTATTGACACCGACTACGACCCCAACCCCAGCTACAGCTACGCCTACGATGTCCAGGATGCCCTCACTGGAGACAGCAAGAACCAACAGGAATCCCGTCAAGGAGATGTTGTCCAGGGCTCATACTCCCTGAATGACCCCGACGGCACCCGCCGCACTGTTGAGTACACCGCTGACCCCGTCAACGGATTCAACGCTGTTGTCCACCGTGAGCCCCTCGCTGTTGCCAAGACTGTCGTTGCTGCCCCCGCCATCGCCAGGCTAGCTGCTCCTCTTGGTCTTGCCCAAACTATTATCCACTAAGTGTCAGACTTAAAATTTTCTAGTCATTCTAATAAATTATTGTACATTTCCTGAATGAAGTTTGTATTAATAAAAAAATGATAAATAAGTAGCGGTGTAATTTCAGTTGCTCACTTTTCTTTAGGAAGCAAAAGGAAAATGATCATCAAGACCGGTATTTGGGATGAGCTTGTACAATTTTTATTAAGGCAAGAGTGCTGAATGACTCATCGTAATGTACATTTGGAGGATAGCTATAATGTAGAAAGTTCAGTAATGGCAAAGAAATTAGAAAGGGTTAATGTTTGTAAAAATAGAAATGAACGTTCGTTCAGTAAAGGCAAATAAAATAAAATATTGAGCTAAAGCCATTCCCATCAGTTCTGAGAGACGGGGGGGGGGGGGGGAGGGGGGTCCAGTCGATTATAGCCTATGTGTTCAACGAAGAAGTACAAGCACCTTAGAAACATGTAGTGTCTTGCAAAATTTTGATAAAATAGGGGGGGATTTTCACAGTAGCAGGAAGGTTCAGAGACGAAGATTCAACTGCAAACAGGGTACCCCCGGGGAAAATGTTGGTAAAATAAACGCGAAATTGTGGGTTTTTACGCATTTCGACACCAGTAAGGTTTTGTCTAACAGACAGATTCATATTAAAATGCCCAGGGAAACTGTATGAGAAAGTAGGGCCGAAATTTGGGGTTTACATATTTTTACATTCCAAGACTTATTGAAATGACTCCAAATAGGGGATCCAGGGGGTCAATTTTGGGACAAAATGTTTAAAATATAGGTGCAAATTTTGGCATGAACTGATGAAGTACAACAGTATTTCGATTAATATTATTCAATTTCATTGCCCATCAGACCGTATAGATTGGAGCATTCATCATGAGAAGGGACTATCAAAAATTAATTAGCAAGTATGGGCCACGACTACTGACAGCAGCCACGCTAGGTTCACCTGGCTGCTTATAATTCGCTGCGGCGAACTTGCCAAGAGAGCAAAATACTAAATTCTATATGCATCCTGTGTGCTATGATTAGTGGCATAAATTATCATATACATCCGAGCTGGGATTGACGAGAGCGCGTCAGAATGTGCAGACTCGCTCAGATGAGATGGGCATTGGCAAGAGTGGACTGTTATTAAATCTCGGAGTCAACTTCAGAAGATTTCTGACGTTGACGCGTGTTCTGGGCGTGTCGAGGGGAAAACCCCGTGTAAATCGCACAGGCAAGGTTTCTCTCTATAGAATGTGGTCTTTTGGTCGTGAGTTCCAATAATTTTAGAGTCGCAAAACCCCCATGCTAGGTGTAATTTGAGTATGTTGCACTGGGAAGGCTTCCCTCTTTAATAGGTTCATTTAAATATGTTCATGATAAAAGTTATATCTAAAACAAATGTTCACAGGCTTCACTAGTGTTATAATAAAAACTTCTTTATTTGCGTTTATATTATAATCCATTGAAACGTTACAATTTAAGGACCGAGTATTGCATTTCTTAGAGGCAGCAATTTTATTTTTGAGACATGTGAGGGGGTCAATAGAAGCTTAACCTCAAATTTGTGGGGTCGCCCCCTTTGTCCCCCGGCCGCCATATTGAAAAAAGGGGTGACAACTTTTTTTTTCGCTATATCTCGGAAACTGTGCGTCTAACAAAAAATTTGTAAAGACATAATTTGCAGCAAATTTTTTTGCCTACAAATATGTTTATATAACTTTTCGCCCTAAATTAAAAATTAACGAAGTGATTTATAAGCAAAAAAGTATGAAAAGTTTTATAACAATTTGTTTTTTGCTCTATAACTTTTTTTCATATATTTTACAAAAAAAAAATACCTCATACCAATCTTGTAGATGATCTTATGAGGAAAATTTTTCCCTGTAACTTTTTTTATTTCATTCATTCAAAACGCTGTTACAGCGCTCCAAAGTTAACCGGGCTCGTCAATGCTCATGAGAATTCGGTCGAAACGAAATGTTTAACTTATTTTTGATTTTTTTTTTTAAATTCTAAGTATAAACTTACAAAATTATTGTTAAATTCGCTTGCAATGGGATCCATTAGTTTCTCTCAAATAACAATTCACGCTCCACAACATATTTTGGCCCGTCTCGCTGGCCCCCACGGGCCATGAATAGCGTAAAATAGATGATGAAAGATTCAGCTCTAATGACAGCACAAAATGTCGCACCGCCTCCAATCGAGCACATGATATTTCATATTATTCAAATATCCACGAAGGACATATTATTGTACATCATTAGAGATGCGGCAAAGGGGAATGAACTAATGAGATAAAGGACGCAATGTCACAACAATGACGTACTGAAAACAACCAAATAATGTTAAGGCATATAGCGTCCTGGCGTCATGCTGTCTGGAGATACGAGTATTTTCAAATCCAAACCAATAAATATCATTCATACGAGTAAGTACTGCTTTACCCTAGATCTACTACATGTCAGCTGATTCAATAATTGAGGAGGCTGTTTACAAACAAACAAGTTGTAGAATTTTTCAGGAGAGTGGATTTTCTGTTTAAATTGCATTAAGCTTATAGGTAACCCTAGACTTCTCAGCGCTTCTGTGCGCAATCTGGCTGCTTTTGTCACTTTATTTTACAACGTGCAGGTGGGCATTAAAATTGTTTTTCAAGGTCGGATCAAAACCCCATTTTGTAAAAAAATGGAGTTGGCCACGTTTGTAACCAAGCTCCACAATTTACAATCTACCTCTACCTCTCTCTTTCTTCTCCCTCTCTTTCTTTTCCTCGCCCAGTAACCCTGGAGAAGGAGCTTATATTAACCAATACAACACATATTACTACGTTTATCAATATTTACCATTACAATATGATAAGCGTCACTTAAATTTTAATTATGACTCGTCGGATTAGGCCGAAACTGATACATTGTTACTGGTTTGTTACAATAAATTAAGTGTATCCCCAATGAACTGAATACCGTTATTATCATGATGCACTCAATGCAGGTTTTGACCGATACTTTGTATCTAATAATGTCAAGCATTGCATTGTCGTAGAGCTTCTATAAGCGATGCCACGCTTTTCAATCTTTCAACATCGTATAACAAAAATTTAGAGGTACCTATTTAACTTTGTAGATATGGGAATTAAACAAAGGATGACATGGAAAATGAACGAAAAAGGACTTTGAGACACAGGCAGCTACGGCTGGAGCAGCGGTCAGCATACCACCCTGGCATGTGGATGTGGCGGGTTTCAATCCCGTTTCCGGCCATTTTCCATGTCTTCCTTTCCCTAATTTCCCTTCGTGTAGATGCTTTTAACAAAGTTAAAAAGGTACTCTGTAGCTCTCATGTTGTCATATGATAACATGGGGCGTCTACACTTTCCTTAGAACCCCAGGAATATGCCATGTCCTGAGGGACTGAGGAGAGTCAACAGGAAAAAATAAACCAGGCAAACCATATAAGCTTTCAAAATATATAATTTAAATAAATTAGCTAAACAATATATGGGAACTTAACCAAGGATCCTGGCAGCGGGAGCATAGCCAAGGGGAGCACCATAGCCGAGGGGGGCGGCGACCTTAGCGATGGCGGGGCCGGCAGCGTAAGCAACAGGGGCAGCAACGACAGCCTTGGCAGCAACAGCGAGGGGCTCACGGTGGACAACAGCGTTGAATCCGTTGATGGGGTCAGCAGTGTACTCAACAGTGCGGCGGGTGCCGTCGGGTTCAGTCAGAGAGTAAGAGCCCTGGACAACATCTCCTTGGCGGGACTCCTGTTGGTTCTTGCTGTCTCCGGTGAGGGCATCCTGGACATCGTAGGCATAGTTGTAGGCGGGGTTGGGATCGTAGTCGGTGTCAACAGCGGCACCAACAACGGTCTTGGCAACGACGGGGGAGGCAGCGTAGGCGACGGGAGCAGCCAGACGGGGAGCAACGGCAAGGGGTGCCGCAAGGCGGGGAGCGTATCCCAGAGGAGCGCCAGGGGCGACGACTGTGGGGGCACCGATGATTCCAGCTCGGGCAACGGCCACGAGGGCAGCGAATACGACAAACTGCAATAACAAACAATAATTTAGTAGATGAACGTATTATTTAAAATCCGCAGTCCAATATTTCCATCTTGTCCATCAAGTAATATAATAGTAAACAATAGGATTAGAAAAGTTGACTATTAAAAAAGTTTGCAAGTGAACTATCAAAATGTTTAAAATAAAACTGAAAGGCTTCACAAGAAATTTGAAAAATCAGAACTCACCTTGAAGGCCATGTTGCTATGTGTTACAAATGTTAGTGTCAACTACAACATATGAGACTTTGGTCGAAATATTTATATGCACGTTGGGTAGGGGTAGCCGAGACTTTGGCCATGCTCCCAAGATAGCTGATGCAACATACTGACCCGATTACTACCAGACGCCCCCCAAACGACAGAGGGACCCGCCCGTCTTAGCCTCTTCTTTGCCAAAACCAATTGTCCAGTCACCTTCGGGAGTTAGGGACAGATATCGCATAGTGTGCTGGTTAGAGTGCGGTCCCAAGTGATGTTACACGCATCAGGCTTCAGTGAAATCAGGTGCTCATCAGTTCTTGTTGAAAGTGACAAGTTCAAGTTCAATGGCGTTGTTCAAGAAAGGGTTGAACGGTTTATTCGTCCGTCTGACTCATTTACATGACAATTTAGTTTTAGGGTAACCCTCAAAATTAAAAGAGTGAAAACAAAAGTACCCAACAAAGCTAAATATTAATATTGTATTGTCGGAGATGGGAGATGGTAACTAAACTACAAAATGTAGGGGGGAAAACAATAATGTTTCTTTGAAAACAATAAACCAATAATCTAGAGCAGGGCAGTGCCTAGACACCGCGAGATAAATAATAATAGGACGGGGTTCTGTCAGATATTTAGGCAACGAGTGCTTCGCATCAGTATCTATTACTAATATAGTATACTATAACTTTTACAATTATACTACTATTTACTACTATTTTTATTACTATTTCTATTATAGTAGCATCATTAGGAAAATGCAACCAGCTAACATTTTACGTAGAATTAAAAGTGTTTCTTCCCGTCAAGAAATTCCCTTCGCATGTCGCCTTTGCCGATTCAAAGGGAATAACAAGATAATGCGTGACCCTCTCACGCCTCACGGTACGAGGGAGCGCAACCATTATTAAAAAACAGTATAAACATTAGATCTAGTAAATACACGTTTATTTTATTATTATTATTTAACTCAAAATTTGCAGTTTAGCGTGAATGCAAAAAACTGGTTTCGCGTTTATTTCAGTATCTGCCTGCTGGATGCGCCACACTGAAGGAATTCGAATTACTTCCGTGTGGGGCAGGCTGTTGTAGCCATATAAATCGGGTCGTTGAGAAGGAAGCGTTCATACTTCTATACCAATCATAACATGCGGGAAAATTGTTGATCAGAAAGCGATTTTTTTTTTAGCTCAAATTTTTTCTGTGAGTTACTTCAGTTTCATTCGGCGGATAATATCTGATTTTTTCAGTGCCAATGACTCATATTTCAATTTTTTTAGTTACTTCCTTTTCACCTAGCGAAGGCAATATGGTACTTGCGTAAATAAATAATAATAAAAGCATATTAATAAAAACCGACAGATTTTGGTGTGATCCAGGTGTTCCTAGCTCCCTCTTAATAAAAAATTAGACAGCCCCCAAAGCTCATAAAGGTGCGTTCCTGATTTAAAATTTTAAATGACATGTAGAGTAGTGGTACAGACTCCGACTTTCACCCGAAAGCCGAAAGGTTGTTGGTTCGAGTCCCACACTTGCTACAATTTCGGGCCATGCTTCGGAGGGCATGTAAATCAGGCGGTTCCTAGTTGAGTGTAAGTTGGCCTTATAGCCCAAACTCCGCAAGGTTGGCTTAGTAATAGAACAAAAAAGTCAACATTAAATATTGAAACATAAAATATTAAATATTTTATTTATTTATTTATGTTACAGTGCTATATGTGGTTTTCCAACATTCCGTGGTGGAACTCTCAGGTTACCATGTACTGATGATGGTGCCAAAATAACCCGAAACGTTGACTGAATTTCTGCCCTTTCAACAGTCAACGGCAAGATCGGACACCATAATAGACGTTTTTTGCCCGAAGTCAAATTTCCCCCAAAATATCGATCATAGAGCCATCATTGAGATGTCTTTAAGTAGAAGAAATGTTCCTCCTAGCTTGTAGTGTGGGGCCACCACTATTACCATTTGGCCACGGTTTGGGAAGAAATGGAGTTAACCTGTCATTTTTTCACGTATCGAAAAACTTTGGCCATTCTGTGTTAGAGGAGCATTTCTTCTACTTGACACAATATATATAATATGTGCAATCAACAGACGCACTCCACATCACCGAATGCACTTACAATATACTAGTGCTCTAACAACAAAGGCATAGGAAAATTTCAGTTCAATGGTCATATATATAAAAATTATAAAGTTTAAAAAATTAGAATTTGTAACGTTTTTTATCTAGTATTCCTGCAGGCTGATGATGGCGATTATAATACCGGGGTTTATTTCATTCCCTGGTATTAAAAATGTAAACAAGATAATTTTATAATGGAAAAAGCTATTCAAAATTTGTTTATTTACAGTTTTAATACCAGGGGATTAAATAAACCCCGGTATTATAATCGCCATGATCAGCCTGCAGGTATTTACTTTAAGATGGATTGTCTTGAGTATAGATGGTTCCATGACCGATTCGGTTTTGTTAAAAAAAGGCAGACAGTAGAAGTGTTCGACTTGTTCCCAATTATTTTATTAAATAATAAGCTCTTACAAATACGACTATTGCATTGTTAACCTAGAGTTCTATGTAGGAGAATAGTGACATTTGATTCCCGCCAAAAATAAATTGAATTTCTTAGGCCACCCGCCACGTCTCCTATGGCCAGCCATTGACAAGACTTAGCAAGTGGCACCAGAATTAAACAAAATAATTTTAGCGGACTCGAATATCCCATCTTTCTAATATAGACCTCAAAGTTAACCTATGATTAATGATTAATAACCACGGGGATAATGTCAATGACGGTGTGGGCGGAACCTGTTGTGACCGGCAGCACGGTCAAGTTCATTGCGGTAACGATGGCGGTAATAGTCGCACCTACACGAGTTCTATATAATAGTCCACAGACCCCCTTAGCAACATCATGCTAATATAAATTCAATAGCTTCAGGTAAGCTTTCGCATGTAATGATACTCAATTACATTACATTTGACGGGTGTCAGTGAGCAAATTGTTGATTTGGCGATATTATAGATTATAGAGTGAATACCAATTTATCAGATTGTATTAACCATAGCCATAAGAACTGCGTTATAAGGCCTGATTGACCGTGGTTGAAGGGAGTTTTAACTTACAACGACGCAATTTCCATTAATTTACTGAGGTTTCTGTTAGTAACAGAATTTTGAAATACGTAACATACTGCATATGGAACTGTTGCATGAAGTAGTCATTGGATTGTTATCAGCTATCAGGTGGTATATTATCTGCTATTTCTTTTATAAATATCGTGCTTGCAGAGTTAAATTAATAACACACAAATGATACTCTCCTATGATAATAATTATAATCAGTTGCCAAATAACATAAAATGTCTAACTGTTCAAAAATTAATAAACTTCATAAATAATGTATTTAACACCACTGACGAAGTAGAAAACAATTTGAAGTTCATTGTACTAAAATCCGAGTAGATGGCTGTTGTTCCGTATTGTAATTACATATTTTGTTGTGCATAGGCCTATAGTTGTAATTTGTAAGGCGCCAATGTTTTTTACTGTTTTGTTCTGTTTCTTATGAAGCAATTTTACATAAGGTGAGAGTGTACTCTCACCTTATGTCTTAATAAAGGAATATTTATTATTTATTTATTTATTATTATTATGATTATTATCAATATTAGCTAATTTCCCATTTTTTTCTGAAATAAGGAATTCATAATAAAAACAACCGTCATCAATTTACAACATTTATAAATTTCAACATAAATTAATAATGCTAGAGGATGAAGAATGACTTAACCATAGATGGGAGAAGCCAACCTGCTGTATGCGGGGGCGGCGAGGACTCCAGGGGCAGCCAACCTGGCGACGGGGGCTCCAATCAGACCAGCACGGGCATAAGCGGGAGCGGCGTAGCCCAGAGGGGCGCCATAGGCGACGGGAGCAATAGTCTTGGCGACAACGGGAGCAGCAACAACAGCCTTGGCAACAGCGAGGGGTTGACGGTGGACAACAGCGTTGAATCCGTTGACGGGGTCAGCGGTGTACTCAACAGTGCGGCGGGTGCCGTCGGGTTCAGTCAGAGAGTAAGAGCCCTGGACAACATCTCCTTGGCGGGACTCCTGTTGGTTCTTGCTGTCTCCGGTGAGAGCATCCTGGACATCGTAGGCGTAGCTGTAGCTTGGGTTGGGGTCGTAGTCGGTGTCAACAGCGGTAGGGATAACAGTCTTGGCAACAACGGGGCCGGCAGCATAGGCGACGGGCGCGGCTAGACGGGGAGCTACAGCGAGAGGGGCGGCAAGACGGGGGGCATAACCGTAGCCCAGAGGGGCGCCAGGAGCGACCACAGTAGGGGCACCGACGAGTCCAGCGCTGGCAGCAGCCACCAGGGCGGAGAGAACGACAAACTGGAAAATAAAAATAATTTACTATTACCCCATTTCCTAAAGTTTTTGATTTAGGTGACATTTCCGTTCTATATTACAGGACAGTCTTCAGGTTTTCGATTTTTTAGTTCTTTCAAATTTTTGTTGCAGAAAAATGCCCAGTCGGCATTCAAATCCAACAAACTAGCCTATTTATTATTTACAAATTAATTTTAGAAACATTTTCAAATTTCTAGAAAGTAAAAAAAATTGAAAGGTTTCAATTCTTACCTTGTACATGCTGATAGAAGATTGAAAACCGAACTATGCAATTACCAGTCCGACATAGAATATTTATACTGGACTAGTAGAGGGCGGTAGAGGCAGTAGTAGGGGTGGGTGCAGTGTCTGCAGTATTGACACGTTCCATTAGACCCGCCTTTTCACATGCGGTGTCGAGCTGATGCAATACCTGGTTTTTGTGTCCAAGAGCATGGGCTCCAAGGCAGCTGACTAGCACCACAGCCTGCAGAGAGATCCACATACACCAGTCTGTTTTCAGTGTCCCTTCGGGGCAGAGCACAGGAAACGCAAAAGTGACAACTTTGGGGAAAAAGTGACGCGGAGTGTCTACTTGTTTGTGGAGTGTAGTGCAGCAGTGTTATAAAATTATGATAACAAACCAGAAAAAATATTGGAAAGGCTAGTCCAGAAATTTGAGTTGAAATTTTGGTTGCAAATCACCAGTTCCCGAAAAAATATGCGCGGCAGTGCGTTCAAGGCAGCATCTTATTACCCTATTTCGGTACAATTATGGAAACGCTTCAGTCCATTTTCCAGATTTTAAGCAGTTACAAAAAGCAGTGAGTGCTGGAAAATGTGACTGGGAGTGTGCACAGTGTAACATTGCCAATTTATTTCTGCACAATTAATATGGAAAATTTTTGCAAATTTGCACCCAATTTTGATGTTACGAATTGAAATATCAGCCAGAAGTGCTGGAAAACGTTGTGGCAGAGTGCATTATTACCTAGGTATTTCTATACAATACGAGACAATACAAAACTAATGGCTATCTGCAACAAAATCGTATAATTATTATTCATCTCAAATTTGACTTAAAACTACATTTTTTTTTTAAATAATTATTTTAAGGTCAGGCTTGTTTATAATGACCCCCCCCCCCTGAGTTGTTTGGGATGTTTTGGTGTATTTTGTTTCATTTAAAAAAATATAAAAAAACACTAGTGCAGTGGACAACTCAGCGTGCGGCAAGACCGAAAATTGTTATGCTCGGGTTATGAGCATATATATTCACTTGACATGTACAACCAATCGTCAGTTAATGATTTTTTTAAGGTCCTGCAGGCCTAGCACTGGATGAAAAGAATAACTTATCCGGGAATAAGATTGAATTATGGTACCAACATGGTAAAACAAAATGCAATTAGTCTGATTAGAATTGTTTAATTTATTTTAAAGTATTGAAACAAATACGGTAGTTTAACTTATTCCCTGTAATTCTTTTGAGCTCGTGCTAGGCATGCAGGTAAATTAATTTCAAAATATGCCACTTCTCACCCGGAGTTATATTGTATTTAGCAGAGGTGTATGCACGTTATAACCATATGCAAGATTTTTATTTTATTTTTTTAAATAATTACTTTTACGATGGAGAAAAATACAAGTATAAAAGTTCAAAACCGAAAGGTTTGTCTGAACACGTGTTCATCGCTCATGAAAAATTAAGATGAATTAATATTACTATTTAACTCAAATATTTTAAAATATAACTACAAAATAACTAATAATATAATTACTGAAGGAAACATTTGACATTTTATATTTTATATTTTTAGAATGTTAGCTCTGCAACCTTGCGACCGAGCATTTATGATGCATTAAAAATGGTGGCTCCTGCCATCGTTGGTAAAGCTGAGGAAAGTGAAATTTAGGAAGTCGCATTGTTTCTCCCTAATCCAACCAACAGCGACTTCCTTCTGATTCCTCTTTCCACACTCAGCAGCTTAACAATAAAATGCGAAGGTGGAAGCGACCTTTAGGGTGCTCCCGTATCACTAGAAAATTCTCGGTCAGGAATACTGCACGGCACCGTCATTCATTGCTATGGGGTTGTGCCACTCAAAATTCCTTACTGATACTTTTCAAGCGATGGCAGAACCGGAATAAGGTGGGACGGGAATAATCGTCTAGAACAGGGGTTCCCAAACTTTTTTGTCAGTGGATCACTAGATTATTTTATGATAATCCGTGGACCCCCATAGCTGTGATAGCAAAATTGTTAAATTCTAGGACCAAGATTAAGTAGCTTGTGCCTATAAGATTACGTGTTAATATTTAATTAAATGTTTAAAACTGGTATCGGGCGGATTTTGTAGTTCAGTGCCAAGGCTTAATGTATTTTATTTCAAATTTCCAATAACCCAGCTGTTTTATTTTCTTATTTCTTACTTTGACCCCCTGATATATCAGAATGTCTATGGGCCACCAGTGGTCCATGGACCAACGTTTGGGAACCCCTGGTCTGGAAGATTCGTAGCTGACACCATTATGAGCGTTAATCAAGGATCTATCGAGTATCGAGTGTCGCAGTAAGCTTACTTGAAGATGTATCGCCTTTTATTTGCACAGTCGGACAGACTTATTTATCATGCACGTTATATAGAAACAGCACGTGGTGGTTCAAATAGCTTTCAGAATAAAAAAATAAATAATGTATTTTTGTTCTATTACTAAGTCAACCTAGCGGAGTTAGGGCTGTGAAGTTCACTGGGCTATGAAGACAAAAAGAGGGGTGAGAATTCCAGCCATCCTCTGCAAAACAGTCATCGGATCCGTGGCCAGCCTTGCCGCCTTCTGCCGTCCCATAGTAACATTAAATTGACAAATATTATGAAATAGTACAAATGAAAGTTAACTTTTACTTAATTCCATATGATTTAAAATGCTACTAGTACGAGATGAGTTCTATATAGGAGAGATGGGACATTCGCTTCCCGCCCAAAACATAATTTATGCAGTTCCGGTGCCACCTGTGCCGTCTTCTATGACCAACCGTAAGACGTAGCGGGTGGTCCCAGGATTCAAAAATATTTTTGGCGGGCGAAAGTCCCATCTCTCCAATATAGAACTCTAGTACGAGATAGATCCGCCATTTTGGCAAACCTTGGAACGCGATTAAATATTTTAGTGCAACATATCAACCACATTGCATGACATTGTGTGACAGCTCATACTAGGTCAATTCGCGCTACAACTGGTCAGTCTTTATCTTGCAGGTGACAGGTATGCAAAATACATTGCGATATTTCAACAAGCCCATGGTAATCAATGTGCAAAAGAAAATGCAAGAAACACAGGGGTCCACCCACATCGACCCAGACCCCATTGTTAATTGACTAATCACTGCACGATTATTAGTAATTAATATTTCCCTAAAATATGTCTAAATGGCTCGAATAAGGGGTATCTGGTAGAAAAAAAAATAAACGAGGAACTGACGATAGGATATTTTAGAAGATTGGGTGTGAGAGGCACACGTTACGGAAGTAGGGTTCTACTTATTGACCACACGATGAATAAAGAAAAGAAGCTTACTTCCTTAGCAAGTAACGTTTCTCCATGAGAGAGTTTCTTCCGTGACTTCGTGGAGGTGAAACATGATTAATATCTGTATATAATAAAAAAAAATTGCCCTTAATTCCAGAACATAAATTTTTAATAGTAACAGCTGTTCTGGTGTAACACCATCATTTATATATATATATATATATATAAAGTTATTAATTATTAGTATTATACAAAAGTCATCAGTCCCGCACGTTTATCGTTTTTCCCTATACCCCCCGGCTATAGTTAGAACCAATAAGAAATAAAGGAAGAAAATTGTCTTTATTTTCACATTGGGAAATTTTTGGAACTGTCATCCATTACAATTAACCCAGTTATAAAAAACATTTTCAGTAACTCCAAAAACCCGTTAACGGTGTTCAGAGACAATTAAACATTGGCCGGATCCATCCATATACCAATCATAGGAAGCCCTCAGGGCCGGCCCTACCGGTGGAGCGAATGGAGCGACCGCTCCAGGCCTCGCGCATTGGGGGCCCTCGCGACTGGCTCAGTAAGCACTGGATAAAATCAATTTTTTTTTGCAAAATAAAAAATAAATACTAATTTTATAATTAACATTGCTGTCTACTAAAAATTATTAAAAATTTTAAAAGATACCTTAATAATATTCTCTGTATTGAATCGGAGACCTCACAGGCACTGGAATTAGAAAACACGATCCACGAGTTTGCTACAATAAAATCTCGGCGGATGGAAATACTTTAAGAGGGCATATATTACGCAATATTGATGTTAATTTGTGGTCATTTTCCAACTTATATTCTCAAAGGTTTCCCCCGGGGGAGACCCCCGGGCCCCCTGTTTCCAGCAATATGAATAAGCATTTAAGCATTCCTTTGTAAGCTTAAAGAAATCTATACTTTCCTGCTGTTAAAATACGTAAAACCCTACCATTTTGCCCTTCTATTTTCAAATTTGTCCTCCGGGGGGGACCCCCGGGCCCCCCTATTTCCGTTACAAGTCTTTTGCCACTTCAGGGAGCCTACCCATCAGTAGTCTAAAAGACATGTAACTACCGCTCTGATTGGCTAATAATGACG
The DNA here is from genome assembly GCA_963971405.1 of Psococerastis gibbosa. Taxonomy (NCBI): domain Eukaryota; kingdom Metazoa; phylum Arthropoda; class Insecta; order Psocodea; family Psocidae; genus Psococerastis; species Psococerastis gibbosa. The sequence goes on from OZ020484.1 coordinate 29,290,429, forward strand.
CACAATTCTGACAGCAGGTACACTGGTGTATTACCTTTAGACCTATCGATCAAGTTGAATCATTATTATGCAATTGAGGACAATTGTCAGCACAACAATTGGGTCTTTCACACGAGCGGTTTCATTTAAAGCCCGCCTTAAAATGGCTTAAATAATCCTCCGGGTAAGTTACTTTTGGTGCCCATTCCATTGACCGGCTAGGGCTATTTCCAAAAACGGTGACGTGGTAGCAGACATTCAAGACTTAGGTGACGTTTCCACGGACCTCGAATTGCAGAATTGACGGAAATGTTTATTTTCCTCTATGCTTATGCTAATGATCATACAGTAAAATCACAAACAAACAAACTAAAATTAAAAAATGGCGTCATGGGATATGTTAAGTACAAACATTTTAATAGATTTCTATAAAAAGAAAAATTCTAATTTCCGTCAATGTCATTTGCATTCTGCAATGCGAGATCGGTGGAAACGCAACCTAAGTCTTGAATGTCTGCTACCACGTCACTGTTTTTGGAAATAGCCCTAGCCGGTCAATGGAATGGGCGCCTTTGCATTGGTGCTAGGTTGCTAGGTCAGTGGGATCGAGAATGCAAATAGTTGTGGATTCGCCGATCCGGAATGGTGATTCTATGGAATGCATCTGATAAAATTTGTTAACTTGGTGCATGCGATTTAATTAACCACAACTATCATCATGTAACACCTCCAGCCGCTTGGCTGACTACAATGATCTTCTTATATTCCTCTCTATTTTGTTTTACATATTTTATAGCATTTCAATAGTGGGAAACCTTTCAATTTATGTTACAGGCGTAAAAAGATGACTGCAGGAGAATTCGTGTACCTCATTAAACTGATAAAGGCTGCAGTTAGTATATGGTTCAGTCAGAGACCGCTAACCCTCGACAACACAGGTAAAAACTGCCATATTGGGTAAGATATCTTACAAAAGTAAATAACCTTTATATTGCTTGACTGAGTAAGATTAAATTCCTCCTGGATTTATTATGTAGTAATTTATTTACAAACCTTAGCTTCTTTAAATAGTCATTGGCGATCCCACTTGGTCTGATACATTCCATATCTGTATCGAGAAAATATATACAGTAAACCTCCTTCGAGCCAAATATAAGAAATTCAGCTTTTACCAAGAAACTATTAGTTTGGCTGAGTACAATTAAATCAGGTTGATCCCTCATCGATATAAGTTAAATGTATAATTCGTGTGTTTCTCTTTTTATTTTAATTCTTTATTCTGTATATACTAGTATTTGTTATTAATGCTTGTTAGTTAGAAACTTTTATATTGTGTATTTATATATTTAGTAGTTTGTGTAGTTGTTACTGGTGTAAACTCGCAGCTATATAGCGAAAGTACTGCTGATAAGCTGTTATTAATTAATACATATACCTGTATATATTATAATTATATACACACTTATTGTTCGAGGCGGATCCTGATTGGTGAAGCGATGGAATGAATCAAATTAAGTGAGATCCGCTCTAAGCACCTTTCCGATTAAATAGAAAACATGTGGTACGCTACCTGCGTCGGAATGTCACTTAACATAAACTACACACTACAATACAGTTTATACAGTCAATGCCTAGACGAGCAACAAGTTGCAAGATTAATCGCATACAAGCTATTTAATGAATGCATCCGAATAACCTGTTCAGTCGCCTCTGTAGGTAATACCAGTGTTGAGTTACGACAGGTTGTTCTAAACTTTTAAAGTCTTAGCTTGCGTTTTGCTACATTACAACTGAAAACCAGGTACCTAGCTACAGTAATAATGAAATCAAATCTACCAATCGACCAGCAATTGAAGAAATAATGAATATTTCGAACACAGAAATGTATTTACGTATCGGAAAATTTGTTTGGAGGGGGGGGGGGGCAGTCGATAAAAATCTAGTGTGTAATAATTAATAATTGAAATTTCCAGTACCGTAAAATGGGGCGAACTGAATGACGCGTGCATTTTTTTAAATTTGTCACGTTTGCGGAGTTGTGACAATATTTCATGTCGTTTTGTTAGCATTTTGTTATTGTTTGGTTTTTACGGCTACCAATTTTTATATTTGGAATGCATTATCATATAAGTTGGCAAGTAATTAATATTATTTTTCAACTTCTGATTTAAGAAATTTAAAACTTTAAACCTGTGTGGAGCATTAAATTAGGCTGCTATATAACTGATATATTTTTTATTTGGTTACCAAAACATTTAGGTAGGTAAGCGAAAAATAAATTAAGCGGAAACATTTGTATTATTTAGCTGAGGAATTTTTTAATCATTCTTCGTCACCCCATGGGGCGAAGTGAATCACGCTTGTGACACCCATAATTATCTTAATAATTATCATAATTCATTTTCAGTACTATTTTATAGTTAAATTAAAAACTAACGATGATGGCCGATATTATTTGGGGGTTGTTAATGATGTCCGTGACGATGCTCTTATGGTAAATTTTTTAAGGAAGGGAGGAAGATAGCAAAATGTACGTTTTTCCAGACATAAGCGACATAACGGATGATCAGGAGGTTAGGAGCTGCTATGTGGTAAAAAAGGTAAAGGTCAATGATATGCAGCAAGGCTGTTTCGAACTGAAAAAAAATCGTTCATTATTGAGTAGCCCAAAAATATTTTCTTTTAGCTCGAAGTTAATGGTTTTACAATTTATTTTAATGTCATAACATTTCATTAGCATTAATAGCGGTGACAAACTGGAGTAAAAGTGAAGAAATAGCCAAAACGCAAGTTAGAATTAATTAAGTCAGCAGAGTATTATCTGCTGCGCAGGTAGCTACATCTGTGTTGCGGAAACGTTTAAATTTTGATAGGTTGGCAATTCAGTGCAAAAATAATTCGATTCCCTACACCCCAGGGCAGGCTGAAGATAATCAGACAGCGATTTTAAGGTGTGATTCACTTCACAGGGTCATAAACTATTTGTTATTACTGATAACGTCTAATTAATAACAGGACCAAGTTAATGAATGATTAAGCTTTGCTCTCTGTGAGTCAGCGAGTATAGTTCGTATTTTAAAAACCTTAAAAGTTTAGAAAACCGTCAAAACTGATTCACTTCGCCCCATTTTACGGTACTTTCGCCGTTTTTTTTATTTAAAATTTTGTGTGTGTGTGGGGGGGGGGGTTGACTTCTTCCTTTCTCTTTCTTGGCATATCAATTTTATTATTCTTTATTAATTGCTGCATTTTAGCGGTTTGAATGGGAAAACTAGAGCTGAATGTAAAAAGAAAATATATACTTACAAAGAAACTAGTTTCATAAAAATATATAATTTATCGCCAACAACTTAGTACAATAAATAAAAATGCTGGATGATGTCACGTGACTAATGAGACATGGAACTTTGACTAGTGGTGGTAGATTGTCGTGAGAGGAGCGTGTGCTACAGCGACAGGAGCGTGTGCAACGACTGGGGCAGCGACGAGCTTAGCAGGCGCTGACTTGTCCACGACAGCGTTGAATCCATTGACGGGGTCAGCGGTGTAGGAAACAGTCCTGACAGAGCCATCAGGTTCGGTCAGACTGTAGCTGCCTTGTACGACTCCATTTTGTAGCTGCTCGGACTGTTGCTTGTTGTCACCGGTCTGTGGGTCGTTAACTCCGTAGCTGAAGGAGTAGGCAGGGTTGGGGTCGACGGGCTCGGCACGAACGACCTTGGCGGCAACAGCGAGAGGGGCATGTGCTACTAGAGGAGCGTGGGAGATGAGGGGGGCATGGGAGATGACGGTAGCGGGTGCGGAGACAGCGTACGTGGGATGGGCGACGACAGCTGCGGACTTGACGAGGGGGGAATAGTTGGCGTAGCTGATTGCGGCCGGCCCGGAGATTGGGATGATTGGACTAGCCGATGCGACTGCCACCAGGGCAAGAACTGAAGCGATCTGTCAAATGAGTGTTACAAATTAGGAAACTGGCGAAAGTTCTGAAGCTACCAAATTTAAAGCAAACCCTTCTGTTTTTATTCATTCATGAAACTTTTGAGCAAAATGCTCTACTTCGGATGTCAATGAAAGGCTGAGCTCCAGCGATTTAAAGGCAACTGCGTTACGTAATGGTATAAATTATATTGTATACGAATAGGTATGCTCGTATCTCAATTTTTACCTTAAGACTGAGCTTTACAATGTATTTATTAACATAGTGACGCAGAATCATTTTAGCGAAATAGATTAATTTTATTATTGAACAGCCGCAAACATATTAGACTACTATTCCAAGAAATTCATAAACAATGCAAGCTTTCTCAAAACGCAGACGATACACATGACTGAGTTACTACCAGTCAGACATAGGCAATCAGCATAATGATGACGAGTTACGACAGATCTCTCATCGCATGGCATGTAGATTTTCGCACAAGTTCGAGCAAGCTAACAACTATACTTCCGGAAACTGTATGAGGAAATGTATAGTTTTCTAAAAGATTAATTACACACAAACAGTTTAATGAATGTATCCCAGTGTTCAGTTGCCTTACTAAGTAACTTTATAATTGTGAAGAGTTAAGACAGCTCCGATCGCATGGTGTCTAGATGGTATCTGAATGCACAAGCATGCTACCACCATGCCACCAAAGCCGATACTACAATATATTACTATAAAAGCTTGAATTATTAAGAATTTTTAATGCGGCTGTTTTTAATAATGTTCCCGGCGGTAGAAAAAGAAAATAATTAATTTCGTCGAAATGAATCAAATATACAATTTTCAGCATTAAAAGTAAGTTTTAACTTTTGAAGCATAATACCTCAGTTATTCATTACTTTTTTGCCCCATAATTGAGTCTTTTGCAACCATACCAGACAGTTATTTAATTAGAAGTAAGATGTAAACACCCACTATTTTCAACTGCAAATTAATTTTCGTAGCCCAACTTGAGGCTAAAAAGCACGAGCATTAGAAAAAAATTTAATGCACTGGGAATTCAACCTTTCAAAGCTATGTAGGTGAAGTTTTTATAAATAGTCAAAAAAAAAAAAAATACTGAGTAATAAATACAAAAAAAGTACCTGGATCATCCTGAGTGTGAAGTGAGGAACTGTTGATAGCACAATTGATAATAATCTGACAGTCCCGCGACATATATAAATACCCCTCTCCTGTCGCCATAAAAGGCATTGGTCAAGCTGAACCCATAATTCCATAAAACAGACATGGTGGGAATCTTCACTATGTACAATATGTTGTGACCGGTCGTTGCGCCATTGTCAACAGTATTGTGACATAGCTCCACATATTGCAATTAATGGCCAATCAAACCAGAGAATAGTTATCTCTTCATCTTGCTCCAGGTAAGCTTGCTTTGCTGTTAAGGGTATTTAGGCATAAAGGACATTCCATTTTTTCTGCATAAATACATTTTTTTTTAAAAAAGAAATATCGATGGTAGATTAGTTCATTAGCTCTCAAGGGTCAGATTTTCACCGATGAAAATATTTAAACAATAGTTCAATGATAATAGTAATGAGCTCGAACCAACATACAATAGTATTTACATTCGATTTTAACGAATTACTCGTTTTGAGGACACAAAAAGTGTTGTTTTTTAAACAAATTTTTGTCTGAATGTACGTCGATTTGTGGATCAACTACTTGCACGATTTTGATGAAATTTTCGACCAAAATTATGTTTCGGAACTATTTTCTTTCTTCTATTTTGGACAGATATAACTCAATTTAAGGGTCTTTATCCTGAAGAGAGGCAAATAACGAATAATAAATGTTTTATGATAAACTATATGTCTACTGTCTACAGTATAGTGAGCAGTCACTATTATTAATACCCATTGAAAACTCATTAGGTCGATGGCATGGCTTGGTATGATGGACTACTATACAGAGCCAGGAATTATTGTAGCAGAAAAAGTCCATTGGAGGATTTGTAATTAAATTCAAAGGTTCAGTGTTCCGCTTATGCAAGATTTCAAAAGTGTTCGAAATGTCATCCTATCGTGGTCGGGTAGTACTTAGCTTACGGGTTAGCGCCCTCTAATCTATTTTGTATTTTTGGGGTAATGTTTCTATTTCTTTTTCCTATGTCAAACCCAGTCGGCTTTTGCAACAAATTCAAGCAACAACTTAAGTAAGAAGCATTTGTTACAATTAATTTATAAAAATAATGGAAAATAATTGAGTTTTTGCAGGCTTTTCGCCAGGTTAGTTTGTCTGGATGTCAGGGGCTAACCTTGAGCATAAACTAAAGGTGGACCTTCAATGCATGATTCACTAACATTTGCCATGCTGTGATAGGTATCACTTTTTCAGGTTGGGGCATGGATAACAGATTTTAGAGCCTTACTTGACAACATAAAACTGTTTTTTTTAACAGGCTGGAAGGCAAGCAACCTTATTCGGCATCGTGAAAATGTTTTTTTTTAATAGGCCAGGAGGCAACCTTAGAACACTTTTAATTCTTTTAAAACTGGCAGCTGGTAAGCGGAATCGTGATGAAAGAAGCCACAAGCTAGGTACCAATTCAGCATCTTGCGTTTCCGGCCACACAAAGGTGAAGATCATGTCGACATCTAGTGGCGCATCCAGAGAGAAAAGGAGGGGGGGGGAATGGAAATGTCTACAATTTTTTTCAAACTTCACAGCGGAGGAAGCTCATACCCGCAGGGTTTTTCGCATAGTTTATAATTAAAATGCAAAAACTTCAATTATAGGATGTCGAAAATCCTGTATCGTCCCTGTCTGTAGGCATGGAAATTAGTATCTAAGTAGGTTTGCCAGATTTACAAAACATAAAAACCGGACAGAGAGTCAATGGGCTATTCTATCTGGTGTAAATCTTTCTAAAAAAAGGTCATTTTATTTAGTCTTAAATTTAGTGAATTTTGAGGAACTTTCTATCATAGTGGCTAGTATCAAATTCTTTAAATTATTTCGTTCAAACAAAAAAAAAATGCACTTTCGAGCGAAAAAAAAAACCGGACCAAGCATTGTCCAGTCAAACATTTATTTTTTCACCGGACAGAGGTACGAAAAACCGGACACCTGGCAAACCCAATCTAAGTAATCTATCAACTGCTGAAATTTTCAATACAGTTTGAATACCGTTGGCATTTTATATAGGCTATTTTGTTTTTTAAGCAAAATCAAATTTTACAGGAAATATTGAGCTTAGAGTTATCAATGACGATTAAGTAACCAGAAGATATCATTCATCATCAACATTTTAGTGAGATCGGCCTCGAGGAAGTGATGTAGAAGCGATTTAGAAATGTACTTTTTTGTAGGGGGCACAATAGGGCCAATAGGCTTAAGTGCACACAGGCAACACCTGTATCCCAATTTAAAAAATAAAATAAAAATAAAAATACAAATAAATAAAAACAGAAGATCATCAACATTTTCATGCATTGGATGTGGCTGTCAGACACCCCCACTATACGTGTACTGTATATACTAGTATATATAAAGAAGAAAGAAAGAAAATTGTCTCTATTTTCCATATGGGAGAATTTTGGGCCTTCACAGTATATCATAACTGTGGCAAATCGATGCTAGGGACGACGATAACAAATTATGAGTCAACATTTCGAAGATCAATTCTTCTTTCAACTAAGGCGGCTATTCCACCGACTAATTTGCTTCACTAATCGTAGTAGCAGATATCATTAATGAGCCTCTACCATATTATAACTTAATTTATAATAGATAAGTTAAGTATCTACATTATAGTCTCCTTAAAACAAAACAAACAAAAAATCTCAAAACACAAGTAAGTAAGTAAGATATAATACAAAATTTACATGTACAGTTTACATTGTATACCCCAGCACTAAGTACTCATGTATGAGACTTGAATGGGGAAATTTCGATATAAAAGAATATTCATGAAATGAATAGACGATTTTAACTTACAGTTAGTTTGAATAATTATAACATTAGTTTTAAAAAATGTTAAAATATAAATTTAAAATTATACGAGTATGCATTAAAAATAGGTTGCGCAAATTTAAAAACTTAAAAAAAATGGAATAGGCCTAGTGAATTCAAGATCGTCAACCAATACACAAGTAAACAAAGTTAAAATAACATGGTTTTCAATATTTCATCACATAAACTCCTTACATGCAATTTTGCAATCATTTTATATTGAGCATTAGTTTTTCTCAATATTTTAAGATGATCAGGCATTGAGTTGAATAATTTACAGGCTAAGAATATAGGAGAATGTTCAAAAATAACTTTGGTAGCCGGTTGTGTATAAATATTGAACCCTAGTCTATGTCGAGTGTTAATGTGATGGCGCTGAGATGAGGTGACTATTTGAGACTATCTGAGAGACCGTTTGCGAAAATCAACAGTCTGGTAGAGTAAGTTTGTAGAAAAGTAGGTACATCAAATTCATTGAAGATGAATTCGGTCGGATATCTACGGGGATGCGACAACGTAATTTTTATGATACAATTAATGGTACTTCTAAGCTGATAAAGATAAGATTGATAGGTACCACCCCATGCAACAACAGCATAATTTGATACTGAATGCACTATTCCGAAGTATACATTACGAAGCATGGCCTTAGATAATATCGACCGCAGATCGTAAAACTTGTAGATGGTTCTCCTAAGCCTAGTAATAGTAATGTGAACATGTTCTTTCCAAAGCATATGGTTATCAATGACTACTCCGAGATATTTAGTCGACCTGAAAGTGAATTAGTGAAGCATATTAATGAAGCAAATTGTCCGGTGGAATAGCAGCCTTTTGCCCCTCAAAAAATGGAAAACTGTAGCACACATGTTTTGTGGTCAGGGCCATCTGCGGGGTCCATGAAAGGAGCTGTCACAGTGTATATGGAAAGGCAGCCAAGTTGCTCCATTTAATTAGGCAAGGAACACTATTAATGGCACCAGGTTAGGTTATGAAACAAGGCCATGCCTTTTAATGGCACAAATAAATTGTTCGTATAAAATTAAGGGTAAATAATGATACAATTAGTCCGTCTGTGTAATTATTACCGCTCATAACGATCACACACACACTCTTTATAGGCCATTTAATTCTTAAACACTCTTATAACTAAAGGCGGTCCCACTAACTTCCCGAAAACTTTTCTTCGCGTAAATGCCCCCCCCCCCCTCAAAGATAGTTTCACCCTATCGACAGTAAATACAATTTTACCTTGAAAGTTCTTGCTGAGTTCATTTCAATTCTATACCAATAATAATGGGGTCCGGTGGTAAGTAGGTATAGTAAGGTGACAGCAAAATAAATGAGAAGGAACCTTTGCAGTTCGTATATTACTAAACATTTTATATGCGCCAACCGAGATTTAAGCTCAGTCTCCTGGTACTACGATATTACAGACTGGCACACAATAATCGACAATTTATATCTATTTTGGAAAATATCCAGGCAAATATATCACCTACTCTGCTCCTTATCACTCGAGTACTCGGTAAACAATTTTTTTTCATGTGCCTAAATTATCTTTGACAACTTCCTGAAATGCGTGAAAGACACACACTATAAGCACATTTAGTCGATAATATAAATGAGAAGACAATTTAGTACAGAGAGCAATAAATAATTCGTGCAATCATTACTCAGCTAATATCAAATCAAGTATCATTAGTCGTCTCTAAAAATTGCATTAAATTGCCAACTACTTCCTCAGAAGCAATAAAAGAAAAAAATAAATTAAAAGAAATGAATTAAAAATAGCCCTGAGTCGCAATGATTGATACCTCGGTCCCAAATAACAGGGAGCACTAATATAGACGGAACTGTTTTGATATTATTAGCGGAGACCTTGATGCTTGACCTGCTGGATTTATTGGCCTCCAACCTTCTACTTCGTCCTCTTTTGTAACCAAAGCCGTGCCCAGGTTTTGATTTCGGGGGGGGGGGGGGTGCATTTTTTTTAAAACGTAATTTATGAATTAATGGATAAATTCTTCAAACCATACAGGTTTACATACAGAATTTTTTTTTTTTTTTGGGGGGGGGGGGGTCCGGACCCCATGGACCACCCCCTGGGTGCGGCCATGTTTGTAACAAAGGTTTCAGTAAAATATGAAATTAAAACACAGGAAAAATCCCGTGCTTGAAACTTCTTTCCGAAGCTTTAAAAAACGTTGAGACCGGGTCTCTCGCTCGTTTGTAAAGTCTCGGTAGGGACAGCGCCGCCGTGTTCCAATGCATGTTGATGCTATGGTTAGGTGGCCAACACCATCGTTCGACGTTCGTTGGCAAAGCTACCCAAAGAGGAATCTGAAGGAAGCCGGCAATGGAATGGCAAACTAATAACCTGTTGACATGGAAAGCGATTTGAACGATGGTCAAATTTGTATGTTTACTTGCAGGGTGCTCATGGGCTACAAGCACTTTTTTCTATTTAATAACAGTTAAGAGACAAACGGAGGGGAAAGTCTTAAACGTGTAAAATTCAATTATGTCATGAAATATCGGTCGTAGAGCTGTTAAAAAATATCGTTAGAAGGAATTTTCCTGCGCATCTTGATACATACAATCTACCACCAAAGAACGGTTAGTGAGGGCGTTCCGAGGCCAATGGGTGCTAGTTATATATCGTATATCAAAATGAAGAGGAGAATTACTTCTAAGGGATTCGATATTTTTGTTAGCTTTTTTGATACAATGGATATTACCTGTGAAATTCGAGTTTCGACATGGTACAAAAACGCGTAATGGCCAATGGGGGCATCCGAGTTGATCTTAAGTTTGTGGTGTCTTCATGATCCCCTCACTACTAATTTACAATTTTAACTGAGTTTCCCCACTATACGACAGGACAATGAACACCCCTATTATAGACGGAAGCGTTTCGAGATTATTATCGGCAACCTTGATAGATGACCTAATGGCCACTTCGACCTCGAGCACGTGAACTTTTTCAATACCACTATTTTTATGGAATTACTACATAATTATCAAATGCAGCTATGCAATTACAAATGCCAGGTTTATATGCATTTGACGGCAGTCCAGTGTTCGAGTCCAATAATCAGAGAACAGGTAAGAAGTTTTTTTCAATACTTAAGTATGGTTAATACAAATATATAAATTAACGTTTACGTAATAACATCATACTCCAAACGAGGAAAAAGACCACTAGCACGCAAGGGGTTGGAACTCCTGGTTATTTAACTAAGTAACTAAGTAACTAATAAACACTCATAATTCAATACCAATAACTTCATTTAACTAAATAGTCAAGTCTCTAGTTACTATAGGTAAAGAGGAGCAATTCTCACACACTTTTGGATTATACTTGTCAAGAATCGTATCTGTACTTGGTTAAGTCATGCATTCGCCTGTTTCATTGCGACAATGGTAAGCTTGTCTCAGCTTGTCCATTATCGCTTGTAGTCGGTGTAGGTTAACATCTAGAACGTATACCAGTTTGCCAATGGGCAACAATTCATTCAGAAACAATACAAATAATGCCGGAAATTCATGGGGTCGTTGACATTAGACAACTACTATAAGTAGGCCTGGGTCCAAAAAAGTCCTTAAATACATAAATAAATAACTGCCGCTCGTCAGAACAGTCAAAAGCCAGTAAATTGACCGAAAATCGTATTTTGCTGTGAGATATTGTGGCAAAGAAGATGGAGGCCCGGCACACACTTACGTTTGAACGCCGGCTACCCGCAGAGAAAATTGTCATAGGCGCAAATAGGGTCGTGATTGGTTCGTGCAAAAATACACTTAAAACAGTTTATTTCGGAACGCTCTTCACAAGATCTCTAGGTCGCTGGCGCGTCCGAGGATAATCGTGCTCATGCGGCGACAAAAATCTGCGGAAGCCCATTTTCTCCCATCACAAATTACACATCGACCGGTGTTGGAACGTAGTACGTGGATACTGGGCTTAAAATACTTCGTTCGTGTTTTCTTTCATGATTTAATATTTCAGCCGAGGAAGTGTAAAGATGGCTCTAGATCTGTGGTTCTCAACAGGAACGTTGCTGAGACCCAAAATTCTGCTAATCGTGGGTTCGCGACCCACCACTGTTGTATCTTCGAATTTCTAATATGAGCTAACAACATCATCGAATTTGGCAGAATCCTCACTATCCAAAAAATTATCAGCGGTTGCCGCATTTCATACATTCTTGCCAGCATATTACATGTAGATAACCAGCGCACCTCTTTGTGAAATCATGCTGTGTTCCAAGTCACCTATAACCTGCAGCCTGATCATGGCGATTATAATACCGGTATTCATTTAATCCCCTGGTATTAAAAATGTAAACAAGGTAATTTTATAATGGAAGGTACTATTCAAAATTTGTTTGTTTACATTTTTAATACCAGGGGATTAAATAAATACCGGTATTATAATCGCCATGATCAGGCTGCTGGTGTTAAGTGCACCTTTTTTACAAATCAATTTCGATTTTTGATGCTCGATATATTACATAATTTGCCTTGGTGTCTTCGCGGTCCTTGAGAATGAGTTCGCGACATAAATAAGGGTACTTGGGAACCACTCAACCACTAAATGGAAAAATTAATTAAATCTGTCAAATTGACATGTGTAATCTTTGTTTAAAAAATATTTGGAAATCTCTGCCTTAAATATACATTCAACTGATATTTTTTTTCTTCAATTATCTAGCAATTCTACGAAATTTAATAACATGTTATAATATTCAAATTTTGACAGATGCCTCTAGCTATACGGGACCTTGATTACCGAAACGTAAGCCGTCGGAACCGTGACAGAATATAATTTCCAACATGTGATTGAAGTAAACAAAAGAAATCCTTGGGGAGCATGTGTACGGGATTACTTTCTTTCATTGGGGGTACCTGTCACCTGTAACCCTGCCAGTGATGTCCATTGTCCGCCACTGACCTCTGCTCTATATGGAGCTAATAGTCACATGTGTTAATAAAATAGATACGATACACGGCGCGTCGCAACGGATACGTCAGCAGGGAAACAAGAAACTGGAAACTTTGAAAGAAAGAGTAGATTTCAGAATGTGTTATGACTTAAGCTCATAAGCTTCGATCACCGATCGGTCACAGTTATTGAACTTGATTTGTTAAAACAAAACAGCGGATACTGAGTACGTCAGATCGAAGGAATTCCAAAACTGGGCCCAATTTGTTCCGATGTACTGTATTTCAAAATGTAGAGAAAAATTTCTTCTAATTCATGACATTTAATATATGGCTCTACTATAAGTATTTCATAAGAAATTTGATTTTATTTAAAAAGAACCGGTCCCAGTTTACTCGAACATGCTTTCCAATTTATCAAGTAGTAGCTAGAGAAAATGAGTCATTTCATGGTAAATAATTTTCCTATACTTAAATTTCGGGCATCCCGGGAGGGGGGGGGGCAAGGTTATTTTAATAATAGACGGGTTGGAATTGTGGAACCACCGATGGAGACAATAGCGAGAAGGGAATATTCCGCCCGCGTTCGTTCAGACAAAGAACCGGTCCGAGTTTACTCGAACATGCTTTCCAATTTGTCAAGTAGTAGCTAGAGAAAATGAGTCATTTCATGGTAAATAATTTTCCTATACTTAAATTTCAGGCATCCCCGGGGGCGGGGGGGGTCCACCTGACGTCACTGGAGGTGAGGTAAATTTTAGATAGGTCAGACCAACAAATTACCACTCAGCAATAATGGCAGGGCGCGCAATGCATTTGAGCGCGATTTTCTATCATTTTTTCAAAAAATAATTTTTTGTGCAAAACCAAATAGTTTTTTGGGAAAGCAACCTGTCCAGTTTTGTTACTCAATTTAACACCTAAAACATGCCTGAAGGTAGAAATCATCGATAGAAAGGTGTCGTAGAAAAATGATTTTTTAGTCATTTTTCATTAAAATTTAGTCATATTTATTTTTTTACCCCCAGAAGCAAACTATCAAGGGGCAAGCGACCCCCCGCATTTTATCAACATTAACAACAACTACATCATATGTGAATTTAATAGAAATCGTTGGAGCCGTTTTTGGGAAATAATTTTTTTAGACGTTTTTTTTTAAGACAGACAGACAGACATTTCGTTAAAACCTCTTTTTTGGGTTCCTGAGACCTTAAAACGTGTAAATCCGTTGAAATCTCGGAATCGAAAATTTCGACCGTCACAAAGCTTTCCTTATACTACGTATAAATTGGAAAGCAAAAATGGTCCCGAGGTATGATTTTTTTGAACCTACATGCCGAATTTCATCAAAATCGACCGAGTAGTTTGCCCGGAAATCGACTCACAGACAGACAGAGCGACGGACAGAGCGACAGACAGACATTTCGTAAAAACCACTTTTTTGGGTTCCTGGGACCTCAAAACGTGTAAATCCGTTGAAATCTCGGAATCGAAAATTTCGACCATCACAAAGCTTTCCTTATACTACGTATAAATTGGAAAGCAAAAAAACTGACTGTAGGGGTGTCCAATTGCCTCTGAAGAACTTCAATTTAAGTAAAAAATTAATGTGTGATGATTAAGTTAGGGAGAACCACTAAGCAGTTTCCAATGAGATTGGTGGATCATAAAAAGCAGTCGTTTTCCTATTGAACGTCTACCTCCGACATGATAATCATTCATATCACGTTCATTCGTTCTATTGCATATAATCCAAGATTTTAACCAATATTATAGCCGCCATGCCTGAGTTATATGGCAAATAGTTAAAAAAAAAACACTTAAATCTACCGCATTGTGTATTCCACAGCGCAAAATAGTCGGCCGCCTTAAGATAAAAAACATTAACACGTTCAAGGCTGTTCTTTTAAGAAAGAAGGTGTCAATAAAGCATTAAGCCACGTTAATTGTGATTGATAAGTGTTGTCCTATAGTTTACCGGTCATTAATGACTTTGTTAGGCTATTTGCCCCAAGTAGTTTGCGGTACTTGGTTATCAGCTATGCTAGTCATTAGATCCAGAGTGTCTAAAATTTGAATAAAGTTAAACTACAGTAGTCGTAGGTAGCCTTTTTATGATGACACCCCAACTAGAACATGGAACACTAACCATATGTAAACATATGTTTATAATTTTCGTCCTGTTAACAATATCGCAAGGCGAATTCAACTGTAAGTAAAATGAAAATACCGCAAAAGCCATACGATAAGTATACGCGTAGATCCCCGACACGGCTAGAGTAAATAATTAAAGAAGAGCTGCTGAACCTCCGAGATCGTCAAAATTTACGTAGTACCCCTGAAGATGTTGACCGCAGCTGTTGAAGAAACGCTTGGATGCACGTTTTTAGATCGACCCCGGTGCATCACTGTATTGGCACGGATCCTCCATAATTTCATGGCATTATATTTTATTACATACTGTGCATTTTTTTATTTTAAGTTACCTTCCTTATATTTATTGGATAACAGCAACAGCTGGTCACAGCGATGCCGAAGCCAAGAAAACGAACTTACCTGAAAACAAAAAGGAAAATTTAGATAATTCATTTCAAATTGAATGAAATAAGCCGGATTTGAAACTTTACTAGCACGATAGTGGAGTCATTTGTATCAGCACATTTAAGAAGACTAGGTTACTGACGGCGACATAATATAAAATAATAAATTATACTTTTCAAATAAAAGTAATGTAATATAATATTTCATGATAAGTCAGTATAGTAGTGCAACACTCGATATTTTCTGTTAAATATGTTTTTGCGCACCTATAGTAGTTGAGTATAAAAAGCCTTAACTCGATCCCATACTTGGTTAAGTCAGGCTATCACATGTTACAATGTGAATGATAAGCATGCCTAAGCTTGTCCATTGACACTTGTAGTCGATGTGGGTTGACATCGAGGAGTGAACCAGTTCGCCAATGGCTAGAAATTTATTCGGAAATAATACCAACAATGTGCTACACAACCAGTAAGCCTACGACTATAAAGAGCCCTCAATAATATAAAGAATAATCTCATTTTTATCAGCTAACACTAAATTGACTGTAGGTCAAAGAGGCCTTAGGGCATAATACCCGAAATAGAGTATCAGAGGGACTCGAACCCACGTTCTGTGGCTTACCGGAACATCGTGTTTGCCACTACACTGCTGGTTCAATCACGTCCAGCTTTGACCAAATGCTCAATTGCTCATCGACAAGATTCAAATTCTTAGACAGATTGGCACAGCTACACATCTACCTAACTTTGCAGCCGGCCGCCATACCAAGTTGAATCCAGCGGTCCAGAGCAGGTTCAAAGCTGCAGATAACTTGGTTGTGTGCACAGTGCCGGTAGGGAAACATGGTAGGACTTGTCCTGTTCACCTCCGAACTAATCGTGTGACTTCACAGTGTTTCCCAAGTGATTCGGAATCCACTATAATCAGGAGGTCCACTGTCCTATGGGCCGGCGTAGGACAGTCAAGTCGGGGTCGCTGTATGGGCCCAAATATGAGGCCGAAGTCGTTATTAACCCGACGAACACTACTACTACTACTACCTAACTTAGCCTTTCTTTTATGTAAAAAAGAAAGTAAGCTCGCAGACCTGTTCAGTAAGGTAGTTGGGTAGCTGTTGTCTAACAAGATGAATTATGTTGATGAGCATTATATGTGTATACTGGGTCCAGCTCTGACTAGATACTCTATAATATAGAAATATATTGTATATAAAGCTAGAGACAGTGGAACTCGTAGTGTAGTGGTAAAAACCATACCCCGATAAGGCATAGATGATGGGTTCAAGTCCCATCAGGCTCAGTTCTTTTTTGATATTCTACACAGTATGTTGGACTTTTTCAATAAAATTAATATTTATTTATATATTATCAAGTTTTTCATGTAGGCTAAGGCCCTCTGGACTCTGGTTGCTCCTAACAGGTATATAAAATGAAACGGTACACAAGTGCAAATCCTGGTAAGTGACCTCGACACTGAAGGAGGAACCGAGCTTTCGCACATGCAATGGTCATAGCAAGGACATAAAAAGGAGTGTCGGAGGTGAAAACAACGAGCACTAATATCGCAGTTCGCGAGACCTGTACGTCATAAAATGTCCTGCATAAATTAGTACTATTTTTATATCTATGCATTTATAACAATGATAGGGTGTGGCGTCCTCTCAGCAAAGCTACCCACAAGGTGCAAGTCCAGGAAGTGACCTCGACTGAAGGAGAATCCGAGCTTTCGTTCACGCACGGCAGGGAGAAAAAAATTAGCAACGGTATCGCCGCTCACCAGACTTATACGTCATATCGTAAAATAGTAGCAGTATTTATTAGCTATGAATTTATAATAATTACAGGGTGTGCCGTTTCTCGGCAACGCAACGGCGCAAATCCTGGAAGTACCTAGCCTCGAAACTGAAGGAGGATCCTTAGTTTTCGCTCAGACACAGCAGGAAGAAAAAAAAGGTGTGTCGGTGGCATAAAAAGCCCTGCGTAACACAATATTATTTTTATGCCCATGAAGTTATGAGAATGCCTGCGTTGTCTAGGCAACGTTTCCCACAAGGTGCAAATCCTGGAAGTACCTGGTAAGTGACCTCGACACTGAAGGAGGATCCGAGCTTTCGCGCAGGCACAGCAACAAGGTCAAAAAGGGTGTGTCGGAGGCCCCGGGTTCAGGATGTGAAAGGGCTACCGGACTGCTTTCCAAGGCATATTACACAATGGTTTGTTAGTTTGGCAGACAGTTTAATAATGATTTCAGCGAATTTTTCTATGCGTTCAAGGTCCCGGTCCCGGCCGCTAACAATGTATACCTACTGCAGAGAAGAATGGAAAATCCCGTTGGCTAATCGTAACTGTCTATAAATGGGACTTAATTTATGGCAAATAATGCGCGGCATTGTGATTGTGGACCGAGGCTGTACAAGGAACAGCTACTAAAGGTTGAGCTGCTTACCGCAAAGCCATATACAATTCTTTAGGTTAAGGAGTTAAGGTGCTTAAATTAGTAGACTGTGGTCGAATAAAATGGACTAAGGGTACTTTCCTATAGAAATAATTATTATATTGTATTAAAAAAATAAGTAATATAAATGATTTGTAAAGTCTAAAGCCACTGCTGAACAGTGAAGCCCGACATCATACATAATATATTTCTAGGGGGTTTTGTGACAGGAAAATTGCCTGAAGAAGAATCTAACAATCTGACAAGCAGTTTACCTTATGCAACAGTAAAGTTATTGACATCCAGAAACGTAAAAAAGGCACTCAAGAGAGACTAAATTTTCCTTAAAAACATGTCCTGGTTGATCTGGGAAATCGTTATCAGCCGAAATAGCCAAAACTGAAGAGAGAAGACTTTCAAATATATTATAGTTCATCATACATCAAAGTATATTTCATCTTAACGATTATGTTTTAAATTATTAGCCTAACATTAAATCTACAGAGCTACAGCCAGTTTTGCGGATCACGGTACTGAAGATGATGATGACGAACAAGGCATAACCCCAGTTTTGCACAATTCTAAAATATAAACACTTTCTGGAAATATTTCTTCTAATGCCTAAGATGTTTTTCTAGCTCTACAATGGGATATCTACAGTGTACAGAAAACAAACGAGGAGCATTGGTGTCCCGAGGGAGGGGGACCGACTCCAATGGGGTCTTAAAGCAAACCCGGTACCCCGGGCCAAGCCCAACCTCCGAGGGAGCGTGCGCCAATGGGAAGAAAGCACGTTGTGGCCGGGCAAACATGACGCAACGCGCTCGCCTTGCAGGGTCACATACGTAATAAACCCGAGCAAGGCCAAGATCAGGTGTAGTGACCACGGACTTGTGACGTAACTCCTCATCCACGCCGCGCCGCGGGAGTCACTTGTGGGTGAGGGCAATGACATCCAATCGATGCCGGTTTCGCTTTCAACAGGATTTTTTGGAAATTTTATGAAAACAGCCACATCCTTAGGCCCGGTACTCACGGACGAATCAGTCGCCAGTGACCCACTGGGTAATTTGTCATGCCCACCTGACAAAACGCCTGTCTACTGCGGCAGATTATTTGTAGCTGGCTTGTCACTGGTCAATTGCAAATACAAAAATCTTCAGCAGTACAGGAGTAGACTGCGGTTTTGCCATGTTTTGCTGTCTTGATAAATTTCTCATAACATCACTGATGGCGATCCTCAGTGTGTTCTTGAGTTAGAATCTAGTAGGCTTTGTACCCGGTTCACAAAGATGATTTTGCTGCGGCAGAAAAGCTGGGAGATCCCGTCATTGGAGCGAATGAATTGCTGGAAAGTATCATCTCTGCATGTTCTTTTTGACTAATAATTTTGTATGCCCAGGCGTCGTGGCACGACAAGCCAACGAGCGTTCTCTCTTGCCCACTGTCCTATTTCGGATTCTGTGGTCAGAAACATGTCCGGCACCCGCGTTTTCCCTTGCGGATGAAGGTAAATTACCCATTAGGGTTGGGTGGACCCAGGCCACGCGAACATTTTTCCTTTTACAGCGGGTCTCAGACCTCGAGTTAGTTTCCTCTAGTTCCTGCTCCCAACTAACTGGACTACTGACTTTTATATGCCCAGAATCCCCAAAAATATACTGTGTACAATGAACACTACAATGAACACTACAAAGTCTTCTCTATTTGGACAGAGCTGGCATTTATTGGATATTGCTGCTATAATCATACTGTCACAGACCCCGTACTCGTAAATTCCGTGGCGTGTACGTCGCACTGGACAGGCTTCTCTCTTCACTGCTAGCCATTGCGGCCCTGAGGATTATACTACTGTCACAGTTTTTTTTTTCCAGATAATTTTAAAAATGATTTTCATTGGATATTTGGGTACCCTCTGTATTCGGCAAACGGTCAGTGAAGTACTTAAGGCACCTAAGGTGATGAAAGAAAGAAAGAAAGAAAATTGTCTTTATTTTCCATGTGGGCGAATTTTGGGCCTTTCGGCCCACTCTTATAATTAACCCATACTGTTAACTTAAATACTATTTATAATAAAACTTAAAATAAAAACTAAAAGCGACTAATTCCACACCATTTATACAACATACACACTCATAAAATAATCATGACACGCCCTCTTAAACTTATTTAAACTTTTTTCATTTCTGATTGGATCCGGTAGGGAGTTCCGAAGCCTCACCGCCTGCACCGAAAAGGGAGAAGATAAGGCCTGGGATGTATGGATTGGAAATGATAATTTATTTACTTCTCTTGTATTTCGTGCATGGAAATCAAGAGGATAAAGGACGGAAAAGAGGTATAAAAAGTAGGGAGGTGTATGCGTCTCAAGCACGTTATGCAAAGTACGGAGGATATGCGCATTACTTCTTTCGTTAATTTTTAACCAATAGCACTAAAATGTTTGTTGTTCGCATTATGGGCGTAGCCAGAGGGGTCACGACCCCCCCCCCCCCCCGAATGTTTCAGCGTACACTAGATAGAATGGTGTTTTAAATATATTTAGGTTACCTCACCTCCAGTGACGTCAGATGGACCCCCCGAAAGAAAAAATTCAGGCTACGGCCTTGGTTACCCTAAGACATTATTATTATTATTATTACTATAAGCGCTAGCTTGGGGATGCGGGATGGTATTATTATGTATTGATTTATTGTAATATATGCTCCTTGTCCAGGGAATACTGGACAAGGAAAATAAAGAAGAAGAAGATTTTATTTTTTATTTATTATCTTCCTTTTATTTGCCAATATAAGGTTAATCACATACAAATACATATAATGAATATATCCGACTGACCTCTTCAGGTGCATCTGTAGGTTAGTTGTTGAGTTACGACACGTCTCCGATAGCATGGTGTGTAGGGTCTCGCACAAGTACAAGCTCGCTACCAGATTGCCACCGAAGCCGATTGTCCTAAGTCACCAAGGTATAATTGCTTTTTGTAGCATAGCACTATTTATAGGTTTATTTATTAAAACAGAGGCAACATGACAATAATATATTAACAAGTTATAGACTGAATAGGTTAGATTTATGAAGGTGAGTAGGTGATAAATGGCAATATCTGTGAATCTTATCGATAAAGAAGCTGCTTTCATTGGAGTTTTCTTATTAAAACTCAAAGTTGTATGACCATAAGTTAACGTTGACTTTGCTACAATGTGTTCACGTGGGAGAGCCAGTACCCATCTATAGGTAATATATGCATGTACATACACATTTATAGCTGAATTAGGAACTTCACATTGATATTGTAAGTTAAATATTAAGCGCTCAAACTTACGTAAATGGCGCTGTACGTAAATAAAAAAATCATTCAGGACAAAGGAGTATAGCAGAAGGCGTTGTCAAAATAAGAATGCACAGCCTTCGGCAAAGTACCAAAATTAGACATTGCTCAGAAACTCGGCTACTACTACTATAGAATATTATAACTGCAACTGTATTTTCAGAAAACAATAGCAGAAGCTCACGTTTATAGCATAAAACACACATGGGCAGGAGAGCGTAACTGCCCTCCTGACCCCCTCGAAGGCTGATGGCATAACAAAGAAGTATCTGGAATCGCTGAAGGCATAGCCGCGGTAATTGGTGGTTTGGCGGGTACGTGTGAATTCGAGTGGACACCCGGCCGCGGCCTTCCTCAAATCACCCTCATTATCGCCATGTGCAAATTCCACACTAGGTTCTATTACTCTTATCATGCAGAACAGCAAGGGCAATCGAATTTGTGTTTCACTGAAACTAGCATAAGTAGGTCTGAGTCGCCGAGTCGGATAGTTACGCAAAGTCTGCAATAATGGATATTAAATAACATTTCAAATGTTAGTTTTTTTAATAAAAACTGCCATGGCACGACAAACCAATGAGCTCTATAGGTCCGAGTAGAGTTATGTATTATATTTTATTATATTAGAGAGATGGGACATTTGAGCGCGTCACATTTTTTGAATGCTGGGGCCACCTGCTACGTTTTTTCAATGGCTGGTCTTAGGATGCCGGACTATACAGACCCCCAAAGGCCGCGTGGGAAGCTATCCCCCTCGGAAGAAGACCAAGAGGAAGACCTAGGCGAAAATGGGCGGACCAGTTCCAGGAGGACCTCCTTCGAGTTGGTGTCGAGGGAGCAGATTGGACAGCGGCTGCTGCTGACAAAGATGGAGGGAAATTGTCAGAGCGCCCAAAAGTCCCCCTGGGCTGATCGCGCCTAATTAAGTCAGTTAAGTAAGGTGTTAGGAGACGTGGCTAGTGGCCCAAGAAAAAAACTATTTTTGGCGGGAAGGAATGTCCCATCTCTCTTATATCCAACTCTAGGTCGCAGAACTGGTAGAAGCTCCTGCAATTTTCTCTTCTGTGTCGAGTTTTGAACTTCTATCTTACAATTCAAAGTCCAGTTCTCTGCCAACTGTCATATTCCCGACTAGAATTCTATATAGGAGATAGGGCATTTACATCCCGCCAAAAATATATAATTGGACTTCAGGGACCAACGTCTTCTATGACAAGCCAATAAAAAAAATCGTACTAGGTGGCCCCAGGATACAAAAACTGTTTTTGGCACGCTCTGATGTCCTATCCCTCTAATACCTCTTATTCCCGATCACATCGGTGGTTTTTACATTATAATAATGTAATGAATGGAAGAAGCAGTGATTCAGCATTTTCCAGTCATGGTCGCACGCTGTAGGATCGGAATCAGAATTTCACCTATTTTAGCTAAGCTTAGTACACCCTCAGTTTTTTCTTTTTTACGAAAAAACGCCGATGGACAATAATTTTTTTAATCTACATGGCTAATTTCATTAAATTCTACCGACTAGTTTGACCGTGAATCGAGTTACATACAGACATGCATCTCGTAAAAACCTGTTTCTTAGACCTCACAACGTGTAAATCCGTTTAAATCTCGAAATCGAAAATTTCGACCATCGCGACGCATTCCTTATACTAACGCATAAATAGGGAAGTAAAAAGCGGAAAATATTGCATATAGAAAGGTATCCTTTAATTAAAAGACGATCTACAAGTATGGGCAACCCAATGATTATCGTTAAGATTTCCGACACATGGTGCCAGCCACCCTGAATCGTCAAATAACGGCCATCAAAAGGAAAAGTGAGGACAAAAATAACTACGGCAACGCCATTTTGCAGGCGCGGTAATAAAAATTCCTGCGGTCTGATTCATTCAGAAAAAAGTTAACTGACACCTGCGGCTCTTGCACGCAAGTATCCGTTTGTAAGTACGCGGCCAGTAGATCGTGCGGTTGCCGTCGACGAGGAAGTAAAGAACCGACCTTGAATTACATGAGATTGAAAAAAAAGATTGGTCCGTCCGTGAGTCAGCGCCCCGGACGCTCTTTTTTCAGTCCCCTCAATAGGTTGTCTACAGTGAATGGAGTGCAGAGTTACGAAACACCGCGGGTAAACGACTCCATAATGGACGGGCCGGGGACGCTAACGATGCACTTCTATTATTGAGGCTATCATTCGAGAAGTTGATAAAAAGTAGATCTATTGAAATGGAATTAAATGAGTCATTGCTTATGGGTCATAATGGGGTTTTAGCGTTGTTTTTTTTAGAGAGAGGAGTGAGCCTTGACGATTTATTAGTCTCGAATGCGAGCAGCCCTGTTTGTACTGCGTCCTTAAATCGTCACTTTGGTGCTCAATCTAACGGCAGTCTATAATTAATACAATTTCTATAGAGGTGATTCAAGAGTTCTATACAGGAGAGACACAGGACAGAAATATATTGTTGAAATCCTGGGGTTACCTGATGCCACGTTTCATATGACCAGCAGCCTGATCATGGCGATTATAATACCGGTATTTATTTATTCCCCTGGTAATAAAAATGTAAACAAACAAATTTTGAACAGCTATTTCCATTATAAAATTATCATGTTCACATTTTTAATACCAGGGGATTAAATAAATACCGGTATTATAATCGCGATGAACAGGCTGCTATTTTTGGCGCACTCGAATGTTCCATCTCTCCTATATAGAACTCTAGGTGGCTCCATCGTTGGTGAAGTTTTGGAAATTGCTGGGAAGCAAGGCCGTGCCCAGGGGCGGGGTGGGGGGGGGGGGTGGTCTGAGGGGTCCGGACCCCCTCCGAAATGAAAGAGCTTTACACTGGATAGAAGGGAATTCCATTAATAAAATACGTAAATAAAAACAAAAATTAGAACAAAAACCTGTGGACGGCCATGCTGCGAAGGAAGCTGTCATAAATGGGCCAGAACATGTAGAGTAGTGGCAGGGACTCAAGACATTCGCCCGAAAGGTTATTGGTTCGAGTCCCCCACTTGCTACATTTTCTGGCCATGCTTTGGAGGGTATGTAAAGCAGTGTGAGTTATGTAAGAGGGGATATTATAGCCAAAACTGGCTTAGTAATAGAACAAAAATGTCGCTGCTTCCCTCGGATTCCACTATCCGTAGCTTCCCTACAATGGTGGGAGACAATAGGACACCATTAAAAGATTTTTGCATAAAGCCGAATTTCTCTTGTAATATCGATCATAGCCAAACATGGAGTGCGTGGCCGCCACTAAAACCAATTGGAAGGCGTCGACATAACGTAAGTCGTAACCATGCAATTTTTCACGCCCTCAAAACTGTGCCCAAACTGTGTTAGTGCCGGTTGCCCGGAGTTATTGATACTTTATTTGGAAAAAAATTATGGGCACAAATGAGGATTATAGAGAGAAGGAGTTTCAAAACTGTGGCCAATTGGAGTGAATGATGGCCTACTTGTATATCAAAATGTTGAGGTACATGTATTCCAATTTATGACTCCTCACGATTCCCTACTGTCTCTGCAGTAAAAAAACACGTGCTGCAATGCAGGCCTGGTAACGCGGCCATTAAAGTGAGATGTGCGACCTCCAGGGCCTGGAAGGTCCAGCGTAGCGCTGGAATGACATAAGCGACTTTGACCATCGCCGCGTTTGAGGAGAGCATTGACACTCGGCCCCTCCCACCGTATCAAGCGCCCGGTCGACATCCAAGGTTTTCTCACACCTTGAATATGGGCTACTGGCCTATCACCTCAGGGCACGCACCATTTTTAGGCCGGTATTGTCCCTTTGTTAGCATGGAGGCTGTGAAACGCTTAGTGAAATGAAATATCATCTAGAGCAGGGGCTCTCAAAGTGTGGGTCGCGAAAATTTTTCAAGTGGGTCGCGGAGTGGTCTCGTCTGCCAGTTATAAACTAGGTACTATTGAATTGAATGACAAGTTTTTTTTTTCAATTTTAGTCATATATTTTTTAAAGATTGGCGGGAACCAAAGATATTAAATAGATCGCTGGACCAATGGGAGAATGCATTGGCCTAGGTGTTCCTTTGTAGGTGGCCGCAGAATAAAATAAATAAATAAAGCTATGTAGAATTCAGTGGGTCGCGATTCAATTTTATATCATTTAGGGGTCGCGACAAAAAAAGTTTGAGAACCTCTGATTTAGAGCTTTAGGCCCGGTACACACGGACGATTCAAACGCCAGTGAACCAATGAGAAATTTGTCAATGGGGCATGTATGGCTGGTGCAAACCCCTGAGTCTACTTCAGTAGATTTATGTCACTGACTTGTTGCTGGCCTGCGGTTTTCCCTTCGACACAATTAGTACATTATGCCGATTTTGTAAAATTGAAGTAACTGATAAAAAAAAAATAGAATGCATTTTGAGAAAGCTAACATTAACTATAAATTTTTCATCTGACCACTTTCATAACTTGGCAGCAGTGTATTGTGTAGCATTAAGTAATTTCGTCAAAAATATACTGTATCGCCATTCTTGTTTCAAATTTTTTGAAATCTCTGACTTAACAGCTGTTTACCGTTACACAAATTATACAGTATAAAAAGTTAATGTAACTTAATTTGCAAGAAACTGAACCGAAAATGAAAAGGGTGCATCAGTGAAACCCGCGGGACCTTCACCATGGACCATTAATTAATTCATTAATTATACTAAATGAATTCGAACTTGAGAAACAATAAATGGGTAATATTTGGGTGGCTGATAATTAGCGATATCAAGCAGGTAATGAGCGGTGTTCCCAGGCTGAACTAGATCAAGCATTAGTGGCGTAAGTTACGACAGTTACCCAACCGGCAACCTCCACATGTTAAAATCCGTCTGCGGGCAATTACCAACACTAAATTTCATCCAAATATGTATAGTAGAGTGAGAATATACAGGACATGTAGTGTAGTGGTGCGGACTCTGACTTCCACCCCAAAGGTTGTTGGTTCGAGTCCCTCACATGCTATAGTCAATATATATATAGGTTCATTAGAAACTAACAAGTACCGATATAGTGAATGTTAACAGTTTATCCATTATTAGAACATAGAGCAGACTGTAGTTAACAATAACTTTGCATCCAATTGCCTCAGAATCATCCCTTATTATCCAATTTATACTACTGTACTATACACAGTCCCTTTAGGTTCGGCTAGTGCTTGTTGGATTCTGAACCACTTGAGAAACATAGTAAAGTCACACGATTACATCGGAGGTGACCAGGATTCGACACCCACTTGGACTGTGTGGCATCCTCAGCGCATTATCGTTCCCCTGCCAACGCTGAGCGCATTACCAAGTTTGCTGCAGTTTTGAAAAGGCTCTATTCTGATGAATTCAACTTGGTATGGCCGTCGGCAGCTACTGAATAGTAAATGTAGCAGCCTGTTGCAGTTTCAGGGACCTATCAGGTCAACCAACTATCGCCAATTGAATGTTATGGCGTCTTCCAAATGAAGCTGTATAGTAAAGAAATAAGAAATGTCTGCTATGTTTGTAGCCATGGAGAACCCAATGTTTCGATTGGTTCACTACATGATCTGATTGGTTGGCTGCAATCAGCATTTTTCTATAAGAAAGGGGTATATTTTGCTGCTGTAAGTTTGCTAGTGCAAAGTTGTCAGACAAGGGCGTATTATTTGTTATACTCCCATTATGTTTAATGTTACGACGATGAATGTACCCGAATTTACTCTCCAAAATAGCCTGTATTGTTTTATCAAAGGTCACCCCCGACGCTTTCCAGGCATAAAGAGACCAAAGAAATACAATATAATAGATGGAACCCAAAACTTTGTATCGAATGTTTAACTTATCAATTGCAAGACTTGGTTGCCTTAATCAACCTTTGCCATAGAAGTAGCAAATACAAAATTTAGAACCATGCGAAAGACCAGAAACCCAGAAGGGCAATCGCAGTAGGGCGCTTTACAATGAAAAGACGTGTGACGCGCTGACTTCACTGACAGATTTCAAATTAAAAGTACTTCGTAGCACTGTATCTTAACAGAAGTGCCCACTTATAGCCTAAGTATCAACCTGAACTCTCTCTGAATAGAATTACGTTTTTTCCCCAATGGTTTGAGGGGTTCAACCGTGCCACAGCCCCTCCCAATGACCACGAATGTAGCTTTTAGCCAAGGACACAATGCTTGAATGCAGCCATTGTAAAACAATTCCGACACTGCACTCATGCCAATAAACAAGTCCCACGTCATTCATTATAAATTCTTTTCATGCAATAAGCCACGCTGCTTTCTTCTTGCGACAAACTGTATCAAGACCTGCTGCCCACAGACATCCTACGCCTTCCAGAGTGTCTTTCACGCAGACAAACTCTTTCTCAACAGATGCTGGAGACCCTGAGTTTACATAAGTAACAGAAGTATACTTGACATCTCAGTGTGCGACCTTCGGGCTTGAGTTAAACGAGCTCATTTCACGGATTGACATGACTGCTCTCCAGCGTTAGCTGAGCTGGGAGTGTAGACAGTTGAAAACATGGAAATCCGAGGCATATTAGCCTGTAATATTGTCCTTGGTCGATGCAACGACCAGTAATTTTACAGCTTGATGCAATGGTTCTAATGGGATGGCTAAAAATCCACGTGGTATCGAAATCGAAAGTGTTATCAAACATTTCCGATACTTGGATGTCTATGCGTAGATTTTCATCCGTACAGCAGTTTGGACCAATGTTATGGGTTGATGGGTGGTCAGCAACGGCTTCTGATTGAACTAGTTCATTGATAGGATAGTTTACAATAGAAACCATAACTTACCTGGAGTGGAGGATTACAATATTTAAACCATTTAAATACGGTATTAAGACGAACACTCTAACCTGCTCCACCAAATCAGGCGACTTGCAGTTGTTCTGTCATGTTGAACCCAATAGAGCTCAGAAAACGTCTAGTTAATGCAGCAATGAACATCAATTAATCTCTGTTGACAAACAATTTATTCTGATTCCACTTTAATTCCCGTGAGTCGATTTACATTCATTGGGGGTGATTAAGGAAAAACTAAACGTATTCCTGGATAAGTTACAGCGTTAGTGTTGGTGATACGGCCACTGCAGCCCTTACATAGCCAATTGAAATTAAACTCCCCATGGTTTATCTTTCCGGCAACGCGATGGAAACTAATAAGACTAACAAACACAATGCCATCAATAAACTAGATAAACTTAGTCATGGAGACGCAGTGTAGTGCATTAGTTATTAAGTTATGTAAGTACTGTTCAACTAGGAATTGAAGGGACCGAAACATTGTGTTACAATACAAGAACGTTCTTATCCTTTCAGTTGCTGGTCGGACAGTAACTGGGCAACAGTGTAAGTACCGCAATTTACAGAAGCAACACTTGGAGGTCTATAGACTTTTTAGGTCGTTGGTGAAGTTCAGTATTTCGTTTGGGTTTAATTATATGAAACTAAAGCGTTATAAATTAGAAAGGAATCATATGATGAAGCAGGACAAATAATCTGATGAGACGTCGTCGAAACTTCTAAGCCTTTCGTCGCCGTCTGCGGTCGAAATCTTCATTGTCACTACGTCGACTTCTAAGTTTTTAACTCGAAGGCTCAGTAATAATAATAATGCCCTGAAGGACTCTTTACGAACTCAAGCCTACTTATAAGGGCCCATTGGTCCCTTGTCCATTCCCAACATGGATTTCGGACATTATTTGTATTGTTTCCGTATGAATTTTTGGACATTGGCCAACTGGTATACGCCCTCGATGTCAACCTACACCGGATACAAGCGATAATGGACAAGCTGAGACAGGCTTACCATTGACGCAATGAAACAGGCGAAAGCGTGACTTAACCAAGTGCAGATACGAGTCCGAAGGCTCAGTAAGCTTTGAGATCAGCCTCAACCCAACAGCCCTGATTCTACCGCTTCAAGAAAGAACCGGTCCGAGTTCACTCGAACATGCTTTCCAATTTATCAAAATTATTAGATAGAGAAAATTAGTAATTTTATGGCAAATATTTTTCCTATGGTTAAATTTCCGATATCTCGGGGGGGGGGGGGGGCGGTTGTCCACCTGACGTCACTGGAAGTGAGGTAAATTCTCGATAGGTCAAACAAACACATTAATTACCACACAGCAATAATGGCAGGGCATGCAATGCATTTGAGCGCGAATTTTCTATCATTTTTTTCAAAAAATAATTTTTTGGGCAAAACCAAATATTTTTTTGGGAAAGCAACCTATCCGGTTTCGTTACTCAATTTAACACCTAAAACATGCTTGAAGGTAGAAATCATCGATAGAAAGGTTTCGCATTTTTTAGTCATTTTTTCATTAAAATTTAGTTATTTTTATTTTTTTACCCCCAGAAGCAAACTATCAAGGGGCAAGCGACCCCCCGCATTATGTCAACATTAATAACGACTACAATCTACGAGAATTTAAAAGAAATCGTTGGAGCCGTTTTTGAGAAATAATCTTTTTAGACGTTTTTTGGAGTTTTTTGAAAATAAAACCCCCCCCCCCCAAATTGAGTTAGCCCAAAAAAAAAAAATGGTCCCGAGGTATGATTTTTGTGAACCTACATGCCAAATTTCACTCAAATCCACTGAGTAGTTTGCCCGGAAATCGACGAACAGACAGACCGACCGACAGACCGACTGACAGACAGACATTTTGTAAAAACCACTTTTTTGGGTTCCTGGGACCTCAAAACGTGTAAATCCGTTGAAATCTCGGAATCGAAAATTTCGACCATCACAAAGCTTTCCTTATACTACGTATAAATTGGAAAGCAATAAAGCATTTCCTATTTCAATTTGTAATCATTTGATCGCAACTTATATTATAACTATATCAATACAACTGCAGCCCATAAAGTTGACCAAAGGCTCGATTAGCACAGCTACATGGGATAGGCTTCCACCAGAGGGCCTTTAGGCGCGCCTAACTCTTCTGATTGCACAGGCTCGAAAATTAATTTTTATCCGTGCAACAGTTACACAATGTCGCTATAACCTATAGAGAGTGAATACCGATCAAAGCATAACTCCACTTTCTAACTATACCCTCTCCTAACGTACAAAATTGACTAATAAATCAGAATAATTTAAAAGCGACTGCTGATAATGCCGAAATAGGGGAAAATAATTTTTTTTTGAGCCTAAAGATATCAATTAGAAAAATTTTGCTCTTTTTATATATTATAATAAAATTAAAAAGAGACGATTTAAGCGGTCTAAATGATTGTGGATCACTGGAGTTAAGAGCAAGGTGCGCCATGACTCATAAACTTACTAGCCAATCTAATGCTATAGTGCACACGCCACAGAACTTGCAGTGATAGACCACCCACTGCTACCCGGCAAATAATGCCCCCAGAGACTTAAAATTGCGTGTTTCTCCCTTGGGGGTTACGTTGAATTCTATTTGTGATTATTGTCAGCCAATTGTCAACCATCCAGAATTGTTTTGCAATGTCAGCTGTAGTGGAATTTTATATATTATAGAACTTAGGTAGCTAGATTTGTAAGTGACCCACCCAATGCCACCAAAGACAAAGTCGATTTTGAAATATTGCTAAAAAAGCTCCGTAGGTTTGGTTTCTCGGAAAACCTAATAAAAGTTTTTAGGTCTTATCTATGCGGTAGAGTACAAAGAGTTGTATTGAAGGTCAACTGTCAAGGGAGTTTAGTGTGAACTCTTCGGTACCACAGGGTTCAAAAATAGGTCCACTTTTATTTTTAATTATGATAAACGATCTCCCGGATGTCATTAAGCATTGTGAATGTCTTTTGTTTGCTGATGATTTTAAGTTATGTAGGGAAATACTAACTGTGATTGACTGCTATCTTGTACAAAGTGATGTAGAAAATCTAGTAACATGGTGTAAAGAAAACAAGTTGGAATTGAATATTAGCAAATGCTCGGTTGTGACTTACACACTTAAAATTGAATTTATATATGTAATCTGTATAATATTAATGGGCATAACCTATCTAGGAATTACCTTATAAATGATCTGGGTGTTATATTCGATACTAAGCTATCTTTTGAAAGTCACATACATAAGAAAGTTAATGAAGCCTTACGTGTGTTAGGTTTCATTAAAAGGAGCTCAGTACACTTCAAAAACATTGCAACTGTAAAAAAACTTTATTGCACTTTAACTAGGCCAAAGCTAGAATATTGCAGTATCGTATGGAATCCTTATCACATGAATAAAATTAGACACATTGAAAAGGTACAAAAAAAGGTTTTGAAATATTGTGTACAAAAGTTTGAAGGTATTGACCCAACAATGCTGTCATATAAACCGCTACTAGGTAAGTACAATTTAATGTCATTAGAGGACAGAAGAGAATTCCTGGACCTAATGTATATATATAAAGTTATGAATAACATTGAACATAACGGTTTTTTTATAAATCGGTTGTATTTTTATGCCTCAACAGTAGTAACTAGATCTAGACCCCTTTTCTTTCAAACCACCTAGCCGGGTGGACATTACCTTTCATTCCACTGTAACCAGAATTACAACTCTGCTCAACAAACACTCACACTTAGACCCATTTTTTGATAAATTAACAGTCTATAGAAGAAAGTTTCTTAATGTCTTTGCTAGAAATTGCCTCTTTATAGGTATTTGTTTTAATACCATTGCGTCAGCATTGAATTTATTGTTTCTATTAGTTAAGTTATATTCCACTCTCAGAAGAATTTTATGTTATTATTAATTTAGATTATTGTACAATGTATATAGTGAACAATTTTTTTGTACAATTAAAAACTTATTCTATTCTATTCTATTCTAAAAAATGAATTTCCTGAAATTACTTGAATACCGCGGCAGTAGGCTTGTAATATGGAATATCAGCATTTGTAGCTCCATTTCGTCTTTGCCTTGCATTGTATAACTCGCTAAATCATGTAAATCATTGTTGCGTCTAAAGTCTGCACAACAAACAAAAATACAGGATCAGAGAAAAGGGGCGCGACAAACAGCCGCCACGTTACGAAGCCTACGACAACCCCCCCCCCCCCCAAGCAGTTTAAAAAAAGGTATAGCTTATAATGTATAAAAACAGTCTTTTTTTAAATTTGGGTAGGCGATAGCTCAGCATATCTAACAATACTCACATGCATAAAAATAATTAAGGAAATGGGAAGTTTTATTTAGCTGAAAAGTATATTTAATTTAAAATAAATTGAAAAAAAATCAGCTTTTGCAAGGATTATATACAATTTTATACATATTATGTACACAGCAGAATCAGAATTTTTTTTTTTTAAACTATTGTATCTGTCTGAACCGGTATTGATTTAAGTAAGTAATAAAAAATGTAGGTAATGTTATTCTTTTACAATTGCATAACCATATGTATAATATAAGTAACACATCTTAGTTATTTAATACTCATATGAATTAAACTTAGCATCACTTGTGTAGTAAATAAAAAGAAAGTGATTTATTTTATGGTGCAACATTTCCGCTGAATATGGTAATGTGGGCAATGGAATCAAATCACAGCGAGATTTGTTGACGAGAACAGAATAGTTCCCAGCACTACTAGCCGGGTAATCTGCGGGAGGCGGATGCTCATTTAAATCATCCAGCCAGGTGCCGCGTGATGGGCGAATCCGTGGCGGCACGCGCAAAACCACCGCCAACTCGGCCTTCTTAAGATGGGGCACGACCGCGCATTTTTCGAAGCAGGAATCAGAGGGGAGCCAAGAGTCACGGTCAAGGCGACTAAGGGGTAGGGATGGAAGTGCCCAGCTTGCAACATATCTACGGAATAAACTTCGCCTAGTATATAAGCTTGCTCAAGGCGGGGCACACTACAGTTCATTCACAAGTGTCAGACAAGAACATGGCTTTCAAGGTACGGTGATAAGTGCATAGTGATTTATACTAGTGTTCAGTGCCTAATTTGGATTACCTCTTTTTGGATTTACCTGCTATCAACAATCAACTGGAGTAATCCACACCCCAATATGGAACGCTCGTCAGCGATGGAAATTAACAGTCGGATATTAAGTATAGCAACAGTATGTTTGTTACTGCAGCTCCAAGCTCCAGCTTTTCATTTTCTGACGGGCGTTTCCATTCCAGTAGGGCACAGTAAGTAATTAATTCTTTATTTCAATCAATACTAAAAGTAGCTTATATGTTGCAGATTGCAGTCTTTGCAGCCCTCGTGGCAGTTGCTAGCGCAGGAGTCATCTCTCCTTACGGTTACGCCGCACCAGTCGCAAAGGTAGCATACCCTGCACCCGTAGCTACCTATGCTCATGCCGCTCCTGTAGCCACATACGCTCATGCTGCTCCTGTGGCCACTTACGCTCATGCTCCCGTTGCTACCTATGCTGCTCATGCCGCCCCCGTGGCCACCTATGCTCATGGTGCTCCCGTAGCCACCTACGCTCACGCCCCAGTCCTCGCTAAGACTGTTGCCGCTGTTGACACCGACTACGATCCCAACCCCGCATACAGCTACTCCTACGATGTTCAGGATGCCCTCACCGGAGACAGCAAGAACCAGCAGGAAACCCGTCAAGGAGATGTTGTCCAGGGCTCTTACTCTCTAGTTGAACCCGACGGCACCCGACGCACCGTTGAATACACCGCTGATCCCCACAATGGATTCAACGCTGTTGTCCACCGTGAACCCGCTCATGTTAAGGCTGTTGTTGCCCACGCCGCTCCCGTTGCCACCTATGCTGCCCATGCCCCAGTCGTTGCTCATGCCGCCCCTGTGGCCTATGCCAGCCATGCTGCCCCTCTTTCTTACGCTAAGTACGCTGCTCCCGTAGCCACCTATGCTGCCCATGCCCCCGTCGCCACTTACTCTCACGCTGCCCCTGCCATCTCCTACGCCAGCCACGCTGCCCCAGCTTACGCTTACCATCATTAAGCCCACCGAGCAGAGCGTCAATTTAGAATAGACTTTGTTAATGCCATGTCCAAAGTCGAAGGTACCTTGCGAGACACCCTTTCTCCAGTCATAAGAAAGGGTTTGCCACGTTAAGACCTTTGTTATACCATTCAGTATTCATTGTTGTATATACATGTGTGAAATAAACGAATTTTTTATAAAATTGGTTGATATTATTGTGTGAATAGTATTAGGCAGCAGTGCATGAGCACCATTTAATTTTCCATTCATGGTACTTTATCTGAGCTACATGCCAAATGGCCGGCCACTATACCAAGTTGAATCCAGCGGACCAGAGCAGGTTCAAAGCTGCCGATAACTTGGTCGTGTGCACAGTGCCGGTAGGGAAACATGGTGGACTTGTCCTGGTCAACTCCGAACTAATCGTGAGACTTCAATGTGTTTCCCAAGTGGTTCGGAATCCACTATAATCAGGAGGTCCACTGTTCTATGGGCTGGCGTAGGACAGTCAAGTCGGGGTCGCTCTATGGGCCCAAATATGAGGCCTAAGTCGTTATTAACCCGACGAACACTACTACCTCTACTACATGTACAATGACAAATCGGGACAGTCGATTACAAGACAAGGAAATACTGTATGGAAACCTAATCTAAGCCCTAGAAGGTCCTAACTACAGCCATTTGGTTGCAGCTAGGGCACTACTCCTTCCCATGTTATCTAGCTCAGATTGGCGAACGTTAGTTAATAGCCTAAATCTGAGTGTGGAGAGCAGGGCACCACAGCCCCCCAGACCACATCACATTAGAGTGGCCGCACTACAGCCAATGGAGGGAAGAACAAGTCACCCTGCTGCAGACCGAGGGCATAAACAGCCTTTTTCATACATCGACTTACTTTAGGAACTGGACAGGGAAGTCCTAACAGCGAAAGGCTTTGATAAGATCGGTCAAAAATCGGTAGAAAAGTAGGCAAACTATTTTAGACGTGTGCAACCTTGTTGTCCAGTTTGCTCCTGTCAGCAGTTTTGCCTACCAAATTTGTCTAAACAAGTGTAACCAATAGAATTGAAATGGCTGTATTTTCGTAAGCCCCAATTATAAATTCAAAATAAAGAGCCAGGGCTGATGGGCCGTGGGCGAAATGAAAGTGAAAGTTCGACCACGGCCCATCAGCCCGGATTCTATTGGTTC
Source organism: Psococerastis gibbosa (assembly GCA_963971405.1). Classification (NCBI taxonomy): domain Eukaryota; kingdom Metazoa; phylum Arthropoda; class Insecta; order Psocodea; family Psocidae; genus Psococerastis; species Psococerastis gibbosa. The sequence goes on from OZ020484.1 coordinate 29,325,708, forward strand.
TTCATTCGACTCCGGCGGTGAAAGCCTTTGCAGTTACAATAAATTTAAAAAAAATAAACTTAGTGAAGAAAATCATCCGGTTAACTTATTGTCAACAATAAGTTTGCTACAGCTGAACATTTTCCAGAGGCCCATAAAAATATTTCCCAACGCTTACCAATTACATCGGTAAATGGTTATATAAGGCATTTTTATTTTCCAAAAAAAAAAAAGTAGTGACTATACTATAGAATAGTACATACTCGAGTGCCGCATTAATGTTATGTATGTTGTGGAGGATAACTAGAATAACGAACCAGTGCGAGTGAACCCATACATTCTTTCAGAGGCGTGAAGTATTAGAATAATGGCGGGGGCAAAACTAAGTAGACCTTATGACGTCATCAGTCAGGATAAGGAAAAATTGAAAATATAAGAGAAAAATAGTAGGGTTTTACGCAATTTAATAGTAGTAAAGAATAGCTGTAGATTTTACAAAGCTAACAAAGAAATGCTTATATTCATATTGCTGCAAAGAGGCCCGGGAGTCTCCATGAACCACGTCTTACAACGCTCGAGGCTGCGGGAGGGGCTTCCCCAAAAGGAGCTGGGGGCAAAGCCCCCCAAATGGAACGGGGGGAGGGGAAAGATGGACCGTCCCCCCCCCCAACTTTACACCCTGCATGCTTTCCTATTTACCAATTAGAATAGGTACTGCGGTAGTTCTTTGGTAAATAATTGGGTTAGGGTTAAAAACGAGCTTCCCTATCCCAAAGCACTGAATTGATCGGTGGGAAGATTGCATAGCCATGAATTGGGAGACCAATACATAATTTCTTCAAAAATAATAATTTTTTGTTGAAAACCAAGCCAACTCACAAAAAAGTGTTTTGGCCAGACGGACATTTCGTAGAAAACACTTTTGTGAAATCGTGGTACCTCAAAACGTGTAAATCCACCGAAATCCCGAAATGGAAAATATCGGCCATCACAAAACTTTCCTTATAAATAGGTAAGCAAAAATTAAAATCTGAGGTTCTGGAGTTCCACAAAGGCGCGTGAAGAACCTCACATTTTCTCAGTTTACGCATTTCTAAAGCAATTTCATTTCTAGGTATCTTTGCAAAGGGGTGTTGTGCTAAAAAGGCAAGGTTAAGGCATTACATAGATAATCTTTGGAGATTGTGCTGAACATAAATTTTTTGTATCTTATTCTTACGCTATTATACGATGCGGAAATTCGTTTCTCCAAGTTCAGCACAAGAGAAAGCCTCACGTGAATAATTACTATAGTAGTAATGAATAACTGCGAAATGGGCGTTGCTTGATAAAATCAAAGAAAGGTAATATACAATAATAATATAAGAGAAACAACCAAAATTTTTTGTATCGTACTAGTATGTTTTAGATTATTGACAGACGGAAAATTTTGAAGGTATGGAAGCAAGAAGACTGCGAAACAGAGATAAACAGATTCATAACGAAACATTTAGTTGACCAAGAACCCAGAAGAGCAATGGTAACAGGACCATACAAAATTTAACAAAAAACCTCAAAACTCAGGATTTTAATAGCCAAATCATAGAGCCAATTGACAATTGATTCGAAATTTGTCCCAAACTTTATACTTAGTTCAGTTATATTTAATGAAAAAAAAAACTGAAGATAGATTTTCCGCCAATCTGCCGTCCTTCAAACTTCTGGCATGGTAATTATTGAGCAACAAGCTTACACTCAAAGGTAAAATTGATTTGCCTCTTTGCTCTAAAACCAATTTCTTTACTAAAGCGCTGATTTCATCCCCCTCTGTATAGGGAAAAACAAGAATTAATTACAGTTATTTTGAATCAGCCAAGTAATAATCGCTTTATTTTAACTTACTATATCATATATATATTTCGGTCCTATGGGTCCACACCGTGGCCTGGGACTGCGTCCAACCATACTACTACTACTATATCAGGATCGAGTTTTTGGCATGGAAAATTCCTTCAGCTTCTTCGAGGCAAACCAATCAGATTTCTGTAATATTTCATTATAAGATGGTAGATAGATTGTAGTCTACCCATAGGCGGGACATCAGAGAAAGTAAGATATGAAAAATCGGGATTCGAACCAGAATTTGTTCCAAGATCTAAAAATGTTAATTATGAGAACTTCTTAAAGAGACACTTTTAGTATTTAGCTAAACAACTGCAGACAGATAACACTTTTCACTCTTTTCTAAGTTTGTGGCGGCTGCTATTATAAAATTGACGGGATTTAATATACATAATACTTAAAACTTATAGTAATTGAGCACCACATTTATATTAATTAATTAAGTTTGTTGCTCCAACAACGCCGAATCATGAACTTAATCCATCCACGTTTAATCACTAAAACAATACGGTCTGAAAACAGGAAGATTCGAAATCGCGCATCCCTAAACTGTAGCAATGTGTCCACCACGATGATTTCGCTTTACGAAGTAGCGAAGCTGTCACAGACTAACAACGTTATACATACGTTACATCATCGGAGTAATGTCCAAATTTTCAAATATCAGGATCTATTGTTTGCTCAAGCCGAAATATACAAGACGGCTGTTTTAATATTTTATATAGTGCGATCGCGAAAAAAAAACATCCCAACAACATTTTCCACAAGTCACACGTTGAGACATTGTAATTGCAGGTATGCATGAGGCCATACTTGGCAGTTGTAGGTCTGATTCATTACTGGCCCGCATTTTTGCATTGGAAGAATCAGTGGGGACCGCAAAGTCACGGTCAAGGTGGGAAAGGGGTAGGGATACAAGTCCAGTAAGGAACATATTACAAACTACTCGTAGTATATAAGCTTGCTCAAGGCGGGACACAGTACAGTACATTCTCAAGTGTCCGTCAATCATCATGACATTCAAGGTACGGTGAACAGTGCAAAGTTATTCTCGGGGTTTCAGCGCCCTAGCTTCATTCTGAACTAAGGGAGGCTTCGAAAAAACTGTCCTATATTTTATGCAATGAAATGGCAGCAGTCCATGACTTAAAAGCCCACTGGAAAGCTTATTTGAGTGTGCCCCAACTTAGTGTGCAACACAACATTGAATTGTATAAATAAATAATCTCACTTTGTATATTTTCAGATTGCAGTCTTTTCCGCCCTCGTGGCCGTCGCTAGCGCAGGTATTGTCTCCCCCCTGAATTACGCAGCTCCCGTAGCTACCTACGCTCATGCTCCTGTAGCCACCTACGCCCATGCCGCCCCCGCAGCCACCTACGCTCACGCCCCAGTCCTCGCTAAGACTGTTGCCGCTGTTGACACCGACTACGATCCCAACCCCGCCTACAGCTACGCCTACGATGTTCAGGATGCCCTCACCGGAGACAGCAAGAACCAGCAGGAAACCCGTCAAGGAGATGTTGTCCAGGGCTCATACTCTCTGGTTGAACCCGATGGCACCCGTCGCACCGTCGAGTACACCGCTGACCCCCACAATGGATTCAACGCTGTTGTCCACCGTGAACCCGCTCATGTTAAGGCTGTTGTTGCCCACGCCGCCCCTGTCGTAGCTAAGTACGCGGCTCCTGTAGCCACCTATGCTGCCCATGCCCCAGTCGTTGCTCACGCCGCCCCTCTGGCCTATGCCAGCCATGCTGCTCCCCTTTCTTACGCTAAGTACGCTGCTCCCGTAGCCACCTATGCTGCCCATGCCCCAGTTGTAGCACACGCCCCCGTCGCCACCTACTCTCATGCAGCCCCTGCTATCTCCTACGCCAGCCACGCTGCCCCAGCTTACGCTTACCATCATTAAGCCCACCGAGGAGAGCGTTAATTTCGAATAGACTTTGTTAATGTCATGTCCAAAGTCGAAGGTTTCCTGCGAGACAACCTTTCTCCAGTCATAAGAAAGGGTTGGCCACGTAAAGGCCTTTGTTATACCATTCAGTATTCATTGTTGTATATACAAGTGTGAAATAAACGGAGATTTTACCAAATTGGTTGATATTATTGTACTAATAGTACTACAATATATAATAGGCAACAGTGCAATAGCACTATTCAATTTTCCGTACATTGTTCAATAATACTTCATCTAAGTTACATGTTAAAAAATAGCAAATGAGATCAATAGACTACAAGGGATGAAAATACTGCATGGAAAATGGTAGTAAACTTACGTATTGTAGTAGGAGAAAATCAATTAAAAATTGCCAAAACGCTTCGCAATTGCACACATATTCATCTAATTAATTTGTAATATATACTAACATCGAGAATATATAGGTACAGTACACTCATTAATTCTAACGTAAAAGTGCAAATCGTCAAACAAGTCATGGAGTCAGAATAGAGGTAGAAATTGAATAGGCGAATACCAGAATCCAAAACGAGTATTTAATAATATGTGATAGAAGATGTGAATAGAAGATGTTAAAATATTGTAGCATCACACTGTTGTACATGTGTGTTGTTGAGGATAACTAGCATAGATACAGAAACAAATTGGATCGAAGGTTCTGGGGTACAAACATTTCTGACCATTCTTTGATGGAGCACTAGGAGATTACAATCAGTTCAACCGATTTTTTTTTTTTTTTTTTTTAATAAGAAATGATGTCTTATGTTAAATAAGTGTGTTGAAAAGGCGGGGTTGGTTATTACTCGTATAGTAAAATCTAAAACGAAACGATGTCTCCTAATTTAGCAGCTGGCGAATAAGCTCATTCAACATTTTTGAGTACCTAAAACATTGTTCGCGTGGAAGGGAACACGTTATTTTAAAAGAAGAGACCATGATTGACCATTGTGTCTTTACTTATTCAAGGTCAATGGCTTTAGCCTACAATAAGTAAAGACGCTCCGGTCCAAATTTCTTATTACTGCAGACCTTTCGTCAGAGAATAGCCTTAGAAATAATTCTGCGCAGTCAGCAGTCAGCACAAAACTAGAATATCTCAATGGAATAACTACGAGTATTGAATGGCTTCGAAATGGGTTAACATGCTAAAACAAACATGGGGATGTAATGTAACATGCGCGCTGCTACAAGAGAAAACCAAAAATTATGGATCCAATGTTTAGTTTATGAATCTCAAGTTCTAGATTATTGACACAGAGGTAGGTACTATGAAAATCGGAAATACAATAGGCATAGTCCACGCAAAATGAGAAAAGTATGGACATGGAATGTTTTAATCCTGTGAAACACTGTAAAAATATTCTTTGCACCATTTTGTGTTACCTTGTTGCATTGGTTGCAAGGCATAACAAAAATTGTGCAAAGAATATTTTTACAGTGTTGCACAGGATCAAAACATTCCATGTCCATACTTTTCTCATTTTGGGTGGACTATGCCTACTGTATTCTGTATAACCTTTTTCACGATTTTAATTATAATGCTTCACCAGACCCTGGAGCCTTTTTATACAATAGAACTAAAATTCATTAAGAGGACATGCTACGTAGAAAATGAGCACCCCAAAATTTGTTGTTTTTATTGACTTTTTATTTTTTTATTTAATTAACAAAGCAAGTCATTAAGGATTCGGCTCATGGAAGTTGTAGAAGACTACTTCATGCATCATAAAATAGGAAAAATTAAATTTTTGGTACCTTAGTTCTTCCATAAATACCAGAACAGACAGGACAGGACTAAAATTTCGCGTATTCTGGGATTTTTGGATGAACTACAAAACCGAAAAGTAAAAATACTATATAATATATAATATGATGCACGGAGTAGTCTTCTACAACTTACATAAGCCAAATTTTTAATAACTTGCTGAGTTAATTAAATAAAAAATGAAAAGTATTTCATTTTGGGGTGCCAATTTTCTACGTGACATATCCTCTTAATGCCCCGCGATCCATAAAGCACTGTAAAATGGGCATTTGATCGAACTTCGTATCAACTATTGAACTTAAATTAGCAATAAACATACTTTGACATATTTCCCACTTCCTAAACAATCCACGGAACATTTTTTAATGCAATTGAATTACTGTTATAAGCAGTTATTGTAAACAAAAATTGTCGAAACATTTAGCTTTGACTGTAGTTTACATTCAAAACTGTATTGAGTACTAATTTTTAAACGTCAAATGACTAAAGCAGCATGGATGATCCGAGTGACGGGTTGATGCTGTGATTCATGTGAATAGTAAAATTATTTTTGTTCTATATTTGTCGAGTGTCGGCCATGATATTCTTTGTAGATCAAAGGACCTGCTGGCCCTCTGGTTTCAGTAACCATGAAACGCCACTGCAAATATTGTACAATTGACTGAAAACCACACCTCTGATAAAAGGTAAAGCCTTGTGTGGCCCAACCCCGTCCCAAAATACTGCGCAATGCATTAAAATTAATTTGCAACAAAAATATTCACAAGTCACACGTCGAGACATTGTAGTTATGCAAGAGGCTGGTTTCAGGTTGGTATCATAACTGGCCCGCATTTTTGCATTGGAAGCATCATTGGGGACAGCAAAGTCACGGTCAAGGCGGGAAAGGGGTAGGGATACAAGTCCAGTTAGTAACTTATAACAAACTACTCGTAGTATATAAGCATGCTCAAGGCGGGGCACAGTACAGTACATTCACAAGTGTCCGTCAATCATCATGGCATTCAAGGTACGGTGAACAGTGCAAAGTGACTCTTGGTGTTTCAGTGCCCTAGCTTGGTTAACCCTATTTTGGATAAACTTCATACAAAACTAAGGGTTTCTACAATTTTGACAATACTTCTGACACCCTAGACACTACGCTGTGAATGGGTCTGGCGTCTTCACTGCTCAGTCATAATTTCTGGTACAATACAGTATTTCAAAAATTGTATATTTCATAAATAACTAAGCTCAATTTGGTATGTTTTCAGATTGCAGTATTTTCCGCCCTTGTGGCCGTCGCCAGTGCAGGCATTGTCTCCCCGCTGAGCTACTCCGCCCCTGTAGCCACATACGCTCATGCCGCCCCCGTAGCCACATATGCTCATGCCCCAGTCCTCGCTAAGACTGTTGCCGCTGTTGACACCGACTACGATCCCAACCCCGCCTACAGCTACGCCTATGATGTTCAGGATGCCCTCACCGGAGACAGCAAGAACCAGCAGGAAACCCGTCAAGGAGATGTTGTCCAGGGCTCATACTCTCTGGTTGAACCCGATGGCACCCGTCGCACCGTCGAATACACCGCTGACCCCCACAACGGCTTCAACGCTGTTGTCCACCGTGAACCCGCTCATGTTAAGGCTGTTGTTGCCCACGCCACTCCCGTTGCCACTTATGCTGCCCATGCCCCAGTCGTTGCTCACGCCGCCCCTGTGGCCTATGCCAGCCATGCTGCCCCTCTTTCCTACGCCGCTCCCGTCGCCACCTACTCTCATGCTGCCCCTGCCATCTCCTACGCCAGCCACGCTGCCCCAGCTTTAGCTTACCATCATTAATGCATAAGAGCATTAGATAATAGTCACAATACCAATCATGTCCAAAGTTGAAGGTTCCTTCTGAGACACCCTTTCTCTAGTCATAAGAAAAGGTTCCCCACACGCTAAGGCCCCTGTTATACTATGCAGTATTCGTTGTTGTGTATACTTGAGTGAAATAAATGATTTTTTTTTTAAGAAAACTGTTTGGTGTTGTAAAATAGTAGGTATTCTTAAGTGTCATTCTGTTTTTCGCACATTGTTCAATGGTTCTTTATCTAAGGTTCTTGCAAATGGAGAATCAGGTCAGTCTGCATGTAGAAAACATGAACGTGAACCTATTACAGTACCTGAAAACCACACTATTTATTGTTTTCAACCAAAGCAAGTAATGCAAACTTACAACTATTTTCAAAGGGAGAAATAAAACTGCCCAACGATTTGAAGTTGATGTATATTGCTATTTAAGTGATATAATCTTATGAGCAATTCATTGAAGCAATCGAAAAATTAAGAATATAGCTGTAGCCTCGTTAGTTCTAGGTTCTAGTTCAGGTAGAAAAATGGTTAGCGTAATACGCCCAAAATAGAAAACGAATGTACCTAATGTACTGTTGGCTCGGATCAAGTACCCATGAATATTCCATGAAAGCAGAATCGTCCAATGAGATATTTTGCATAACTTTAAAAAATTGAATACAGCAAATGATTGATTGAGCGATTCTGCTTTCATGGAATATTCATGGGAACATGATCCAGGCGCGGATTTAGAAATTTTTATCGGAGATTTTCTTTGAGAATTTTGCTTGAAAATGGAAATTATTGCAGGGGTATATTTTGGCAGCGACTATTTTACTTATTCTATAGCATTAGATTGGTCCATTGAAAAATTGCATTCTCCAATTTCGGTAGACGTACGTACAGAAGGCCGTGCCCGGGAATCTTATAGTAAAAAAGCAATGAATACAAATGTCATACCCTGCAAGCAGGGGTCTCCCCCGGAGAAAAAAAAATACCCAAAATAGTGGGGTTTTACGCATTTTGCAAGCAGTAAGGATTAGAGTTTACCAGCAAAGATTCACACAACTGCAAACAGGGGGAATCGGGGGTACCTCCCGTGGAAAATATTTGAATAAATAGGTCCGAATTGTTGGGGTTTTATGGGTTTTGAATGCAGCATGATGTGGTTTATACCGAAAAATATTCATGTAACTGAAGATATGGGGACTTCCCCGAGGAAAATCTTTTGTAGATCCTTTATCTAGTGAATGATGAAATTCCTCTTTTATCCACACCTGACTCGATTCGAGCCAATAGTGCACATGCCTATATTTAGTGTGACTATCAAATAAGTAGTTATAAATATATTGTACATAAGTACTAGTAGTACGATATTAGAGTATTGTATACCTGCATAGTGGAGGACACTTAGACACTTAATAATAAAGGAAAATCTAAAGTTAAGAGGTTCCAGACGAGGAATCAAGCATTTATAATCTGATTTTTTAAAACAGAGAATTTGGTGTGATATATCTGTAGTCTGAATTTCCTAACTTTGGTCATCAGGAGGTTTCTTTTTTAGTGCAGGGATATTTAAGCTAAATATTAGTTTATTACTAGTTAACAAGACTTTAACGCATCAAAATTAAAAAAGTAATACATTTTTCAATAGTGACTACCACTAATTGTAAAAATTTAATAAAAATATTTTTTTTTTCTTATAACAGTAAGTACTATTTTACATTTGTTTCATTTCAGCACAAAACTAGATTTCTTCAATTAAACAATTACGAGTAACAGGAATGAAAGAATGAATCACTTCGAAACAAGTGAGGCCTACCTGAGAAAAACGGAGGACGCATTGGAACTTAGGTGCCACGCTCGTTGCGTTGATCCACGAGAAAGCTCATGATTACCTTATGAATATTCTGTTTTACATTATTGACACAGAAGTAGCTCACACGAAATGCGAACGTACAGTAGGTACTGTATTTTGCGTATAATATTTTCTCGAATTTTATGACATTGTACACCGGCATTGCATGTTATTATCGTAAAACAATAATATAATAGGGGCACAGGGTACATATTGAACATTGCAGAAAACCTCTATAGCCAAGGAATCAGAAAGAGACATGAAAAGGAGACGGAAACGGGATTCGAATCCGAGTGTCCACCTTGCCGGAGTGGTTTGCTGACCACCGCACCAAATACGTCGTAGAATTAAAAATTATGGATTTTAATAGCTTAGTGCCCCGCGAATTATAAAGCGTCGCCAAATGGGCATTTGGCTCGAACATTGTGCCAACGCTTGTACTTGGTATCAGTAATATTTACGAAAAACCTCCCAAAACAAATCTCCCACCATTTTGGCAAGGGGTTACGGTCGTATGGTATATCAGGGCACTCAAAGGCAGCTAGAGGTATCCAGTGCCGAATCACCAACTACGCACACTAGGCAACTGCAGAGAGCTGCCTGAGGGCCTACAATTTTTTAAAAACTTTTAATTTATGTAATTTTTCAAAGCTTTTCATAATACCTTGAAAAATGTGCTTTTCATAATATTGTAAATTTCAAATTTTTAAAACAGAAAGTTTTCCCGACAAAACTAATTAAACAAATTATATAATGTGCATTGTTTCAAAAATAATATTTTTATATATTATTTAAAATATGATGCATTTATGTATTTAGTATTGTATTATTAGTTCTTAGTTGCATGTCAGTCATCTTACCTAGTAAGACTATGGACATAGAGTCCATAGAGGGGGAAAGGGGGCCCACCAATATCATTGCCTAGGGGCCCAGAGAAGGTTAATCCGGCCCTGGAGGTGGATGGCTCGGTGGAAGCACATGGGGCTAAAATCTTTTTCTGGTACAACATCCGAATGAGAATTTTGGGCCAAAAGACTGGTCTTGACCCCTGCTCCAATTAGGATTTTGTGGTTGGCAACATGCTCTGCAGCAGGGATTTCCTGAAACGTCATTCTTCCCTCCTGTAGTCTAGTTCCCTACCAACTTGACTATTCCTTACCATAGATTTGATTATATAGTACGGAATGTATAATACAGGCAGGAAAATTAGAGAAAGAATGACAATTCGAAACAATATCGAATTCGGATCCCACACTTAAATCTAACTAAAGAGAACTTTGTTGATATTTTCCGGGTTACAGCTATACAACCGCAGTCAGATGAAAATTTTTCATGTTGAATTGAACTGAAAAAGACTTTATTGAAAAAAACAAAAGGCGAACAATTAGACTATAAAGTCATTTTTTCATGCTAACCTTAAAAAACAAAAATATTGTATTAATTATTGATAGATGCTTCAAATTAAATAGAGAAGAAACAAGAGAAGAAGAGAGGAAAAATTTTATTTTTTTGGAAAAAATTCCCGTCACGAATGAACTTGCAATGTCATAAAAATAATTTTCAAGAAATTTTTCACAAGACATATGCCAATACATTGTAATTGGAGTTATGCAAGAGGCCATACTTCGCGGTTTCAGGTTTGTTTCATTACTGGCCCGCATTTTTGCATGGGATGATTCAGTGTGGGACAACAAAGTCATGGTCAAGGTAGAAAGGGGTAGGGATACAACTCCAGTTAGTAATATATTACAAACTACTCGTAGTATATAAGCCTGCTCAAGGCGGGACACAGTACAGTACATTCGCAAGTGTCCGACAATCATCATGGCATTCAAGGTACGGTGAAAAGTTCAAAGTGATTCTTGGTGTTCCAGTTTCCTAGATTGGATTACCCTATTTTGGATAAATTTCATCTACAACTAAGGGATCTTTTGAAAACTACAGTGTGCTATAATTAATTATAATATTATACATAATAATTATGATTAATTAACAATAATATCTAAGCATCACCGAGGCTATGAATGGGTCTCCCGACATTATTGCTCAATTCACAGTTCATTCACATGTATTTCATAAATTTTATATCTCATAAATAAACAAGCTAACTTTGGATGTTTTCAGATTGCAGTCTTTTCCGCCCTCGTGGCTGTCGCTAGCGCAGGAATTGTCTCGCCCCTGAGCTACTCTGCCCCCGTAGCTACCTACGCACATGCCGCCCCCGTAGCCACCTACGCTCACGCTCCAGTCCTCGCTAAGACTGTTGCCGCTGTTGACACCGACTACGATCCCAACCCCGCCTACAGCTACGCCTACGATGTTCAGGATGCCCTCACCGGAGACAGCAAGAACCAGCAGGAAACCCGTCAAGGAGATGTTGTCCAGGGCTCATACTCTCTGGTTGAACCCGATGGCACCCGTCGCACCGTCGAGTACACCGCTGACCCCCACAATGGATTCAACGCTGTTGTCCACCGTGAACCCGCTCATGTTAAGGCTGTTGTTGCCCACGCCGCCCCTGTCGTAGCTAAGTACGCGGCTCCTGTAGCCACCTATGCTGCCCATGCCCCAGTCGTTGCTCATGCCGCCCCTCTGGCCTATGCCAGCCATGCTGCTCCCCTTTCTTACGCTAAGTACGCTGCTCCCGTAGCCACCTATGCTGCCCATGCCCCAGTTGTAGCACACGCCCCCGTCGCCACCTACTCTCATGCAGCCTCTGCTATCTCCTACGCCAGCCACGCTGCTCCAGCTTACGCTTACCATCATTAAGCAGAGCGAAAATGTAGATTAGGCTTTTCCACTGCCATGCCGAAAGTTGAAGGTTCCTTGCGAGGCACCCTTTTTCTAGTAATAGGAAAGGGTTTGTCGCATTACGGTATTTGTTATAGCCTACCACTCAGTGTTCGTTATTGTATATACATGTGTGAAATAAACTAATTTTTTTAAAAAGTTGGTTGGTATTATTGTACGAATAAGAGTGCATTGTTATCATATATACTGTATATTACAAGGCTGGATTTTAGGGTGGGTCAGGGAATCAGGACCCCCCCACAAAAGAAAATGAACTTAAACTAGATAAAAAAGGTTTACAGTGGCAATTAAAAATAATAATGTTTTTTAATGTTATAATCCTCTGAATCTGCAAGCTGACCCCCCCCCCTTTTAAATTGAAGGCAAAATCCGCCCTTAAGTAATCACATTATACAGTAAATCTCACATTTTTAATCATATATTTCTGAAACAAATGTTGATGAAAAATTGTCGGATAGACCGCTGACTAGCGGTTTTATTCCAATATGAAACATAAACAAAAAAAGGATTGAAATTAGGAACTTAGCGAATAAACACAATACACTTCAGGAAATAATTCTAAAAATTCACGAAAACAAATATTTAGCCTAATTAATAAAGAACCGGTCCGAGTTTACTCGAACATGCTTTCCAATTTATCAACATTAGTAGATAGAGAATATGAGTAATTTCAGGGGGGGGGGGGGGGTTGTCCACCTGACGTCACTGGAAGTGAGATAAATTCTAGATATGTCAGAACAGCACATTAATTACCACACAGCAATAATGGCAGGGCACGCAATGCATTTGAGCGCGAATTTTCTATCTTTTTTTTCAAACAATTATTTTTTGTGCAAAACCAAATATTTTTTTTGGAAAGCAACCTATCCGGTTTCGTTACTCAATTTAACACCTAAAACATGCCTGAAGGTAGAAATCATCGATAGAAATGTTTCGCAGAAAAATTATTTTTTAGTCATTTTTTCATTAAAATTTAGTTATTTTTATTTTTTTACCCCCAGAAGGAAACTATCAAGGGGCAAGCGGTCCCCCGCATTTTGTCAACATTAATAACGACTACAATATATGAGAATTTAAAAGAAATCGTTGGAGCCGTTTTTGAGAAATATTTTTTTTAGAGTTTTTTGAGAATAAAACCCCCCCCTAATTGAATTGGCCCAAAATAAAATAAAATAGTCCCGAGGTATGATTTTTGTAAACCTACATGCTAAATTTCATCAAAATCGACCGAGTAGTTGGCCCGGAGGTCGATGCACAGGCAGACAGACAGAGAGACGGACAGACAGACAGACATTTCGTAAAAACCACTATTTTGGGTTCCTGGGACCTGAAAACTTGTAAATCCGTTGAAATCTCGGAATCGAAAATTTCGACCATCACAAAGCTTTCCTATACTACGTATAAATTGGAAAGCAAAAAAGGCATTAGCTTATACATCACATACATGGAGCATGCATTTCCATATTTTTCTATTCATAGTCATTTTGAACAAATTTTCCTTCATGTTTAAAGAACTTCCAAGTATTTCCATGTTTCCCCGGCGTTATCAAAGTTTCTCGAGCTTTTGCTCATTGTCCGGAAGCAAATGTTAATAAGCTAAAGTAATTGGTTATTAATTTGTAAAGAGTTTATATCTCTGACTTATACTTTTTACTCTTGAAGTAAATGGTACCGGTACTTATTTTCATGATTTCAGCTTATGTCATCAATATTGATGCCCAGAATACCGCAAGGAGCACGAAAAGACACGTTTTTCTCTCTAGCGATGTTCCCGGAAACAGTGCGTCCCATGAAAATATAAGTTTTTGTTGGCTATTCAGTTACAATCCATACTACGGTAGTACAACATAGCCGGACTATTTTATCCCCATCTTTCAGGCTTTACAAGTTAATATACTGTTGCCGCCATTTAAATGAGAAGAGCCAAATGGATAGGGCACATTCTGAGACATGAAGAAGATCATTGAGGGTATGGTCGAAGGCACCAATCCAGGAGGGCGACATCAAGAAGGACCTAGGATGCGACACCTACCTTGCACTAAAAAGAACCGTACAAGATTGACAAGAGTGGAGATGGAGACATAAACATTCGTTGCAAACCAATCGATTGAAACTAACAAGTAGATACCAACATTATTCATTTTCAAGTGTTACACAGCTGTAGCTTCCAAACTTTTAGGAATTTTTTTTACAATAGTCAGATCTAATAAACTACGCTTAATTAAATTAACTGGTTTTTATGGATAGTCCACAGTAACTATTTATTTTATTTTGCAACACGAACGACTTTGTCTTCAGCTTGTAAGCGAAACTTTTCCTGCGAGTACTCAAATGGCGTGATATTTTTATTTATCCATGCATACCTATGAATGCGTAAAGCAAAAACTGTTAGTTTCGGCGCTTAAGGCATGTCTTCATCCAGCATTCTATTTATCTACGAATTAATGCAATCTTATGTAGAGAATATCTTAAAAACCTAAATGAAAGCTTGTCAATATATTATCTTTGTTTGTTACGGAATAGACACCTGGGACCCAGAAAGGCCTTCTATTGAATCAGACACATAATTTAGAAGAAGAGTTCCCTTCAATTTTGATTATCACATTTTGGTCTAAAATTGGTATTAAAAAATTTAGGTAATTGGAATTGATAGTTTTTTTTTTAAAATTAATATGGGATAGGTACTAGTAATGAATAGACTCCATCACCTAAATATTGTCGAATTAAATAGCCCTCCTGAGATTATGCCTGGTGTGTCAGAAGAGAACGACAACAAACTTCTAGGGACTAGGGAGTGTTCCCTGCTTGGGTTAAAAAAGCTTATAAAATTTGCTACAAAACAGCATTAGCAAATTATTTTTCATAAAAAGAACACTTTTCATTTCAATAAAACATTCGACTAAAATTCCCACCATTCAGAATATTTTCCGAATCAGTTGCTATGTTACCTCATAACCTTTGAATTCAATGCTTAAATGTGAAATCAGGTGGCTAGGCTTAACACTGGACGCTCGTTTAGTTTTTCTCGGTTGCAAAATCATCAATTCTCACAGTTGTTATTGTTCAGAATTGACTGGAAAGTGTAAATTAAAAAAAAAAAAAATTAATTCAACAACGCGTGATAGCCATACCGAAAGTCGCGTCGACCACCGAAGAGTTCCACTTTATTCTTATGCATAACATGTACATTTTTTCAATTGATTTTTCTGGAAGCCTTGATAATCAGTGATCTTTAAAGCTTGGTTCGATGGAAAATTTACTGGTAAGTTTAATGGGCACTGTATTGTTGCCGATATCCAATGTTAGATGATACGCTTAGATTTACAATGAGTCAAGCAGGACGTATTTTTCCTGGAAGTCTGAAAGTCTCCTTATGTTACTCTTAATTCGCCCCTATCTCGAAAATGGTGCATTTTCCGTCGAAAAATATGGAGGTTATTTTTACTCCAAATTAAACGGGGAACCCACACTAAAAGATTGTCGCTGTTTGCCTGAAATACCCCGAAAAATTTCAGTTAGGTTATTTAATTTAAAAAAAAAATGCTTAAAATTAAGAGTCAATTATAATTGTACAGTAGTTATGCCAGAAGCCGTACTTGGCGGGTTTATTACGCATTTTTGCATGGGATGGATCAGTAAAGACTGAAAATTCATGGTCAATGCCAGCTAGGGGTAGGGATACCAGTACAGTTAGGAACATATTACAAACTACTCACAGTATATAAGCTTGCCCAAGGCGGGACACAGTACAGTACATTCACAAGTGTTCGTCGATCATCATGGCATTCAAGGTACAATGAAAAGTGTAAAGTTAGTTTTTGTCCTACCTTGGTTTACCTTACATGGATAAATTCCACACTTTCGAAAAAAAACGTCCCACAGAAATTCAATAGAAAGAAAGGCTATGGATTGGTCTAGTCTCCCGACTATACTATACTCTACCTGACAGAGTATGGCCTTAGAAGGCAACATCGCATCGAATATTAAACAATTGAGCTTATTATAAGGGCCGTCGCCAGCGCAGGTATTGTCTCCCCACTGAGCTACACGATCCCTGCAACTACCTACGCTCGCGCCCCCGTCGTCGCCAAGACTGTTGCCGTAGTAAACAGCGACTACGACCCCAACCCCAACTACAGCTACGCCTACGATGTCCAGGATGGCCTTACAGGCGACAACAAGAACCAACAAGAGTCCCGTCAAGGTGATGTTGTCCAGGGCTCTTACTCTCTGACTGACCCTGATGGCACCCGCCGCACCGTGGAGTACACAGCTGACCCCCATAACGGATTCAACGCTGTTGTCCACCGTGAACCCTTTCATGTTAAGGCTGTTGTTGCCCACGCCTCCCCTGTCGTAGCTAAGTACGCCGTTCCAGTTGCCACCTATGCTGCCCATGCCCCAGTCGTCGCCCACGCCACCACTGTAGCATACGCTAGCCATGCTGCCCCTCTTTCCTACGCTAAGGTCGTTGCTCCCGTCGCTTTTGCATCCCATGCCCCCGTCGTAGCACACGCTCCCATCGCCACCTATTCTCGCACCCCTGCCATCTCCTACGCCAGTCATATTGCCCCAGCTTACGCTTACCATCATTAAGCCCACCAAGTGGGGCGTAAATGGTAAATGTTCACACCTTTCTCTAGCCATTGGAAAGGGTTTGTCGCGTTAAGTTTTCCGTTCAACTATTCAATATTTTGTTGTTGTATAAGGTATATTGCAAATGTTTGGAATAAACGAATTTTTCACAAAATTGGTTGATATTATTGAACAAATAATTTAAGGCAGTACAGCAGCGAGCGAAATAAATTTCGTTGTTTACTATTTGTAATCATATTGTTTTATTTTGTAATAAAAAGCTTTCTGCATTCGACTAAAAAAACTAACAAGCAAGCAGAAAGGGGACTTACATCACGGAATAGATTTATAAAATTGTGTAAATAAGGAATGACTATGAAATTTTTGACCAAATTAATTAATTCCTCGTTCCACAGCCGTAAATATAAGAAGGTGATGATGAAAAATGAAAAAAAAATGCAGGCTTTCGCAGGAAGTTTTAGGTTTCTCGTGAACAATATTATTATTAAAGAAAAATCTGATTTTAGGGCAAGCTTACATTTTAAGTAATTATTTTCTGACCACTTTCATATCTAATAATCTCAATTGTTTTCGCCTCTTTTCAATCGGTTTTTTAGGCAATCATTTCCCATGCTTTCTTAATGTCGTTTTTTATAGTTTTAAATGTTTGGTGCACAGATTGTAATTTTGATGAGTTTTTTTTAGTTTTTTTAGTTCATTTGTTTTACAATATCACTTTTATAACTTTCTGTTCATATTTAGAATAAATCATCTCGAATTAAGATCTGTCTTTTAATTTTTAATAATAAACACTTCACTTTTTTCCGTGTCCGGTAACCCCGGACAAGTGGCAATAATATTTTATTTTATTTATTTAATAATAATAATAAGTCACGGTAAGTTGACTGAGACGTACTGTGCAAGTACACTAAATAACTGTCTATGATTATGATTCATATTTTGTAAATTACGGCAGTGAATACTAATTATATTACATATTACCAATGAATATATAACACTATGGAATGGTCATCCCATTCTAGATTCCATTCAGCAGAAAAAGGAACCGAGGAGAACCATTTGTGTAACCCACGCTCAACACTGGTGTTATATATTCAATGATATTACATATTGAGCGAATAGGAGTCACCTTAAAAATGATGTATGAGATACGAGCTTTGAAATGAAATTATAATAATATGTTAAATACGTAACACTGGCTCAGTATGCTTCAGTCAACTTATCGTGATTTATCTGCTGTGACGTTTGGCTCAACTCAGCGTAGTTTTACGACGGTGTATCTAGGTCCAATGATAACCACTCGATTCATAGATTTTTACCGAGCCTTCTCCATTTAATTTAATTTCTGAAAAAAATTACAGTCTCATTAATTTTGATCGTAGCGACTTATGGCCAGTTGTTTTACGTTTTTCCTTAGTTCCGTTAAAAGCATGTCCCATGGGTAGCCATCTTGAAGCACCAAAATGTCAACCTCTAGCAATCCGCAACGTCGTCATAGAAATAAAGTAGGCACGATCTCGGAATTTTCAATTTTAACCATAGGGCGAGCTATTTTATTGACTTATCATTAGCTGTTCGGGTTAATTATTTTATGCTGACATGGTGATGTGGCTTCTGCTATGCAAAGTAACGGGGCGTTCAGAAACCAATGACGTTCTATTTATCGACCGGGAGCATCACGCCAGCCATCGACTCCTTTAGTTTCCATTATTAGGTGGTTTTATATATATATATATTTCTCATGAAACCCGCTATACCCGCAGGTTAAGTGCAAAGTGCATATAATTAGTACCAACATAACTCACCAGGAGAACGACAAGCCTATTAGGAATAAAAATAAACATTTTCATACAGAGGGGCAACGATAAGCCTTCCTTCTCAAGTTGGTCCAAAATTTGGTGTTCATTGTCAAATAGGATAAGGGTCGGGGCCTTGCAATAAAATTAACACCGGCTGCCTAATTATAGTAGTTGGCTCTATACACCAACAGACAGGCAGAAAATTTCGACCATCGCAAAGCTTTCCTTATACCAACGTACAGCATACATAGGAAAGCAATAAGAGGGTGGCCGGGTTGTGTGATACACCCATTTAATCTTTTGATCCGTGTTGAAATTAATAAATGGCAGCTGTTTACCTGCACAGGATTAATTGATCCCTCATGTATGACAATTTTAACCACTTTTAACACTGTGCGTTGTCTGAAATATAATTTTCAAACTAGCCTAATCTAAAATTGTTAGCAAGTTACACGTCAAGACATTATAATTGCAGTTATGCAAGAGGCTGTACTTGGCGGTTTCAGGCCTGTTTCATTACTGGCCTGCATTTCTGCGATGGATGAATCAGTGGGGTATGGAAAGTCACGGTCAAGGTAGGAAAGGGGTAGGGATACAACTCCAGTTAGCAACATATTACAAACTACTCTTAATATTGTATATAAGCATGCTCAATGTGGGGTACAGTACAGTACATTCACAAGTGTTCGTCAATCATCATGGCATTCAAGGTACGGTGAACAGTGAAAAGTGATTCTTGGTGTTTCAGTGCCCGAGCTTGGATCACCCTATATTGGATAATGGATATACATCCACTCCAACTATATGAGCTTTCGATAAAAAACGTCCCATAATTTTGGCGGCAGCATGCTACACCACAACACCAAAGCAAGGAATATGATACGCAGACACTGCTCATATTACTGACATTGTACTCCAATCGACTTCAGTATGCTATTCCACATCGAATTTTATTAATAACTAAGCTCACTTTGTCTTTTTTCAGATTGCTGTTTTTTCAGCCCTCGTGGCCGTCGCTAGCGCAGGCATTGTCTCGCCCCTGAGCTACACCGCCCCCGCTGTAGCCAAGGTTGCTTATGCTGCACCTGTCGCCACCTACGCTCACGCTCCCATTGCTACCTACGCTCACGCCCCTGTCCTCGCCAAGACTGTCGCCGCTGTTGACACCGACTACGATCCCAACCCCAGCTACAGCTACGCCTACGATGTCCAGGATGCCCTCACCGGCGACAGCAAGAACCAACACGAGTCCCGCCAAGGAGATGTTGTCCAGGGCTCTTACTCTCTGGTTGAACCCGATGGCACCCGTCGCACTGTTGAATACACCGCCGACCCCCACAATGGATTCAACGCTGTTGTCCACCGTGAACCCACTCATGTTAAGGCTGTTGTTGCCCCTGTCGTAGCTAAGTACGCCACCCCAGTATCCACCTATGCTGCCCATGCCCCCGTTGTGGCGCACGCTCCTGTTGCCACCTACTCTCACACCCCTGCCATCTCCTACGCCAGCCATGCTGCCCCAGCTTACGCTTACCATCATTAAGAGCATATGATAATAGTGACGATGCCAATACCATGGCCAAAGGTTCCTTGCGATACACCCTAGCCATAAGAATGGGTTCGCCGCGAAATGGTGTTTGATATGCCATACAGTGTTTGTTGTTGTACATACATGTGTGAAATAAAAGACTTCTTTACAAACCTGTTTAGCGTTATTATACAAATAGAAATAAGAAAAATGTAGCAGCGACATTCACATGTCTCACGATAGGGTATGTTACGTAGGCTACTTCCAAAATTCAATGGTCCCATAGATGACTGATCTGGTGATGGGAGGAAAATCCTACAATGAAAATTTCATTAATAATGTTTTAAAAATTGAAACTATTGTTAATACAATGGAGTCCCTGCAGCTAATGATTATCCCAACGACATTTCACCCATTATGCTATTGGGCACCCTGGGATTAACCGGTTGTTATTCTTCATTAACTGAGTAAGTTAAAAAGAATTTTATTGGTCAATTGAATTAGTGTATTTTGATTTTTTTTTTAAATATTTGGTGTAGTCATGTTTTCGCCTGTTACATTGCGTCAATGGTAAGTTGGCTCAGATTGTCCAATAAATTATCACTTGCAGCCGGTGTAGGTTGACATTGAGGATGGATACCAGCTTAAATAAGCTAGGGATAAGTAAAAGAAATCTTTATTTCATTTCATTTTTTTTTTGTAAATAGAGCCCCAAACTCGCTCTAAGAAATGGTGGCAAGGATGTACTTAAGAACAGAAGTCACCTCCCGAATATCAGATTGGAAGGATTAAGAGTCTGCCCATGAGCAATGGACTCTTGTCTGGATAGAATAGCCTGAATGGTAGTGTGAACCGAGCAGGGAGAAGGAAAAGGCCACAAGGGCAAAAAACCTTCCCATGAGTCTGAATGATTGTGTGTGATTAGAGTGTTAGTTTACATATTGCACTGCCATCGCTCCAAAGGTCGCTCGATACGCGAAAGCTAGAGTGTGAAATGTTACTTTTTGTAAAAATTGCCAATATCATATTGCCCCTTGTCCGGGATTATCGGACAAGGAAAACCCCAAAAGAAAGACAGAAAGAAAATTTGTCTTTATTTTCCATGTGGGCGAAGTGTGTGAAGAAATGAGAATATATTATGTTTTTAGAATCCCAAAACGAGCATAGGTAGTATAGGTGGTAGGTACTAAGTGGCTCCCATCATTTTTCGGAAATCTACAGAAAGCCGAATCGGAAGAAAGTCGCCACGATAGGAAAAAAGCCAACGGCCATACCAAGCTGAATCCACCAGAACAGCGCCTGATCAAAACTGCAGCAATCTTGGTAGTGTGCACAGCGTTGGCAGGGGAACACGGTGGGACATGATAACGCGCTTGAGACTCACAGTCTAAGTGCGTGTCGAGTCCTGGTCATTTCCGAATGAATTGTGCCATAAGTTAATAAACAGACATACTCCCCCCCCCCCCAGGGTGACAGGGTTGCTTAAAGCAGAAAGCAGGCGTTGGAAAAAACAAAACAACATGATAGGACTTACTATGAACATTTCCTTAGTATTCCACTTTCCGGAGCTACATCAACGTTGGAGGGAGCCACCCATTGGCTGACTTCTTCGATGAAAACATAAAATTGGTAGAATTCACTAGTCACCATAGGAGCAGAAAAAACGGCTTCCTTCAGATTGCACTTTCTTTGCAATATGAGTGATAGTGGGAGGCACCATTAAAGAGCCGGTCCTAGTTTAATCGAATAAGCTTTCCAATCGAATTAGGGTAGGACCCGAGATAAATAAAATGATTTCTCCACAGCAAATAATTTTCCTAGGGTTAAATATTGGTTTGCTTCAAAATTCCCTATCCCGAAGCACGGAATGATGTATGGAACAAAGACCCATAACCAGGATTATAATTCGGGGAGGGCTGCAATCATATACGCAGTAGTGAAATGTCGCCCATTCGGAAAGTTCAATTCTATCTATTGTAAAGTCAAACGATTTAGGAGGGGGGAGGGGGCTGCCGCCCACCATCTGTTTACGGGCCTGATGGGACGATTGCATAGTCAAAAACGGCCAGATCAACATTACAACACAGTAACTATGGCAAGGTGGTAGCGTGCTCGTACTTGTGCAAGTCTCTACACCATTTGATCGGAGACGTGTCGTAACTCAACACGGGTACTAACCTACAGAGGCGACTGAAGAGGTAAATCGGATACATTCACTAAATTGTTTGTATGCGATTAACTTTTAAAAAAAAAAATTAATTAAGGCATTAATTATATAATAATTTATAGTACAAAACCGGATCTTTGCTTGGGAAAGCTACCTGTTCTGTTTTGTTCCTCTAATTAACACCTAAAACATACCTTAAGTTAGAAAGCACCGACAGAATGGTTCAGCAGAAAATTTATTTTTTAGTACTTTTTCATTCAAATTGAGTATTTTCTTTTCATTCTTTTTACCCCCAGAACATAACTATTAAGGGGCAATGGTCTATTTAACAGCCCAAATATCCATACATGAACTAAAATTTATTTATCTGTTATAAATAATTTAATTTTTACATGCAAAAATTCGTATAAATCACTTGCGCAGGATTTATTATTAACTCATGCATGATTAAACAAGACAAGACAAGACACTTTTGATAATGCACAATTCCGTTAAAAAAATTTCCAATCTAACCTAGCCTAAAATTTATCAGAAGTCACACGCCGAGACATTATAATTACAGTTATGCAAGAGGCTCAACTTAGCGGTTTCAGGTAAGTTTCATGACTGGCCCGCATTTTTGCATGAAATGAATCAGTGGGGACTACAAAGTCACGGTCAAGGTAGTAAAGGGGTAGGGAGGCACGTCCAGTAAGTAACATACTACCAACTACTCGTAGTATATAAGCTTGCTCAAGGCGGGACACAGTACAGTACATTCACAAGTCTCAGTCTATCATCATGGCATTCAAGGTACGGTGAAAAAGTCAAAGTGATTCATGGTGTTTCAGTGCCCCAGCTAGGATTAACCTATATTGGATAAACTTTAGACAGAACCAAAGGTGCTTTCGATAATGCCGCCCTATGTTTCTGGAACAAAATTAAACCAAGGCTATGAAATAGGACGAATGCCCTGTTTACTTGGCAGTTTATCGGACTGCACTCAAACTCAAATTATGCAACAGCAACACCACATCATATTTTGCAAAGAACTAAGCTCAATTTGTATTTTTTCAGATTGCAGTCTTTGCCGCCCTCGTGGCCGTCGCTAGCGCAGGCATTGTCTCCCCCCTGAGTTACGCAGCCCCCGTAGCTACCTACGCGCATGCTCCTGTCGCCACCTACGCTCACGCCCCAGTCATCGCCAAGACTGTCGCCGCTGTTGACACCGACTACGATCCCAACCCCGCCTACAGCTACGCGTACGATGTTCAGGATGCCCTCACGGGCGACAGCAAGAACCAACACGAGTCCCGCCAAGGAGATGTTGTCCAGGGCTCTTACTCTCTGGTTGAACCCGATGGCACACGTCGCACTGTTGAGTACACCGCTGACCCCCACAACGGATTCAACGCTGTTGTCCACCGTGAACCCGCTCACGTTAAGGCAGTTGTTGCCCACGCCACCCCTGTTGTAGCTAAGTACGCCGCCCCAGTAGCCACCTATGCCGCCCATGCCCCAGTCGTTGCTCACGCCAGCCCTGTTGCCTATGCTAGCCATGCTGCCCCTCTCTCCTACGCTAAGGCCGTTGCTCCCGTAGCCACCTACTCTCACACCCCTGCCATCTCCTACGCCAGCCACGCTGCCCCAGCGTATGCTTATCATCATTAAGCCCACCGAGCTGAGCGTAAATTAAGAATAGGCTTGGCCAATGCCACGTCCAAAGTAGAAGGTTCCTTGCGAGACGCCCTTTCACTAGCCATAAGAAAGGGTTTGCAGTGTTTAGGTGTCTCCAGTATTC
The DNA here is from genome assembly GCA_963971405.1 of Psococerastis gibbosa. NCBI lineage: Eukaryota > Metazoa > Arthropoda > Insecta > Psocodea > Psocidae > Psococerastis > Psococerastis gibbosa. The sequence goes on from OZ020484.1 coordinate 29,349,652, forward strand.
GTTGTTGTATATAAAATCGTGAAATAAAATATTTTTATAAAACATATGTTGCGTTATTATACAAATGAGAAATAGAAGTGTTCACTGTTCATGCTTCTTGACACATTCCATTGTGCTTTCCTATTTATCAATAATTAGCATACGTAACATAACATATAAATTATGAGTAGTTTCAAGGTAATTAACTATAAGCCGTACTAGGGTTAAATTTCGACTGTCTCGACTTTCCCTACCCTAAAGTATTGGATTGATTGATTAAATTAAATAACGACTTTTTGGGTTCTATTACTAAGCCAACCTAGCGGAGTTAGGGCTACAACTAAGGCTACTACTAACGTATAAATAAGAAAACAAATATAGTATAACAATAAACCATAGATAGAATGAGCCTCATGCCTAATAAATATCGTTCATGGCTGAATGTCTCAAAAGCAAAAAAAAAAAAAAAAAAAAAAAAAAAAATAGAGCCTAATTTATACAAATCATCCAATGCTATAGTTTAAGAATATCATGGTGTACTCACCAACTATTCTCAAAGGCGTCAGTGCCAAGGAATTTGATTCCCAGTGCGCGATAGAAAGCAAAGACCGGTCCAAGTTCACTCGAACATGCTTTCCAATTTATAAATTAGTAGATATAGACATGTGTAATTTCATAGGAAATAATTTTCCTATGGTTAAATTTCAGATCCCTCGAGAGGGGGGGGGGGGGGTCCACCTCAATATAGTAAAAAAAACCTTTAAGCTTAATTGCATATTCTGGAACGAACAGACCAATACATTGTAACAGTAGTAACAATGACACACACATGGATACACATTATATTGGAGCATTGTATTGGAGCGTAAATTTTCCATAATTTCTCAAAAAATATTTTTTTGCACAGAAGCAAATATTTTTTTGGGAATGCAACCTGTCCGTTATTGTTACTCAATTTAACACCTAAAACATACCTGAAGGTAGAAATCATCGATAGAAAGGTTCCACAGAAAATATATTTTTTAGTCATTTTTTATGAAAATTGAGATATTTTTATTTTTTTACCCCCAGAATCAAACTATCAAGGGGCAAGTGACCCCCACGCATTTCGTTAACATTAATAACGAATATAATATTTGTGAATTTAAAAGAAATCATAGGAGCCGTCTTTGAGAAATAACTTTTTTACACGTTTTTTATGAGTTTTTTGAAAATAAAACCCCCCAAATTGAGTTAGTCCAAAATAAAAATAAAAACGGCCTCGAGGTATGATTTTTGTGAACCTATATGCAAAATTTCATCAAAATCAGCCGAGTAGTTTGCCCGGAAATCGATGAACAGACAGACATACAGACATTTCGTAAAAACCACTTTTTTTGGTTCCCTGGACCTCAAAACGTGTAAATCCGTTGAAATCTCGGAATCGAAAATTTGGACCATCACAAGGCTTTCATTATACTACGTATAAATTCTAAAGCAATAATGCATGTGGATCATGATTAAACCTTTAGCTCAACTACACCCCATAGGAGAGATTGAAACTAGATGCTTCACCAATGACAAAAAATTGTTCTATGTTCATCCGTATGAACAGAGATACAGAACATACAGTAAACGGCAGTTAACGGCAGAAACTCTCGAACACTTCTATGATTTAAGAATTGACAAAATTAATACAAGGGGATTCAATACCTAATTATCGTATCGTATTAGGTGTAAAGCATGCTTTATAACATCGAGTTTGTGGTTCTCGATCGTAAAATATGCCACGACATTTAGGCCTAGCACTATGCGATGATTTAAAAATATTTTTGAAGTACCCTAAAATTTGTCATAAGCCGCACGCCAAGCCATTACAGCCTAATAGGAGTTATGCAAGAGGCTGTACAGTTTCAGGTTTGTTTCATTACAAGCCCGCATTTTTGCATGGGATGAATTAGTGGGGACTACAATGTCACAGTCAAGGTAGGAAAGGGGTAAGGATGTAAGTCCGGTTAGTAACATATTACAAACTGCTCGTAGTATATAAGGTTGCTCAAGGCGGGACAAAGTACAGTACATTCACAAGTCTCCGTCAATCAACATGGCATTCAAGGTACGGTGAACAGTGCAAAGTGAGTTTTTTTGTTTCAGCGCTGGGATAACAATATTTTGGATAAACTTCACACACTGGCAAGGGTACTTTCGAAAAACCGGACAATATTTTCGTATGTGAGCTCCACAAAGTCTATGGAATGCCATGGATACAATGCATACTTGACGGTATATCGCACTATACTCGGGCCTTCAGTAGCCTACACCACATCGAATTTTATAAATAACTAAGCACAATTGTATGTTTTCAGATTGCAGTCTTTTCTGCCCTCGTGGCCGTCGCTAACGCAGGCATTGTCTCCCCCCTAGGCTACGCCGCCCCCGTAGCCACCTACGCTCACGCCCCTGTCCTCGCCAAGACTGTCGCCGCTGTGGACACCGACTACGACCCCAACCCCGCCTACAGCTACGCCTATGATGTTCAGGATGCCCTCACTGGAGACAGCAAGAACCAGCAGGAAACCCGTCAAGGAGATGTTGTCCAGGGCTCATACTCTCTGGTTGAACCCGATGGCACCCGTCGCACCGTCGAATACACCGCTGACCCCCACAACGGATTCAACGCTGTTGTCCACCGTCAACCCGTTCATGTTAAGGCTGTTGTTGCCCACGCCACCCCTGTCGTAGCTAAGTACGCAGCTCCTGTTGCATATGCTACCCATGCCCCAGTCGTTGCTCACGCCGCACCTGTTGCCTATGCCAGCCATGCTGCCCCCCTTTCTTACGCTAAGTACGCTGCTCCCGTAGCCACCTATGCTGCCCATGCCCCAGTTGTAGCACACGCCCCCGTCGCCACGTACTCTCATGCTGCCCCTGCCATCTCTTACGCAAGCCACGCTGCCCCAGCTTACACCTACCATCATTAAGAGCATACGATATTTGTGACACGTACAATGTCATGTCCAATGTAAAAGGTTCCTTGCGAGACCCCCTTTCTCAAGCCATAAGAAAGGGTTTCCCATGTTATGGTGTTTGTTATGCCATTAAGTATTCGTAGTTGTACATACATACATGACTGTTTAAAATAAAATAAATTTTTTTTGTGAAATTGATTAGTTTAATTGTGTAAATAGAAATAAATAATTTGGCAGCGTCATTAACTCTTTCGCACATGTCTCACAATATGGTCCATTATGTAGGCTGCTTCCAAAATTATATTGAGTTGCACCACTGATCTGGTGATTGGTAGAGAATCTCGCAGTGAAACTTTTTAAAGTTTATTTTTTTTTAACTTTTTTAAAACTTTTATTTAGTAACAGAAATCTTGATTCAGACATTTGAACAATTTTGCGGAGAACATTTTCAAACTGTCCACGCTTTGCAATACTGCTATGATTCGCTTAATATTATCGTATGTGCCGTAGAATGATAATGTAGAACAGTGGTTCTCAAACTTTTTTTTGGAGGCGATGCCTTTTTTTACATGGATTTAGTAAGCGGTGCTCTGCATATGGATATTCAGTAGTGTACAAGTAGGTTTACAGAGCAAATCCTACCAACCCTACCTTTTCGTATCTGTCCTAAATACTTGTAACACCTCAATATCATGAACATTTATGTTCTTCGTGTCCTTGCGCAGGAGCCAGCGGAATCGGGAGATATGAAGGGGGGCCCGGTCTCTCACGGGTGAAACACTTTGAAAATAGCGCTGAAATAGTGGGGTTTTACGCATTTTGAGTGCAGTAACACTTTGCTGTGTCCGCCTCTGGTTTTCAGGTTATCGATATATGGCTTAAGCATTCGGCATTAAGGTTTTCATTTTACAGGGAATTTGTATAATTAGGAACAAGGGGGGCCCGGCGGTCTCCCCCGGGGTGAAACTCTGAAAAATAGCGCTGAAATAGTGGGGTTTTACGCATTTTGACACTTTGCTGTGTCCACCTCTGGTTTTCAGGTTATCGATATTTGGCTTCAGCATTCGGCTTAGTTTAATAGTTTTTTTTTTACTCGACAAGGGTGCCAAATTAACAATAAAATAACCTCTGGTGGGAAAATGAAATTATTTCAATTTTAAGAGAGAAAAAATACTTTAATATTTTTAAATTGTCGGTATTTATGTTTTGCCTAGTCTAAATTCTAATATGGAATTAAATTTGTCCCATGGCGCCGCGGTGCCCCTAGCGAGTTGTCGCGGTGCACAGTTTGGGAACCGCTGATGTAGAATATGTTGCAGGAACCCTTGTAAAGTATACGTCTTAAGAAATTAGAAATTTATAAGTAGTAGTGTAGTTTATTTGTTTTTTAGAAGGCCTCGAATGTGCATACAGAGTGCTAAAGCTGGAATAATGTCTACATTCTTAGTGAAAATTGACGATAAAAAGAAGCCACAAATTATTTACCACGGTATGCAAAAGTAGGAAGAGATGATGATGTCACCACACCAGAGATGGCTAAAAAAGTCAAAATTTTGGATATGCGGCTATTCCACTGTTCAATATTCCGTCATTTGTGCACCAATAATTGTTGAGATTTTTTTTTTTTTTTTTTATAGAGTAAAAAATCTCATCAATTATTGAAGCACAAATGACGGATTATTGACAAGTGGAAAAGCCGCCATTGGAAAGTGCTTGTTTAGGTACATATAGAGACTTTTTGTAATTATACAGTATTATATTAATAACAACTAAGTTATTTAGTGCAAATCCTAACTGAATACCTACTCTATCAAAAAGAGGATTAACCTAATAGTTATAATAATTAATTAATATTTGTAAATTATTTTTTACCACATACTGAACATTTTCTTTTAAAAACAAAGACATCAGAACCGAGTAAGATTCACAGGGTACTTTGCCATAGTGCTAGCAGAAGAGGTGTGGTCGATTTCTGAACGATTTCGGAAGCTGGCGTGAAGCCGACCGCACGAAAGTGCACGGTTTTCCCTTAGACACGCCAAATCACAGAAATCGTCTGAATTAAACTCTGTGGGTTTGCACCAACCACTCACCAAGTCCTATTCCTACAGTGGTAAATGACGTCGGCAAATCACGACTGCGAGAAACGTACGAGTGTATCGAGCCTTATGGTTCACGTAGACGCGTTACGACGAGACAACTCTCCTTAATACAGTACGATGCGATCGCTGGAAAATGTAAACTATTTTTTCACAAAGAACCTGTTGAGACATATTCATTATTACAGTTATGCAAGAGGCCGTATTTGGCGGAACGCGCAAGATCACCATCAGGTCGGCCTCATTACCGGCACGCATTTTTGCATTGGAAGAATCAGTGGGAACTCCAGTGTCATGGTCAAGGTAAGAAAGGGGTAGGGAGGCACGTCCAGTTAGCAACAAACCACTGATAGTATATAAGCATGCTCAAGGTGGGGCACAGTACAGTACATTCACAAGTGTCAGTCAACAACATGGCTTTCAAGGTATGGTGAAAAGTGCAAAGTGATTAGATTACCTTACCCTATTCTGGATTACTTTTTCACCCAATTAAGCGTGTTTTCGAAAAAACGTCCTGTATTCTTATTGAGTCAGCTACACCACGGCTAAGATTCCCACAACTACACTGCTTACATGAAGCTTGATCGGTGGTCATTTACTTCGAATTTTATAAATATCTAAGCTGAAGTTGTATCTTTCAGATTGCAGTCTTTGCCGCCCTCGTGGCCGTCGCCAGCGCAGGCATTGTCTCCCCCCTGGGCTACGCAGCCCCCGTAGCTACCTACGCTCATGCTCCCGTCGCCACCTATGCTCACGCTCCTGTCATCGCCAAGACCGTTGCCGCCATTGACACCGACTACGATCCCAACCCCAGCTACAGCTACGCCTACGATGTCCAGGATGCTCTCACCGGCGACAGCAAGAACCAACACGAGTCCCGTCAAGGAGATGTGGTCCAGGGCTCTTACTCTCTAGTTGAACCCGATGGCACCCGTCGCACCGTTGAGTACACCGCTGACCCCCACAATGGATTCAACGCTGTTGTCCATCGTGAACCCGCTCATGTTAAGGCTGTTGTTGCCCACGCCGCCCCAGTTGTAGCTAAGTACGCCGCTCCCGTAGCCACCTATGCTGCTCATGCTGCCCCTGTTGCCTATGCCAGCCACGCTCCTGTCGTAGCACACGCCCCCGCCATTTCCTACGCTAGCCACGTAGCCCCTGCTTATGCTTACCATCATTAAACCCTACAGAAAAGAGGGAGTTTGGAAGAGGCTTTGGCTACTACCAAAGGGTTTATTGCAGACGACCTTTGTCTAGTCGCAAGAAGGGGTTGCCATGTGAAGCCCATGACATACCAAACAGTATTCGTTGTGTTTGTACATTTGTGAAATATAAAACTTTTTTATAAAATTGATTGTTCTTGTTAAATTGATTGATTGGTCTCGTTCAACTAGTACAATAGCCTAGTTGCAACTACTCATAAGCTGTGATCTTGTACCGCATTGGAAGATTTGAGTCATTTCATTATTTATTTAACTTGGGATTTCCTAAGGAAAATAGGACAAGGTATAATATATTTATGAAATCGTGCTTTACCACGTTAAGAATCGTTTAAAATTAATAAAATTCATTAACTGATGCTCCTCTATTTAGAAAATAAATTAGGCCTACAAAATTCGAAGTTTTCAAACGGTATACTAGGCACAGACAAAATGTAGAGGATTCCTTTGATGAGGCTTTTTACCTGTAGAAGAATACTTAGTGTATTAGACGTAAAAGTATATTTAAACCAAACTTTAGATTCATGATACAAAACGTATTTAGGCCCAATAACTAGTGCTCAAGCAATATCTCATTTACAGTACAAACGATATGTAGTGAGGTTTTCAGTAAATGTATGGTATAAAATTCAGTAAGTTAAAAAAATTAAACATTAGAAACATTTTTTTTTTTTTTTCATTGTGGGCTCACATACAGCCATGGTGGGGACCTTTAAAAACATAGACTGGATGAATTAACGCAATGCAACGAATAGTGCACACAATGCGTTAATTAGGCCATGTATAACAACTTGCATTACCTTAACATATCCCACCTCATACCACATGGAAAATTAATTGGCTTCAAACGTAACACTGAAGGAGTCATAATATTACTAAATTTAACTAGTACAATATTATATCATGAATGAGATCCTCCACGTGTAAACTAAGGTACTTCATTATAAGAATATAGCCCAGTCAACGAAGAGGTATAGAGGGAGTTGGAGGGAACACAATTTTTGACTTCGTAACTTTGTTTAGACTAGTTAGGAGGTGAACATATCAAAAGTCCTCACTCGTAGCCCTTGACCCGGGGGGAGGGGGGCTTTGAAGGTACCTTTTTTTGGTTTTTCGCGTATATTTCGGAAATTATGCGCCCAGCGATATTTCTGCTCTATACAAAATTAATGCTGATTAAATTTGCTACAATTTATATGAAGTAAAGTTTTTTGATATCTTGCATTGTTTTCGAGATATCTGCCCCATGAGAACAAAGTAATTGACTGAAATGGCACTCTATTGTATTTTTTTGACTTTTCAAAAGGTGCCAATAAAAAATATTTTTTTTTTCTTTTCTTTTTGCTCTTTTGCCACATGCACAAACAATATGTTCATAGCAACGGATGCATGTTGTTAAGAGCTATTTAGACGTCCGTCCAATACTCATTATGTGTACATACCGGTAATGGTGTATATTTTGGCCAATACGTTTGAAGCCTCTCAACACTAGAATTGGTTTAACTTAGGAAGGAAAGTATATCAAACAGTAAAGTAATATAAATTATTGAAGGGAACTTAATGATCTACAACTCTATGACCTGCATTTATTTTTTGGTTGCATCGTTGAAGAGTAATCCTGTCAAAAAGTTCAAAAAAAGTTAGGAAAAAGTGGATTTTTCCAAAATTACTGATTTTCCCGAGCAGATATCACAAAAACTATGCAAAATATCAAAAAACTTTACTTCATATAAATTGTAGCAAATTTAATCAGCATTAATTTTGTATAGAGCAGAAATATCGCTGGGCGCATAATTTCCGAAATATACGCGAAAAACCAAAAAAAGGTACCTTCAAAGCCCCCCTCCCCCCGGGTCAAGGGCTACGAGTGAGGACTTTTGATATGTTCACCTCCTAACTAGTCTAAACAAAGTTACGAAGTCAAAAATTGTGTTCCCTCCAACTCCCTCTATACCTTTTTTGAGCTAATAAGGTCGATATGGAAGTATAAACGGAATCGGGATTCAAACCAGAGTCCCTAACGCTGACGCCTGATAATCATTTTTTCTTTCTGAAAAGTCTTTGCCTACCATTTTAATTCCATCACTAAATCACTAAATTGCTGTTATGCCGTAGAATACCTTTAATTAAATCAGAATTTATAAGTAACTAGTTTTTAGGAATCTATTTGCTTCAGATGCCGATATACAAGCATAGACTAACCAAGCTGTAACCGAAAAGTTGGAAAAAAAACGAATAAAGAATGAGGAAGAAAGCTCTAGCCTCACCCTCGAAGATGGAAGCCAACTCGCTTCTGAGAAGGACCGATAGCGATTCCCCTCAAAAAATCAGACTAGGAAGGATTTTATGGGCCTGCACTGGGGAGAACCACTTTGAACTTGGCTGGGTGAAAGACAAAGCACTAGGAAGAAAACCTCCTCCACGGCTCCGTGTGTGTTTACCTACATAAATTATTTATTTGGTTACTAATTATGATAGCAGATTAGAGTGGAGATAGTAATATCCAAAATGTAGTATTAGACATGACAGCTAGGGACTTTTCCAGAAAGGGTAATATCATCCAGGTTATCAGGACAACAGGGTATCCATATCACAGGTAAACCGCCATGAGAAACATACACCGTAACTTTCCCCGTGTCTAACGACGACAGATGTAGCTCCTGATAGCTAGGGCTCATCTCAAGGGCTTATTGCCCAAACTGACGACGGGAAAATTATATTAGTTAGTTCCGACAAGTAGATGTGGAGTTAGTAAAGGCTCCAGCTGGAAAAATGCTAGAAGGAATGATGGATTAGGTACCTTATTTCAAGCCTTATTACCTTATTTCATAGAAATTTAGGACGTTATTTCAGGCTACTGACGAATGTTGTATAGGTATATAATTTTTAATTATTTTTATTTTACAAAACTGTTAAATCATCAATTTATTGTTTAATTACCTGGTTTAAAAAGTTTGTACTAGGTTTATTATTATTATTATTATTATAAAAATAAAATAAAATAAACATTATAAATAAATATAAAAAAAAAATAATAATGATTAAGCTTTGTTTAGCAGCACTGTATGAGTCCTTTGTCCCAAATAAGCGCAAGCTTGGGGATGCGGGATGTATTATTCTGTAAGTTATTGTATTTTTGTAATATATGCTCCTTGTCCAGGGAATACTGGACATGGAAAAGAAAGAAGAAGAAGAAGAAGACTTCCTCCACAAATGAAAAAATTTAAACAGATGGGTGAGTTAAAAGCGGGTATAAAAAGATGGTTGGTGAATGGGATTTAATAACAATAAAAACTGACATTAAAATAACAAGTAAAAAAATAAATAAATAAATAAATAAACATTATAAATAAATAACAAAAATAAATGATTAAGCCTTGTTTAGCAGCACTGTATGAGTCTTTTGTCCCAAATAAGCGCTAGCTTGGGGATGCGGGATGGTATTATTATGCATTGTATTTTTGTAATATATGCTCCTTCTCCAGGGAATACTGGACAAGGAAAAGAAAGAAAGAATGAAAGAAAGAAAGAAAGAAAGATTAATATTATTTGCAAGACATACAGCAAGTTATTTTGTCTATAAAAGTATTACGCCAATACACAGAAGCAAAAAGTAGTAGACATTGATATAAACGATCCAACGCGAAGCCATGACCAATAATATATTATTTAATTCAACACACCTTAATGCACTTCACGTAAGCAATTAAAATGGAACCGGCGCCACCTTAATTTGCCAAGACATTCCAAGAATGAGAGGAAAACAAAATGTTTCTTAATTCAGCTACATGCTCCCATACAATCATAATCACGGAGACGTGCACACATGATCTAATGCACATGAGCCAATACAATACATTGGTTCTTGTGACAGTCACGAGAAAACAATGCGGTTCAGGAGCAGGTCAGTCTATCTGCCGGGATCAATAAAAGTGAAGAGGCGGTCTGCAAGCACCCAAGCGCAACGACCGAATTGATCGCGACCTTTTATCACCTTTACTGTTCGAAACAGGTGTAGAGTGGGCTATGATTATGTTTGCGGAAGCCACATGGCAGTGTTGACGATAGCGGTAGAAGTCAACCATTGCCAAAATATGGCGGAAGGTTAGAATCATGGCAAGTTGAAGAATAACCGCCATAAGTTTAAGCCCGTCAGGGGACAAGGAATAGGATTAGAAATGAAGTGAAGTGAGTTTAGGGTGGAAGAACCATCGAAGATAACGAGAAGGAGACTGCAATGGTTTGAACATGCACAGCGAATGGGTAACAACAGGTAGGAAATGGGTGGAGGAAGAAATAGAGGGAAGACGAAGAAGAGGATGACCAAGGAAGAGGAAGAAACCAGATTGACGACAACCTCAGAAGAATGGAAATGGTACCAGAGGTGCTGAATAATCAGAAATGGAGAGACATGAGGGAGTGGAGGAGGCTCACATGTAACAACCGGGCAACTGGAGCTGATTATTGATGATGACGGCTATAAGTTCAATGACCTGTCCTAAATGGATAAATAGTAGACATTTGGGTTTCATTCGATTATGGGCGGTTCCAATCATGCGTTGGAAATCTTCACAACAATTATTTCCAATGGATCGCCGATGCTATGGGGATAGGGTGAAGTGAGATGCAAGTCAAATTGGCGGGATGAAACTAAAGTGAAATGAAAAAATAATGGGACAATCAAAAGTGCAAAAGCTGATGGTACTCTCTTATATTTCATTCAAATTTCAAGTATTTTTTTTATGTAGAAACCAACCCAGTATCGTAGACAAAGAGAAAATAGACTAATGAATAATATATTCATATATATAAGCACTTAAAAGTGCCATAACTTAAAAGATCCCGTTGACGGAGCATGCCACGAAGAATCCGGAAAAGTCAGCTAGAAAGTCTGAAAATAATTTATTTTTAATGTGCGATAATAAAAGTTTGAAAATTAATTGAATATGAATGAATATATTTTAATACAATACAATGCAACAATACACAATACAACAACAATTTATAAAAATCACGCCACTGGGCAAATGCCCGAGTGTGGCTTACATCCGTTAACACAACGAAATACTTTATATCAGAAAAAGTTTGCTAGCAAGGCTACAATAAAATTATACACATGTTCAATTTTGTTTTTCGCACATATTACTGTACTAGCACTGTATAGAACTGTATATTGTTATAAATAGACTTTGCAAAGTATCAAATGTCGAAAACATCACGCACTTTAACGACTTGAACATAATTAGCTTTTTCCTTTTTTATAATATATGAACTTCCAGAACTTCGGCATATGAAATGTAGGTCATTGTAATTTCAGCCTTTCCCGTTAACTGTTGAAATTTTCCATTAAGTATCTATATTTCTTGGTGTCAGTACCTTTATGTTTTTATTATGAAGACCATGGATGTTTATAACATAACACAGTTTATCAACCAATATATAATCAATCAATATAATACATACGATATACATTAGTGATACAAAAATACTCGTATGTTTCCAACATTGCGGAAGAGTCAAAGATCTGACAGCTAATGATTGTCGCTTTTTTAACCACCGTTCGTCAAGAAATGTTGACACTCACAAATAAAATTGCGTTTAAAATATTAGAATTACATTTCTTAGAAAATCAAAAACATAACACTATGGCTGATAAATCAAACATGTTAGCAGAAAAAAGGCACATTTATAAGCACTTCGCCAAATGTCTAGAACAATGTCCACGGTTTTGAAGTAAAACCTTAGTCCAGTCACTCCAGTTCGCCATTAGAGGAAGCAGTAAGAGCGGTCCAGAAGGCCGAAATATCCTAATGATAACATCACCTCATTTTTTGCGAAGTTTAGTAGGCTAGCATTGTTTACTTGTCAGAGCGCAATAACGATATCAATGATAGCGGGTTTGTTTAGTTACCCACACCACCAGTATTTTGCGGTGTACGGGGACAGCCTCCTCGGAAAGAAGTGCATGTTGCGATGGGTGAAAGGCTTGGCATTACATCAGACGCGAGTGTATATATACAACGAGCTTCGCAGAACCATATCATTAGGTCCTGTAATCACTACTAGACGAGTGTTGTGTCCCAAACATGTTGGAATCCAGGGTGAGTAGACATCATACAATACAATAGGAAAGATGGAAGAAAGGGCGCAGCAGTTTGGCAAAAAGGCTCAGAAAAGATTCAGCATTATAAGTATTCTAATTGATAGGTATTGTAACCATTGCAAAACAAATATATAGCGTCCCAAATATATTATATATATATATAATGAGATAATACATAATTTCCACACTTTGCTAAGTCAAATACATGTGCCACACTCCCACGCTTCGGCTTGAGGGGGCGCAGCTTGTAATTTTATGTTCACCTATATTTTGTTGAGAAATACACGGTTTTCGATCTATATCTATCTATCTATCTACATTGTCAAATCAGTTTGTAACAGTATCAGTAACGACATTCAATTTCCTCTAAGGAGCAGATAACCTCATTGAGGTACAGTACAGATCTTTAACAGTTGTTTTTACATTTAGTTTATTACATATTTTTGTGACCCAATAATTTGTCACAATTTTTATCTAGGTTTATTGTAGAGCGAGTATGAACGTGAGTTGGGGCGGGGAAACTATCGAGGCTATTGTATGCATGAGTAGAATACCATAGGAACGATGGAAGGAAAGGGGAAGTACTTGAAGGCTGCAGCAGTTTTGGCAAAAAGGTTCACAAAGTGTCCGCAGTTTGGAATATTCTTATAGGTATTGTAATGACTGAAACACGCTTTGTTGCGTCCCCAAACATGTTAGAATCCAAGGAGAATCGAATTGAATAAAATAGGAAGGATGAAAGGAAAGGGGGAGGTGCTTGAAGGGTGCAGCAGCAAAAAACTACAGGGCACTGAACTGCAGCCATTTACATTAGGAACATTTTTCTTGACGAATTATTAGAAAGCCACCCCAAGAGAAATCCCCTATCGGCTATCACTAACCTATAATAACAGCTCAAAAATGACACAGCTTTCTCCTTAATCCGTCTGTATTTTGTTAATGCACAGTATTTAGCTTATTAAAATGACTTTGTACTCTGCGTTACATATGTCGTTAACTCTTTAGTTGTAGACTTACAGACTCGCATAGTCCCCGTGTACCATATCGAAAGATGTAAAGAAACCAGGAAGGATTGTGTCTAGGCGGGGTGGTGTAGTGGCTAATTGCCCCTCCAGACCCCAAAAGTTTTTTTTTTTTTTTTTTTTTTTTTTTTTTTTTTTTTTAAATAAATGCCTGTCTGTGTTTCAATTTGCGGCCCAACTACTCGACCGATTTAAATGAAATTCGACAAGTAGGTTAACAAAAATATGGTCCAGGGGAAATTATTTCATTTCTAGGATAACTTCCTTTTGGGGGGTTTTTTACCCCATAACACAAAAAAAAAACTGCCACAATTTTTTTAATTCACTTACATTGTAGTCCTTATTATTTTAAACAAAACGCATTAGGTCGCTTCCCCCTTGAACTTTTGGCTCTGGGGAGAAAAAAATACAAAAATGACTAAAAATAATTATATTGCCGAAAAACGCTTTCATTCGTTCATTTTAACTTCTAGCAGGATTTAGATGTTAAATAGAGTAACAAATCCCAACAGGTTGCTTTCTCAGCCGCAAGTTTTTTTTAAACAGGTACCGTAGAGGAAACTCTATATATGCATCATGCTTTGCCTCCCGTTGTTAGCACATTGTACAAATTTGCCCCATTTGCACAATGGAATTCTTCAATCCGACAATAATCCAATGCTTTTGGATAATCATGCCAGCCAAAAACAAGTTATACTAATTGATAAAGCATGTACGGGTTAACTCGTACCGGTTCTTTAAATTGGACGTGACGTCATTGTCTTAGAATAAGAAGACGAGGGTTGGTTGGCGATGGTTACGGAACTTCAACTTCAAATTATTAATTACAGATTAGTAGAAATCCAATCTGTGCAAATAATTGCAACTATTATTTTGGAGAACCACAAACCAATGACTAGGCTTTCTCTGTGGTGGTACCGTGCGGTAATTCCTCTGTACCAAGTGCCCCTCGTTGCGCTATTGGATTAAAGCCATATGCTGCGGCATCTTTCAGAAAAATTTATGTGTCGTCAAGACCGACAGTGGTTTCGTTTCCCTTTCAACACTTTTTTGGCTGGTCCACTGGAACCGATTAAAGACGGCGAATTGAATCGTTTGTAAAGGATAAACCATTGCTTAAAAAAAATATAATTGTTACATATTTCAATTTGCCATGTATTCTTTAGGCCTCAGAAAGGCAGATATCGTGGGTTCAAGTCCCGCTCTGCCCAGTTTTTATATTTGTTTCCCTTTTCGGATGCAACCACTTAAACATCCAATACAAAATACCATAAAATCGCCACTATCTTGATTTTTGATTAAGCATCAGAAGTCAATTCCTTCGCAAGAATATTAGTTCTGGAAAAGATCTGTGAAGAAAAGGGATTAGAAATTTAGCGCGATGAGCGCGCGTTCAGTGTCCCCGGACTAATAGGCGCTCAATTTCAAAATGCCTTTCCTTTACAAATCAGAGTTCAACGGCATATCTTCAAGGGGGAAAATTCACTGACTTGAATGGCCAGTCATACTCAGGTACAGTAGATATAGGAGGCTCGAAGAATGAAACCAGTTTTATAAGAATATTACAACTACAGAAGTCGTAGGCCTTGATTAAAAAAACCTATAGTAACTTAGTATTAAGTAAATCCAGCTCGGTCAGTGTTTACACTGCTTTCTTTGTCGGCCCACTGATTCGGCCGAAATTTTTTTAAAAGTGGCATTGGTATGAAACCCACCAGACAATCAACATACCAACCTAACTCATTGTTTACCTGCCATTAAGAGAACATAGCATAAATAGACTTTGGTAAGCACTGGTTCAAACCTAAATATGAGACTTTTTAGTTTTATTAATTATTCATAACTAAGCTCCATTCGGTTTTGGATAACTAGAGTTTATGTATCAAATCACAGAGAAGTTTCAATGAATGATTGTGCGTTTGAGCTCTCATTTTACATAATTTGATGAAATGATAAAAAAAATGATCAATGTTCTGCTACATGTTAAAAGCTGCTTCAAGCTATATACTGTATATTATATTCAATGAACTCCTTTCGTATAGACTATAAATATTCATATAGAAATAATGTCACATCCCAATGTTTTGATTCCTTGGCACGATCTGAATGGTAGGGCGCAAACATCTTCCTAAGAGAAAGAGCTCCATTATTGACAAGTACCACGACATCGTTCAACTAATCAGGGACAGTTTCTTAGTGCCAGACTGGTATTAAACCAGGAACTAATGTTGTCGCTTCTTTTATTAATTATAAAAAGTTATTAATAATCATAAAAATTATAACACATTGGAAACTTTTCACCTTGTCGATAACGATGTGGTAATTGAATAAGGCAATTATTTACCTTATATATAACACATAGGAAAAAGATAGCCCGTAACAGACGTCTCTCTTGAATTGCATTGCAAACAGCTGATTGCCATTCACATTGAACTATTTCAATTAACATTCGTCTTTCAACACAAGTAGCTGCTTACTAGTCACTGGAATAACCAGTCCAATTAATTGATAGATACTGCAACCTACAAAACCTCCATTCGATAATAAACAACAACTTTTCACAACTATGTATCGTGACAAACACTCCCTTGAGCTCCATGTCTTTTTAAGGTCCGCCGTGTTATTTCGTAAATGATAATTTGCATACACTCAGTCGCAAGTTCATGCCTATTTTTCATTCATTCGTTCATTCGCAGCGAATGATTAAATTGAAAAAAATTGTAACAGGTCGTCTTTCAGTTTCACTCAATGGTGTATGTGAGCTAACCATGATTTTTGGCCAGCATGGTGCACGGTGTTGCCACCCGCCGCACCTGCTCGTGTTTGCAAGACAAGCCATCGAAGACATGGACAGCCTAGCCTAGATCTTCATGCAATGAATGCAATGCCCTTGCAAACTAAGTCAGCAGACTTAATGATTAATTAATTAATTAATAATGCCAGCATAGAATTTGAATGCTGCTGTACGTTCAAGATATACTTCTCCATAGTATGCAAGTGCATTTTTCTGAAGCATCTTATTGACAGTCTTTTCTAATGGATTAGACATTTTCTTCGGATAGAGTAAAAGAAAAGTTCAGTTGACTTTTTTTTCTTTCCTTAGGGTCTCTAAGCAATTCATAATTTACAGTACTATAATTAATAATCTAATTACTTAATGAAATCTTCTTTTGTTTCAGTTTCTGGCGGTCGCCCTTTTAGCAGCAGCAGCAAATGCAGGTGTTGTTCCCGCCTATGCTCCTTCTTCCCTAGCCTACCCAGGAGCAATTGCCAAAATTACATCACCCCTACCAGCAGCAGCGCCTAGATTAACATACGCTTCGCCAGTTTATGCACCTGCTCCAGTTGCGTACGCCACAGCACCAGTAGCAGCTCCCGTCTCATATGCCGCGACTCCAGTAGCCAAATACGCAGCTCCCGTGGCATACGCCGCGACACCTGTCGCCAGATACGGCACTCCCTTGGCATATTCCGCGGCTCCCGTAGCTAAATACGCAGCTCCCTTGTCATATGCCGCGGCTCCCGTAGCTAAATACGCAGCTCCCTTGTCATATGCCGCGGCTCCCGTAGCTAAATACGCAGCGCCCTTGGCATATTCTGCGGCTCCCGTAGCCAAATACGCAGCTCCCGTTGCATATGCCGCGGCTCCTGTAGCAAACTACGCAGCCCCCGTCGCATACGCCAAAGCTATTGCACCTGCCGCTGTTGACACAGACTACGACCCCAATCCTAGCTACAGCTACGCCTATGACATTCAAGATGTCCTCACTGGCGACAGCAAGTCACAGCACGAGTCGAGGCAGGGCGATACCGTCCAAGGCAGTTACTCTCTCGTCGAACCCGATGGCACCCGAAGAACTGTCGAGTACACAGCTGATCCAGTCAACGGATTCAACGCTGTTGTGCACCGTGAGCCTGCAGCACTACAGAAGGCCATTGTCGCTGCCCCTGTAGCTAAGTATGCTGCTCCTGTTGTTGCGAAAACGCTTGCGTACCCTGCGTACCACAAGTAGACACTCCCAAAGACTTAAACATTGTTATTTAAATTTTTGTGTTCAATATAATGACTTGTGATATTATTTGTTAATGGTGATGCGTTAACTTGCCCTTTTGCCCATTTCAATTTCCCAACAGGGCTCATGAAATAAAATAATTTGTACATAGTACAGCATATCGGCGGGGCTCATATTAGAAAAGAACAAAATACATTGTAGGTTAGTAGTGAATTGCATGAGAGGAAATACGAAAAGAACTACTTTCAATATTCAGAAGTTTTCAACATCTTCTTTGCCTTTGCAAAGAGAAGTGAATAGGGCAGCTACGTAAACGTAAATAATATAAACATATCAACCTACTATTACTGATCAGGATCAATAAAACATGAAATAGAAAATATTAATGATTCTGATTGGGGATGGAATACATGCAACCATGGCTTAAACTCGGCTACAATATAATACTAATTCGTAGATTAAATTAATATAGCTTGCGTAGTCTATGATATAGTAGTTATCAATTGAAATGTATTTCAGTCTATAATAGTATAAAAATATCAGAATCAATCAATAAACCAGTCACGTGCAGAACAATTAAAAGAACTTCTCCAGTTCTGACACATTACACGTTATATGCCTTCTTTACTTGGCTCACGAAGGTTACTCAAACCAATTATTTTGATTTACTGCATTTCTTTGCTATAATCCCAGTTAAGAAATGTCTGCAATAAGAAATTGCCAAATAAGTCACCCGTCCCATTTATCTATCATTAGAGACATCAGTAAAATATAATAAGAACATTCAGGAGAAATTATATGATCATTTTAATCAATTTCTTTTTTTAATACCTCTTCTATCGAAGTTTGGCGATCATCAAGGCAATTTGGACATTGGAAATAATTTATTAATAATGTAGCCTAACTTTATGCACAGAACTATTCTAGTTGCCCGTAGGCGCGTAGTGTAAAGAGCGGTATAAAGAATACTTTACACAAAAGTACTTCGTATACTGTACAATATTCCTGCCTCTAAACTCCTGTAGTTTTATGATTATGCAACTAAGCACCCTTTTATTAAGCAGCCCGTACATTGAGATCAGAACATGTAGAGTAGTGGTACGGACTCTGATGAGGATGTCAGTTCCAGTCCTATACTTGCTACATTTTCTGATCTGACAGCGGACGGCATGTAAAGCAGGCGGTCGCGGGCCATCCTTGTTGAATGTAAGAGGGGAAATTAGTGATTGTAAGATTAGCAACACGTAGTCGGACTCACTGTCGGAGCTACCCTAAATTAGGAGACTCTGGTACACAGTGCCGCTAGAGGCCTACGAATATATAGGGTATTTCTTGAACTTCTGATGACACCTGCCCCGCCTCCTTCTACCAATCACAGCTTCCGGATAACTAATTTTACTAACTAGTTTTTAACCAGTCCGAGCACGCATTCAAGCCACGACAGGATTTTTTGTTGTTTGGATGCATCCAAGACGTGGCAGGTGGAACCAAAAATTAAAAAATAACCTTGACACAGGCGCGGATCTACGGGGGCTATAGCCCCCCCCCCCCCATTAGGTTCCTCAAAATGCGTAAAACCCCACTATTTCAGTCCTATTTTTCACAAATTTTCTCCCCGGCCCCCCTTGTGCTCGATTGTATTAATTACCTACAATACAGAACCCTTATTGGTCTGAAAATGCGTAAAACCTTAATATTTCAGCCCTTTTTTTCAAATTCGTAATTAATCTTAGCTCCTTGGTTCCATTCTAGATCCGCGCCTGCCTTGACGGTAGCGAATGTTCCACTTATATGGAACTCGTAAGTGCCGCAAATAATGATTGGCTATGTCTATGGTGATTGGTAAAAATTCTTGACCGAGGAGCAGTGTAGCACAGTAACAGCCAGTGTCTAGACAAGGGGAAATAATAACTTGGCTTATGGATTCTAGCTTTCTAGCCACTCTAGTTCATTGACGGTGTAAATCAGGCAATATTGCAGACTATAACAGGCTCAGGTACAAGATTGCAAACGCTATCACTCGGCACTGTCTTGCACTACGGTAGAGGAACACTAGGACTACTTTCGATATAGTACGTCAGGGTGCGGCACTTACAATTTCAAACTAATAGGCCATGCTAACATACAGTAAATATAGGTACATCGTATTGTTTGGAGTTGCATACAGAAGCGATGAGACAGTTAATGCCCGCCAAAAATATATTTTCAAATTGCAGGGGCCACTTGCCACGTTTTAAAACCATTTTAATAAAACTTGCCAAGTTGCACCAAAAATTTTTGGCGGGAGCGAATGGCCCATCTCTCCTATATAGAACTCTAGTAATGTCAACGTGTTTTTTTTTAAGATTAAGAAACACAATTTTTCAGAAAAAAGAGAAAATTTAGATTACATTCAAGAACGTTTGAGGCTTCCTGATTTTGGAAATAGGCTAGTTACACTGAGTGCAAACTGGAAAACTCTTGTGTCTTGTTGACTATAGCCATATGAACATCGGTTACAAAAATTCCAATACAATATCTTTTTTCGGACTCCAACGTCGGATTGGTATATTTCTACCGTTCCGAAAATTCTTAGGAACCTAAAATGAGCTGTTGATCTGCGATAATTCCGAATAGATCATGATGAGAACACATCGATTTTTGTAACTTAAGCATGCAGATGTTTTGCAGTGAAAGCACACAATTTTTGCTATCTTTTGAACATATCTTTGGGTATCTTTTGTTCTACATACTACATCCTAAAAAGTCACTTTATTAGAG
Source organism: Psococerastis gibbosa (assembly GCA_963971405.1). Taxonomy (NCBI): domain Eukaryota; kingdom Metazoa; phylum Arthropoda; class Insecta; order Psocodea; family Psocidae; genus Psococerastis; species Psococerastis gibbosa. The sequence goes on from OZ020484.1 coordinate 29,369,796, forward strand.
AGTATATCCTGTTTTTTTTTTCATTTCTTTTCGCTCTCATTGAAATAAATAATATTTTCAAACCAAATCCACAAGTTAGGCATTTTATAAGTGGATAACATGTTTCGTCCCATTGCAAATGTATTATTATTAATTTACACTCCACGATGACGTCCACAAGCTACTGTTGATCGCCCTTGTCCAGACGTCCTTGTCAAGGAAACTATAGTAAATTATCGGGTGCGGGGAGGAAGTAGTAGATGTATCATTGGCAATGACAATGATATTGGGGTACCTTGCAAGACAATTCATCCAGAACGAACGCCGCGTGACGATCCAATTCGTCTGGCATTGTCTTTCCAGTTATTTCCGCATAGCTGCACAAATTCAGCCAAACAGTGAAAGAGGACTTAGTTCGTCGATCAGTTTTCGTTCATTGCTTTGCAATGTTTAATTTCCTTCCGCATAAAGACATTATTTGTAATAAAATTATCATCCTAACCACCAACGAGCGAATTCTCTCTTAACTGTTGCGTTTGATTATTCATTGGGTTTGCCGCATGGTAAGCTGCTGGGCTGGTTTTACAACGTTCTACAAGAGGTCGTCTGTCGCGGATCACTATGTGGGATCTGCAGGTGGTGTGATGATGCTCTGAAGGATATCCAAATCAAGGAGGGCCTCTAAGAGAGTCTTCAGTGTGTACAGAAATGGATTACAAATTTTACATTTTCGAATTTCAACTTTCCCCTCAAATATACAAGCTCTTTCAACCAACTAATATACATAGTCCCTTTTTCCTAGGCCGTCACTGTGTCAACCATTCATTAAGAGGAAGTGGAACGTAGATATTGGTCACCCCTGGATTAATAGGTTTTTATTTTTTTATCGACTTTACTACGTAAGTTATAAAGATTCGGTCTATGAAAGTAGTAGAGGACTACATCATACGCAATATCAAAGGGGATATTTAATTTTTTGGTGTAGCAGTTATTTAATGAACTTAATGGAGGACAAAAATGTCACGCATTGTTAAGTTCATAGAGACATGTCAGCACCAAAAAGTAATAAAATCCCTATGATATTGCGTAGGAAGTAGTGTTGTCAAACTTGGAAATACCAAATTGTTACAGCTCACGTAGTAAATTAAATGAAAAAAATAGAAACTGGTTCCTTTTTGGGTGATCCAGGGGTGACCAATATTTACGTTCCAAATCCTCTTAAGGGCAAACCGGAGTCGCCGATATTCCATTTTCTGTTCAAACTTCGATTTCACATGGAACGCAGAACAATGAAAAAATGCTGAATGGAAAGAATTTTTTCTCCTAATTTTGATGTTTAGTATGTGGCCTTAACTAACCCCAATTCGCCAGAGTTGATGAACTCCTTCAGCTTGAACTCCTGAGTGAACGTTATTTTTTGCGCATCAAGTTCACTAACTATAGCCGATCGGTATTGATGATTGCAACATATTATGTATCAAAATTAGGAGAAAAAATTCTACTTTCCATTCAGGATTTTTTCATTGTTCTGCGTTCCATATTTCATGAGAAATTAAAGTTCGCACAGAAAAGGAATATCGGCGACTCCAGTTTGCCCATAAATGAATCATTTAATACTACTTATTTTGTGTCTTTCATAGCACGTGAAGGAAAAACCCAGGGATGTCAATGACGTCCTATGAATTGTGTCAGGTTCACATAGACCTGCTGGGCATGTCGGTGCCAAATAGGCCAAAAGAGCCATTAACTAGGTTATGTTCTGGATAATAGACCTATACTACCCACTTAAAGTGACACAACCATCGAATGAAGATGTTAAGAGAACAAATTGGCACCTGTCTATACAGGAAGACTGAAGGGAAAGTCAAATTGCCTAATTTTGAGCACAAAATGCATAAAAAATAGTGGAAGCAGTCAAGAAGTAGAAGCAGCCGTTGAGTTCATTCTTCATTTTAAAATATTTTTTACGCTAACTGCTATTTCATAGGGCTTTAAACAATTTTGTTTATAAGAATAATTTTTTAACAACTGCACAGAATAACCACAACTTAGCCTATGCTAAAAATAGCAAGAACCGGTCCGAGTTTACTCGAACATGCTTTCCAATTTATCAATTAGTTGGCAGATAATATGAGCAATTTCATAGTAAATAATTTTCCTATGGTTCAATTTCGGATCTCTCGATGGTTATGGCTTTGATATCCCCTAACCTAAAGCACTGAATTGATCGATCGTATTCCAAATCCTAGAACGGGCACACCAATAGATTTTAACATACGAATAGTAATAATGGCAAGGAACGCAATGTATTGGAGCGTAAATTTTCCATAATTCCTTTAAAATGATTTTTATGCACAAAAGCTAATCTTTTCTTGGGAATGGAACTTGTTCAGTTTTGTTACTTTATTTAACTTCTATAAAACATACTAGAAGGTTGAAATCATCGATAGAAAGGTCCCACAGAAAAATTATTTTTTAGTAATTTTTCATGAAAATTGAGTTATTTTTATTTTTTTACCCCCAGAAGCAAATTATCAAGGGGCAAGCATTTTATTACCATTAGTAACGACTACAATATATGTGCATTTAAAAGAATTCATTAGAGCCGTTTTTGAGAAATAATATTTTTAGCAGTTTTTTTTGGAGTTTTTTTAGAATAAAACCCCCCCAAATTGAGTTAGCCCAAAATAAAAATAAAACCGACCCGAGATATGATTTTTGTGAACCTACATGCCAAATTTCTGCAAAATCGACCGAGTAGTTTGCCGGGAAATCGATGAACAGGCAGAGCGACAGACAGACATACAGACATTTCGTAAAAACCACTTTTTTGGGTTTCTGGTACCTCAAAACGTGTAAATCGTGTAAAACGTGTAAATCTCTGAATCGTAAATTTTGACCATCACAAAGCTTTCCTTAACTTACTTTCCTTATAAGCAATAATAGTAACAGCGGGAATTGCCAAATTGCTAATTCGAGGTCAGAAACAATCATCAACACACAAAAAACGCAATGCTACAAATTGGAAGTCCCTTCATGATGCAACGCAATCAAACATGCAGTTGTGCATTTGTTACTCACTAGACAATGCAACATTAACGAGAATGGTATAAAGAAAGCAAAAAAGGTGAATAAGGTAATGAAAAATTACGAATGCAATCAAAGGGGCCGACGAGGACAGGTATGTAACGGAACGGGCTTTATATGATGATCATGGTTGGCGGATGAAACGATGAAACCTTTCTCCCAAAAAATAAGTATTTGCACCAAGCACCAAGAGGAAAAGGTAGAAATAAATAAAAAAATTAGCATACAGTGGTGGCTAAATAAGGGATATAACATTGCCGGCATTTTGGCTCTTGTATAATCCACAGTTAACAACACAAACATTTAGTTAGTTCTCCATTAATATTTATCATTGTATTAATGGAAAAAACATATTTTGTCATTATATTTGGCCTATAAGGTCCATTATATGATATATTTTCTATTTTAATGTTACAACTGTCAAGTAGCTTGTTTGGCAGATTCATGAGATGTTCGGGTCAATAGTGAGCGGTCAGCGGTATATATGGTAGAATTCAACGTGGTCTCTGCGCGCGGCAAGAAGTTGATAACTAGAGGCGATCCGGTCTTGACCCCCCAAATATTTTAAGCACACGCCACTGGCCCCAGTATCCCCTTTGTTACAATCTCTAAGGCGGTGTTTCCACATACGTCAATCGTCAATGAGAAATATGGTTTTGACGTGGCAGCAGAATTTTTAGTATGTCTTTAATGTCTGCTAAACCTTCAATTTCACATTTTTCATTGACGATTGACGTATGTGGAAACACCGCCTAAGTACAAAACTCCTCAAAGCAAAACCGTCTCCTGAAGCAGTTGCTCCAAATACTTGAAGTAAAAGGTTCCATTTCTTTTGATAAATTCCACTTATTATCTCTATTGCATTGCATTCAACCGGTATAAAAGCACCATAAAAACCCAACAAGGACCAAGCGCGTGGTCCACCTAGTCCACGTTCATAGGCGATCTTGATGCTTGATAGTGACCCCCCACGGCCAAAACGATCAGCTGCTATCTCAGTGCAGGAATAATTAACTAATGGTCTCTCAGATGGAGAGGGAGCTGCTCAGCGCCGGATTTAGGAAGCTCCCAGCAGCATATGGACCGCCTAGCAGACCTTGTCGACGTGCCTGCCGGCGTCGCGCGGTAGTATTGGGTGTGTTCCCGCGACCTCGTCCACACTGGTAGTGACCCACTTGTGTTGAGATCGGGCGGGACCGGGACGAAAAGGCTGCAATATTACAAAATTAACGATGCATAGGGCGACATGGCCACTGGACAGGCCTACCTGCTGCTACTTGCTAAACAGCGTCGGGCGATCTCTGGTATTTGGGCAGCTGTTTTTGCAACAATTGCTCTATTTCTTTTTTTAAATTAATGGACTACGACTCTTTGCCTTCAGATTAGTACGATGGATGTTTTTTGAATGGTATAAGTGAAGGAGGTCATCGTGGGGCAGTAGTTTTGACAGATTGACTGCTACTGCTACTGCGGCTACATATGGTGTCGAGTACTAATGTCTTAGTTGTATGGATTCGTATCAAACCTCTAGTAAACTTTCTTACCTACATAAGTGGTCAGGGTGCCTTAGGCTAACGGCGACATACTTCCAGGGCGTGTTCCCCGTTCAATTTAGAGGAAAGAAAACCCATACATTGTAATACCGAAAATTGCCCGTTATTGAACCAGGGAAGAAGGGTAAATGAGGGGAGTGTGCGCTGAGTTCCAGGAAAATGCTAAGCGCCGCTGAACATATCGTCATTGCTTTATCTATGTACTGAGACTTCAGAGCTCTTAAGAGTTTACGCCCCGTAGGAAATTGGCAGCCCGCAATTTAAAACTTCTTATTTTTTATTAAAATAATTGAGCAAATTTTTAAAATATTGCTCCATTTAAGTTGTAAAAGACTACTTTATGCATCATAATATAGGGTATTGTTAATTTATGGTATTGTAGTTTCTTCATGGTATCCGTTATACGCGAAATTTTAGCCCTCAATAATTTTTATGAAAAAGCTACGGTATCTAAAATTAAATATATATTATAAGATGCATGAAATAGTCTTCTACAATTTTAATGAGCCATATCTTTAATATCTTGCTTTGTTAATTAAATAAAAAATAAGAAGCTTGTAAAAGCAACGGGTTTCAGGGTACGTATTTCCTACGGGACGTACCCTCTTAAATGTTTATGCTAATAATTTTGTTACAGCTAGGCTCTAGCCCGCTTCGCATTGAAGAGAGAAACTTTACTAGTGGCACGCACATTACATAGTGTCATTATCAGCACAAGTAAACTCTGAAAAATCATCTACTCATTGAATAATACGTATACGGCCAACAATGGCGGATCCACAGGGGGGTCATGACTACCCCACCCCCCTAAATTAGTAAATTCATAAAAAAATTTATTTTAAAAATTGAATAAAACTCAAATTTTCAGCAAAAAAAAGTTACCTTTCAAACTTACATAAAATTTGTGACCCCCCAAAAAAAAAAAAATTTCCGCTGGATCCGCTATTGACGGCCAATGTATGAGTTATTTATGAAAACATTCCAGAAATTACGACTATCATGGTCCAGCAGGATTACAAATAAGAAAAATCAATCAAAGACTTTAATAATTCAGCCGTCATTTCATTATAAGGAGATAATCATATATCTGTTAACATTGACTGGACCGACAATAATCTGCCATAACTGGCGAATAACTCCCAGTCTTGACCTCTAAGAGAATGCCACACAATCTCGGTCCAGGCTTGATAATGAAAGCAGAAAACACTATGATGACTTATGTCTCTTTTTTTCTATATTTTATTTTAAAATTATAACAGCCTGGCCACAAAATGAAAAACCGCAAACAAATTGTTAAGAGCTAAAAATCAACAAAGCTGCAAAACACACAACATGTATAAACAGTCCTTAAATAACAATGAAAGTAAAAGTACATTGAAAACGAAAGTGATAATCTTTAACAAGATTAGGAGGTCGTCCAACGACTTCAAGGTCAGGTAGCGTACGGCCGTACGCCATTCATGGCGCGAGGCTCAAGAAGGAGAACTAAATATATCGCACGCTCGTTCAAAACTATCAGTGAAATGATAAGAAAAACTAAACAAAAAATATTTATTCAAAAACCGTCAATTTTTTCCGTAATATTTCAGGGCAATTCCCATCTTCCACCAGCTGGTAGACCCGTAATAACATGCCAAGAAGACGTTATTTGGAGTTCTCATTACGGGTTCGTCGCTTTAGACTTCACACTGCGCGCGAATATGTAAATAACTTCCGGTCAACGGCAATGATTAATTAATTGGTAACCTGTCCTAGCCTTTCATTATCACCTGTTTAGCTAAAATATTCAATCAAAAATTCCTTTCCGGCCACTGAGTTCTGGGACTAAGACTGACTATCAATCTGTCATTGAAACTCCGGACAGCAATTTATACATACGTAGGCGTTCCCAATCCCAGCTATGGGAAGGAAGGGGTAGTTGCCCCTACCCTCCTCCTTGAGCCGCGAAATGATTTTTCAAGTTCACATTTTAAGGAGTGTTACGAACTTTTTTGGTTACTTAATAACCTTCATTACATACCCTCTGTAGGTGTGTATTTGTGCATAGATGAAACCAGTCATGCCCGTCCCCTAGTCCCATAAGCAACTTCGTCCTAAATTGACAATTTAAACCTCTTGCCAGCCAGGACCACGGTTGCCAGGACCACGGTTGCCAGGCAACGACATAATATTTAAGAGTGTGAAGTAAATTGGCAGCCCGAAATTTAAGACTTTTTATTTTCGATTTAATTAAAAAATCAAGATATTAAAGATTTGACTCATTTAAGTTGTAGAAGACTACTTTATGCATCATATAATAGGGTAGTATTAACTTTTGGTTTCATACTGTAGAATTTTCATGGTATCTATTTTACGTGAAATTTTAGTCTCAAGCATTTTTATGAAAAAACTACGGTAACAAAATAGTAAAAATACCCTGTTATTTGATGCATGAAGTAGTTTCCTACAACTTAAATGAGCCACATCTTTAAGATCTTGCTTTGTTAATAAAATAAAATAAAACAACGGCTTTTGGGATATTTCCTACGGGACGTATACCCTTAAATCCTATTGTATACAGCAGGGGTTCTCAATGTGTGGGTCGCGAAAAATTTCCAAGTGGTTCACGGTCTCGTCTGACAGTTATACACTAGATAGAATTGAATTGAATTCAATGACAAGTTTTTTTTCCAATTTAAGGGATTTAACGGGATTGGCGGCCAAAACCAGTAAAAAAAAAAACGCGGAAACCCACCATTTTCTGCTTACAATTTCAAAAAATTTCCTCCGGGGGAGACACCCGGTCTCCCTTTTTAGAGTCGTAAAAGGAATGCGTGGAAACCCGTTTCCTATGGCCTATCCTATGAAAAATTTGCCTCGGGGGAAAGGGGAGGGGTAGTAAGGCGGGGTATCATATTTATTGGTCGCTGGATCCACCCCCCGGGCTTCTCCCCTCCCCCTTGCACCTATTTCTGGGTACGCCCATGGCCTGTAAGGCTACTTTTTAGGAAGGAAATCGAAGTAAAAATTGCAATGTAGAATTTAGTGGATCGCGATGCAATTTTTTATCATTTACCGCAAACGAAAAAAGTTTGAGAACCTCTGGTATACAGTACATATTGTACATTTTTTACTAAATTTTTGTAGTCGTCAATGCGACGATTCCAGTGACACCATAATTATGCGCATGAATGAATTTTACTTGGTGGCATTCATGATTCGAATTCATATGATGATTCCTAATGAAAAGTTAATGGAGTTGGATTTACTCTTTAACTTTTGCAAATTTTCAAGAAAGACTTGAACCAATAGTTCTCTATCGCATACATACAGGTACATTGTACCACTCACTAACAACGCGCATTAAATTTTGAAATTGCCACGTACAGGTATTCTTGTAGACTATAATACACAACTATGAAACCAGATGCAAGGACATCGAAAAAAATCCCATAAGAAAAAAGGGTCTATTATTGTAGGTTACATCTAAACGTGACGAGCGATAGATGCCTTGTAACGTACTAGGTAAATTAAAGGGGCACTTTGGCCTGAAAATTACACACGTGGGCCCTGGAGCCTGATTTCGACACAATGGAATTTACAAAAAGTTCCAATTTCGAATGCTTTCAATTCCCTTCTCTCTGGAATCTGGACATTGATGAGTAAAACATAAACTTGAAATAAAATGAAGAGCAACCCCACTAAGTATTTTTTGTATTAAGTCGAATTTTACAGAAAATATCCATTTATCCGTTGGCCACAGTTTTTGAACTTCTTCCTCCGGCTTCTTCACTAGCCGTTTTTTGCACAAATCAAGTTTCATAAGGCGGGGTCTCCATATAAGTCAATGGTCAATGATAAATGTGGTATTGACGTTTTAGCAGACATAAAAGACATACTAAAAATGTCTGCTACCACATCAAAACCATATTTACCATTGACCATTGAAGTATGTGGAAACCCCGCCTAATAGTGGTAAATCGGTGTCATAGACGGGCACATAATGCATACAAAAATATAAAGTGAGGCTGGCGAGCCGCATGCAGCACTTGGGCTCATTGGTTACGGCTCTTCCCTATATGACGGGTTCTACACACAAAAATTAAATCGGTAAAAATATAGCACATTCAGATGGCTACCTACCGTTTATAAAGCATTCGTATTTTAAAGATGCTTAATAACCTGCAAAAGATTTCTTACAAATCGCAATGCGTTTTGTTGTTTTATTGCTTTCCAATTTATACGTAGTAAAGGTAAGCTTTGTGATGGTCGAAATTTTCGATTCCGAGATTTCAACGGATTTACACGTTTTGAGGTCCCAGGAACCCTAAAAAGTGGTTTTTACGAAATGTCTGTCTGTCACTCTGTCTGTCTGTTCATCGATTTCCGCGCAAACTACTCGGTGGATTTGTGTGAAATTGGACATGTAGGTTCACAAAAATCATACCTCGGGACCATTTTTTTTAATTTTGGGCTAACTCAATTTGGGGGGGTTTTACTTTCAAAAAACTCCAAAAAAACCTCTAAAAAAATTATTTATCAAAAACGGCTCCAACGATTTCTTTTAAATTCACATATATTCTTACCCCTTGATAGTTTGCTTCTGGGGGTAAAAAAATAAAAATAACTTAATTTTAATGAAAAATGACTAGAAAATAATTTTTCTGCGAAACATTTCTATCGTTGATTTCTACCTTCAGGCATGTTTTATGTGTTAAATTGAGTAACGAAACCGGACAGTTTGCTTTCCCAAAAAATCTATTTGGTTTTGTGCAAAAAAATTTTTTTTTGAAAAAATGAAAGCAAATTCACGCTGAAATGCATTGCGTGCTCTGCCATTATTGCTGTGTGGTAATGTGTTGGTCTGTCCTATCTAGAATTTACGTCACCTCCAGAATTCATAAATTGGAAAGCATGTTCGAGTAAACTCGGACCGGTTGTTTTATTTTGTGCATGGATTACTTCGTAATTTGGTTCATCTGCTAAAAAATCCAACCCTTGTGCTATGTGTGTGTGATATTTAAAACGGATCGATATTTCATGTGATATTATAGATTTTTGAACACTAGTACGGCCTTTTCCTCTCTTGCGGTCTCATTAGAAGGAACCTTATAGGCGTAAAAGTTAAATTGACCAGAAATATAGATTTTAGGTAGAGCCATCCCTGACGATTTAGTAAATAGATGTTCCCATTACATTTTAATATGTATTATACCACACACATGTGTATATCACTAAAACAGATGGAATTTAATTTGTGCAAAAACTGACAGTGTGGGTGTCCAATAGATGGCGTTCCAAAACTGAGGGCAACTGTTGTTAGTAACCGCCTCATACCAGGGGCGTATGTGAGGGGGCCAAGGAAGTTGATAGCTAGCACAAATTTTTAGGTTTATACGCTACTGCCACATACTACTATGTATCAAAATGTATAAGATAATTCATTTTCGGACCTATCGAACTGAAAAAAACCGGCGGTCTCGGTTCTCGGTGCCGAACGTTCGGACTCGGTTCTCGGCCCCAGGTAGCTATTCACTAATTCTTCAAAGACATCCTGTGAATTGTGATTTGTTGAAAAAAATCAGGGGTCTTCGATTGCCTTTTAGTACCAGCACTACGCCACTACATTCGAATTTTTTGCATGAGAGCTGAACAGAACTTCTCACTCCAGGTCTCCAGCTGACAGATTTCTATTTTGTTGGAAGGTCAACTAATAAAGATGCCTTATTCTGACCAAATCAGTTCCGGCAACATGTAAAATACCATAATTAAAATGCATGTAGCTGTCAAAATTAACAATTTTCTGACATGTCGTAAGACAGATGCGTGACTAAAGTCTATGGTCAAGTTGTGCGTGAGTTTACCTTAATGTCTGCTGTAATTATGGGCATAAACGAAAACGAAGTTAGCAGTGTTAATAATAATTAAATATTTTTTTAAAAGTAAAACCTTGTCTTAAACACAGTGTTTGAGAGCTGCAATAGTAATTTTTACTTTGTGCCATGCTCAGTTTGGATACTAATGAAGATGTAGGTCAACAATTATAATATTTTTATGCTAAAATTTATTTGCAGGACGAGGAACACTTGCAGCAATTCAGTTCGTTATGGTGTAGGCCTACATAAAATAAGTATTAATCATGAGCCGTCCTTTTATTCTTTACCTCCGTTGTCTTGGATTTTATAGCCGCGTTTCTTGAAAATCTAAAAATACCACTGAATTGGCCACCCCTGATATACCTATGTAATAAGAATTTTTTTGGTTTTCACCTAATACTCGCGGTTTGGCCATAAGAAGATAAAAACAGTTTTACAATAATCCGGCCATGGGTTGATTGATTAAATCATCTTTAAATCTCACCTCCCCATAACGGATAATCAATCGTTCGCGGAACCACTGTTTTTATGTGATTTTGTGATTCTTTCCAATGACAAAAACAATGGAAAGTAAAATTTGCAAGATGAATAATAACTGAGGAATAACAACCACCAGTTAGAAACGCAAAAGTAATGCTGATTGATGATTGAGCGTGAAAATGATACAAAAAATAAAAAAACTAACCGGAACAACTATGCTGTCAAATAATACTCCATCAGTTCTTACCTGTAACAGAAAAATATATAAGTTAATTAAATACGAGAAAACTTCAAAGAGGCTATTTATTTATTATTGCTTATGAATTACAAACAGAGGCGTATTAAGCTCCGTGCCACCCTAGGCTCCCAAGTATTGCCCCCCCCCCAAAAAAAAAGTTAATAACTAATTTTAAAGTAACTCGTACCCTCCTCCCCGGGGAAATTTAAAAAATAAGTCAGAAATAGTGGGGGATCAAGCATTTCGATAGTAGTAAAGTTTAGATTTTGTAGTCCAAGATTAATATCTTTAAAGTACCAGCAAACAGGAGGGAGGGGAGAAATTTTGAATACAGAGGTGCATATAGGTGGGCTTGAATCTTTCGTTCCTGGTCGGGGTGCCCCTAATTTCAGCATATCCCTAAATATTTTACCACTCCTTTACTAAAAATTTAAAATAATTAGGGGTAGTGGTCGAGAAGCCCCAATTTCAAACCCAGCCCAGGGCCCCCCAAATTTATAATTTCGTTACAATTCACGACGTAAATCGAAATCACTACGGGATGTAAATTCGCGGGGCTATGTTAACATTTGGGTTAACATTTTCTGTGCGTAATTTAATGAACAATTCACATAAATGGAGTGCTGAGATAGGGTTAATATCCAAAGTCTTTAGGAACTAACTTCGGAAAATCTGCCACCTTGGGTTAGAGCCAACCCGTCACATTTTGAGTTTGCTGTAGAAATGTGCAAATATGCCCAATTTACTGTAAGCTAGATGAAATTGCGGGATAGCCGTGCATCAGAACATAAACCAAGCCAGGATGATTGACAAGTTCAAACTTCAATATTGTATGAATTTTCTAAAAATAAAAACAGCACAGCTTGACATCTGGGCGATAAAATATAAAAATACAATGGACAAGATTATTCCGAAGATGGGGAATAAGTATACTACAGAATGGGGAAAGAATATATTTCATTTAAATAGATTTCAAAGGCGCAATAAAAGATCCAAAAGTGCTAATTTTAACCTTTATGTCTGTATTAAAATTAAAAGCAGCAGCACTGAATGGGCTTCTTACATGAAAAAATCTCAGCTTAACTTCTGGGCAATACGACATGAAAATGGGTGATACAATAGACAGGAGTCAATTAAAGTTAATGGCTAAAAAAACAACTGAATGATGGAACAATATAATTATACAGAAGTCAAAGATACCAAAGGGCAAAATTTATTCTTCATTTCTGCATTAAAATTAAAAGACACAGCAAAAGAAGCAGCATAGAATGGCTCTTGTTCAAAACGACACATTAATCTGATTACAAGAACTTAAAATTGCGAAAATCGGAGCACGTTGTCATAAGTTGCGAAAATCAATGCAATAATACAAGCACCGCTTAGCTTCTGGGCGGTACCACATTAAAATACACTGATACAATAAACAAGATTGTTACTCCCCGAACACTGACTACATCTGTAAATCATGGCCCGTCGAATATCTGGAACCGGCCGGCTCCTGGCTAAACATAAGAAGAAAGCCCGCACACTTGAATTAGGCAGGGCAAGTATGTAAAAAAATGCAGAGGTGTAGGAAATGCCTGTCCCAAACTATACCAATCTTGAATGACAATCCGTACCTATGACGTCACTAATCCCTCTTTAAGTCGAGTTCTCCCTATAAAACCTCAAGATAGTGACTTACATGGCACAGTACAACACACACTCAACTGTTAACATGGCATTCAAGGTAAGCAAAAATTTATTTTTTAATTTAAAATATTCAAAAATCAGAAAGCAAATGATCCAGATCCAGCGACTGACACACCAGCTTTAAAAAATGTGACTTTTTAGAACCTTAACAATGAGAATCTTACTTGAGTCAACAGGAATGAAAAACCCTCCCTATATGACAATAAATTCAGTTGGGTTGAGATGTTCAAATTACTTTTTCTTAGTGGCTTCTACTAGCTTTAGCTACTTCTACGCTACTCCTGATTTAGTTCATTCATTTGATCATTTAGTCATTCTTATTTACTTATAAAACTATATTAGTTCTATAATAAAAACATAATAATTATTCCCAAACAACAGAGGGAGGAGAAGTTGACAATTGAAATGGTAAAAGCGCAGAAAATTTTCTTCAAATTAGCAAAAATTCAATTTGGTCTATTTTTCCAATCTTTGTCTTTTTTCTAAAAATAATTTCGGCGATACTTTGAGACACTGTCAAGGCCAGAGAGAGTCTCAAAAAATGACATCACTTGCATATTACTGTATTTTAGCATGATTCTTGAAGTGCTAACAAGGCTTCTACTGAATATGGTACTACAGGAGAATTTTAATAGGCTGGACGTACTTTGTTAATTATAATTAGACATGCTCTATATGCGTCAAAATTAGAACTACGCACACAATGAGTTGCCTGGATCCTAGTGCTTCGTTAATTCACTTCTTTACTTTGGGATGCAATCGAGGAAGTACAAGTACTAATAATTGCATTATTATTTCAATGAATAGGGGACTCAATGAGATAAGCAATGAGAATGTTTGAACAGTCCAATTTCAATTTTGATCCTAAACAAGCATAAGATTTAATGTAAGAAATAATAATAACTAATTGGGGATCTTTAACGACCGATGCTGCAATTTTATTTGTTCTCAACTGACATCAAAGACGAATTCAATAGTTGTTCAGTACACTCTTTTTATTATTTTATATTAAAGAGCAATGCGAAAGTACCTACTTCAAAATTCAGAACCTGTGCGTTTAAATTAATCAACGTCTACTAAATAACATTTTGATATAATATTTATTACCACTAATAGACCCTCAGGCTTCTTGTAATTTGTGATGGGCACATCAAGGATAATCATAATAAATTGTTAAGACACTATAAATTACCTATACAACTTGTATTGGCAGTCAATTTCCTAAAAAAAGGTGGTAACAGTGACAGGCTTCACGCCCCCTTCAACTCGTACTGTTGAATCATGTAATATTTAATATCGTGCCTACATCTTCATTAATCCTTCAGTCTCATTTCAATACTAGGGGATAACAAAATAAAAATATTTACAAATTAATGTGGAAAGGGTGAAATTAATCGTTACGCCATAAACAATAATGAATTGATTCAACCGACATATTTATCTTCCCTTCCGTTGGAAATTTAACAGCCATTGACAACATTTTCCCATAAGCACAGCGTCACCCCCAGCCGATCCGGTCCAGCAAGACTAGCTAAATTTTAATGGGTAAAATTGCACGATTGTCAGTGGAAAAATCATAAATATTGGTGAAGAAAAATAGCTTTCCAACCTAGTAATAATCCATTTTTGGGCTTGTCTAGCTGAATTGAAATGCCCGTGAATGAGGAGTGATAACTTATGTTCGTAAATAATTCTCTTTTTCTTACCACCTTTTATGCAACTTTTTCAAAGCATTGTGAAAAGTACGAATAAACTAAATATTATTCAATTTCGTTACATTCAACCCCAGACAACGATGAAAATATTTATGGGGTGACTAGGTATAATTTCAGGAAACCGACTTTATAATTAAATGGATGGTTTCTATCCGATTTCCACATGACTTCCCCCTAGCAGCTCCTGTAACGTGTTGCGTGCAGGTACGAAATTAGGAACAGGTGATTGGCATTGAAACTGAGGCCAGCGTCATTCATGATCAATATGGGAGGGGCTTCCCCAAAAGGCATCAGGTTCGGCAAGGACGTACAATCCAGATCAAGGACACCAGTTGTAGAATATGTAAGCTTATTGTCACCAGTGTCACGTGCGTTACGCAAAACAAATAGCAGTGCATCAATCACAATGGGTTGGTAACGAGAGCGTAAGGTGTGGGACAACTCAACCAAAATTATGCACAATTGCAGCAACTGAATAAATAAAACCGGTGTCATAGGCTAGTGGCGCAGACAACAATGGCTAGGTAATTTCTGACAAAAAACTTGTTTTGAGCTAAATTCACTGCGTGGAATGGAATGTGCGTCCTTAACCCGATAGACTACATTGAGTCGCGACCTTAAAGAGAAATGTAAGAGTTTCGATAATTATGTTGAGCATTGTATTGGGAGTCTGGGGTATTCTTTAAATTTTAACCATAGGTGCCTTTAACAGTTAAACGGCTTAGGGGGCAGCTAAGTACCGCCGTACCGGAGTTGTAATATAGCCATCAAGCCACATGGATCCAAATGATGGACTTGCGCTAGCCAACTACTATTTGTCTGCGTTAAATGTTCTGTACGCCATATAAATACAATAATAAAATCATTTTCTTTGCAGCTCGTCGTCTTCGCCGCGTGCGTCGCTGTCGCCAGCGCTGGCATCGTCGGTTCCCCAACTGTGGTCGCTCCTGGAGCACCCTTGTCCTACGCCGCCCACGGAGCACCTTTGGCTTATGCCGCCCACGGAGCACCTCTGGCCTACGCCGCTCACGCACCAGTGGTAGCCCATGCCCCCGTTGCCTATGCTGCCCAAGGTCCCATTGTTGCCAAGACCGTTGTAGGAGCCGCTGTTGACACCGACTACGATCCCAATCCCAGCTACAGCTACGCCTACGATGTTCAGGATGCCCTCACCGGCGACAACAAGAACCAACAGGAAACCCGTCAAGGAGATGTTGTCCAGGGCTCTTACTCCCTTGACGAACCCGACGGCACCCGCCGCACTGTTGAATACACCGCTGACCCCGTCAACGGATTCAACGCTGTTGTCCACAAGACCCCCTCTGCTGCTAAGGCCGTCGCTGTTGCCCACGCCGCTCCCATCGTAGCTCACGCTCCCATTGCCACCTATGCTGCCCATGCTCCCGTTGTTGCCCACGCTCCCGTAGCCACCTACTCTCATGCCCCCGCTATCACCGCTTACTCCCACGCCCCCGTCGCCACTTACGCCCATGCCCCAGTTGCCACCTATGCTGCCCATGCTCCCGTCGTAGCTCACGCTCCCGTAGCCACCTACGCCCACGCTCCCGCTATCACCGCTTACTCCCACGCTCCCGTCGCCACTTACGCCCATGCCCCCGTTGCCACCTACGTCCATTAAGGTCTACGCCCCCAGGCTTAGATAAAAAATGCTCAATTAATTTAACACGTTCCTTTTTGTATTTAATTGAAAATGACGGGTATGACCCAATAAATGCCATAAAACTTAACCGTTATTGTATTTTGTGATAGGTGCCTAACAACTGTCCCCTCCACCAATGGAAGGTTAGCTAAGTAAAATATTATGGCCATGCAACGTCACGCACTCTACTCAAACGTAAATTGTGCTTGATATCATGGCAAATGACCAAAACTAGTACAGTTTCAACATTGTTAGACGACAGATAGGAAGCAGGAAAGTAACGTTCGTAAATCGTAGCCGTGAAAATTGTATAGTTATTTATTTATTATCAAAATATCAAATCATATACAAGATCACAATATTTTAAAAGCTCTGCTATGTCTCAGACAGTACTGATAATCCTCCTACAAATTATTATGACAAGAGCTCTAAAAAATTAGTTTTAAACTGTAGCGTAGTAAAATCATCAACAGGGAATCATGTTAACTTCATGATCCATCTTTATAGTAAACCGTAACGAATATGCTCACAAACACTCTAGTCTCGGATGATAAATTAGGTGATTACAACGTCACATTACTTTTGAGTTATAACTCATTAACATGCAGGTGGAATACGTAATAGTGAATGGACGTCTCTGACAAGACAGACGGCCTCTCAGTGTCACTGCCAACACGGTAGTGCTAATGGGAGCCTATACACATTAACAGTTATCAATGAAGTTGTAAATTATAGTAAGGAATTTCCGCTTATCTTTAGCTTACTGAATAATAATAATTTTAAACTTTTTATTCAAACGCCCCGCCGGCGTGAATATGCGAACTAAGATCAGACCATCGGTGGGAAATTTATGACCGAGCCCACCAACAACTGCTTCGCCGGTTAACTTAGTATCCAAGTTACAGTTATAAACTTGCAAAATCGCCATTGCTTGAAAAGTATTCGTTACGTTTATCGGAATACTGAGTACTGAATACTCGACGGCAACGCGATCTGCTGGGGGTGCCTAGCAATATTCCTTACCGACATTTTTCAAGCCATAATAGAAACTATCCTTAACATACAATAGCTATTGTATACCTACCATTAGGTTAGATGAAATGTCAACTAAATGAACAAAAAATAAAAATCTGCTTTACATTGCTCATTCAGAGCCTTCAGATAATCACGTGATGGGCGACTTGCTGACTACAGCAACATACTGTCCCTTGTGTACAAAAAGGAAGATCCTACTAAAAGAATACTGGAGTACCCCACCATGCATTCTAACATAGGGGTACCATCCAGTCAAGGCCGTGCCCAGGTTTTGATTTCGGGGGGGGGGGGGGTCCAAAAAAATTATTTACGTAATTTATTAATGAATTAATTGATGAATTCTTCAAACAATACAGGTTTACATTTAAAAAAATATTTTAAAATATTTCGGGGGGGGGGGGGGGTCCGGACCCCTTAGACCACCCCCCTGGCAACGGCCATGCATCCAGTATTCCTTTCGGTGGTACCCACTCTAACTACCTGAAAGTTGAAATCGACAGACAAATAAGTTGATAGCTAAGTTATGTTTTGCCATTGACCAATGGTTGCAGAAAAAGTTCCCACCCAAAGTCATCTTCCGGCCTATGACTTTCCAATAGAATTTCTTGTCACGGGTTTTAACCTCTAATGGTTACGTTAAAAAGCTATCGAAAATTTAAAAAAAAAAAGCGGGAGCTTGGTGGGAAACTAAGATTTAATCGCGGTAATTGGGCTATTACAGGGCACGGTGAACTTGTTTTTGATGAGTATTTATTTTCTATCGAGACTTCGGCACTTTTATTGCCACATCAAAGAGGAACGCTTGGATCAGATCAGGGTCAACTCCTAACTCATTCTTATCGTCGAACACGTCTATTTTTTTGAGCTTTACTTTCGCAATGAAAGATCAAGCGTAGTGACATAGAAAGGGGGGCAGCTCAACGCGCATGTGTGTTCATCGTTTGAGTTAGGTCATTTTTCGGAGCAGCTAATAGTTCTTTATAGCAGGTAGACAGGCCTGCTTTATATATAGAGCGACCAGGAATTGAAGATAATGAAACACTGAGTTTATTCGATTGCACAAATGTATGTTTATTCATGTTAACAAAGTGTTTCACTGTCTACAATTATTAGTCCAACAGAACGCATGACCTTCATTATATTCGGAGTGATTTTATTATACGTACTACTCTCTATTGCCCAGAGCATAAGGCAAACAGTGTTCGAACATTTTATTTATGTGTGCCAGCATGAATATTTTATTTACGTCTGCCGTGGCTGGTGGAAGCTATAATTCATACCAAACTCGTCACCAGTAAGTCGAAAGGTTAACGACAGAAAAACAATGAAATACGTACAGATAGTCATGAAAAGATAAGATTTTCCATGTAATTTGCATGTAAGACGCAACAACTTGTTGACCATGGCGGCAACGTAAACGGTTTTCCATTATATCCCCAGTTATCTGACAGTCGAGCCTCATTTTAGATTGTAAGCTTTGGGGCAGCTTCCACCTCCTACAGGTTTTGCCACAGTAGGTGGAATCCGAAGAATATGCAATCCGTTCTAAACGAAATATTTGTTTATGTCTTGTACCCCTGTAGATTTCTAATGCATAGCGAAAGACCGCAGTGCCCGTTGTATTTCACTTACCATAGGAAAACGCCGAAAACCTACCGCTCTTACCAGGCGCTCGCACTACGTCAGGTAATTTTACATAAGGATACATGAGGCAAAATGGCGGGGGTTGCCTGGCAACAGTACTTGCAGTTAAAAGCAAAATGTAGGTACGGACTTTACGAGTATATGCCCTGTGGGAAATTAGCAGCCCAAAATTTAATACTTGCTATTTTTTATTTAATTAACTAAGCACATCCTCCGTGCTTTGCATAACGTGCTTGAGACGCATACACCTCCCTACCTTACACCCCTTTTCCGTCGATTATCCTCTTTCCATGCACGGAATACAAGAGAAAAAAATAAATTATCATTTCCAATCCATACATCCCAGGCCTTATCTTCTTCCTTTTCGGTGCAGGCGGTGAGGCTTTGGAACTCCCTACCGGATTAAGTCAGAAATGAAAAATGTTTAAATAAGTTTAAGAGGGCGGGTCACAATTATTTTATGAGCATGTATGTTGTATAAATGGTGTGGAAATGGTCGCTTTTAGTTTAGTTTTTATTTTAAGTTTTTATTTAAGTTATCATTATGGATTAGTTGTAAGAGTGGGCTGAAAGGCCTAAAATTCGCCCATATGGAAAATAAAGACAATTTTCTTTCTTTCTTTCTTTTAATTTGTTAAAATTTAGGCTCATTTAAGTTCTAGAATACTAGGTACTTAATGTATTATATACATAATAGGGTATTATTAATTTTTGGTTTTGTAGTTTTTTCATGGCATCTATTTTACCTGAAATTTTAGCCTTCAATAATTTTTATGGAAAAGCTACGGTACCAAAAATTAAAATTCCCGATTGTATGATGCATGAAGTAGTCTTCTACAACTTAAATGAGCCAAAACTTTAATAACTCGCTAAGTTAATTAAATAAAAAATAACAAGTATTACATTTCGGACTGTCAATTTCCTCTGGGACGCACACATCAAATTTTGTTTCGAAGTGGAATGAACTGCAATTTTTTTATTTGTATGGTCTATCATGCCGTTTAATAATAACTTAACAGCTTCGGGGGGTTGAGCTCACTTTTAAAAAACATAATCTATATCTATGTCCAGGAAAGTTCTGCGGCCATGTTGCAGAAAAGTATGCAGCTAAAATAGGTATAACCATTGTCTTATCTGCCCCTGCTATCCGACAGACTGGCCATATTTAGCAGAAGACAAAGGGGAGACCTAACGACAAAAAGATGATGCTGATGGCGTAATCTGACCGTGACCTCACGCATGCGCACCATGATCCTCACAAGGCAGGGCTGGGTTGATCCAAGGGTAAGGAAGCATCATCAGCTTCGGAAACTGTCTTTAAACAGTCAATTATTTAGGAAAGGTGTTATTAATGTAATTTTCCGCCTAACCTGAGTCCACCCAGTCCGAAAGGGTACCTTACCATCATCGGTAGGGGAATAACGGGGATGCAGGGCAAGTTACTAACCACAGAATCCCAAATAGAGTGGTCAACGGTTAGTATTCTCTACCAGTCCTAGACCCTCATTATCAGTAAATATCTATTATATTTATGATAAGCAACTACTTAAGGTCCAGGAATATATAGATTCTTCACATTTTTTATGCACTTCCTCCTTCGTACGAAACGAAAATATTTTAGGCCATGAGTTTAAAAAAAACCAAAAGATGTTTCGGTTATTTATAAATAAATAAAATGACTTTTTGTTACATTACTAAGCCAACCTAGCGGAGTTAGGGCTATAAAGCCCTCTCTTATTCTCAACTAGGAAGGCCCGGGGCCGCCTGTTATACACGCCCTCCAAACATGTCCAGAAAATGCAGCATGTGCGTGACAACATTTCGGATGAAATTCAGAGTCCTTACCAGTATTCTACATGTCCTGCCATCCAGCAGGTAACGGCAAGGGCATATCAAAGCAAGGTTCATACGGACGTACAATTGGGTTTGGTGATTGGTAGGTGCAAAAAAACTCTATTTCTGAACGCAATGCAGAAGATGTACAGGTCTCTAGCATGTTCAGGGGAAACCCGTGCACCTGCGACAAGTCAGCGACAAAAATCGGCTGAAGTAGATTCTGTGGTTGTGCGCCAACCCATTTGTACCTAGAGTTCTATATAGGTGAGATGGGACATTCGAACCAGCCAAAATATTTGTTGAATCCTGGGACCTACTGCCACGTCTTTTCAATGACTGGTTTTCAATAAGTGACCCACGAAATTAAAAAAATATATATTTTTAGCGGGAAGGGTATGTCCTCTCACCTATATAGAACTCTCGTTTTCATGAGCAGACGGCATGAGAGTCAATTGGTATCTTCCGAGATGGTAGATGGTACCAGAACTGTCAATCAATCAACGGACTCAATCATGAACATTATTCGAAATTCCCCAAATGAACAGGAGCCTGATCATGGCGATTATAATACCGGTATTTATTTAATCCCTGGTATTAAAAATGTAAACAAGATAATTTTATAATGGAAAGTGCTATTCAAAATTTGTTTGTTTACATTTTTAATACCAGGGGATTAAATAAATACCGGTATTATAATCGCCATGATTAGGCTACAGAACCTAAGAAAATTGGGACCCTATACTGACAGGCCGAAGGCAGCAGTACAAGTGTGCAACACTCCCTAGACTTAGCAACAGATTTTCGTTCTTTGATGTCAGATTGAAAAACAAAATGATTGCAACATGTACACTGCACGTCTAGTCTGGAAATGGCCAATAGGAAATGCACTACTGGTGATGTCATGATCATGAACTGGAGAAAAATGAGGCCACTAATTCGCCAGGACTGACCACTAAACCTATACAATAGCACCTCTTGGCATGCGGTGAAGGTTTTCAAGGATGCAGCAATATGTACTTCTTACATCAGAAATTGATCAGTTCTCTTAAGCCTCCATTCACGGGCCTTCCTATTTATCAAGAGACAAAATTTTAGATTTTTGGTGTCCTAGATTTTCAGCCAAAACATTGACAGGTCAAAATATTTCATTGTCGACGAATGCGGCATTGTATGTATCTAGTTAGTATGAGCATCCGGGGTAACCTACTGGCGCACAAGGTCATCATGTTCGAATGCCTAGCAGTGCACAAAAATAATAAATAAGTGATCGAATCAAAATTGTTCGTAAATACTGTAGGTCTACAGATCTATTGTACTATAGACTATTTACTTTCAAATTCCAGAATCGAAGATATGCGAAACCGAGCGTTAGGTATTGCATTTCTAAGACCCCAATACAAAGCAGCAATGTTCCTTTTCCGATGCTAATCAACTCACTCAAATCCAAATATCAGAAAATATATCACGTAATCTTTTTATTAACTATTTATCCATTTGCATTAATATATCTTCTCCTTTTTTCAATAGCATAGCTATCCATTTGAGGCACACATGTCATTGTTATTGATTTTAATAATTTAGTCTAGTATGGTATGTTCCCTCCCATTTTGGGGTTGGGAATTGTTCATTTGTATCTTGTACTTTTGAGAATTAAATACATTTGATTTAATTTGAAATTAGTTAAAGAAACAAACGCTCTGTATTCTAAAACATCTAGCCTATGGCTATGCCTATTAGTTTTCACTATATTATATGCACCCAACCATGTATTACATGTTCAATGCGATCGAGATATCGTGATAGTGATTTTGTAAATTGTTCAAGCTCAGTGAAAGGCTAAAAAAATGTACAATACAAAATAATAAGCTTATGTTATTGCATTAAAAATACTACAGAGGCAGAATTAGCAACGTTTACAATTCAAAATTTACCTGAATATTATTCGCAAATTTCACCATGTAGGTAGGTAATGACTATTCTAATTTTCTACATATACATTAACGTAACAAAAATATACAGGGATCCGGTATAAAAAATACTATTGTTTTACACATTGTCCAAAGCCCCAGTGATCGGCTCTAGTTGGTTGTATGTAATTTCTGAGCCGTCTCGACTTGTTCTCCTTCGTTCACCTTTGCGATGATGACGATGATCCGAAATTCATGATGCCGCCCATTATAGGTAGGTACGTATACCTTCTTCGTTGAGAGTACAAAAACGACAGTGATTGCAATGCGAAAGCCTTCTTCTGGACTGATGAGCTATGGTAGGAAGGAACCACAAGTAAAGCCAAAAGTCTGTAAGTTTGGTTCCACTGGACTACGAACCATAAAAAATAAAATCTCTTCTGTCAGAGAAGGCAAAGAGCATAAGTTGGTATTATGTACCTACAATACGGTATCCATGTATGTATCTAGCAAGGGCCCAACATAGGATCATTATTGAAGGTGCAATATAACCTGCGGTTTGTTAAGTTACACAAACCTACATTTTCATAGAAGTTACGAACAGCAGTGAACAACTCATATGGGTCCTTCAAGCTTCCAACCTCATGCTGAGAGCCCAGTAAAAATACGGGCTACAATATTTGCCTTGAATATTGGAAACTAAATTTCGTTTGACGAGAAACGAAGGCTTAAAATTCACGCAACCGAAAAAGTTTCTGGTGCGTCGGCGATCGAACCCTCGACTCACAGATTCAAAGCTCAACCCCTTACCAACTAGACCAAATCGGCACAGCTGGTATGAACTTGAAAATATGAGGATAAAATATGGAAGCAGAAGGTGGGAGCTGGTAGACACACCCAAACAAAGTCACTTGCATGAAAACACGGACTAGGTCAAGGTGCTGTGGCGGCCTTGCAGTATCACAGGCGTGGTCCTCATCTCCTCGATATCCTACTCAATGGACCCCTTTCGTATGGGAAAATTCTTGCGTCTAACCAATCAGATCATAGGCCCAATCGTGCCCAACAAATCAAAACAATGGGATCGTTTCTCCATAGATTTATTTTTACACTCCTCACTTTTCTTCCCCTTGCCGCTTATACACAGGGGGTCAGGGTTGCGAGGTTGGCAAAGCTACAAACTCGATAGAAAGTCATGTTCGAAGCCATTCCCTGCGGGGTACTTTTTTAGTAAGATTTTTTCCGACGGGGATGTTCGCTATAGGTATGTGGGAGACTAGTATTAGGTTTGGATTGTCCGCATTATTAGCAATATATCGCCGTACAAACAGCTAGAACTGCGGACTGTCTGGGTGAAAACCGCAGTGAAATCTGAGGAGTACGCCCGTCGACCATATGCGACTGAGCACGAGTTTACCGGAGTATCCTCTGCAAAAATATGATTATGTAACTATGTCATAGAAAATTTTCGTGGAAATTAAAATTTTAAGAACAGTCTCTGGCACGATAGCCCAATTAGCCCAATTAGCCCGACGACAGATCGAGGATTCTATCTCATGACCACTATTTGTAATTTAGTGGTCTCCAACATGTCTGGCAGCCATGTCCCCCTACAGATTAAGGTATCCATTAGGTTTGGGTAGAATCGAATTTTTTCATTGCAAATCTTCATAGTCCAGTTCCCTATCAACTTGACTATTTCTGAATAATTTGTAGATATAAGGAGAAGATCAAATTTTACAAGTAACATTGATCCATCAATGAAATGACAAAAATAAGAAGAAATGTTCCCTTACATTTTGATACATAGTATGTGGTTGCCACTGTTTTGGCTGCAGTTATGAAAGATCTAAATATACTGAAAATCCCACGTTTTCTGCAACTATAGCCAGCTAACGGTGTTACTTTCGGCTACTGCACGCAATAATTTATGTACTTATAAATACTACTATATCTATATCAACAAGTAGAGGAACATTTCTTCTAGTTTATGTCATATCAATTCTCTACTACTATCAATATTTGTTATCAACTCTGATTTTATACAAGAAACGGATAGTGAGAGTGTCCGATTCGCTCTTAAAGCCAACAAAATTCGTCATATTTTATAATCCACAAATCACAACAAATGAAGACAGGTTATTATCAACATGTTGATAACAGCGGCGTAACTTCTCTAAAAAGATGGCCCCTACTGTTAAAAATTATGATTTTTTCTAAAAACCAAAAAAACAATTCTGGGCATTGGGTGTTTGGTGCTTTATAAAGCGTCAAAAAATATTTTTGACACTTCATTTTAAATCTGATACAGTATTGCTAAATGAGTAGTCGTCGTACTGCAGTAGTCAAACGTTGTTAATGAGTGTAATAAGGATATGGTCAGATAAGCTTACCTGGCCAGAAATTCAACAGACTTCAAACTAAGTTTTAATTAGTTATCAAGCAAAGCATCCCAACAAACCTAACTGTGATACTTCAGAAAACAAGCGTTAATCACACGCTGACAAGCATTACAACGAAATTTCAGCACCCCTTTACAGTCTTAAGGCTGCACTGAAGTCAATCTTTTCGAAAGCAGTAAGCTTCAGTTACCGTTACCAGGAAACAGATTGTCATTGGTTACTGGGTTGGGTAAAGGTAACTCTAGTTCAAATGGCCGAAATTGGCATTCACCTTTTGCTTAACAATTATATTAGGGTTAACTGAAAAAAATTGGTCAGATTATTAATTTAAAGGTACTATCTATTTTGACGCTTGACATGCGAAAATTGCTCTGATAATAATGAACACGATGACTTGAGGTTTCTTAATCTCAGACATAAAACTGTACAAGGGCCAAAGGCTACTTATTAGTAGGCCTAAACGCTGAAAAAATAGTTTTAACAATAGTTTTACAAAGAGAAATTTCTTAGTCTATTAAAAAAATACATTTACTGTCCATACTGTACATAATATATGATCAGATGCATGTTTATAAATTTATTAATATGTGGATATGGGACAAGGGAATCAGCAAGCCCTATTTTAAAATGTCAAGTATTGGAACAAAACAGCAAACTAATTCAATCCACAAGAATTTTTTCATTTTCACCCATATGGAATATAAAGACAGTTTTCTTTCTTTTTCTTTCATTTCTTTTTTTTAAACAAAACTTCAAAAAGATTTTTCAAATTATTCAATGCTATGCCTACGAAGAATCATACGTATCACATAATATAGTAAAAGGAGGAAGTACCTAAATTTAAAAAAAATATAAAAATAATATTAAATTTTAAAAGAAACTGTCAGCATGATGTACGCATTCTAAGGCCCGGCACACACGGAAGATTCCAGGAGTCGCCATTTGTCGACGTCTTTTTCATTGTAGGCATAGCGGTAGCAGAATATTTCTTGTCGATTTCTGAAGCTGACGCGAAGCCGACCGCACGAAAGTGCAAAGTTTTCTTTCAGACACGCCAGCTCACAGAAATCTTCTGAAGTAGACTCAGGGGGTTTGCATGCCAGCTTCAGAAATCTACAAGAAATCTTCTGCTAGCCCTATTCCTGCAATGAAAAAACGTCGGAAATCGCGACTGTAAGAATCGTCCATATGTCCGGCACACATTAGCCTTTACTTAGTGTAACGTGCTTATTAAAGGCGTCAGTATGGAACTCAAGCCGCCAACACTCACAACCTTAGGAGGAAGCTGAACGTAGACATTAGCCACCCCTGGATCTCACCCCTAAATCGATCACTTTTCATTTACTTATTTTTTTTATTACCAAGTTTAAAAACAAATGCAGCCAATACAAGTTGTAGAGATCTGATTTTTCACACATAGCAAAGGGATTTTCTACCTGTTTTGGTGCGGTGATTAATCAGTAAAAGCGATAGGGGACAAAAATAAAATAAAAAATATACACATAGAAAAAATATTTTAAAATACATAAGTAAATCATAATAAAAAAACAATAAAAAATAAAAAATTCCTTACCATAGGACGCAGAAAATATTTTTTATCCGGCATCGTAAATTAAATAAATTGGAAAGCAATAAAAACTATAAATAGAAAGTTTTAGGGATGATCGGGGGTGGCTAATGCCTACAGTGAGCACCATCTTCAGAGGATATAGACCGTAGAAAATCGGCACTGTATAAATCTGGGATTTTTTTTTTTAATTTACTACGCAATTTATTGAAGTTGTCATGCAACATATCATAAGATATTTTTAATGTTTGGCGTAGTAATTATTTCCTAACAATTACTGAAGACTAAAATTTACGCAGTGCAAATTTTATTTAAAAGTTAGAACACCAAAAATTCCCCACAATATTAGGCTATTGTAAGCTAGTATGTATGACATTGCTATAAATTGAATAGTCTAACGTTTTAATAACTTGTGTAGTAAATTTAAAAACAAACTGACTTATTTTGGGGTGATTCAGGGACGGCCAACATCTACGCACCATATCCTCTTAACCCACCTTGGTAAAAATCGGTACAAACAGGGAAAAAAATACAAAGTATACTCTCCTCTAAGGTTAACAAGTCATGCAACCATGAGTACAGCCACTATTACACTAAAGTATACTCAAGCTATGCAAGTGACCATCGGAATGAGCGTAAGCTATGATTTGAAGGTTGCAGTATGGGGCCCATGCCCGGTCGTAGGCCCACTGGGGCCACGTGGTGCGGGTGGAGGGGGCTCGGCCACTCTGGTGGGCCCGCCTCTGAGCCTGGACGCGCGGGTGGTTACTACCCAGGTATATAAGCTGAGTGGTCAGCTCCAATGTCGTCAGTGATCACATCGTCATCAGACATGGCTGCTAAGGTACGGTGCAAATTTGTGTTTTTGTGCTCTAGTGTTTATTTAGCAAACAGAAAACATGGATAAGAAACCGCGAGTGGTCTAAAGTGATTTCTTGTGTAAAACAATAAATTAGCTGCAGTTTCGGAAGTGTTAGCCAATAAAAAATAATTAGATTTCAGATTCGAGCCTAGTGATAATTTTTATAGACTTTTATTACTGCTCAAAACTTAATTCTGGTCAAGAATTTCAAAAAATATAGAAATATTACGATTACTTTAAAACATTATAATCAAACAAAAAGATAATCGCTATTTTAGTCAACACTGCTGTGGCCTGTGAATTGTGAACATTACTGGTGATAGTAACATTTCATCGGCATAGTTAGTGAAGAATTAGTCAGGCTGCAAAGGAAATACTAATTATTACCGTATATATACTGTAATAGTTACTGGGGTACCAACATAGACTTTCGGTGAACATAGACTAGCACAAAATCCCAAAATATTACGTTTGGCTCAGTGGAGGGGTTTTCAAAATTAGAGGTCCACATGATGGTAGAATAAACCCATCAAGCAAAGAAGCCAAGAGCACACTGAAATCCACTTTGGCTTTGTGTTAAATGTATGCCAAAGAAAGAAACAAAATATTGTCTAACAATGAAAGCACAGTTAGCTACAGAGACAATAATTCAGTAAATGTAGTATTACCAAAGATAATGCAGACTTTATGAACAAATATTTTCTGTTATTTGCAGTTCATCGCACTCTCCGCCCTCGTGGCCGCCGCCAACGCCGGAATCATCGGTTCCCCCACCGTGGTCGCCCCTGGCGCACCCCTGGCCTACTCTGGCTACGCTCATGCCCCCGTCGCCGCCGCCTATGCTGCCCCCGCATACGCCAAGGTAGCTGCTCCCCTCGCTTACGCCCACGGCCCCGTTGTTGCCAAGACCGTTGTCGGAGCCGCTGTTGACACCGACTACGACCCCAACCCCGCCTACAACTACGCCTACGATGTCCAGGATGCCCTCACCGGAGACAGCAAGAACCAACAGGAGTCCCGCCAAGGAGATGTTGTCCAGGGCTCTTACTCTCTGACCGAACCCGACGGCACCCGCCGCACCGTCGAATACACCGCTGACCCCGTCAACGGATTCAACGCTGTTGTTCACCGTCAGCCCCTCGCTGTTGCCAAGGCTGTTGTTGCTGCCCCCGCTTACGCCCACGCCCCCGTCGTCGCCCACGCCGCCGCTCCCCTCGGCTATGCTTCACCCATCGCTAAGGTCGCTGCCCCCCTCCCCTACTACGGTTAAGTTGTCATTTTGACACTTACTGTATCACACACAAGTTCCTCCAGTGTAAATATATACAGCCATGTTAAATTAAACATCAACAAAATTAAAAATTAAAAAAAAACAATGTCTTTTTTTGACCTACATACAGTACATCAGCAAGCCGACTAGATTACCTAGATATAAGCTACGGCATAATGAACTGTCGTTTAGCAGTTATCTAAATTTTCCTCATATTTACAAAGTAAATACCATACAATGTACTGTATGTGTTATCAAGAGCTCCGAATTCTTAAAAACTATGCTCAAGTCAACTTGCAGTGTAAGGGAATATAAATTTGATTACGGGCTCATCAGTAAAACAGGTGGTTTTGCACTTTCATATGGTTTAGAGCAATGCAATTAATATATTTTAATTAGAATTGAAAAAGAAATGCAAGTAACGCAAGATCTCATTGGTCAAATGAACGTACGATTTTATAGAAAGAAGGAATTAATTCAATTTAAACTAGCCTAGCTTACAGTAATGAATAATTTAGGAATTTCTCTGAAAGCACAAAAACAGGAAAATGATACGTTGAAAATACTAACTAGGGGCGTAATTTGGGTTAGCAGAGGGGGTCAATTTGCCCCCTCCAGCGATTGAAAAAATTTGACATTGACTCCCACTAACGAGGAAATCGTTACAATCATGTTTCAAAATATGCCTAATTGTCATCTCTATAGCTTACGTAGTAAATTAAATATAAGATTTTGGGGTGATCCAAGCCGCAGGGGTGACCAATCTCTACGTTCCATATCCCCTTAAGTAACCTGTGACAATTACACAATTTCCGCAATTAAATCTTAGCTTCCCACTAAACTCTCCCCTTCTTTCTAAAATTTTTTGAGCTTTTTAAAGTACCCATTTCAACTTAAAAGTTAAAACCCGTAACACGACCAACTATCGGAAAATCATAGGCCGGAAGTTTGACTTCAGGCGGAAAATCTTGCTGACAATCATTTACGATGGGCCACTGACAAATTTGCCGGTCAGTTTCAACTTATACGCAGTTGGTGATAGCTACCCTTAAGCTGGACCAGCTGCTCAGGGACTACGTATGGACAACTGAAGAGGCTGGCAGAGGAAAGATCGGAGTGGAAGAGCCGGAGCAAAATGCTGCAAGCCAACCCATGAGGGTTGTTCACCAGAAGAAGACCCTTAAGGGTAGGATAGGATTATAGCTCTAGATAAGAGAGATGGGACATTTGAGCGCGCCAATTTTATTTTTTAATTCTGGGATCACCTAATTTTTTTTTTCAATAGCTAGTCATAGCAGACCTGAACTCAAAAAATACAAAAGTGATCAGATGAGAAATCCATAAAAAATGCAAGACTTCTCTGAAAGTTATCTATTTCCTCTGATGATTTACTACAATTGTATTTTATAAAATAATTTTACAATATCGAGGTTTTCAGAAGTAACACAGTAGTATAATGAGAAAATGGGAATTTTCTGTGAAAGTTTTTTTTTAATTTTTCATCTGACCTTCATATTTTTGCGTCAGTGAAAAGAGCAATTTATTAATTTAGTCAAAAATCCTGGTTTACAAAATATTTGGAAATCTGTCCATCAGTCCAATTACATATTAAGCAGAATAGCAAAAAAAAAAATTGACTAGCCATCTTGTAACGACGTAATTTCATTTTCGGTATTTAATTGATTTCTTTAATCAATTAGATAAGCAACAGTGATTTCCCTCGTATTAATGAAAGGTATAAGTAAACACAGTAAATAGTTTTTCCCGCCAATAAAGTATACTTATTCTAAAGCCACGTCTGGTGTTTATTTGACTTTTGGAAGCAGCCATTATCTTGCCCACTAAAAATTTAACCTTAAGTTGAAAATCCTGTTTTGAAAGTAAACCGGCAATCCGATTTAATTTGAACTTTTTAACGAGCAAATCATCATGGAGGTGGAGTAGGCGGCAGGGCCCCCTCTAGGGGAGGTGGAGGAATGGATAAGGAAAAGGAACTGAGGAAGGGATGAAACACCGTCGGACATCGAAACAGAACTGAAATGCAGCTGAGTTTGATTTAGAATTGTTTAGTTTATTGCTATAAAATTTAGTTAAGGCTATGATCTCTTTTTTCCCTCTCCTTCTCTTGCCATCTTCTCTTCAGTTATACTGTATTTCACATCATTGTCTTGAATTCCTTAAATTACAAAAAAAAAAAACCATCGGCCTAAATCTAGAAAATTCTAAGGTAACTTGCAGTATGCAATTTCATAATAATTACATTCCATCAGCAGGTTATGCAAGTGAGATACAGTTAGGAGCAAGTACTACATACCCAGAAGTAAGTGCCTGCCCTTGTTGAATAATTTGTATGCAAAACCGAAAGTGAGAACTTAGACCGGTAATTGATTAATATAATGAGAGATGGGCCTTGCTGAGGCTCTCACTGCTAAGGCTACAATTATTAAGGCCGCTGGGGCGCATGCGCGTTAATTACAAGTTGATTTTACTCTAACCTTGATGCGCATGTGTGGTTGTTAGGCCATTCCTTGATTGAGGAAAGATAGCAACAGGGACGCCCACGCAACCGCTGATGAATTAGAAACCGACCTTCGCGAGTTGGGAGTGCGAAGATGGTGGAGTGTTGTGGAAAACCGCGATGAATGGAGGATAGTAGTATTGTCGAGCAGGTCAAAGCCCATCAAGGGCTGTACAGCCAGAAGCAGAAGAAGTTGAGAGCCGGAAGTAGAAGAGTAAAAAAGGCAGAAAAGGTTACTATTAATAGGCGACACTATAATTGGGGCGCACGCGCGCTAATTGCAAGTTGATTTTATTCTAACCTTGAAGCGCATGTGAGGTTCTTACGCCATTCCCTGATTGAGGAAAGATAGTCCTACCAAGTCAAAGGGACGTTCATCTCGATTATTTTTTATTGATGGAAGGTCGACATCTGAAGGTAGCAGTCAGTGTCGGTCTGAAATTGTATGCCATGTACCATTAAAAAGAAATAATAATGGTGAATTTATGCAAAATACAATAGGAAGCTACAATAATATAACCGGACGAAATATTTAATAATAGAGTGCATACATTGCTATAATAGGCCTAATCCACAGACTTATTACATGGCGATAGTATTATGGATGTATTTGAATGTATTGCTATTTTGTATTAGATTTGTGTGTCATTTGAATATATTAGGATGGAATATTTTCAATAGCATTCTACATTTTATTCGAAAAACACCTCCAGTCACCTCGGTTTTGCACGACGCTCCACCATCTACGAACTCGCAACTCTTAATTCGTGTGCGTCTCTGCAATCGTCTTCCCGTCAAGTTTTCTTTGCAAATTATGCCCAGTATGCGATTTTCTGACGTTCTTAGAACGTGTCCCAGCCGTTTTATAAAAGCGAACTATGTCTTCGCCATTGAGTGCTGCGTCTATTCCGGCATTGTTTCTTATAAGCTACTCTCCATTTCCGTACAGGAGTCCATAGATTCTCCTTATCATCTTCCATTCCAATACTCGTAGTTTGTTGCCATTGTTGACTGTAAGGCTTTCCAGGCTTCTTTTTTACGAGATGGATATCAGTCTTGACTACAGTAGTTTCAGGTCTGCGAAGTTAGTTGCCACTTTTCTTCCGTTTCACCGGAAAATGATAAAACATTAACATTTTGGCTAGAAAGGAGTGCAGTGTCTTTTGGATTCCAATTACCCTTAGAATATCTACACTTTGAGGGTGCGGTCCTCTATCACCAAGTAATGGACGACGTAATGGATGATGTACAATTTATAGAGGATGTTTTTCGAACAACAAATAGATTTTAATTTTCACGATGAGTCATGATAATGAATGACTTTCTCTCAACGCGTTGAGATAGGCAGGGTGGAGTAGTCGCTCTTGCGAAGAACCAGCGGGAGGTTCAAGGTTGTGAACCCAACGCCTCATACGATCTCTGCTCTATCATCAGGACAAGACCCTCCACGCAGCTAAATCATGCGGCCCTTATAATGAGCTATTACACCAGCAGAACATTCACCAGTGCTGAAGATATACGCGATAGAACCCACACCCACCCAGGCTGTTAACGATCCTGCATCACCATCTTCTGTGCTACATGTTTTATTGTATATGAACGTGACTTCAACAACAGCTTTGAAGTCAAAATTGTAAGCCAAACTATGCTCCTGATTGCCTATAAAACGTTAAACATTTACAGCTGTTTTTCACTAATAATGTTTTGTTATAGTGACGTACCGGTAAAGACATTGTTCATTTAGACCTACGGTACGGATGAGAAAGTCTTCTAATTGCAATTTTTAACCAAGACCACTAGGCTCGGTATTGTTTTTCTTTTTCTCGAAAATTCCACAGTAAATATACAACATAGAACGCCTGTAAATAAAGTAATGAGACGAGATTTTTTTAATTTTTTCACATACATATATTTAGATTTAAATTCGATATCCCTCGAAGTAGTTCCTTTGTGCGTTGATACAGCACTGGGGGCGCCTTTTCTACTCTTCAAAGCAGTGCTGGAACTCAGATTCCCTGGCCCTGGCCTCCATTTTGCTGGTTACGGCGGTTTTAATGTTTTCAGTGGTACCAAAATGGCGTCCTTTGAGCTCATTTTTTATTCTGGGGAACAGGAAGAAGTCACAAGGACTCACATCGGGTGAATAGGGTGTTTGAGAAGTTTATACTGGTCAGATATTCATTGATTGACATCGCTGTCAAGTCATATAATATGAACCAAATTAGTGAATGTGGTGGGCCTTAATCCGCCACTGCCTTCTCCATTGACGTAGTGGTTGGGGTTGCACTGGAGTGGGGGGCCAATCGGCTCACAGTACTGTAATTGGGGCGTCTGCCCATGTAATTGTAAAATATATTAGACGAGTTTTTGAATCCAACCTGTGTGGTTCCTTCTTTCCATCAAGAGCACAACCCTTCCCCGTACACCGAGTACGAGCGGAAACAAGTTACGCGGTTTAAATTTAATTTATCTGCGATCATTTTGACTGTCAAACGTCGATCGGAACGCACCACGGCCCGCACTTTGTCAATGTTTTCATCCAACTTTGCTGTTGAAGGTCTACCGCTGCGGGATTCGTCTTCAAACATCTCCCGACCTTCTGAAAATGCCTTAAACCATCGATAAACCTCTGCCTTTCATAAAAAGTCCCCCCATAAGCCTGTTGAATTTTTGCAAAATTTTCACTCGCACTATACCGAAGTTTCACTCAAAGCTAAATTCTGCCCGCTTTTTTTCGTGACACACTCTTAAAACAAGTTTTTCTAAAGTACACACAAAATTTGAGGTAGTAATGCTACGAACTCCAAACTTGCAGTGAATGCTCATTACACATTGATCTTCAATGCCTGAAAATTTCAAAACGCACGTTTAAACCTGTCAAGAGCTATAGCATCAGTCTCATTACTTTATTTACAGACCTCGTATGTTGTAGATTGCTGCTGAGAAATAGGACAACAGCAAAATTGGCAAAATTGCTTTAGTTAGCTTCAAACTTTAAACAAAGCCTTATCCCTCTCAATGGATCGGCAGCACGAATCATAACTTTTCAGGTTCTGAGACGGTGGTAGCCCAAGAAACCTCAAATCCTCCCCCACATTTCTTTCTTTCCAGGGACATCCTTGGTAGTGGTGACCATCTTCTCTCCTTTTTGTATGGCCCGACCTGCTGTTTCAGCTTCAAGCCTAGCTTATAAGGTATTCTCCTACCCTAAAGCAACCGGTCAGTAATTTCTAATAAATCAAGACGATAACGTCATAGGCTATTTTTCATCGACTATTTTTACCTCATCCCTTCGATTAATACGTAAACCTGTATTGTCTTAAAGAATGGAATAAAATTAATTCAATTCGATTTGATTACGGCCGGATAGTGATATGATGAGCTAGTGGAATAAACCACACTTATTGCCAGCTTAGTAAGTAAGAATCCTATAAAATTCCCCAATAATAATAATAATATAATAATAACAACTTGTATTTTTCTTCAAGTATACAAATTACAATATAATTACATTTAGTTATTCAACAAGTAATCAAGTAATGAGTCAACTACCCTTGACATAAAATATTCTCCGTAAGAGAACCACCAACACCTCTTTGCCACCCGAGGATCAACTTTGAACTAAGAAGCCAAAGGTCACCAAGGAAAACTGAACACCCCGCAACTTCACACGACAAATAACGGTATAAAAGGGGTCGAAAATATTACTAATAATAAAAAAACACACGGTGAACCCTATTTAGATGCGATTTTTGTTTCGACAACATCAGGAAATGCGGAGAGGTTGCAGCTGTTAAGAGGTCTTTCTGCCATTGTGTGTAAGTACCAACCGGTAAGGTCAATTCTCCCACGAGCATCGCCTTTGTTCGGGTATCAATACTGACCTTTCATTGCCTCGGGGTCGCTTACAGGTCGTAGCGATTCACGTGGGGCTTTATTTATTGATGTGAGGCTACATTGACAATGTTCGTGAACTTTGAGCCGAGAAATATACTAAATAGGAAGAGGGCAGGTGCGCTGTGAGCAATTTCACCATCCTCTTTGACTTTATGAAGAAAAATACGTAGAGGGCAGGAATTGCAGAGAACATAGAATGTTTTTTGTTTTTTTTCAAATAATATAGTAGTCTTTTACGGGCACTGAAGCTAATAGGCGTAATAATCTTCTTTTTTTTCTTTCTTTTCCTTGTCCAGTATTCCGTGGACAAGGAGCATATATTACAAAAATACAGTACATAATAATACCATCCCGCATCCCCAAGCTAGCGCTTATTTGGGACAAAAGACTCATACAGTGCTGCTAAACAAGGCTTAATAATTTATTTTTGTTATTTATTTAAAATGTTTATTTTATTTTTATTTTTATTTTATTTTTACTTGTTATTTTAATGTCAGTTTTTATTATTATTAACTCCCATTGACCAGCCATCTTTTTATACCCGCTTTTAACTCACCCATCAGTTTAAATTTTTTCATTTGTGGAGGAAGTTCATTAAATATCTTTGGTATAAGTACTTTGTTTAATCTCTCTACGTATTTGTTATGTGCTATCTCAAACTTAAGCTTTTTTGGGTTTCTAGTATTGTACTTCCCTTTATCATCTATTTGGTATTCTTTTTTAAAATAGTTATCTCTTATTAATTTATACTTGAATTTTCTTTCTTTCTTTTCCTTGTTCAGTATTCCCTAGACAAGGAGCATATAATAATAATAATAATAATTGTATATTGACCAGAAATTTGACAAATACAATATACATTTAAGATAAAATAAATAAATATAGCCCAAAACCTTAACTTAATTTAACTATATCCTAATTTTTAATTTTTTTGATCATTTGTTCACCCTCTTCAGATATTAAAAACAATTTTAATTTTGCCATAAACATAAGCTCGCTGCATCTCGTCAGGGAGCATGTTAAAGGCTCATAGAATGAAAGAAGAAAGGAAATTGCATTTATTTTCCATTTGGGCGAATTTATTACATTCTTACAACTAACCCATAGATTCATAGGTTCATTACTTTTGTTTTGGTTTAGTAAACCAGAAAGTCCCCTGGCTACGTCAGTGCGTCAGTCAATCGCACATTAGATATGGCGACGTCCGCTGAAACCGGGCAGTTAGCGAAGCAGACGCATATTTTGAGTAGACCCTTATCTAAGCAATTCCCTAAGGTCCAGTCCCACCAACGTTTGGAAAATATCTCCAGGGAGTACTAGACGGAACCGCTATCTACTAAAGCATAGCGGTGCCGTGCAGTGTTCCTCACCGGGACTTTTGAAAATGATATGGGGACGGCCCTGAGTTTCGGTTGGGGACCAGCATCAAAGCACAGTACATAGGAGCTCCCCGAAAATTTCTTTAATTTTGTAGTCTTGAACAAATTCTAAGACCTTTCACTGACCCACAAGAGAAATATATTGCATCCTATTATTATTACTAACTTCATTAAGTTTTGCTTCTTTTTAGCCCCTCATTATAATATGTAAGTAAATTTACGAAAAGTATAATCAGGATGAAGCCAGCATGCATTGGCAAAAACAACTTACTGGCTTCCTTCGGAATTTCACTTTCCGCAGCCTTGCCTACAGTTGTGGGATCTACCCTAGAAATATGAGAGGCTCAATCTCACATCTTCAGTGCGGCTTGATGAACTGCTATGGCGTCTTTCGAATAGGAAGATGCTGGCGCCCAACCAATCTGATTATAGGGTCAAACGTACCCAACCAATCTACCAAACCAATTCTACTCTCAGAAGAAATCTTTTGTTAGGATCATGGTACAATGTATTGGTATATCGTATGCTGCTTTTGGTACAATTAAATAATCTTCTATTTCTAATCCAATATAATTTTTGTAGTCTATGCAGCATCCAGCAAAAAGCAATGTTACTTATCGTATGTACTATGCATGCTGCATGTAATAGTAATAGAATGAAGAGTTCAGTATGGCTCCACCCACATAGTTGTGAGGTCAGGCCAAATTAAGAAGTAGCCGCAGTTAAAACAGTTAGCATATCGCAATGACACACATGAAATACCTGCTCTCACCATAACCGACATGATTAATTGAATTTAAACTCCGACTGAGATAATATAATGAGACTATAAAATAGCCGCATTTAGAAACATACTGAATACAAACATCTTTTATTATAGACTTATTATAGTATTATCAACAGAAGAAGGAATTCCTGGGCCAACTGAAGGAGGACGCATAAGCTCGAACGTACCAAGACCTCAAGAGGAAAGTGGAGGATGAGAGACCTGGAGAATAATGCCAATCGTTGTTAACATTGTCACCTCAGAATAAGAATTACCACAGACAAAAATCACAAGATACTATAAATTACACATACATACATACTTACTATACAGATTTTCCTACATCCTCTAATTTCGATTATAACGAGTAGGTTGTCACTTCAACCTAAGTTAGTGTATTATATAATATTATATATAATATAATGCTACAAGATCATGTAAAGATAAGCCTGGGTAATGACATGACATTATTGGAGAGAATATAAATGAATCTCCTTCTAATATAGAAAACTCTTGGGTTTTCCAGGAAAAAAAAAATGCAATAAAACGCTTCTGTCCTACTCATTTTCGAATGTCCAGCATCTCTAACCGACTATGTGAGAAATAGTCGTCGCAGTAAATAGGAGAAGCCGTCTGCCCAGGCAGCGCGCGGACTGTGCCGATTATTTTTAATCTTAACCTGGGATTAAAAATGTAAACAACGCATATTCAAAATTGTTTTGTTTATATTTTTAATACCAACAATAAGTTATCGTAATACTAAACGGCATAGTAGGCACACTGGACTGCCGGCCTCCCCTATTTACTGCGAGAAGTCATTTCTCACCGGGCTGTCTCACTACCCCATGATTAGCTTTGTTAATGAGGACCGTACACAGTCGAATACGTAAGACATGTAGGAATGACTCTGTCCACCGCAACATCTAGTGGTGATCTGACTTTTTGTTTAACGTGCAAAAGACAGGTCTCCTCCAGGTGTCCTCACTAGCATATCCAGGTGGCTATAGTCCTTATTGAAAGTCAACATGCGTGCACTACGAACAAGACGGGATGAGGTCTAGAGGGCGGCGGATAACTTCCCATAAAGCAGCGGACTTGTATGGTCACGCCGACAATGACCCGAGTGTGCTCCATTCTACAATATTTTACCATTATTGTGTTGGCGGCATGGTCTTTTTAATGCAATTCAATTACATAATAAACTTAAGTTTGTTGTTAGTTAGTGTAAGAATTGATATTAAGGAAGAGATTTCATTCAAAATATTTTGCATCATTTTTCAATGCCAATTTTATGATCAATCAGAGCCCTTGGGTACTTCAAAACAATAAGAAATCCCGTCGTGGCTCCAAGGCATACTTTGATTGCAAAAAAAGTGGCAGGCGGCACCAAAAATTAAAAAAAAATATCCTTGGCAGGAGTGAATGTCCCATCTCTCCTATACAGGACTCTGTTGTACCTTGGCTCAGGTGGCGTAAAAATTTAAGAAATAAAAATCACTGTTCGTTTGCTTTACAGTACGGAATATTACACACACATTCAAATTTGATACTATGCATAATATACGTACTTAAAATCGTACTTATTTATAACCATATGGAGTAGATTTTTTAATAACTTTCACAATAACTTGGTCGAAAATAATTATTTAGGGTCGAATCAGGAGTGACTAAGCTCTAAAGTTTACATACTGTGTTCTCAGAAATTACACAAATTACAGAAATTCAACAAAATTGCAAACAATTAAGATATCCCAAAATTCGTAATCGTCGCTCACACGTTCTCGCATCTACAACTGAAGATGAAACGTTCAATAGATATTTATTCAACTTCGGACCCATTTCTCAAAAAAAAAAAAAAAAAAAAAAGTACACCATAACCACAGGTTTCACGAAAAGGACACACTTTTCCAAGATTTTGCACCACAAAGTATTGGAATGAATACTTTATTTGCTGTTCGCAGAAATTTACAGCAACCGTTTACAGCGTTGTCCCTCGGAAGAATCTAAAATCTAAAAAGCAATACAAAAAACTAAAGAAAAAACACAATGCAACATCATTACCCAACGGCAGACATGAACCAGACTGGAGGCCTTCGAAGACGAATCGACCCTCATCTCGTGAAAATCGATACCTCGCCCTTAGATTACGAAGGGAGTGAAAGGGGGGACCTTGCGATGCCAGTTGTGGTATACCATGGCTATTGGTATATCGAGACTCAGCCTATCTGCCAGAGCTAAGCATAGCTCCGAGCAAGGCTCCACGCCTTCCATAGGCTAAACATGGCCGGCGCTGGTGATGGGCACTAGTTGCGGCCAAAATAGCAGATTTATCCCATTGCAAAAGTTAAGCATGGGAAACAATTGTGCACACTGCAGACTTTTATGTAACATATAAAACCTGGATGACTGGACAACAGCGTCAGACATCCTGCACACAGTGTAGAGAACACTCACAAAAATGTACAAGGTAAGCTTAAAAAAATTTATATTCTTAAGTAGATTCAAAAAACAATAAAGCCAACTGATGAAGAATCAGTAGAATCCGGGCTGATGGGCCGTGTGAAAATGTGAAATGAAAGCGAACTTCCAAACGTTTCGCCAACATCTGTGGTCGACATCTTCAGTGGAACTGCGTAGACTTCTAAGATTGTATCTTGGAGGCTCAGCAGCAACTGTGTGGATTCTACTGATTCTTCATTTGACTCCAGCCGTGAAAGCCTTTGCTGTTACAATAAAGCCAACGTCTTCTTAGGCACTACAGCTTGGGGTGAGCTTTGCATTCCCCACCATCTCTATCCGGATATCTTCGTTGCTTGTTTTCTCTGCCAAGCCGAAAATGACAGATTACGCAAGATTACTTTCCACGGGATCTCTTCATCGGTACCACCTGTTCTAAATTCTCGCTCTGTACACGGGGTTTGGAGCCAACGACAACAAAAGAACCAACTTCCCCCATAGCAATGGACTTCCTACAATACTAAACGTGGCTGATTTCTTGCAGGTTATCGTTCTTTCTGCCCTCGTGGCTGTTGCTCGGGCTGGAATCATCGGAGCCCCCCTTGTAGCCGCCCCCGGCCCCGTCGCCTATGCCTCCCACGGACCCGTGGTTGCCCAAGGCCCCATCCTCGCCAAGAGCGTTGTCGGCCATGCTGTCGACACCGACTACGACCCCAACCCCAGCTACAGCTACGCCTACGATGTCCAGGATGCCCTCACCGGCGACAGCAAGACCCAGGAGGAATCCCGTCAAGGAGATGTTGTCCAGGGCTCTTACTCTCTGACTGAACCCGACGGCACCCGTCGTGTTGTCCACTACACCGCTGACCCCGTCAACGGATTCAACGCTGTTGTTGACCGACAGGGCCCAGCTGTTGCCAAGGCTGTCGTAGCTGCCCCCGCATACGCCCACGCTCCCCTCGTCGCCAAGGTCGCCGCTCCCGTCGCTTATGCCGCTGCTCCCGTGGCTAAGATCGGTTACGCCGCCCCTGCCTACGCCGCCTACCACCACTAAGACCTGATCTCATAATCATCCCCCATTCATTTCCCATCCCCTTTTGTAAATTATTGTTCCCCTTGCCCACCAAGAGTGTCAAATAAATATTTTGTAATAATTTATTGTATGGTTGTAAGGGAATCGCGGTGTGGGAAACAATACTGGATCAACAGCCCAAGGCAATTATGTAGGAGGCTGATGCCCCAATTCTCGTAAAGTATACAATGGTTAGTACACAATAGCGTCATACTGACTTTTAAAAGATAGTTCTTATAGATTTATAGAATGCTATGTAAAAATATACTAAGGTCTACGAGGGTAGAGGGGATGATGTCCTTTCTGATCTGGACCTCACCAGAATTAAAACCCTTTCAACAAGCTGGATAAATGCCTTACTCAGTACGATTCAAATCTAAACCAAAGCTTCCATCCATTAAATTTAAGTAAGAAATTTAGTAAGTCGAAGTGCAATACAGTTTGTACTTCTAAATTAAAACTAGACCATTCGGCACTTTTTCCTACCTCTGCTCCACAATTGACTTCCGGGGAATGCAAATGCTTGTAAATGCTTTAAAGCACATAGTAGTAGTAGATTTTGCCAGTCTCAGGCTACGGTGAGGGCCCATAGGACACAAAAACACATAACTTAGTAGGAAATTGGCAGTTTTGGTTTAAAAAAAAAAAAAAAAAAAAAAAAACGAATTTCACAGGAAATATTTACTGTAGAGCTATTAAATGGCGCATCCCTTAGAAGAAATACCTTCTACACTTTGATACATGGCATGGTATATGGTATCTCACTGATTGTCCAAAGTTTTCAAATTCCTCCCACCTGACGCCATCACCAATAGTTTCTTGCCCAACTTAAGTTGTGGCCTAGGTGACGGGCACACATCATGTATCAAAAGGTAGAGGAGCAATTCTACAAAGGGTTGTGATATTTCTTGAGATATTTGATTTTTAGACTTGTATGACTTTTCCCTTCCTATTGTCTCCTAATAACTTATTCCAATGAAATTTTACACTAAATTAATTGAAACAAAAACTTACCACTACAAACAATTTTAATATAGGCTCAGATATGGCCAATATCGTTTGTTGCAATAACACAGGCCTATCAGATGCACGAAATGCAACAGCCTAGCCACGCCCCTCCATTATGTAAATCAGACGAAAATTAACACGAGTATAAAGGCGATTGTATTATTGTATTTTTCGATTGCACTATTGCGTACAGTGCAACGTATAGATCAGATGCACGAGTTGTATCAAGAGGTGAAGTAAGCCCTCTGCGCCTACATTGTAGGTTAGTTACATTACAATATAGTTGGCAGGCGACATTTTGTTTCA
This sequence comes from Psococerastis gibbosa, assembly GCA_963971405.1. Lineage (NCBI taxonomy): Eukaryota > Metazoa > Arthropoda > Insecta > Psocodea > Psocidae > Psococerastis > Psococerastis gibbosa. Next base: position 29,411,981 of record OZ020484.1, read on the forward strand.
GTTGCGGCCAGGCCCGCCAACATTTTTGCTGAACTTGGTTGTTATGTCAACGTTGTACGCCCAAGCATGTAAAACTTCAATTACTTCAATCATGAAAAATGAGCCAAGCTTTAAGTTTTTAATGGTAAAATGGAATGCTACAATCTTATAAGTCGTAAGGCATAGGGACGAAACTGTACAGTAGGCTACATAGGTACTCAATTTCTCAATCGGTACTATATACCGTAATCAGTACCTATACACAACTTGCAAGGTTTGGCTTCCTACAAAGTTAAATGGGTACCCTGTACCTCTAATAGTTCTTCTACGATTACATACGATATTAAAAAAAAAAAAAATTGTAGACATACTCCAGTTTACAAAGCCAGGGTTTACAAAGTGAGACATATCTTCTGTCAAATGTAAACGAGCCGTCGACCACGGTGACGTCTAGAGGTTTATCATCCCCGACTACAATCACTGAGTACGTACTCCAGTTTCCAAGGCTAATTTTGTAATAAACTGGATTGTGCGCAGATCTACGGGACATGTGGTGCAGAAGAGGTGCGGTATGATAAAGTGGTAGGCGGCTGAGAAAGTGATGGTCAAGGACTGCGAGTACCAGCCACCAGCCACCAGGGACAACGTCGCAATCCATGGGCGCTTGCCCCTTCGCAAATTAATTAACAGAGATATGGTCAGTTTGGTTGTTATTATTATTTAAACCAGTGTAGTTTTTAATTACGAAATGGGTAGGGCATTTATTAAGACACGCCATCATTGAGGGCACAACGGAAGGGACCAATAGAAGAGGGCGACCGAAGAAGGAATTCATGAATCAACTCAAAGAGGACGCAGAAGCTCGAAAGTATTAAGAGCTGAAGAGGAAGGCGTAGGACCGAGAGAGCTTGAGGATGATATGCAGGGAGTTGTTGTCAGCTAATCGCTGAGAATGCGACCCCAGAAGAAGTGTTTAATAGGAGGGCAATATTCGTGCTGAGAAAAAAAAACACGCGATTGTGACGATTGAGACTTTATACTATATAATGGTACCCAGGGCCGGGTTTAGTCTTTGAGCGCACCTAGGCCAGGGCATGCTTGGGATGTACATAAGGTGACTATCCACAACTTACTTTCTAGAGGTGCAGTAATGAAAAGATCATTTTAAAAGAATTACCTTCTACGTGCAAATTCGATACATACAGGTAACTGAACCCACACACATCCATCCACCAAACATCGAAGCCCGATACTAAAAATAACCCAAACACAAATTCTGCATGCACTCCCCCGCACTTACCTAATACATACAAATACGGTCAAATAAAATCCTCACATGTGCCAGCGAACCAAATACGGCCAGAGGGATTTCCTATCACCCACAAAATGTGAGAGGACGATCTCGTTCGATGATGAGAAGATGGTTAAGATGACACAGGAGCGCCTCCAGCGGGGCAATTCTCGAGTGTGCAATACCTCAACCTGATGGGGCAACGCTTGGAACCAGAGCGAACGCAGGCACTGCATGTCAATGAGGTGGCCAACACTCTAAATGCAATCACTTGCAAATGTCGCCGAGTTACGTGTTTAAAATTGAGTCGTGTTTAGTTAAATCTAGGTACATCTTCAGTATTCTTGTAGAAACAGACACGTGGGAAATAGTTAAAACCATGTCCATGGGTATGTTACCGTAAAATTCTGAAGTATGTGTATACTTCTTACCAGACATATCGCAATCACTTGGTAAATATCCTAGGCACGGGTTGTACTGGTTTCCGAAATCTAGGCACACGATCGAAACTTACAATAGTAATAAATTATGCACATAAATTATGGACACCGAAGCGTGGGTGAGGTAGGCCTGAAGACTTTTAGTCTGATAACACTTGTAAATACCAGGAGATATCATAAGCTCGTAATGCTAGATTTAATAACAAATTATCAATAAATGCAGTAACTTGGTTGCCACCACTAGACAATACAAAGATAAAAAATGCACGTATGAAACAAAATTTCAAAATAAATATAATTACCGCCAAATATCACGTTTTATTGTAAAATCATGAGCTCCCGTGACGGCTAAGTTCAAGGCAAGTCCAGTAACTGCTTTCAGCACTTCCTGATCATTTCATTTTTTAGGTTAAAAAATCAGAATGGACTAAAAGATATCTTGACCATAACTTTATGTGTAGCCTATAAAGCAAATAAACGAGGAGGTGCTATCAGACAGACAGTACCAGAATAATCGTAAATATTATAGGCATTTAAGTTGGATAGAAATGAACCAATACCTGCAAATACGCAATTATGCAACGGTGTAATCATGAGGGCTTGCCACTGACAGCATACATTCAATAAAATTAATGATCTTCCACACTATATTGAACGAGGCAGTGTCCGAGAGCTTGGTGAAAAAAATAACACAGTATAAAAAGAATTGGAACGGACTCTGACAACTTATTTTTCCCCAACTCACGCATTAATTTTAATTTTTTTAAATCTAATATGAGGCCATTGCTCTGTTAACAGGAAACTGTTATGAGCAGGCCAACAACCTCTCCAAACCATCAATGATGGTGAAACCTTCATTCTGCAATGCTACAACCATATCACGTCTCAGCTCAATCATATTGATTTTCGTTTTATCCAGGGTATGCGAAAAAAATGCATCATTACGATGGGGATGAAATCTTCTCATTCACAGTTGCGTTTACGGTTCTCCACTTAACATTTACTACATGTACATTAACTTCCTTCCCTTTATAAATGGTAGCATGAGGTTAATATTTTTATGAACTTACCTTGACTGCCACGCTCCACGCGGTCCCATCAGGAACTGCTTGAAAAATCTCCATTTGCGCTTATTATTGATTCGTTGACTCCGCTCTTGACTCATTACGTTGTTGTAACGAGCCAACTCTTCACTCTGTTTCTCACGCAGCGGCCCCAGAATTTGTCTCTGCAAAAGTGAAGTCATTTTGAAATCGGACATAGCTTCAAAAAAACATCAGTAACGATTATTTAATTCATCCTTTTAATGTCTTTTCACTTTCTGCTTTTTTAATGTTCTCAAGCTTGTTTTCACTATAGTTCTATATTATATAAGAGAGATGGGATATTCGCGGACCCTGGCAGTAGGGACACGGTCTTTTCAAGATATGCGCAGCATCCATCAGTATATCCTCATTTCAAATATTTTTTAATGGTGATGCTTAAATGATTTGTCGAAAGATGAAGAATGCAGGGATGGCAAGGTTTGTTCTGGTCCACTGTGAACATTGTGTACATACCTGGAACCGTAACTTGCTTTCGACAACTTCCCGGTTACGTCTTGCCACCGAAATCTGACAAGCCTCATAACATTCGGCCCAAAATAGGTTCATAGACTCCGTCAGTTGGGAGATCAATTCGGCGGTGTACTTGTCATGCAATGGACGAATCTGCAACAAGTAATTCCAATCATCCAATAATGATCATCATATTATCAACATACTGCACGTATCACACGGGGAAGAGACGCTCATGTTACATTGCCTGCTGCTAAGAGACACTCGGTCACACCCACATTTTGAACAAAATCCAATTTCACGTATCGTAACGATCGAAATGTAATCGTAGAGCTATAAAAAAATGTCATATCTCTCAAAAGCAATGGCTTCTCTACAGTATGAGACCGTGACTATCCACAATTAGCCATAGTTTTCGCATTTTTTCAACCTGACATCCTCAGTGTCCGTTATTTTCTACAAATCAGGTTCAATAAGTGGGGCCAATTAGTGTTAGTGACGTAATGTACAGAAAAATTTAGAGGAACATTTCTTCTAAGCTATGAGACAGTTAAACCTAGACCCTAGTAAGGTTTTTCCAAACAGGGTTTCTGATAACCCGGTTGCCTAATCATCAATCGGCAGGACCAATTTTACATGGAGCTGTAAATTTAAGCATTGTAGACTATTGCTTACAGAGTGAGTACTATGCAATGCGTCAAGATATTCTGAGTTGCTTGCTGCACTTCTAATCTCGCTGCACACGGATTTAAAAAAAAACAAGTTCAATACGCAGTTACTGCTGGTTCAGACCATTCCTTTGACAATAATGGAAACCCCTGCTGCAATATCAAGTTGTTTTGAGCTTTTGGATGATACTGTGCATTATTGTGTCAACAGACTTAAAGGGCCGATACACACGGACGATCGGCACGCGTGAGTTGCCGACGCCTATTATCATTGTTGGATATACTGGTGAATGGTTGGTGGAAACCAACAGCCTCTACTTCAGAAGATTTCTATGAGCTGGCTTGTCTAGGGGACAACCGCGCACTTTCGTGCCATCGGCTCCACGTCAGCTTCAGAAATCGACACGAAATCTTCTTCTAGCCCTATTCGTACAATCAAAAAAGACGTCGACAACTCGCGCGCGGCGAATCACCCTTGTGTACCAGACCCTATGTTTCTGATTGGCCACTAGGGCCGGAGCAACCCTAGTTACCCTAATCGCGGCTGCATCGTACAATATAATGCTGAGGGTAAATGGACAAAGCACACACACAACACACGTATAGGACAGTCCAATGCTTGGGAATGGAGAAAATCGTGGCAGTACAACAATGAAAGCAGGACAATTATGTACGAGGGCTTGTTAGACTAAGCATAAATGGGTGTTTACCGTGGCAGTATAAGATCAATCAGGTCGGAGTCTTAGGGACACTCGTATCGTCTGAACCAAATGCATACCGTACATACCTACAGTATGAATGGATATAAAATATAATTTTATTGCTACCATTTTTCAGTTGGCTAGCCTGCTGAGATAAGTCAGATAAATGCCAAAAGTATAGTCCCTGATATGCTGTAGATTACCACAAATAAAAAGAGATAGTATATTGCATAAAAAAGGAAGTCAACTACTGAATCCACAGCTATAGCAATGTTTACCTTGTTTTCCTATTACGTTAGACAAATGTTTTACATGTCATCGTGTAAACCATAACAAATGCGAAAGTGTCGGACGTGGTGGCAGACAAATTCCAGAGATTGCAGTGGCAGCAGAGCGCGCTGTAGCGGAACCCGTCCTCACTTTCAGCTAGAAAGTACAACTGACAAACTGACCATCAGGCCTTCTTGGTGGTTTCTCCCGGCCTATGGTGTTCAGACGGTGGGTTTCTTAATATTATTGTACAGAACGGCGTATTTCACTGTCAATTGAGTAGCTAATGGGCGTTAGATATTATCCGGCTCCTTTGAATAATGTAATAAAGTTCATTGTAATAGTTCAGGTTATGACATCCGGCCCTATAGCGGAGACTTTTAACAATGGAGAAGGGTTTTAGTGCTCCGAACAAGACTCTTTTCAATGAAGAAACGATTTGTCTATAAAGGAGCCTTTCCAATTAGCTCCGATGTACTTACACCTGAGACGACAACCAGAAGCAAGAAACAGGACCAAACCGAATGGAAACAAAGATGAAATCATTGCCGCAAGACAATCGTTTTATTTAGAATGTGACTGAAGACCAAAGAGTCATGGTGTTCTCCAGAGTTCGACACATTAACGGGACAAAGATATGTTCATCTACTTTCTGGTTGATGCCACTGCCACCTATTCTATATGTGGCTGAGTTATTAAAAAAAAAAATAATAGTGGCCTCCTCGTAGTCAGGTGGCTTAGCTCTGTGTGTCCTCCGGAGGTTACTCTTCAGGCCAATCACTCACTTGCAATGACCCATAAGCTTGGGGAGGGACCTCCGTCCGAAATAATTAAGGAAGCTGTACTCAGGCTCCAAAAGAGGGTAGTCAGCTACTTGCTAAAACTGGGACCTCGTGACAGTTGTCGCTCTCAATTCAAAACATTAAAAATCATGACAGCTCCAAGTCTTTACAAATAGATGCATTTTACATGTCTTAAGGCCTGAGGTGTGAGGGAAATTTACACAAAATGGGGACACCCACACCTAACTACAGGAAAAGGGGAGACCTTATAAGGCCAGCACTACGCACAGCCAAGTGTGAGCGACTGGATCCTATACTACAAGGATTCGCCCACCTTAGAAATCCCCCGAATTAACTGAGAGCGGTGAGAAATGATACTAGCTTCCCTAAATTGCTCAGAGACCATCTCTTAGACTTAGAGAATGATTCTACACTGTCACTTACCACTAGCACAATGACAATCACAGACAGACTGCATGATTTTGACGATTTTACTTTATACTTTCTTGTTGATTACTTGATTGTATAATCTAGTGGCACTAGAAATTCGAAAAATATCCATGGCGGAATCGAATGTCCCATCTTTCCTATAGGTATTCTCCAAACGGAAACTGGGCGCTTGAACGTTAATTTCGAAGGTACCCTAAGGGCCTATTCGGCATAAGCGCCTGCTAAGCTCTAAGAGATTTCGTGTTAGCCGCACGACACCAATAATATAAAAAAACATAATAATTAGGTACGAAAATGGTATGTACAAAGTTATTAATATTGCTATAAAGGACAGACGTAATCCTGGAAACTAAGTTACCTAACCTGTAACTACAACATAAGTACTACAGTCAGTTACGTCAAGTACGGTTTTGGTTATTACCCTTTATAATGAGTATAAATGTTGGTCGTCAATCAGATTTGGTGCAGCAGTCGGCATACCAACCCGGGAAGGGAAAGACTCGGGTTTGAATCACGCTTCCGTCCATTCTTCCTTTCTCTAATTCAATAAGTCTGCCCTAAAAAGCTTACATGGTTTCTAATAATGGACTTACACAGGCAACTTCACACTTATTTGAAGAAAAAAAAAGTCTAGATCTGAGAGCTGGTACAGACTCTTCGTTCAAATCAGCAACATGCCCGAAAGCCGCTTCTTTCTATAACATGTGAAGGTAAGGTACCCAATAGCGTTGGGTGGACCCAGGTCCGACGGAACATGTCAATTTTCCTTTACGTATCGAACTTCGACCTCCCGTTTCATAGTCCAGTAATCTTGTTCCCCCGTCGCCTCAAGTTCATTTCTTGTACTACAACCGGTAGGTTGTCTCCCCTTGCGCTCTGCCATCGTTCACCCCCTTTTCTCGGCAATACATCAGCTGGACTAAGACGGTGCCATAAACTTTTTTGTAATTAAATAAGAGGATACGACTCAAAGAAGAAAGTAGAAAGTCCTCGAGGTTGCTGCTGCACTGGGATTAATTAAAAACCAGGGACAACATTATCAAGTCTGGATGACGACGTGAGAACCAATACTCTTCGCTGGAGTGCTGTCAAGCCAACTGCCAGGGGTTTTGACTCTCTTTCCATTGAAGAAAAATCGCATGGTACTTTATGTAGCAGATGACCCCAAGGACTATAAATATAAAGCTATTGAAACTGACATGTTTGGACGATACGTCGTTATGATAGCATCTCTCATTAACTTCTTAAATTAACTTACCGAAACATAGTACATACTGTACGTGTAGATTAATGAAAAACAAGTTGGTTGATTAGGCATTAAGAGAACCTAATTGAACATGTTAGGGAAGCTAATGAAAATGCCCATTAAATATGACTTGGAAGTTAATTAATATTCGAGTCAGATTTCAGGCCAGTATTTAAATCCTCCTGATGAGTCTCCAAATTTAAGAGCCAATTGGACACCTCCACTTTTTCAATCTCATTAAATATAGGTTACAAATGAGAGAAGAAAAATAGAACAAATACATTTTGATACATAGCATATAGCCCGTACTAACACTGTTTGGTCAAACATTTTGAAACTTTTTTAACTTTGCATTTTTTCGCGCTTTCAAAAACGGGGGCCGAACGGTTTTAGTTCAGACTACATGCTTTGTATTAAAATCTAGAGGAGCATCAATTATTTTCTTCTACTCTTATGTATGGCTCTATGATAGACATTTCATGACAAATTGCTTAGTGGTGTCCGATTTTTTCTTTTAGACACAATCTTATTAATTGTTATAAATACGTGTAACAGGTCCTAGTTACTTTTACAGTTTACTGTCACATCAACAGCCATAGCGTGAAGGGTCAATGACATTTTTTGTTGGGGAGGTAGAAGCCAAATATTAGTCAGCAGCATTGCCCTTACGTGTGGTAAACCAAAAGAAACAAAAATTCAATTCATGTTCTATTTTTTTCCTCCATTGAAAAAACGTCCAACGGTTCCCAATATTTGGTATCTTAAACTCGGCCCGGGTGAAAAAAAACATGGACTGATTGAGGAATAATATGCGGTGATATCTCATAATCGTAATATACGAGTATCTCATACCAAGCCCTGGTTCCAATCAACCAATGACAACTAGTGAGCCGCTACCTCCTGGAAACCGTCAATGCACAAAATGGTAACAGCTACGAATAATTCACAAAGAAGCCTTTATTAGACAACTGTATATTATTAAAAACTTCTGATAGAGAGGCTGACAGAGAGAGATGAATCATACAATAACGAAGTCAAACGGCTTCGTTTGTGAAGATGCGTGAGCAGGGAGCAAACGGACAGCCCAGGTCGGATGAAAAAGCATAGGTAGATTGAGATGTAATAAGAGGTGATATCTCACAATATCATTAATCTCATACAAAACCATGGTTCCAATCAACCAATAGTATCTACCTAATGAGCCCCCCCCCCCTCCTGGAACCCGTCAATGCAAAAATAGAAAACTGTTACGAATAATTCACAAAGAAGCCTTTATTAGACAACTGTCTATTAAAACCTTCTGTTAGAGACCCCGAAAGAGAGATGAATCATGTAATAACCAAATGTTACTGTGGTATAGACCCTACACTATAGTCACACGGTTTCGTTTGTGAAGAGACGGGCGCAGGTAAGCAAACAAAGGTACATCACATTGGGATCAAACGATGAGTCTGCCCGGGCCCCGGGGACAGCCTAATAATAATGCCATGTCTCATGCTCAATAATTGGGCACTTTCGACCAGTTATTAGGCCACACACAACTCTCAACATGGCAATGCCAGCGAGAGAAAGGTTAACCAATGATACTGTCTCCTGTCACTGATTGGACCCCTACGCGTTAAAAAAAATGAAGACATGTTTGTAATAGACATGTAAACTATATACATCATTGGTTCGACAATCGACAATTATAAAGAGCGTGAATGCGTAAACTTGGAAATGTTATAAATGAAACAAATAAATTTGATCTTCGCGCCAAAACGTTTTTACGTCGGATCTATTCGAAGCCGGGAAAAGTAGCAATGGTTTATATTTTTTGTTTTGTAACTTAAATAAATTAAATGGTTTAAAGTTTAAACAAAGTCTTTTAGATCAATAATTATCGATTCCATTTTTAGATAGTTAATGTATCATTTTGCAGAGCGATTTCAATAATTGAGTCGGGAAAAGTAGCAATAATTGTTTATATTTTTTATTTTGTAATTTAAAGAAATTGGATGGTTAAAACAACGTTTTTTTTTTAAATATTTAATACGTCATTTCGCAGAGCAATTACAATAATTGAACTATTCATTTCATTTTCCATAATCTGACCCAATGGTAAAAATGATCACTATTGGGGAAAAGTTTGGTGTCCGGAACATCACAAACATTGGAATTTTTTCATATGATGCATAAACTAGTTATCTACAAATGCGGTTGATAACATTACAAAAATGTCACTGAAATAAAAATGAAAAAGCAAGATTTATTAGCGTAGAACCAGGGGTGACAAAAGTTTAGAAGCTACAATGTCCTTTAAAAATAGTGAATGGAAATGATGGAAAGGTTGCTCGTGAAAGCAAATTTTCTCTTCGCTTGCAAAGTTTTAGAAACTGCGCATCTGTAGCTGTTAATCAAAACAAGCGGCGATAAAGCGATTATAAGATTCTTGTATGAACAAAGAGGGCATTAAATTAAATAGACTTGACAATATAAACCGCAGGCCTACCTTATGGCTTTTAGCAAAATAGACAATATGCAATTATGTTTGTTCATGTAACAATATTGTAAATTGACCATTACTTCTCAGCGTGCTTCAGCTGGCGTTGATTGCCCAGCGGGATACCGCGACAGAACAATAAGTGGTCTAATATAACAAATAGTTAAAAACATCGTAAAATATAGTAATTTTTCCTCGCCGGATGTGCAACTTGACATCGGTTAAGAAAGCATTAATATTAACAATCATTACGTTGAAGCATAACGAGATGAAGTTTTATTAAGTTGGAATTGGAAAAAAAAACAAGAAGAGTACTCCGGAAAGTTATTACTGTTTGAATAGCAATTTGAACTCCACATACATTTCTGGAAGTCACAGAGCAAAATGAATAAGAATCATGAGAGCTGCTCTATAGGTTCACATAGGAAGTTGTTATTAAAATAAGCAACTTTCTATGCAGTTCTTAAAGATAGTGCAATTGATGAAACAGGTTCAACGCTCACACAAAACATTATGACCTTGCTGGTAATGGGAATGCAAATAAGAAATTCCGAAATTTAAAACAGGGTGATTAAGGGCAATAGGGAGTTAGGTTTAGACACAGAACTTTCTACATGCTCAAAGGTTTGCAATTTTATAAAAATATCGCATTTACCCGGTGAGCGGCCCTGTGCCCGTACTTGCATTGTATGGCGCCCCTCCGCCTTTCAAAATATTGAGGCGGACTATTGCATTTCTAATGCTAATAATTTGCTAATATGCCATGTCAAAAAATGAAGTATAGATTTTATAGACATACGACTAGTCAAGTTAAAACATGTCAAAAGGAATAACTGCACATACAAATCAGTATCAATCGATAACCCGCTTGTGTCAGTAATAACAAGTACCGTAACTGTTGTCATTTTATACAATTTTACTATTTCTATATTATAGTGAGTCGTGCCGTGCCCCCCCCCCCCCTCTTAGTCTACCAGAATTTCAATTCACTACGCACACGGGCGCCCGTCTCTTCAAGAAGGCACCAAAGTAGTAAGTTTTGGGAACAGCAACACCCCCTCAGCTAGGCACACCAAGCACACCCACTATAATTGGTCCTTCCAAGCCTCTACCTGTTTATACCTAATTTGGATTTCCACTAAAATAGTGTGCAGTTTTTTTTTTTTTTTTTGTTTTTCTCCGTTTCTCATTGTCTCTCTATACTGTATGTATACATACATAGGCCTATACTGATTTCTGTGACTGCATCTACTAAGTTCCGTATAGGCTACCGTACTTATTTATTTCAGATATCTAGAAGAAGGTATTCTACAATCATCTGCTGTGAAAAAACCGTTACAATTTATTTGATTAACTTAATAAATTTTCCTTGTTAATGCTAGTTCCGTCCTGATCAACTTGGTTCAAACCGCCAACTCTCTATAATTTCTCTACTGTTTAATTATATTTACTGTAATCATGGCAGACCAACAACTTTTAGATAGTTTAGAAGTGAAAAAAGACAAATTAAAGAATCTTTTTTCTCGTTTAAATCTAATTTTAGACACATGCAAAGGTTACGGAAAATCCAAGCTCACACTGCTTAGCTCTAAGAAACACTTCGCTTTGAATATACGGAGTGAAGTCACGGTATTAGAAGACGAAATGAGAGATATTATTATTATGCTTCCAGATAAAGAGAAAAATGATAATTTTGCTTATGTATCAAAATGTTCTTCACAATTTGACCAACTTTTAGAAGCAATTGATGTTCTTCACTCGGAAGCACTTGACTTTTCCCAAAGCCAAACTGCTCAGCAGACTCAACCTAAAAGCAATGTTCCTCAACATTCAGTACAACTTCCTAGTATTACAATCAAACCGTTTACTAATGAGTTATTAGATTTTCCACGATTTATTCGTTTATTTGAAGCTATTTATGATAAGCATCCGTTACTTTCAGGTACGGAAAAGTTTTTTTACCTTCAGTCATTGCTGCAGGGAGAGTCTCTCGCACTAATTAATACATTTTCAATTTCAGCCCAAGGCTATACCGATGCATTAAAAGCACTTAAGGATCGTTTTCAGTGTCCGAGAGCCTTAGCTGCTAAAATAACTAAAGAAATTTTAAATTTCAGTCCATCAAAAAGGCCTACTTCTGAGTCTTTAAAAAAATTTCTCCAAATTTTTAATGACCACGTTACAACTTTGAAATCGATTCCAGGAATTACCGATCTTGGTGATTTTTTACTGCTCACTATTGCTTCTAGGGGACTCGACCCGTTGACGAGAAAATTATTTGAGTCAAAAATGTCAGAAAAATCGAGTCAAAAAATGCCTACCTACTCTGAATTAATCGATTTTGTGAATAGACAATTGTCCACTTCTGAATTACTTTCAGCTGATTCTTCCCCGCCTAGTTTTGACAATGTTAAACATAGTCAAAATAATTATTTTAATAAAAAATATGAAAAGTTTAATTCTGCGCAGCCAAGTCTGCACGTGCAAAGCCCGAGTGATTCTGGTAACTCAGAGGCGCGGATTCAACGTGCAAATGCCTGCAACGTTTCATTACCTGCTCGTTCTAATGCAAATACTAATGCCACTTCTGATAATAATAATTCAAATTATTGTTTATTTTGTAGTGAGTCTACCAACCATAGGATTGGTCGTTGTAATCATTTTTTGAAGTTAGATTTAAAACAACGAAAAGACTGGGTTACAAAAAATAACCGATGTGGAATCTGCTTATCTGATAAACATACTGCTAACTGTCCAAGCACTAAGTCTTGTTATCACTGCACTTCTAAATTTCATAATTCTCTGCTTTGTGGTTCAAAACCAATTTCTGCTTCTGCCACAAAAAATTCTGCTCAAGGGTCTAGTCAAAACCGGGCTCTTGCCTGCACAGTTTCTGAAAAGAATACCTCGCTTCAAGTGGTATTCGGCTCTTTTCAGGCTGTAGTTTCTGGTCCGAATGGCAAAAGCCAACTGTTACGCTGCATAACAGACACAGGCTCTGTTAGAAATCTGATTACAATGAATGCTGTACGCGCGCTAGGTATCCCATTGTCTCCTGAAAAAACTGAACTTTCGGGGGTAGGCGACCAAAAGGTGATGTCGCTAGGATCTGCTAGCCTAACGCTAAAATCTCGCTACAATCCCGAATTTACAATGAAAATAGACGCATGTGTAATGAATAAAATTACTAATGATCTTTTTCCAATCAAATTAAATTCTAAATTAGAAAACATTCTGTCAAAGTTTAATCTAGCTGATACTGATTTATTCACAGCTGTTAAACCCGCTCCTGTAGATATCCTACTATCGGTCCAAGAAACCATGGGTCTGCTTGCTTGCAGCGAGAAGCCGGAACCTGTCATTGATTTTAATTACTGTTCGCAATATATGGAAAATAAACAACCATATATTGTGTCTGGTCCCATGGGAGCTATTATTTTCGGAAAATTAGAATCATTAAATAATTGTAATAACTGCTTACTTTGTTCTGATTGTAAAAACGCCGCCTCTGATATAAAAGAATTTTTCCATAATGAGTTAATTCCGGAAGAAAATTTTAACACTTGTGTTTTGGATGAAAATGAAAAATATGCAGAAACTCAATTTCAGGAAACCCACTCCAGAAAGGTAAATGGACAATTTGTGGTGAAATTGCCATTCAAACCGGACTTTCCTAAACTGGGTAACAACCGCACGAAAGCCATCGCCTGTTATTATAGTCTAGAAAAAAGGCTTTCGAATCGATCTGACTATTCTTTGTATCAAACTGTTCTGCAAGATTTTTTTAACAAAAAAGAAATCATCCCGTCTACACTTCAGAATAATTATATTCTCAATCAGCACATTGTTATAAAACAATCAAACCAAAAAGCGAAAATTGTATTTAATCCAGCTGTCAAGTCACCTGTCTATTCTTTAAATGATACTTTGATTTGTGGTCCGAAACTACAAAGAGATCTCAGTCACGTGATTATTTCAGCTAGAGGCGAGCCTATCGCTTTAGCCTGCGATATTGACAACTTTTATAGATCAATTGCTATTCACCCTGATGACGCCGAAAAATTGCATATATTTGCTGGATTAGATAGCGATGGTAATGTCAGTCAACACGGTGAAATAACCGAATGTCAAATAATGCACCTATGTTATGGTTTATCCCCCGCACCATTCTTGGCACTAAGATGCATTCTACAATTATGTAAAGAAAATGAATTAAATTTTCCAGCAGCTACTCGTATTTTAGCAAAGTTTCGTTACATTGACGATATTTTCTTCTCTGCTTCTGATATTCAAACATGTAAACAAATGAAAAATGATTTATGCTCCATTCTAAGCCAAGGTCAATTTACTTTAAGTAAGTTTGTATCTTCTCATTCCAAAGAACTCAACTTAGGATCCGCACCTGTTTCAGTTCGTTTCAGCGATAGTAATATTACCCCAATTCTTGGTTGTCTTTGGGATCCGGAAAATGATGTTTTTAAATTTGAATTCAGCGAGTTCAAAGGTCCAGTTACAAAACGTACATGCACCAGTTTTCTAGCAAAATGTTACGATTCTCAAGGAATGATCGCACCTGTTTTGTTTTATCTTAAGCGATTTGTCCAACTTTGCTGGCATAATCACGCTAATTTAGGATGGGATAAGGAATTACCCCCTGACTCAGCAAAAGAATGGATTGATTTCACCAATCAAATGCCAGTTTTAACTGAAATTTCTATACCACGATATTGCACTATACCTAACTGTAAACAATACCTATGTGTATTTAGCGATGCTTCTAGCTCTGGAATAGCTAGCGCAGCCTATGTTGTTACTGCTACTCCAGGTAATCAGCCCAATTTATCTAGGTTGATTTATTCAAAAACTAAACTTGCCCCCCTGCGAACTGTTAGAACAATTCCACAATTGGAACTTTCAGGTATCGAACTAAGCGCTAAAATAATAAAATGGTTATTAGATGGTGACTTACCATTTAAATTCGAAGCAATTTATGGCTTTGCCGACTCTATGATTGCACTAGCCTACTTAAAAATACCTTTGTGTAAACTCAAAGTTTACGTAGCCAATAGAGTTTCTCCTATTCACAACTTAACCTCGAAATCTAAAGTTGAATGGCTCTATTGCAGCACTACCGACAACCCAAGTGATCTACCGAGCCGAGGTATAACACCAAATAAATTGATAAATAACGAATTTTGGTTCACAGGTCCAGAATTTCTAAAGTATGATTTCCCGCCTTCTGATAATCTGCCTCCAGTTCCTAATCAAGAAAATCTACCTGACGTCATAGAACCCATTCTACTCGTACCTGCTTTTGAACCTGAACCTAATTTAATTGTAAAATTATCTCAGGATTTTTCTAATTTTTGCCACTTGCAACGCATTGTTGGCTATGTTCTAAGATTCGTAAATAACTGTCGCCATAAAAAATTTAAACGCAAAATAGGTTTTGTATTAACATTACCGGAGCTTTATTTAGCCACCCTTTTCATAGTAAAACATGTCCAAAATTACTATTTCTACAAGGTAACCATTCTGATTAAAAACCGAAAAAATTCTTGTCCAAAACATTTACTCTCTCTTTCCCCGTTCATTGACCCGTCTGGGCTTCTTAGAGTCGGAGGGAGACTTCAAAATGCAAAAATTAATTATGAAGCAAAACATCCTCTTATTCTACCAAAGGATTGTAACCTGTCAAAAATACTGTGCAGGTATTATCACTCACTATCAGCTCATGGTGGTTCTAACTTAAGTATAAGCCTACTACGACAAAAATTTTGGATTGTATCTGGAAAAGCTCTCATGAAATCTATTATTCATGCTTGTATTGTCTGTGCAAAATGGCACCCTGTTCGTCCTTCACCTACTCAAGGTCAGTTGCCACCGTGGAGGGTTGAACAAACATTCTGCTTCCGTGGAGTCGTTGGCATAGATTGTTTCGGTCCATATTTATACAAATTTTCAGGTCGACGAAATTCCGGCACTTCAAAGATGTACGGGATAATTTTCGTATGTGAAGGGTCACGTGCTTGTCACATCGAACCCCTCTCATCCCTCTCGACCAGAGATTTTCTCGCAGCTGTAGACCGCTTCACCGCACGCAGAGGACTACCTCAAAAAATAAGGTCTGATTGTGCTAAAAGCTTTTCCGCCGGTTTCAGAAAAATGTCGGAAGTTTCAAAGTGGCTGAATGAAAATTCTGACTCCATTATTTCCAATTTGGCGTCAAGGTCAATTGAATTTAGCCAAATTCCGGCTTACAGCCCATGGTTTAGTTCATGGGAACAAATCATAGCTTGTTGCAAAAGATTGCTCAAAGTATTACTTATATCACCCATGTACTATGAGGAATACGCCACCATCTTCACTAGGGTGGAATCTCTTGTTAATTCGCGCCCCTATTTAGAACCTTCCCAGGACGCCAAAGACTCCGTCGATTTGTTGTGTCCAGCATCTCATGCCCTCCCACTTTCCTGCATAACCATGAATATGACACAGTGCCAATAAGTAACCGTACCAGTTGGGATCGTATTTCCATAACCATTGAAGTATTCTGGAAGCGTTGGCATGCAGAAGTTCTGCATACTCTAATGCAAAAGCACAAATGGCCCAGGGGCAATTCAAAAAATCTGGTTATAGGGCAACTGGTGTGGGTGCCTGACACTAGAAGCCAACCGGGAACCTGGCCTTTAGGTCGAATTTCCAATGTTTACCCAGATCAGGCTGGAGATGTCCGAGTTGTGGATGTTTCAACCCAATCTGGAATTCTAAGAAGAGCCAGTAGAAATTTGATTGTCGTGCCTGTCATGTGTCATGTATCCTAGTTGAATTTTCAAAAATTTAATTAAAAAATAATAATAAAAATTTAATAATAATAACCATAATATTTATATACTAATTTGTTGTTAATTTAATTTCATATTGTACTTACCATGCATGTTATACTATGTAAGGTTGTTGTGGTTTGTCATGTATTTATGTAATGTATTTTTTACTGATCAGCCCACATATTGCTTTCAATTCCTGCCCCCAGTATAGTCAAGTTAAAACATGTCAAAAGGAATAACTGCACATACAAATCAGTATCAATCGATAACCCGCTTGTGTCAGTAATAACAAGTACCGTAACTGTTGTCATTTTATACAATTTTACTATTTCTATATTATAGTGAGTCGTGCCGTGCCCCCCCCCCCTCTTAGTCTACCAGAATTTCAATTCACTACGCACACGGGCGCCCGTCTCTTCACGAAGGCACCAAAGTAGTAAGTTTTGGGAACAGCAACACCCCCTCAGCTAGGCACACCAAGCACACCCACTAACGACTCTCGGAAAATAGGGGGTCAGGGAATTCCCCTGGGGAGGGGGGGGGGGGGGTGTCGTACCCGATAGGCGAAATAAAGATTTTTCAACGAATTACAAACGGATCTTCCCACAAAGAAATTTAGTGTTGGCTGATGGCACGCGGCGGCCCTTGACCAGCACTTACAGGACTTACCGGGCTTTATTGGATAAATCTGGCACTGATCGCTTCATATATTTGTGGGTATCTGCCGATGACTTAAAGTATATTGACTGCTTACTACGCCTTAGGCTAAGTATACTACTGAACCGCGACGGGACATTGAATCATTGGGTTCCTCTCTTCAGTGTGTCCTTATTTTTTATTTTTTGCACAAATCAAAAATTGAAAGTGAAAATATATAAAAAAAAGATGTAAAAAACATTCTTCTTTGGATGAGTGAATTATATTTTTATGTTAATAATTTTTAGACTGTAAATCTCTATCACCAGCAGGCAGCAGCCTGATCGAGGCGATTATAATACCGGTATTTATTTAATCCCCTGGTATTAAAAATGTAAACAAGATAATTTTATAATGGAATGTGCTATTCAAAATTTGTTTGTTTACAGTTATAATCCTAGGGTATTTATTTAACCCCGGTATTATAATCGCCTCGATCAGACTGCAGGTAGCACTCAGTTGCCATAGAGACCATGGAGACAAGAAAGGGGTAACAGGGACCAAATGGGACCGCTCACGTACCATAAGCAGTCTAGATACTTCAAGTCATTGGTATCTGTCAACTAGTTGCCTTCCTATTTATTTAACATGGCAACGTTCTGAAATCTCGGGGACCAGCGGAAAACTTTGCGTACAAACAAACGATAGTATAATTGAATAGCATCCATAAGCGAAGCATTGAACAATTTTCTTTATCATAGGCGTGGACAAATAAGCATGCATTTTGTGATCGCTACCGGTTGTTGGTAATTAGGAAGCGTTTCAATGTTAATTCAAAATTTGTCAAAATGTCAAAATACGAGCATATACAGGTAAGTAGAGGATACTCATTTACTGTTCTAGTGCGGGCTTTTGGTCGAGCAGTTAAGACGACGCCCTGGTTAGGCGTAGATCGTGGGTTCGAATCCCGCCAAGTCCAGTTTTTATTTATCCTCTAAATTCTGTTAAAATTACAGCACAAATAATTAAACAACTATTGAGAAAACCGCTTCGGTTTCCGATTTGTTTCGTTAGTTTTACTTAATAGTCTTAATTTCTATCTCCTTTGGTAACAGTAACGATCTTATAAATAACTGCAACGTCCGAACGGGTTGGCGCCAGCGTCACAAATACCTGTTTCAGGTGCATTACCCTAAAAAGAGAGTACCACTCCACTACATAAGCGTCGACCCCGAAATCAAACCTACAATTCACGCCATTTTACCGCAATATGTCAATTTTCACCTACACGGCCCATCCACTTTCTGCTGACATGCGCGATTTTGTTTGATAATATTAATTGGCTTGCACTAGTATTTTTGCATAAAATAAAGTGATCAAGGCCATCCGGAGTCCAGACAGGTATATTATATTGAAGGCTGAATGAGTCGCATCGAGCGCGGAGGCATAGGATGAGCGACAGCAGGCATTATCACCAACGCAGGACTCATGCTTTCGCCTGTTTCATTGCATTAATGGCAAGTTTGTCTCAGCTTGTCAATTATCGCTTGTAGCCGGTGTAGGTTGACATCGAGAACCAGTTTGCCAATGGCCAAAAATTCAAACGGAAACAATACAAATAATGTCCGAAATCCATGGGGTCGTTGGCATTGGACAAGAGACCTATAGGCCAGGGTCCACAAAAGGTCTTTCAAAAAATTACAAGGGGTGAATCTACGAATGCAATAAAATAGATTTTCAAAAATTGTCAAGTAGCCTATTGTATGAGAATTGCTTCTTTTTCTCCTTCTTCCCCTTCAGTGCCGCATGTGTAGCGTGGTCCATTTCTTGTACTCCAACCGGTCAGTTGTCAACGCCTTCAGCTTTGCCATAGTTTTCTCCCTTTTCTCGGCCATTCTTCCAGTGTTGTCCTCGGTCTGCCCATGGGTCACCGACCTTGTGGCCTCACCTAGGCCAGCCTCCTGGTGATCCTTTTTCCTCCCATTCTTAGGACGTGGCCGAACCATTGCATGAGAATTGCGCAACGAATAAATTAATTTGACTGGACAGACTGTGACTCGCATGGACAATACGGTTCTCAACCAGTTGCTGCCAAAAAATTGGAGAGACTGTTCTGGCAGAGGTCCCTAGCATATTAGTAACACATTGCATAATATTATTAATATTAACTCGGCAAACTTTCCAATTGGTAAAATACCTAATATTCGTTACAATTCCATCATAATATAGCCTCAAAGGATCGCCAAAGGGGGAAGTAATTATTTCTTATCGATAGCGACAGCGTTGAAATATATGTAAATACATCAAAATGTTTTGCATACCCTCTACAAGTAATGGATAATTTTAATTGTCGTCTCCGAATTATTAAACGGAGTTCGTTATGTGTCAGTCACAGTCAGATCGGCGAACATGAATTTTAATTTCATTATTCCAATACTCGATCCAATAAATATGGGTCTAAGGAAAATTGGAAAGTGTAATGCCTAAATTCAGATTCAAATCGTATAATTCAACATAAACATTCCAAATATTTCTGGACTACTGGATCGAACAAATACTGATGTGTGTAATCAGGGCCAATCTACTACTTATTCACAGTATTTTATTATGGCATGGAAGGATTCGAACCTTCGCGTGGTGGTATCATAATTACCTAGAGGTAAAAGAACTTCTGCAGTGAAAACAATAATAAACATCAATACGTTTCCAAACATTATCGTAAAATTCTCGCTCCCGCCCTAATAGTACCCAAATATTGTTTATATCAATAACATTATTAACCATTAGTGAAAGAATGCATTTCCTTCCCAGATCGTAAATCGTGCGACAGATTTAAAAATCTTCTTCATCTTCTTCAGCCAACGCCCGTCCTTGGCTGGTAGGCCGTTTGACGCCGTGCCGCATAGTAGAGCTGGGCCAATCCCTCCAGTGTCATAGTTCGGTTTTCTACCTCATTGCCAGTGCAGCTGAATAGGTGATTGGCATTCCATTCCCCTTCCCTTGGAAGCAGAGGGGAGAGCAGAGATTTAAAAATTTCAGCGAGAGCTTGGTATTTTCCAATTAATTTGAATTTTTTTGCTTCATTTGCGGATTATCCGTGTGAAAGTCGACCCAATGACCCAGGAGCGGTCTCGTTAAGAGGCAGCCGGTGTTTTAATAACTATTATTACTCCCTCGACTCATCCAGCCAGCTTCCTCGAAGATTCCACGCCCATCGGCGGCGCATTCCAGCCCATCTCAAACATCAAACACCTGAGTCACTGATTTTTGCTCTCTTACAGCCACCACGTTAAACATTCACAACATTTCCTGATGCGTAGACTCGGGCTAATGGGACATAGGGCGCCGCCGATCATTCTTCAGTCAGTTAAAACCCGGAGGAAAATTTGTCTCCTGACACGACTTATCTTATAGAGGGCGGCCGAAGAAGGAATTCATGGAACAACTGAAGGAGAACGCAGGACCTCTAACGTACCAAGAGCTGAAGAGTAAGGTGCAGGACCCTGGATGGTATGCAGGGAGTTGCTGCCAACCAAGCGTTGAGATTGTGACCTCAGAAGAAGAAAGGAACGGACAATTGTGGCGGAGTCCACCTTGTTTGTTTTGACAAGGAAATACAAAATTTACAAATGATTCCACAAATCCCACACGATATCACATTATAAAACCACTCAGCGTCAATGGCGTTAAAAGCGACAAACGCATAATTAAAGACTTAAATAAATAGTAACAACAACAATAATCAAAACAAGGTTCAGTACTCGATACGAGAAGTCTTCAAAACCATATATGGCATGATGAGCAGGTATTTCATATACTGTATGTACAGGTATATTCCGAGAATTTATAGTTAATAAAAAAAACTCGTTAACCAGGATTAATTATTGTCCTCCAGTGAGGCAATCATTGAACACGAATGCGTCCTGCTGAGGTACGGAATTAAGTGTCGAACGAAGAGCAAACAGTTTGAAATATGCCCGAGACCGAGGGTGCAATGGCTGGACGAGGCGTCGCTGACTAGCAAAGGAGAGCGTAAGACCACGCGGACGGCGATAATTTAATGGAACACGAGCTATGGGTCCAAAAAGTAAGTAAACATATAAATTGGCATATACATAGTACACAGTACTATGCATTAGATTGTTGTGATCAGGACCAATAGTATTCGGATCGAGAGGCCGGTAGCCTTGCAAGATCCTAGCCTGCCCAAACCTTTCGGTTCGGACAGGACTTTTCGGGCTTTTTAGGGCCCAATTAGCCTACACCGTTAGCCGTAGAGACGCCCCCTACCCCCGCACACTAGCCATAACTTGGCATAGTGATTGGAACGGCGTACCCTCTACGTTGCCCACAGGAGCGCGACTAGGACGAGGTGTTATGGCACTTCCATGTCCTCTCTGATCAGCTCATTCGCTAAGGCGGGGTTTCCACCGACCTCTCATTGCAGAATGCACTTACGTTGACGTGGTAGCAGACGTTCAAGACTTAGGCGGGGTTTCCACCGACCTCTCATTGCAGAATGCAAATGACATTGAATTTTTCTTTTTATAGAAATCTATTACAATGTTTGTACTTAACATATCCCATGACGCCATTTTTTAATTTTAGTTTGTTTGTTTGTGATTTTACTCTATCATTGATCAATTTTAACTATGGCATAAAGTAAAACAAAAATTTCCGTCAATGTCATGTGCATTCTGCAATGAGAGGTCGGTGGAAACCCCGCCTTAATGCCGAACGCCTGGACTCCCCACACCAGAAGAGAGTCATAGTAACTCCCGCAATACATACATATTCTGATCTAAATAACCAGCCGATTTTCCAATTGCCTTAGTTTGTTTGTTTTTTCCAACGCCTACTTTCAGCGTTTCTGCTTTGAAGCAACCCTGTCAGCCTGGCGAGGGGCGTGAGTCTGTTTATTAACGTGAGACACCCTAAAGGAGAAGGGAAGTTGACAGACAGGGTAGACCTCCCGATTATAGTGAATTCCGAACCACTCGGGGGACATAGTAAAGTCAGACGATTAATTCGGAGTTGACCAGGACTTGACATACACTAAGACCGCCTAAGAACGTTATTATGTCCCACCATGTTACTTTGCCAACGCTGTGCACACTACCAAGTTTGCTGCAGTTAGGTCTTAGGAACAGCCTCTGTTCTGGTGGATTCAACTAGGTATGGCAGTTGGCCTTATTAATTTTCCTCACAACACCCAATATGCCAAATCATCTAATTTCGAACAGCCAATTGAAAAATTGATTGCTACGTGAACAATTGCATAACTCGTACAATAATTGACTGACAATTCTCAGGCAATTGTCTGCGTCTGCTGGAAATGATTTCCAGGAATATAAGTAGCAGATGAGAAACTGGAGGAAGATGCACCACACCACCAAGCTATAATCATGGAAGCATCAGCCTGAATCCCATGTGGTTGTGGCCAAAGACAAAAGAATGCACGAGGAAATGCGTCTAAATTACGAGACTGTAACTAATTTGGCTTTCTGACAATTTGGAAGAAACGGAGCGACATGAAGGGCTAATTATGTAGAAACGAATTAGGCTTCAATAATAATGTCAATTACACAAAACTCCAAAAATTTAGAAATTACGAGCCAGTCATTTGGTAGTCCACCGGCGAAACGTTCGAAAAATATTGGAGTTGAATCAAATTCTTAAGGCGGCACCCATTCCAAAGAATTTATTGCTAAGCCCTCAACGCAGATTAACTATGAGTAGGTCAGCATTTGTTATGACAGGTCACGGATTGTTTAGGGAGCACCTATTTGTAAAATAGGACCTCAGCAGCCATTGGAGAGTATGTCGGCAGTGCCAGGTTTGGCTAAGGGCCCAGGAGGGCCATGCCGGCGATACAGTATACAGGAAGAAACGGCTATGCACATCCTAATGGCCCCTCTACTTGAAATTCGACCTAATCCACGTTCACGACGAATGGGTTAGCAAAGGAAGCTTAGCTGATAATGGCCCTTTTCTCAAAAAATTGAAAAGTTCTGTAGTGCTCGATGGACTCGATTGTCTGCGGTCACCTATTTGCCAAAATAAAAATATCACCAAGTGTTTTCTAATGGTAAGCAACAATTCTGCTACCCACCAAGGGTCGTGGGGTCCATTTGAAGTAATGTTAGGCTAAGCGGTGTGACCGGCGACCTGTACTAGTGTTAATTGGTGTCGCCATGGCGAGACCCAAGCATCCACAACTAGATGGAACGATGGGCGGCTCCCACCAAGTTTTAGGTATAAACCTAATGATAACAAATTCGAAAGATACGGTCCTGCGCTTTATATTTATGTTTGTTTATGTACATAAACCTTCTCTAAGGCATGGCTTCATATTTGATTCGAGCCGCCCCAAATGGTTTGATATTTTCACAGGTATGCTTGAACTGGGGTACTTTAATGCTGATGATTCAAATACTATATCGTATATTGTACAATAGGCACAGTACGTAATAAGGAGTAACACAAAAAAAAATCTATATTTTCTATTCGGCGTCCCAAGCTGGTATATAAAGTTGTTGTTGTTGTTTCTAACGCCTGCTTTCAGCATTTCTGCTTTAAGCAACCCTGTCAGCCTGGCGGGGGGAGTGAGTCTGTTTGTTAACTTGAGGCACCCAAAGGGCAGACTCTATCACCTCGGGGAAAGGGGAGTTGACTAACAGGGTGGACCTCCTGATTATAGTGGATTCCGAACCACTTGGGGAACATGGTAAAGTCACACGATTAGATCGGAGGTGACCAGGACTCGACTTGCACTGCCTAAGCGCGTTATCATGTCCCACCAGGTTCCCCTGCCAACGCTTTGCACACTACCAAGTTGCCGCAGTTTGAAACATGCTCTGCTCTAATGGAATCAACATGGTAAGGCCGTTGGTATAGAAAGTGATGATGGGTTTTTTCACAACTAAGTAAAAAAGAATCCTATATGCAGATAGCGAACACAAGTTTTTAGAAAAAAAAAATATATATATAATATAATTAATGTATTAAGACTACAAGAAAACCATTTTTTTTAAATGACATTACGTATTGTCTAGACATACGATGACTGCTTTCTTGTACAGACAAAGAGGTAGGTAGACCTACAAGCATAAATAGAAGACTAGTTATGACGGGATCAGAGTTTAAAACATTTGAAGAGTTACTCATTAGTCAAATAGATATGAACAAGCACCAGTAATGAAGTCTGCAACATAGCTATTAACACAATGGAATGAAAAGACTATAGGCATAGACACTGATTACAACGACTGGGGACAGCGGAGCGCTTTCCCTATCTCATTCATAATAATACCACCAATGTAATGTAAGCAGCCGAAGAAGTGCTGTTAGAAATCGGCAAGGACCATCAGGTGGTTGTAACATAAATAGGCTTCCGCAAATTCCGAGGCATCGTTAACACTGAAGTAATGGACACGATGGATGAAGAAAGAATGTCTATCACGCAATGAGCTGTAAGGAACTAAGGAAGTGAGTTGACATCTTTGAGGGAGAAATAATACTAATTAAATTGCTATTGGCCCCAAAAAAGACTGTCAGCATGATAGCCACTATTTAATGGAACGGGTATTTATTTAATCCCCTGGTATTAAAAATGTAAACCAGATAATTTTATAATGGAAAGTGCTATTCAAAATTTGCTTGTTTACAGTTATAATCCTAGGGTATTTATTTACCCCCGGTATTATAATCGCCTCGATCAGGCTGCAGGCTGCTGGTAAGACGCAAGTAGCTTCGAATGAGAATTTTCCTCTAAACACCTTGCGGATGATTATTATTCATTGAGATTCATAAGCTAAGCTATAGCAAAAGTACTGCGTTCTTTAAATTATGTTAATATTTCATGAACACAGCTTGTCCCTAACTTCGCTCTGATTTGTCTGTAATTTAAGTTATCTGTAATTTACGTTTGTAAGAGCCCATTTATATGAAGCGATTTTTCTAGCTACAAATACATCTTCTGTGTTTACATTTTACAATTTTCAGAGTTCTCTAGAATTCTCTTACATACTTCACCCCATGGAAATAAACGAGCAGCAAGCTTATCTTATAAATACATAAATAAAAATTGACTTTTTTCGTTCCATTACTAAGCCAACCTAGCGGAGTGTTAGGGCTATAAAGCCCTCTCTTACTCTAAACTAGGAGGACCCGGGACCACCTGCTTTACATGCCCTCCAAAGCATGGCCAGAAAATGTAGCAAGTGTGGGGCTCGAACCAACAACCATTCGGGTGATAGTCGGAGTCTGTACCACTACTCTACATGTCCTGACTTCTTAACTTATGATTTCGTCGCTCGAAAATCGTAGTGTATTAATGGGCTAATAGGTGCTCCACTTCCGGATTATTTTTTAGACTATCTGATTTGACTACGCAATGAATTGTTTTAAAATTTATTTCTTCTTCCTTCATTCAAATAGAAAGTACAATCAAGACGCATGTTTATATTTGTCTGTGGTAGAGTATAACGAGACACAAACTCGTCCCCTTTCGGGAGGCGAGAGATGACGGTTATTCCAGTTGTTGTTACCAGTCTGACTTGGGTCTCCCATAAAAGAAAGGAAGAAATGTATGATGCAGTGAAAAGTGACATGAACGATGCTCACAAGAAGGTGCATATAATTAGATGGGAATTTGCATGTGGAAGAGTATTGTCATAGACCAGGATGGGCAGTCCATTGATACAGCATGGGAAGTAAAATGTTGGCATAATCAATAAGAAAAGATGTAATGCTTGGGAGAATGGAGCTAATTAAGGCATAAAAATAGAAAATGCGAGCTACAATAGCATGAGGAAACACGGTGCTTCTTGCTGGAATCTCTGACTTGCAGCAACTTGCCTAATTCAACAATCTCAGCACTTGCTTCCTACTACTGCTATTTTCGATAGCATCAGTGATTGTGTACATGGTAGAGACGGCCAAAAAACCTGTCACAATGTGCCAATACTTGCAAGGTGTGATAGGTGTTGGCAAGTTTGAGAGACGGTTGCTGAGTGGCTATGCTACGGGAATGAATGATGCCCGGATTGTAGCGAAACCAAAAACTGGATGAATTATGATGATTTTTGGATTTCAATAGATTGTGGAGTCAAATTAAAAATAATACAACTAGTCAAAATCCCAAGGTGTGGGAAAACGTGATGTACCCATCACGTTTTCCCACACCCCGATGAGATGTGCGCTTAATGTCATATCAAATATCGTAGACCAACTGGTTAGGTAGAGTGCTACCCTCGCACGCCGCTGGCATGAGGGGGCACTTCAACTTTCTCTGTATGTGTAAAATTTTTTTTTTAGAAAAATACTCAACTAGGGAAACAGACCAACAGCTCTTGCATATATCTCAGGATATATCTGACGCAAAAACTAGGTACCCATAAGAGTGTGTGCGTAGGAGGGGGGGGGGGCAATAGTTATTATTACAACTGAGTATAAACACATTTAATGTAGTTCGTTCTCGTAAGTAAAATAAACCCACCCTCTACAAATACCGACAATACAAGACTTTTTACTTAACTGCCTCATGTTGTATGCTGTCAGCCTAGCAGACAACTTTGCCAAACTGTGATGTCTAACGAAATTGACCTTCGCGAGTTGGAAGTCCGTAGATGGTGGAGCGTTGTACAAAACCGAGATGACCGGAGGAGTGTTGTCGAGCAGGCCAAAGCTCATTAAGGGCTGTACAGCCAGAAGAAGAAGATGAAGATGTCTTAACAGCATGCAAGCTCTTTTTACCACTAAAGCAATACAGCGTCGACGACATGTAAACATTTCAACCTCAGATTGCAATGCGAACATTAGCGGAAATGGAAGAAGAAACAATGAAAGGAAACTTATTGTCAACAGGTCGGCAAAGAATGCAACAGGTTCAATGGCCGTACAGTGTTGACAGGAAGGTCGGGAAAAACACGTATGGGACAAGATGCGACACGAAGACGAGAAGAAAGTGCTCTCCAGCTAGAGCATTCCATCGCGGAAGTCCAGCAAAACTGGTAGGCTTGACAATAATCCGTCATTGCATTTACAGAGCACACGCAAAGTTATGAGATGATGATAATGGGATAAAGGGGAAAATTTTGGCAACAGGTTCCTTCACGGAGTGTAGTTATGCGTGCTTGCATGCAGGGAAATACGAGCTGTACCTAATGAAATTAGCATGGGGATCAGGGGTTATTAAGAGACAACCGGAGGGAAAAGTCGTATAAGTGTAAATATCAAATATCTCATGAAATATAGAACAGACAAACCAAAGAACTTATAAAATGCACTAGAAAAACCATTGGCGCTCGTGTCGCATGGTCATTTGACTTCAGCCATTTTTGGGCTCACAGCAGGGGGTATTCTGTATTTTATTTAAAAACGTAGAGAAAATGCCTTTTTGTTGCCCTTATTATTGCCTATAAATTTAATTTTGCATTTGCTACATTTGAAATTTCATAGGGTAAAGTTACTGTTTTGGATGATTGAACTTATTTGATGCTATTGTTTCTTTTTAATCCACATAATTTTCAGCTATTTTGGGAAAGCATATTTATCATAATAGTGAAGTTAGACAGCCTAAATATTTAATAAAGACACATTTTTTACTTTTAAAAATCTTGGGTTAGGTACCATAAGAAAACTATTGAGTTTCATTTGGCGCGAAAGTTTAAGGCCTAAATATGGCGTTTTCTATTTATTCTATAGCAAATCGTATGGAGGTGTAGGGGCTCGGGACAAACAGAAGAATTTTTCTGAGCATTTTGATACATGATAATGTACCTCTTTCAAACACTGATTGGTGACAATTATTGAATTTGATTTGTAAAAAAAAAAAAAAAAAAAAAAAAACGATTGGTGTGGTAGTTCCCAGGAAGGACTCTGGAACTGTGGCTATTTTTTTTATTTTATTTTTTTATAGTTTTTTTTAAAAAGGTTAATCGCATACAAACAATTCAATGAATGTATCCGATTGACCTCTTCAGTCGCCTCACTAAGTTACCTAATAGGTACTTGTGTCGAGTTACGACACGTCTCCGATCGCATAGCGTGTAGAGACTCGCACAAGTACAAGTACAAGCACGCTACCACCTGGCCATCGAAGTGGATAATTGGTGTTAGTGCGGGTCACGTGACATATCGAAATGTAGAGGAGCATTTCTGTCAATTTAAAAGCTATTTTTTGGTGGCTATACGATCGATTTTACCT
Source organism: Psococerastis gibbosa (assembly GCA_963971405.1). Classification (NCBI taxonomy): domain Eukaryota; kingdom Metazoa; phylum Arthropoda; class Insecta; order Psocodea; family Psocidae; genus Psococerastis; species Psococerastis gibbosa. The sequence goes on from OZ020484.1 coordinate 29,440,518, forward strand.
GTGAAATCAAAAAAGGCTTAGTGGGAAATTCCGATTTCTGTTAATTTAAATGCTTTTTTTTATGGCTTTATATTTCTTGTGAAAATGAATTTGAACAAAAAATACGTAGTAGGGAATTACGATGTGCTCTCAACTAATGGTGATCCACTAAAACAATTGTCAAAACATGCACAGATATAATTTTTCTTTTAAACTGCCAGACAATCCTCAAAATCAAATCAAATCAAATTTTAATATATCCCAAATACAGTACGGTATTCAGTTATACAATTTAAAAAACATTTCCCTATGGGCTAGGCCCGTTCTAGGGTGGATATATATATTATATTTTCTAAAATAATTATTTTAACAATCCCGCGATGGCATTCGTTACAGTGTATATTTTGTGAGTGTAGTAGTGTGTGTGTGTGTTTTGTGTTCATGTGTTGTTTGTGGTGTATTAATGTGTACTTGTTAGTTTTTGTTTATTATTATGCAATTTATAAATCAGTAAGCCAATTTTTCACCTTTTTCCTAAAAGCGTGGTAATTTGTTAGGTTTTTATGTTTTTTTAAATGTTTCTTTACCTAAATGCTTCATAAAGGTTCATATTTAACAGACCAACAGACCTTTTAAATAAAGCTTTTATTTGATGTGTAACTTATGACATATTTATATTTATTACTGTACGATACACTTATGTTTGAAAATTACGAGAAACTATCTAGGCTCCCCCTAACCCCCCCCCCCCTTTCTACCAAAATATAGTTTGACTCCGGCTTTAGTATCACAGTTTTTAGCGCACTTCAAAATTCATCGTAATTACCGATACAGTACAGTACAATACAAACATTAAGGTCCTTGATCAGCCAGAGTCGGATCGACTTAGTCACAAGTGGCAATGAAATTGCGAATAAAACAGTAATAAGCCACCAGAGAGCCACTGAGATTAATAGGGTTTCCGAGTGGTCTGGAACACCCTGCAAAGTACAAAAATGTAATAAAGTAGTATACTTTGCACCTAGCCTATATCTTCTCTTAAAATTCATCTATTAAAAACAATTTACCTCAGAGCGACCTTGGTGTTGAATTTTCCATACACCAAGCCCTCCTGAATCACGATGGCAGCAATCCGTTTTTAATCTAAGTCATTCGCCGACCTTTAAAGTTTGGCAACCGTTGTACTGGTCAGAAACGAATAGTTGCCATCAAAAGGGTCTATGCATGGCAAACCGCTAAATATTCAAATCAAGGCTGCCACGAAGATGAGAATATTTGCAAGTAACTCATTGGGTTGTACCGGTGTAATCTAGTTGGAAAGAGACTTGGACAATGACACGAAAGGTCGAAGTTCAAAACTTGACATAAAAACACAAAAGGAAAACTTTTATACACATTTTTCTCACTTTTAAATACATCAAAGTCCACCCTCACCCAACCCCATGGGACATTTACCGGCAAGCGGTACACCGGGTACAATTAAAGCCAACAGCTAAGGCGGGCGGGGGGGGGGGGCTTACTGCTGGGCTGCAGCCCCCCCCCCCATTGGTATAACTCGAGGAGCTTCATACCTTTCCCGTTGTTTAAAATGTATATATATAAAAAATACCAAAACTGGGGTATATTGATGACGACAACATTGAAGATCACAATATCCCAATTAGAACAATGGTCAAGTCCTAGTCCTCAGGTCTACACGTCAACGGGATGTGCCACGGCGTTTTATTGATATTTTATTCATTTATTATTTATACGTATTATCTCTTATTTAATATATTATTTATTTACTTACAGTTCATCATATTATTATTATATTTTATTTATTGATCAATAGGAAAGCAACTGGCAAGTACCGTACCGGTTCTTACCAAGTATATATGCTTTAAAATAGCAAGCACTACATTTCAAAGGGAAAGCAACATGCATCCTACATTGAGTCATTGAGTCTTTCTCTTTTCGCAAACGTCCACCGTCATCTTTTGGCAATGCTGAACAATGCATAATAATGTGTCTATATCCCACACACTACTCACTAACAACCGCTACTCAAGGAAACAACCGAAAATTGCACTGCTTCAACTCAAACCACGAAATATTAGTTGTTAGCTTATAAGTGAACTTGTGTAAAACGTCGATAAGTAGAATGCCCACTATTACTAGTCATCTTTTGGCAATGCTGAACAATGCATAATAATGTGTCTATATCCCACACACTACTCACTAACAACCGCTACTCAAGGAAACAACCGAAAATTGCACTGCTTCAACTCAAACCACGAAATATTAGTTGTTAGCTTATAAGTGAACTTGTGTAAAACGTCGATAAGTAGAATGCCCACTATTACTATGAGGAATGAAGAGTATCTCTAGTCAACTCACGTGCAAGAAATGAAAAAAAAAAAAAAAAAACAACAACACGGGGGCTTGTTATAATGGCTAATATTAGGGGTACTCGCATACCTGTTGTAAATTTGGGAAAAGTCAGAGACATAAAAAAGGTAATAGCCTAAATAAACATAAGGTAAAATACAATTTATTTACTTTATTATTTTTTAGTTCTATTTTCCCTTACGTTCCTCCCTTTGCCACAAGAATGTGAGTGCCCTTATATTGTGTTAGCCCCTGCAGGTGCTTTGCTTCCTTTTTACCCGTGCGTTACGGCCAAACCGGAGGGTTGTGACCTTGACCGTTGAATACATAGAAATATAATAGAACTGGAGTGGCGGGAGCCATAATTTACCTTACGAGGCACCCGTTAACCATAAGCCAACTATCAGAGATAAGTACCAACGCAAGAAATATCGAAGTCTTACACATTGCAGCATAGCAAAGCGGATACCTGGATCCGGTCAAAAACTCTGTAGTTCAGTAGTTAGCTTGTGCAGGCTATTTCCCCGCCGAATTGCGTACTTATCTTGTGCAGGCTACACTAGCAGCCATATTGATAACGGTCTAACGGTTGAATATCCATTTTATAAACAAAGCCCCGCGTCTCGTACCTGTTCCGTATTTGACTTATATTATTTCAAATAATTGCAGTTTTACCTATTTCTGGCGCTTTACTGTCAAATTAAGTGTTGAGCTTCTGACTGAAGTGCATTTCATTACAAAATTTGGAGGTTTTTCTTCCCTGTAAAAATGTTCTATAAAAGGTATGTTTTTAATTGCTTCATGCACAAATTTTAGACGTAATGTAATTGTAATTTTTGGTTCAGTCAATAGTGTAAGCATGTCTACGCGTACCCTTCTATCAATTTTTACTATACCCCTGCGGTTTAAACCATATGTTACGAACCCTCTGCAAAGACATTTCCAGGCCAGTTACGTGACCCCCTCCGGTTTGGCCTTACCTTTATATCACTAGGCTTCACTAGCTGTTGTAGCCGGGGGCAGGAAAAATTTCATTTGCCGGTAATTTGTTCGCTTTTCACTAATTTTCCACATATCAGCAATTTCTTCAATATCAATATTATTAACCTAACCTAACCCAATTTACAGTAAATTCCACATTCAAAAATTTTTTGCTAAGAAGTAAAATTTAATGAACAGCCAAAATTAAAAATCTACATGCAAAGATTATAAGAATCCAATCATTTACCATGTGGGTGCGAGTAATAAGTGTTGAGGAGTGTCCTATTTAAAGAAGCATCAGAAAGAATGACTAAAGAAAAATTTGCGCAGTGATGCGAAGAAGTATGGTTCCCTATAGTGGACGTGATTGTACCAAGTGATAGTCAGATGCATCTGAGTAATGTAAAGAAAAGAAATTGCCAATATGATTTGCATGGTTTGCCGCGACACTTTCCAACTCTATAGAGCTGTTTTCATTAATCAAATCTGTGCATAATAATATCAATGCTGACAACGTGATGACTGTGATTTCTCGACAACACTATTGACTGGAAGGCTGCCAGACCTCTGGACTTACCCCGCAGTTTCTAGTGTCCTGTTTCCAATAATATCGCATAAGAAAATCATAATTTCTTTATTTTATTTTGAAATAAAACATCGCTCCTTCCTACCCATATATATTAATGATCGTATCTTGCATTATACAAAAATGGTACAGGTATAAGGGCACAAGAGTAACAGGACCTTATGACCATGACTAAATACAGCTATCTCTAGTTGACAAAAACTGGGTTAATTAACTACACAAGTGTCAACTTCGAACATCAAACTACTTCGTTCAATGCGCTTTCCTCCGCCAAGTGCATATTGCGAAAAAAAACTGTTCTCACTGTGCACACACAGTTTAAACAGTTCAAAGGTTTAAAATGGGTTTACTATATCATTTTTGTACTGCAGCCTACTACAACAATAATATTGAATGAAATCGAGCAGCTACAATAAAATATTGCTTATAAACTCATAAAACACACAAGAAAAAATCGTGACAGAAAATTTCAGCCCTCACAATGATACTTTCCGAATACTAACCTATAAATAGAATAGGAATAATGCCCGGGGTAAGTTACACATTTTCCCTATACTTGCAGATGCCTTGTTAAAATCTTTGAGCACCTAAAATTATAACTTAATTGATAAGATAAGATGAACTCAATTTGAAATCATCTCTTTAGCTTCCCTTTGAGTCTATCCTTCCCATTAAAAGCCGAGTATATTTTTTTACGCAACATTTTTTTTTAATAGCCGCGAAAGCTACTCAGTCAACTAATTTTACTTAATTTATTCATTATTTATGGTGACTGAAGAGTGAAATACAAGACAAGTTAAAAACTAATACAAATTCTCAAATAGGCCGTCACGATTTTTTGAAACATAACTCAATTTGAACCGGGTCATAAACTTTCTGAACCATTTCTTGTAAAACACAAGGAGAAATTACCGGAACTTGGAAGAAAATAACCGTGATTTGTTATAGACCGTGTTCTCATGGAAAATGAATTGGTTAGTAAACTGAGAGTAATTTCTCTAGTGTATTGTATATGGTAATTACAGGTCATGCCGCCTTGTATTAATAATAATAAGAAATAACTCAGAAGTTAGATTACGGCACCAGCACGTGTTGAACAATAAAAATACGGCTACTAACTGCGGGGGTTTTACATTCTTATTTAAAACAGGTGATATTTTCGTAGGATTTATTGCTTCATTCTGTGGAACGAAGAATGCAGGCTGAGCAGCTTGATTGGATAGCTATTACACGACTTGTTTAATACGTCGAAGAAATGATGGAACAGGAGAATCCGGGCCTATGGGCTGTGGACTTTTAAACGTGCTGACAGCTAGGGCCCCATCTCAGAAATATTCTACAGGGTCTCTTCTTCTCTTCAATGTAATGTATTGTCTAAAATGACACTAAAAAATAGCATCCTTAAATTGATATGTGTCGATTTATTTCTTACAAGAAGGGTCCATGTTAGAACAGTAGAATCCGGAATGAACGTGGTCAGATCGACCGAAAGTGTACTACCAAACGTTTCGTAAACATCTACTGTCGACATCTTCAGCGGCACAGCGTAGTATTTCAGAGGCTGAGCAGCAACTGTAGTTGCCTTTAGATAGACCACGGCCCATCATCCCAAATTCTACTGCTTCATCAAGTAACTCCGGCTGTGAAAGTCTTTGGAGAGGGTTAATTTCAATTACCCTCGGGTAAGCAATTCTTTTCCGTTGATGCTAGGCCTGCTGAGGTCTCTGGTAGAAAGACGGAATTGGTTTATTATCGTATAGACATAATGAATTTGAAAACGCTTACAGCAAATGTCCATTCAATAATCACTGTGACACCTGACTGTTTGTTCCCCGCCAAAAGGTATAGTTTGAATTATTACACTTTTTTAAAATAAATATTTATTATGAAGTTATTAGTCATTCCGTCTACTTTAGAAGACGTCAATGAAACAGAAAAACAGCCCCCCAGCTCTTGCAGTCGGGTTCCTCGAAAACGCGTGGCACACTGGCCTCTTACTTACCTATTGCATTTCCCCAGTCGGTATCGGAATAGAAATTCCTGCAATTTTAACTAATTTTTTTATCTTACGCAATACACCTCTAAATATCCAATTCCGGCGCGGAATCCGCGAAATTGTTTTTGCGCCAGTGCCCGCGGTCGCTGTGCAGTAATTCCCCATTTAATTTACGCGGTTGTCTGCTGTGTTAGTTTCGTTTTCTAATCCGACTACAACAATTATTTCAGTATTTCCGGTTATCAATTACCAGTTTTCGGTGTTCCTTCCCCATTACGACGGAAAATGATATGTCCAGCATACCTCTCAGTTCTAGCTTTAGAGCTTCAGATGGGGCTTTATATTTATAATATACAATGCGTAAATTTCGTACTTCATTTGTAAACAAAAAGGGGTATTAGGCTAGGCCTACTTCACTCTGATAATTTTGCAATTCGCTAAATACAATACACGTATATAGCTCCTTCTTTCTTTCAAAGTCCAAAAACCAGAAGCCGAGTTACTGCTGGCCGTTAAGAAACAGAAAATAACGTACTTTGGCCATGTGATGAGAATCGCCTTCTGCATGTAATAATCCAACGAAAGATAGAAGGGCTAGGGTTCCCGGCAGAATAACATCCTGGTTGAAAAACCTGAGGCAGTGGTATGGCAAGACCACGACTTCCCTTTTCAGAGTGACAGTCTCCAAGGTCCAAACTGCCATGATGATCGCCAATTTTCAATAGAAGAGGCATTTAAAGAAGGTGTGATTTATGGCTAAGGAAATGATGGCGTCATTCTCTGCACATTCTGTATCTGTTTCTGAATATATTGGCCCAAAATAATAAAACTAACTATTTCTATTTTGATTTTCAATTTTTTACCGAGTTTGTCAGGGGTGGCAAAGTATAAAGAAATACCAGAACCCAAATGGTAAATCCGGGTTTTTTGCTGGTAAGCGTACCCACCATATAACCGTCACCGTACCGTAGTATCCGTAGTGACAGTCTAAAGAAACCAAACCCTTTTTGGGCATTATCCAATAGATTTAATGTATTTTGGAACTGTTATGGTAATACAGGGCAGTCTGCTTCCTCATTTTACAGCACTTTGTAGACGACTGAACTTATGTACACGTGTTTTATCATTTTCAATTTGACTGGTAGCCATTTTGGAATCGTTAATTTGTCGTAAAAAGATGTATCTGTATCTTAGATAGAACTGCGGGCTTTCAGTCATATGCTATCTCATCTATCTACGACCAATGTTAACTGAGATATGAATTTTTTAAGTTTTTGATCGGCCACTATCTTCTTTCAAAATGGCAGCCGATCATGCTGGTTAACGAACTCGATCAAGACATTTGTATGATCAATTTTTGTGCCAAGTTTCATTAAAACCGGACAATATTTACGGAAGTTAGGTGTTTCCTAAAATCTATTTATTGTACATATGTATACATACATGCATACTCACGAAGTCTACTTTTAGTTCGGGGTATAACTCATTTATTACCAAAAATAAGTCTATGATGATTTTTATTTTGTGTAATAAATATATTAAATTTACTAAGAGTACATACATATTGTACATATACTTTATGTGTATACATAACATTTTGAACGGAGGGTGGTTTTAGACTCAGGGGGTCATGAAATGATAAGTTGTGAAGAAATTTTCCGGAAGTCAAACATTGGTCGCCATCTCAATAGGTAGATGAATCTCCCTAATATATAGTATAGTTTACATATACGACGCCACTGAACAGGCTAATGGATAAGCTAACATTATAAAGTGTCGATTATCATTATTATTTGGACATGTAGATTAGTGGTAAGGACTCTGACTTTAACCGGAATGTGGTTGGTTCGAGTCCCACACATGCTACATTTTCTGGTCATACTTCCTAGGGCATGTAAACCAGGCGGTCCCGGGCCTTCCTAGTTGAGTGTAAGAGAGGGCTTTATAGCCCTAACTCCGCTAGGTTGGCTTAGTAATAAAACAAAGAGTCATTATTATTTATTTATTTGAACCTATTAAACCTTACCCTGCCAACGACCTCACATATTTTTCCGGGCATTATTGGTATTATTTATATATGAATAAACTGGCACAGTGTAAGAGAGGGCTTTATAGCCCTAACTCCGCTAGGTTGGCTTAGTAATATAACAAAAAAAAGTCAATAGAACAAGTCCTCGATTTCACACCACACCGGTTACAAGTGACAATTGACGAACAAAGAAAAAATTAGTCTCAGATCGATCAGAGGGCACCCCATTACTAAAAGAGATATTCGGAACAAACTAAAGACAAAAGAGAGAAAAAAAATGCAAATACAACAAAAACCTTGAAACCAAGTATGTACCGAAATGCATTACAATAATTAGATGGTACATGATAAGCCAGTCAGTTACTTAAAAAATATTTCTGCATTTTTATTTAACCGACTTAGTTTCATAACGGGCTAACTACGTCCAACGACAGAGAAAGTGGTGGAAGGAAGGTGGGAAGTACCTGCCGGAGACCTGAGTCCACAGTCAAGTTGAGTGAGTGCACCGTGCCGTACCTGTCTGCCCCCAGTGCTCTCCCCTACAGACTTTTAGTTTTCAGACACTCCACGGATTACAACTAACAATATGTGGATAAATTTAGCTTTGTTGGTAAGTCTACAACACTTTTTATTTTTAAATAGACTGTATGTTATGCATTAATAGAAACCGGCCGGAATGGAGGAACCAAAATGTTTGTATGCGTATAGGGGAGGGTCGCCGAATCATGATTTGTGAATTGAAGATATTTAGCGGAATTCTGTAAAATGAAAGAAATTAGGAGCGAGTTTCATTCATGAATTAAAAATTTTCGGGTAAAAACATTTGAAACAGAGAAACGCATAGCTTCTAGAAATAAAAGGTGACTCTGCACTCATCACGGGTTCTTTCAATTTCTTTCTCACTTCACCACAGAAGGGTAAATTGTTAAGAGTGGGCCGAAAGACCTAAAACTCGCCCGCATAAAAAATAAAGACAGTTTTCTTTCGTTCTTCAATTATGTGGGTACCTTAAATGATAAATGATAAACGATGCTAGTGCCGCTGTGATCTCAACCTTTCCTCCCTCAAGCGTTCATTTCTATCATAATAAATAAATAAATAATGAATTTTCTATTGCAAAGCCAACCTAGCGGAGTTAAATTGCACTCAACTCAGACCACTTGCTTCACATGCCCTGAAATCATGGCCAGAAAATGCGTCAAGCGTGGGACTGGAACCGAGAACCTTTCGGGTGAAAGTCAGAATCCGTACCACAACCAGAAGTGGCACGGTTTTGGGATACATCAGATTCGAAATGAAGTTAAAAAATAATACGACCAGCCAAAAGTTCACGCTTCAAATGGGAAAAATCTACGGGTAAACTGCATTTTCATGCCCACTCCCAATGAATTTGCCTATCTATCAGAGTCACTCGGACGTCACAGTGTTTCTTCCCGCCAAAAGTTTTCATTCTAATTATGGTACCTTCTAAATTATTATTGCGAATTTATTAGTTATGGACACACTGAACAGTTTTTTCTCTTTGCCTGGCTGGGTGAGCACCTAAAAAAATTCTCAAAAGAAATACACAGCGCAGCATAAAGACCGTCATGACCTAAAGAACCGGTCCGAGCTCACTCGAACATGCTTTCCAATTTATCAAAATTATTAGATAGAGAAAATTAGTAATTTTATGGCAAATATTTTTCCTATGGCTAAATTTCCGATATCTCGGGGGGGGGGGGGGGGGGGCGGTTGTCCACCTGACGTCACTGGAAGTGAGGTAAATTCTCGATAGGTCAAACAAACACATTAATTACCACACAGCAATAATGGCAGGGCATGCAATGCATTTGAGCGCGAATTTTCTATCATTTTTTTCAAAAAATAATTTTTTGGGCAAAACCAAATATTTTTTTGGGAAAGCAACCTATCCGGTTTCGTTACTCAATTTAACACCTAAAACATGCTTGAAGGTAGAAATCATCGATAGAAAGGTTTCGCATTTTTTAGTCATTTTTTCATTAAAATTTAGTTATTTTTATTTTTTTACCCCCAGAAGCAAACTATCAAGGGGCAAGCGACCCCCCGCATTTTGTCAACATTAATAACGACTACAATCTACGAGAATTTAAAAGAAATCGTTGGAGCCGTTTTTGAGAAATAATTTTTTTAGACGTTTTTTGGAGTTTTTTGAAAATAAAACCCCCCCAAATTGAGTTAGCCCAAAAAAAAAAAATGGTCCCGAGGTATGATTTTGTGAACCTACATGCCAAATTTCACTCAAATCCACCGAGTAGTTTGCCCGGAAATCGACGAACAGACAGACCGACCGACAGACCGACAGACCGACCGACAGACAGACATTTTGTAAAAACCACTTTTTTGGGTTCCTGGGACCTCAAAACGTGTAAATCCGTTGAAATCTCGGGATCGAAAATTTCGACCAACACAAAGCTTTCCTTATACTACGTATAAATTGGAAAGCAAAAATGACGCGATTTTTTTCTTATGGTTATTATAACAGTTCTGCGATTGGTAAAATTATTAGCTATGCATGCTGCAAGTCGGTTAATAGGTTGACAATACATCTCTCGCTAGATACATTAGCATAATTAACAGATATCCAAAAGGTTAATACCATGTTTTAAAGCGCTAGGTCACGTTGAGTATCAATTTCAGACAGTACAAAAACCAATAACCTATTCAAAGTGCTTGTCACTAAGGGAGGCACATGTAGAGTCGTCGGCAATAATTTGACTTTGCCTATTTGAATAGGCCAGTAAATAATTAGTTTGAAACGATTGGCGACTTAATTACATGCACAGTTGTACTAGAGCTTTATGTAGGAGAGATGAGACATTTTTGAATTTCAGCTGGCACCTGCCCCGTCTTCGACAGTTAGAATGGTTGAAAAAGTTGAGTAGCCGGTGCCACCAGAAATTCAAGGAGCAAATGTCCCATCTTTCCTATTTAGAACTCTTTGTTCAGTTGTACCATAAAACTGAGAAACACAATATTTATAAGCAAGCCGGGAGTACGTCTAACGCTCTAAATTCGGAGAAGGGCCAGTTCATTTAATCTTTCTATCGTTTCAAAACTTACGGTAATAAACTTTTTTAAACAGAAACTCAAATAAATATTTGAAATGTTACGGAATTATTGGAATACGGAGTATCTTTTTATAAAGACCCATCCGAACCATTCACACCAAAGTCCCTGATAAAGTTCTTTTATTCTTTTCATGTAACTCTAATGGATAGGAATAACTATTGACATCTGTATTCTCGTAGATACTGTTAGCTTATAGACAGGTCGAAGAGTAAATTATTTCTTATAAAACGAGGTTCAGTATTAGGGTCATTTTTAAATTGACTGTAACCGTTTTTGTGACATTTTACTCAAGACAAGTATTCTATTTCTTTCTGAATGGACCCATGCCGCATGCGAAACAATTTGCACGGAAGTCCCTTCTTATATGCTTTCTTGAAACTAATGGTTGGGAATATTAACATTTACGTGTAGATATACTTATATAAGTAGTATAAGTAGATACTGGCAGCACTCAGGTGAAAGAAGACATACGATATGCATATAAAGCCCATCACTATTTATGACTGAACCGGTCAGAGCAGCTCGACAATCCAAAGTATAATGGACCGCTCGTCAGTGGAAAATAATGGATCGCAGTAAAGAAAAAAAAAGTCAAATTCTATTAATTTTCCGGCTTGGCTCGCTGGATTGGAATGGGGTCTTAAACCTACGTTCCGCACCTAGCTGCAATCTAATAAAGTACAAAAATATATTTTCACCTAACGGCGATCCATTGAGCATTTCACGTTTTTCATTATAACTTGTCTCGCAGATTAGGCCTGTTTTCATGCCATGAATGGAGGCCTTAATAGATATGGATATTGAGCGTTATTAACAGGATTCCGAGGACATGATATATAGGGGTTACATATGGCACTTCTAGCAATCTGCAGACATTGGCATTTTATCTCTTTATCACAGTTGGTTATATCGTAACCGTAATCACGACAACTTCATAAAATCTCAAGCAGGAAGTATTGTAGATTTACAGTCAATGCGGAGATTTACACCCAATTTCTCCACAAGATTTGCCCCTTTTAAGATAACAAGAATACCATTAATAGCAGGGTAATAAAGGGTTCATTGGACTTATCATAGTCATTAAAGGCAGGGGCCTCACAGTCGTAAAACAAATGGAGCCCTTTTAATTCTTTGTTGGGCTGTTCTGCCTGACGGTAAATTATTAATTAACATTATATCTGAAAATCGGAAATCAGTAAAAAAAAATTACAATTCGGGACTCGAACCCACGATTCCTATCCGCGGAATGGTGTTACTAAATATTACAATAACAATGAGCATTTATAATAATGTCAATAACAATGACCATAATATAGCGCTTGTAATGGATCTTTTGCTTGTTAATTGAAATGACAAAGAATAAACTAAACGTGTGTAAATTTCACTTGCATAAACAGCGAATGAGAATTCAATGAAACTCTTATATCGAACATGTTCAACAAGATTGAGACAGTTTAAAATGATTGCACTAATTTTAAATATACCCGGACATGCACTAACCGCAACACTTCTTCTACAACATGTAAGAAGTGCATCAGAAAGTGAAAAAAACCACAAAAACGTTCCCGAGAGAGCGAAATTTCACTCGGATTCTGCAATAAGCTAACATATTAAGACATAAAGTGCCGAAAATATAATGGCGGTTTTGTATAATGAACGGTATAGCAAAGCAGGCATTAACCGTGATGCTGGTCACGGTGTAATTTGAGGGGGTCCTGAACCAGAGCAAACCCCTCCCTCTTTAAACACTCATTATTCCTAATTCGATCAAATGATACATGTGCTTCAAATTGCAGTGAAATTATCTTCTGAAGAACTTTCATTCGGTATCTTTCTTTTGGGTTATTATCTAGCCAAAAATCTGTCACAACAGGTACGATAGCTAGCTGCATTGTGGATTGATTACAACGTTACTGGATTCTCGAATTTGGCGCGTATTTCAAATAATAAATACTGATAAAATCTTTTAAGAGGAAGCTGACGCAGATATTAGAAACGTCTGTTGCTATTTTTTTATTCAATTTAATATGTAAGATTATAAGGATTTGGTACATTTAAGCAATAGAAAACAATTTCATACACCATGTTATAAGGTTGTTTACATTTTTTCCATGAATTTGATAATTTATTTAAGTTCTATTCCCATGAGATTGACAGAAAACCCAAAATTAAAAATAAAAACCTTTAGTCCAGTGTATAAAATAATTCAATACTACTTAAATGATCAAATCTTCATAACTAAGGTATTAAAAAAAATAATAAAATATATTTTTTCTTTCTTCTTTCTTTTCCTTGTCCATTATTCCCTGGACAAGGAGTATATATTACATAATACAATAACTTACATAATAATAAATCCCGCATCCCCAAGCTAGCGCTTATTTGGGACAAAAGGCTCATACAGTGCTGCTAAAAAGGCTTAATCATTTACTTTTGTTATTTATTTATAATGTTTATTTGATTTGATTTTTACTTGTTATTTTAATGTTAATAGTCTATTTTTGTTATTATTACCTCCTATTGACCAACTATCTTTTTATACCCACTTTTAATTTTTTTTATTTTGTCTTTCTTTTTCCTTGCCCAGTATCCCCTGGACAAGGAGCATATATATAATAATAATTATAATAAATTATAAGCAGAGGCTGGGAAGATCCAAGGTTGGTTAATATCAATGAACAGCTTCCTCTTAAAAATATTTTAATCGTAAATGGATCGCTCTAATTAAATAGGTAAAAATATTAAGATTAATCACACACAAACTATTTAATGAATGTATCCGATTGACCCCTTCAGTCGCCTCTGGAGGTTAGTACCTGTGTTGAGTTACGACACGTCTCCGATCGCATGGCGTGTAAAGACTCGCACAAGTGCAAGCACGTTATCACCTGGCCATCGAAGTCGATTACAATTTTTCTTACAGTTAGGCACGGTAAAGTACGGTTCGTAAAGACTCGGATATAAAAGAAGAATCTTTTGGTCCATCCCAAGAGTCATGAAATGAACTCGCCTAGTAAGGAATACAGTCTCGAATATAAAATTATATCCGAAAGAGAATCATCAAAAAAACTGGACAAAGTTGGACTCGAACCAACAATCTACCCTTTTCCGGAGAAGTAAAAAAATATTAGTTATTTTACAGTTGTTTCTTAACAAAAAGGACATATCACACATCTGGTGCAAAAATGAAGTAACTGTACTTTCTAAAAAAAATAAAAAATCAAGATTGGAGTAAAATATATGAAACTCTATGATATGATACATTATTCCAAATTTAAAACCTAAAAACTGTGCTTTTTTGTCACAATTGTCCAATTTGAAAACATTCAAAAGCGATTTCTGAAAAACTTTCATTTTTACAATTGTGCCGTTAAATTGCACCAGATGTGCGGTATAGCAAACAGCAGCAAGTATGTTCGTAGCTTGAAATGCAGGTTATACGATAAATGTGCAACCTATACAAGGATGTGATGAATCACGAAATCACATGTAATTATTAATTACTGGACCTACTCAGGTATCATGAGTAATAGCCATTAACCAGACATCTTCAATTTATTTCTGCGGTTGAAAGAAGAAACTGGCCTTTGGCATTGCTACCATTAATTAACTTGAAAGCCGCATGAACATTGTACAACTACGTCCACTCTGAAAATGGAGATATTAATATTGGAACACAGACAATACAGATAGTATGGAAGAAATAAAAGAAGTTGAGGAAGCAGGTACTACTACAAGTGCTTTTATGAAATCTCCCTACTACACCTACGCCAGAGCCGAAAGGGATTTTTATATGGAGACTGGTCCAGGCAAGCCAGAACATGACAAAGTACAAGTTCTAAGAAAAAAGTGTGCCCAGGAATTGAGCTACATACTATGCGACATAAAAGTATGCAATATACACATTACACATTATTTTATCAAAATTTAGAGGAAACATTTTCCTTCAACTAATTCTTCAATATAGCACCTCTACTACAATCGACATATCCCGCGAAATTAAATGTTGTACACCCCTTGACACTAATAAGAGATATAATGACTAAAAAATCATGTTTATGAATACACTACTCGTTTTCAACCGAGTAAAAAATTAATGGTTGGCCATATTTAAATTATTTAAGTTAAATGTTAGTTTTTAAGTGTTTTTAGTTTAGTTATAATTGCATTGTATTGTGTTCAATATAATTATTCATTCATTCATTCATTCATATCGCAATATACCGTATCGTATGTCAAATTAAACTAAGTGTGTCAAAAAGAACGCCACAGAACCGTGACAGTATCTAGAATAGTACTTAATACTAAGCACATTCTATAATGGTATACTAAAATCATTTTCTAAAAACCGGCAAGTCCATTAAGTTAATCCATACAACGCCTGGGTGACCTAATGGAAGCAGTCCTGTCTGAACGTCACGTCCCATCCATTTGAAACCTATCTTCTCCCAAATAATGAATCAAGAGGTGGGAAAATTACATATATCAAACCATGCGTTTATCCCCACAGATTCGAGGAATTAGAAACTAGAGCTATGTATTCTACTAGTTATTTGAGCTCTTAAATGGCACTTAAATGAGGGTTCCTAGGCAAGTTGAGCCCACTGTAAAATTCGCGTTTACCAAAATTAATTTTTACTCTAGAAAGCGGTGTTTTGCTGCATGATTATTCTTTGGTCGAAGTATCAATTTCGTTTTGCATTGAGGTTTATAGTGATTTTGTTCGGCATCATATTAAGTCCAGTAAGTATGCAAGAAAAATAGCCCCTTTCAAGAACGTTCCGTTGAATTTACATGAAAATGTGTAGGACTGTATGTATGTTTTATAACTTTTTCTGCAGAGAATTTCAGTATCCTGTGTATGATAACTCACGTTTGGTAAATAGTTCATTACTGCTTTGGAAAGTTGTTGCAATTGACTAGGGCCTACTGATAATTTTTTTAACGCTGGTAACGACTGTACTTGACAATTCAGGACTGTTAAACAAGCCGTTTCACAGTTACCAAGGAAACAAATGTATTTTTGTTAGGTTTTCTGGAAAAATATACCCCCAAATTGGGGAACCCGCCATGTGGAATTTAAGCCAAATTGGTCGGTTAGTCTTTCCCCGGAAAAGTTCATATACGTATTTAGCGGACTAATTACCGGTTTTTATGATACGTCTTGCTGCCATCTGTTTTAAAGATACATAAAGGGCAAATTTTTTAGGGCTTTAGCACCTATTACTGTCAGGATATTAATTTGAAAAAGTGAAACACAGTGTTCATTCCAATGCAAGAATATAAGTACCTACTCAACATTCCTCATATAGAAGAAACACAGTATTCCATTCCTGTTTGCACAGTATACTACCCTGTGGTTAGTTGCTTTATTAGGTATAGTTTAGTTCTAACCCGACCGAAAGCCTGACTTTAGCACAATCAACCGATTTAACCTATTTCATAGCATACTTAAAGATGAAAGAAAAGTACGTTCGGTCTACATAGGCAGACTTTATAAAAGTCATTCTGCCGAAAATAAACTTTTGAAGAACGAACCAGTAACTGTCATTGAAAGACTTTATAAGCAAACTTTCCTTGATCACAATAAATAAAGAACCGGTCCGAGTTTTCTCGAACATGCTTTCCAATTTATCAATTAGTAGTTAGAGATAATGAGTTATTTCATACTAAATAATTTAATAATAATAGCACGGCACGCAATGTGGGGCGTGAATTTTATGATTTCTTCAAAAAATAATTTTTTGCACTAAACCAAATACTTTTTTGGTGAAGCAACCTGTTCGGTATTGTTACTCTATTTAACACCTAAAACATACCTGAAGGTAGAAATCATCGATAGAAAGGTTCCGCAGAAAAATTATTTTTTAGTCATTTTTCATGAAAATTTATTTATTTTTATTTATTTACCCTCAGAAGCAAACTATCAAGGGGCAAGTGACCCACCGCGTTTTGTTAACATTAATATCGACTACAATATGTGTAAATGTAAAAGAAATCGTTGGAGCCGTTTTTGAGAAATAATTAAAATAAATTGAGATAGCCCAAAATAAAAACAATGGTCCCGAGGTATGATTTTTGTAAACCTACATGCCAAATTTCATCAAAATCGACCGAGTAGTTTGCCCGGAAATCGGAGAACAGACAGAACTACAGACAGACAGACAGACAGACAGACAGAGCGACAGACAGACATTTCGTAAAAACCACTATTTTTGTTCCTGGGACCTCAAAACGTGTAAATCCGTTGAAATCTCGGAATCGAAAATTTCGACCATCACAAAGCTTTCTTTATTCTACGTATAAATTGGAAAGCAGTAAATAATGACTTTGTATTCCATTACTAAACCGAACTAGTGGAGTTCAGACTATAAAGCCCTCTATGACACTAAACTAGGAAAACCCGGGACGACCTGCTTTACCCTCCTTCCCTCCGAAACACAAAATTTAGCAAGTGTGGGTGAAAGTCGGAGTCCATACCACTTCTGTACACGTCCTGACTGTCATAATTTGGGCAGTAATGTTGTGGTCACATGTCATTATTGCCATAATCCTGAGCTATCACCAAGCACAGATCCTTGCATCACCTCAGAGAGAAGGTGCACTTTCTGCCATCATTAGATTAAATCGCCGTTTGTTAATTTAATACCCAGTAAAAGGCTTGTAAAAATGTCCATTTCCAACGTGCTAAGAGAAAAAAAAATGCGTTTCTCCTTTCCCTCTTTAGCGCGTTAGATTTCAAGATAAAAAAAACAAATACAAATAACATTAGTAATGGTCAGTCACAAATCACAATAAGAGTTTGC
The DNA here is from genome assembly GCA_963971405.1 of Psococerastis gibbosa. Taxonomy (NCBI): domain Eukaryota; kingdom Metazoa; phylum Arthropoda; class Insecta; order Psocodea; family Psocidae; genus Psococerastis; species Psococerastis gibbosa. The sequence continues at coordinate 29,458,358 of OZ020484.1, forward strand.
GAGGGATTTTTTTTAACTACACAATATACTATATATGCCTTATGATATGTTGTATTATTATTTTTTCTCGCTTTTTCTTTTATGTTCTTTTTTTCAGGAAAAAATATAATTTATCTACTGATATGTCATCAAAAATAGGTTGGCTGGTAGAGTAGCCCTTCGGGGCTAAAGTTCGCTGAATATAAAGACGTTTTTCTTGTCATTTCATTTACAGGTGTATGTACATAGTTGGGCCTGAACCGAACGGGTGGGCTAGTGGAGGCGTGGCACCATTACAAATTATTAGAAAAAAATAGGAATAAAGATCTATTGTAAGTCTGAGGACTATTTGGAATCTTGTGATCAGTAATATGACAAAAGTCACGTTTTTCTCTACGGGTGAAGGTGGGGTAAAGCCACAAAGTATTTAGCCCCAAAAGTATTTTTTGGATCCTGCTACGTTTTAACGACTGGCTATAGGAGGCGTGGCGAGAGGCACCAGAAATTAAAATATATGTATATTATTGGTGGGAAGCTTTGTCCCATCGCTCCTATATAAATAAATATTTTTTTTTTTTTTTTTTTTTTTTTTTAAAGATAAATCGCATACAAACAATTTAATGAATGTATCCGATTGACCTTTTCAGTCGCCTCTGTAGGTTATTACCCGTGATGAGTACGACACGTCTCCGATTGCATGGCGTGTAAAGACTCGCACAAGTGCTAGCACGTTACCACCTGGCCATCGAAGTTGATAAATATTATAAATATAAATACTGACTTTTATTGTTCTATTACTAAGTCAACCTAGAACTCTAGGATGTACCACTTTACAATAAAATCTTCCACCACTAAAGTTTGTACCCAGCCAAATTATTAATTTAGCCTCTCTCCCTCATTCTTCCCTGCCTGTTTTGGTACTATATCGATGAGCATTGCATAGTCGTGGAATTTTGTGTTTGCGACGTCAATATTTATGACTTCGGTAAATCCTAAGGTAAACTTCCCTGGTTTAGCTCTTTATAGCCCAGCTATCTAATGAACTGAAACTCCATAGATATGGCGTTTAATAAATTCAAAACCAATTATTGATCCTAACGGCATGCCACTACATTAACAAAAGAATAATGGAATAACTAGTGTTGAGCGAACAGGAAGTTAACCTGAGCAGTTGCAATGTGTTAATGCGGCAAGTTAAAATGCTCCAAATTTGGACACGCAGATGGCAGGCTACATCAATTACAGTGTTTTCTCTATCGTATAACATAATGAGAACAAACTGCCATGATTTTATCGTAAACAAGTGGTAGCTTTCGTTGTCTGATACGCTAAAGTAGATACATTATGTACCAGTAGAGGTGAGAGTACGATATGCCAAAAACTAACTTTAATTCACATGAAATGTTGGTCGTAGAGCCATCAATGAAATATCATAAATTAGAAGAAATGTTCCACAAATTGTTGGTGCAAAGTATGGAGCTGAGTTTGTCTAATTTTGTTTTTGGAACAAATGAACGATAGTGAGGTTAGTTCCACGCCTTCCAAAGAGCCACATAAAATACTACTGTGTACATACAAAATGTATATTTTTATTATCTAAATAATACATCAAAATGCCAACTAATTTATGACATTTCATTGATATTTTTACGATCGATACTTTCTGGGAACTTTGCTTTAGATGAAAAACGGATTTTGGTCACACAATTTTCTCATAAGCATTTAAAGCGTTTATAGAGTCTGATTCTTCAATGGTTCGTTCATTATTGTTGTATCTACATTATGTGTGTTAATGTATCTTTATAGTCACAATCTATTGCCTCAATTCGGCTACAATCCCTTACGTGATGACTGTTACTTTTACACACTGCTGCAAACTATCTTATTTGCTCAGTAACTATCTTCCATCTAACTTCCCTAGCATTAAAAAATAATGAGTTCATTTTACCAAAATTTTCCACCATCAGCCATTAATCTCAATAAAACTTTCTCCCAACATGTCAAGTTGCATCACACGCCCGAACTTGATGTCGCACATAACCCCTTCAACTTGATATCCTCCCGGAAATTTCACACTTCACGCTATTTGCATTAGGATGGTAAGGAACAATGGCTGAGAGCACGCAGAGCTCGTACCTCAGAGTAATCAGCTTTAAATGGGCGCGATACATCATCAGCCAAGATAAAATCACCACATCCTGACATCTACTCCTTAGGCCCCAGTCTTCCAGGTTCTCAAGACATAATATACGACCAATAGTGTCACACATTATTGCAGTATTATATGGGGTATACAACACTGACTTTTTAAATTACCTTTTGGTTGAAGAGGCAACTTCCTTCTTGTGCGGGCTTGTGGTCGAGCTGTTAAAACGACACCCCGGTTAGGCGTAGATCGTGGGTTCGAATCCCGCCAACTCCAGTTTTTCTTTATCCTCTAATTTCAGTTAATATTTGTGTCGACTATCGTTTGGCCGTAAAGGTATTTGCTTACTGAAACTAGTTGGGCGATGTTTCCCCTTAATTTAGCTATATTGCAATAGGTTCACATTTTTTAAGTCTGTTAACTGGTAACCCTGTTTCTTAGCTCAGGTACCAATGAAATCCAATTTGAGCTCCGAATCTTCGTTCTCGTAGCAACGCCACTGAACAGCCTCCCCCCTCGTTTATATACACACTTTTGTCTACCATCAAACCAGATTTATGCGCGTTCTGACTGGTTTTTGACTATCCATGAGACCATACCAAATGAATGATTATCTCTCTCGACATTCTGCTCCTGCAGCCTGATCGGGGCGCTTATAATACCGGTATTTATTTAATCCACTGGTAAACAAGATAATTTTATAATGGAAAGTGCTATTCAAAATTTGTATGTTTACAGTTATAATCCTAGGGTATTTATTTAACCCCGGTATTATAAACGCCTCGATCAGACTGCAGCAGCCTGATCGATGCTATTATAATACCGGTATTTATTTAATCCCCTGGTAATAAAAATGTAAACAAGATAATTTTATAATGGAAAGTGCTATTCAAAATTTGTTTGTTTACAGTTATAATCCTATATATATATTAGCCTCGATCAGGCAGCAGGAGTACCAGCAAGAAGTGTGTTGTGTTTACGTGTATACATTTAATAATATTTCCCCCCCCCCCCCTAACTGGTTACTTCACCTGCAGCCTGATCGAGGCGATTATAAATACCGGGGTTAAATAAATACCCTAGGATTATAACTGTAAACAAACAAATTTTGAATAGCATTTTCCATTATAAAATTATTTTGTTTACATTTTTTTTACCAGGGGATTAAATAAATACCGGGGTTAAATAAATACCCTAGGATTATAACTGTACACAAACAAATTTTGAATAGCACTTTCCATTATAAAATTATCTTGTTTATATTTTTATTACCAGGGGATTAAATAAATACCGGTATTATAACCGCCTCGATCAGGCTGCAGGCTGCTGCTAGGAGATTGTTTTAATACAAAGTAATTTAACATAATTACAAATCACGACCACCACAAAGCTTCCGCTTGTCGGGGGTGGCGTCTTCTTACCTAAGTGTTGCAACTTTCTTATATACTATAGGTTAAATAGGTCTTGCCTATTGAGTTTCTAGTAACCATCTTTTGACTGATTTTTGTTTATCCAATTTTTTCTTCCTTTTTTACCTATAGATTGGGGGATTTCGTTAAACAATTTCGGTATTAGTACTTTATTTTCTCTGTCCCCATATTTATTGTATGTAATTGGTATCTGTAACCATTGTTGTCGCCTCGTATATCTAGTTTTTACCGCTGCTTTATATTTATCACCGAAATATCAAGCAGCGGGAAAAAAATAACAATAATAATAAAGAGATTATTGAAAAAATAATATAGTAGATACAGATTAGAGATTACAGCCTATGGCCCTCTCTTACACCTAACTGTACATATCATCATCATACATTGACTATCCTATTATATTTTATTGGTTTACTATAAGACACATAAATGCTATACTGTTGCCTATATTCTTATAATGACATTGATTTAGGGTTGTCGACGCCAAACTTGATACCTATTGAGTGTTTCTCGCAATAACTTGCTTCTCCTCCTACCTACGCAAAATATATCACACGATATTTATTGCAGAGTTCGACCAAATGTAACAAGTTTTCCACAGCCTAAAATACATGCGCTACTTTGCACATCCGCGGGAACCAGTTTCCCATCGAAGATCGAAGTCAACAACTATTTCAATGTAATGCGTCAGAAAAAGCCAGTTTGTGCAAAAAAATTCTCGGAAGAGAAAGGTCATATTTATTCTCCAAGTTGTATGCATTTTTAATTAGTAAATTATAATAATAGGCCGAGTTCCAGACTCACTGGCTCTCGCATTTCACTTTTGATACACAGACATGTCAGATAAGAGATGAATTACTTGATGCCGAAAGTATTCAGTAAGGAAGAAAAGTTCGGATATTTCACGCTCTTTTATTTTATATTTTTTACACACGTAATTTATATCTATAGTATAGTAAAGATACATTGTAATGCCTTGCTAAGTTATTAAGTCCGTCATTTATAAATAACAACTAGCTCTTCTTGTGGAATGTAGGCTGCTCTCCCAATGTGACCGGTGGGTGACATTCTATGAGACACAGAGTGCAAGTAACAGATGTGCTGCCATTCCTGAATACATCAAGAATACCCTCACTCTAGCACTAGGAGCACTCTTGCACACTTCCACACAGTATTGCTAAACAACACTAACTCACACACACACCCTATATGAAACGGCCAACGGCAATCTGTTTCAGACGATCCCTGGGCAACTTCGCTGTCCACTGCGCTCCCGATAGCAGTTCGCCGAAAATCACCAACGCAGACGCAACCTTTATGAAACGGGCAATGGAAATTTGTTTCAGACGGTCCCTGGGTAACCTCTATCTTGATTCCACACGCCTACGCTAATGATGGATTCGGTCCGCACCGAACCAAGGACTGAGGACTGAGGACCGAAGACAGATGGAAAGGACAGAACCGAAAATACATTAAAAATAATAAAAAATTGGCGGGAATACGAAACATCGGCGGACTAGACCACACGGTCCTCGGCCACTAACCTACACTAATAATATTCTGGCATTCAATAATTATATACAGATAATCTACCAATCTAATTTTATTTAATTACAGGTACTCTCCACAGCGATCATCTACGCTGTTGCTATACCACACGAGCAGGGGTTATCCAGACCACGCCGAGAACCACCATCCAGGTATGGTCCTCCCACAGGATATGGGCCACCCAAGCGACCAAGACCAAGCTATGGGCCACCTAAAAAGCACCACAAAGTCAAACCCTCCTATGGACCCCCTCCGGCTCCCGTCTACGGCCCTCCGAAGAAACTAAAACCCGTCTATGGTCCGCCCACCACATCGTATACGAGCCCTATGGATATTATGTTTGGTTCCTCGTTCTCAAGCTTGGGCGGAAAGTACGGAGCTCCCAGTATTCCTACGGCGGACTATGGTGCGCCGTCATCTGGCCCAGGCAATAGCTACGCAGCCCCGTCCTTTAGTGCTCCTAGTTCAAGTTATGGGGCACCCTCAAAGCCAAGCTTCCCATCTACAAAATACGGAGTTCCTTCCAAGAAAAAGCCCAGTTCTTCGTATGGAGCCCCCAACATTCCCTCAGGTGACTATGGTGCGCCCCCAAGTAACAGCTACGGAGCCCCCTCCTTTAGCGCTCCTAGCTCAAGCTATGGGGCACCCTCAAAGCCGCCAAGCTTCCCATCTACAAAATACGGTGTTCCATCTCAGAATGGCCCTAGTTCATCTTATGGTGCCCCCAGCATTCCCTCAGGGGACTATGGTGCGCCGTCATCGGTCCCAAGTAACAGCTATGGAGCTCCATCGTTTAGCGCTCCCAGTTCAAGTTATGGGGCGCCCTCAAAGCCAAGCTTCCCATCTACAAAATACGGTGCTCCTTCTCAGAATGGCCCCAGTTCATCATATGGTGCTCCCAGCATTCCCTCAGGGGGCTATGGTGCGCCGTCATCGGCCCCAAGTAACAGCTATGGAGCCCCATCGTTTAGCGCTCCCAGTTCAAGTTATGGGGCACCCTCAAAGCCAAGCTCCCCCTCAACAAAATACGGGGTTCCTTCACAGAATGAGCCCAGTTCTCATTATGGTGCCCCTAGCATTCCATCCTCCAATTACGGAGCACCAAGCACGAGTTATGGTTCACCTGTAAAGCCAATTTCGTCGTCATATGGAGCTCCTTCTCAAAATGGCCCTAGTTCCTCTTATGGTGCCCCTAGCATACCCTCAGGGGACTACGGCGCACCCTCATCGGGACCAGGCAACAGCTACTCAGCTCCATCATTTAGCGCACCTAGTTCAAGCTATGGGGCACCCTCAAAACCAACCTTCCCATCTACAAAATACGGAGTTCCTTCTAAGAAAAAGCCAAGCTCTTCTTATGATGCCCCCATCATTCCCTCATCTAGTTATGGAGCACCGAGTAAGCCATCCAACAAATACGGCCCACCGAAATTCCCCAGCAAGCCATCATCAAGCTATGGGACACCATCATCAAGCTATGGGGCGCCATCCTCAAGCCATGGGACGCCATCATCAAGCTATGGGGCGCCATCCTCAAACCATGGAACGCCATCATCAAGCTATGGGGCGCCATCATCAAGCCATGGAACGCCATCATCAAGCCATGGCACGCCATCATCAAGCTATGGGACGCCAGCAACAAGCTACGGGAATTCAAACCTGCTATCAGGAAGCTACGGTGCCCCAAGCGGTGGGTCAAATTCATACAGCGCGCCATCAAAGCAGCCGAGCATACCACTAAGTAGTTATGACTCCCCCAACAGCTTTACCTTCCCCAGTAAATCGCACAAAGGACCTTCATCTGGGTATTCAGCACCCAGTTTCCCATCAACGAGCTACGGAACACCTGATTCCAAACTCTCGGGCTATCCTTCCAAGGGTAAAGGCAGTGGCAGTTACAGTTCACCACCGGACTTACCTACCGGTTATGATATTCCGAATGTACCGGCAAGTTTTGGATCGAGCGCCACGAGTTATACCGACAGTCAAAGCAACCACAACAGTGGCCACGGCCATAACAGCCACGGTAGCAGTTCATCAGGTTTCAGTCCCTCTGCTGGTGGATCTTATAGTCCTTCAGCATCAGGACCATCTTCTGAGTATGGTGCACCCCAAGATAGTGGGTCTTCGTACGGCGCACCAGGGGGAAGTTACTCAGCAGGCGACGAAGGTCTGGAGCATTTCGACCCCAGCGCAGCACATGGGGCCCTAAAGGACGATATTCAACTGGACTTTGAAACCCCGCAGAAGTCAATATCATACGAAATTCATTCAAGTACTAATGGTGGTAGTGGAGGATATGGTCAATCTAATGCTGGTTACGGTCAATCAATTGATCACAGGCAAGACACGGGGGCAGCAGCGACGGAACAGGATGAGAAATACGTAAAAGGTACAGTGAGTAGTGTATCCCCACATACTATCAACGATGCTGATGACGCGAACAGTCCGTTAAAATCAGTGGAAACACATCTACACAAAAAACGAAGACAGCAGCCAATGGCGTTCTCAAAGAAAGAAGAAGCTCCTACAAGTGCGAGCGCAACAGGAGCTGAACTATTTACACCAAGCTACTCCAATAGAGACACAGTTTATGGCAGGAAAGTCAGACAAAACATTAATTCGAAATCGGAGAAGAAGCAAACGACGCAATCCTAAGTTAAGTTATTTATAAGAGAGAAGACTTGCACAGTATTATAAGTTATTTTTGTAAATAAGAGGTCAATTTCTTACCTTTGCGGCTATGAACGTAGTCCAATCGTCACCTCGGCAGTAGTTGCGAAATTCTTCAAAGAATGCAGGTCCTGAGGTAAGGGAAGGCAGATCAGGCAATGATGTGCCATAATGCTGCGTTGGCGACAACTTCTCAAGAAGCGTCTTCATGACAGGCATAAGAAAAGAATACCGCTCATGGGATTCAACTGAAAAATACGAACGGTACTGTACTTTTTATATTGTTATTTAGGCGAGGGACTCTTTAGAGTATATGCCCCAGTCGGTGAGTGTCTGATGTTTATTGTTTATTAAATGATCTGTATGAGATGTTTTAAGATAAATTGTGGGGTTACAGTGATCCATGGCTGTCCCCAATCAGGTGTTACAGCGTGTTGGGAGGAGTATGGCTGCAGAGTAAGAACGGCATTCGGGTATTAAGAGGCTCGGTCAGGGAAGTTGGCCGTGTTGCAAAATGGGGTGTGACTGAGAGTTTGCCCTGCGAATGCGGGAACCCTGGGCATGGTGCAAATCTTAGAGATATGCCCCGAGATCTTTTCCCGGTGGGTTGCAATGCCAACACTCCCTTACACCAGACGTCATTCTTTCGGCCAGCATACCACCCCGGCACGATGGAGGCTCGACTTCGAATCCCGCTTCTTTTTCCTTTTTCTCTAACTCAGAGGAGAGCCTGGAATTGATAACGGCATGACTGCGGAAGCCCAGAGGAGCAAATAGCTTATTTAATAACAAACAATAAAAATAATAGAACGTTTACAAACCTTGGAAGGAGTTTAAAAGGTTCTGGTTAACTAAGTAAAGCATGTAACTGCCTTCACCGACGTCACGGATGGAACGGGTTTGTAGAAGGGAATGTAATTTAGCTGTTGCCACGGCACATAGATCCATATTGTTGCTGCCTGAACACTGCAGCAGAATACCTAAAAAAAAAGAAACAATCAGGGAAGTCAATGAATGAAAAGAAACAAAGAAAGAAACCTTCGCAAATTTGGAGTAAATTTTTCAGTTTATGTTCAATGAAATTTCGTCATTTTGCTTAAAAATACTTTCATATGGCTCTGTATGTTAATATTGGTACCGTTCGAAGTAATGTGTAAGGTAGGCTAACTCTCAATATTGCCAAATTATAGTTGAGCATATCGGTAACCCCCACTACACGTTTTAGCCACAAAATCGAAGTTCTCAAGAAATATCGATCGTAAATAAATGAGAGTAGGTGTAGGAGAAATACCCCTCTACATTTTGATAGACATTAACACTCTTGGCCACATTTTTTGAAGACGTGAAAAAAATATATGTTTAGAATAGGTCCACGCCTTCAAAAAACAGAGGACAAACGGTATTAGCGCTGGCTACATATAGTACTATTCTTTCTACTCCTACGCTCTATAGGTATGATCGATATTTCATTAGAAATTTTACTATGTACAAAAACGCATAGTGGGGTTGTCCGATTCTCCCTTAAAGAGTGACTGACAATAATGGATTCTGAGGTCAGTAAGTATTCTTGTCCCTCATTCATTGACAATATTGCAAGAGGTTGGCGTGGATTTAAGAGTTGCATGATACATTCGAAGATAATGAAATTTAAGGTTCCCCAATGAAAAGTGGCAACTTGAGTGGGTTTTGCCAGAAAGAGTCTGGCTGCAGACTAATCAGGGCATTTTCTAATTATGTGACTGCCAATGAGAGGCATACATAAGACATATCGAAGCTGAGGGATAAAGAAGACTGGGACGGCCCAGGCTAACGGTAGGAGCAAAAGTCCGCCAAGACCTCTGAATTGTAGAAGCAACTGCAGCCGGAGCACAGAATCGCAAGAAGTGGAAGTGAACCTGCCATATCGCTGACCTCTTAGGGATAAAAGCGAGGAAAGGGTAAAAGTAAGTACTGTGAGAGGCATACTCCTTAGGCCCGGACGATTCAGTCGCCACTGATCCGCTGAGAAATTGGTCATGGGAGCAAATGGGAAATTGCAAAAAACAGCAGTTTTAGCAGCTGGCTTGTCGCAGCTACAATCTGCTGCAGTAGACTGCGGTTTTGCTCACAAGAAAAATTTATCAGCGGATCAATGGCGACCGAATAGTTCGTGTGTTATTATTACTCACCTAACACTAACTTAGCCATGTCGGTCCACTCATCGGCGGGTGGCTCTTGAAAGACCATGAGGGCATCGACGAGCCCTAGGACAGAGTCGAGCAGTTTCACAGACGTCTTCTTCTCAATGTCTTCGTTCGGGTCGCCCACCACGAGGTCGTAGACCCAACGCAGCAGCTGGGCAGCGTTCTCTGAGTGCGCTGCGCTGGGTTGGCCGCTCTCGCGCAGGTCCGACAGCGCTGCCTGGACGCCCATTTCCAAAATACGGAGCTTGAGCGTCAGATGTGATATGTACAGTTCATTGTTTAAGCCTGCAAGTAATGGGGAGGTGAGTCACAACTGTGAAATCCTTGATAAGGTGGCAAATTGGCAATTTTTATAAGTTACGATAGGCTATCTTTAAGCCTTTGCTCGATTTAAGCTGCGTAAAAATATCGTAGGCTACTGAAAACATCTCTTAAATTATTATTTTAGAATTTTTTAAGCCCCACTTCTCCTCCCTTGGTCCCCAAACCACAAAATGACACCCCTAAACTGGCTGAATAGCTTAGTATACTTCCCTTCACAGACAGAATCATTAATGAAACCACAAGCGTGGTCCAAAAGCTATAGTATAGAGGACTAAACCTAAATACTACCTAATTGTCCATGCTGGCCACGGGTAAGTCATCCGGCTAATGCATGGTCCATGGATATAGACTAACGTACTATACTATAATATGCAGCAGCATTCTCAAGGGGCAGCACTTCCTTAGTAACTTTACCATTCGAAATTATGTACGAGGTGTGTTCAAAAAATAACGGGAATTTTCGTTTTTTGAAAAAAAAATTTTATTATATACAGTAATTAGTATTGGCGAAAAATCATTAAGTTAAGTTGCAGGAGAAGGATGTGTGGATATCGTAAGGTTTTTAGTAGACGACGATTTTGATGTTAATGCTAATAATAAATACGAGTATGAATAGGGAGCGCTGCATTCTGTTACAGATCAAGGTTATTTAAAAATCGTTGAGTAAAGAGCTGTCCTATAAATATACTGTACATACTGCATATACAGTATATCTATGTGTATGGTTTTTTTAATGACCTCATCAGTCGCCTCTGTAGGCGATTCCGTAATGCTTGTTTTGTTGAGCAATGATCCTATTTCCGAACGTTTGCTGTGTAGACTCGCACAAGTACGAGCCACCAACTACCCTACCGACTGTAGTACGTATTGATAATTTAACAATGAGGTTGGGAAATTAAAAATTCTGCCATTATAGACATACAGAACAGTCAGCATATTTACGTCAGAGGTGCAAGACTCGAGATAAAAGACCGAGTGTGTGCTTAAGCCCGCACGGCAGAAGTGAAAACTTCATTGGCAATCCCAATTAATTTATAATATGTATATAATAAATAATATTAAGTATTATGTAGTATTAATGTATTATTAGGGATCGTGTTCGTAAAGATTGAATGAGAAACAAGTCAGAAATTAAAGTTAATATTTATTAAATTCGATATAAATCAAATTATTTTTTACGATGTTTCTTTAAGCATGCATTATTAGCTAATTTTCTCTTTCGTTTTAATTCGTCATCAAGTTTGTTATTCTGATCCAGCATCGTCGATTTTCCAATCTAAAAAGACAGTAGACAGTAGTCCTCCATATCTCATATTATTATAACTGTTAAAATAATTAATTAAATAATTATAATTGTTAAAATAATTGTCATTACGTATCAATTATAACTACAGGTTTTAATTTAATAAAGACAATTAAGACGTAAGAATTGAATATATTAAAAAATAATTTGATTTAAATAGAATTTAATAAATATTAACTATAATTTTTGACTTATTTCTCATTCAATCTACGATCCCTAGGCATACACACTCGGGTTTTTTCAATATAATATATTATTTTTTCAAAATGTTGTATTTTTCAATATTACCAATCCGTTAAAAACACGCACGAGTCTCACAATGTAAAACAAATAATTGTTTTAAGTAGATAAGTTGTTTGAATTTTTAAAATAGATAATAATAACGCGACCGAAAGAGACCGATTTTTGTTGAAAACCTAACCCCCCCCCCCCCCCAAAGACAAATTTTGTGTTCCACTCGTGTTTAAGGGGTGAAGGGGTCATTTTGAAAATATGTATTTATACTCGTTTGAAACCTTAATTCATACTGCTTCTAATGAGACATTAAAAATTAATTTCGGTTGAAAATTACAGGCTGTGGAATTTCTTTACTCTATGCATGTAATTTGGAAGAGTACCCTTTGAATCTGTTTTCCGACGAAACAGTGATGGCTTACCAACTGACCTGGGCCTGAACGAAGACACGGATAGTAAAACTGAATACATATCTAGAAAGAGTAAGGAAGGTGGAAAAGAACTAAAGTAGTTTGAAGTTTTCAAATTGATATTAACACCTCCAAAAACGCGGCTGAAAAAGGCCTATTTTCAATTAAAATCGGCAACTTTTGGCGCACCTCCTCACGTTACCTCCCCCCAAAGTCGAACCCTTTGCCCTATCACAACAAATATAGCATGGCCTGAAAAAGGAAGAATATACGAAGAAATGGGCATAATTTAAATTGAGATAGGCCTTCTACATCTGCACAAAAAGTTGCTTTAAACCCGCCCATGCAATTTAAATGCTAAAATCTGTGTGTGGTGCGCCTCACTCTATCGAGCATGTCGCATGTCGCGTGTCGCGTGTCGAACCAGTCCAAATCACTACCCTGCTAAAATCTGTGTCTAAAGACTTTTTCACTTCAACTGTGTGTGTGTGTGTGTGTGTGGTGCGCCTAAAGAAGTTTTCATTTCAAAAAAAGGGAAAAACAGGAATAGCCTCTTTAGGCCCTGTACACACATGGACAATTCTCGCATCCGCGTTTTGCCGACGTCTTTTCCACTGTAGCCAAAGGGCTAGCTAAAGATTTTGTCGATTTCGGAAGCTGGCCTGAAACCAACAGCAGGAAAGTGCACGGTTTTCCTCTAGACACGCCAGACCATAGACATCATGGAATGTAGACTCTGTGGGTTTGCACCAACCATTCACCAAGCTCTAATAATAATAAAGTCTTTATTGAAAAAATAATAATGTAGATGCAGCGAGATTAGGGCCTATGGCACTCTCTTACACCTAACTGTACATATCAACGATAGTTTAATTGAAATATAATTTTGTAAACTACATTCATACCGAATATCAGTCATTATCTATTCCTATTTCCTACAGTGGAAAAGACGCCGGCAAATCGCGACTGTGAGAATCGTCCGTTTGTACCCGGCCTTAGACAACACTACAATATCATGATAGCTTGATACTTGATATAAGCTTGATAAAACATTCAAATTCCACTTAACATTAGTAAATAAAATAAAATAACTTTGTCAAGCATTACTCAAATATATTTAAAGCGACTGGTTTCGGTACTAGGTCATCGGCAGGCTACAGAGTAAAACCGAAACCATTCGCTTTAAATATATTTTAGTAAATAATTGACTAAGTAATTTTATTTATTTACTATGACGAATGTGAATGTGGAAAATATAACTGAAACTACTCAACATTTGTTCCGATAGTTCTATTTACCAGCCCTATAAAACAAAAGAATCAAAGTAAATTTTAGCTCAAGTGTAACGACAATAAATTCAAAATTTTTTTTTTCAAAAATGTCTGAAATTGATATGATTCTGGCGATTAACGACTTAAACCACATTAAAGCAGCCTCTTTAACTAACATTTATGAAGTTTTACGGAGCAAAAAGCAATATCTCAAGGTAAAAGATGTACGCAAAATGCTTAAAGCCGGAACAGAACAAGGGTTAATCAACTCAGAAAAAGGGAGATATTCCATTGCAGAAATGCCTTCAAAACGACGGGAACGAGGCATATTCATCCGCTCGCAAACCAAAAAGAACTTCAAGAGTAGAAGAACTGCTACCCCGTACAAAATTAAGAGGAAAACACAACCAAAGGCGAAACAGCAGAAGTCACCCAAATTGGGGAAAGAAACGGAAAACGCACATGGTTCGGACAATGAGACGGACGACCCGGAGCCTGTACCTGAACCCTGCTCGAGTACCTGCAACTTGAATGCAAGCAATGGCATAGAACCGGTTGTGTAGAAGCTATCATGTTGATAAAATTTTGAATACATTTCTTTTACCGTTCTGCAGTCCTTTCTTTGCGTGTTTAAGTTATCTCTAAATGAAATATTAATAAGGAAAGACAGTAAAATGCAAGCGGCTGCGATGAAGTTAATCAGACAGAACAGTTGAAGCTACGAAACTTATAAAAAATGCTGTAGATAACTTTTATACATTTTAGTTTATTAATAGTCTTATTTATTATTATTACTATGATTATTTTAATTTTTGGTGAAGTAAAACAGAAGGTTATATTTTTTGTCCAAGTTCAGTTTTATAAGAAAACAAATACAAGAGTGGTATAAAAGCAAACTGGGCAAAGTCCTCAAACTTGTAGTTTCTGGCTTCGATGGATTCGTCCGATTGAAATCTATATGTTGAATTTATTATCAGAAGCTAAATCTGGCATAACCAGCGTAAAAGTACGCTGGTTATGCCAGATTAGGGTTTAGAAGCAAAGACAGGGCACTTAGCTACAGTATTTTTTGGCTGTCCTAAAAAATTAAGTGAAATGTACTTTGCCCCTGTGCCACTCTCACATGCTCCTGACTACAGCATCCCAAATAGAGCAGTGGTCAAGAATTTAAATCCTCTACCAGCCCTCAATCATATTTACCTAATAAGTTGATACAAGCCATAACTTGACCGCGCTGCTTCCACGCCTCCTTTGACGACCCATCCACACCTCTCCACAGAATGGTAAAAAGCAAATTGGCCACCAGCGAACACAGTTCTTCTTCTTTGTCTACCAACTTTTCTGCGTCCAACGCCTTCCATTCCCTAAATAAACATATGCGACTGAGATAGACTGATTAAAAATATAATAATAAGAAATTTTATCCTTCTGGGCATTTGCGGTCAGGAGGGCTCCGGTCAGCGTAGACCGGACATGCGCCATTTTCAGTGGCAACTCGGAGGCGGGTCGTATGACCTGTGTGAGCCTGGAGTGGCCTGGAGTAATGACTAATAGTATAGCCTAATAAAACATGCAAATAGCCTCTTAGGGGTACTGACATATTGTGTCTCCAAAGATTTCGCGGACATATTTCTGATAACGTTAGCAATTGTATAGGACGTGTAAGAAGACAGGCACGCGGGGGAAAAGTGTGTCTGTGGATCCGATTATACGCGGTTTGAAATATTCAAGCGAGCGCTAGCTTGCAATAAAGTCAGTTTTAACATAAATATGAAAGCAAAATTTGTGAAGACACAATATCTGTTACAAAGGCATAAAGCGGAGGCACAAGGAGGAGTGGAGGTGGCTCACATATCACATTCGGGGAAGTTGAGTTGATGACACTCAGAACAGACCGTCAGATGAAAAGGGATAAGATTGGATTAGAAATGAAGTGTTGAGAAAAGAGTTTGGGAGGAAGAACTATTGGTGGAGAGGAGGGATGGAGACTGCAATGGTTCGAATATGTAAAGGGAATTGATAACAGTAGGTGCGCGAGGGAAGGACTGAAGGAAGAAATAGAGGGAATACGAAGAAAGGAAAGACCAAGGAAGAGATAAGAAAACAGATAAACGACGATCTCAGAAGAAGGAAGTGGAAGTGGTGAATAATCAGAAGTGGAGAGACAGGAGGGAGTGAATGAGGTTCGCATATCCCATTATTTTATCCATATTATTGATGATGATGATGATACTCACTGTATCAAAATCTCGTCCATAGCCTTCGCCTCATCCTCGACAATGACCTCGGCCTCCTCGGGCTCCACCGAGACGCTTCTTGACACAACTGACCCATCCTCTTCACTGCCACTGGACTCGTGGCCCACGTCCGAGGCCCGGCGAGGCGCCATTCTCGATCGCGCGTCCTCAAAACTGTCATGGAACTCGACCGTTTTCTGCTTGATGGCAGAGTATGCGGACGCCACGACTGAACTCAGGTTGTCTGCAGCACTGTTGATGTTGTCTGTCACGACGCCAGCTACCTCTTCGAATGCATTCGCTAGAGCATCTAAAAAAATGTAAATACATACAGTGCCGGGTTTGGCATTGTGGGGGCTCTTTCTCGGGCAGAAAAGTCTTATACCCTTACACGAATATTCCACTAGCATTTACAAAATAGAGACTCCGGATGCAAAACAGAGTAAGGCGATTAATCATTAATATCACAGCACGTTCCAATTTCCCGCCAAAGATGTTGACAAGTTTATTTATTTGCTTCAGTTATTTTAATCTAATCACTTATTGGGATTTTCAATTTTGCAACCCCATAGCTAAACCAAGTTTTCTTAGACCCATATTTATTAGATCCCAAAATGTATAAATCCACTGAAATCTCGCAGCCAAAAATCTCGACCATCACGTACAGTAGCCTTCCTTTTACAGGCTACTGTGTATAAATAGGAAGGAATTAGTTCCGTCTTAAGCAAGGAATTAGCATGCCTCTGACAGGGTGGACCTCCTGATTATAGTGGAATCTGAACCACTTGGGGAATACTGGCAAACTGGTATACGTCCTCGATGTCAACTTATTTCTCTATCTCTACAAGCGATAATGGACAAGCGGAGACGAGCTTAATAGGCGAAGGCATGTCTTAACCAAATACAGATACGAATCAACGCTTTGTAAGAAAATACTGCAATTTAATAAATAACATTTATTAAAATGTTTATAAATATAATTGCTTGATAGGCTGCTACCAAACCAAACATGGGACTAAATCAATGGTTCATCTTTGGTATTTTTTGCATCAAGGTTACAGGTACTCGAACAAGGTACAGGCTCTGGGTCATCCGCCTCATTGTTCAAACAGTTAGCATTTTCACTCTCTTCCTCCAACTTAGGACACTTCCTTTCTAATTGTTCTGCTTTTATATTTTGTATCGTTATCTTCTTACTTTTGTATGGGGTCGCTAACCTCTTTTTCGCTTTCATATTCGTGTGCGAATCGATGCATATCCCCGGTTCCGGCCGGTTTGAAGGCTTTGTAGCAAGAGAATATTTTCCTCTTTCAGCCTTGATCAACCCTTGTTCAGTCCCAGCTTGCAGCATTTTTCTAACATCACCCATCTTGAGATAATTCTTTTTGCATCGTAAAATTTCATAAATGTTGCTCATAGATGCAGCTTTGATTTGGGTCAAGTCGTTTATAGCCAGAATCATATCAATTTCTTCAATTTGGGACATTTTTGATAAAAATTTAGAATTTTTTGTCGTTTAATTTGAAAAACTTTTTACTGATTTGGTTCATTTGTTTTCTGATGAAATAAATAAAACTTTGGAATAACGGAGTAAATGCTGAGTGATTATTTGAATTGTTTTTTTCGAATTGCGTTAGAAACACATTTTTTAGCCATGATGAACATGAGGCCGTAGCTCTCCAGTTGCATGGCCCATAGAATCATGCTCTATTGCAACTACTCCATTGAATTCTCAGACTTTGTTTCTACTATATTCGCCTTTGGCAAACTCGTTCATGTCCTCGATGGCAACCTACACCATTTGGCAGTGGCAACTGGCAATAAACAAAGTTAACAAGGCTTTTGTGATACCCCATGAGGAATGCCAAATATCTCAACCAAATTGCCAAGGAATGCGTTTGTTAATCTGGAGGAATCGCACAACATCAGAGGATACAAATTTTATTCTACTTTTTTTTTATTTTATCCCATAGCGTCCAAATTTACATATTTCCCGCTTACAGCCTAGTAAACCAAGTTACACCAATGGCTAACCAAGTATTAAAGCAGCTCACCATACTGCACCGGCGTTTCCTCCTCAAAGCTCATAAGGTCGGGAAACTGCGACTCGAAGGCTATCGATGCAGTCTCGACATTGATTGGCCGTTTGACTAGGAGTCGAGTTATTGAATCCTGCCAAGCCGTGTGGCGGGCAAGCGACTGCGGCGCAGAGGGCTTCATGAACGACACGGTCAGCAGTTTGGTCGCGACTTCTAGTTTGATTTCGATGTCTGCTTCAGACAAAGAGCTCACCAACATCAATGCGCCCGAATAGTTATTACTTGTTTCTGAAAATAAGAGAAATTACTATGGTTTAGGCCTATTGTCAACGCTTAAGAGGGAATGGGACACATTACTATACAGGGTGGTCCAGAGCAGTCGTCCATCAGTTCATAAATGAATTCCTTCATCAGCCGTCCTCTTCTGTTGGTTCCTTCCACTGTGCCCTGAATGATGGTGTGCACCAGATATTCGTGTCTGAACCAAACAAAATCTGCAACATCGCTCTTACTGTTCTGAAGTGCGCAATATTGTCCGGGGACCTTAATCATCATCATCATCAATAATCAGTTCCCCGGGACATGATATGTGAGTCTCCTTCACTCCCTCCTGTCTCTCCACTTCTGATTTTTCAGCACTTCCTCTGGTGCCAGTCCACTCTTCTGAGATCGTCCTCAATTTGGTTTCCTTTCCAGTATCTTTTTCATGGTCTTTCCCTTTTTCTTGTTCCCTCTATTTCGTCCTCCAGCCATTTCCAAACCATTGCTCTCTCATTCCTATCCTTTTCACAGATAGTTCTTCCCTCCTCGTCACTTCTGTTTCTAACCCTATAACTCTTCTTTTCCTCTAACGGGCTGTTCTGATGAACATCATCCGTCGCTTGTGTTTTCCTCTCTCTTGTCTGTTGTTCGTGTTTCCCTCCATACTGTGCGTAATTGATATTAAGTATGTTTTAAATAGGCTTAATCGAAGGATAATTTTATTGCGGCCTATTTCTTACCTGTGGCTAAAAACTGGTTCATGAGCATGACAGCGACCTCCATGGTCAGAGACTGCTGCGCCATGAGCATGGCGACCAGCCCGGCGCACATGCCGCCACTCGAGCTAATCACGGAGCCGTCCTGTAGCCGCAGCCGCGCCTTGTACAGCTCTAGCACCCGGCCTGACCGCAGCAACACCGTCATCAGCTTGATGACGCGCTGCTTCAACTCCATCGTGTAGCTGGGGTCGACCACAAGGCCATACAACAGTTCAGCCGAGTGTGCTTCGTAGAGCAATAGAAACAGCTGATCCCGACAAGTGCGGGCCTCCAGCTGGGCGGTAAGCATCTCCAATACTTCAATCATCTGTAAATATGATGAATTGAAAGAATTTAGTCGATTTCGCATGTGAGGAACATTAGGTGGGAAGTGATTTATTAGAAGACATAATACTTTGCTATTATTGACTTAAGATGACACATAAGGGACCCAAGAAATTGCAATCAGCGTTCTCTATACCAATAAGTAAATAGTAAATATTTATTCTATGATGCCAATGATTAGTCTTAAAAAGATCAGTTATGACCCTAGATGGAATGTGGCACAGCGGATGTCTTGTTCACCCCGCTCATTCATTTCGGAGACAGTTTATCAAACAGGCGACTAGGATCGTTGCGTAAAAACACACAATAACAACGTACGAAACAGAGACAATATCCACCAGTGGGATAGCCATTGATTTCAAGCGTTGGCAGGAAGATTTTCAATTAACTACCAACAAATCAAATCTGCTAGGTCATGGTAAAACAGTTTTACAGTTACTGTGCTTGTTAAATAATGCCCATTTGTTAATTTCGTTCCATTCCTGGTATTAGAATGCATTAGAAATTTCAAGTTATACAAAATACAGTTAGTTACAATATTACAGCAATATTAAGTGCGTTGACTCCTTCTCACAGACAATATTTGTTCTCCCTTTAAGTTATACCCATCAGGCCATCACCTGACTATGAAACGGAAGGCCGAGGCTTGAGACTTGGGCCTGGCCCCACACGCATGGGAAAAACTCTGATATCGGAAATGTTCCTCACCACGTTCAATAGATCAGTCCACTTCCAGTCCACAATCCCGGCCGTCAATGGGTTGTCTTGCCCCGGCTACACTCTTATACACAAATTTTAATCCTTTCTACAGCGGTTCGCCCGTGGACTTTGAGTTCGCAGCTAGTTATACTATTTCACAGAATTATGCCATTTCGTAGCCTAAACCAACATGTTTCTTACCAATGTCTCTTCCTTGACAGTATATATAAATTTAAGGATGGCTGACACTTGTCCGACGCTGACGTCCTTGTTAATATTGAATTTGACGAGGCCCAGCAGCGCCACGCGGATAGCCTTACTGTCCTCGTTACTGAGAAGTTCCACCCCTGTGTAGAACCGTCGGATTGTGTCGAGTATGAACTGAACGCCGTAGCGCTTACGGAGAAATTTACTGTCGTCCTTCATCACAGTAGAAACGTATTGCACATGCCCTATTCGAATATGAAATTGACACTGAGACCATATCTGTAAAAGTAAGAAAAGTATTTTAAAAATTATCTTTGTACATCCTTTTTTTTACTCGAATGCTTCGAGGCGTATCTCGTCACGCCAGATATCTGGGCACACCAGAATTGAGTTTCACCTTCAACAAATGTCAATTATGGACTCTGCCTCTTGCAAACAGTGTAGCCATCCGGAAACGGTAGAACACATGTTATGGGATTGCCCACGCATGGATCCAGCTGCGAGGGAAGGACTCACAATGACCATTCGTCAAAGATTGGGGGACTCGGTCAGTGAAG
The DNA here is from genome assembly GCA_963971405.1 of Psococerastis gibbosa. Lineage (NCBI taxonomy): Eukaryota > Metazoa > Arthropoda > Insecta > Psocodea > Psocidae > Psococerastis > Psococerastis gibbosa. The sequence continues at coordinate 29,478,962 of OZ020484.1, forward strand.
TAAGGTACATTATGGTGATGTCCCTTGAATTAGGGGTATCATTGGTCTTGCAATGCCTTGCAAGGGAGTTGGATGATGTAGTCACAATTTAGGCGTGACTAAGCTTGTGCTGTACCTCGGCCTTGGCTTAGCCAAGTGGCCGCAATAAAAAATAAATAAATGAAGTAGTTTTTATAATATTATGTATTACTAACCTTAAAATTGAACAAAAGATGGCGGTACACTGATTTGAGAAGAGGTGGATGGGTGGGATCCTTGACGGTGTCCAACAAGACTTGAACGCCCATGAGGACGTTGACGTCGAGAAGCTGAGGCTCAGCGCGGGACATTAAATAGCCTGCGACTGCTAGCAGCTCATCTTTAAAAGCTGCTTCCTGTAACAAAACAAAAACAGTGTTTTTAACCGTGTAGGCAATTTTAAAAATAGAGAAATCACAACCAGAGGTTTACTTTATAATTATAGGGTTATCAACTCCACCAGACACAACGGGGGCGAGTTCCCAGCTTCACTTCCCCGCTTGCACTTAGTTAAGTAATTAGTTTTCTAACGAGCAGTAGAATGTCTAAGCATGAAAAAGTTTAAAAAAAATTAAATGGGGTGCAGGCTTGTTATCTAACAAAAAATAATTAATCAAGGGAGTAGATTGAGAAACACTTAAAAATCACACAAACCTTGAAGTCTTGAACGTCTCGTCCAATCAAGTTTTTAACGAGAATTAAAAACGCAGAAATTGGGTTTTGTTCCAAATTGTGATCCGCAAAAGAGCTGCGAGATAAGCCAGATAGGTCTATCATTTCGAGACTAGACTGAGATCCGCACATGCTGAGATCCGGACCCGTTTCGTAGCGACTGCTTTGTTCTAAGAGAGGTAGAAATACTGGCAGACTTCCAATTCCTCGCACTGAATCCTGAAAAGAAAAAGACAAAGTATTAAGACTTAATCATCAACATCATCAACAGCTCCTGTTGCCAGGGATGATACATGAGCCTCCTCCACTCCCTCCGGTCTCTCCACTTCTCATTATTCAACGCTTCTTCTGGCACCAGTCCCGCTCTTCTGAGATCGTCCTCAGGTGGCTTCTGGATTTCATACTTGGTCATCCTGCTCTTTGTGTTCCCTCGATTTCTTCTTCCAGTTGTTTAATCATAGGCATGCTGTTATCCATTCACTTTACGTGCCCGAACCTTTGCAGTCTCCTTCTTGCTATATCTTCTTCAGCAATGGTTCTTCCACGCCAAACTCTATTCTCTTTTATCCTCTGGCTGGCTTTTCTGATCTTATAAGCTTGTTTGCTAAAATTGTGTCAAATATAATTGTATGAAATACAGTTTAGTATTTTAATTAGAAAAACGTTGGTAAAACTGCCCACCAGCTTGGAGCTTATACCTGTAAATAATTTCTACTCATCGTCTGAAATGAGTATATTGCAGCATTACATGGTGTATAATACTGACCTTAAACTAACATAGGTTTCGTTATAACCGAAATCCACTATTTTCTGTCTCAAATGGGGGCTAAAAATAGATATACATCGAATGCATGAAAACATGCAACTGTTCATTCCTTAAATCTCACTACGCTACTGCGTTCTAACTATACATATGTTATGTCTCATGATTCACCACAATCATAACAATGATTTGATATTATCATGGATCTGGTATTAACTATGATACTCTGTTGGCAAGTTATAGTTTTCATGATAACTTCTCTCACAGCAGCAGAGAATGTTTACCTGAATACTGACGGTTCGAATGAGTTTAGCAGTGACGTGACCAGGATACTTTCCATGTGGCGACAAATCCAAACAGACGTCGTCCCATGACGCCAACGGCGAGTAGCAGAACACCAACTTCTGCACCAAGTCACTGTTCACGGAGGAATCTTCGGTGCTGAAGAGGTGACGGCTGTTCGGACCGCTAGTGTATAAAGTCGATACCTTAAAGCAATTTGAGAGAAATAGGTTAATAACGTAGTCACCCGGGAGAAGAAAGAGGACAGGAAGGGAGGCGAGCTCTATATAGGAGAGATGAAACATTCACTCCCGCCAAGATTTTCTTTCATTTCTGGCGCCATCGTCCCCATTAAGTAGCTCGTTAATGGTGAAGCATGGGCCCTGACAAAGAAAGAATCAAGAGCGCTGGCTGTTTTCGAGAACAAGATGTTACGGAGAATATTCGGAAGAGTTTTTGAAAACAACAGTTGGAGAATCCGAACGAACGAAGAAATCCACCAACTCTTCGGCTCTCCAGACGTCACACAAATACTACGAAGCAGAAGGCTCCACTGGATGGGACACGTCGTCCGTATGCCAGCAGAAAGAACAGCACAAGTAGTATGGATGGCATGTCCCAACAGAAGAAGACCTTCGGGCCGTCCGAGACTACGCTATGGCGACCAGCTAAAGGAAGATGAGCAGGAAGTTGGCCTTCGGGCCGATGAGTGGTGTGGTCTGGCGAAGGACAGGATCCGTTGGCGTGGTGTTGTGAATGCGGCCAAAAGTCCCCCAGGGCTGACAGCGCCAACTTAAGTCAAGTAAGCCTGGTGCCATCAGCGAAGTCGTCAATTGGTCGATTACCGATGGGTCGAGGAAGAAACTGTACTTCGGATATTTACCATCTGTTAGATAAGACAAATAAACTTCCGCCAAAACGAATGGAAATTAAAAAGTTAAAAAAGGAAATATCTAATTATGTTAAAGTCGTTAAAGAGCGTGATGTTTTTGACATCTGATACTTTGTAAAGTCGATTTATAACAATATACAGTTGTATACAATGCTACTATACGTGCGAAAAACAAAATTAAACATGAGTATACCTATTTTATTGTAGCCTAGCTAGCAAACTTTTACTGATTATTCGTTGTGTTAACTGATGTAGGCCACACTCGGGCATTTGTTTTAAATTTTATATATACCTGGGTGGCAGATACTGCATCGTTAAACAGAGCAATCTGACCCAACTGCCCATATAAACACGTAGAAGAACCCCACACTGTATCCTGCATGCCAATCGGAAAGCTTTTCACATGAGGATCTAAAGAACTGGACGATCTCATTGGAAGCGTAAAATGACTAGGTACCTGCAAAAAAAAAAATTAGTTAGCAATAGCAAAATAGCTTAGTACATACCTAGAAAGAAACAAAGAATACATTGCAAATTGCAAAACAGCAGATACATTGTATTGTATATTATAGCAGTGATATATTCATCCTCAACCTGTGGTAGCTTGAGTGTATTTGTGCGAGCTCAACAATCCATACGATCAGAGACGTCTCGTAACTCAACACGGGTACTAACCTACAGAGGCGACTGAAACGGTCAATCAGATGCATGCAATAAATTGTTTGCATGCGATCAACATTTTCTTTAATAAAAATAAATAAAAAAGTCGAATGACACAGTATTACTATAATAATTAATAACTAAAACTAATTAAAAAAAACTTAAATTAATTATTCAACTGATTGAAAACGGCACGGTAATGCCCACACAAGGAGACTTGATACCAGACTTTCGGAGTCTATCTTTGTGAGCCACATTTGCATTATCTCCAAACTATGCTTGGTTCTATTTTTATTCGGTAGGTATGTTCTCAATTAAACGAAAACATACACAGCAATACAGATCTCATCGAATTTCATAAACGCTTGTCAGTTCCTGCAGCAATATTCTCATAATTTTTATCAATTTTAAATTGACTTAGGTTGAAAAGGTAACCACATCGTTATAACCGAAATTAAAGAATGAAGAGACATCTGAACTTTGCGGGATTTATCTTGATTCTCTAATTCGGTTCCTGCTATCTTTTCCTACATTCCTTCTTTTAAATCTCACTGTTTAGATACAAGCCTAAATACAATTAACTAGACTCAGAATTAGAACCTGATACTTCCCTTGATGGCTTGATGTGGGATATGCGAATTTATCTGTTGTCTACTTACCAAATTAATCAAATTTGGTATGCGACTAGAAGCAATAAGCGTAGGTAGTAAGCTTGATTTCTCCACCACGTCACAATTTGGACTAGACGCTTTCTGGGCAGCTGTTCCCACAGTGCAAACCATAAAAGCCTGTAAAAGGTGAAAACAATGCTGTACATAGATGTGATTAGCTTTGCGAACGGGGACCGCATCCAGTTGAAATCCTAACGCATGATGAAATGTACATCAATCTACTGGTACTGTATAAGAGAAATAAAGAAATCACGGAATGCCAGTGTTATACAATAAATACTATGTCCACAACAACAAGACAGCTTTAGAAGGGACGTCCCTCAATGAGAAACAAAAAAAGAACATCATGCTGAAGGTATGTGAGCAATATAATATATTTGTAACACTCACATCATTAAGAGGAGGAAACTTCATGGAAACACTTAGAACTTGTGTTCCATCCACAAATACTGAAACTTGGTTGGAGCTGAATCGCCGCCTGGCTACTGAAAAGCAAACCACAAGGCAGTGCCATTGGTCGTCAAGAAGAAAACGATCAGCCACGCAGGTCGCAAGAAACTCATTCTTGGTAGTTACGCCAATGACTAGGGTCCCATCGCCTCGGAAAAATATTTGCATTCCTGTCCCAGAACTCGTTGCAATACTGAAACAATACGCAACTTATTTAAAATACGAAGCCACATACAATGTATACAACACCAGTGATTCACTGAGAAATTTATTATGGGAGCAAATGGACCCCAGAGTCTACTGCAGCAGATTTTTGTCGTTGGTTTGCCGCGGGTGCACGGTTTTCCCCTCGGCATGCCCTCGACATGCCAGCGACACGCCAGCGGCATAGAAAACTTCTGAATTGCGTTCAGAAATAGACTGTTTTTACACCAACTAGTCACCAACCCATTTTTCCCCATGGCAAATTTCTCAGCGTTTCTCGTCCGTGTGGATCGGGCCTGATTGTCTTTCTTGAACACAAATGTTTCAATTTATACCTTAGCATGTCACTGTGACTTACTTGAAAAGCTGTCTCCTTGGCGTTTCGGTACATTCAATGCGACTAAGGCGCACCCACGTCATCAGGGAGAAGCCATAACTGGTACCCGGCCACTTACTGATCCCCGGGACACTGATCACGTCATCTTCGCTTTGGATGTCGAAGAAAGTGTCGCACTCGTGCAAGTCACTTCTCCTCGAAATGGTGGAAAGAGCGCGCACCAGATGTGACCGGAATGGAACCTGCAATGTTGAATGACGACTTTACTAAAAAAAAAATTCTTTGACCAGACTTACCGGCTTCAAATGAAATCGCAGTACAAATTTTCAACACACGTGAACAAAATAGCATCGATATTATAGGCTAAGACACTATCTCAGGTCCGGGACTAGTATGGCGTTTTATGAAGGCATTTATTATTTTATTTTTTTTAAAATGTTAATCGCTTTCAAACTATTTAATGAATGTATCCGATTAACCTCATCAGTCGCCTCTGTTTGTTCTCCACTCCCTTATATCTGTCTCTCCACTTCTTACAATGATTCTTTCTTTTAGTTTCGGGGCATCAGCAGCAGTTATCATCAGTAAGATGTATTGTACACATAACCACACGAAATTAGAGAAAGGAAGGCATGGAAAAATTGAAGGAATCGGAATTGGAACCCGAGTCACTACCTTGCCGGGGTGGTATGCTGATCACTGCGCCAAATCTGTCGCCACCCAAGTTTTCACTTCGTCCCGTACTTAGATACTCTAGTGACAACAAGTATGTACACTCAATGCCGGTTTTGAACGATACATTTGTAGCTGTTGCCTAGCCTTGCATATAGGTGAGCTATTTTTCATGTCTTCCCTTCTTCTACTCTACCTCTAATTGTTGTTACATGATAACACACAATATTGAACCGTATGAAAACTTAGAACAACAAGAAGAGTAGGTACTAAAAATTATAGCGTTCATTGAAACAATTGTAACACAAAAAGCAGACCTTGTCCCCGTCCTCTCGTAGCAGGAGAATAAAATGTTTGAGCTCTCTAGGTGTAATGGAATGCTGCGCCATGTTCTGAACCATTCTGATTAGGACGTAGGCGGCGTGAATGTTCAAATTGGCGTCGTCTGCTAGTACATCGCACACTTTAACAATGACATCTTGTGATGATGCAACGGTTTTACTGGAAACAAATGTATTTTGTGGCATAAAATAATTCAGTAACTAATATTCCACCAAGTGGTTCGGAATCCACTATAATCACGGCTCCTCGTTTATATCATAGCAATTTCAAACACGAAGGCTTGGCGCTACGTATGTTCTTCTAGTTTTTTGAGGGGAAAACCCCCAAAAATTGAGTAAGCCTAAAATAATAAAAAATTAGTACCGAGATATGAATTTTGTGAACTTACATGCCATTTCATAAAAATCCACCGAGTAGTTTGCTTACCAATCGACGACCAGCCAGAAGAAAGACCGACAGACAAAACCACTCCGCACCGCACTCGGTCCGTAAATTAAATTTGCTGCAGTGCTCAGTGGTTGCCCGTGACATGGTCTTCTTAAAAACTAACTTCGGTGTATAAGTGCGAAGTTATCTTGTGTAGCTTACCACCATAAATTGGCAGAACATAGATGATTCAACGAATTAGCAAGCCAAAGTTGGTCAATGGCGCCTAGACGGGGTATCCAAGAGACCAGAGGACCCAGCAGGTCTGCGTTGCCAATACGAAGGCTGGACGGATCTATGGCGTCCTCAAAGGGCTCCTCGCAGATCATGCTGAGGAGACTGCGCAGGACGGTACGTGAGGGATTTAAGCCACCCACGCAGGACAAGAAGTCTTCGAGGAGACCAGACCGTCGGACCGTCGATTTGGCCAGTTCTGAGTCTTTAAGGACTGTAGTCATCGTGCGAATACATTCTTCAGCATATGTTTGATGATCAATGTCCAGCTTCTGCAAAAACATAACAACTAACTAATTAAAATGTCAATAAGCATACACTTAATCATACCCTTAGTCCCTTGAAATTAACATAGACTATCTTCTTCTTCGTCTTCGGCGCTCCAGCTCTGGGTGAACTTTGTACTCTCACACCACCTCTCTTTACCCGGTTCTTGCTATTCATCTGCCAAGCCACCACTGACATCTCCTGCAGGTCACTATCCACCTCGTCCCTCCATCGGTTCCTTCCCCCGCCTTGTCGAGTGTCCAATTTTTTTTTAAATTCTCTAATTTCGGTTATAATGTCCTGAGGAGGTTGCCCCTTCAACCTAAGTCAAATTTAAAGTCAATTTAATGTTAAAAATCATACAAAGAGAAGAGAGCCACTCCACTCACCAGACTCCGATCCAAAACCAGCACAACAGTCTCCAGAAAATGATTGTCCAGCAGAAGACGCCGGATAGCGTCCACGGTTGCCGGCTCGCCAAGTAAACACCGTACGGCAGCCATCATCTGACACAACATGGCGCCGATCCGTGCGTGTGGAACATCGTCTGTCACCACGACCACCAGGCAAGACTCCTTGAACTGCCTGATCAGGGAGCCGACTTCAATCTGCCGCTCCTCGGGCGGGGACTTGATAAGGACGCGGACCATGATGGTGAAGCAGTGCAGGGCAGTGTCCCACACTACCGCTGGCGCGGACGGCATTGACAGCTGCCCCATTGCGAGGTTCACTGTTGCTGGGCAGACAGCTCGTAGGGCGTTGTGCTGAAAATCGAAGGACATTTGTGAGGTTTGAGATGATGAAGCTAGGAAACAATAAATAGATAAACATGACTTGAGCCATTGGCCATAGCTTGTGATGTCGTGTCATGTTGACTCTTCGTGGACAGCGATTATGACAAGAAACAAACTATTGCTGTATTTAAAGTTAATGCCATTGCTAAAGAGGGAACTAGGAACTATAGTTTATTAGGCTTCAATATAAAATGCACATGCGTATGTAACCAATAGCTGAAAAGGTGATTATGCTCTGGTAATTATATATATAATCCCGAACACCTTGACGTAATGCCAGGGCGATAATAGGGACATCAGAATGCTTAACACCTTTAAATATCCATTGCGACAAGCTCTATCAAAAGATTATTCAGTAAGTTCATATCTAATAAATCACTATCACTCAAGTCACACCTTTACAATCTAGGGACGCAATTTAAGCTAACATGTACATGAATAAAAAATTGTACTATAATATCACCCCGAGTAATTTAATACATACGAGCAAATGCAGAATAAAAATAGATCAGAATTGTAGGGAAGCCATAAATAGAGCAAGGGAAAGTACAATAGTCAAGTGGAAGCCAAGGAAATACAAAAAAATTACAGAAGTTGCAGTCTAAGGAGGGCTGCGGGGAATTAACTGCAGCTGCGAACATTCCTTACACAATTAATAAGCGTTCATATACTTTAAGTAACATTTGGATTTGTATATATAACCAATAAACCAAATACATACAACCACAGGAAAACTATTTTTCAACATTTGATTCCCTTGTGAGGTCATTTATGTTCTTCCAAACTGTAGGATTCGAGCTGTTGGTGACTCCTTTTTTACCCCCCGCAGCATATATTTACGCCGAAAATTGAAGACGAGTTCCAAAAGATCGCACGTCACTACTGGTCAGCGCGTCACCAAATGGCCGACATGCCAAGGGTGGGCGTTGGCTAGTAAGTAAGTAAGTATAAATATTTTGGTGGGATGAGAAGCTGTGCCAGAAATCTTTCTGTCATCTCCCCACGGAATTTGGATTTGGTGGCAGGGCACAAACCCGTGTTAAGTTATTATTATAGCTTTAGGCATTAGCATTGAACAGCTCGAACAAGTACCCTGGAGTACATTATGTACAGTCGCTTTTGCACACAGCATTACTTATAAATTAATTGCAACTTCCCCCTCCCCCCAGGTCCTATCCCAAAATTTGGGCAATACATTCATCACTTTTTCATTAATTAATATATATACAATGCAAGGGTCAGGAATAATCCAGTTGGTTGAAAATGAGACTGTGAAACGGAGGGCCGTGGTTCGAGTCACCGTCATAGAAGGAAAAATGGCCTCAACCGTGCCTTACCTTCATAGGTAAGGGAAAAACACAGCTGCAGGGCATATTGCTGACCACATCACCGCAAGAGCAGTAGTCAAGAGAGAGGATCTTCGTTTGGTTCTCAGGCGTAGCCCTCACTGGGTTGTCGAGCCGCGGTTTTCTTTCTTATATAGTGTAGTGCAATTCGATTATGGTTAATTAGGAAAAAAGCTTAAACTAGGACAAAGCAAAAATAAAGAGGTTTATCAACTACTAGTACCGTAAAAGGACGGCGGGGGCGGGGGCGGGAGGATGATGCACATGCGGGGGATGGACTCACCCCTTCGTAAAACACCACTGCGTCAGCCCTGCTGGCCTTCTTCTCAAGAAGGGGGGACAAATGTAGCAGGGTACTCTGTGGGATAAATACCGTCACCATTTTAGAAATACCATCACCAACAAACAAAATCCAGACATCATGAAGAGCACATAATAATTGACAAAGTCTTAAGGAACTACAGGAGGGGAAAACTCTCAGAGGTTTACGAGGTCCAGTCCAGAAGTTCGTACCATAGCCTAGAAGGAGATCCGCTAAAAAGATAAGCCTTGTCTTATCTTATTACCTTTGTAATAGCATTTTAAGCCCTCCGAAAAAATATTTCCGGACATGAAAATGACATTTTTTAGCCCTTTTCGACAGTTCAAAGTCCAAATGGTCTGTCTTAGTGATTTCTCTCCGGCAGCATTGAATAATAGCTAGGGGTCTATTAAAACGGTTATAGCCATCATTCCATCATTTCAACATGAAGTTAAAACTGCGCACGGGAGTTGCCTTGCGGGAAATGATATTTTTGTACCTAGGCCTACACTAATTGGACTTTCTATTTCTATTTAAATTTTAACATATTTAAAAAAGTCAGCATTATTCAGTGAAACGCTACCGTATAAATTTCTTGATCAGGGTTAACTTGTATGAATGCCAAATAATAACCAATAGTTTGGATGGCATGGACAGTAATATAAATTAAAATAGTGCTTACTTGTGCACCAGAAACTACTGCTCCTAAGACGTGTAGCAGCTCTGCAGTTAATTTTGGATAGAACTGGACTAGGTTAGTTTCGAAGCAATCTGAAAAATAAAAAATAACTGTTATTGGGTTTAGTTTGGTTGTTACTTGTGTGATATATTGTTGGAGAGGATGGCGAGAGGGAGACTGCAATGGTTAGGACACGTGAAGCGAAAGGCTAACAGCGGTTGCACCAGGAAATGGCGGGAGACAGAAATCGAGGGAGACCAAGAAAGATATTTCAGAAACAACTAACTAAGAATAGTGGGACTGGTACTAGAGGAAGTGGCTAATAATCAGAAGTAGAGGGGTAGGAGGGAGTGGAGCTGGTTAAAGACGATGATGATACTGAAGTTTCCATAAATTGCAAATATTTCAGAGGTTTTGACAAAAAAATGTTTGCAATTTAAAACCAAATGGTTATTACTTATTAGAGTCCAGGGGTTCTCAAAGTGTGGGTCGCGACCCCAAAATGGGTCGCGAAAAATTTCCAAGTGGGTCGCGGCGTGGCCTCGTCTGCCAGTTATTCACTAGATAGAATTGAATTGAATGACAAGTTTTTTTCAATTTAAGTCATATATTTTTAAAGATTGGTGGGAACGGGATTGGCGGCCAAAACCGATCAAAAAATAAAACGCGGAAACCCACCATTTTCTGCTTATAATTTCAAAAATTAAGTAAGGCGAGGTATCATATTTATTGGTCGCTGGATCCACCCCCTGGCTTGCATCCCCCCTTGCTCCTATTCCTGCATATGCCCATGGACTGTAAGGTATTTTTTAGGAAGAAAATCTAAGTAAAAATTGCATTGCAGAATTTAGTGGGTCGCGATGCAATTTTATATCATTTAGGGGTCCGCGACGAAAAAAGTTTGAGAACCTCTGTATTAGACAAAGTTCAATTTCGTTATAATCAAAGACAGATATGATGGCAGAATGTGCGCCCACCTTCATCCGGTGACCACATGGACGTTGAACATAACACACAAAATTATCTTTACTACAGATACTAATTAAACAAATATTTCAAACAGAAAAACAATAAGTTGGGAAAGTCAATGCCGAAATACAAATACTAAATTAGAGGCGTCACTAACGAGAACGATGTAGGTTCGCAGAACTGGGATAATATAAAAAATGAAGGAGTGAGGTGGAAGGAAGCTCCTATGTTGTCGTCAGGAGGAAAGAAGGCGGAACACTTATGGTACACCGGTAAGCAGATCAATACGATTGGATAAGAAAAGACACGTGGATAGAACACTGCCTAAATGATGTTAATGCAAAGAAAAGTCGCATAATGGTCGAAGCGACCAGCATACGTTATAGTGATGCAGAAATGGGACTCCAAAATCATATCTAAACGCCTCATATACTCGTAAGAAGTGTTTACTCACCATATAAAAACGGTACGACTTCGACATGCAACAACGATGGTTGACATGTCAATTTTTTAAAATCCGGATAATCACTATTGATGAAATGCCGCCACGACAAATATGGGTCATATAGACACTCCAGAAAATGGCACAGAGCAATGAAGTACTCGGAACCCTTTTCACTCAGCTCAGGCGAGCCATCGACGAGATGGCGTACGACTACGGACGCAATCGCGACGGACTGGCCGACGAAATCGCAAGACGCTACGAGGGGAATGTTGTCCATGTGTCGGCAGAGAACTGCGAGACATTGCAGCAGTCTTTGCGCGTCGGCCAAGTTGTCATCGGTTAACTGGCCAGCATCGGCCAAGTCCCGTGCGATGTACGTGAACTTGGAGATAGCAGGCAGAAGCTCCTCGGGTAACCGGTACAGAGGCGGGCCCGCATCCGACTTGATCACTTGCCACCCGGGCAAATGCTCCCAATCGAGATTTAGTTGAGACTCCCAGACCGAGACAAAGCCTTTGATGAATTGCCAGAAGAATTCTTCGTCATTCTGCAACAAACATTACATTATTTCAGTAATTATGAAACCATGAAGATGGGATAAGATGTGGGATACTGAAAGTATGACATGCTACTAGTAATAAGACCATTTAAGAATGTTTTAGAACACATATTGTTTCATATTATGACACAATACAGAGATATTCTATTCTAAGCAAAATATTTCATAAATGGTAAATTGAAATTCAGAACATAGTGCCATGGTCAGGACTCGAACTCGCACGCGAAAGGTTGGCGTCCCATCCATTTCTCAACCAAGCTTAGGAGGCCAGAGGGCAACTAAAGCCCGCGAGCCCGAACCAACATAGCGCATGCGGATTCGTAAAAATTAATTGTAATTGCTGTTGGTATGGTATGAATATATACTTATTCTAATCTAACTGTAGCCATCCTGACCTGGTTGGACAATAATGTCAAGTCAGAGGATATCCTATATAACCTCCCCATAACCTCAGGGATAATATTTGTTTCCACCCTTGCAAGGAGTATGAAAATGATCCACTTCATGGGACCTGTTTTTTTCGTAAAAAATTGAACTTACCGGGTCAAAAACCATCTAAAAGTTGAAAACAATTTCATTTTTACAATAATAGTTGAAAAATTTTCAATAATGAAATTTTTTTGTGATCATGGCGAGAAGAATCGCGTTATCCGCGACTTCCTTCCGTAGGTTTAGCTACGATTTCTCTGGTTTTTTTCGTGTTTTCAGGCAATATCTTGAACAGTGCGTTTTGCCAGAAGTAGCCGGCAGTTATTTTCCATACGCCTTTCCCAAGTTACGATAGCGTTATCACTCATTCGCGCTGACGCGCTTCCTCCCGCCATGATCACAAAAAAATTTTATTATTGAAAATTTTTCAACTATTATTATATAAATGAAAATGTTTTCAACTTTTAGGTGGTTTTTGACCAGGTAAGTTTAATTTTAAACCAGGTCCCATGAAGTGGATCATTTTCATAGTCCTTGCAAGGGTGGAAACAAATATTATCCCTCAGGTTATGCTTCCATAGATTTTAAAAATATTTTATTTAAAATCTACCTAATGGTCCATATTTTAATGTATTATAGTAAAACAAAAATTAGTCTGTCGCAATTTAAGAAAAAAAAAATCTTTTGTGAAATAAGGGATACAAAAATTCAAGTGTCCGAACTTGAGCTGGTTAGGGTATTATATGGTATATATAACACTGACATCAAATTAACATTGGTTGAAGGGGTAACCTCCTCGCTTGTGGTCCAGCGGTTAAGACGACGCCCCGGTTAGGCGTAGATCGTGGGTTCAAATCCCGCCAAGCCCAGTTTTTCCAATCCTCTAATTTCGTTCACACACCTTAATGCTATTGAAATCTTATGAACATCTAAGTCAACACCCAAGTAAAGCATGTTATTATTATTTAACAGGCCCCATTAAATTTGACATTGACTGACAGGGCTATAATTGAAGTAAATGAATGCAATGTAGACTAAGGATAGCGTTATCACAACAATCTCTCCAATTGACATTATTATTAACAAGAATAATCCTTACTTTTCATCAACAATAATGTTAGGCCTAAACATTTAAGGTCGAGGAAGGTACCGTAGCTAGACTCTCACTGGCAGGCTAACTTCCAAGCCCCTGACAGTTACATCTGACGTTGTGGGTAATAATAATGCCAGGAGAAAATGATTTATAGATAAATTTGAAATTTAATATTAGAATTCCGTCCTGATAAGGCAGAAAATTGTAGAAAAACAGGAAATTTCAATATGGCGCACCTAAAAATGATTCACTGCAAGGCTTACAAACCTTCGTTGTATACTGAATCCAAAGATGATAGATATCCTTCCGTGACTCCATGGTATCCCGGAACTCAGGAAATAATAATTAAAACACCGACACACTCACGAAACACTTCATAGCGCAGAAAACAGTAAAAAAAAGAACACCGCAAAGCGCAAATAAAATCGCCGACACGACCCGAACGCGAAATAACGCCAACTTGAAAGTTGAATTTGTTTACAAATTCGACAAGCTGACACTACTGACAGCGTCGTCTGCTTATTTTCCGCCAAAATTTAAATTTGGCGAATCTTTTCTAAATATTTGGATTATTTTATGGTTAATTAATTTTTTTTTATAATATTCATATAGCATGCATACAAAGTATTAATGTTACTGCTAAACTATTAAAAAATTGGACATTTCATTTTTTTAATTATAGTTTTTCATCGAGGTCACCGGCCATGTTTGTAAATAAGTTTTGTTTATTTACTTTTATAGCTGACAATCTGACATTTCTATTAATCTATTTCTGAAATTCACAGATCAACTGCAACGATTTCATTAAATAATGCTACGTACCGTTTTAGTTTTCTTCAATTGTACTGTGGCATTTGCTGGAAACACCTGTTTTAAAATAAATAGGTAAGATTGCATTTTGTTTGAAGCTGTGGTGAAAGGAGGTCATGAGGAACTCCACCGTATCGATTTTAGGGGTGGGGTGCATTAGGGTGTTGACCTGACAGTCTAGACCGAGATATTGAAACGCAATTAGGTCAGTGTAACTGGGACACTTCCGCCTGCTCTGTTTATTGTGGATGCACTTGCAGTTCGCCCCCAACCAGGTTTGAGAAAGGATCAACTCACAGCATGTAAGTAGACCTAGGACCAAGGTACCCGTAACATAAGAACTTATCTAATGTAAATAAAATAATAATGATCGTAATCAATGTAGGGATGGCATCCTCATGGAGTAAGACCAGTCTAAGCTCTTACTGGACTTCAGCAATTGCGCTTGTTCAACAAGTTATCTCGTTCCCTAGAAGATTCCTATATTATTTATCTAACTTCGGGAAAGGAGTGGTGGCAATGCTCCAGGAGTGTTGTCCTGAGTCCGTAATCGAGTTCATGGAGTGTGAGAACTTGTTGTAGTCTTGTAGTATGGTGTTCCAGGTTTTTTTTGCAGTTATAACGGTAGTTACGCATGATTCTGTACTTTAATTTTCCAAAAACTCAGTGGGAATTTAGCCTTAGTAATCAGGAGCCCTTGGCAGCCAAGTGATTTTTTTCTAATTGGGCTACATTCTTAGTATATTGTACGCACTTTGCCTAGTTGGCCTATTGTGACCCATAGAGAATATGTCTACAATACATATTACTACTATTATTCCTCAGAGGGGATTTGCTTTCTTTGGTTGCACTTTCTTGGTTGAGGTATGCTCGACTAAGTCCTTATTAATTTGTTACTTAAATGTACAATAATGGAAAAAATTATATTAAATTCAATGGACGCGCTGCACTTCTGGGCATCCGCGCTCATGTTGTTATCAACCCTCAGAGTGATCTGATAAAAGGGGTTGACTTAAAGTACACAATCCCGAGAGGTATTACCCTAACCCTCTCGTCTTTGCCAAGCCGGTGTTGCAGCCTTCATCGGGCAGGTCATTCAAAGGAGGATCAGTTAATGGTGGAATTTCATCAGCCTGTACATACAATAGTTCAATGAGAAACATTACTAAGTTCTTTCACCCTGAAACATGTGCCTAGTTATTATAATTATGTATTATAATAATATGGTAGTTTAGTTCTCGGTTTGGTTTATCCAGGGAAAATGTTTGGAAGTACAAGTTCGGAACTGAGTATATTTTCTTGCACTGATGTAGGCAATTTAAAACATAAACGTTGAAATTGTAAAGACTAAAACATACTTCAGGTGGTCCAATGGCCTCCCCATTGGGAAATTGTTTGGAAATATAGGAGTAAAATAGTACTTTTTTTAATATTTTAATATGTCGTATCTTGTTCATGGCTGAATGTTTTCAAAGCCAAAAAAAAAAAAAATATGTCGTATCTATGTATTTTCAGGATGTAATTTTATGTTATACTGATGGAAAAATAGGTACTTGTTCGGGAGCCAGGCTAACAATTAAAATGTGCGAAAAGGTTTTTCATATCAGAAATAAAATTTAACTATTTTTAACTAACCAAAATAACCCTTCCCCGTAAAGGCTTGCCACCGGTTTAACGCACAAAATATTGCACCCGACCTTTGGTACCTGGGATCTATAAACACATATTTTTTTACATAATGTATGTGCATGTGTGTACCAAAGTTTGCACCAAAAAAACTAGGACAGAAGAAACGAAAATTTAACTTCATCTCTGAACGGGGATTAATTTGGGCGAGGCAGAGTGGGTGGGGTGGAAGAGAGGATGTGGAGCAGGGCAACGGGTCCCATTGCATCTTCCTTGCCAGTGACCTAATTTCCCTATTATACCCCACTTATTCTCATGACGTCAGCAAAGTTCCAGCGCTGGGATGCTTTGTTCTGGAATGGTTTACTTTTCATGCTGGGTTTCTCCTCTCGGGGAGAATGGATTATATTCTGGGAGAGCTTGTGCATCGTACTTTCTATCCGTTTGTGATTAGTCAGTTCCAGATGTAATGTGGAAACGGCTGCCAAGCGACTTCTGCCGGATTCCTCGGAATTCCCCGGAATTTGTAAAATGTTGGTAACCTTTTATTATATGATTTTTTTAGGTCATGTCTATGTCTATCATGGCATTGATCTATATAGGCTATATATGTCCATGGCCCTGGTTTCTAACCTCACCTGGTTATTTATTTGTAATTTTAAATTGCAGCCGATAAAAAATACCCATCAGCTTCGGCTTCAACCATCAGAAATTGGCATGATTTCCTTAAATTGGCACACAAATAACTGAGTACATAAATATACCCCCAAAATCCACAGGAAAACCTCAAAAATTGTTGATCCTGGAAAATTCTCGGAATAGAATCATTTCCCACGGAATTCTGAGGTAAAGCACGGAATGTGGCAGCCCTGTTTGGGAATGGCTGGCCCATTTTTTCAAATTTGCGTACCTGACTACCTGTATTCATGTAGTTTTAGTTCGGTGACAGAGGCCTTAGCCCATTGCACAGCTTAAACAAGTACCCTGGAGTACATTTGTAGATTAATTGACACTTTCCTCCCAGGTAAGTACGTCATCTCGCGAAACAAGCTCCTCCGAGCAGAGGCCCTTCCTTAAATAAATAAATAAATAGTGACTTTTTTTGTTCTATTACTAAGCCAACCTAGCGGAGTTAGGGCTATAAAGCCCTCTCTTACACTCAACTAGTAAGACCCGGGGCCGCCTATTTTATATGCACTCCGAAGCATGGGCAGAAAAGATAGCCAGTATGGGACTCGAACCAACAACCTTTCGGGTGAAAGTCGTAGTCTGTACCACTAATCTACATGTTCAGACATCCGTGAGGATTAGGGAAAGCGAAGCATGTCTCAGCTTTGTTAATGAGGGAAATTGACAAAGTATGTTTGTGCTCAGCCGTCTCATCCTGCTGGCGATACCATATGCACTTAGTGGCACTCAGGTTGTTGAGTCTGTTCATGTTCAATGTCATGCATTCCGTAGTCTTCTACTGGGTTCCTCATGAACAGTTTAGAGTGCCTAAATTCCGAATACTCTCAGTTTTGTTAAAAATTCGTTCTGTAGTCGTTTTTGTAGTGTTTTTACAATTGCTTGGCATACAGGCAGAACTAGTTCGTTAACCTATAAAAAAAAAGGTCTCTGAGCCTGCTTAGCTACTCAGTCCGCTCCTTTTGCGTACCTGTAAGTTTTGACGTAAAGAAAAAAAACAATTACCACTGAGAACTATTACTGACATCCAGCAGAATTCAGTTGTGTTGGTGTGAATTCGGCAACCATTCATGAACGCTTCCTATGAAGTGTGGAAAAGATTATTAACAGTTTAATATGGAAAAGGGAATCCAGAAAAATCTGGACTGAGCGGAATGTTTTTCTATTCTCTTTTGTCCAGACTAAGTTGCCTCTTCAAACTAGGTCAATTTAATGTTAAAACCTGTGTGCAAACTCCTCTGAGATTGTGTTGAACGCAATACTACATATTATTAGGCCTTACTGTGATTGGAGAATGTGTCTTCCCGCCAAAAATATTCCGTTTGAATGGAGTGGTGTACTGTCGTATCTATCCCAATGTATTTGCTTGGTTGGGTGGAATCCAAAACGTAAGTTGTCCATCACCGTACTGACTTTTTTTCATATGCTTTTTGTGAAGTTAGCTAATCTGAATGTTTAAATAAAATTATTCCCTGTTTTCAGTTAAAGAATAAAGACTTTGCACCCAAATGGAATGCCCACCTGAAGAACTAGAGTCACCCTCGCGTGGGGATCCTTTCAAGGTGGTAGACCACACGCGGGAGAAGAGGTTCGGGGTTGTCGCATCTGATCTGCAAGACTTGCGAGTGCGTGCGTGCCAAAAACTGGGAATCCCTAAAGACGTGCCCGTACGTGTTGTGTTGGAAATGGACGGCACTGAAGTCGAAGATGATGATTACTTCAGCACCCTGGAACTTAATACGCCGCTGATGATACTGGCTGGAGACGAGCGCTGGCTATCACCTGGAAAATTTTCAAAGTGAGTTCTTGGGAAAGCCTTATTGAATTGATGGGGGCAGAGAAATCGTCTCCAGATGGTTATGCAAATTGACATGTATAGTTTTATTTTTTATATTGTATCATAAAAAGGTTAAATCGCATACAAACAATTTAATCAATGTATCCGATTAACCTCTTCAATCGCCTCACTAAATCACCTAATAGGTACTTGTGTCGAGTTGCGGTGTAGATGCTCGCGAGAGTACAAGCACGCTACCACCTAGCCAACGAAGTCGTAGTAATTCTAGGCGTTGGTTTACGTTATGAAGTTTTAAAGGGTAGAAACTATGAATTGTAGCATTATGTGCAATAAAGCAATAATACTGAAATTAAACTTACCTAGGTTGATGAGGCAATAACGTTTTAACCGAAATTAGAGGATCTGGAAATATCTGGACTTGGCGGGGTACTATGCCTTGTCGGGACGTCGCCTTAAATGCTAGGCCACAAGCCCGCTCTGTACTGTACTACTAGATTTTCTAATTTAGGTTCCGTAGAAACTAGTCTTTACTAAAATTGAAAATGAAAAACAATAATGGAAGCTGAGCAGTAGGTTGACTACGTAAATTTAGCCATATTTTATTGCAGAGCTATGACAGGACCAGATTCATATTCTTACTTTAAAAATTCATGTGACTCATTAAGAGAAAACCAGACACCTAACCGTCTAGTTTTTGTAAAAAACACAATTTCGTAGGAAATATCGAACGTAGGAACTATCAGTGAGATGACACATTGTACCTTAGAAGACATTTTCCTCCCAATTTCGATGCTGAGTACCCGTAGGTAACAGTCATCACCAAAAGCCACCAATTCGGCTAGACGTGGGATTTTCAGCAGTTTCACTTTTCTTCTGGGGCATGCGACGTCACTGATGATATACCCAATGTATTTTGGCAAGACATTAATAATAGAGGTATTATAATAATTTCGGATTGTCAAGGTATCGAATCCTGGTGGATGAAACTGACGGCGATGGAGTCAGACCACGACATCTGGAAGGATTGGTCGACAGACTGCACACTGACCTCTCGTCAATCACTCTCCTCGGTGGAAAGGAGCTCGAGCTTCTAGCTGATATGGATCCCAACAGTCTCTCCGATATGCTTCCTGACAAGTAGGCACTGCTATTGTTTCGGTGAAATATAGTAAATGCTTCAGGGACGACCGCTGAAACTAAAAACTGATCTCCGCGAATTCGGAGTCTGTAAAGGGTAGAGCGTCGTTCATAATTATTTGAGGAGTTTTTTTTTTGTGTGGGCGAAAACCCATCAACGTCTAGAGCCAGAGAAAAATGAAAATTAATATGCCCCACAGTAGGCTGCTACTGCGGAAGTTAGTAAACAAAGGTAATAGCAACCTGGCCTGGCACCCCTGGGTCACCTCAAAGTAGCTTGGTTTATAGTTTTTATTTAATTTAATACTTTTTATGAATTATAATTTATTAATTAGGCCTCATTGCTTCTTACTGTATATTACAGGACCTGTAGGATAGTGGTAAAGACTCCGACTTTCACCCGAAAGGTTGTTGGTTCGAGTCCTTCACTTCCTACATTTTCTGGACATGCTTCGGAGGGTATGTAAAGCAGGCGGTCCTGGGCCTTCCTAGTTGAGTGTAAGAGAGGGCTTTATAGCCCTAACTCCGCTAGGTTGGCTTAGTAATAGAACAAAAGTCAATATTTATTTTATTTTATATTATAGGTCGTTCCTGGAGTCGTTGAAAGAAGCAAGCAATCGGTTTTTGTCTGAGAAGCGACAAGCTCGAGATGCGATGGATTTGCTCAAATTATATCACGGCCGACATGTTACTGCTGAGCCGAAAGGGAACACATCTGTATGAGCGACCCGCAAGGTATTTTAACAGAAAATCAGAGGGAGAAAAGTGAAAAATAAAATATCTCATGTACTATTAATCGTAGAGCAGTGGGTTGAAAAGTAGGTGAAGCAGAGTCCCAGGGGCCTGGCGGCATGCAAGCCTCTTTGCCATTTACTTACTTTTTTTTTAGAGTGTACGTCCCGTAGGAAATTGGCAGCCCGAAATTTAATACATCTAATTTTTTATACAATTAACTAAGCAAGTTATTAAAGATTTGGCTCATTTAAGTTGTAGAAACTACTGCATGCATCTTATAGTATAATCGGGTATTATTTATTTTTGGTTTTGTAGTTTTTTCATTCTATTTTAGGTGAAGTTTTAGCCTTCAATAATTTTTATGAGGCAACTACGGTACCAAAAATTAAAACTCCCTATTATATGATGCATGAAGTAGTTTTGTACAACCTAAATGAGCCAAATCTTTAATAACTTTTTTAGTTAATTAAATAAAAAAATTAGAAGTATTAAATTTCGGGCTGCCAATTTCCTACGGGACGTACACTCAGTGGTTTTTGTAATATTACAAGTTAGCGTTGTTTAGTCATTAATATTCATCGTGACAAACATTACGTGGAACTAACCTTTACTATATTTAGAACCGGTTCGGGCCCCCCCCCCCCCCCCGGACCAAATATCCTTATGATGAACTTGGCAGCCCAATGCGGAAAATACTTCACATTATTAGGATGAACATGGGTCTATACTATTGTAGGTCCAAAAACGCCATTATATTTGGGTAGTAATTAGTATTAATACTAAGCAGTTATATAAAAAACTAAATTGACTATTGATGACGCACGCGATCGCAGCCTCACCTTCACTTTCTAGTTATCTGAGCCGTTTTTTGGCCACACGTCATATATCGAAATGTAGAGGAGCATTTCTGGTCATTTAACGGCTATTTTGACGGCTGTACAATCGATATTGCCTGTGAAAATCGACGTTGTACAAAAGCACGCTAAAATTTAATTTAATTTTTATTTACTGAATAATTAAATTTAGGAGGCCTAAATATTGTCTTATTGGACCTATAGCCAGGTATATTGTGTAGGTACTACTAGTTGTAAATTATTATATTGTAAATGCCATTTATTTTTTTAGTCTGTCTGCTCACAACTGTCCAGAAAAAAAGGACAATCAACAATCCAACGGCACCTTACGACATACCTTTGTGACTTAATTCATGGCACCATTTCTGCGAATCTCAACTGCCCACATTACTTATAAGATTATTTGTACCGTATTTAAATGTATATTTTTACTTATCGTAGAAACAAACAGTAAGCACTAACAGTAGTATAGAAATTGAATTTTACTCGTGTGTACTTGTGTGTACTTTACTAATGTAAACTAGGATAGTCAATATTGATATTGTGAGCAAAAACCTGTTGTAAAGACTCGTCTATAAACTTTCGTACGCTTAAATCATACCCCACGATAACGTGTGAAAAATTATTTTTATTTCCTGGCAACAGGAAAAACGACGAACATAAGGTAAGCATCGTCTGAATTTCATAACTTGTGACCATCCAGGGGTTTTCTAACCCGTATTTAACACTACTAACTTTCTCTGTCTTGCAGTCATTGGAGACAGGATGTTGGGCTGGGCTGGGCCGGGTACGTTAACTTTAAATTTGGGTGATTATTTACAAATTCATAAATGTACCCAAGTTTATTTATTATTAGCTGTGGGTGTAATTGTAATATTTTTTTTTTTAGTCAATTTGGTCACTTTTGGAGTCGAAAACCTGGTATTTTTCTCTTATGGTAAGCTTATGTATTTAAGTGTCATCTTAAACGGACTGTAAGAGTTGCCTACAGTATGTTCCCTATGGGGTTAGAATATGAGACTCCCCCGCAGCTATGAAATTTAGACTACATCATTCATTGCTTGTAATATGTACGATATGCAGTACTCATGCATTCGTTATTATTTAGAACAGGTTAGCACATACACCTAATTGTATGTATGGCATGTATTGGCATCGTACAAACGGACGCCTTGTGTTCACGATTAGCTTATCTACAGGAGAATGTCACGTTTTGTTTTCGGGTACGGGTACGACAAGTAATAAACTCGCCTAATGCGGCCGTGATGGACACAAGGTTGCAATTATTACTCCTTGCCATGCCATTACTAGTGATTGGTTGTGATCCTTGTATTTTCCGTAATTACACTTAACCTGCACAAGTAGGCCTACTGTATAACGAAGCAACTTGTCTGAAACTTAAAATCAAATCGAGGCCTCAACGCCAAATTAGAGTATTATCTGCCAGTAAATTATTCTTTATCAGGCCTACTTTCAAGTCTCTCGGCGGCTTTATCTTTCTGGCGCTGGGGAATAGAAAGCCGGGAGATATAGGGCAATTATACGCCTACACAATGGAATATCAAATTAATTTGTCCACTTGAATTTATCGTGATGTACCAATGTACCAGACAGTTAAGGCAACGTAATTTCTGTAAAAAAAAAAATAATCAAAAAAATCTGGTGTGTAAGTTTGCAATGCAAATTTCACTTGAGTTGCTGTTCTGTACTGACGTAAGCAATCATTTTCATAGATTTCTTAACATACCGAATAATAAATATGTTCATCGGCAGGACTACAGACCAAGGTCGCTGGATGACGTGTGAAAATTCTCGTATCTCCGTTGACCTCTCGAACTCGAAGGTTATCTTAATTATTCGTTATTGACAATTGGTTAATTCCACTCGTATTTGAGCTAGCCTACAGGATACTGAAGAATATATAGCGAATTTTAAGATCAAATGCTATATACTACACCATAGCGTATAGCAAAACACTGCTCCAGAAACTATTAATGTCTGGACGCGCAAACACTTTTTTCCTTATCGAAACCAGTCAGGTTTGGTAGCCCTTAAACTGCAGCCTTCGGCTAGCTGCAACCCGGTTCGCGTCCTGTTTGTAACCGGGGGTTTCACATTGCGGAGTGAGAAAAAGTCTCTCCTCTTTCATGTGGATTTGACCAAAAATCATCTCTGCTCTCAACTTTTATCTCACAATCTTGGGGTGGGTTCGAATCCCGCCAAGTCCAGATCTTTCTTGACTCCCTAATTTCGGTTATAACGAGGTTGCCTCTTGAACCTAAGTAAGTTTAATTACAAAAATTTATAATTAAATAGTTGTATAGCTGTCTAACAATACGATCCTTGTCGAAGATCATGGTATATGGAGGATATAGGTCGTATCGGGTGGGCATGTGGTAACACGATGCCCTGGCAAGGCATAGATCGTGGAGTCGAATCCCGCCAAGTAAAGTTTTTCCTTGATTCTATAATTCCGGTTAGTCTTGCCAGTGCTAGTGTGTGCCCGTCTGATAGGTTTTTTGGCAGTCTCTATCGTGTACATGAACATTGAACATGGGAGCAGCCATGTTAGATTGTTCACTTTGATAAGTTGCTGCAATTCAGATTCCAGGAAGCACTGCGTTTCTATAAGCTATGCCGATGGCTAAAAAACTAATCACTAACTGGTCTGATAGAAGTAGACAGGAACGTGTGGGTCGGTTGCTGCGTAACTAGCTTACTTTGGCAGACCAAACGCATCAGTTTTTTTGCTTTCCAATTTATACGTAGTATAAGGAAAGCTTTGTGATGGATGATTTCTACCTTCAGGCATGTTTTAGGTGTTAAATTGAGTAACGAAACCGGACAGTTTGCTTTCCCCAAAAACTGTTTGGTTTTGTGCAAAAAAATTTTTTGAAAAAATGAAAGCAAATTCACGCTCAAATGCATTGCGTGCCCTGCCATTATTGCTGTGTAGAAATGTGTTAGTCTGACCTATCTAGAATTCTAGAATTTACCGCACCTCTATCTACAATTGATAAATCGGAAAGCATGTTCGAGTACTAGTGCGATCTAGAATTTACGTCACCTCCAGTGACGTCAGGTGGACGACCCCCCCCGTGATATCCCAAATTTAACCACAGGAAAATTATTTACCATGAAATTACAATTACTCATTTTATCTACTAATTTTGATAAATTGGAAAGCATGTTCGAGTAAACTCGAACTATCGCTTCCAAATAATTCAATGAATGTATCCGATTAACCTCTTCAATCGCCTCACTACGTAACCTAATATTTACTTGTGTCGAGTTACGACACGTCTCTGATTGTGTAGAAACTCGCACAAGTACAAATACGCTACCACCTTAACACCGAAGTCGCTAGCATCAACCTTCACTCACACTGAACCCTAAAATAACCAAAATTGCTCAAAATATTCATCATTTATTGTACGAAAATATGTCTATTCTTAGCGTATATAAAGATGTCTAAGCTCGACCATTGAATTGATGTGAGAACGTCATGGGAAGATTTTATTTATCAACTGGCACTGTCTTAAAATTCATGTTTTGTTGTTGTATGTAGGCTATTCACGAATATTAGTTTCTAATTAACCGGTGACTGCATGAAAACCAACTAATGCAATTAACTACTTCCTAGGACGTTCTCGCACGAAATAAGCTTTACTATCAGCATGGAAATAACTTACCATAATAAGGGTACACACCATGTATTGAAGTAGTTAATATTATGCACTACAATATAGTAATAATCAAAAGAAATTACCTCTATGTTGCCAAGAGGTTACAAAGTATATGTAACTTTCCATGGAAGCACTATCCCTCCAGTATCAGACAAGTTTTTATCACAATTATTTTCAAAACAGGAATGTCATAATTGGAAAGCAACAGTCTATCTTCAATATTTAAAACAATCGTAGGCTGTGCAGCATTTCGCTAAAAGGCAGTCTCATAAATCTTACATCAAAATAGTTGCTCAAATGCATCCAGCATATTCAATAACATTATGCCAATGAACCGTAAATGTTACAAGTTATCGCACTTTGTATTTAATAATCGGTACACTAATAAATGTTTGTAATTTTTCATAATATATGGGTTTTCTTTCTTCTACAATAGATCATAATAATAGTGATACTTGTTATGGAGGCACTTTTTTGCCAAATTCCATACGTTTTTCTCTTGGATCAATTTATTGCTATAAATTATTAATGGAAATACTCTAAAAACTGATATGAGATTCGTGCGCTTTTCTTTTAGAAAAATAAGAATTGAAAGAAAAATTTAGGGCATGTAAACTGAGTGAAAAGTTCACTTTAAATATTAGCTTTGACAGCAGCTATAATCGCTGCAGCATCGATACCGTACTTAGCCAAAAGGGCTTCTGGAGGGCCAGAGCGGGGCACTTCCCTAACAGCAAGCTTGGTCACGGATATGTCTCGCTCAGAAGCTACAGCAGAAAGTACAGCTTCTCCCAAACCTCCTTCAGGGTAATGGTCTTCTACGGTGATAATTACTCCATTGGACGCCTTGGCGTTTTGTATAATAGCGGCAGCGTCAATAGGCTTCACTGTGAAGGGATCCAGAACACGGATGCCAATATTCGATTTTTCCAATTCAGTGGCAGCTTTCAACGCTTCATGCAGAGTAACACCAGCACCGATAATTAGGGCCACATCTTTGTTGGATTCTTTCACCACTTTGGCCTTGCCCACTTGGAATTCTTCGTTGTTTTCGTACACATTCACTGTAGCAGGGCGCGAAGTACGAATGAAACAAATTCCTTTGGTGTTTGCAGCTAGCTCAACTGCTCGCTCAGTGCTGACAGCATCAGAAGGGTAGAAAACGGTAGCACCAGGAATGCTGCGGAAAAGTGCAATATCTTCCAGCCCCATCTGACTGGGCCCATCTTCACCAATGCTTACACCACAGTGGGACCCAACAAAATTGACGTTACTCTGGGAAATAGCCCCCATACGAATCTGGTCGAAGGCCCTAGTAAAGAATGTAGCGAACGTGGAGACAAATGCAACGGTACGGTCACGGCAAGCAGCTCCAATAGCCACGCCGACCAGGTTTTGCTCAGCAATAAAGCACTCAATGTAGCGGTCTGGATAAACCTTTTTCAGCTTATCCGAATAAGTGGAGTTCTTGGTGTCTCCGTCGAGAGCAATTACTCGGCTGTTGTTTGCAGCAATCTTCGCCAAGGCTGTACCATAAGCCAAGCGGGTTGCAGTTTTTTCGCCCGCCTTATAAGCTGGTGGAGATGACAGCTTAATGTTGGTTATGTCAACAACAGGCGCATCATCCTCAATCGCCGGGGGAGCAAAAGCAGGTAACTGGTTATTCTGAATTAAGCCAGTAATATGTTTAATTACACTTTCACCATTATCAAGCAGCGGTTTACCATGCCAATCCTCGAGGTCTTCTATATTAGGAAAGCCTTTGCCTTTGAAGGTTTTGGCAAGAATCGCAGTTGGCTTGCCCTGCGTGTTAGCAGCGCTGTGGAAAGATTTGCTGAGAGACTCAACGCAATGACCGTCAATGGTAAGGGCGTTAAACCCGAAAGCTTCAAGGCGCTTACGGTATACGTCAATGTTATGTTGCAGCGAGGTAGGTTCAGATTGTCCCAAACGATTGATATCAAAAATTACGCAGAGGTTATCAAGATTGTAGTGGCTAGCAAAGTGAAGCGCCTCCCAGATTGACCCCTCAGCGCTTTCTCCGTCACCTACAATGCAGTAAACGCGGTAGGACGCTTGGTCGTAATTCTTTCCAACGTATGCCATTCCACAAGCAACGGACAGCCCCTGTCCCAATGAGCCGGTTCCAACATCAATGAAATTCAAACGAGGTGTTGGATGGCCTTCAAGGTCACTATCAATTTTGCGAAGGTTCAGAAGGTCATTGGCTGGAAACAGACCAGCTTCAGCCCAAGCTGCGTACAATACAGGGGCAGCATGGCCTTTGGAGAGTACAAGTCTATCACTAGATTTATGCCGAGGGTTACTCACATCATAGTGCATGGCATCGAAGAAAAGGACAGCCATGATCTCGGCGATGGAGGCACATGATGTAGGATGCCCTGATTTGGAGGCATTTGTGGCAGAAATGCTATGAATTCTTAGCCTGTTTGCAATGTCTTCCAGAGCTTGAATGTCAGGTTTCTTGAATGTATTCTTCATTTTCCGAAAATAAGTTCAATTTTAAATTTTAAACCAAATCAGGACAACAACCACCTGTTACGAAGAAAACCGGCAAACAAATTTATTTTAGTGATGTTTGGTTGGCATTGATGCATCACGATTCATGAAATCATGATGGCAACATTGGAAAATTGCACGCGCGAAATTTAAAAATGGTGTCATTCCCGCTACTTTTTTCCTTTCCATAACCATCCGAAATTCTGTCCTGTCCCTGCTGTTGGCTGTTATAAGTTATAAAAGTGCTTTACCTAGAGTTCTATATAGGGGGTATTTTCGCCCATTGATGATTGTCTCTCTGACTGTTCTATACATGAGGAGCTTGGTTACAAACGTGGCCAACTCCATTTTTCACAAAATCCAACCCTACAGAAAATTTTAGTGTCCACCTGCACGTTGTAAAATAAAGTGACAAAAGCAGCCAGATTGCGCATAGAAGCGCTGAGAATTCTAGGGTTAGCTATAAACTCAATGCAATTTTCAACAGAAAATCCGCTCTCCTAAAAAATTCTACAACTTGGAGTTTACCATGTTTGTAAACAGCCTCCTCACATTCTGGAAACTGTCATACGCAATCTGAAACAAGCTCTTAGGCGGGGTTTCCACATATCGTCAATCGTCAATGAGAAATATGGTTTTGACGTGGTAGCAGAATTTTTAGTATGTCTTTAATGTCTGCTAAACCTTCAATTTCACATTTCTCATTGACGTATGTGGAAACCCCGCCTTATAGTCATATCCATCATCAACAATTCAACATCCACTCGGAGTAAGTGAGACTAACTAAAACTCTTTCTGGACCCAGCAAATGAGACTCTTTAATAAGTTACCGTACCAATGTTCCCTTTAAGTCCACAATATCACTGAATCTAATTTCTGAGAAGGGGTGTTGTCCTTACTCCGGAGGTGAGTGTATAGTTTTCCTGCTCCAAAGTTACGTACCGTATGGTTTTTGTTATTTTCGTTACTCCTATCACAAGTATTGTAGGTTATTGTAATTTAGAGTATTTAAGACAATTAATTTTTTTAGGCTACCGGTAGTTATAATTGGCATACGTTGTATTGTAGGTACCTTGCAGTTAAAAATGTCAAAAAACCATTCATGTTTCAGGAACATAGCGAGCAGGAAAATAAGACACAAATAAATACTGTATAACATTTATTGGATTTCGCGTACAGTCAATTACGGTTAGAACTTTGGTTTGATACATGCTTTTTATTGATTTGTAAGCGTCTAGCCGCTTTCACGAGAAGATCAATAAAAACTTCAGTAGTGAGCACCACCCCATCTTCAGTATTTCTACCACCTTCATTCCACTCAGTAAGAGCCATCAGCGGTAGTTTCCTTACAGCTCTTCCACTCAATCCCTCACATTCATTAACTATAATTTTGCTATTGTCTTGTGTATTAATTGGTAAAATACCGATTCGTTGCAGCTCATTCAGGCACGAAATAAGGATAAGGCGAATTTCTTGTGGACCAGGCGGACCAACGTATTGAATCATATCAGCTCGGTCGGCAAAGGCAGGGTCGATAATTTTTGTGAGATTCGATGTGGCCAACACAAAGACGTTGGGAAAGTACCGGAGAATGTCAAGCTGAGTGAGAACGGCGTTGACGACTCGAATGGCATCCGAGGGCTCCCCACTGTTGATTGAGGCATGGCGAGCTGCAGTCAGGCTTTCTACTTCGTCAATCAAGACAATGACAAGAATCTGTAAGAATGAAAAATATAAGTTAATTAATATAAGTACAATAGTTGGAGAACAAGACTCTGCTTGCTTATTGCCATTTGCAATAGGTTGACACAAGGGCGTGCGCCTGTAACTATAATTTATGTCAATCATGTCTAAATATCCATGGACTCGTTGGCATGGCGCAATGACCTCAAGAATTAATTTAATTTTGTCCCGTTTACAGCATGGACAAGTTCAGGGATACATCAACACATTAATAATATGGATAATTTTACATAAATTCACATAATTATATTATTAATATAAAGAAAACAAAATAGGTCGCTTGGCCTAATAGCTTGGTTCTGGGTGTAAAAAAGAGAAAAAGGCTATAGGGGAGATGGAATAGGCGCTCCTGCCAAGCATATTTTTTTGATTTCTGGTGTCCGCTGCCAAGCCTGCGAGTACTATCTGAGAACGCTTAAGCGCCCTAAGCGTGCTCTGATTGGTGGAAGAAGATGTTACATTTGGCCCCAGAAATTCCAAAAAATATTCATGGCGGAAGCGGATGGAAGCGGATATCCCACCTCTTTTTTTTTTTTTTTTTAAAGCGCCAGGCCCATGTGGGTAAACGCGCTTTCTGGTTTGTAGCTTGCGGTGTTGGTTGTCTGTATGTCTGTAATGTGTGTGTGTGAGTTGATGGTGTGTGGCAAACTGCGATCAGCAGGGCACTTCTATACAAAACTCAAGGTCTCACCTGAGGATCCGAGGCATACTCCCTGATGACAGAAAACATTTTCGCAACCAGTTTTCCACTCTCTGAGAACCATTTGGAAAATAAGCTGTGACAGTTGACTTCTACAAACAAGGCAGAGGGGAAATCCTTATACATCCTTATGCTTAACTTCTGGGCAAGTGCCTTGCACAGTGTCGTTTTTCCCGTTCCAGGAGGCCCATGAAGCAGGATCAATCTGTTGCAACACACAATATCCGGATTCACGCCTTTCTTGGCGAGTTGTAGACTTGTCAGGGCGTAGCTTAGGAGTCGCAATTTTACTTTGTCTTCGTAGAAAAGGGTCTCCCAGAGGCCATCAAACTCACGATTGGGTATGTTCCAGGTAATACTTGAAGTTCCTTGGCTGTCGCCACCTACAAAATAAATAAAGTCTGAGAAAGACTGGGGAAAGCTTTCCTTGAAGTACTATACCATATGAGTAGGGGATTTTCCTATTCTCCGGGTTATATTTATATTTGATGTACAGTATAATGTATTTATTATTATTAGTATTCTTTATTAGAGTTAATTACCTTCGCAGCCAAACGTTTCAGTTGACGAACCCTCTGACAACTGAACTGGGAAATACTGAGACCTGGCCAGTGATCTCTGAAAAAAAAAAAAGTAGCAAAGAACCAATTGAGTGAACACATGCTTTCATACTTATCAACAATAGATAACACGAGTAGACGAGTAGTCCATGGTGAATAATTGCCCAGAAACAAAATAGCATTAAATAATAACAAATAGGAAAGCAAACGCAAATAATTGACAATTTTCTTCTTCGACACTTTAATGCACAATTTCTGGTCTTTCACTTTCCTTCATAATTTGTCATAACTAGGCCTACTTATGGTAGATAGGTATAAGTTAGGTAGAAACACGAATCACGTAAATAGTCAAGTTACGCGACTACTTTACCCAGGCTCTACGTAAAACTTAAGAGCCCTACTCTCCATGTAACATACATTGTTGTTGTGTTGTTGCTTGGTAGCCAAAGGCTAATTTGAACAACCTCTTGGTCCTAACGTCTCGAATAAATGTCTGCTCCGCTGTACTACAGCTGAAGTATTACACTCGACTTTCTTCGCTTAAGTTATCTTCTTTATAAAAGACGACACTGTTCCACACGCACGAATGACTTGGCTCAGTCGATTGTATTGCGCCATACCATTTGCAAAAAGTGACTTTGAGGATGAACCAGTGGCCAAAACTTGTGCAAATCTTGGAAAGCGTCTTTTAGCGTGTTGACGGACGTCAGAGTTATACTTATAAGAGAATTTAAATACGATGGAAGCAAACCCTTGGTCATTTTAAACAGAAATGTCATGCTTTCGATGAAAATAGTTTCCTCGACCGTGATTCTTCCTAATGCTAAAATTACAACTTACATTGGATAAGCAATTTGTATAAGGGATGTTCTCACTTTGATGGGTATGGAGACAACACAATCTTACAAACTCAATACTTTTCGGTAGTTCGTCGCCGGTGAAAATCCTATTACAACTAGTATTGCTCGTAATCATTGAGTGAACTGATTGAAATGTAGAATCAAATGCGACATCTCTATGTTCATTTGCTCGAAAAAATATTTCAATTTCAACACTTGAAAACATTTTAAAATTAATTGTACGTCTTGTTTGTTTACCAACAACAAATCAGCGCCAAACCGAAAGGTCAAAGGGAGGAAAAGGACTAACTTTTATACGCGTCTGGTCACTGCCTTGTATAATGACTTTTCTGTCTATATTTTTCACCGACTTTCAAAAGAGCGGCAAATTTAAAATTTGGTTGAATATGAGCGGCCTTATAAATTTCATACTAAACACATCGCGTCTCCTCTCTTTTTTTAGCTCTATTTTTTCCTAAAACTTAGTTTCTATATTACTACGGCAAATAAACGTAATGTTCTCCTTATTAACTTTGTAAAACTCATTTAGAATATAATAACCACCGATACGGCAAGATATTTATTAATCGGAGAGGTCTCAAAACATTGGGTGTAAACAAGAAATGGCCGTGGATTTCGAACGAAATTAATTAATTTTCCGTTTCAGTTATGAAAGTGGTCAGTTGAAAAATGCATATAAAATGTAAGCTGTCAAAAGAAATTGAGAATTTTCATCAGAAAAAATTGTACTGAAATTATACTTCCAATCATTGAATCACTCATACCATGTACCCGTAAGCTTACCCTTTACGCATGATATAGATATGTATATAATACCAATGTCAAAAACGAGGGCAAATGTAAAAAAATTTACAAGGATTGGCCGTGTATTTTTGACGAAATCAATTATTTTATCATTCCACAGCCTCAAAGATAAATTTAGTCTTCAGTAAAAAAAATCATAATAGGTTCAAACTTTCTCAAAATGCAGTCTATTTCCCTTACTGATTTAGGCTACAACTATTGATTAAAATTGTATTATTGCGTTTTACCGGGGGTTTCAGAAGTAGGTATAATAACATTTCTGATGAGACAAGTTGACAAGATGAGACATTCTCAATTTCCTTCAGCAGCTTACATTTTATGTGAATTTTTCATCATTTTTCATCACTTTCATAACCGAAACGAGAAATTAATTAATTACGTCCGAAATATACAGCCATTTCTTGTTTGCATACAATTTTTTAAGACCTCTCCCTTAAGTATATATCTTGCCTTAGTAGGCCTACTATAGAAACTAAGTCGAAGGAAAATAGAGTAAAAAAAGGAGAGGAGGTGCGATGTGTATTTAGGATTAAATTTATCGCTATAATTTATAAGCCATCTCATATTCCACCAAATTTTAAAGTTGCCGCCCTTTTGAAAGAGGGTGAAAAATATACACAGAAAAGTAATTATACAAGGCAGTGACCAGGCGCGTACAAAAGTTATTACTGTCAGTGTGTTTCAGTTTATTTGCATAATTATATTAGTTTTTACATTTACAAGATAATGTCACAATTTGCTTTAAATTTTGAATTAATTTGTAGAGTTTGCATGAAAGAGTCTGATAGTAAGAGTACACTGATCGACATTTTCCAGCTGAATCATTTAGAAGATGACCCATCATTGCCTCCAATATTTATTAAATTAATGGCTTGCGCCGCAGTTCAAGTAAGTTAAGTTAAAACATAATTATTATTTATTATTATGTTATTTTGTTAAAATTTTTTTCTGTGAAGTGACCTTTTGATTGTTATTATACTCTTATAAAACATGTTATACTACTGTAACTGGTGACGAATATTAGTAATAGTTATTCTCAATCAATTATAAAGAACATACTTTTGATGATAATTGATTGAGAGTAACTATTTTTAATAGTATTTTTAATAGTATAGCCTTCGACAGGAAGGCAAATGATTAGGACAATGCATCTAGACTAGAATGGCCAGTCGAATTACACAATAGTAGTAATGGCATGAAATGCTATACCTATATATTTGAGATTTTTCTACAAACCAAAACGTTTTCTGGGGAAACAACTTCTTTGTTATTTTACTCTATTTATCACATGAAACATGCCTGAATTGAGGGAACATCGATAAAAAGTTTCCCGTGATTTTTTCCCATAAAAAATGAGCCTTTGTATTTAGTTTGCGCCGTGAAGCATTAAGTTAGGAGTGGCTCAGATTTTTTTTTAACATTAGTAAGGACTACAATAGTGAATTTAAAGGAAATCGTTGTAGTCATTTTTGAGAAACATTTTTTAAGTTTTTTTTTTAATTTTGGGTATGAAACCCCCAAAATGAGTTTGCCCAAAATAGAAAAAGTAGTCTCGAGATATAATTTATGTGAACATGCCAAATTTCACCAAAATCCATTGACTAGTTTGTCCACAAATCGACGGACAGAGAGAGACAGGTTGAATACCTGGGACCTCAAAGTCAAAGCGTGTAAATGCGTTGAAATCTGGAAATAAAAAATGTCGACCAACACAAAGCTTTACGTAAGTAGGAAACCGATAACGTGACTGCCTAGGACTTCAATATTACAAATCAATAAATAATCATTTATTTGCAAACAGTCCTAAAATTCCAATAGAATGCAAATGTCATAATATGAAAATTAAGAATAAAATAAGAATATTATTCTTTGTTCCTTAGTTTAATTCAAAACCTTAATTTGTAAGTCTCATGTTGAATTTTTGTTTATAGGTGTTCAACGATGACAAATTGCCTCGTTCAATTTGTTTGAATTGCCTCAAGCGCTTGGATGAATTTTGTGCCTTCAAAGAGTTGATAGAATTTTCTGATGCTAAATTAAGGAACGTTTTAAAAGCTAAGGTATTGCATTTTTTTACACAGTTCCTGTAGAGGTGCTGTCATGGCGTGAAAGGAAACCGTCCTACTGACAATAATTCAATTAATTTTGAAATTGCTCAACCGTATTGTTGCTTTCTTTCCTCGATTATTTTTCGATTTGCTTTCTGCTTTTGCCATAAAGCCATTGCAGGAACCTCACTAAAACCCGTCCTAATACATCCTAACACCATTTTTTTTTTTTTTTTAATTTTATATTAATTAATATTTTTTCAATTGTTGTTGATAAAAGATAAATGAATATTTGAATTTCTTTTAGGAACAAACAAATCATGAATCTGACATAATACATATTAAATTGAGCACTACTGAAAAAACAGGGACCGGTGAAGAAAACGAATTTATTGAAAGCGTTGCTGATGAGCCGCCTTTAGAGATAGCATCTAGCGATACTTCAGAGAACTGTCCTCGTGATCGTATCAATTCGCAGCTTACTGCTTATTCTTTTACCTGTTCTATTTGCTCCAAAGTGTGCCGTTCTGCTATGGGCCTCAAAGCTCACCAGAGAGTAAGTAAATGAATAAATATATTAAACGTTTGAAACACTATTGTTTAAATGTAAAACAACATTCAGTTGAGCCATGTGTGTTTTATAATGGTCGATAAATTTTACTCAGAAATGGCGGGAATTTATCTTAGAAAGAAAGAAAGAAAGAAAATTGTCTCTATTTTCCATATGGGCGAATTTTGACAATTAACTCATAGAGAAACAGATTATACTTTTATTTATTAGTTGTTATTACTCGACAGATAGGAATATAAAATTGATATAGTCAGCCATTTAAAAGAGGGTCGTTGGAAATTCGTTTCCTTTTGTAAATGGTGCATTGTAAAAAATAATTGTCATTGCCTCCACTTTGTTGCCGTCTTTGCACTTAAGGGTGCTGGCATTTGTCCCTGATATCAACCTACATCAGTTTCCATTTGATTATAGACACACGATGGCAAGTCCCTAACATGTGGGGATTGCGGTAAGAGTTTTGCATACAAAAGACTGCTGAACCAGCACGTTCTCGTCCACCAACCGAACCGTTCATTCCTATGTTCTGAGTGTGGAAAAGCCTTCAAGACAAAAGGGCAGATGAAAGTTCACGCTCGAAGACACTTCAACGATCGACCGTTCGACTGTCGATTTTGCGACAAACGATTCTTTCAGGTAAAAGATTAATTTAATTATTAATCACTCAGTTTTAGTGAAAGCAGTAATTTTGTGTGTCTGGCCGAACATTGATGCAAAAATAATAACACAGCACTGTCATAGGATAAAAATAGAGGCTAAAACAATACTGATTTGTCTGTTTTTGGCTATACGTAACAAGTAATGCAATATGACATAGGCGCAAAGTGCTTTCTTGAGTATTACACATTTTAGAGTTTTAGACGGTCTTTGGGCAATCTCGTTGTCCAACGCGCTCCCGATAGTAAGTTGCCGGAACACGCCAACACCGCACAACAACAAAAAATCAAACAAACTAGCCATATTTTATAATCAACTGTCCATGATGTGACATACTACCCGACCAGTATAGGATGAAATATGGATTACTTATATATATATATATATATATTACTTATAAAAATCGATCGAAATTGTTCCGGTTTTGCAAGTTTTACAAATGCCATCCTATCGTGATTGCGATTTAAAAAACCGGTCCGAGCTCACTCGAACATGCATTTCCAATTTATAAATTAGTAGATAGAGATAATGATTAATTTCACGGTAAATAATTACCCTATGGTTAAATTTCGTCTGACCCCCTGTCTACGGCCTTGGATATCCCCTATCCCAAAGCACTGAATTGATCAATGGGGTTGCATATTCTGGAACGAGCAGACCAATACATTGTAACAGTAGTAATAATGACAGAGCACGCAATGTATTGGATCGTGAATTTTCCATAATTTCTTCAAAAAATTATTTTTTCCATAGAACCAAATATTTTTTTGGGAAAGCAACCTGTCCAGTTTTGTTACTCAATTTAATACCTAAAACTTGTCCGAAGGTAGAAATCATCGATAGAAAAATTCCGCAAAAAAATTATTTTTTAGTCATTTTTCATGAAAATTGAGTTTTTTTATTTTTTTACCCTTAGAAGCAAACTATCAAGGGGAAAGTGACCCACCGCATTTTGTTAACATTAATAACGACTAAAATATATGTGAATTTAAAAGAAATCGTTGGAGCCGTTTTTGTGAAATAATTTTTTTTTAGTTTTTTTAGAATAAACCCCCCCCCCCCCAAATCGAGTTAGCCCAAAAGGAAAAAAAATGGTCCCGAGGTATAATTTTGGTCAACCTATATGCCACAACTCATCAAAATCGACCGAGTAGTTTGCCCGGAAATCGATGAACAGACAGACAGACAGACATTTCGTAAAAACCATTTTTTTTTTTGGTTCCTGCGACCTCAAAACATGTAAATCCGTTGAAATCTCGGAGTCGAAAATTTTGACCATCACAAAGCTTTCCTTATACTACGTATAAATTGTAAAGCAAAAACAGGGCTTAGTCCTGTGTCGGGGCCGACACAGCTACCTTAGCTAAGGAAATGTGTTAGTGTAACCAGAGGGACAAAATGTGAAACCTCGGGTTGCAAAAAAAGAGGTGAACCTAGTAAAACAAGTAAAACAAGAAAAAAATCCCTTTCGGCTCTGGCCGATCAGGTGTAGGGAGATTCCATGCAAGCGCAGGCCCAACTTCTCCTCTATGCTACGCTATGTTTGCTTCATTATTTTCCCAACAACAGCATCAACACACAAAGCACTCTTGTGTTCCAAATTTCGAACCACAATGACGTATTTGAACTTTTACTTTTATCAAATCATTTTTGTTATTTTCACTTTGACTAGACGCCATCTTGAAATCGTTGATTTGTCGTAAAAAGTGTTGATTACGATGATTGTAGGTTTTAGGTCATTCCCCTGCGACCAATATCAACTGAGATATGAAATATATAAGGTTTTCATTATCTATCTATCTATCTTGGAACAAAATGACTTATCATGCTGGTTAACGAACTCGATCAAGACATTTGTATGATCAATTTTTAGAGTGTTTCCTAAAATCTATATACATACATATAATTATATTATTATATTATATTATAATACATTTTGAATGGGGGGGGGGGGGTGGTTTTAGACTGATTAGGTCATGAAACGAAAAGTTGTGAAGATAAATTTTCCGGAAGTCGAACATTGGTCGCCGTCTCAATATGTAGATGAATCTACCTAAAACTGAACAGCTTCCATGAACCCATACTCTTTGAAAATTGTGTCACAGAAATTTTTATCTGTGCATTTCTAGGCAAGCCATCGCGATCAACACGTAAACATACACACGGGGGATCGGCCATATTCGTGTCATCTCTGCGACAAGCGTTTCCGGAATCGAACGGGTCTTCAGGGCCATTTGCGACGGCACCAAGGCATTCTGCCCTACAAATGTGAACAGTGCGGAAAACAATTTGCGCTGAAATCGTCTGTCAAAAACCATGCGCGGCTACACCTAGGGGAAAAACCTTATCAGTGTGAAGTTTGTCAACGAAATTTCGCGCTTTCGAGCTCATTACGTGTGCACATGCGCGTTCACTCCGCTGATACCGCCAGTGTCTGTGATACCTGTGGTAAAACATTTACTTGTGCCCGCCATCTTTCGGAACATTTGAAAACCCACTCCGATCAGCGCCATTTTGTTTGCGTTACTTGTGATAAAGGATTTAAGCAGAAGGTCGGTTTAATGCTTCATATGAAAATACATAGTGAGGAGAGGCCATTTCAGTGCGACCTGTGCCAGAGAACTTTTGCAAGTAGGCAGACTTTTGAGGTTCACTATCGTCGGCATACCGGACTGAAGCCATATTCTTGTAAAATTTGCGATAAAAATTTCAGGCAGAACTCAACGTTGCGTGCGCATTTGAGTACCCATATGAGAGGCGACGGTTTCAGGTGTCCCCATTGTAGGGTGGAAATTTATGGGAATAATGAGCTAAATGAGCATTTGGCTACTTGTATGTTGAGGCAGGCTCATGTGGGCCAAACTGTTGAACGAGCTGTAGTTATAGGGCAGCCGTTCTTTTGATTTCGGGAAGTTGTAGTCATTATTATATAATATGCACAGTATACATGCTGATGATACATTACATTGCATCTTCCTACTGGCTATAAGTGGCACCTCGTGTCAGTTGTTGCTCTCATTTCATAGCATTAAAAATCATGACAACCCCAAGCCTTTACATATATTATATAGATGCATTTTACATATCTTAAAGCCTGAGGTGGGGGGGGGGGGGGAATAAAAAAGGATTCGCCTATCTTAGAAAACTCCCGAATGAACTGAGAGCGGCGCCAAATGCTACTAACTTCCCTAAATTGATTAGAGACCATCTCTTAGAGAAAGCTTTCTACAAGACAGAATGACAGAACTACCTGATTTTGATGATATTTTGACGATTTTACTTCATACTTTCTTGTCGATTACTTGATTGTATAATTTAACAGAAATATATGCATGTAGCCTATTTATTTATTATTTATTTATTCTAGCGATGCTAATCAGAACCTCAAAATCATAAAACTTAGACATTTTGTTCTACTCCTGTAGTAGAGGATTCAGTAAACAAGTGAACTTTTAATGTGTTACATAAATACGCCTCCCTTTTGGGCTCGACATAATTTTAATGAAAACATCACTCATGATCAAAGAAGTCTAATTTCAAAATATTTTGTTAACAAGGAATGGTTGTGTATTTTTAACGAAATTAATTAATTTCTCGTTCCGCAAAAATATGATAGTGGTGAAATGAAAAATACAAGCTACCGTTAAAACAAACTTGACGCAGTTTTTAATTGAATTATTTAGTT
This sequence comes from Psococerastis gibbosa, assembly GCA_963971405.1. NCBI lineage: Eukaryota > Metazoa > Arthropoda > Insecta > Psocodea > Psocidae > Psococerastis > Psococerastis gibbosa. The sequence continues at coordinate 29,517,945 of OZ020484.1, forward strand.
TTTAATGGTCCGAATTATGAGTTTGTATCTGAACCTCACGCCAGCAACTTTTGGATTTTCTAATTCTTTTTCTTGCAGTCTTGAGTACAGTGCCGGGTTTGGCTATGGGGCACTGTGGGCCCGGGCCCCAGGGCCCCCACAAAAATGGGGCCCCCACAAAACGAAAAAATACAAATAAAAAATTGAAAAAATTAAAAAAAATCAAAACAGATAACTTTTTAAATTTTCGCGGGAAATTCGAACGCATCGTGGCATTAATGACTCATTTTTGATAAAAATTTAACAAAAAATGAAGTATGTCCACTCCTGCTCTGAAACCACGATTGTTTTGCTTCATTAAATACAAATTGAAAATTTGAAATCAAATTTCTAAATTGAAACTACTTTTATCAGCACTTTCTGGTTGGTATATTGTTAAGGTAAGTAGCATAAGTTAATTCTTATATTAGAGGCGGAAGTACCTAATAGTTGTTCTTTATAAGATAAGGTCCTTATTTTTCGTATTCTGCGCCCATTTACCACAATTCACAGAACGCATCAAAACTTTGTAAGCCTATTAATTTTAATACGAAATGTGCCCAGCCACGTGGTCGCCACAAAATCGAGCACGTTATAAATATAAAATTCATTGGTCTAAAATGTTATATGTCATAAAATGTTATATTATAAGACGCATGATTCGGAATTTTGAGATGTTTTATACAAAAGGGGATAAAAAATAAAATGTATTCGATTTTGTGGTGACCACGTGGCTGCACATTTCATCTTAAGTAGGGCAATAGGAACAAGTGGACTAGATAATTAGGCTCTGGCTAGTGAGTTCTGAAAAAACTAATTTATTACAATTTTTATTTTTGATTCCGTAGTGAAATAATGGATCGTCACAAGGGAAAACGCGAATATGCAAGCGGCAGTGAAAAGCGGAAAATCGCAGCAGATAAAGAAAACAAAATTCAAGATGTTTTATCTAAAACGCGCCGTATAACGGATTTTGTAACAAAAATAGAGACGGGTCCATCTACTCCTAGTTCTACTTCTAATTTTGTTGAAATGATGAGTGGTGATTCTGATTTTCCTGCATCTTCTCAAGTTATTGCTAGCCCTACCCAAGAGGTAAGAGTTTGACTTTAATTACTTAATTAAGGTGACCGCAATCAAAAATTACCGACCCCACTCACCCCAGTAATTCTTATGGAATTAAAAATGGGGGACTCCTGTTAATTTACTGTATGAATTAAACCTACCTAAACTTGAGTCGGCCATGCCGAAAGGATTGTTTACAAAATTAATTACAACTGTAATTGTTTTACTTGTAGGCAGTAATTGATAACAATGACGAATCCGAAAATACTGCTGATGATGGATTTTGCAAAGAAAATGACGTGGGATTGTGGCCAGCAGTTCTTAGTCAACAACACATCGACTATTGGATCAAGAAAGGAAATTTGGAAACTCAGCATTGTAATGAAGATATTTTGAAAGAAAAAAGCTTGGGACAAGTAGATGCAGTGAAAAGAAGAAAATGCCATGCAAGTTTATTCCTTCGTCAAACTCAGGCAGGCAAGTCTATAAGCCGCTCTTGGTTATGTTTTTCACCTAGTACGGGGAAGCTATACTGCTTTTATTGTAAATTGCTCTGCAAATCAGCAAATCAGTTTTCAACTGAAGGGTTTGCTGACTGGAAGCATGCGTCTGAGCGTTTGAAAAGACATGAAACTACCGTAACGCATTTGCAAATAGTTTGCCAATTTAAGCATCTCTCAAACGAGGCAATGCGTATTGATCGTGAGTTGGCCACACAAGTGAAGGAGAGCATTGCTTATTGGCGAAACGTTCTAAACAGATTGATTTCCGTCATAATATTTCTTTCTGGACGAGGACTTGCCTTTCGAGGGGACAACGAAATTTTGGGATCAACCAAAAATGGCAATTATTTGGGAGTCCTTGAGCTAATTGCACAATATGATCCGTTTTTAGTAGGCCACTTAGAGAAGCATGGAAATCGTGGCAGTGGTAGTGGCGGCGTTAACTACCTATCTGCCCACATTTGCGAAGAATTAATTGCGCTGATGTCCACCAAAGTTAGCGATGAAATAATTAAACGCTTAAAAGCCTGCAAATATTATTCGGTTTCGGTAGATTCAACAACTGACGAAGGCCATATAGATCAAATGACTGTGATTGTCAGGTATCTAGAAGAAAGCACACCAAAGGAAAGATTTCTTAGTTTTATGCCAAACCAAGGCCATAAAGCTAAAGAATTATTTGATGGCCTCAACAAAGTTTTAAAAAAGTTCGGCCTGGATTTGAAAGATATTCGTGGGCAGTCGTATGACAATGCTTCCGCTATGAGTGGAGAATATAGTGGTCTACGCACTTTGGTGCTAAATGAGAATCCTTTGGCTTTATGGGTTCCATGTTTCAATCATTCCCTCAACTTAGTGGGCACAAAAGCGATGGACTCCTGCTCCCAATCGAAATTATTTTTTAGCTTTCTTGAGCAAATTTATGTATTTTTTACAAGTTCCACAGCTCGGTTCAACGTCCTTTCAAATGTTCTAAAAAGTGCTGCGAAGAAGTATGGCCACAACATACCAGTGCCCAAAAGAATCAGTTTAACCCGGTGGTCCTCAAGAGCGGAAGCTACTAATAGCCTAGTTTTGGGCTATAACGAAATACGAGAAGTCCTTAAAGATCTCTCCGAAGAAGATGTCCAAGCAAGTGGACTCTATTTGCAAATTACCACGTTGGAGATAGCAATTTACGCTGTTCTTTGGAACGATATACTGGCAAGGGTGAATGCAGTAAACATCAATCTCCAGAATCCAAGAATCGACATTAATACTTCGATCAGTCTGATGGAGTCCCTTAAGATCTTCATTGGGGAATTTAGGGATTCTTTCCAAGAATATGAGAAAAAGGGTGTTGAATTGTGTGGGCAGAATTCTTATAAATCGGAAACTTTGCGGAAGCGGATCCGAAATGTGAGGCTAAATCCTTTGGATTATGGGAAAACTGAGGAAGCTGAATTCAGTCATAGCGAGAAATTCCGAATCGAAAGTTTCATTCCCATAATTGACCAGTTTATGCAATCATTGGATCGGAGAATTTCAGCATATGAAGACATAAATAGGAAATTTGGATTTTTACAATATTTAGAAAAAATAAGCCCTGATGATTTGAAAACTAGGGCAGAGAACCTGGTGAGTTGTTACACAGGTGACTTGGACGGTAACTTGTACTTCGAGCTAGTACAGTTTCGTGAGTTTGTGAAATTATTTGTGATAGATGATGCACAAAAAAACAATATAATCGAAGAAAAACGTATCAGTTTTGAACGGTTCATGTACAATTTGATTTTAGAAAGAGGAGTAGCTGATAGCTTTCCCAATGTAGAAGTACTTTTGAAGATGTACTTAGTTATAATGAGTGGCAACATAAGCAGCGAGCGATCTTTTTCCGTACTAAAACACATAAAAAATCCTCGTCGCACCAGTTCTTCTGAAGCTCGGCTTAGCCATCTTTCAATGCTGAATATAAATCACGACATAGTGGCAGCGTTAAATTATGACGATATAATTGACAGTTTTGCTGTAATAAAGAGTCGAAGAGTGCATCTTTAAATAAATTAAAATTTTGTGTTTATAATTAGGTACCTATTAATTTATTCCTTTTAAAAATACACCGCAGTGTCTACAGCTTTAGTTGAGTAGCCCTTAGGCTTGTATTGTACTATTGACTTGACTTTATATTACTAAGAATCGCTTTTCTTTTTTATAATGATTTTGCAACCTGTGTCACCATTTTATAATTTATTGTGGGATATTCGTCTAAGGGGATTAGAAATTTCTCCCCGAGAAAGGGCCCCCACATAATTCGGGCCCACGGGCCCCCACAAGCCCAAACCCGGCACTGCTTGAGTATCTAGTTTTTTTTTCTCGGTTTCCGTTTCCGATGTCCCGATTCACTAAGTTTCGCCGAGTTGTGTGGATAGTGAAAGCTTGAAAAAATTAGAATATTGAAGAATGTCTTTATAGTTAACATTACATATTATAAAAAGTGAATATCCCACTTTCAGTTTAAGAGCTATTTGGACAAAGTCAATGTCAATGCTGTCAATGCCTTCAACAGTGTGGAAAAGATAGAACGACCGCTTTTTTTTATCAAGGAAAAGAACAAACTACCGGTAGCTGTCTGTAACTCGATTTGGGGCCAAACTATAGAATTTGATGATTTGGACAATTTCTTTTAAATTCACATATATTTTAGAATTTATTACTATAAACAAAACCGACTAAGTCACATTTCCCTTGATAGTCTGATCTGGGCGTCAAAAAACAAAAAAGGCTCAACTTTCATGATAAAGTAAAAAATAACATCTTTCTGTGGAACCACTCTATCGATTCTTCTTAACTTCAGATATGTTTTAGGTGCTAAATATAGTTACAAAACATAACAGGGTGCTTTCCAAAGCAACGTTTTGGTTTTGAAGAAAAACATATTTTTTGAAAATATGGATCATCTGAGCCCAAATGCATTTCATCATGCAATCACCATTATGAATGTGTAGTAATATATTATTGACCTGCCCATTCTACAATACAATATACTATGAAATTATCCCATCGATCAATCAGTGCTTTAGGGTAAGGAAAATCTATAGGCAGCCGATATTTGACCACATGAGACAACTATTTACCATGGAACTATTACGGTGCTTGTACTAATTGATAAATAGGAAAGCATGTACGGGTTCATTCGTAACGGTTCTTATTATTGCTTTCCAATTTATACGTAGTGTAAGGAAAGCTTTGTGATGGTCCAAATTTTCGATTCCGAGATTTCAACGGATTTACACGTTTTCAGGTCCCAGGAACCCAAAAAGTGGTTTTTACAAAATGTCTGTCTGTCTGTCTGTCTGTTCATCGATTTCCGGGCAAACAACTCAGTCGATTTTAATGAAATTTGGCATGTAGGTTCACAAAAATCATAAATCGAGACCATTTTTCTTATTTTGGGCTAACTCAATTTTGGGGGGTTTTATTCTCAAGAAACTAAAAAAAAAAGTCTAAAAACATTATTTCTCAAAAATGGCTCCAACGATTCCTCTTAAATTCACAGATATTGTAGTTGTTATTAATGTTAATAAAATTCGGGGGGTCGCTTGCCCCTTGATAGTTAGCTTCTGGGGGTAAAAAAATGAAAATAACTAATTTTTCATGAAAAATGACTTAACAGTAATTTTTCTGCGGATCCTTTCTACCGATGATTTCTACCTTCAGGCATGTTTGGGGTGTTAAATTGAGTAACGAAACGGGGCAGGTTGTTTATTTGGTTTTGTGTTAAAAATGTTTTTTGAAAAAATGATAGAAAATTCGCGGTCAAATGCATTGCATGCCCTGTCATAATTACTGTGTGGTAATGTGTTGGTCTGACCTATCTATAATTTACCTCACCTCCAGTGACATCAGGTTGACCCCCCCCCCCCCCAGATATCCGAAATTTAAAATTTAACCATAGGAAAATTATTTACCATGAAATTACTCATTTTCTCCATCTACTAATTGATAAATTGGAAAGCATGTTCGAGTAAACTCAGACCGGTTCTTTTATGTTTTATCTTGTTGGACCATTGCGCATAATTACAGATTCAGTATATCCTAGGCTAAAAGCTTTCAGCGGCCTTTCTTAAGACATAACTATGTACTACATAGGACTCAAAATTCTGCTATGACGAGATCGATGGTGCCTACAACCAAGTCACGGACCAGCTCGCGGCGGCCCTGATGCCTAGATCCATGAAAAAGCTTGCTACGTCCCCTTTACCCATAAAATAGGACTGCCCCTTGCGAAGTAACATACAAATAAGGAGATTTTAACCCCCCGGGTCATGAGAGAAGCCCCCCCCCCCCAACGGTTCGAACTGGTTATCGCCGTCGTTTAGGTCCTTGCGTTGTTGGGGGTGTAAGTAAGGCGGCACCCCCCTATGTGTAGTTTGTTGGGGATCCAGTGGCTCCCCGCGCCTCGCTCGGCTCCTACCTTCCTCTACTTAACCGCATGTTTTCATCACACGCATTTACCGGCTTTTTGCTGTCGCGCTCGGTTTATTAACTATGTGTAGTAGTATTGGAGATTTTCGTTTTTACTCTGTTATATTGGTGTAATATTATTGGCAGCTATCTACCAGTTATTGCTGACGTCTACTAACTTGCCGCATTAAGACTGTGTCTGTATCTTAGGTTAAAAGTTGATTTCTTCTTTTGCAGTAAGTATCAAGGTGCGAAAATTATATGAAGACTCTCCTGCTGCACTCAATCGCACTTTTAAGGTAGCATTTGTAAATCCCAAGATTTTATTATGGAAGAAGGTGTTATGTACACCTGTCTTTCACACATAATATTTTCCATACCACTTTGCTTCTCTATACCTGACCCTTCACATACATAACATGCTGCATGTGGTATACCCCCGCCACGATTTTTATGCGACTTAACACCTTCTTCCACCGAACCTTTAATTACGAAATTAAAAAAATTGTGGATAGTCATGTTGAGTAGTGCTACGGACTCTGACTTTCATCCTAAAGGTTCTTGGTTCAGTTGGTTCGAGCCCCTGACTGGTTACATTTTCTGGCCATCCTTCGGAAGACATGTAAAGCAGGCGTTGGCTTAGTAATAGAAGAAAAAATCATTATTTATTTATTTAACTTTATTCTCCTACTGCTTCCGAATCCTGATCAAAGCCCGGGCGTTTGAAAACTGGAAAAGCCAAGGGTTATTCATGTTACCTACTCGTTACCTACCTATGCCTTGTAAATTGCGTTCAAATAAAGTGCGATAAATTTGACCATTACGTTGACTCAGTCAGGGTCAACGCGGAATTGGCCAGCTAGCTTATCGGTTAACTTGGTGCCTCGTGCTCGGGCTGCAGGTGAGTAATTGCTTGAACAACACAAGAAATAAGACAATGTGCTCTTGCAAGGGACTGAGCTTCTTCAATTAATTAAATAAGATGGCGGCATTGAAACGGCTTTCAAAGATGTCAGTGAGAACTCAGTACTAATAGATTAGTTCAATACGAAATCTACTATAATACCCTTTGCCCTGAAATATTATTGTGTCGTTTAGAATGTTGTCTACTCACATATGGCACAAATGCACGTTTGCTGTTGTACCGTCTCACAATACTTGACACGTGCTGTAAACAAGAAAAAAACAAACAAACATGCACGAGGGTAATGAATCCTAACACCGTCGAAGCCAAACAAGCTGCTACTGTTGCTCCTGTTTCTCGTCATTAGACTTTCAGCTGGTCTAAATATCGTATCTCACTTCTGCGATTAAGAGAAAACCAGACGGGTGTAAAAAATCAAATTTCCCAGGAAATATTGATATTAGAGCTGTCAATTCACCCCTAGAAGAAATGTTCCTCTACATTTTGATAAAGATAGTTTGTGTCTATGAAGAACCAGTAGAATCCGGGCTGGTGGGCCGTGGTCGAAATTAAAGCGAACTTCCAAACGTTTCTTCAGTGGAACTGCGTAGACTTCTAAGACTTCTTCACAGTCGCTGCTGAGCCTCCGAGATACAATCTTAGAAGTCTACGCAGTTCCACTGAAGATGTCGACCGCAGATGTTGACGTTTGGAAGTTGCTTTCATTTCGACCACGGCCCATCAGCCCGGATTCTACGGGTTCTTCATTCGACTCCGGCCGTGACAGCCTTTGCTGTTACATATAGTTTGTGTCAGCTACAATCACTGATGAGCCGCAGTTATTTAACTTAAGAGTGTCCGGGGGAAGGAGCTACTTTATTCCTTGACCCATCGGTGGTTGTACCTAGCAGAGTATAAGAAAGAAAGAAAATTGTCTTTATTTTCCATATGGGCGAATTTTGGGCCTTTCGGCCCACTCTTACAATTAACCCATTGAGGGGACCATGGAAGGCGTAAATCGAAGGGGACGGCCACGAGGCGAATATCTCCAACAAGTTAAACATGATTTGGGGATAACGTCCTATGTGGAGCTGCAGAGGGCATGTCAAAATCGCGGAGATTGGAGACATCGCTGCAATATGTTGCTGCCAACCAGCCATCATCCGGCTGTAACTTGAAGAGAGAGATAGTGTGTACCCCACTTGCTACATTTTTTGGACATGCCTCGGAGGGCATGTAAAGCAGGTCTGGTATACTGGTATAGTATACCAGTATTCAGTATACATACTTCCTTGATGTCATCCTACGTCGGCTTCAAGCGATAATGGACAAGCTGAGACAACGTAACAGGCTAAAGCATGACTTAACCAAGTACAGATACAACTCTATAGGTTTATTCATGAAACATTTAAATTTTTAAAAGGGGTTTCAATTTTTTTTTTTAAATTAAACGTAAAATTGCCTATAATAAATATAATGATCCGAATGTATCGGATTGACCTCTTTAGTCGCCTCTGTAGGTAATCAGGCGCGGATCTAGAATGAGATCCATAAGGGGGCTAAGATTAAATTTCGATTTTTTTTTTTTAAATAGGCCTGAAATATTGGGGTCTTACGCATTTTCAGAGCAATAAAGGTTGTATATTAAAGGTAATTAATACAATCGAGCACAAGGGGGGGGGGGGGGCCGGGGGTCTCCCCCGGGTGAAATTTGTGTAAAATAGGACTGAAATAGTGGGGTTTTACGAAAAAAGGGGTTTCAATTTTTTTTTTAAAAATTAAACGTAAAATTGCCTATAATAAATATAATGATCCGAATGTATCGGATTGACCTCTTTAGTCGCCTCTGTAGGTAATCAGGCGCGGATCTAGAATGAGATCCATAAGGGGGCTAAGATTAAATTTCGATTTTTTTTTTTTAAATAGGCCTGAAATATTGGGGTCTTACGCATTTTCAGAGCAATAAAGGTTGTATATTAAAGGTAATTAATACAATCGAGCACAAGGGGGGGGGGGCCGGGGGTCTCCCCCGGGTGAAATTTGTGTAAAATAGGACTGAAATAGTGGGGTTTTACGAATTTTGAGGACCCTAATGGGGGGCTATAGCCTCCGAACGCATGGTGCGTAGACTCCGTAAAGTACGAGCAAGATGCTATAACCATGCAAAAAAAAACTTAATACCTCTCAAGATTCATTTAAAAATGTATGCCTACAGTAGATCCACCCACGTTTTTTTTTGTTGCAAAATCTAAGAAAAGTGTCTTGAGTGTTTTTCGAGTGAAGGTCGACGGTATCGACTTTCCATTACGGGTGGTCCTTCATCACGGGGGAATTTCCTCAATTTCCCTTGAGCCTCCCGTCTATTTGCGCGTTACACCTTTTCCACGGTGTCAGGCTATACCTTTACGTTTCAGTTTCAAAGGGCGTTCATTCGGTTTTAGAGGCAATATTGCCCTGTGCTAAAATACTCGGGCGCAGAGTGAAGCATTTCCAGTGCTCTACGTGCAGTTTGCGTCAAGTCAACTGATAATGGTTTGATGTTGTTTTCTTAGAATAATAATTCCCCTGGTGATCCTGCGTTAATCTATAAGAAAAAAGGAATTCTAGATGTAGTAGCCTACTATCTTCGCTTTCGCCAATGATATTTTTTGAATTTGCTCAACTGCAGCCTGATCATGGCGATTATAATACCGGTACCGTATTTATTTAATCCCATGGTATTAAAAATGTAAACAAGATAATTGTATAATGGAAAGTGCTATTCAAAATTTGTTTGTTTACATTTTTAATACCAGGGGATTAAGTAGGGCTCTATATTAGACAGGTATTGTCATCCATATTGTATCCATTATAAGTCTGGTGTATAAGCCAAGCATTGGGTGTTTACCTATTTATTTTTAGAAATTTATCGTTGTTTATTTATTATTATTTAATAATGTGCTACGTGCTACCAATTAGGGGAGTGTTTAATAAAAAATTACTAAAACGTGTATTCGTTTTTTTCAATATTTGTCAATCTTTCACTTTTCTTACAATACTTATCATATAGGAAATATGGGATACAACATGGCGGATGACAATACCCGGGTATATAGTGCCTTAGGATTAAGTAAATACCGATATTATAATCGCTATGATCAGGCTGCTGCCAGGTATTTTTCGACCTATTGACATGTCTTCTTTCGATCAATAAATACATATTTTTTACATTAATACAAGTATATTGTACAATCAGCGTCTTCTTCTTCCAGTTGCAGCCTGTTGGCTGGTTGGCAGCAACATGTGGCATCGATGCCTACACACCCCTCGATTCTGGTACGCCTCTTCAGCTGCACGTATGTCGTGACCCGTGCATCCTCCAACACTTGTTGCAGATATTCTTTTCTTGGGCACTCGGGTCGGTCGACTAAGATTAAATAAATACCTTAATTACAGAAAAATAAAAAGAATTTAAGATTTAAGAAGATACTATTTATAATAATATTATAATATTATAAATAGTATCTAGTGTATAATTATTATATTTAATGCAAGGTACCTTGCAGTACAATATCAATCAGATCGAGTTGCCCCCTCCCTCAGCAGCAAATGCGCCACTATCAACCGAACTAAGCCTACTTAAAAGCCCGGTGTTGAAAACTTGTAGGCTTATTCAGTGATGTACATACTCGTACATAGAAAACTTGTGGGCTAATACTGCCGAAATAAATGTACAGTTGGTTTAACCTTGGAAATCCGACCCAATGGCAAACTATACCTATAGAAAGCTACACTCCTTTAGCCCCTTAATAAGCGTATAATACTAGTTTCTCTAGTAGATCTGTGTTTTTGTTACATTTGGCGTATCGACAGCAGTAAAAGAAAGAAGCTCTGCTGACTGAGAGCGAATTATCCAATTCGTGGCTCCCCTCCACTGACGGCTGATAAGTATGCGAGGCACATTCGGGGAGCTAGGTACGACGCTAACAAGGCCGCGTTCCGACCTCTTGCTAGCTGAATCAGCTGCCACCCCTTTGCATCCCAACCGAGTTTTCCTCGAAAGAGCCGTTTCTTTTGTAACGTTGCTTTGCCTATAATATGGCCCTGGTTGCTCTGTGTAGCTTAAATTATTTCTACTTTAGAATTCACCTGTCGGTAAGGCAGGGCAGTAGCCCGGGTGGTGTGCAGTACCCCTCTAGCGAGCAGAGAAGGTGCATTGGGCTATCGACCACTCCGATTCAACCAAAAATTTTCGGCGGAGAATGACGATTTATTCTTTTTCAGTTGAAACGTGCGTGATACCGTCGGTGCTCGGGTGAAATGCAACATCAGGGTGACAATTGCCGAAAATACACTGCCTCCGAAACAATTCAGGTGAGTACGAAACTATCTCGTTCTTGATCGTTGTTAAGTCCGTCTTACGACTGTTAGGCGCCCATTCCACATACGTCAATCGTTAATGAAAAATTGAAAAATGACGTCAAAATGACGCAAATTGACGTGGCAGCAGAATTTTTAGTATGTCTTTAATGTCTGCTAAAACGTCAGTTTTCAATTTTTCATTGACGATTGACGTATGTGGAATGGGCGCCTAACAATCGGTCAATAGTAAGCAATCTCAACTTGGCCATTGCCGCTGCCAGCCGAATGCAAATACCTATATTGAAATATGGAACATGTACCATTATACCAATGGCCAAAAATGTTATCAGTTGCAGCCCTTTATAAATTTTCACGGGTCTGAGAGAAGTGCACGAGCTGAAATGAAGTCAGCAGAAACTCACTTTTACAATGGATGAGCAGAACTCTTTTATTGCTTACTCAGCTACGAGGTTATTTTGATGCGAGAATTTGCAGCACTACGAGTATGTAGGCCTATACATAGTTTATTAATTTTTTGCGCCTTTTAAGTAGTTAGTGCTAGTATAATACTAGTAGATGAAATATTGTGCTAGCTAACTCATTAGGCGCTTATTCCACCTACGTCAATAGTGCATAGTAAATGTGGTATGTGGTATGGTAGCAGACATTTTTAGACTGTCTTTAATGTCTGCTACCACGTCAATACCACATTTACTATTGACGTAGGTGGAATAAGCGCCTTAGACTGTTGCAGCTAAGTACTTGTGATAGGTAGATACTGTGTTGTAGTTGTAGTGCTTTTGGTACTGTTTGGTTCTTGTGTTAGGCACGGTTTTGTAGATAGTGTATTGTGCCGTGGGGAGAGAATCCTTTCACAATGATCTAGCTAATGATGAGTCCTTTATCTCATCTATAAGTCGCCCCCCTCCTTCCATGTGCTTTTCCCATTTTTCATGCAGGAAGCCATTTTTTTTCCTTTCACCCCCCTGAGAGTCACGTGACTCCGCGAAAGGCTGTTGATTTAAACCTGTGGCAGGGGCTAATGTACCCGCAAGAGGGGTTTCAGACTTCTCCATCGCCATGCTGGGAGAATTATTATGGCTTCTTTATCACAGCTGTAGCATGTCGGAGTTTGAGTTTCGTCGGCTCTTTTAAATAATGAAGGACATTTTCATTAACCCTTGTACTGTATATAGTCGAGTTCGGAATTTTAAAACGTCGGCCTTTCTATTTTATTTTTTAGATAACAGTCAGGGAACTTTTATTAAAACTCATTAGGGATACATTTATTGATAAGGCGCCCATTCCACCGACCGGCTAGGGCTATTTACAAAAACGGTGACGTGGTAGCAGACATTCAAGACTTAGGTGGCGTTTCCACCGACCTCGCATTGCAGAATTGACGGAAATGTTTATTTTCCTCTATGCCATAGTTAAAATTGATCAATGATCATACAGTAAAATCACAAACAAACAAACTAAAATTAAAAAATGGCGTCATGGGATATGTTAAGTACAAACATTTTAATAGATTTCTATAAAAAGAAAAATTCTAATTTCCGTCAATGTCATTTGCATTCTGCAATGCGAGGTCGGTGGAAACGCCACCTAAGTCTTGAAAAAAATTAAATAGCCCTAGCCGGTCGGTGGAATGGGCGCCTTAATAATGAAGGACATTTTCATTAACCCTTGTACTGTATATAGTCGAGTTCGGAATTTTAAAACGTCGGCCTTTCTATTTTATTTTTTAGATAACAGTCAGGGAACTTTTATTAAAACTCATTAGAGACACAGTTATTGATAATGTAGCATTATATCGAAGGATTGATGTGGAATAACTAAGATACAGTAGGATCTTCATTCAGGTTTTGTGCCTGACATCACATCTTAAGTGGTGTAGACTCCGCAAAACTGGGAGACTCAATAGCAAACCTTAGCAAACCTTCTATGTTCCAGTTAAAAAGGCTACATAGTACATACATATACATACATACATGTGCACGGCCGTAGCCAGAATTTTTTCCGGGGGGGGGGGGGGGTGAACTTACATCAACAAATCTGGATTATTATTTTTGCCGCAGCATCTACTACACAAGGGGTCTCCCCGGAGGTAAATTTCAGAAAATATAGTAGACATATTAGTAGCGAGTTTTTACGCATTTGGACAGCAATAAAGCTTAGATTTATCATACAAAAACACATCGATATTGTTGCGAACAAGGGGGCCCAGGGGTGTCCTCCAAGGATTTTTTTTTTTTATGTAAGCGAAAAATCGTGGGTTTCTACGCATACCACAATTCTGCTTGGGTTAAGATTTTAGAGATGAAGACTCATTGATATTACTACAAAAGCGAGGGGTCTGGGGGCTCGCCCGGTCGATTGTTTTCGGATCATTTATGGAAAAATAATCATATGGGGGGAATTTACACATCGGAAACCTATGGACCTAGTTTTAGAGGTAAATGTTTTAATGACTTTTTAAGGACTGCTTATAGTGTCCAATGCCAACGACCCCAAGGCTTTCGGACATTATTTGTATTGTTTCGTATGAAGTTTTGGCCATTGGCAAACTGGTCTACGTCCTCGATGTCAACCTACACCGGCTACAAGCGATAATTGACAAGCTGAGGCAAGCTTACCATTAACCCAATGAAATAGGCGAAATCATGGCTTAACCAAGTACAGATACGAGTCTGCTTACATGGATTAATTTGAATATGTATTGAATTGTTATTTTCAATACCTACGCGATCCTCACTATATCTCATCTTTGCTAATTGATTATGGTCTATAGCTTCATATTTCGCATTCATTTTCTTCTTAACGTTTTATGCCCTTAGTAGCTGTATAGTAAATTAGGATATGACAACCCCTGGGCAATATGTTGCTTCATTTTATGACTTGAGCCGTGAGCAACGCAAACCTTTCCATAGGTACTGTAATTATTTACCGAGCTTGGGTTCTTGGAGGTAAAATTGCTGACAGAAACGCGTGTTTGAGAGAGGATGAGAGTAGAGTGATGGGGTGGTGGGAACGCATCTGGAATTATAAACACGTGTAATTAACAGCGAGCTCCTGCACACATGCTTTCTGTGCCCGCCGCCAGCCCTCTCAATTTTGCCAGCTTCACAGTATATAGTGGGGTTGCACACTTCTACCTGCAAAAAAAAAAAAAAAAAAAAAGGTCCAAGAAATATTTTTAACGTTATTCCGGTGCTTTCATTGAGCCAGAATAACGACGCGCTCACTATACATCCATTAGTGTTATCTAGAGTTCTATATGGGAAAGATATGGGGCATGTCCACCTGCCAAAGATATTTTTTGAATTTCTGGCGTCACATACCAAAAAGACGAAGGTCCATGGGGAGATCGAGAGAGAGGCATGACTGTTTTCGCCTTAACTGCGGGTAAACGTGTTAAGCTACCAACAGTGTAGTGATCAGGACCCCAACTTTTCATCCGAAAAACGTTGGTTTGAGCCCTAAATGTTGACTGGCTACATTTTGTGGCCATATTTCGCAGGGTATGTAAAGCAGGCAGTCCCGGCAGAGCTATTCTAGTTACAAGGTTAGTTACAGGCTCATTATTAGACGGAATAGTCATGGTTTATATTATTTACTTATTCCACATCTTCATTTGTTACTCAGTGACATAAGCCGTAAGCCATCGTGACATGAGAAAATGAGATAACTGAACCAAATAGGTGAACCTCTGGGGGCATCCTTAATACTTCCTTACCTTAA
This sequence comes from Psococerastis gibbosa, assembly GCA_963971405.1. Classification (NCBI taxonomy): domain Eukaryota; kingdom Metazoa; phylum Arthropoda; class Insecta; order Psocodea; family Psocidae; genus Psococerastis; species Psococerastis gibbosa. Next base: position 29,532,963 of record OZ020484.1, read on the forward strand.
AAAGAAGTACCTTTCATTTTTATTTTTATCGCCCCCTGATGATTTCCCAAAGCCTTCAAGATAAATAGTTTTGGCGGACTTTTTGAATTGTGGCACTGACCCTCTCCGGATGTTGCAACGGCCCGAGGCAAAACTTTTCTTGTGGGGCGCAAGTTAATGCGTTGCCAATACAAGATGCCTGCACTTGCTAGCCTATCCCTTTTCTCTACCCCCTTTACTATATTCATGAGCCTTCCTTCGATTTTTTGTTTTCCTACTAAGCGTTAGTATAAGGAAATGTTGTAATTGTATTTGTAATGGTGTAGGCTCACAAAAATATTGTCCACAGGTATTTTTGCTTTCCAATTTATACGTAGTATAAGGAAAGCTTTGTGATGGTCGAAATTTTCGATTCCGAGATTTCAACGGAACATTTTGATGTCCCAGGAACCCAAAAAATTGGTTTTTACGAAATGTCTGTCTGTCTGTATGTCTGTCTGTTCATCGATTTCCGGGCAAATTACCCGGCCGATTTTAATGAAATTTTGCATGTAGGTTCACAAAAATCATACCTCAGAAGAGTTTTTTTTTATTTTGGGCTAACTCAATTCGGGGGGGTTTTATTTTCAAAAAACTCCAAAAAAAACGTCTAAAATTTTTTTTATGAAAAATGACCAAAAAATAATTTTTCTGCGGAACCTTTCTATCGATGATTTCTACCTTCAGGTATGTTTTAGGTGTTCAATAGGGTAACAAAAACGGACAGGTTGCATTCCCAAAAAAATATTTGCTTCTGTGCAAAAAATTATTTTTTGATAAATTATGGAAAATTTACGCTCCATTACATTACGTGCCATGTGTCATTGTTACTACTGTTACAATGTATTCGTCTGTTCGTTCCAAAAAATGCCATTCAGTTTTAAGGGGTTCTTAATATATTAAGGTGGACCCCCCCCCCCCTCTCGAGGGATCTGAAATTTAACCATAGGGAAATTATTTCCTATGAAATTACACATGTCTATATCTGCTAATTTATAAATTGGAAAGCATGTTCGAGTAAACTCGGACCGGTTCTTTTTATTGTTTGGATAACCTCATTTTTTGGTTTTTATACCCCAAAAACCCCTCCCAAATAGGACTAAGAAAAGGTTTTCTCAGTAGTGACTCCGACTATTTCCATTAAATTAACATTTAATTCAAACTTATTAATAAACATATTAATGCCAACAAAACCCATTCCCATTGGTAGTTTGACTCAGGGCGTAGAAAAAAACAATTTAATAAAATGACTAAAAAAAATATTTTTTCATGGGATCCATTCCATCGATGCTTTCTAACTTCAGGCATGTTTTAGCTGCCAAATAGAGTATCAAATAAGAACAAGGTTCTTTCAAAAAAAAAAAAAAAAAAAAAAAAAAAAAAAAAAAATGTGTTTTGAAGATATTATTGATGATCCGAGCCCCAATTGAATGCATGCCATTATTATTGTGTATAGTATTATATTTTTGGCCTGGCCACTATATACTATTGCCCCATCAATCAAACCAGTGCTTTAGGATAGGGAAAATTTATAGGCAGCCGATATTTAACCATAAAGCTATTACTATACTAATTGCTTTAAATTACCTGCCAGTCAAGGACGGGGGTTGGCCGAAGAAGAGGAAGTAGAAGAATTATACTAATTGATAAATAGGAAATCATGCACGGGTTCATTCGCAACGGCTTTTACTTTTAATGGTGCTTTCGAAATAAGCTCTCGCTAGGAACCTTAGGCTAACGCTACCTTCGGGGCACCTTATACCGATATGCCAATTGGCTAATAGTGAATCTTTTAGCTCGTTAGAGTTATCCATGGTAAATGATTTGGCGGACCACAGACCCCCAAAGGCCGCGTGGGAAGCAATCCCCCGCGGAAGAAGACCAAGAGGAAGACCAAGGCGAAGATGGGCGGACCAGTTCCAGGAGGACCTCCTTCCAGTTGGCGTCGAGGCAGCAGATTGGACAGCGGCTGCTGAGGATCGGCAAAGATGGAGGGAAATCGTCAGAGCGGCCAAAAGTCCCCCTGGGCTGATCGCGCCTAATTTAAAAAAAAAAAAAAAAAAAAATGATTTGGCATGGCAGAACTCGTGGCAACTGGGCAGTGAGTGAAAGAGTTACTCAAAGTTGGCTGGAGCCACCGTTACTGACCTATAGACTCTTTATGTCTATTTTCGGTGACATTACTTGGATCTTACGCCTTTACCAAAAAACAATAATGTCCTATCTGACTTTCTGTTGGGTAAAGGAGCCTGCTACAGCATTATAAAGTTCGTGTCCACTATTAATTAAATCCTAGCTTTAAGAACTAAGGAGTCGTTCACATAAGCATATCGTACCTTCTGATATGAATTCTAACTTTGCAGGATATGTAGAAAGCTCTCCTTTACGCAAATAGGCTCTGCAGTCCTGGTATAGGGGTTGCGGCGGGCCGACATGCCTCCCCCACCTCCGTGATTTATAGTTTTCATTTGAAATTCACGGCAACTGCTTTAAGATTCCGTCGAGGTAATGTCGCTTCAGGGAGTTCTAACTTGCGCAACTTCTTTCATTTTACGGTAGCCGATCTGTCCTTGTCTGCTAACCCCCCGACTGCAGGTTCCATAGACTGTGCAGTAATATTTCCGAATTTCTTAGCAGTTACGCTTTTATCGTAAATTATTAATGAGGTCGTGATAAATGTCGTAGACACATCGTTTTGATCGTTTCAGGGGGTTATACGTGTGATGAGGATTGCTGTGCTAAACGTTGATTTGTTGCTGTGGCTTATAAGACAAATTGTCCGAGCTGTGCAGACCTTTTCGAATATTTGCTCTGTTCCCTTATGTTCTTTATGCGCTGTTATTAATTATTTAAAAAACACTACCGCAATATAAATCATGGGCTTACCCAGCTTTCTTTTTCATCTAATAATAGAAAGGTACGGTTGAAGAAGGGCTGAAGTCAAATTTAAAAATGAAGAAACCTGATTGTATGTTGGAAGAAGTTGTTGTACTTACTGTACCCTTTTACATGTATTAGGAGCAAGGCCGTAGCCAAGGGGGGGGGGGTTCATGGGGGTTCAAAATAGAAACTACTATGTAATATCCAATGAAATTTCTGAACCCTCCGCCCCCGAAAGAAAATCCTGGCTACGGCCTTGATTAGGAGATTGAAGAAGTAGAAGTTATTTCAAATATTCAGAGTTTATAAGCAACAGTGCCAACAGTGACAGCCATCACCTAGGTTTTGGCGCCAGGGGCAGTGAAATCAATCGTAGTACCGGTTACGAAATTACAGTACATTATTACATTTGCGTCTCCATCAGTAGTTGTACTGTAGACAGACTGGCAATTGTTTGTATTTGAAAATCGCACAAAAACCGTAAAAGATAAAATCCGAGGAGACTGTGCGGGATCTAAATATATAAATTAACACGAGAAAAAGCCTGTGGGACGGAAAATTTCCTCCTGAATAAGCAACAAAGAGCAATAGACAAAGCAGCCTATAAACACGATAATAATTCTACGAGATTAGCCTGCTCCCGGAAGTAGGGAGAGCGTTAAGAATGGCAAAAGGCGGGAACCGCTCGAATTCAAAACAACAAATTAAGAAGTTAATCGAAGGGAGCGAGTCTCTCATAACGCCTAGATGTGGTAGGCTATCTCCTTTGCGACTTTATTACCAATTGCGAGTTGTACAGCAGAAACTTTGCAGCATAAACTTTGTGGAGCCACGTGCAGAGGGGGCTTAAAGTAGCCCCCCCCCCCCTCCCACTTCATTCGTATATTTTGCATCGTAGTAAGTTCTAGGTAGGCTAAGCTTTGGGTATAATCCCTTCTTCCGTACGTCTTACCGGTGTTTTCCCCCTCTTTTTACAGATTTTCTTCTTTCATTGGAACTTTCTTCCTAAACTTTTCCCGTTTATTTAAACTCTTAATGCCGCGTCAGAAGCTGGTGTAGGAATGAGAGGGGCCGACCCAAGAAAATGGCTACTAAAGGGCGGGAAACCTTGAAACACTAATTTTACAGAAAGTGCTTTATTTATGTTCCTTTTTCTGCCTTTTGAAGCACAAGCAGTTTGTTACCTACCGGGTCAAACCATCCAATTATTATGATTAGGTATAATTCAAAAAATTGTAAGTTTGTTAGATACTTGTCACCCCACACACCTAATAATTAATATAATTATCTTAAGAGGCTTATACATTTTATTTCATTTTACTATTATTCTTATTATTATTTTATATTGTTATATGTTATATATTATACTTATAATTCTGGTCCACTGGAGTCGTATTGCATTATTTCAATCAAGTTTGCCTAATGTAATCCATAACGTTTCCATCATCGTAGTAATAAGAAAGAAAGAAAAATTGTCTTTATTTTCCATTTGGTCGAATTAGAAACCTAAAATCTAATCTCAAAGGCTTCTGGGTCATTGTACAATATATTCTGGAAAACAAATTTCTTGAACCCCATGTTGTTCGTTAACGGCTAACGTACTACAAAATTATGTTGAGTGCACGTGATACTAATTATTCCAGCAGCAGCCATTTATTTGGTTGGCAAGTGAATGAGCTTGAGGGAAATCATATGCAAATGAGCAATCACATGTGCTGTTGGAGCAATTTGTAAATAGGCTACTTATGCGAGAGAGCCATTGCGCTTGGCAGCAATCTGAAAATGTGTCCATAATCGCAGTCAGCAGCACTTTCATTAACTAGCCCCAGTCAAATAGCCTATGATTTTGGAACATGGAAAATTCAAATTAGACCCTTTACTTGCCCTACACTCAATAATGGTATTTCAGGTTTGTTTATAGGCTGTATGTTGCAACATTTTAAGCTCATGTTAAGCTCATGTAACATATATGTAGGCTATGTACTGTTGCTCTTGCATAATCTTATGGAGGTTAGGTCTATAGCTCTGCGTAGCTCAATGTGGCACATTGACATACAAAAGCACTTACGATCTGTCAAATGCTCTATGATTTCGGAACATGGAAAATTCAAATTAGACCCTTTGCTTGTCCTACAGTCATTGGTTAGTATTTCAGTTTGGTTCATATAGGCTGTATGTTGCAACATTTTAAGCTCATGTAACATATGTACTGTATGTACTGTTGAACAATATTATGGAGCTTAAGTCTGCTCACAAAATGTGGAAAATTGGCTTACAAATGCACTTACAATATGTGAAATGGTCTATGATTTTGGAACATGGAAAATTCAAATTAGACCCTTTGTTTCCTGAGAAAGAACATCCCCAAAATTAAAGGATATAGAATAGTGAAGAAACTCCAATCAAAAGCCGAGTCGCTAATTGAAGTAATGGAGGCCCTTTCTTCCGGCACGCAAATAACAAATTCCTTTCCTTCAAATTACCGAACTCAGCCAGGGGAATTTTCTTTTCCAGTTTCTTTCGTGGAAATTCAAGTGCCACTGCAAGGGATGTCGCTTTATTCCAATTGTTTACATGGAAAACTTAATTTGACATTGTCACTACAGTACTAAGGGTTACATCTCCCTATAGCATATTTAAGTGTGAGTTAGGTTTTTCTTCTCACTTGGAAATGCAATACAGAACGGTATTTTAAAAATAATAAGATAGATTCGGCAAACAAATGCTTTATACTTATTACGTCGGTCAATGACACCAGCTTTTTGTGGTTCTCATATGCCCGCATAATTTAAAATTAAAATTGTCCGCAATAAATATTCGGTTAGCTAAGGTTGGTCACAACCGCCCAAAATTGATCGATTAAAATATGAGGCAAAGAAGGAAAATATTATTCTGCTGAACGAAACTATTTATCTTGCTCCAAAGAAAAGGTCTTTGAGCTGACACAAGAGCCTTTTGTATAACTTACTCAAAAAGAGGCAATATTTTATTTGGAAGACGAAAATGGTGCTGCCTTTTTGAGAAGGTACTTAGTTGGGCCCACGAAAGACCCTTTTCTCTCCGTAATAAAATTATGGACATCAGCTCCCCTGCAAGAGGGCGCTGACGAAATTTCGGATTTACGCGTTTGAGATTCTCTTTTTGCCCCGAAAAGTTGCTTAAGGTGTTGCTAGTCAATCTAGAAGTTGGTGTAAGCTAAATGGGTTGATACATTTTGACACAGCAACGGCAAATAGCCTATGACTTCCTCTTCCTCCAAGCTTTGTGAGGATAAGTTATGGATCGTTCAGAATCTTGCCAATACATAACGATATAATTTATAGTGAATAATAATAAAAATGTGGCAATTTCGAGTGCCACCACGGTAAGTTCCAGTGTCCAATTTGCCCATGTTTTCCATCCACGCCTCATCCCCCCCCCCTAGCCTTGGTTTACCTACCAAATGTAATCCACAGAACAACTGTATGACCCATCGGGTGTAAGTATTTTCGTAAAACCTCCTGCTACCACCGCACTACTGAGCTTTCGGTGAATTGACTGAATTCATAATTTTGTCGTGATGCCATCAGTTCTGTTTCACATTCTTTTTGCATAGAGCTTAGAGAGATGGGACATTTTTTTTTAAATATCTGGTGCCACCTCTCCCTCAACCAATCAGAGCTTTGGGCGGCTGACATGTTCCCTTCCGAGCACACCTTGCAGCCACGGCGTGGTGGAGTACCCAAAGTGTGCTATGACTGTTCGAAAAATACCCAGGGACGCCGAGTTTTAAAAATTCTGGGGGGCAAGAATTCGGTACTCTGGAAAGTTTTAAGAAAATGCATTGGTAAATGGTTACTCTATAATGCAGAAAACATTGACCGACACTCGCTCTTATTTTTATAAAATTATTGACTAAAGCCTTTATATCAAAAATCATTCGAAACTTGGCCATACGAACAAAATTGGCGCGAAAAAGTTTCTAAAAGTTGGCGCGGTGCAATTGCCAAATTATTTGATTTATTTTTATCTTAATGTTTGAAATATTAAGGGAGACAAATAAATAAATTGCACTGAGGGTTCTTTGCTTCTTGTGCTGCCCCTCAGAAACTAGGCTGTGCGGACAAGATGGACCGTGCCCCCCCCCCCCCCAAGTCGGCGTCCCCAAAAATACTAATGGTGATTGTAATTATTCCATCTCTCTCCTACATAAAACTCTAGTCTCTAGTGGGACCCAATTACAAATATCAACAAAAGAATGGTTTAGGGGGCTACTTGTCACCGTAGCGCACGTTGTATGACTATGTAGACTGTAGTAGGGGGAGGCGCGGCGTGAAGTGTTTGTTTGTGTTTTAGTTTGGATTGTCAGGGTGTGGTAAGCAAAGTCGGTTTGATTTAACGCTGCTGTGTCAATGTTTGCCCCGCGGCGGGCCACTCTCCTATCAACAGTCTTATTCCTTTCGTTTATCTCCAGTAATAAACCGTTTGGTTGACAATGGCAATGGCAAAACCATAATAAATATTAATTTTTTCTGGATCTCAACCGAAATACCAGTAGTTTAATATTCGTTTCAACCTCAAGCCCCCAAAGCTCTGGAAGGGGGGGGGGGTAAATTGTATGGCCCACCGGCTAGAAAATCCTGGATCTGCCCCCTAGCAACCACGTTATTGTGGTTACCAACCAGTCATGAACACCTGAAACAAAATGAACGAAAAAAAAACATCAAAAGAAAATTTAAATGAGTTTTTTAATGCAACTGCAAACACACTTCTGCAAACAACCGGCAGTTGTAATGAAAACTTCCAACTCTGCTAAATTATTTCATAAAAAAACTCGTTAAAAGCGATGCATTTTTAAAAAATGTCGTAATGCCATGTGACGTCCTATTTGAAACTTTGAAAGTTTTGTGATGATGGCAGCCGTGGTGAAGTTTTTATTTTATTTTATCGTGCAACCAAGATAGGACAGACTGGATTATTTGTAACTTGTTATATAGGGGAAATTACTGAAATTAACCTTTTTCAGTCAGCCTTTTATAGTTTCTCTCTTTTTGACGGTTTTATAATGAATACGCTACTATTTCCTAGAATGCTCTTCATTTCATTTACGGCATCCTGCAATTTATTCTGCGGAGTTTCTTCATCTGATTTCACAATCTCAACTTTAACTTTGGTTGTCAATAATTCCCTCCAGCTCTCTCGATTCGCAGTCTTCCTCTTCAGGTCTTGGTACGTTTGAGCTCTGTGTCCTCCCTCAGTTGATCCATAAATTCCTTCTTCGGCCGCACTATTCTATGAGTTGCTTCCACTGCGCCCTCATGATGGTGTGTTCCAGATTTTCGTGGCTTAACAAATGCCCCACTCATTTCGATCATCAAATTGTTATATGAGGTAGCAGCTGTCTCTCTTTGTTAATAGCCTCTAGCAGTCTCTAGCGCTATTTGACGTGGTCCCTCCAACTGACCCGAAGCATCCTTTTGCAACACTACATTTCAAGCGTCTCCAGTTCCTTATCAGCAGCCCTATTGTGGCGATTTTGAATAAACGCATCACCGGGGTTTAGATAATACCGGGGTTTATTTTTTAATACCGCATTAGTAAGGTGCCTCGTGACGGTATTAGAATAAACCCCAAGGTATTAGCTGTTGATTCAATTGTTTTAAACAAGATTGCAAAATGCGCGGGAAATTCAAATTAATAAATTATTGGATGGTTGAATGGTTGCATTGTTTTATAATTGAAGGAAATACTAATTATAAACATTAAAATCTACAGGTAGAATTTTGGAATATACCGTACTAAGAATTTTAATTAATGTGTCAACATCTAAGGCAGAAAAAATTGAATACTCACCAAAATGTAACCGACGACCCATTTTTATCAATTTGAATTTCCCGCGCATTTGGCACTCAATTGAACCCCGGTGTTACGTTAACCCCAAATCGCCATAATAGGGCTGCTGCTATAGTCCAAGTTTAACATCCGTCATGGCCGTGCCCAGGGGGGTAGGACCTTCCCTGAGTGCTTTACACAAATTTAAATTTAATTTTATATTTTAGTGATACAATTTATCAATTGATGTAAACCTGTATTGTTTGAAGAATTGGAATAAACTTGTTTGAATTTGAACACTGGATAGAAAGGACTTCCATTAATAAAATACGTAAAAAACATTTAATACCCCCCCTCTCTCAAAAAACAAAACCCTGGACACGGCCTTGACATCCGTATAGTAACACATTATTACAGTATTATATGGAGTATGTAACACTGACTTTTAAATTAACTTTTGGTTGAAGAGGCAACCTCCACGTTTAACTGAATTTAGAGGATAAAGAAAAACTGGACTTGGCGCGATTCGAACCCACGATTTACGCCTAACCGGGGCGTCGTCTTAATCGCTCCCGCCAAGTCCAGTTTTTATTTATCCTCTAATTTCAGTTGTCCGTATAGTAAAATCTACGGTGTACCGACTGGAAAATGCGGGATATGGGACTGGACAGTGCAGGACTGCCGGATATCAGTAAAGGACAGCGCACGGGGTCTGCATGATAAATGGCCGTCTTCCCCACCCCAATGAAAAATTTACTCCACTTCGTCTCCAGAGGAGGATGGTTCGGGGGAAAGGGGAAGAGAGTTGTTCTTGTTAGGAAGGTTTCCGACTTTTGAGATTAACTGGATAAAATTTACTGCCCCTGGTCACTTTTTACGAGTTTGTGGGGTTTCGGCCGGTAACAGCTGCTTTGACGAACTTATAAAATTGTACAACATTGTCACAATACGGAAAATGCTTTGGTAATGTTTTCAAAAAGTTGGTCGATAATACTGAAATGCAGATCGAGTATTGGTACTTTTAGACTCAACAAAAAAGACCCGCTTGCTTTACATGCCCTCCTAATCATGGCCTGAAAATCGAGCAAGTGTGGACAAGGACTAGAAATAAATAAATAATAAATTTTGTTGTATTACTAAATCAACCTAGCCGAGTTTGGGCTTTAAAGCCCTCTCTTGTACACCTAGGAAGGCCCGGGACAGCCTGCTTTACATGTCCTCCAAAGCATTGCCTGAAAATCTAGCAAGTGTGGGACTCGATCCAACTCTAACGTTTTGGATGACAATCCGAGTCTATATCACTGCAGTACATGTCCTGCATGCTTTTTTTAATTGGGCCACATTTAGGACTCTTTCTGCATGTTGCTAAATATTCAAAGCTTGGGCAGTTTAGGCTAGTAACCTGCCTCCTTTTGGACCGTATGCCTAATTATTACAGTTTTTGGCCCCTAATTTGAAAGAAAGGTAATAAGGGCCAAAATGTAGACATTAAGGGTAGTTTTATTGCACCTATCCGTGTCTTAAGGATGGCAATCGGCAATTATTATCACAGTGCGAAAACTAGTTCTCTCGTTTCTCAAAGACTCTTTTTTCTAGACTTCTACACCTAAGTCTTACGAAACCTTACTCCCTGGCCTGTTCTAATATGATCATTTTCTACCAGAGATGCACACATTATTTAAGGCAATGAATAGGACACGATAGGCAGACGATATACATATACGTATCACATTTGCTACCCATAATTTGAATTGTTTGGCTGTTTGGGTTGAGGATGACTTTATCAGATTGCCTAAATATATAGGTATATATAGTTGACTTCAAAATGAACTAGTCGACATTGGAATGGCATAATAAATTAATTCTGGCTCGTTTATTCAAGTGTCAGTTAAATGAAAATTTTCGGCAGTCTAAACCGGAACAAGGAACACCAATAAATGTATAGTCTCCCCCTTTTCTATATTGCAAGAAAGCCCATAACTTGTGCTTAGGTAATCACATTAATGATATCTCCCATTACAAGGATAAAGTTGTTGAATTATTTCCTAACTTTGTTGTTTTGAATAATTTACGTTTTCTTGGTTGTTCTAAGGGAGGGGAGGGGGGCGTTTTCCACTTAGTGGTGTCGGCTTACCTGTTCCGTAATGCAAGTCTTCGTCTTTTGTTTTCACCATAGTGCTTCAATTCTAGGTAGAGAGAACTTGCGTGAATAATTTTTGAGTCTTGAATCTTTCATTCCGGATGGGGCGGGCTGGGACACATGGTCACATGATACTAAAATAAGTCAATCATCAATTTAATGCTTTGACACAAGCAGGCGCGCCAAGTTTTAAAATTTCTGGGGGACTGACCGCTAACCAACGACCTGACTTCACACCTCCGTTCCCCGTCCCATACGGCCGTAGCCAGGATTATTTTTTGGAGGGGGTCCTACACTCAAAACAACAATCGAAATGGTTTGTGGTTTGTAGCTCAGCCACCATGGTAAACTGAGTTTGAGTCCCGTTTGGAGAGAATTTCTACAAGTACTGTATTTCGGAAAATGTCATGTATTGTTTGCAGCTATGTATTCAGCTAAAATAAAGTATGATTAATTTCCACTGCATCTCGTTCAGTAACGAGGTCTTGTAGGCTTTAGCTGACTGTATTGAGCACGGTTTCCATTTGCCGCATTGAACGAATTGATACAATAGATTGTACATACAGAGTGTACAAAATGTCGCTAGTCCCCCCCCCCCCCAGGTAGCAAACAGATTGTATTGGACATTGGTCTGTCTTCAAACATACTGCTGCAATTTCCAATTGCAACGGAGAGCTCAATTACATTCTGATTGATTGTGTCCTGGCACAATGCTTTGTAAGCCCAGATGGAGGTTGCTTATTGGATTCGAACTTAAGCCTAGGATTAATCATGAATAATGATTCTGCAAATGTAATGTCAGAGTGAATGACCATCAAATGTAACAGAACAGTCTAGCTTAGACTAGCTATTGGCATTTCTTCTCGAAGCACAGCGCTTCTTGTTGGAAATATTGACTTGCAGCAACCTGACATCTGAAAATTTAAGCCCGGGATTAATTCTACGAACATAATATCAGAGATAATGACGAACAGAAGATAAATTGAAATATCAGAACAACCTAGCCTAGCCCAGCTAGTGGAAACTCAGCGCTTCTTGCTGGAAATATTGAATTGGAGCAACCTGCAATCCGAGAGCTTAAGCCTGGGATTAATCATGAATAATGATTCTAATGATAATATCACAGAATATGACCTTCAGAAGATAAATTTAAATGTCAGAACAGCTTAGCCTAGTCATTGGCATAGGTTGTGGAAACTCGGCGCTTCTTGTTGAATTCACGTATATGGATATGCTCCAGGAGTTGGACAGAGAGGTGTTGACGGAGGTGGTCGGCTTCCTGGATCGGACAAAAGTGGTAGGACGTTGGGCAAGCCGTTTTAGACGGTCCCTGGGCAACCTCGTTGTCCAGTGCGATCCCGATAGCAGTTTTGCACCTGTATTTTGCCTAATGGAATTGGAAATGGCTGTATACCTTTAAGTCAAAAAAAAGTTGGATCAATTGACCTGCACCGATTGAAATGCAAGCTTAGCTCTAACCACTCGACCACGACCCTCGTACTGTAGTGATAATGCTCTGCAGGGGGCACAATAGGCCCCATGGCTTAAGTATAAACAAAAAACGTACTCCTAAATAAATATAAAATGCTAGAGCCTTTAAACCCTGGACAAATGCCTTGGATGATACTGCTGCTCTCTATCAGATAATTGAAAACTCAGGTTTTTCACTTAAACAAAAATAATGTGAAGCAACTCTGTAGCGTGGAGTCTTTAATGGAGGGTTGGTAATACCAACCCTTATTTGCTATTATCCATGAAAACATCAACTTTTATCGCCGTCTTTTTTATGAAAAATTAAAATATGATGCGATAAGACCAGGCCTTCATTTTTTTCTTTTTCGCTTCTAATTCTGAATGAACCTTGATGGAGTTTTACTTTTTTATGAAACAGCAAGGAAAAAATTCGTCGGATAATTATTTTATTGAATAGTAACAAATGTGATGTGCTATTGGTAGTATAATCGAATCAAAATGTGTATACCTAGGTATAATAATAATTCTTCTTCTTTCTTTTCCTTGTTCAGTATTCCCTGGACAAGGAACATATATTACAAAAATACAATACATAATAATACCATCCCGCATCCCTAAGCTAGCGCTTATTTGGGACAAAAGACTCATACAGTGCTGCTAAACGAGGCTTAATCATTTATTTTTCTTATTTATTTATAATGTTTATAATATTAATAATAATGATAATTCGTGTATTTTTTTAACTTAATTAAACAGAAGCTTATATGAAATGCCCATTCATGCGAGGGTAGCCTTCAATGCCTATACCTAACACTTAAAATTAATCCTTTTTCTAACTGCGGACTACGAACTAATTTATACTATCCTAACTATATCTAAAAATGATTTAAAATGTATATTCAGTAATCAGTATGCGAATTATAAAAATGGCACTACAGGCTATATGGTATAGTACAAATTAATAATGCTACTACATAAATTTACGCTTGAGAGATTTCTGATTTTTTAAACAAAACGGTATCACTGCTATTTTTACCAGATGAAGCAAGGAAAATTAGCGCTTAAATTGACTCGAAATTTCTCCCATTTTGTGGAAAATGGTCCCCATTTAATTTTATGTAGATTTAAAGTTCCCCCTTTAAGATTCACTATCGTTATTACTTTCTTGGTGCGACATAATGTCCCTTTTGGGATTTCTTTGCACCTCTCTGGTAACATTATATGTAGAGAAGTGGCTTCCTTCAAAATGCCAAGTAATCTACAAATTCCAGCTTTTCAAAGAATCCTGCGTACATTTTCTTAATCACGTCCGTACACAATACAATACTCTTGTATAATCCGTAGCCTACAAGTATGCGAGTAGATGCCCAACTGTAGGAGGGGGTTTGCTTCCACTCTTTTACTTATGTACCTTGTATCTTTAATTGACTTCCAGATTTTTAATGATTATTTATACTGTAATAATAGCCACAATTGTGCCCAAAACTTCCCACTATGCATTGGACAAGACGAAAGATCGTTTCCAGTCATAAGGTCTAGAGCGTATGCAGTTAGCCGTGCTACAGGATTTTCTCAATGCTGTGAACTAAACGAATTTAAAAGAAGTCTTATAGCCATCACCCCAAGTAGTACAGCCAGTATAGTTAAGGCAAAAGAAGACAGTCATGAATAAATAATGGCAATGCCATGAAAAGACTGGAGGCTGTCTAGGGGCAATGCCCAAATACCCCCCCCCCCTCCGCGCGAGGCCCCCCTCCAGCCCCCCACCTTGCGGATTTACTGCTCACCTTCCCCATTACCTGTGAAATATAGCCAGGTTATTTGGCTGTGATGCGCTATACCGCCCAAATACATTACACTTTGACTTTTTTACCCCCCGAATACATTGAAACTTTTTGGGATGGGATCTGCGCTAATGCTGGTAGACTTGATGCATCTCAACCCGGTAATACCTTTGATATACTTTTCAGAATTTTTTCCCGCCTTTTTGAGTATTACAGTAACTGTTGTTTAAAGCTTCTGAAGCTGCTCCTTTGCCCTTAATGTTTTGATTGTGTTTTTTTTTTACATTGAATGAAGAACCAGTAGAATCCGGACTGATGGGCCGTGGTCGAAATGAAAGTGAACTTCCAAACGTTCCGTCAACATATGCTGTCGACATCTTCAGTGGCGCTGCGTAGACTTCGCAGTTTTTACCTGTACCTGTTTAAATTTATGGAGATGACAGCCGCCAAATTGCACCAAAAGATACAATAAGTGTAAAAATTTCTCTATATTGTACTGTTATTGTTCTCTTTTTATTTGCAGGTAAGCTGTCAGCCGTGTCAGGAATAGACTATTGGAGAAGAGCCCATCTCTTATATTTGCTATAGAAATAATCGCAAACGTTGTAAAGGCTAACTTCACCCTTGTGTGTCTCTTTGTCTTTTTTGGCTAGTTACCATCGCCCATGGGTGCTACACATTTACAGTACCTATACACATTAACCTACGATTTAATGATTATTTTATTATTATTTATTATTGTTCACAAGAAAATTTTTGTGAAATACTGTTAAATAGATAGGCAGTAGCCTACACTTTCTCCGTAACTGGTGAAGGCATTGCCATCAAAAAGGTCTAGAAACTAATTTTATTTTCATTATCTCTAAACGGCTTATTCCACAGAAAATAATTTAATAATTCCTTTCTTCGTAGAGCTCTTCTCGGGGAATTCAAAACTTTCGTGAGAGAAAACACCAACTTGCAAAGTTTCTCATATTTTATGAGATATTACTAGACATCGCTTGAAAACGCGCGGTAAAAGCCTCTTGACATTCGTATGAATAGGTTGAAAATTGAACCGTAATAGCCGTGGCTCGGTGAAAAGAGGCTCTCAGCGCGGGGTCGTACAGGTTTTAATTTTCATAACGAAGTCGTTACCCCCCCCCCCCCCCCTCCAACACCGACCTCTCATCCGTTCTCATTGAAGTGCAGGCGCCAACATTTTCTCCTCGACATCTCTTTTCAATTATTTTTAACGAGATTTGAATGACGTGGACGGTGTGAACTTCCAAGCGTTTCATTGGTTATTGGTGTGCTTTTAAAATTAGAAAAAAATAGCACAGCCTATATTTTACAATATTGTAACCTATTAATTTCAAAAAAATAATGTCCTGAGGGGGTTTTTATGGACCTACGATAAGTAGGTCCATTGATCCACTGCCCAATGGCAAGACCTCATGGGGTTTTCGGACATTATTGTTTCCGCATATCCTCGATGTCAACCTACGTCGGCCACAGCCTGCATAAGTGATAGTGGACATGCTGCGACTACCTTACCATTGGCATAATGTAAAAGCTGTGTTAGCAGTACTTCTACAAGCACAAAAACTAGTCCTATTACCATCAGTCTGGTACCCATAAGGGCCTTTGACCTCGAGAGGGCCCCGAGAGTGCCTAACCCCTCTCCTGAAGATTTTAGAATATCGTAGTCTTACTGTTTCAGTTTCGTGAGAAATCTCAAAGAATAGAGGATTTAGGTAAAGCGAGCGATTTGAACGGCTTACACGCTGTAATCTTTCCCTTTGTGCTTTTTGTTTTAATTCTAATTGGTTAGATTAATGAATTAGGCATTGCTCTTCCCCCTCGAGGTATTCTGACAGATTAAATAATTTACTTGTTCTTTGCCATTTAATACAATGTTTCCGCCATTTAATTTTAAACCTTACTTCGTAGAATTTTCCTGCGTACTAGAGTATTTCCGTCGTTCAACTAGATTTGTTTCTTTTATCTAACTTTTATGTAAGCCACTTTGGGCGGTTCTAATCCTCGCTTGAAACGAAAGGAATATTGCATACATTCATAGGTAGATGGCCCAGACTTTTAGCCTTAAGCTCAGCTAAGAAAAGTCTCCGTAAGGGATGGCGCGTATTCCACCGACGTCAATAGTGAACTATTGACGTCGGTAGAATAAGCGCCGATACGACACAGCGTCGCCATGAATTGGCATAAGGCGCATGGCGGTGCCGTCCACGGTTCATTATCGATACTTATCAAACGAAAAAAAAGTAGTTATCAGTACAGATTTCATTAGCGGTGAAAAATAAAAACGAAGTTATTTGTTTTCAAGCTGGTTGCATAATCATGAATTTGCAGGAATTACTCTTCCAATTTTCCCCTACTAGCTATTGTATAGTATATGATAATATTGCTCAATCTCATGTAACTAAGGTCTAATAGTATTTTTAAAACTTTCAACTAACCTTGTTTTTTTGTAGTGACTGTATGGAGTGGTCTGTGATCCCTCTGAACCGGTAAGTTGTACGACCCAGGAAATGACATATTTTTTGCAAATGAAAAATTTTCATGCCAAAGATTTCAGATTTCGTGATTTCAACCCAGCCATGTCTGAGACTCTCAATACTACCCGAAGGGGGTCACACGATCTTTTGGGCGTTTAGTCGGTAGTAACCACATACACGATTTTTTTTTTATAGTGTAGCCTTGAATACAGGTTATTGCATGCTTCTAGTACTTGCCCCCCCCCCCTTCATAATTTTCATTTCATGATTTGATGGTATTTTGGAAAATTATTCTGAAATTTACCTTATGCTTTAACGCGTCCAAAAATAAAACATAACGTGTGTGTGTGTGTGTGTGGAAAACTTGGATGTCGCAAACCTGAAACTGTTAAAACTACCGGCACCGCCTGTACCCGCAAAGAAAAGCGGAGGGAGCCCCAAATTATCGAAGACCTTGGGAACTTTTGTAAACACCTGGGAGCTTTCAGAGAAACATTGAAAGAAAAGAGCCTGTAAAAAAGGCAAAAGATAGGAAAGCACTTAACACTATTGTAAAACTCTCCCCTTGCAGCCCACTGCCCGCTGGGAATTAGCTCATCCCTATTCTCAATTCCTTCGCTTTCCACTCCCCAGTCAGTGGCTGCCAATTGGCTATTCTCAGATATTCTAAAAAGTTATTCTACATTGTAATGTGAAATGAAACTGTTGGAAACGATAACGTCCATTGACAGTGTTAACATACAGGGAAATTCTCGTTGGTTGTTACTAACTACTTTTTCGTGTCCAAGCGAACGTCCCAGAATCGGGTGAAGTTGTAGGCAACGCTGTTGGCCTCCCGCAGGTCGTCTTTCGTGCATTGGGCTGAACACAGGCTGCACTGGAACAAGTGGTCCACGTTCTGCCTCTGACCACATGAGCACAGGGTGTTGCCCCCATCTTGCCCTGTTGGTTTTGACATGGGCTGCGCTGGAGCGGAGTTGGTTCAGCACCGCCCATGTTCTCCATTCGAAGTGGATCCCGGTGGTGCTGACGGGCGCGGGTGGGTACCAGCTTGGAGGTTCCAGGGGAACACGGCTGAGGAAGCTAGTTCTCGATTTTAGGCGTAGGTCTTCCTGCGGGGTGGCTTCTTTCCCATCCATCACATGCCTCCCATCTTTGGTTGAATGAAACTATGATAAGATAATATTTAAGTAAGTAAACATGTAATGAAATATGAAACAAATACACAATACTCAAAAATTTTTGAGGCAAATGTATTCCCTACTTCTCTTTTGTAAAACCTTAAAGGTCGTGCTACTTTTTAGGGTCGCTGTGTATTTGAACACAGACTGTAAAAAATATAGTTCTCGAAGATAGAATTTCCAACAAAAACCTGAAAAGTAAAAAAAAACCTGTTTGACAACTCGCAGGAGAAAACTCATTTTAAACTGTGTAAACCTGCCACATTTGAGGTGTAAATGAAAGAAATTTAATCAAGTCAAGCATGTTTTCTTATGAAAGCACCCCCCCCCCCCCTACCCTCCCTTCCATCACCACACATTCCGCTACGGAGACCGACGGGGTCAAATGACGCAATCAATCTTGTGAATCATCTTGTAGTGGGACTTCCCCCACTGCTGAGCTTATGGGGAGTAGCTTTTGCTGATTTTATTAACGGGCATTGATTGGATTTTTGGTGCGGGGTAGAAAGTGGTCGATTTAGGGGCTGTTACTCTCATATTGCATCTTGTAAGATGTTGCCCCCCTTTGTAGCTGATTTAGAATTTGAGAAGTGCATACTTCTCCCCCCCTCCCCATTTTTTTTTTCAATGAGCCTATCTCCATTGGGGCACCGGCATATTACAGTTGGTAGAAAATTGGACTGTGAAACGCAAGGTCGAAATTCGAGACACGACATCAAGAAGAAGATTTTTCCGCCGGGCCTGAGCCCACCAAACCCTAATGGGTACCTACCCTTCACTGGTAAGGGAAAACGCGGCTTCCGGCCATGTTACTTACAACACTTCATATGATGAGAGTAAGGGGTACCCATTAGGGTTGGGTAGACCCAGGCCAAGTGAAACGTTTTTTCCTTTTATGTCGAGTCTAGAACGGCGACCATCCGTTCCTAGTTTTCTGTCAATTAGACTATTTCTGGCCAATCAGGGTGGTTATTATTGAAATGTTTTTTTTTTTTTAAGGTTAATTGCATACAAACAATTCAATGAATGTATCCGATTGACCTCTCCAGTCGCATCTGTAGGTTAGTACCCGTGTTGAGTTTACGACACGTCTCCGATCGCATGGCGTGTAAAGACTCGCACAAGTGCAAGCACGTTACCACCTGGCCATCGATAAATTGCTTTCCTATTTATCGTCAGTATAAGGAAAGCTTTGTGGTAGTCGAAAATGATAGGTTTCGAGATTTCAACGGATTTGGAGAAACAAAAAAAATGTTTTTTTTATGAAATGTCTGTTCTTGATTATGCAGTCGTCCCATCGATGAATTCAGTACTTTCGGATATTTCATTCATATTATCTATACTATAGTATAGACTACACTATACCCAAGGCTGTAGCCAAGGGGGGTTCATGGGGGTTCACCCCCTCCCCCCCCCCGAAATGAAATGACTTGATACTAAATGAAATCGGATTCTGAGAGGAAAAATAAAAACCACTATGTAATATCCAATGAAATTTCTGAAACAACCGCCCCCCCCCCCGAAAAAACATCCTGACCTTGACTATATCTATACTTGGTAATTGGTGATTAGGAAAGCCTGAACAGGTTCACTCGTACCGGTTCTTTTATTTTATTATAAAATACTGTGTATTGATGGAATATATTGTAGAGACTTAGTAATTCTTCCATTCTTCAACTAACACCAAAATATCAATCTTTGCTGATTCTGTCACAATCTCTCATGTCCTGAACTTAAATCCCCCCCCCCCTTTCAAAAAAATATCAGACGAACCCAACACTGACAGGTGATAAATTTCTTTCAATTTTTTGTCAGGTAGTAAAGTAAATTCCACCTAGAAGATTGAAAATCTGAAGGGAAAAATGAAAAGTCATTCAAGCAAGGTCCCGGACAAATCCTTGCCAAGTCAATAAACCTTTCTGGGTAAACAAGATGGCGGATTTCGAGGGTTAAGACAACCGAACAGCCTTGCAATTGACTTGTAAGAAAGGACACAAAATCCATCACTCTTGTACCGTTGATAATCAAATTTTTCAATAACCCTCCTTCCCCGTGGGATTTCAAAAGTGAATTGCCCCCGATTTCGCCCCTTTTTACCGTAGACCCAAACTTACGGCAAGGTTTATTTCGAGTGACAAGTTAACAAATGGTTTTTTGGGTAGAGGGTGTTAAAGTGATCATTGTTAGTGTAGGTCCATTACCAATGCGATATACTGTACAAGATACGTGGCTGCCCTGGTATTGGTAGTTTTCACTGGAGAAACTGATATAGAAAATGTTTTTGAGTTATATTGATAGAAATAGATAGGTTTATATTTTGTATTTCATTTAATATTCAAAGTGATTTGCTTGAGTCAGTTAGCAGAGGACTATTTCAAACATACGAGTAGGTACTACGAGAACTTTTGTTTTATTGCGCGGGGTTTTCCGTGCATTCAGAAATTTACTGAATTATCAAATGCTGTATATGGAGAGGAAAACAAAGAAAAACATGGTGTCTGAAATCGTCCTGTACCAATTTAGTGGACCAAATCTGTATAATTTAAGTAGGCTAGGTATTATATATATGTATATTTATATTATATACTGTATATATATAAAATATAAATCAACCTAGGCTACATTATTGACAGATTGTGCTAGAGCAAGCTTTTTCGGAAATCATAAGTATAGTTGCATTTTGCATCCAAAGATCCGAGTCCAAGAACTTTTAACTGGTTTATTTATTCACTGTTCTGACTTCTCTTACGAAAGCTCTAGCTGACAGGCATTGATTTAAGCAGGGTGGGCACTCATAAAACTTGAATATTTAACACTTACTTTTACTTTTTCGTGTCCGAGAGATGGAGACTAGGCGAATCTTTGGGCCCAGTGCTGTGCCGTCTTGACGCCAGCTTCAGTGCAATTCCAAAGGTCGTCCAGTGTACAGTTGGTCGGGCACAGGGTGCACTGCAGCAGGTGCTCAGTGTCCTGAAAGATCGCTTTTACCTATTGCTATTCTAGTAAATCGATCGGGCGTACCCTGGGCAACGTCAAATCCCAATTTGACGGCAGATCCTTTCACCACCGAGAGCCGGAGAAGAAGATAGAATATTTAACAAGCTTGCGTACGTGGAAAGCTTACATATTCAGACTGAAAATTTGAATTGGTGCCTAATAAATAATAGGCAGTGCTTTTCCGACAAAAGGAAAATAATGGTATAACAGTTTTTCTCGTTATTATGAACTCAAGGGACTGAACATAATTTCTCTTTAGCACATCCCTAAAGTTCAACCCTTTCTGCCCGAAAAGCAGAGATGTTATTGCCTCAGGTTTCTGAATTTAAAAAAAAAATCTGCTATGGAAATATTGTTTTAGTATTGTTTTCCAGAGAAGGGTTTTTCAATTTTCGCTTGATTTTTTGTGATTGTGGGTTTGACAGCAGGACTCAGCTGCTATTTGCAACCTTTTGGGCTTTCTATTCAAATTTTTTGGGGTGCCAAGAGCCTCCGTAATGTAAATTTTGGTTTTTCATACAAGATATTTTGGACTGCTGTCAGATTTGGCCTGATGTTCAGTGTTTTACCTTTCTTTATTGGCATCTAGCACAACATGCAAGCGATACCCGACGATTACGGAGCAATTGGAGGGGGAAAACTTTATACGCAGGCTATGTATGTGCACAAAAACAAATTTCAATATCATTCGCTTACGCCTATTGGACACACTAACGCAGGCATGGAACTTGTCTTATATGTACATAGGATGGATGACGGGAGTTTCTGATGGATGGAGTTCATAAGACCGTAAGTGCGGCCAATCTATTTCAGTTCATACTATACTTCATCATATATCATCATCATCATCACATCTATACATACACATATTGTACATATACATATAGAATGTTAACTCTGTACACAAATAATTATTGCATTGTATATCATCAAACCCCCTGCTGAAGAAGTCAACCTTGTAGGTAATCTCTTCCACCCTGCGACCACCACGCTCCCTCCCCCTCCTCTCAAAAAAATACCAACAGCAACAGTAAAAGGGGTGGGTGACAGATTCAAAATTTTCTGCGCTATTAAATCATCTGTCCCCTCCCCGACCGAAATGAACTTTAATAACAAGAAAAACAAATGCAACTTACAATTACGATCAATATAGGGGGCACCAATGATTAAAATAGTAGCACAATAGAGGGGAGTGGACTCGAAGGGTGTTGGAGGGGCAGGGTGGGTAGGGGTTTGGGGAATCTTGTTAGATTCTTATGCATAAAAAGAGATTATTTTGAAAGGGTGAATAATAAGCACATCCCTGTGAAAATACATATTTGGAACTGTTGGAAGTGTAATTTTTGGCGCGAGTAAGATTGATTGCCTTTGATAAGGGTTGCTGAGCGGCAATTTGTTATTTGCATGCATATTTTTGTTGTATGTTGACTGCCCTGCCTCTCCCCCCCCCCCCTTCCGGCATATTGGCTTTGTGATATGGATTTGCGTTTCTTTGGGCTGAGTTTATCATTTTTTATGTAACTGTGATAAGGTCCCAAACAGTCTGGTTGGTAGGGTAGACTACCGGATGGAAGATATGCAAATATATAATTTTAGGACAGTACAGGACAATTTTCGTATGAAAGATTCATTTTTACACAAAGTGTCAACGAAACAAAATACAGTACACACAAGTAGTATGCACAACCACTGACGAAATACTACTAGTGTATATATAGTAACTTATATTCTTTATCTGCAGTACAACAAACTAGTAGGTACAAGAAATATGCGTCAAGTATATACCTGAAGGTTAGATAAATAACTAAGTGTACCTTAGGTACCGTATATCTGCATTATTATTTATTACTTCGGCAAGTTTGAAGTTTCATGGGAATCATTTCTTTATGAAATTATCCGACGACAGCATTCCATTTACGTAAAAGCAGCAATGTGCTGGTTGTCACTCCAAATTTTAAACAAAATTAACTTTAAATAACGGAAAATGACAGCAGCAAAAGCACAACAGCTTTTAAAGTGTAGGCATATGCATTAAATATCCCCCACCAAAAATGAAAGCTATTTCATCCCTGAATGGGAAAGCAAGACCCGTCGCCTTATTTTCCTGAAATGGTATCAATCGCTCCCCCTAAGATGACTCATCTCCGGCTTCAGTGTAGAGGCATTGCTGGTCTTCTTTGACTGTGAGATTTCCCAGCATTTTCCTATCTCCCAATTTCAAGGCCAAAACTCCAGTTGTAATATAGCGGGGTTCGCGCGTGGATCCCCCCATTGACGGCTATGCCTTCGCGTTACGCTGCGTGTCGCTTTCGTGTTTATTTTATTTTTTTATTTTTTTGGTGCGCGGTGGTGGGAATTTTTTGTAGCTAGAAACGTTTCTATTGTAGATTTATTTTACATTAATTATTGATTATTAATGGTGCAGTAGTCGAGTTGCAAGGTGTTATTCCTACATATGAATTTCTCTTTATATCTATAACTTTAGGAAAGGACAAATGGAAATTGAATTTGGTATAAAGGTAGCTCCTTACTATGGCTTCTTTTGTTTAAGAATAGATCAAAATTGTGATAATTATTTGAGTATTTGTGAAGGTGAATGCGATAGCTCAGTACCTGAACCAAGACCCAAATAAATAACGTCCCAATAGTCTTCAACCTTACGGTACTCCATAAGAATTATCAAGTATTGAGTGTCTGTATTGTAAAAAATTTAAAAGCATTTATTAGTTATTAATTTCAATTAATGGCACAAATTGTTATTTTTACAACATTTCTGAAATATATTGCAATATGCACCAATAATTATTTTACAGCTGCTGTTAATGCACGATCCAACTTGGTTGTACAATTTGGTTTTCCGCAGATCAGATTGTACATGGTGTCATTGGTGTGTCCCCTCTGGCGCAAGTTGTACAGTCTGGTTGATAGATCGTAGATTTGATCGTTTAATGAAAAACTTGAGAGTTTCATGAAATAGTCGCATTTTACCAACTCATTAAATCGTTAAAATTTCCCGATTTTGTCATTTACATTTGCACATTTCATGATGTGGGCAACTTAATTCGACCTGATCATTAAATCGTCAACATTTCACGATTTTTTCGTCTAAATTTGGCCGGATCATACAAATAAAATGCTTACATCGCCTCAACCACTAATGAATGTAAAAATATTTTACGATATGATCAAATAATCTTGACCACACCATGAAGTAACCGCGTTTAGTTGCTCAAATCGAGAAACTATTTCTTATCATTGATCTGCCCAAACCACATTATGATAGACACTGAAACATTTGATGAAATTTTCGAGCATTTTATGGAGAGAGCAAATCTACGATGTGGCCATACGTAGAGTATATTTAAATATGTTATTAAATCTTTTCTTTTTTCCATTTAAACTCCGATTCATCCGAATAACCTGCGAAGAAGCAATTTTTTTTTTGTTTTTAGTTATTTCTATAATTTTACTACAAAAACAATAATTCTTCATAGTCCTTATTTTATTATTATATCCATTTCTATTGCTCCATTATTGTAGACTCTTGCCGAGTGGCTCATAGCGAAAGTTTCGTTCATAAACCGTTGCGCTCCGTAAACGATGATAAATGATGTGCCAGGGGAACTTGTCAATCTGGCCACCGTCATTGGATGCGATTTGTGGCGAGTCCCCCAAAATGACCCTTTTGCCGGGGATTCATGGACTCCCGACTGGAAACCGAATTAGAGAAGACGGCCCATCCATCTCGTGGTCCCCTGGCCTCCCGCCCCCCACCCACCTGCCCCCCCCCCCCCCTACAGGACATGTGGCGTTCATCCCCCTTCTGGCTCACCTTTCTCCAGGGGCTTTCACTTCCAATTTTCCAGGATTAAGCGCAAGGGTTTACAATCACCCAAAACTTTTTTCATCCCCAAACCTTGCTTGCCAACCTATTAAAAGTCCCGCCACGTTCGTTTGGATTGTCCTAACTAAGGGAATATAATTACATTTTCCTCCAGTTCGTCTCTCTCCCTTTCCATCCCTTCGAAGTCGTTCTCAACCTCGTCCCCGATCTGGTAATATTGATTAGTGGGCCGCAAAATGAAAGGCTTTCACCCTGAGCAATCATATTGCTCCATTTGCGGGGAAAGTCAACAGAGTGATTCAGAGTCAGTCGTCAGAGATAGTGAGGGAAAGGTATGAGAAAGAATGGTGATGGGGGGGGGGGAGCCTTAACTAATGAGAGAGTTTGGGTGTTTGGACAGAGGGTGTTGCAGCGAACGAAACCATCTACGCCCCTATGATGCTACCCTCCCTATCTATTGGAAGGCCCCCCTCTCAGTAAGGGGGAATAAAATTAAGGACTGTAAGCGCTGAGCCGTTGTCACGACGCGGGAATGATGCCACTTAAAGGATTCAGGGATGAAGTGGGGGTTGTAATGTGGCTTAAAATATATCTGGCAAAAAGTGACAAATACTTTAAGACCCACGGTGGACGCGGTTCGAACCTTCTTTTTCTGGACTAAGAAGTATCTACTGCTTGAGTTAAAACTTATAATACATAATTTACAAACAACAGTCACTAAATGACAAAATTAAAGTAACAAGAAGTAACTACTAACGTAAGTTTACCTTAAATATAAAATGGACAAATTCAACTTCTCAGAAACTCAGTAAATTATTATGCTATAGTATCATGCCTTTTAATTGCTTGTTAATGCTTATGAATTCCCAATATTTTTGTACTACCACATAACAAGTCAAATTTTAATGAAATTCACAGACACATACTGTATTTCTGCACTGTACCCCTAGAAATTAGAGAGGTTTTCTACCGCAAGACACTCCAACAGTATCTTCGTCGGTATCGCAATTCCCCGGATAATCCGGGCCGGATTGCTACTCGATAGTGTCTAGGTCTAACTTTTGCAACTTGTAGTCTCTTTTATTGGGTAGATTTTTAATTTAATACCTATGTCTACAAGGGTTTGCTGTTGTTTACTGGTGTTAGTGAGGTGCTAAAGGCAAGTGAATTCTAAAAAGCAGCATGATGGGAAGAGGGAATAAGCGCCCAGGAGTCCTGAAGCAGCCCATGGTCTATCATTCAAGCATTCCTGCCCATATCCGAAACCTGGCGCACACCTTCGCCGGCAGCAAAAGCAGCAAAGCGCCGTCTGGCTTATCCACCGGTAGTCTACAGCAAAGTGTTGGATTTATCGTGCAGCAAAGCCCAACCAGATCGCACTCACAATCGCCCAGCCGAAGATCGAAAAGCCCCTCTCCAGGTCCTAGTCTAGAGTCGATTAAAGGTAGAAGTCCGGTACGGAGGAAGTCTCCTTCGAAGCATTTGTCTTCGCCAGCTAAACAAAATGGCTCTCCTCGCACACCACCCACGAAGAGACCGATTAGCTTGCAGACACAGAGCTCGGGGTATGAATCGGAGGCTCAGAGCTGCGATGCCTGGGAATTGACACCGGCCGAAGTCATTTGGAAATGGCAGAACAATAATTTGAAAACCAAAAAAGTAAGTTTCAAGAACTCTTCTTACAATAGAAATTAGAGAGGTGCCTTACAGCTATAGGGCGCGAAGATAGGAACCGCCGTATTAGACGATGTATTCAACTCATGAATGTGTTATTGTATTTGGCTCGAGGACCCATACACATCCTCTCTCATTACATAGCGATGACGTCCTACAACCTCGTTATGCAATTTCACCCCATCCGGAGTGGGGGAACGCTAAGTGAATACTGCTGTAGTGATCACTTCGCCGCCTGCCAGAGGTGGGCGGTGCACTTCAACTCCTCGAGGGACTGTTGAGCAAACACTCCAAGACTCGAGTCTCTATACAGCTACCGTACCCGTATTTATTGCTTTTTTATTTCCTGGAGTCTGTTTTCTCAACCGTAATGCCTTGGTTTAAACTCAATTGAGGTAGCTTTGACTGCGCCGCGGTTTCTTTGTTACCTTTTAATTAGGAGTTTGAGTCCTAGCTGTGTGTAGACATAAGGCCACGGAACCGTGTTGTATGTTGACGTAATTGTTTGTTGTATAGGCTAAGCGATTGTGCTTTGCCGTTTTAGTTCAAACAAAAACTGCTTTATCGCAAGCTTCTGGTAACATTTTCCCAGCAATTTTAAAGAGAGTTGACTGGTGAAAGTTTAATAAACTTTGCAGGCAGGTGTATAGGGTGTTGGGGAAAATCGCTGAGCTAGGAAACTAATAAGTTTGTACATGCAGTACGTCTAAAGTTTTAAGTAAACTCGAACTTTAAGAACATCTAAAATATGCAGCAGAACTATTGGAATTTAT
Organism: Psococerastis gibbosa; assembly: GCA_963971405.1. Taxonomy (NCBI): domain Eukaryota; kingdom Metazoa; phylum Arthropoda; class Insecta; order Psocodea; family Psocidae; genus Psococerastis; species Psococerastis gibbosa. Next base: position 29,560,036 of record OZ020484.1, read on the forward strand.
AAATTCGGTGTACCCGCCTTTTCCTATTACTATTATTACCATGAAATTCAAACTAAAACTAAAAGGGACAACTGCTAATTGTTGGCTGTAGAAGCTGCGTCAGGTCAGGTTTCTGATAAATCTGTGTACCTGTGTCGAATAGTCATTAATTAAATATTCGGATGAATTATTGGAATTTATAAATTCGGTTTTTTGCGCTGGAACAAAATGATTATTATTATTACTTTTACAGCTAAATTTAAATCAGAATTAAAAGAGGTGACTACTACATGTAGGCTATAGAGACTGCGTCAGGTCAGGTTTCGGCCCTTTTCCGTTATCGTCCCACACGGGTTTTTACTCAATTTATAAAGAAAAACAGTATTGTACGATTGTAAAATGTTTTTATTTACAATTATTAAGGTTATTTAGTAGGCCAAAACCATCCCTTGGCTGCAGACCGTTATCAATATGGCTGCTAGTGTAGCCTGCACAATCTAAGTACAGAGTTTTTGACCGAGCCAGGTATCCGTTCTGCTATGCTGCAATGTGTAAGACTTCGATATTTTTTGCGTTAGTACTTATCTCTGATAGTTGGATTATGGTTAACGGGTGCCTCGTAAGGCATATTATGGCTCCCGCCGCTCCAGTTAACATACAGTGTTGCTCACAATAATAGGGACACTTCGAATTTTTCAATTTTTTTTTAAACCCAATGAGATACCACAATTATAGTCAGCAGTAGTTGACGGCTTGGTTATCTGAATATTTTGTGTGAGTTTGGTTAAAAAGTATTAAGAACTTAAAGCGTTCAAGATTTTTTTTAAATTTTCGCTGGTCATAATAATAAGGACGCGAGTCTAGTTTTTGTTTTTATTTAAGCCAAAAACAAAGAAAATTTAAAAATCTGCCCAAGGTCTCTTGCCACTTAAAATCTCAAGATATTTTGAGAAAATGGGCCGTATGAAACATTGCTCTGATGATGAAAGAAGAATTATCTGCGGCTTGCGGAAGAAAGGGTTTAGCATCAGAAAAATTGCTGATTTAGTCGATCGATCAAAAACAATGGTGGCCAACGCGTTAAAGGAACAAACTGCAGTCGAAAAAAGAGGTCGGCCTAGGAAGACATCCGAAAATTTTGACCGTTTCCTTGCCCGCGAATCCAAGCGCGACCCATTCGCCTCCTCAAGAACGCTAAAGGAACGTGTTGGTGCGTCAATCAGCCCCGGTACAATTCGACGACGTCTTCTTGAAGCTGGACTGCCATCCAGGATTCCCAGGAAGGTGCCATTGTTGTCCAAAAAGAACATAAAGGATCGCTTGAGGTTTGCTCATACACACCGCCATCGGGTCAATTGGAGGAACGTCCTATGGAGCGATGAAACCAAGATAAATAGCTTTGGGTCTGATGGCCAGCAGTTCGTAAGACGGCCAACTAACGCCGCATTCAATCCTAAGTATACCAGGAAGACTGTTAAGTTCGGTGGAGGAAACATAATGGTATGGGGTTGTTTCTCGTTCAACGGAGTTGGTCCTATTCACCTCGACAGGGACATTATGACTAAGGAAATCTATCGGGACATATTAGAAAATGAAATGCTTCCTTATGCAGAAGAAAACATGCCACTGCTGTGGCAATTCCAACAAGATAATGACCCAAAACATTCATTGAAGTTGGTGAAGAACTGGTTCGCGGGGAAAAAAATATCTGTTATGGAGTGGCCAGCACAATCACCGGACTTGAATCCGATAGAAAACTTATGGAATGCACTTAAGAAGAGTATTGCTAAAGATACAATCAAGAACAAAGACCACCTTTGGCAAGAAGTTCAAAAAGCGTGGTACAACATCCCTGTGTCTGTTTGCCAGAATTTGGTCACTTCAATGAACTCAAGATGCAATGCTGTTCTTCATAACAAGGGACAATCTACCAAGTATTGATGATTAAATTGTAATTTGTTAATTTATCTGCATTTTATTAAAGAAGTAAAGGTAATGACCCTATTATTATGACCGACGTATTTTTGAAAATCTTCATTAGATTCTCACGTTCTTGGGCAATTGGGATGAAATTTACACAACATATCAAACTTCTTTCCATGTTATTTACTGCTAACAATCAAGGCCAAAACTCTTGCCATTTTGGAGATTTTAGGAAAATTCACTGTGTCCCTATTATTATGAGCAACACTGTATGTCTATGGCCAAAACTCTATATATCCTTCAAAATTTGTTGGAATGCTGACGTTTCCTTGTAGCGTTGGCGCCACCACACTACTTCGCCACTGTTCTAGATGTACCCGATTGCTTTTTGTTCCTCATCTTAGCTTTCCCCCACATGGATTCGACGTTTTGAGATGCGGCCCAGTCGATGGATCGACAAAATGAAGAGAATCAAAAAATATTATTTTCTATTTTTTTCTAAATATCACCTAAAACCCACTGTTTGCTGTTGTTACAAAAGTCATCATTACTTGTACCTCCATCTCTTAAAAAGACTTTCATCTATTTCAACAGAACAATTTGGCCCTTCAATAACAATGGGATTTTTCATCAAATTGTCAAGTACTGAATCGGAATAATAATGAATGCTCAGAATTAAGACACGATCCAACATGCAGCGGTTGCCTCTAATACCCTTTCAGCGTTCGGGAAGATAACGGAAAAGGTCCCACGTTTCTGATTAATCATTACAATATATTGTACAATAGTATGATATATAATATATAATAGAGGAAACTCACATGATTAATTCGGAGGTGACCAGGAATCTGTTCTCAGCGCGTTATCATGTCCCACCATGTTCCCCTGCCAACGGTGCGCACACTAGCAAGTTTGCTGCAGTTTGAAACAGGCTCTATTCTGGTGGATTCAACTTGGTATGACCGTTGGCTGATTAATGAAAAAGGAAGGAAAGGGTTTTGGAAAAAAACTTTGACATGAAAGCAATAAGTCAGTACCAGTATTAAACTGATCATTTATTGAAATGAAACGCTAAAGACGAGCTGAAATAATAAAATTGTCGAAGATATTGAAGGCAATTGGAGAAATCATCAATTGAGAGAAAGGTACGACTACATCAGGCAATTGGACAGATCATGTGGAGGGGAAATTTTCACAATTTCCCCCGCAATTTCCCGTTCCTCCCTATATTACCTCCAGCTAATTTGATTAATATTTATTTTCAATTTGGGAATCTATAGTGGCTGTCAAACGGGCGCCACTTTTTGGAAATTACTGTTGAGGGCCCCCGTTAATAAACACGTGGGATCAGAAAAGGGGTTCCCTCCCGGCCCCTTAAATTTTGCCGAGTTGTGTGATTTCAGATTTATTAAACTCACTTTCGCCCTCGTGTATATGGACCTCCGTCATTAATAACTTATCGTGATTATTCAGGACCGACGAGCCGACAAGGGTCCATCTACCGATAGATTTTAGAGGAGCCTGTAGTTGAGAGGTAAAACTTTTTATGACGGTACTTTTAAAAAAAAATACATATTTCGACGGAAAGTTTTTATTTTTTTTAAATAAAAGAGGGGTTTCCTTAAAAAAAGAAAAGATACTGTGTGGCTTGGCAATGGAGTAAATGGTGCTGCTCATGAACTTTTAGGGAGATATTTCAGACCCAAAAGACAGAGAAACCATCGTAACACTGTAAAGACTTCTCTTGGTCAGATTCATTGTGAAATTTAAATGATTGCATGAAAAGCCGTTGTAACACTGCAATAGAGTCTCTCCGTCAAAATCATTATTGAATTGCTACTAGAACCATACTTACATACCTGTATTACCGCGTCCTTAAGATATAAATTGGTTACCGGCCTGTTATTTAGCCTCTTACTGAAATAATATTAATATTTGTGAATATAAATGCATGGAGAAGAAGACATACAATACCAAAAAGAAATACAAATTCACCTTCCCAACTAGGAAAAAACTTCTCCTTCGGCCACTATACTGAATCTGGGTTGGTTAAGGGCAGATATAAACTTTTGGACCCCAAACTACCCTCATTGCATTGAAAGTGGGTGGCAGATTCTCGCTGAGTGTCATGTGATCTGGCACCCCAGGCTTGAGCATCTAGGTTGGATTGTTGCTAATGACGGTTGGCTCAGTAGTCCAACCTGCTGTCATAGCGCAATTCGCAGAAGCATTAGAACTCGACTAGTGTGACTGGGGGTACTATGAGCCCAAAGTTGTGGCCTGGATCCCAACTCCAAGTTCATACATGCCTGTATGTTTAAGAATTTGTTTTCTTAAAGGATAGGTTTCATTTAGGTAAGTTTTTTTTTTTAATTTGAAGGGGCCCAGCACGGGAACCAGTCCTTTGGGATCCCCCCTTTACAAATATAAAATTGTCTCAAATTATGTATTGTTTGAATAATTATACGATTGATTTCTTTATACAAACATACATACCTTCATTGCATATCCGTTGTCATTCTCCCGAATATTTTCTATTGTTTTGTCAGCATTGGTGCCAATTTACCAAACTACGATAGTTTGCTGTAAGCATTAGTACAAAGGGAAGGGAACAGGTAAATCCATTTTGGATTGAAGAGGGCCCACTTGAAAACTTGACTTGTTGAAGCACACTTCGAACCGCCCCGAGACAAAGTGTCTTTGAATTCGAAGTTTGTGTAACCCTCTGTGTTGTCGCTGCTTGCTAAAATTTCTCCTTCTTTGTGCCCCGGGGTGACTCGGAAGTGAGGGGGGCTCACTTCAAATTCGGCTCGTGCCGTCGCGACTGTTTTGTTTCACCAATTTCGAATAGCTTGTATTGGTATTTGATAAGCCAATAAAATATTGTAATAATAAAATATACCGTATGTAGCTTAAGTGCTGTAGAGGTGTAGTATTGTATGCTAATGAAAAGTGGGAACTGCATGCTTCATTTTCTTCGCCGATTTCTAATAGCTTGAATTTGTATGTGATAAGCCAATAATATTAAAATATACCGTATTAGCTTGATTACAGTAGAGATATAGTATTGTATGCAAAAGCAATATGGGAACTACATTGTTCTTTTTCTTGTCCAGTATCCCCGATCAAGGGGAAAGGGCTAATGCTATAATGTAATAGTACAGTGCATGTTCCTTAGTTCATGCCCCCCCCCCCCCCGAAATGAAATGGCTTGATACTAGTTAGAATCGGATTTTGAGGGGAAAAATAAAAACCACTATGTAACACCCAATGAAATTTCTAAACCCCCCCCCTCGAAAAAAAAATCCAGGCTACGGCCTTGGTGGCAGCCTTTTTGAAATAAATAAATGTATATGTACATATTTCTGTTAAATTATACTACAATCAAGTAATCTACAAGGAATCGACAAGAAAGTAAAATCGTCAAAATATCGTCAAAATTAGGTACTTCTGATGCCAAAGAAAAATGACATTGTTTCAATTTAAATAATATAAAGCGATTTATCCTGAAGCACTCGTACATGCAAGGACGGATACAGAGGGGGGTAGGGGGTAGCTGCCCCCCCCCCCAAAAAAGTTTGGTAAATCTATTGTAAATTGATTTATTACGCTCTAATTTAATGGGTCCTGCATATGTTTCTCCTATTTTGACCCACAACTACCCCCCCCCCCAAAGAAATGGGCTGGATCCGTCCCTGCGTACATGTGCATACTGTACATAACTTAGACCTTAGTACAGTAGACCTGTAGACTAAAGCAAAGTATACAAATCTTATACTGAAAACATCACTTTACGAAAAAATTGTGAAACCTTGGAAAGCTGCCCCTCATTGCCTTGAGCATTTTCGTGTATCCATGGATACCAAGAAGTATAAGAGTACATCTAGCGCGATGATTCACTTTCTGTGAAATAAGAAATGACCCTTACGGAGATGCTTTATAAATGAGCACCCTCACTCATCTTAAGCTACTCGGATTCGGGAAATTCGGTTACTTTTCCCCATTGCAGCTTATTGCAGTTTGTTTCTTCTGGTGCTGTTTGTACTGCTGTTTCCTTTTCGACTGCTGTAAGATTTATTTTGACAAATTATCGCTTTTGGTCTTTTGTCGCTTGGTATGGGGTGAAATTCCCCAAAATGCCATTAATTTTCATTTAATACAGACCACTGCATTAACTTCTTAGTGTCTTGTTGAAAATCAAGAAATTTATGTTACGTAAAAATCTAAAAATTGCGCCACAGTATTTAATTATTTTATTCTTTGTAACGATTTTCTTTGTGCTGCCACACTTTCATATAAATCATGCACGATGTATTTTATCTACGTATTGAGACGGCGACCAATGTTCGACTTCCGGAAAATTTCTTCACAACATTTCATTTCATGACCCCCTGAGCCTGAAACCGCCCTCCGTTCAAAATGTTATATATATATATACAATATATGTATGTATATGTATATATGGTATGTATATCGATTTTAGGAAACACTCTTCCGTAAATATTATCTGATTTTGATTAAACTTGGCACAAAAATTGATCATACAAATTTCTTGATCGAGTTTGTTTACCAGCTAGATCCACTATTTAGTTACAAGATGGCGGCCGATTAAAACCTTATATAATTCATATCTCAGTTAATATTAGTCGCAGAGGAATGAAATAAAATCTTACTGAAAGCCCTTCTTATAATCTACGATATTGGCAATCAATACTTTTCCTACAAATCAACGATAACAAGCTGGCGTCCAGTCAAAGTGAAAATAATTTTATAAGTGAAGTTCATAGTCGTCATTGTGGTTCGAAATTGGGAACACAAGAGTGTTTTGTGTGTTGATGTTGTGGTGAGGAAAATAATGCAGTCTTTTATTTTATTTTTACATACATAGCGTAGGTAGCGCAGAGAAAAAGCAGGGTCTGCGGAATCTCTCCACACCTGATTGGCCAGAGCCGAAAGGGATGTTTTTCGTATATGCCTATTTTTGGGCCTTTATTATCATGATTCAAGATTATTTATTATTAATGAGTGTTATTACTAGGAAAACAAAAAATGGAACTTTTTTCAGTTACCTGAGCTGAGAAAATTACCTCACCTGAAAACGGTCGAATTCCGGCAAGATAGCCCTTCATAAACGAAAAGGGTCTTGGGGAACAAAGCTGTACTACTCAGTAGAGAGCATCACAGAAGGTCAACAGGCGTCCCCCAAAATAAAAAGTACCTTTTCGTACAGTCCATAAAAATGTGAAACTTCTTTCTTTCTTCTTGGAAATAATATTGGACAAATGAAAAAACGTCCCAAGTTTTTATTATACTCGTATAACGCCAACAATATATACAATAATACAGGTCCATCATCTTCGTTGACTAAAAGGGGCTTCGAAATCACTCAAGCTGAAATTTTGAGGGCGCAACAAAATTCTTCCCCCACTTTTGAAAATATCATATCTTCCATCACTTTTATAATATCTTGTGCTATTGCTATGTTTGCTGGTGGTGAGGTTTTTCATCAATATCTTTTGAAGGCGTCTTACGTTTAGGGGTCATTGCTTGACTGGATATTGTATTGGGGGTGTTTTTTTATATTGAGAAATTGATGCTTGAGGGAGAGGGAATCGGCCTCGAATGTGGTTGCGTTATTTTATGTCGTCTAATGGTTCCGTTGTGTGTGTAAGGAAATACTTTATCATCAGAGGAGTAATTTTCCTTTTCATGTGGAATCAATTGGTATTTTGAAGATTTTATGGGCTGGAAAGGAATTGAAAAAACTTTTATTTCACCTTTCACGACAAAAAGAGTTTCCCATTGGGATTTTTAATGGTTGTTTCGAAAATAAATTTCAGCTACGTGGATGCTTACTTACAAGTACGTGTATATTACTGCAATTTTATTGGTACTCGTATTGCATTGGGATGTTCCATATGAGGAAGTAGGGAATGTGCGAAAGTTCAAACTACGTTAGGTTCTGGCATTACTGCCACTATTTTGATATATTGATGGTAGTACATATGAAAACTTTAAATGTTACCCAAGAATTTTTATACCGTGCCTCGCGCTCTCCTTGCCCCGACCGGGCCACGAACTCAGTTGACGCGGGTGGGGTAGTATACGATCATACTACTGCTGAATTATATAATTACAAAAGCCGGAGTTACGTTACGAAGCAGTAGAATCTGGGGTGATAGGCTGTTGTCGTTCTGAAAGCGTGCTTCCAAACGTATCGTCAACATCTGCGGTCGACATCTTCAGTGAAACTGCGTATCAGACTGAATTCGTAAATTATATAGAGATAATACTAAATCTTAGAAACGGGCAATGTCTTCTTGTACATCAAGCTAATCAAGACTGAAAGTTTTTGAAAGCTAATGGGTCGTGATTAGGAAAATCCAAGTTAGTTACGAGTAATTTTTCCCCTCAAAGACAGTAAAAGCTGGTTTTCTTTCTAAGACAATTTATTGCTCCCTAAGCACGGAAATAATCTCGTTAAGATGACCTCTAGTCCTCTTTTTTAATACGTTTAAGTAACTCCCATTTTCTATCAGCCGTTTGTCTCTTGATGTGACTATAATCTCTTAATAGAGAGGGGGGGGGGGCTTTTGAAACCGTAAGCTTAATTCCTGATTTTATTTATAGGGTAGGTTTTATAAAGTAAAGGAACATAAAAAATGCATTTTCCCTCTAATTTTTGGGGTACGTTTCCTATGCTCTTAAGTCTTGGGTGGCCTACTTTTTCCGTTTTCTATTTTAAGGTGCCTTCCTTCTTTTTGTGGTCTCTACTGAGTATTACTCAAACCCTTTTATCGTAAGGACTAGGATCTTGCAGAACTCGACCCTTTTCAGGTTACACTTTTCTTTAAAGCTCAGATAGAGCTTTTGCTTCGGTATGGTCTTACCTATGCCTTACCTTAGCGAAGCCGTTGAAAACCCGTCTCAAGCAATTGGGAATAAGTCTTTTGCTTTCTGACAGGTTTAGGCAATCTCTATAGCCTATTGTGCCGCCTGCAGAGCATTGCTGCATTGCTACTACTTCTACTGTACTCTGCAAGCCCTATTTCCTTAATTGAAGGCTGTAACCTATCCAAAATTTCTACCCTTTTTTGTCTTACAACTATAAATCCTGCTTTTGCTTCACTCTGGTTCAGTTATGCTTACCAAAGCTTCATGGCATTATCCTTCCATCTTTGACTCCTCTTTATTAGCTTATCGGTCGATACTGCTTATACAACGTTATATTTACAGCTCAGTGTAAATATATATATATATATATATATATATATATATATATATGGAAGATGTTATAGGCAATTGTTGAGGATTCAGCCCCCATTTTCTTTCATTTCGATCTTATAGCTGTGGCTGCCGGGCATTTTGCTGACCGTACGGAGAAGTGGTCAAGAATGATGATTCTCCGCCAGTTCTCAGGCGTTCAGGCATCAACTATTAATTAGTCGTCGTGCCATGGCGTTTATTCCCCCGTTTATTCAGTACTATTCTTACACGTGTTAGGTGGGGTCAGCGATACGGCAGGTTCCCTTCAACTCCTTGCGATTCTGTGAATCAGCTGCTGTTGCCCCAACAATCCAGTGTCCTTCCGCTTCTACTGTTAGCCTGGGCCGTCCTCGTCTTCCCATTCATCCTCTTTATGATAAAACAATAAAATTTAAAATCCCCCATTTTCATGAATATTTGACAATCACCCCACCCCAAACTCCTGTTCGCTTCCCAGCCAACCACCGCTGCTTCTGACTGCCAACGAATTTTCAATTTCTACTGCCAATCAACTGTTAAATGATCAAAGAATGACAATTTTAAGCACGCCCAAAGCAATTCACCTGAAATTTGCGTTTCTGTTGTCTCTTTTCTCATTTTGGAGCTAACTTTAGTGGTATATCTAGGCCACAGTATTGTGATTAGCTTTGCTAATGGAATCTGTGTCCAGTTGAATGCCTATGGCATGAAGAAATTAACCTATTATTTTTGTTTATTTAAATCGGCAATAGTTGGTGAAATTAATTTAGTGAATGCACCTATCATCTTTCAGTTTTTTATTCCCTAGTTGATATTACTTCTTAAATTATTGGTTTTGCAGTAGCAAGATCAATGTTAAAAGATATAGTCTAATGTAAACAGTAAACAGTGAAACTGGCACAATTTAGGTGCCACCATTCTCACTATTAATTGTTTCCGTTACATAACCAAAGGGTTCCCTATGATGTGGTCATCTAACATTAATTTCAGCTACAATGCTAGGTCTAAGGCGCTATTGAAATAAATGAATAATACTGATAAAGTGTCAGCAGTCGGATTTAGGAAGTGGCATGACGCGGAAGCGGGTAAAACCCCCATTGGTTGGTGCTGAGCCGCTGTTATTTTTAGCTGACAGACAAAAGAGTGCGTATGCATGTGTTACATGTCATTCTTGGAGGAACCACTTAGAATACGCTGTATCATATCTTTGAGATGAAACGAGCTCTTTCTAGCTTTTCGTCAGATGATTGGTCAAGGAAGCGTGTCTGTTCCATGTGTTCATTATCAGCATCTTGCTCCTCTTAGGTGTCCCAAAATTGATGTTTTAGTATATACACGAGTCTCATGATGTCCAAGTGGCTGGAACTGATTTCGCATTTTCTACTTCTGTTACTCGCTGTATTAAATTTAACACTGGCAATGTGAGAATAGTCTAAATGCAAATTCTATGTTATTTATCCGAAAATGCAGAAATTCCCCAGAAACCGCAAAAATGCATTTTCATGTTTTTCAGCTTAAATTTTCAAAAATCAAAAATCAAATTTTTTGCTTCAGAAGCTTCATGTACGATCGAGATATACTGTAAGTACGGATTTAGGATTGTCTTTCCGCAAAAAAATAAATTCAGTGAGGTACAAAAAGTAGTCCGAAATCAAATCAGAAATCTGAGAAAGTGAGAAAGAGGGCCACGGAAGACTTATTAACTCCCCTAGTGGGCTCTGCCTCCTCCATGGGGGTCTTGCCCCTCCCCATCGTTAATAGCCTCAAAATGAGTTTTTCTAGACAGGGATATTTTCCATTTCCGCAGTGAGAAGTCCTTATGCTGACTCAGACGCAGACCATAGGGGACTCACGTTGTACCTCTATCTTTGAAATCTGCTGACGGGTCTTAGATAAAATCGTTCAGGCGATTCAACTAGCTATCTGGAACCGGAGATTTACGGCGTGCGAAAGAACCTTAGCGTTATGCATTTTAAAATGACGAAATAACTAAGAACAATTTATTTCAAAGGCTGGACGACTTTGAGTCTAAACCTACCGTATCGAAATATTAAAACTTTCAGTTACACATAATGCAATAGTACTGTGCGCGTGTTTACTAACGTTCTTTTAATGACGTTATGAAGGCTTGACTTTTTCAATCTATACAATTTTTATCGCACGGCCGTGCCATATGGTAGTTTTTACTGTGACGACTTTTCAACCGATGATGGGAATCCCCCTCAGTAAACACAATGGTGTTGCAGCCCAAAGTAGTGATTCTAACTTGGTTTTCGTGTACTTCTGCCCAGGGTTGCCCCCCCCCCCTCCCCGAGAGAAATAGTTTTATACTAGATAGAATGGACTTTTGAAGGAAACCGTCCCTGCTTCTACCGGAATTGTTCATCTACTCGGCGAGTACTTTTAAATGATTAAGTCGTGGGTCGTGGTACGATAACTGATCATATGGTCAATTTAATTACTGTAGGAAGTAGGCTGAATCAGTAGTGACCTTTCACTTTTATCAATCAATTAATGAACCGGCTCTTCTTTCCTGTAGGCTGCTAATACAACTGCTACCGTTGACAAAAGCAGAATTTATTTCTGGAGAATGGCTAAGGTAGGCTGTTAATCGGTCCCACTCAATAATAATAAAATATAATAGATGGCGCCAAACCATAAGCAAAGTATTGCCGATTGCGGTTGTTCCTGTATTTTGTTTAGATGAGATTTGGTTAAGACGACGCCCCGGTTGCTGTAACCTGTATTTTTCCCTATAAGAGTGTTGCTATTTTTCGGGGGCCACGGAGCTATTTTCCCCCTCCCCCCGAACTAAGATATCGGGGGAATGGATGTAACTTTTGAGACGTGGATGCATCCAGGGGGGCTCCCCCATATAAATGTTTAGTGACTTAACTACTTAACTGACCAAAAAGGTTTTTAGTTGTTTTCATTGGCATATATGATATATTGATGGTGGGAGGAAAAATGGTTTAACTAGTAATGTTTTGAAATGAAATGAAAAACGGCTTTATATTAGGCGAGCTTTAGCCCCGAAGGGCTACTCTCTCAGCTAGCAGTAGTAGTAGTGTTCGTCGGGTTAATAACGACTTAGGCCTCATATTTGGGCCCATAGAGCGACCCCGACTTGACTATCCTATGCCAGCCCATAGGACAGTGGGCCTCCTGATTATAGTGGATTCCGAACCACTTGGGAAACACAGTGAAGTCACACGATTAGTTCGGAGGTGACCAGGACAAGTCCTACCATGTTTCCCTACCGGCACTCTCCCAGCTAACCTTTATATATGTTTTCACCATGGGCCCGTTAGTTACATCAGCAATTGTTACAATATTTTTATGGCAGCACGCGGTGGGTCCCAAACTCTCTCATGGGCTGCTGCCCAGTTTTGGCCCAAGCGGTCCGTTCTCTTTACTGCCCTGGGGGTAGCTTGTCAGCTGCCTAGCCCATTGGCTCCATTGGTTGTGTATCGGTGGGTGCACAACTGAATTCGTCGATCACTCGGTGAGCAGAGTATTGACTACCTGTCAAACCTTTCCCAGGGGTAACATTAGTTTCAGCCGCATTGTCTGATTGTGTCTGACAGCGATCACGTGCTGCATCAGGCAGGAAATTTAATCATACCGCCACATTTGGGGGGTTCTTATTTTTACAATGATCAGTTTTATAGATTTTCCGGCGACTTGCTGACAGGCATATGGGATTTACGTTTTCGTGCTTACATTGGGGCTTCGTGGGAAATTGGTTTACTGTATGTATGCTGATTCGTATTTTATTGTATGGTTATGGAATGTGAAGTACCTACTGCATGGTGGGAGAATATACTATATAAAGACGTTAGTTTCACGGGAAGATTCCCTTATATCTTTCAGTACCGTACCTAAAAGGTGCGCATTGTGAAGTTAAGGTATTATATGTATATAGAACACACAAAAAAATTCATCATAATCGGTCCAGTCGCTTGAGAAGAGTTTAGTGACATACACGGACAGTTGAAATATATATATATAAAGATAGAAATGCAAACCACGTGTCAGAAGACCCTCTGTAGATGACTGTGGACCTGGCGAACTACGTATCGCCAAACATTTTTTTAAACTACGAAATATTTATTTCAATTTCATCGCAGCACCACCGGTTGATGTCGGTTGGCGATGGTAGCACAGTCTGCCAGATCCAATGTAAAACATTCCAAAATCAACAACTACTTATAAATAAAAAATTAATTATAAAAACATTCTCCAGTGTACCAAATTGTTAATCTAAACCATCCTCGAATCTCCTTGAACACACACAAAAAAATCATAATCGGTCCAGTCGTTTGAGTGGAGTTTAGTGACGTACACACGGACAGTTGAAATGTATATATAAACATAGAAATGCAAACCACGTGTCAGAAGACCCTCTGTAGATGACTACCTACAGAAGGTTAAAATTATTGTTATTATTATTCGTGATCCGTTGACATGTTTACTATTTACTATACTAATTACTCAATGATAACTTTACAAAATTAAAAAAAGTCTGGTGCGGCCATAAGGGCGTGGACTTGTGGAGTAAGATCAAACGACATTTGGGGAATTGGGGGTCAAGGGCGTCATTTGGGGTTAGGAAAAATACGACAGTGACTCTGATCAACGAGGAAATGGTTACAAAACCTTGTTTATAAATGTGCCTAACTGCCATCTCCTCCCCCCCCCCCCCTAGAAAAATATTGAATTGACGCCATTGATTGGGAGCTCCAGGTTGACCGAGGAAAAGTCTGAATAGTAACGAATGGATAGGGGTAATTGAGGTGGCGGAGGATCTTCGTAGTCTTCATGGCTACAAGTACTACCTGGCCAAGATAGGATGACACTTGGAACACACATCGAATAAATTCGGAGTCCCGCTTATGCAAGTTTTCAAATAAACAAAGTGTTCCAAATGTTATCCTATCGTGGTCGGGTAGTACTGTACTCTTTAGGCTAACCCAACTTTGGCCACAAGATTAACCATAGCAGGGAAAAAAGAAACAAACAATCCTTAAAACCTTTTATTGTAAGTAAACCATTCTCCAAAGAGAAAATACGCGGAAGGAAACAAAAATGATAACTCAAGAATCATTTCCCGGAGTACCGGAATCAAGTCTTTTGATAAATTTAGCGCCAACAATGAGATGAGATCTCAAAAAGAAGTCAGTCATCTCATTTCTCTAATGACGTCTCCCCTCATCAACGTCATCGTCATCATCCCATAGTTCCTTTCAATGGGGAGAAAAAGCGAAGACACGGGAATGCGCGCAGTGAGAGCTTACACACGTAATCCTGGATAACCACCCACCCGCATAATTGCACAGCCTCCCCTCCATTTGCTGAGCTATGGGGTTCTCTGCCGGAACGTAACCCCCTTCAGCTTAAAGCTCAATCCTGTCCACTGCTGGATTTAATTCATATTTTGATGAAGCTATGGTATGATGTATTCTTCAGATTGTTTTGATATTTGGATTTTATCAATAAAGCAACTATAAAATTAATGAGTTTTTGTGGGTAAAATGCTAATGTTGGCGTGTGGAATTAAAAAATGTTTACGATATGCTCTGGCGCAACTTAACCCCCTTCAGCATAAAGCTCAATCCTGTCCACTGCTGGGTTTAATTCATATTTTGATGAAGCTGTGCTAATTATAGATTCTTCGGGTTGATTTTGCTTTCGGATTTAATTTTTTTCAGTAACAAGGCAAAAAATGAATATTTTCGTTAAATGGTAATATTGACTTTTTGCAGCGAAAAATGTGTACGATATTCTGTGCCGGAACGTTAACCCCGTCAGCTTAAAGCCCCACTGCTGGTCATATTTTGATAAAGCTCTGGTAATGATTGATTGTTTAGATTTATTTGAGTTTTGGATTTTAACAATAACAGGGCAAAAATAAGTGTTTTTTGTGTGCGTAAAATGTTGATATGCCTTGGCTGGAAGGAAATAGCCGAGGAGTGAAAAACAGAATGGCAGAGAACGATACTACGATGGGATGTTTTGGCTCGCATAAAACTTCGTAATTGGGATCAATGAACCCTCGATTTTCTGGTTACTATGGTTCTTTAAGTGCCTCATTATTACTCGTAGATACTTAAAAAATAATAATAATAATGTATGCGACCCTAGTCTCAACTACAACTTGACGAGTTAGATATCAAAGGGCTAGGGTTAAGACTTTGTGACACTTAACAATGGGAACAAAAGTCTTAATAATTACCCTGTCTGTCATGCGGAAAACTAAAAATTACACCAGAATTGAGATATGACATTTTTATGATGGTAATCTCAAGTGGTCCCCGCTCCCGCTTGGTTTGAATAGAGTCATTCAAAAACAGTAGTAATTAACTGCCGACATGCCGCACAAGAGTGTTAATGACAGATCATATCAACCAAATTACAAAAGGAATATCAAATCAAATCAGTGTAGTCAAAGGGAGGGGATGAAAAGGGTTCAGATTGCACTCAATAATAAAGGAAACCCCCCCGCATTAAATTGGGGGCTCTCAAAGGAATCTTTACTGGGTAGCTCCGTGAATCTAATTTTGCATTGGGGGCAAATATCTCATGGCTTTCGTTGTGCTGGTCAAACCGCGAAAATTTATAGTCTTATAAATTAATTAATTAGTGTTCACTTGTGGCCATTGTGCCTTCACTAGGTTGCACTTAGTATAATCTACAGGTAGTTGCTACCGAGACAGGCTACAATTTTCGATGAAGGTTTCATCTTACCGAAACTCAAAAGGTTCGGTTTGACTTGTGGGACATTCTGAAAGTGCGTACAGTACGTACTTTAGACAGCGCCCGCTCTTGGCATTTCAGCCATTCAGCGCTGCGCCCTGCTAGCAGAGGGATGCCAGTGCTCTTGAAGCCGTATATTCGTGTTTTATTCAAAATCAGACTTCACAGGAAATAGAGATAGTAGACCCATTACAATCAATAAGATAAAATACATCAGAAGAAACTTCCGAAAGAAGAGCTAATCGTATATAAATGAAATTACATAAATTAGAAGTAGAGGAATTTTACAAGACCATAAAACAACACCATTTCCAGTTCTGGGTAAATGACTTTAATTCCAATACTTCTGGCTCCTTCTATATGTCTATTCTACCTCGACCGCTTAAAAACGAATGGTCTGCTAATGTGTCTGGCCCAACACACCGCATGTATTTATCTACCATCTCAAGTCTGAGGAGACAAACCATGGACTCTCTGAGGCATATATCTATCATACCCTACGGGGCTCATACTCTCTTCTCTGCAGCCATTGCCTGGAAAGTGAAGGCACCATGCAGCATGATATATTGGAATGCCCTGAATTCGCCATAGCTAGAAACAAATTACTAGACCGCATCTTCCCCTTAATGACAGTCCTCCCTTTTAATTATGCCCACATGATCTCTAAAAGTGACTCCTACCAGGCTATATATGACTTTCTAAGGGAAGTCCACGTAGAATTTTAACCCCACCTACCCACCATGACAGTATGTGAGCCCACAATGCCAAAAAAAAGTAGCATCGTAGGACTACAGTCCACCCCACAATCAGTGCACAAAATAAAATTTCTCAACAAATATTAAACGTGGAGCTGTAGGGCTAGAGCTGTCGTAGGCCTGTGAAATGACATAAATTAGCCCACAGTTACGGTAAGCTTGGAATTTTCAATATTTCAAAGCGACCTAGTGTTTCTGTTAAATTTATGTCATTTCATTAATATTCAATTAACTCTAAGATAGCTCTAACTCTACAGCTCTACGTTTAATATTTACTGTGAAATTTGATTTTGTGCATTAAACTGATTATGGGGTGAACCGTGGCCATATGGAGTTTCTTCTCATCTTCTCTTTCATTGATCTACGATTAGCTCTACGATAGCTCTAGCCCGACAGCTTCTACGTTTAATATTTACTGTGAAATTTGATTCTCTGCCATAAACTGGTTGTGGTGTGTCCGATTTCCTTCTTGACGATAAGTTATGGTTAGTAACCCACGGCATTTAAATTACAAAAATGATTTTATCGATATAAATACGTTTAAAGGCCCATCAATTGAGAAAATAGCTTAAAATTGCACTTTCACCCGAAGAAATTAAAAAAATTCCTCTGCAGAAGGGTTAGGCAAGATGGGGTAGTAAATGTAGGGGGCGCGATAGATCATGAAATGTGTATTAGTGCCGGCAAGAGCCTAAGGGTTGCAGCACTACATACTGTATAGTTATGTCCCGAGGGGCAAAGGGCCGTGAATGCCAGAATTTTAATGATGACGTGATTCCAATCGTGACGCTTTTTGCCCTGGAGGGGAGGGGGGAGGTCGGAGGGATGTCTTATCCGGAGAGCTGACAGCTACGCATTTCAACACGCAATCTTTTCTTTTTGAATTTACATTGTTTCCTCATGTCGTTTCATGACAATAAAAAAATTCCTGGGTGGGGATTTTTAAATTACTTTACTTTACTGTGCAAACAATCGAAACGAGGTTAAAGGTAAAGAATGTTTTATGACGCGCCTGATAACGCTTTAAGGCTGCCTAAACATTATTTAGGTATTTTTACGTTGAAACTTACCCAGGCAAATAGTAAAAGGGCAAAGATGTATCAGTTATTTTTCAAGACTTTTTGTGGAATTCGGTCCACTGAACCTTGTCTAGCCAACTCACTCCATTGATTTTTTCAACATTATTGGTATTGTTTCCGGATTCATTTTGTCCGTTGGCAAATAGGTACATATACATGTAACCGATGACAACCAACACAGCTTACAAGCAACAGTAGACGACCCAACCGTGCTTACCGTTTAGACATTAAAATAGCAGGCCATAATCGTGAAAGAATATACATACGGAGTAGCTAAGTTACGGCGTAACATCATAATTAATTGTAAGATTGAAAGTGAACTTTTAAGAGGGCGAACCCCATGAAGTCGCGATGACTTCACTAATCAGAAAAGGATATCACCTGAGAATATTCCCTGGAGGTAAGTGAGGAAGAAAGGAATGGAAAGACCCAGATCATTTGTACTCTGCCCCCCCCCCCCCCTCCACTCCCCGCCCATAAAAGTATATACAGCGTAGAGAAGTAAAACAATAAAATTCTGCTTTTGCCGGTGAAATTGGAATAAGGTACCCCCTCAGCTCCTTTCGAGTCGAGTCCATAAGGAAGCCGGTAGTAAAACACAGCGTTACCCCGCACCCCTCTACAATATTGTTTTATTCCTCCTTCTCGTTTGTTACAAAGCCAAGTTTTTCTTCACTTTTAACTACTTTCCCAAGTTACCGCTCGTAAATATCATCATCGGTGACAAATTTTGGGGGTCCCAAATCGTTGCTTACTTTCTCTCTCTCCGTTCCCCTTACTTGGGGAAGTCTGGAACATGTCGTTTTCCCGTGGGCAACCCCATGGAATTTATGGTTTTCAGGTGGGGAGAATTTCGTGGGAGCTCATCTGGATAATTTGGATTCATACACACGTGTGCAGGGCGCTGGCCCCGCCGTAAATTCGGGATGGTGTCAGTGTAAATTACCAAGTGTCGGGTAATGAGACTTGTGCCGAGTGGTTCCGGGGGAGTCTGCTGACTGTTTGCCGCTATTCTGCTTGGTAACTGTATGATCTTTATGTTACCCGTACGCCAACTTCGTCTTTTCAGTTTTCCTCACAAATATAGTGCAGAAGTGCTCTTCATTGTTTAGCTGATGTTACTCTGCACCCGCTTACATTAGTTGCTGAAATCTAGTCATGCTTAAAGGGCGGATCCAGGAGGGCAAAATGATAGAATGATTTTTTTAAAACTAAATATATCAAATAATATAAATCAAGTTCCTTTATTTTAAAAACTCTTACAAAAGAATCCTAGATCCGCCAATGGCTTCGCTGATAGCACCCATAATCTTTAAAGTATCTGTACATTGTATTTCAATGCGTATTTCAATTTTCCTCAGAAATGGAGTCGAGAACGCTTTTCATGGTATTATTTTTAATTTACCTATTGGTCGATTCTACTTATCAACGATGGATATAAGTATACAGTAAGTCTCCTCTACTCTGAACCCTGGGTTCACATCCGGTAGCCCAGCCATTCTCTGTTATTACTAAAACAGTACTTTCATTGGTAGGGATAAAATCAATTGAAGAATACACAGAGTGGAATTCGTAAAAAAAGGAGTAAAACCTTTTAGCTCACAAAAATTGTTGAAATGATTCAGAAGAAGGGTTTGCCTTGAGGAGTAAAAGGTGATTCTTTAATAATTTCTTGCACCTTTTACTCTGAAAGCAAATGTATTTATTTAATTAATTCTACCGACTGCATGCTGCATGCCTGTGAAATTTCCCGTGTGCCTGTCTGATTGAGCCGTCAGTCCCATCATAAAAACACGTCACAAATAAATAGCTGATATCAAACAAAGGCTTGATAAGTTGATAGATGTGGAAAGGGTGCGGAAGTGCATAGAAAGTCAGCATGGACAGGGCAGGCTATAAATAGCTGACGGGCCTTGAACCCGCCGCTGTCAGCTTTATGTTTACATTGCTTACCGTCCCCCAAATCCACGTGGCCTGCACCGGTCTCGCACGTGTGACTAATTTTTTAAATAAGCTACTGTCTCTGAAATTTTATACCGTTGATTTGTCTATGAAACCTGTAATTCCATATAGGCTAGCTTATAGGATAAGTGTGTGTCCACCAAAACTAAATGTTGCTAAATGCAAAGTGCAAAGTCTGCAGATATTTTACATACTTTTGGCTTACTTTCTTTTACATTTTAGCACCATAGTTTGTCCTGGACATCGATCAAAAAAACACTTGATCGGACAGTTGGTAGATTTCGGGAATCACACACCCTTCTGCAATCGAAATCCCAAAGAATATAGCCAGAATAAAATTTCACGTGACCGACAAAAAAACAAACATTTTAGCAATGTTTTGCTTACGCAAATAAGACGTCAGCTAAGATTAAACAAACAACAGTCATCAGTTAACCAGACCTCTTTGCCGAAACCCCGTAATTAACCTCAATTTCCCTTCTGAATGCACGGAAAGAACTATAAAGCTATCTCAATAGGCTTTCAGCAAGTGAGTCTATTATTTTTAGAAAGTTGGCAAGAGCGTACTGCAAGAGTGAGTTCTCGAGAAGTGGCTTCTTAATGACTAACGTAGCTCTTCCGGTGTTCCCAATGACTGCGGACGTCAAAATTGACATCTTTCGGCTATGCAAACTATTGAATTTCATTTTGGACTTTTTGGGCTGTGCTGAATGAATGGTGCTACGGCGGTTCAGAGGCAACGGAAAATACGGAAGTCTTTATATGGGCAACTTTCAAACCAACTTTAAGAAACAAAATATGGCGAAAAAGTCTGCATGCACATAAAAGTACCTACCAAAAAAAGGAGTATACAGAAGTAGTACTAAATTTTCAACACAGTTGAAATTAGTCCATTTTTTTTCGTTTAACGCAGAAACGCAAGATCCCCTTCAGCTACAAAAAATGGGTCATAATTTGTATAAATGCCTTCTACCCATAATTGTTGGATGTAATAACATGTAGGTTTGATTGGGCTCATATAGTAATTTTGACAGGCAAGGGAATGCGTGGCACAGGGGTACACGCAATGCCTGGGGGCCGGGGGCTGGGGCATTGATTGCCCCTAGACAGTCGCCATTAATGATCTCAACCCCCCCGCACACTTTATGACTTTTTAACTGCAGCAAATCGCTACAGGAAAATGCCTGTTTGCCTAATTGAAGTGTATACAAGTATGTTCACGCGTTATGCAGCACACATATCCAAATGCGTTATCTCTATGTACAATCAGCGAGAAACCTGGTGTAGAGAGCATTAATTCGTTTGCACCCTAACCATGGTGATCCGCATAGTAGGTACTCTCTAAGGCGCAGCTTTAGAGGGGTAGGGGGGTGTAACACCCCCGGAAATCTTGAAAAATATTTTGAAAATGTGAGTTCTGTGCCAATTTTCTGTGTTGACTTAATTCAACCATTAAACAACACTGGGTTGTAATTAGTATCCACAATTTTTGGAAGGCAGAACTCCGTCTTGTTAGGGTGAAAAGGCGTCATAAGAAAGCAAAAGTTTTAATTTTCAGTGTCCCTCGCCCACCCTTAAAAAGGGTATTTTCCTTTTTTTTTAAATACGAAATCTAATTCTATCGACTTATATTTTATTCCGGCCGTCGTCCTATTCGGTGATTTCCTCATCAGAATCTCATCTATATTCTGGATTGGTCCTATATTGAGCAATCGAGCCTTTTTCAGCTTCCATCTTCTCAAATCGCCTCACCCCCCCCCCCCCTCCCTCCCCTCCCTCACCACAAATAAATTGACTGCTCCTCAGAGCCAAACACGGGATTAGATGGGCCAAGTGCAGGGGACGAGTCTGCGGACAGGGGAAATCAAGATGATGGTGATGAGACAATCACACCCTCAGCCCCCGCTGGAGGTAATGCAGTAGGGGTGGGGGGCGGGGGTTTGATCCTTTTGGCCTTCCGGTGGTAATCAGCATCCTTTTCTGAACCCTACTTATTGTATACGGTATTATCACACCCTAACGCCAAAGGAGTGAAGAGAGTCTTGTTGAAACTTGGAAGATATCTTCGTTAGAAGCCGGAGGGTTGATTCCCGAAAAAAAATACAACATACTCAAGTTTAAAGTTTGGGTAAAAACTTACTAATTCTGTACTACAGTTTCGTGCTGGATAATAATAACAATAATAAAAATCTTTATTGAAATATAAATAAATTTAGTTACGGCGAGAAAAGGGCCAAGTCTTCAGTCTTCAATTCCACCTAACTGTATATAACAACTAGTTTAACTAAAATATTTGTTCGGTTCGGTTAGGTCTGTTGTTGTTATAAATCTAATGTTATGTTGGTGAGTGATTTCCGGGATAAGTATTTTATTTTTTGGGATTCCGACGTTAGCTTCCTTTACATATACTAGTAGCCTAGTTGTAATTTGTGGTATGTACAGCAGATAGTTCGTAGCCAAACGCAATCATATAAAACCTTAGAAAATAATCTCCTGGGCCTGGGGGTGTCTTTCGGTGCCCCTGGAGGCGGAGACGGCCGTCTTACCGCCATGTGCCCGTTACTCATCACAAACATTCCCGTAATGGTTAAAATTAGCAAATAAGTAATTGGATGTGGTTGGGGTATGTCGCGTCCCGTTGGCCTTTTCTAAGGTCCGCCCGTAATTAGGATGGATAGCTTCCGGAGGGTGAAATATATTTTAAACTTATTCCCGTGGCAGTGAAAAACCCAAAAGGTGTTAAATATATCAACACGAGGGGAGGCCAGTAATGGTCTGATGCATTGCTGTGTTCCGGACGCAAAGGACGCATTAAATACAATTGTTTAATAGCTAATGGTTATTGTATAATATTATAATATTAATATATATATATATAATATATATTAATATATATATATATAATATATAAATTATAATATATATATAATATTGTATAATTACAAATTACTTACTTACACGCTACCTTCTGCAAAAATTTGCTGTGTCATATGGAATATTCCTATCAGTGGTGTTACCAATGGCTAATAGGGGAATTGCCGTGGAGTGAAAGGGTTACGGTCATGGTGTTAATTAACCGAAATTAAGGGATCTTGAAAAATATGGCGTTGGCGGGATTCGAACCGACAATCCGTGATATGGTAGAATTGCAGTGTCTTCACCAATGATGGTTTGGATAGGTTGTTGGCCTGCTCATAGACCAGTCTATCTTATACTTCTGTACTATGTCGGTCCCTGGAAGAAGCAGGGCTTGAACTGACAACCCTGGCACTGGCTGTCTCTAAAAACCACTTTAAAATATATGACTATACAGAGGATCTATTGGTAAAGGTTAATGGCAATGGTGTAATTTTATTTAACAAAACGTTAGTTGGACTTACATTGCCTGCTGTATTAATAGTCATTAGAGGCAGGTGCCTTTCAGTTATCGAACAATTAGGGTGGAGCCGAGGATAATCGCTAGTCGCATTACAATGTGTTTTACTCTTATTTCTGAACTTGATGAAACTCAAAATCATGTTATTTCTTCATAGTATAGGGTTGAACAAAATTGGGGTGGAGAGGCAAGTGCCCCTCGCCACCCCCTTATTCTTACGCCTATCGCTTTCTTTGTGATTCCCCTTTCGAATCGCGGGACCAAGAGGAAGCTCTTGCAAAGGTGTCGGGATTCGCTGAGTTAGCTTTCAAGTTGCAGTGTCAGTGCACCGCAGCACTGGGGCGTCGAGGGGACTGCCGCCATGAGTCACTCAGTCTCGTGTGTTTCGGTCACGCATAGGGACCGGTGTTGTGCTCGGAGTCGCGGGCTACACCGCGGGGTTAAAGTGCAGTGTGCAGTGCGGTGGCGCCAAATTTAAATAGTGTTTTGTTACGGGAGTGACCAGCAAAACTAGTAGAAAATTTTATTGTACTTGCTAACCCTATAATTAGGTTTTGTTTTTTTTACTTTGGAAACGCGACGAATGTGATGCGAAGTAAAAAATCTGTAGTTAA
This sequence comes from Psococerastis gibbosa, assembly GCA_963971405.1. Classification (NCBI taxonomy): domain Eukaryota; kingdom Metazoa; phylum Arthropoda; class Insecta; order Psocodea; family Psocidae; genus Psococerastis; species Psococerastis gibbosa. The sequence goes on from OZ020484.1 coordinate 29,583,725, forward strand.
ACATGCAATATTCGACCCTTCTAGGCTTATGTACCATTCCACCTGTTCCCACTGGCGCCGACTTGGCTAAAATTTTGGAAGCTCGGATATTAAACACTTTAGCTTAGTGGTCTGTCCTAATCGCTCTATGAATCGGTTAAGTTGTCTTGATAAGCATACCATACCTATACCATAGTACATGAAACTAAGCTGCTATTTGCAGTTTTAGGCTTTTCAGCAATTTTTTTTTGTTTGCTCAGCCCCCTTCTCTTGAAAGTTGAGCAACTGAGCACTGTACAAGTCGACGCCACTACCTGGTTGTTGCTTAATTTTCATTAGCAATATTTGCTTATTTACCTCCTTACAACGTACAGTCTGTGCAGTAGCGTCATTTAAGGTCCCAGGGGAGTCAATTGCCCCCTACGACTAACGCGAAAATGGTCACAACCTTGTTTAATAATATCTCTAATTTTCATCTAAGTTCGCATTCCTGCAGTACTGTTGGCAACAGGCAGTTTACATACGTACATACCACTGGCTTATACTATGCCCCCTCCCGGAATTGGATAATGTAAGACGAAATTTACTAATTAAACGTTGCAATACGAAATTTGCCAGATCTAATTGATGTTCGGGTCAACAGTGAGCGGTAACCGGTTTTTTGGTAGATTTCAACGTAGTCTGCCCGCGGCAAGAATTTCATACCTAGAGGCTATCTGATCCCCCAAAAAGTACACACGACTATACTATACGGTACATGTGGTAGTAATGGTACAGAAAGTTTACTTTAAGTGGCGGTCAATAGTTCAGTTGGTTGCCTGCCTGTAAAAGCAGTATTTTTTATATAATTGAATTATTAAAAACTACCCACAAGCCTTTGAATTGTAAATAGGCCTAATATCCAGCATGCAATTTGTGTAAACTCCAATAGAAACTGCCAAAACTGACATTAATCTAATGTAATAGGGGGCAGCAGCTGTTGCACATCGTCCTTCACTTTTTATAGTCTTACTCGAATTTTTCCCCAAAGCCAGCCTACAGCATTGCAGCCGCTCTACTGTACTTCATATTTTAAGCTTCTTGTTTTAAACTACGTCTTTAACACCCGAGCTCGGGATATCACTTTAGTTCTGTATGTTATATTATTTCTTACTGTAAGTAGTAAATTACACCCTGCTGCTTTGATAAATGGCCTCAGTGATCTTGTAGGCTACATGATAGAGGCTACCAAAAACCAATCAGGCCATGCAAAATATTAACAATTGGGAGTGGGGCAGCCAACTTTTTTTCTCGAAATAAAATACATCTGACTTTTGAAAAGAAAAATAAAGAGTACCTACATTATTTAAAAAAAAGAGTGTTTAGTATATTTACTGTTAAATGAGTCAAAATCACTTATTCACTGTATTGAAAATCAGGGGGTTCGAATTACGAGCTATTTGCTATTCAAAACAATATTTTTTTGAGGTTTCCGCAGAATTCTTACTTTTTTGAAAGCTGCTAAAAGCCTCTTCTCACTGCAAATCTAAGTTTATTTAAATAAATAGCTCATTTCTAATTAAATTCACAAAAATCATAAAAAAATATTTTGCTTCTTGCATGTTTCAGAAAAAGGGTATTTTTGCGTACTCTAAATTACCTTCAGTTTGTTGCATATTGCACTGCAGCCTGCAAATTGCATATAATTTACTGTATAACCAGGTGACCCCCTTATTTTAGAGTGGGTTATTATCCATCTGTCGCGGTCACCCCCTATACATTGAGGTGGTCATACCCACCCCCACTGCACGTGTACGTATACTCGTGTAATTAGACACCCACCCTTTTCGGTGTTCCCCCTGTCTGCGGTCACTTTGAACGTGTCCTACGCACTGCTTGGCTGTTCTTTGCATGGACGGCCTTTATATTGTCAGGGACTTGCAATTTTGAGGTGTCATGTTGCACCTTCTTCTTCTAATGCCTCTTCTATGGAATATTGGCGATCATTATAGCAACTGTAGTCATGATGATTATGATAGGGAATTGTAATTCAGCGGTTTCCCGTTGTCTTCTTCATCCTTATGCCGTTGACTTCATTGAGTTCCTCCGCCTTCAGAGCCAGTTTCCCAACCCCAGGACAAAAGAGTGCCTTGCACAGAAATGACTGTGTTTTTCGCTTTCCCGGCTCAAACTCAGTCGCCATTATGCGCTTCCATATTCACCACGAGATCATTAAGCATTAGGTACTCAGAAGCTCAGCTACTTTGAAGACAAGTACCTTATGGACCGGGTTGACTTGACTTACTTGACTTAAATAGGCGCTGTCAGCCCTGGGAGACCACGCCACTCATCGGCCCGAAGCCCCGCTTCCTGCACATCTTCCTTTAGCTGGTCGCCATAGTGTCATCTCGCCCAAAGGTCTTCTTCTGTTGGGGCATGCCACCCATACTGCTTGTGCTGGACCGGGTATTCAAAAATAGTTTATGCGTCTTTCAAATGTTGCGGCCTGGTACCTTGTCACTGGCTTGAAGAAGATCTGCGTGGGTGCAGCTTCTTCAAGCCTTGGACAGACAAGAACATGGTTGTCGTCCTCACTGTTGCCCACAGTCGCAGGTCAGGTCCTCGTTCTCTGCCCCACCGACACAAGTTCGCGTGGCATCGTGTAACTCCCGTTTTTAGCCTATTGAGGCTCCGCACGCTTAGCTACAGTATTTATTTATTTATTTTTACGTTACGATAACATAAACATTTTCTATAAGAATTGTATAATACATTAATTATGGCCCCATCTGATACCCCCACTTTCGTTTTGCTTTTCTATTTATAGGCTCGTATAAGGAAAGCCAAATTTCATTAAATTCCCGTAGTATGGCCCAAAATCGAGTGCAGACAGACTTACCGACAGATAAACCACATTTTTGATTCCTGGAACCTCGAAACATGTAAATCCGTTGAAACCCAGAAATCGATCTTTTCGACCATCACAAAGCTTTCCTTATAATCCACTAACGTATTGTATATAAATAGAAAAGCAATAAACCCATATTTCTCGTTAAAGTCAACAATTTAATAAAGTATTATTGTACCTTTTACCGCGGGGTTACTAGTATATTAGTTAAACACGTTTAGAGGCAGATAATTAAAAAAATTCTTGGATTACTACTGGAGTATCGTAAATCACGGACCCTACGGTTGAGGGGACGGTGGGCTATTTCGGTAAACTGAGCCCGTGTTTATTTGCATCCTCATGTAACTTTGCCCTTTATGTGTACCTGTTATACTTTTCAAATGGTTACAATCACCTTCGTCGTGGGTGGTCACTGTTGCTAGTGCACCGTATCCAGATTTGGAGTGATCGGTGAAAGGAAATTTGTCGCGAACGGGATTCGAAAACCGTAGTCTCCACCTTGCCGGGATGGCATGCTGACACTTGCACCAGGCCAAACTCACCCGGTCTAACTCTTAATATACAATAGTTTGGACTTTGGTGGTTGAATGCTTTAAGTGACTAGTAGCAGGTTTTACCAAAATATTTCCATCACCTCGGTGACGGATTGTCGATTGAGTCACCTCTATGTGAGTGTGGACAACAAGGTCGTGCGGACACTGCGGATTTTCACCCGAAAGGTTGTTTGCTCGAGTCCCACGCTTGTTACATTTTCTGACCATGCTTCGGAGGGCATGTATAGCAGGTGGTCCCTGGTCTTCCCAGCTGAGTGTAAGACAGACATTTTCACCCGAAAGGTTGTTTGCTCGAGTCCCACGCTTGTTACATTTTCTGACCATGCTTCGGAGGGCATGTATAGCAGGTGGTCCCTGGTCTTCCCAGCTGAGTGTAAGACAGTGCATTATTATTGTAGTATAATACTAATCCAAGATGTTGGATTGACATAGATGTTGAATGCCCATAATACCATTTCCTTTATGAAAATTCTTAGAGGGGGGGGGGGGGCAATTTGAGAAACATTGGTTAAAACTCAAAAGGTTCTAAGTGCTTAAGGTTATTGTGGTCGGCACCCTTGAAATTACCGAATTAACGAGCCTATCTGATCTGCATGATTTGTGGCGGTTGCTTAGAGGGTTGGCCAAATCCAGTTTTATCGTCCTCCCTCAGAAGTTGACACCCCGCAAATTTATTCCTTGTGTTATCGTAATGAAGAATCATTGTTTGCCTTTGAGAATAGAGGCAGAATGGGGTCGTTCCGTACTGATAGGAGACAATGAATTTTTCTGTGCTCTAAATTAATTTTTCAGCATTGCAGAGCTAAGGAGGAATAACCCAGCAAGTTTTTTTAGTCAGCTAATTAATGAGACATAGGTTTATTGCAGAATTAAAAGACATTTCAAAGTCAATAAAGCAGGTTGGCAGGGCGCTATGCACATTCAACCCATAGACTCAAGACTCTTAAGTAGTAGAATCCGGGGTGATGGGTCGTGGTCAATTTAAAAGCGTACTTCGAAGTGTTTCATCAACATCTGCTGTCGACATCTTCAGTGGCACTATACGTAGTAGCTACTAGCCTCCGAGATACCATCTTAGAAGTCTACGTCTACCGCTGCAGACATAGATCACAATATATGCTGGCGAAACGCTAAGAAGATCGCTTATTGATCAACCATGACCCATCAGCCTGGATTCAACTGCTTCATCGTCCCTGCACTCGTCTTCCCCTTGTACAAATTATGCGTACTACTGTACGAGTACAGTGCCCTCATTCCTAATTTTACGGCAAGCCAATGGCGGATCCACGGGGTCATGACCCATGACCCCGCCCCCTAAATACAGTAAGTAAATTCAAAAGATAGTGAAACCAAAACTAAAATTGAATAAAACTCAACTTTTCAAAAAAAATAAAACTTGTGACCACCCCCCCCCCCCAAAAAAAATTGGATCCGCGCTCGCTGCAAACCCGGTATTAGGTACTGTATTTGCTAATTTCACACTCCGACTATCAACCGACATTGACCCAACCATTGATTCAAATTAAATGTCCTCAACTGGTTGGGCAATTCCATTATGAACGTGAGTACATAATAGAAGGAACTCATGTAGGAGTGGATGACAGTGGGTTGGGCCCCCCCAGTCCTTTTGAAAGAACCTGAAAATCCGAGTACAATATCCTATGAATGAGTGATTCGGTGACTGTCGGGGATCTCCCCCCATTTAATCATTCCATTGTTTCAACAAATTGTAAATTATTGTTATGATTTAATTAGATGTGATTTTCATTGTACCACTACGCCCCCCGGCTGGCTCCCCCTGGCGTTGAGTGGGTGCACCAGTCTGTTGAAAACCGTTTCAAACCTGTTTATGTGCTGGCTTTTTATTGTTTAAATGAAGTTACTGGTATTTTAATTAATATGTTCTTTTCTAAAAGTTGAAACCGATCGGGTTTCGTTGCCTTTGCCTTATTGCAACTCAATTCGCCTCCTTTTTTGTAACCTGAGAACTTTCACATTGATTCTCTCTGGTCAAACCTTTCTTTTGTTCAGGTAGCTTAGCTCAGGTAGACTAAGTCCTGTTTTTGCTTCACCACAGTCCGGGTATCGTATCATTCGTTCCACCACCGTCTGACGAGCTTGCCCCCACCTATCAGACCTGCTAGTTTTTTTTGGATTCTCTACCATGTACATTGTCATTGATGCTATTATACATAGGAAGTACAGTGTTCAGATTGTTCTCTTTGACTAAGTTGCTGCAAGTCAGAGATTCCAACATGAAGCGCTGTGTTGCTCCACTCCATTAATATTTTAGATCATACAGTTAGCTTACCACTGTACAATAATAGTATCAGTTTAAATAAATAAATAAGGACTTTTTTACTATCTGCTTTCCTTGTACTTTTCTTTAAGCTTTTAAATAAATTTACTCTATGGTTTATTCAAGTGTCTAGGAGGAACTACTGCAAAAACTACAGTATATACTTCCCTCGCTCTCTAATACTTTATGCAGTATTTCACTGAAAACTTTTTAAACTCGCCTTGATCCGCATATGGGAAGTGACGCTTAGAGGGCTGTATTAATGGAAGAATCGTAAGCAGGAAGGTACGATGTGAATGTAATGTAGAGGTTTGACCAGCATCATCGGTCCCTGGGGACACTTTCCAATACTTCATTAATCTCCTGCTGAAGGGAAACAGCAAAAACGTGGCAATCCCGCGACAAACCCAATTGATCCAAATGGCAATTCCCAACAAAAACTAACCCCCCAATGGAAAAACATTAGACAGAGCGAGAGAGCCATAATTCAGGGGGTGAGTGCCGACAGCGGGGATGTGATTTCTGGTATTTACTTCGCGCAGACAAAGCAATTAGGGCGGGTTGCTGTAAATCTCCTGTGAAAACGTGGTGAAAGTAACAAACAACGATAACCAAAATAGAAAATATTTACCAAGGTAAAAGCCTCCCATTGGGGGAACACGCACACAGACCCTTATCCTTCACGCAGTCAGCGATAGCTTACAACTTTGCACTTTTTGCAGGAAAAATTAATTATTGTGCTCTAGCTGCGGTTTTTCGTTTGACATGGCGTTAGGGGCTCGAATCTGATATAGCCGATTATAAGTATTCCTTGTATAAGCAACCCTGCAGCATCTAAAGTTCATTATAATAAATAAATAAATAAAAACTGTTAGTACATCACCCTACGCTAATATACGCTACGATAATAAAACAATATTGATAATATGTAAACAGGTATTAGAAACTATTGTAATATAGTGATAATCATAACCAGTGGCGGTGCTTGAAATTTTAAGGCGGGGGGGGGGGGGGGCATGACTTCTATCTGGGGGGGCCAATAAAAAAACAAAACATTTTTTATTGGGAGCAGGTATATTGTTCAATAATTCTGCAATTTAACAACATGTAAAATACCTCAAAAGTGGGGGGGCCCAGGAGGGGCCGGAGAAACTGTTGGGGGGCCAGGCCCCCTCGGGCACCCCCGTAGCGCCGCCACTGATCATAACGTACGTCCTACGGTGACATCGGTGAGGCATTATATTAGTGTGTGACTTACTCGGAAATCGGAATCTGCCTGGTACTTTAACGTCGCTTATTTCGAACAGTTGAAGATCTGTTCATAATCTATCTATACATTATTATCTTCTATTTCTCATCTCTAAAACCGATTTGTTCTCTCCTCAGCTAATATTGTACTATACAAATTATGAACTGCTTACCCAAGCCTACGAAATAGTGATTATTAATAAGTGCCTTATTGTATTACCATAACTTAAGTGAATAAAAGTGGTGCTAAATTTTGGATACCATGGCAACGTGTATTCGCCCCCGCAAAAGTACTCCGCGAGGGTCTACTGATGACGTCAGAAGACTGTCCCTTACACAGTCCCATAAGAACATAATACAGGTAAGACAGAAAATATTAAAGATATGTTCCCAAACTCTACTTACGATACATACGATACAGTCTGTGTTCTTAAGAGTACATCTGAGTTCAGTATTTAAAAAAAGAGTACTTAGTATATTTACTGTTAAATGGGTCAAAATCACGCCGAAAATACACATTAACATTGTATTGTAAATCTGGGGGCCGGGGGGTTTGAATTACGAGCTGTTACTTTTTAAAACAATATCTTTTTGAGGTTTTCGCAGAATTCTTATTTTTTTGAAAGCTACTAAAAGCCACTGCAAATCTAAATTTATGTAAATAAATAGCTCATTTTTAATTAAATTTATAAAAATAAATATTTTGCTTCTTACATGTTTCAGAAAAAGAGTACTTTTGCGTACTCTAAATGACCATCAGTTTATAGAGTACATATGCATGAAAAAGAGTACAATACTCTGAAATAGAGTAAGTTGGCAACCTTACCCGTAAGGGCCGCACCATCCGTTTTTTAGCATTGATACATAAGAAGAAAAATAGAGGGTTCCTTTATTTTTTATGTATTGTAGATAGATAGAAAGATGGAAAATTTATTTATAAAAAAATAGGTGGACATAAAACTACAGAGCTGTGTCGCATCAACCTATTATAAATATTAACAATTTCTATGTAGCATGTTAAAAATTAGCAGTCTATTGTCCTTGTGCAGTAGTCGCACCCTACCCAATTCAGAGGCCAGTTAGTTGCCACTCTCCTAATATAAAGACATTTTTAATTTAATTTAATTTCATTCACTCGGCAGTCTTGACTCTTGAATGAACTATAGGCAGCCTTTTTAACCGTTCACTTATAAAATGCCGTTCAGCAGGTCACCTATCTGAGACCTAAGCTTGCGCGTCAGCACGTTGTAAATGGATTTGTTTTGTAAATAAACACACTGACACTTAGTAAATTGCTGAGGAGCAACAATTCGCCAAAGAAATGCAATAGGCTACTAGGCCGTTATTGAATACTAGAAAATACTGATGACTTAGTATCCACACAATGCTAATAGCTAGTGACCATTTCGAAATACGATACTGGAGTCGGGCTAATATTGCTATTACTGTGTATAATGACAATGTCTTGAATATTGGGAATGACGATTTATTATATCTATTTTATTGTCTGGGACTAACGTTAATCCCGACGAGGCAAAGACAATGTGTTTCAATTAAATCATCAATGCTACAAGTGATAAAATGATAAGACTAAAACTCGGGGTTAACTCATTTGGTCCCCTGTGGCCACCACATTAATGTTGTTGAGATTGATTTATAGCTTGGTAAAAGGCGCCCATTCCATTGACCGGTTAGGGCTATTTCCAAAAACGGTGACGTGGTAGCAGACATTCAAGACTTAGGTGGCATTTCCACCGATCTCGCATTGCAGAATGCAAATGACATTGACGGAAATTAGAATTTTTCTTTTTATAGAAATCTATTAAAATGTTTGTACTTAACATATCCCATGACGCCATTTTTTAATTTTAGTTTGTTTGGTTGTGATTTTACTGTATGATCATTGATCAATTTTAACTATGGCATAGAGGAAAATAAACATTTCCGTCAATTCTGCAACGCGAGTTCGGTGGAAACGCCACCTAAGTCTTGAATGTCTGCTACCACGTCACCGTTTTTGGAAATAGCCCTAGCCGGTCAATGTAATGGGCACCAAACAGCATCCTCATATTGGGCAATAGAACCTTATCCTTATGCCTTTTCACTTGTAATTATAAGGACGCGGGAAAGCATTGTTGTGGTTTAAAAAAAAAACAGCATGCTGCATTTTAGATTAAATTAATGCACTGAAATAAGGAAAACAAACTAGCATTTTCAAAATACATTTAGTTTCGGGTTGCAGTTCGTATTTCCGACGCATAGCCCAGACTAAACTTATATAAAGCTAACCTAGCCAAACGATAAATTCATAGACAAGGCTATTAGTCACTGAAAATGTCAAAGGAAGCAAGCGATGATTTCTTTTTTGCCCAGGCAAAGCTCCAAAAATTGAAAGCATTTTTTGTGATTTACTGTCGCCTTAATGAATGGAAATTACATGCAATAGCATCGGCTCATTACCAACATCCGGACAACCTTGATTGATTGATAATCCTCATCTTAAGCTGCGTAACTTAGTCAGATGATATTGTCTGTTTAAAACCACATGTGATACTGGATCTCTAACAAAAATGAAGAGAACAGAGAATTCTCGTACCACAAGATTTCTCCGCGCTTTTTTAATGAAATAATGTAGCCAATGCGATAGATTCGATAGTTTTAAAACTACTACAGATAATTGAGAACCTATTGATAGCTTTTGTTTTACATTATTTTAATTTTTAATTTATTAAATCGATACATAACTGTGCATTGTTCAACATTTTAATTATTTTCCTTAGTATTTTTATTTATTTATTTTAAGGCGCGGGTCGGTCTATGACCTATGTATCAGGTGCTATAGCAGACAGCAGTGGTAACTTTCAACTCGGAATTCTATTGGGGGCAATTTCACCATTGTTCAAATTTCACAGAAGCCTAGCATCAACCTCAAAAGCTCTTGAACTAATCTAGTTAGGTACTTAGAAACTGCCTCAGAAACTGTGGGTGGGGGGGGGGGAAGATTGGGAAACACAATACTCTAGAAACTTGGAAAACACAGTCAAGTTGAATTTGTGTAGCCTCAGCAAATTTCGATTTCTTGTTGATTCCCCCTTAAATTGCCAATTATCTGTGTAATTAAAATAGAACGCCGTCGTCGCACTTCAAGTTACGCCGATCAAGGAAAGGTGGGGGGAAATGGAGAAATGTGTTTATTTTCACGGGGAGCGGCGAAATCAAAGGACGTTGATTTTCGACTTTGTAGAGAGAGGCGGATGTTTATTTATGTACATCGTATCAATAATTCCTTTTGCCTTATAATGAAATTATTAAGTTTGCATAACCTGAAACTATTGGCCCGGATTACCCGGGATGAAAATCCCCCTGGATTATATGTCCATATATTATTATATATAAGGATATTATCGCCGGAATCAGCTGCGGTCGAGATGTTCAATTGGGCTAAATTCGAAGATTCTATCATGGATCAACTATCTGAGTAGCTACAAATTCAGTCTTCTGAGATTCAATCTTCGAAGTCTACGTCGCAGTTCTGCCAGTGTCGTTGACTTGAATGGTACTCAGGAGCTCAAGTACCTCCAACTTTCAAGAGAAAAGTGCAAATCACCCCCAAATATATTATAGGCCAAATTTAATGACATTCATTCTACCATAACATAATACTGTGTAGGATCTCTTTTTTTTCCAAAAAAAAAGAACATATACTAAAATAACCATAGCCTCATTAACATTTAAACACATTATCTAGACTTTGTTCAAAGGGTGCTGATGAAACGTTTCGAAGTTTACTTTGAGAGTCGAATTCTCCTATCCCATCATTTGACGGCAGTTGAAGAAAATATATATACAATATAATATACATATGTGTAACCTACCTTACGATAAAATGAATAATATCTATTTACCATGCTAAAAATTCATTCATATAAATTTAAAAAAATATAAGTCTGTGATTTGAAGGTTTATTTGTGGGTTTATCGAAATCTAGGTGTACCGTCATCATTTTAATATAGGCCAACCTTACTAGTTTCAGATATAGTCGAAATTTCATTATTACCTACGCCAGGCATCTACAAAATACTTACACACTAAAAGAGACGTATTCAAGATCATTATATTTTATAAAAGCTAGGACCGTGAAAACGGATTTAATTTTTTGTGTGCATTAAATATGGCGACACTGAATGTAATTGGGCGGGATGAGGGGCTGTTAACTTTTGGAAAAATTACGTGCAGTTGGATCTCGTTAACAATAATCAAGTTGGCGCCAACAGTCTGCTTGTGTATCATATCTTGCGTTCTTGCTATAAAAATTAACTTTTTTTTTATTTTCCCCAACAATCAAACCAATAAATAATAGAGTAAATAAACGATAGCCTATAATTATATTATATAATTATTATAGTCTATTTGTTCCCTGATAATATGGAATATATTGCAGAATATTTTTTTTTTCAATACGCCATAGCATTAGGCTTCTGCCATCAGCTTTTTTTGCAGCCCAATACAACACATAATCTGGTGCCGATCAGGCGCGGATCTTGAATGCGATCAAGGAGGGGGCTAAGATTAAAAACGAAAACATTTTGAATAATAGGGCTGAAATATTGGGGTTTTACGCATTTTCAGAGCAACAAGGATCCTATATTATAGGTAATTAATACAATCGAGCACAAGGGGGGCCCCGGGGGTCTCCCCCGGGAGAAAATTTGTAAAAAATAAGACTGAAATAGTGGGGTTTTATGCATTTTGAGGAACCTAGGGGGGGGGGCTGTAGCCCCCATAGCCGTAGATCTGGTGCAGATATATAATATACATAAATATTGCAGAATATACTTATCCTTGTGAGAATTTCCTTGGTGACTTCGTGGAACTTGGAGAACATCATGAGTAGAGGAATGTGGATTTTTTTTTTTTTTGTGTGTTACCTGTGTGCACTTAAGCCTATTTAATCTATTGTGCCCCTACAACAAAGTATCTACATCACTTCTACATCTCTTCCTCGAGAACTATCTCCTTCAGGAGAACCAAGATCTTGAGGGGATTTAGAAGTTGTAGGTCTTTTACCTGTAACTGCAAGCTTCCCGAGCATGCTGCTTTTCTTCGTGCGATTGTATCGCAATGAAGGAGAATGTGCTTGAGGTCCTCCACTCCTTCATTGCAGAATCTGCAAGACTGTAGTTGTATCCCCAAGAGACTTCAGATATATAACCCTAAGACCAAAGACGCCAAGGCCTGTTCTTGGTTTTGTATGTCCCAGCTTAGAGCCATCAGTAAACCACTTGATTGTGTGACTATTGAGAATTCCTGCTGATTCGCAGTATTCTTTCTTTGTCCCTAATATAGTTTCGAATTCCCTCCTAAAACAGTATTTTGGATGGATTCTACCGCTTGGCATATCCAGGCAGTGGTCAGACGTAGTCAGAGAGGCTGAGTCTCTCTTAACTGCCCTTCCACTCTTAACCACTTCCACTTTTAACCCGCTCCTAATAATGCCCTTTCGGCTGAAGTTTCCACTGCAACATGGAGGGGTGGGAAGTCCAGTACTATCTTCATTGCTGCAGTGGGACAGGATTTCATAGCCCCTGTAAAGCATCATGTTAGAGAATACCGGCTTCTGAATTTAGCCATAATTTGGATACCTAATTCAGAGAAAAATTCTCATGTGGTTTGATTTTGCCGTGTCCATGAAGCCATGACCAATGGTATGGTTACAGCAGGAAAAGACAGGCTGGAGGAATGTGGATCATTGCGTTCTTCTTCCTCTACTCATGATGAGAATATACTTAGATAGATAGCTAAAAAGAGAAGATTTTAAATTTACCCTAAACTTTTCAGTCTTACTAGTTTTGCTATAATAGCATACTACCTGTTGCCTAAATACACTAAGAGTATTCGTGGAAGAATAAAATTGTCAAAAAGGTTTACCTGCAGAGTATAGTGACACTGTGTCATTTCGTATAGTATGAGTACAGTAATTGAGAATTTTTTAAATAATTGTACAATTTAATTCTCTATCGCTTGGTCAATTAATTGTACAATAATTATCTCGGCTCACAGACACAGAGGGGGAACTGTAATGATATGGTTACGTGGTTTTGAAGCATTCTGAAATATCACCGGGTAGAATGAAAAGTGCGGTTAGCGCTACGGGTGGCCTGCGAACGAATGAAAAATGCCTGCCTCTATACACATACAACATTTTGACTCCCCAGGCCTATGGGGCTACAGTGAGGGGGGGAAATTACCTGCCTCCCATCTGGAACCCAGCATATGCGCCTACTCTACTAGCCCCCCTCCTGTTTGTCTTGTTTTGTCCTACAACAATAATATTGCGGACAACAGCAGTTGTTATCCTGGGGACCTGGGGGTAAAGAGGGGGGAGGAAGTTTGGGGGGGGGGGGGTCTCGTTATAAGCTTGATCGAAATGTTCCTTTGGGCGGATTGTTGAAATAAGGACGGTATTGTATTTCATTACCTATTTCTTGTTGTTTCTCTTTTAGGATCAAAAACACCCAACCTGAGGCTCTTGTTATCCGAATTAAATACCCTTGTTTTCTGTAGTAGTCAATTTTATTTACATTTCCGTTGATATATTTTCTTCTGCTGTGTATGGTATTGTACAAAGCATCTACCGTTATTTGCTTACTTTTAGATTGGTTGTCCTTCACTGCGGAAGTGGGGTTCTTCTTATTAGCATCGAGATTAATTTATAGAAGGAGCCCACTTCAATAAAGAGGCACAACCAAGCACAGTCTTCTTATTGGTTTGTAAGCAAATGGCGTCAGACCTAATCAACAAAAGGTACAAAAATTAGTAAATAGCAAATTATATAATACTATAGCTTAAATACATGTTACAGTTTATATTACTTTATTATTTTTAATATTATTTTGGAATAATGCTACTTTGTCGAAAAAGTCTTGTAATCACCAAATCATACACCTCACACAGAATGGCTTTGATATGAGAAGTCTGTGGTGGCGTGGCGGTGGATTGAGGGTCATGCAAGGGAATTCCTTTGATAAAAAATCGTCTGTAGTATCTTTCTCGATTGATTCTAGAATTGCAGCCATATGTGTTCTTGTGGTAAATTGCATCAAGTCCACCGTTTTAATTAGCTATGTCCCCATTTATGTTCATTCATTCAACGTTCATGTTCACCTTGCGTTTCACGGTTCCGGTTACCAATGATACAAGAAGGGATGCTGACGTTTTCAAAAATCTAATAAAGTAATAAATGACCATCTAACCTTGTCACCCATTGGTTCCCGCAATTTGAAACTCGAAGTTGAGTGTGAAATTTGAAGAAAATAGGACAAAGCCCATTTATGTTCATTCATTCATCGTTCATGTTCACCTTGCGTTTCACGGTTCCGGTTACCAATGATATGGGAATGGATGCTGACGTTATCAAAAATCTAATGAAGAGTAATGTATGACTGATCTATCCTTGTCACCCATTGGTTCCCGCAATTTGAAACTCGAAGTTTAACGTGAAAGTTGAACAATTGTGGACAAATCAAATGACGTGGTTCCGCTTCTGAAAGGAATCAAATATCGTAGCTCCAAAGAATATGAAAAAAAAAAAATGGCCGACAACCCAATGATGGTCTACGCTCGAGGACTGGTGGGGGATTATCTACCTTGACCATAGCTGTGTTTGCGATATTGAGGTCTTCACTATGCCCATTAGTAACATTTTTCCCGTACCGAGAAAGATAAGGTATCCATTAAGATTGGGTGGACCTAGGCCAGGCGGAATGGTTTTCATTTTGTGAGTCTCAAACCTCAACCTTTCGTTTCATATTATAGTTCTCTACCATAACCTGGACGATTCCTGACGATGACGCTCTAAAGAACATTAAAAGTAATTCTCTGAGTCATCCAAGGCCGCAGTTTACCATCTTACCCACTGACCTTAGACTATCTCTTTTCCATGGTAATATGAAAGATATAATTAATGGGCTAAAGGTAAATATAATTCTGGATTCCTTTCCCCCATAATCAGTTCCGGTTTAAAAGGGAACCATGCACACAGTCCCAAGACTTGTCTCCGAGAAGGGGGGATGTTGTTAAAAATAGACTTGCACCTTATCCCATATCGAAATGATTTCCACAGCTGCGACTCACTTGACAGTGACAGATGAGCCGTTGACATTAGGAGATGGGTTTTTTTACTTTTCGCCTTTCCCCCGCAGGTCGTTGAGCTAATAGGACGAGATTAAGAAAAAGATTCCCTCGTCTGATTATAATTCTCACTGTTGAATTATATAGTAATTATATATGGGGACCCCAAGTTTTGACGGGAAAATTGTCGTAATAAGACACAACACAGGACTGTTTTATTTTGAAAATATGAGTATGTCTATCAAGGATAACAATAATGATAATAAATTAACTTAATAGTGGTTAGTGCAGTTTCCAAAATATTTTGTAAACAAATCACGGCCTAGTCTTTTTGACGAAATTAATGATTTCCTTAATGCCGCAAAGATTATATGAAAATGGTCAGATGAAATATTCATAAAAATTCAAGCTTTCTCAAAAAACAAACCCGGCTGAATTACTAACACATATTCCATAAATTAAGCACAAAGTACTTTATCGTGTTTTTTAGAGTAATAATATTGCAGGTGACAAAATATGGACTTTCTGCGAAAGCTTGATTTTTTAAATTAAATTTTTCTTATCATTTTTCATAGCTTTACGGCTGTAGAACGAGGGATTAATCAATGTAATCAAGAAGACTAGGTTGTGATTTGTTTACAAAATCTTTTGAATTCTCTGCCTTAAGCTGCCGCCTCCCACTAGGCAGGAATATTACTTGAGATTGATGTAGTCGTTGATAGAACTGCAACTGGCGGGATTCCTTCGATTTCCTGCTTAGATGCTTCTAATAAGGTTATTTCTTTTGTTCTAGGTGTATACAGACTGGGCAAATCACTACTTAGAGAAAGCACACTGCAAAAAACATATTCAGGACCTGCAAGTTGATGTAACGGACGGAGTGGTTTTAGCTGAAGTCATTGAAGCTGTCAGTAAGTGAACCAACGGATTTTACCAATTTCAAGTAGCATAATGATGAAGCAGTAGAATCCGGGATGATAGACCGTACAACTGAGTTGCCTCTGAGATACAATCTTAGAAGTCTACGCAGTGCCACTGAAGATGCCGACCGCAGATGTTGACGAAAAATTTGGAAGTACACTTTTATATCATCCATGGCCTACTGCTTCATCACGTAACTCCGGCCACGAAAATCTTTGTATTGTAATTAAATGAAGTAGCATAGCTAGGCAATAGATTTAGTTCATATGGGTTATAGGTTCCATTTAGGAGGAATGGCATGGCAGGCTCGATTAAAACGGTTATTGCAATATTAAATTTTAACGATTCCCATAAAAGGATTTGTTATGCATTGCTGATATATCAGCTGCAGTACTTCTTAAAAAAACAAGTTTAGTTAACTGTCCTATACATAAATTGCAGTATTATAATGATAATACACAACACTTACATTTAACTAACTTTGGTTGAAGAGGCAACCTCCTCGTTATAACCGAAATTAGAGACTTATATAGAAAAATTTACGCCTGACCGGGGAGTCGATCGTGGGTTCGAATCCCGCCAAGTCCCGTTTTTTATATCCTCTTAATTTCGGTTACTGTCCTTTACTCAATTAAATTTACCAAGGGCGAACGTTCTATCGTAGCAGACTACAACAACATACAGTAATTTACGACTAGTATAACCAATCGCCATTTATCTGGAACTATTTTGATGGCCCTATATTCCAGTCCTATTATTCGTATAAGTGGTTTCAAGTCGTCTTGTGTATAATCTAGTCATTAATCAGACCATATTTCGGTGGGGTCGTTACTAGAAACCGATTACAGTCCACCCCCCCCCCTCCTCCCTCAATAACCGTTATCAACATTTCCGGGCACCCTCCCCCTGAAAGGAAAGGGTTCTTCCAAAGTTACATTAGAGAGATGCTTGCCCTATGTTCTCAAAAGTCCATTAGGCCGGACTTGAGCAATAAAGCCATAAACAGTTGGGTTCATAAACTGCACGACACCCCATTAACGCTCAAATATTGACCATAAAAGCTGTCCTCAAGAAATCCCCCTTATCTTTCAAAATTACTTGTTAAGTCCCCAGCGAAATTATATAGGCTGTGCAGCAGGCCTATAACAGTATTAATTCTCCGAGTTTTCTTTATGAGGTTTCTTTGTCGTTCGTGGACGGAATGATCCTACAGCTCTGTATACAAATATGTATGCTTCAGCACTTCTCGGGATATGAAGAGTTAACACGATCGTCCGCAATTGAGGGGTGTTTCTGCCTGTTTTTAATTGTTTTTACTTAATAAGTTTGTGTATTATTCTTCTTCCTCGACAATACAGCTCGGGGTGAGCTTTGACCTCTCGCTCTACTTCTCTCCAGGTATCCAGGTCTTTGGTCTTCCTCGCCCAAGCCGCTACTGCCGTCTTTCGCAGGTCTTAGACCACCTCGTCATCGGTTTCGTGGCCTGGCTTGCCGTCTTTTGGCCTGCGTTCTCGCTCATACTGAGTTTGGAGCTCGGTGTTGAGCCATTCGCTCAGCATGTCCATTCCACCTAATTCCTTTGACTTTCAAATTGAACGATTTATCCTTTTTCCTGGATCGCGTCTCTCTCGATGCTTGCTCTCTTTCTTCTGACACCACGTTCTTTTACCCCTCCGTACGTAGCCTTACGATGGCTCTTTCAAATGCTCACAGTTTCGAGGCATCAGTGGCAGTCGGGTTTTTTATATAGCACAATAAAGTCTGTGCATGGCAGTTGGCGCTCTCAGAGAATACTTATCCTTCTAATAAAAGCACCTGGAATAAATGATAATATTTTAGTGTCTAATTTATGATGGCTTCAATTCCTTCAATTTCATGATTATGCAACCATGCGCACATATCAGTGGTGTACCGTATTTGCTTATACAAGACAAGGACATGACGATTTTTATTATCGCCCTCTTGTTACTCCAATTTCAACTGGTAGCCTATTTTAATATTATACTCTTGGTAATAAAAAAATACATACAGTAAAGTACTAGGTCGTGAGGCTGTACTGGCCAAAGTACCATAATTTAAATTTAAAAAAAATCTAGTCTTGTACCTGAGATGGGTGATTTAACTAGGTGACATATAAGAAGTTATCGTCTTAGGCTCACTAGCTTACCCTATTGTACGCGATACTGTCATAGTGCGCATTTGGCACATTAAGCTGCAATAAATAGGTCTCTGGGAAGTGATATACAGTACGCCTGGTTACTTTGTACTGTATTTTAATGAATCCATTGGTTCAATTTTGGGTAAGTTATCCAGTAAGTGGGTAACGTTCCATTCATTGTACGAGTTAAAACTTATTACACAGTACTTCAATACCTTATATATTATTGTTCTTCTTCCTTTACCAAATTTCTAGCATTATTCTAGAAATCCTCCTTATCCATTGTTCTTCCTCCGCTGTTTCTTTTAACTCTAAAGCCCTTGAGGGGCTTTGGCCTACTCCACAACACTTCTCTAGTCATCTCAGTTTTGCACGAATCTCGCTTAAATACATTGTTACACTTAATAATTCTTTGGCAACTTTTCATAAATACTCCGTTGCAACCTTAAAAGTTCGGTCTTTACAAAAGATAGGCATGCCCTATAACCAATAAAGTTTTTGATGGAAATAAAATCACAAAATGGAAGAAAAAATCAACAGGGCCGACAGGAAGTCTGACGACACCAGCAGGAACGGGAAGTCGATAAATAATTCGATTGCACCCTCTGATAGAAAATTCTCCTGATAATGGAAAGAAGCATTAGCTGAGGGGCAGTGCGGCCCCCTCCCCGGTATAACATTAGTATCGAATATTCGTGAATAATTGACGATATTCAACTTGTGGGGAGCAATCACCATGCGGGTATGGGGGGGGGGGATGCCTAGCCCCAAGGCTAGCAAGGGTCCTACCCCTACCTTCTTAAACATTTTTACAGTGTAAAGAACATGCGCCCGATTAATTCCGATCCCTTGGGAGAGATGGTTAACAATTTGCATGGCATTGTAAAGGAAATGAGAAACACGAAAAGGGGCACAGGCCCGCACAGCAAAGTAAGGCTTCGTCCAATAATGAAGATATTGGGCATACATTTTGACTATATTTATTTTTATATATCTATATATATATACTATGAGGTACTGGGGAGTTATTGTACAGTAGATGCAGTTATTATAGATGAAATAATAATAATAATTATTATCATGTAGTTCTTGATGTGGTTTAAAATTAGGAATATTCAGCAATTCAGTAGCCTACTCATTAATAGCAAGTATGCTCTGAAAGTGATTTACTACTTTTACTAAACATCAGGGTTTATGTATCACACATTTTTGCTTCTAACTAAAATATATCATTACATATTGTAATTGTATAGTAGTAAACACTGCTAATTAATAATAACTTCTCTGTTTACAGCGAACTTGAAGATTCCAGATGTTAATAAAAAGCCGAAGACCGCACTTCAAATGGTAAGTTTTTTAGGATAAACTTCTATGTACTTATTTAATTAATTCTTTAGTTGTCATCATGTAGATATAGGTAGCCTATTGATACAATACAGTACAAAATTTATACACTGGTGATCCTGCGACTAATTACCATTTTAAAGGTACATACATAGCCTACAATAAAATTATAAATAAATAAATATAAATAATGACTTTTGTTCTATTACTAAGCCAACTAAGAGGAGTCTCTTTTACACTAAAAAGGCAGACTCGGGAGCGCCTGCTTTACATGCCCTCCGAAGGTTGACCAGAAAATGTAGTAAGTCAACTAACAACATTTACGGTGAAATTTAGCGTCCGTACCACTACTCAACGTCTCCTCACCATCACCAATTATCACGCGAGCCAAGTTCCCTCCCTTAATCACCACAACGCAGCTGAAAGTAAACTTTCGTTACAAAATAGCGCTCTGAGTCTGGGTAGGCAGAGACGAAAACATGGGTCGACCCAAAAACAAATTTTCTCCGTTTTGCATCATGGCATCCAAAAGAATGGTTCTCTTTCCAGTCTGCAGTTTATTAAATTTCCGTGACCGGAAAGCTAAGACATTATATACCTCGTGAGACTATCACTATCAGCTTCTTATGAGGATGTAAAAAAACGAGTAATAAGAGATGCTTAGGCACATTAAGGTAGAAGCACTAAAAGTCAAAACAATGGACCGAATTGAAACGAATTCATTAATGTTATAGGGACCACACGTGCGATTGGTCGTGCGTAGAGGATCAGGCCCGAGCAGTGAACCCTATTGGTGCCCTTGGATATTTACAGGTTCAAAATCATTTTTTACCCTACGCAGGCTACGTAACCATTTACAGCTAACTCTATTGTCAATGCCCTATGCAGTATAGCAGTGATTTGACGCATGCCCAAATATTGGCAAACTCTATATGAGGAGCATTTAAATGCAAAATGCGGTTTTTCAAAATAAATCAATTTTGAGTTAGTGGTATCACTGAAATCGTCGCATTGACTGCTACAAAAAATTTAATAAAAAGTCTGATGCAATTACTATATTTTTACAGAATATTAATTAAAATATTACATCCCATACTGTAGAAGCATTTAGATTTTAAACGTTTTTTGTCTCTCTTGCATTCACAGTTTCAAGTGGCAAATCGCCTTTTGCATACTATGTCAGTCCGTCCATCTGTCCAAGAATACCCCTTGCTATCCTTATGCACAGGGGTTCCTACTCAACTAAGAGTAATGAAGTCCCCCCAGTCCGTGGTCACCCTAGCCCACTTGACCCTAACTATCAAGTCGTAGCATGATCATCTACCCCCGAATTGAGTCCCGGTCGAGGCGAAAAATGTTAGCCGAGCTTCCGCGACCGGCATTTCAGCAGGGTTGTTGTAAATATTATTAATGTCGCATGTCACACTTCAGCCCGCACGGCTTTATTCATCATCATATCACTTACAAGTAAAAGGGCGGATTTTGAGAGAAGGGGGGGGGAACAAACCTTGACTAACAAGCCTAATGTAAAACAAGACAAATGATTTGGTGAGAATCTAACTCTTTATAGATGTTTTATTTCTTGCTTACTTATTCACAACTGTCAACCACTCTCCCCTCGCTTTTATTATTTCCACGAGCGTACATATTAGATATTGGCTAAACTTGTCGGAAATACAACTATTCTTATCTGATGTGAGTTGGGAATTGTGTGAGATGGTTTTTGGGTATCTTTTCTACGGTAAGGCATGCCCCGACCACAGCGGCGCAAAATAGAACTTAGTTCAGCTGCCTAGCTCCCTAACCCTAATAAGTGTTATTCCTAGTTAAGTGTGTTAAGTCGAGTTAAGAACACTCTTGGCAACGGAAGACTAAGCTAACCAGCGTGTTAACTAAACGAACTTCAGCAGCCTGATCATGGCGATTATAATACCGGTATTTATTTAATACCCTGGCATTACAAATGTAAACAAGATAATTTTATAATGGAAAGTGCTATTCAAAGTTTGTTTGTTTACATTTTTAATACCAGGGGATTAAATAAATACCGGTATTATAATCGCCATGATCAGGCTGCAGGGCTGGTTAAATAGTGTTAAACTGGTTAAGCGGCGCTGCGATCGATATATTTTGAATGGAATGTCAGCCGCCACCAAATTTCTTTATTAAGGTGAAGAGTGAACCTCCAACACCCAGAAGTCCGCACTCACGATCTTTGGTAACTTGGATAACGCTTTTAACTCGATAACTTCAACATTGTGAATACCCTATTTTATGCTATGCGTCTTGGAAGCCAGCAAAATCTCCATATGAAATCGTAGGCGATGCCTCATTAAGCAATCACCTTTGAAAACACGCCGAGGCATTTACTACGGGTGAATTAGTGTAGAAAACAAAAAGCCATGCCTCAACTATTCCAGGAAAAAGATTCCATGGGTACCAATGTACTTCACGGCATATACCTAGTTAGGTACCCGTGCCTATATTTATTATATTCCAGCGTCAGGGCCCATTAGAGTACCATCTCATCCACGGAATGCTTTGGAGCTTATTAGGATCTGTCACTTGTAATGATTTTTTGAGTTAGTCAGCGTCTACCTAGAGAGTGGGAACTAATTAGGTGAATAGACTCTGAGAATCCATCATAATCTGGTTCCAGTGCGTGAGCATGGCCTGGGTTGTCTAAAATTTGACCTCTGATCAGTATGAGATATTGAGATATACTGTACTGTACCTATTGTGAGTAACGGTTAGTCTTAGATTTACGAAATTCAGTCTTAAAAGTGTGCATCTCGTCAGAAATTAACAGCCTGAAAAAAGATTTGGCTCATTAATGACATTGTATAATTCATGCATTATATATTTTCGCCAACTTAGGGTCTTGCTGTGTGCAGTA
This sequence comes from Psococerastis gibbosa, assembly GCA_963971405.1. Taxonomy (NCBI): domain Eukaryota; kingdom Metazoa; phylum Arthropoda; class Insecta; order Psocodea; family Psocidae; genus Psococerastis; species Psococerastis gibbosa. Next base: position 29,606,141 of record OZ020484.1, read on the forward strand.
GAAAACGTGGCGTTCCTCCTGTCCTCATAAATCCTTTATTTATTTATTTATTTAATGAGAAAATATTTAATTCAATTAATTTATTATGTAATGCTGTGTTTTATTTATTTATATTTTAATTTTTAATTGTGAGTGATACTACTGTACGTTGATTCAGCTATGGGGCTACTGCTGATCTGTGTAATGTAAAATTGTTTTCAATACACATATTATTATTATATAATGGGGTATTTTTAATTTTTGTTTTTGTAGTTTTTTCATAAGTAGTAGGCTATCTATTTTACGTGGAATTATATTATATATAACTTATTATAATTTTTACTCAAAGCAACGGTAGGTACCAAAAATTAAAAAAGTAGCCTAGTAATTATTAAATAGAAAATGAGAAGTATTAAATTTCGTGGTGCCAATTTCCTACGGGAAATAATAGTATTTTGCTAAGCGTTATACAGTCGCGATTTTCTGACGTTTTTTTCCATTGTAGCCATACAGCTAGCAGTAGATTTGTTGTCGGTTTCTTGACGATTTCGGAAACTGGCGTGAAGCTGACCACACGAAAGTGCACGGGTTTCCCCTAGTTACGCCAGATCATAGAAATATTCTAAAGTAGACTCTATGGGCTTAAACCAACCATTCAACAAGTCCTATTCCTACAATGGAAAAAACGTCGGGAAAGCGCGACTGCGAGAATAGTCCGTGTGTACCGGGCCTAGGGGAACTTGATTTGTACAAAGAACAGTCGTTTAGGGAGGAGGCAGTTCCAAAACTGTCGGCAATCGATGTTAGTTACGGACACATATTATGTATCATAATGTAGAGAAGTTTTCCTTCTAAGAGATGCGACATTTTTATTATAGCTCTACAAGATTATTTCCTGGGCAATTCGAATTAGTACAAAAAACGCGTAAAGGGGATGCCCGATTTGTTTTTACGAATATCGGTTGGACCGGATGTAAATGTTTAGTTTTGCCAATATTTGGGCTGGGAGTAGAGATTTAATTTATTTTTAAAGCAATTTGAAGTATTTTAGCTTGAGGTGCAGCAAGTTTACTAACACTGCTCGGACCATTAATCTTGGTTATGCTCCATCCCATTTCTCGCTCCAGCCTTTTAGCCAGGTGTTCCATTCTTCATTCACATTCTTGCTCGGATAAGACAGGTGGATATTTTTTTATTTTTATATCATTTTTCATCTTCGACAACATCTATTCTTCAGTTTATTACGTCATTCATAACCGTTCTTTTCTTTCATCCCTTTATACGGTGAGGTGACGGTGCCCATTTTTTTTGGGATTCCTTCGATTTTTATTCCCCTAAACCTTTCAAACTATTTCTATTCCGTGCTGTTTTTTTAGTGATTGGTTTCCCCGTGGAATAGTATTTTGGAAGTGCATTTTTATAAAATTATCAATTCATCAATCGTGCATAGTGCATGTAAGATTAATATGGGGACGACGATTTAGCCGATTAGGTACGCTACTATTTGACAATTAGCTGTATTTCTCTTGTAATTCGTCAGTTCTTATGAAAACACCACGTAAGTCATCATCCAATGAAAGGCAATGACAGGAGAACTTATCCCATGCCATAATTTACATCTCATTGTAGCCTCGATTAGTTTTTTGCACGCGAATCAAGACAAAGCACGCGTTTGCCATTCCTTCCTTGATTGCTAACCTTAACGGTTCATGTCGCTGACTGGAAATATGGAATAATTGATCATTTTTTCGGTCAGGAATCGAACTCACTATCGTCCACTTATCAGTAAAGGGTTCTACCATGACCGTGGTGTCCAAGGGGTCCGGACCCCCTCCAAAATAAAAAGGGCTTTACAATGGACAGAATGGACTTTTAATAATAATTCCTCATCTAACAAACAACACACTGCTTTAATACAAGCATTGGCAAACTGCCCTTAGACGGTCACTGGGCAACCCGTTATCCAATGCCCTCCTGATCGCAGTTTGCCACACACCACCAACTAATACCAAACACAGACAACAACACCGGCAACTACAAACCAGAAAGCGCGTTTACCCACACGGGTCTGGCGCTTTATAATTTAAAAAAAAAATAATAATAATAATTTTTTTCAAAATGTAAAAAAACTTTTTGCCCCCCCCCCCCTAAACGAAAAACTGGGTTTTACTACTAAAATTAATTTAACATGAGTCATGTTGACCCTGTGAGAGGGTTGCCAGGCGCCAAAGCATTAACACGGTAAGTTTAGGTCCTCATCTTGTACTCTGATAACAGAAATCCGTTTTTGGAGTTTCGTACCCTCGATCTCATGAAGTTTCGCCCCGTTGCTGTAGCGAGTGATATCATTGGACCCCACTCTTCACAATTATTTCGATGGTTACTGACATATGACAGACGGACGACCCTATATTAGTGGTGCAAGTGTGCCACGCACAAGGGCACTAAAGCCGACAGTTTAGATCCCTGCCGTGTACTCTGATTAAACAAAATGTGTTTGTCGAGCTTCGAACTCTTGATCTCCGGATGTTTGGCCTCGGGCTCTACCAGCTGGACTATTTGGGCCCCGCCCTAACTGACACAAGACAGGTTGACGACCCTGTGTGAGTGGTGCCAGACACCAGGGCATTAAAACGGAGAGTTTAGATCCCTTCCATGAAGTAGGAGGCTCGTAAACGCCGTCGGTGATTTAGGGTTGGCCTATGTCCTTTTTTTGTGACAGAAAGGGAGGGTCCCCAGGCGGCTTGAAATCTAATACAAAAGTTAGTGTTTTACAAATGCTAAGCTCGGAATTAATGCTCAGTAGCCTATTTCCGGTAATGCAGTGCCAGGGTCGGTCTTAATGAAAATGTCAACAAACCATCAATGTTAGAGATCCCCTCCCTCTGTAATTCTACAGTCATATATTATTTTATATTCAGTAGAATAATTTTCCGATTAAATACCAGAACATATAGCTGGATTCACATCGTCAAAACAAAGCAAAAGTAAAAACTAAAACCAAGAACCGGTGCTAGTGAACGTGTACATACCTATTTATCAATTAAGATAGGTACTGTAATAGTTCCTTGGTTAATAATAGTCTAAGGGTCAAATTTCGAATTTCCCTATTCCAAAGCACTGAATTGATCATTGGGATGGTTGCATGGTCAAGAATGAGTAGACTAATATAATACGATACAAAACAGCAATACTGGCAGGGTATGCTACGCTATGTAATGGGGCATGAATTTTCCTATTATTTCTTCAAAAAATAATTTTTTGTTCAAAACCTAATCTTTGCTTGGGTAAGCAACCTATTCGGTTTTGTTACTCTTCTTAACACCTAAAACATACCTATAGTAAGGAACCGTCGATAGAAAGGTTTTGCAGTAAAAACAGTTTTTAGTCATTTTTCATGAAAATTGAGTCTTTTTTTATTTTTTTGTCTCCAGAACCAAACTATCAAGGGGCAAGCACCCTATTGGGTTTTTAGACATTAATAACGTCTACAATATACGTGAATTTAAAAATAAAATCGTTGGATAAATTCAAAATTTCGACGACCACAAAGCTTTCTTTATACTATTGTAGGCTACGTAGAAATAGGAAAGTAAAACTAAAACGTGTCAGCCTGGAGGTAAGCGTGCGTTTATAATAATATTTAAATTATATTTCATACGTGAATATAATAACGTTGCGCCAATGTAAAGGACAATTCTGATGGTGCTGTATAAATAATTTTGTGAGAAATACAGTATATCGCCAAAATCTTAGCTGAATGAATTCGTCTCACGTTGGGCGATTTCCCATTGTAGGGCAAGCTACTGCAGTTGGCCTTTTGTCCTCTTTGAAACGTATTATATTTCTCGCCCTTTTATATCTTGATAAATTTTAAGGGTGCCTGAGTTTCCTTTTACCCTTCGTCTTCGAGGGATCGCATCTCAGTTATCTGGGTCTTTCAAGCTTCAATGCACTTGGAACTACTATGATACTAAAATAATTCGTAGACGTTTGTTAATTACAGGATGTATTCAGTTTTATTATAAATTTTAATTCATTTTTTAAACTAGAAGCTAACGCAAATATTCATTTGTTTGAGAAAAATCCGCGTATGCGCTTTTTTTTTGTTTTCGCTCGTTGCCCCGGCTGTTAACTGTACATCGGAAGATGCACAATTAATTTAACCATTGGATGAATACAATACTACTTCATGCTGTGCAACAATAATATTCCGACCAGTTCAGATTGTTTATGGGCCTAGTTGACCAGTATACTGTTGGTAGACTATTACCTAACATAGAGGAATTAAAGGCCGCAAAAGCGCCACAAAGAATAATGAAGTCGGCATTTCCCCTTTGATCATTAGAATGTACAATAGAATGGACTTTCTGTCGATCACCATTTAATTGCTTGCTTTTTGGCTAATTATACTGACCGCTACAATACGTTATCTAGATACCCATTATGTTCGTACTTGAAACTACAATAGCTAGCCTGTATAAAGTTACTTTTCCCTTCGAATATTGCTTGCACTTTTTCATCTGTCAACAATTAATTCATTGATAGATAGAAATATTACAATGGGCTTATTGTTTAACGACTGGAACGTAGAGGTAAGATGCCGACTATATTAATTAAACATTCTAGCCTATCTTTGAATTGCATTGCAGATGTCTTCAAAAAAGTTCGCTTGAGAAATATTATTATTATGGGTGTATAGTATTAGTGAATGTACATTGTTTATGCCTATATATGGCAATTAATATAGGAGCCAGTCTGGCTTCAAACTTGACCTAGACGGTAACTACTCAATAATTTCGCATTAGGATTTAATGCAAGTCTCCATTACGACGATAGCGACACTGTCGAAGTGTCACTAGACAGCTATTATCCACAATTATCGTGCAACGTCTTGCTATTTCAACATTAGGTTACCCTGTCACATTTACTTATACGTAACACTCTCCAAGATGATTGAGCCCCAGTTTCCGGTGAATTTTTAATTAACTGTAATGTAGCATGAACTTTGACACATGAGCACATGATGGTGACACTTTGACATGACGGCATAGTCCGATTCATATAAAAGTGTTAAGTTCAATACTCGCAAGAATCTTTGTAGGAACGCACGGAGACCGCAAGTCGAACAAAATGTATGTAAAAAGCAAGTAAAAAAAATTTCGACAAAGCAAACCACGAACAGCTCATAACGTGTCGACAATTATGTTGTAGAAAAGGAATTGATAAAAAGATAGGCAATGTCATAAAACTAGTTTTAATAAGTATTTAATATCATCGCGTATGCGACGTGAAGATTGAGGAATGAATTGATAAAAAGATACGCTATTTAATAAAACTAGTTTTAATAAGTACTTAATATAATCGCGTATGCGACAACTTTTATCAGGAAATACTCTGGATAGTTTTCTGCATTTATGTTGTCATTCTTAGTTTTATGCAATAATGAGTGGCGAGTGGACTTAAGGAGCAAGTGGTGCAACTTGTCAGTGTTGTCTGTTTTACAAATTACAATCATTGTATGCCTACTCCTAAACGTTACTATGATAATGATTAATGATAAATGTTTTACGGAAATTAGAAAAAGTTGTGTCAACTTATTTCCGGATAAAATGTCCAGATGATGTTGCCTTCCCAGCCTAAGTCTAGGCTGCAGAATGTTTTGTCTTTATAGTTTGATGATTACTGGCTACTGTAAATTTTGCGTAATTTGGTAAAACAAAATTGCACCATGAAGGAATTTAAATTGTACTCAAATTTTCTGTATAAGATTTGCATTTTGTAGGACTTTTAGGTATGTTTGCAAATAAATGGTTATTTACATTTATTTAATCTTAAAATCCTAATCTTAATTGTTATCTACAATTGGCCTTATTTTTTTTGGGTAAACCTGTGTAGTTAGGATATGGAAGGAAAAATTTTGATTTTAATGTGAAACCCCCCATAAAATAAATGTCTAAAACAGCGCCTAGTGAAATTTGGAAACATTGTAACTAATTTTCTCTTCCCGTTTGAAATGAAATTATAATAGGCTACGTGTTCTCATCCATTACTGAACTCATAGATTCATTGGACACAAATATTGTTAAATCCCGAATTATTATTCGTGCGTATAATACAATTCTTAAGCTGCAACGGAGGGAGAAAGTCTTACGAGTGTACAAAATCAAATACGGTGTGTCATGAAAACTTGAACGTAGAGCTGTCAAAATTTAAAATATCACATCGCTTAGCAGAAATGCTCCTCTATATTTTGTTATATAATACGTGCCTACCCATAACACCGATTATTGAACTTGATTTTTACAAATAACGGTAGGTGAGAGTGTCCGGTGGAAGGAGTTCCAAAACTGTGACCAATCAGTGTTAGTGACGGCGACATATAATTTAGCAAAATGAGGGAAGTATTAACTTCTAAGGGATGTGTCAATTTTGATAGCTTTACAATGGATATCCCTTGCGAAATTAGACTTTGTGCAAAAAACGCGTAGCCGAATTTGCTCTTGGTACAATACATAATGAGTATTCAAACCAAAAGGTTGAGGAACCTACTTTATACGGGTATGACGTCGCACTGACGTAACCCAGGTCCACGTGCTCTTGTTATGATCTCCTGGAGGAGAGTTTCCAGAGCTGCGACACTCACCCATTTTCCTGGAACTTTCCCGACTTTATCCGACCCACTTCCTATTAAGGTTGGGAAGGCGATGCAGTGTATAAAGTGCATTATGCATATGGGTTTGTAGTAACTCATCATACAGTGCTGATGAAGTCATATTTCACAACTGGATGAGATGTACTGGGGGTATTCACATAGCCCCGGTCCCACCTCACTTAGAATTCTTTTTGTAAGGAATACTGGCGCATTGTTGTGCAGTGGAACATAGGGGTACCACCACATTTGACAACAATGAACACGGTGCAGAATTTTGAATTCCTTTTAATAAGGGGCAGTAAGGCGACCAATGCCAATGCACTGCGTTGCTCCTGTATTTCTCACGATAACTTGACTTGGGACCGGTCCTTACTTGTGGAGGGAAAATTCGGTGGGGAAAAATTGACATGAAATGTAAATAAAAGAAATATAAAAAATATCCAGTTTATTTTATGTTTTCAGAAATCGTTCACGAACTTGGTTAAGTCGAGCTAATGACTGCCTTTGCAATTAAAGACAATTGACAGCACGACAAATAGTAACCATGCCTGGGCTTGTCGATTGTCACTTGTATTGTAGTACGTGTGATATATAGTGCTACTGAATTACTGACGATAATTGACATTGGAAGGAGACTTGGCTCGCTCGCTGCTGCGCGCATCAATCTAAAATATCTGACTTTTAAAAATAAATAAAAAACTATTTTAAATCCGGCTCTACTAAATAAATATTGAGATTGGTGCACGCAGCTTTAGCCCTAGCGTTCCGAATAAAACGGAAAGTGAAAAATAATATCTATAAGGCTACAGTAGATAAAGAAACGTATTTAATTTTTCTGACTTTTTATAGTTTTTGCTTACCCCTCTAAACGAGGCACCAAACAAGCCATTAAATTACAACCTCAACAATGATTAATTGCGTCAGTCATGCAGCATTTCTATTTGTACCGGGCCTGGGGGTAGGAATGTAATTTGCCATTTTCATTTGCCCGGAAAATGGGAAATTGAACCTGAAGTGCAACCTGCTCTGTAAATCCTGCCGCAGTGTATTCCATGCACTCCAGGCCACCGTTGCATTGGAGAACCTCTGCCAGCGACTCAGTGTGCCCGGGCCGCTTTAATCTAACGGTTGTTATCCGCGTCTTAGTCACAGTTCGTGCCTCAAAATCAGGTAGGCTACGTAAAGATAGGATAGGTCGGCTGATATGGAGTTTCAGGCATCATCCTTTTGTCAACTTGTAATTAACTCAAAATTGGCTATGAACTGAACCTAATATGTTTTTGCCTTTACTTATTTAGTAACACTTAGCCAATTTGTTTTTCTGCCAACTTCTTGTAGTCTGATGCCTCTTCCTTAAATACTGGATTTTGACACATTTATTATTGTAGGCTGAAGTAAGAAAAGATACATAAAAGAAATTCTGACTGGTCGTTGGGAATGTCTGCCGAATGGATCAAACTTCAATGTCGCATAGTTGGAAAACAGGCTACTTCTAATCTTGATTGTATGCATGAGGATCGCTGTCGTCTCTGTTACAACGTAAAAATATTTCTCATGACATCTGTTATAGCCGAGCTTTATTGGGAATCCATTCCTGGCTAAGCCGAAACACATGAACAGGAAGGGTTGACGACTGGCAGTTGAAATTTGGAGGAGCGTGGTATTAGACTTAACGTACTGCCCATTTAGAATTTTGTATTTGTATTATAATAAATTAATAATGGATTAATGAATAATGATCCCATGTTTTGCACATTTGAGGAGCGGCTGGCCGATTCTTGTCCTTATAATTCGAGATTTGAATCTGAAATGTCTCTCTCGACAATTTCGAGGACACCAGCGCCAAAACAGGAGCACCATGTCACTTATTTCTTGGGGAGGGAAGTCAACAATAAAATTGACAAGGGGCGTGAAACCGAGCAGGTGTTCTTCATGGAATATTTCGAACACCCTTCTTTTTTAAGTATTATTGTGTACTGTAGATATACTGACCTATCATCTACATAAAGTCCCCCAGAAACTATTTAGGGTTTAAGGACCTCACCCCGAGCTGTAGCGGATTGCTATAGTACGAGAAGAGCAGATATAAAAGAGTTTATGCTGTCAGAATTCGCTTTACTTTTTCCGTGCCTTATTCCACTACGAGCGGTCGGCGAAAAGGCATTGGCGCTTCCACGGTCCTCTGTGTAGGCGTGTTCCGGTGCTTTAGTATCAGGTGATCCACAACTGCATGAATCTTTCTCAGCAGCGTCATCTTCGGTCTTCTCCTGTTTTCTGGGACCACAATCTCCTCAACCCTTTTCAGGAGATGATTCTCGACTCGCTTTTGGACATGCCCAGGCCATAAGCTCTCTAAGTCTGATAGTGACAAAGCATCATCATGGCGGACTTATGGTACACCTGCGCTGATGCGGTGAAGCTTTAGGCAGCGCACCTGGGAAACCGCAAACGTGAGTGGACTATCAGTCAGTAATTACGCACGTGCGCGGGGTGGCATAAAACTATCAGTTCCGTCACGGTGATTCTGCGGGGTGCGCACTCGCCCGTGACTTTTGCCCGTCACTGGTCACGGTCTGTCACATCGTCACGATTAAAAGGTGATTCCTGTCAACGCCTGTTGTATGTCACTCAAACATTAATATGCTGCTTAGCTATGTCTCCATGCATATTCTCGCCTTCTCAGCTGGAGAATCCTACTAGGCACCGAGGGAAATTTAAATGGCGGCTATTCCACCGACCTCGTTTTTCATAATGCAAGTACATGACGTGGTAGCAGACATCATTAATAAGTCTCTGCCATATTTTAAGGAGACTATAATGTAGATACTTAACTTATCTATTATAAATTAAGTTATAATATGGTAGAGACTTATTAATTATGTCTGCTACCACGTCATGCACTTGCATTATAAAAAACGAGGTCGGTGGAATAGCCGCCTAACAAGAGTAACAAGGCTATATGTCGTGCGCCCTATAAGTTTTTATACTCATTCGCCGATATTCTTCACTATGCCAAACATACGATTGACATTCTTGTCCGTACCCCAAAACTCATTTTGAAGTCGTTCAGTGTTAATATGCTGCGATATATTTGCAGCATTTTTATGTAATTTTTCACTATTTTGACTGAAGTTGTGGTATGTTCCCTTCTCAGTCAAAACTCCTTTTTTTAACAATATTGTGATCGTATTATATTGTGATTATATTAACCATATTGATCAAGGCAAGGCTGGGCGTGAATGTGTGCAAAAATGTGAGTGTGAACGTAGATGGTAGCGAATGTGAATTAGTGTGACTGTTATCTTGAATGGAGGGTATGACTGATATTCTGTATGAATGTAGTCTACAAAATTATATTTAAATTAAATTATCGTTGATATGTACAATTAGGTGTAAAAGAGGGGCAGAGAAGCCTCGCTGCATCTAGGTACTTAATTTTTTTTCAATAAAGAGTTATTGTTATTATTATTATTATTATTATTATTATTATTATTATTAACTTAAAAAATTAACTAAAATAGGAGAGATAAAAACGAAAATTAAAAAATGGCTTTTGAATTAAAATACTTCGCTTTAAAACTTACTTTACTTTTTACTTTAATTAGTTTACTTTACTATAATTACTCTTTACGTTAACTTACAATTTTAAATGGTATGAATTAAACTGATTTGAAATTAAAACTAAGTTTTTTTTGCTAACACAGACGTGAAATAGAAAACATGTTGCATCATCTACAGCGTTTACTGTGCGAGCCCCCGACAAGTTGATTAACTTGGGGGCCCACAGGTTATTTGTATTATAAGGGTATAATTGTTATTTTATAAATATATTCCTTCGGCGCAGGGGAGTACTGCCGAAGAAGAAGAAGAAGAAAAAATTATAAAAACTGACATGAAAATAACAAGTTAAAATAAAATAAAAATAAAATAAAATAAACATTATAAATAAACAACAAAAATAAATGATTAAGCCTTGTTTAGCAGCACTGTATGAGTCTTTTGTCCCAAATAAGCGCTAGCTTGGGGATGCGGGATGGTATATTATGTATTGTATTTTTGTAATATATGCTCCTTGTCCAGGGAATACTGAACATGGAAAAGAAAGAAGAAGAAATGGTGCCTAAATAATCCCATATCATATTTATTTCATTATTTTTAATTGTTTATATAAATACATGGGCTTTATTATCCGATAAGTTTTATAGGGAAATAGCGGATCCTACAAGTTAAAGGAGACTTTGCCGTTCAGTGACCCCAGAGATCTCTGAAATACTTTACTGGACAAATTCTTTAATCCGCGCTGAGGCTCACAAACAGTGGTGCTGACATAACTTGAAGCATACGAAAAGCGGTTTCCGAGCATAAATTAAAACAAGTTGGGTTTTATGACTATCTCCGTTTTTTTTATGATGAGGACTTTAAAATTGAGCTACTTAGACAATAGGGTACGGTTAATGTAGAAGTCCAGAGTTACCATCCCCAAAAATGGGCTGCTCTCTTCTTAAGTTGAGCTTTGTAACTGTCTTCCCTATTGGGCAATGCAGCCTGACTCCGACACTGTATAACGCCTCCCATTGTGAAATGAAATATGGAGAAGTATCGGCAGAATAGGGTATTCAGATTAGAGAGGTGTGAGCTATCTCTGGCTAGTGTGAAGGTCGCCCCATAATCTCATACACGTGGTAGGTACAATCTACTGCAGTCCGTAGGCTACTCATACCTAGAATATACAGGTACTACTTTATTTTCTTCCTCTTAAAGATTTCTTCATTTATGTAGTATAATATGCTACATATTATTTTAAAGGCTGTTAAAAGAACCGGTCCGAGTTTACTCGAACATGCTTTCCAAGTTATCAATTAGTAGGGAGAGAAAATGAATAATTTCATGGTAAATAATTTTCCTACGGTTAAATTTCGGATATCTCGGGGGGGGGGGGGGGGTGTCCACCTGACGTCACTGGAGGTGAGGTAACCTCAATATATTTAAAACACATTACAACACAGTAATAATGGCAGGGCAGGCAATGCATTTCAGCGTGAAGTTTCTATCATTTTTTAAAAAAAAAAAATTTTGCGCAAAAGCAAATAGGTTTTTGGGAAAGCCAACTGTCCGGTTTGTTACTCAACTTAACACCTAAAACATGCCTGAAGGTAGAAATCATCGATAGAAAAGTTTCGCAGAAATATTATTTTTTAGTCATTTTTCATTAAAATTAAGTTATTTTTATTTTTTTTTACCCCCAGAAGCAAACTATCAAGGGGTAAGCGACCCCCCGCATTTTATCAACATTAAGAACGACTAGAATATATGTGAATTTAAAAGAAATCGTTGGAGCCGTTTTTGAGAAATAATTTTTTTTTTAGTTTTTTGAGAATGAAACCCCCCCAAATTGAGTTAGCCCCAAATAAAAAAAATGGTCTCGAGGTATGATTTTTGTGAACCTACATGTCGAATTTCATCAAAATCGACCGAGTAGTTTGCCCGGAAATCGACGAACAGACAGACAGAGCGACAGACAGACAGACATTTCGTAAAAAACACTTTTTTGGGTTCCTGGGACCTGAAAACGTGTAAATCCGTTGAAATCTCGGAATCGAAAATTTCGACCATCACAAAGCTTTCCTTATACTACGTATAAATTGGAAAGCAATAACAATAACCGAATATTGGCGTGGTTATAACTAGTAGGAAAGAACCCGAACCTAATATTTGTAGTGGGTCTGATGCATTTTAAGTTTGTTCGTCAGGTAAAGGCTTAAGTACTTACTTACAGTATGTCACGACTTCAAACTACAGGTATGCCATATTGGTATTGATTAACACTTCTTCGTCATAATCAGCGCTTTATGGCTTCATATTGAATGTAACAACTTTTTAAATGAATAATATACATTTCATTTATTGTATTCTCCCATATTACACACTCGAATATTGAAACATTATTGTTCCAATATTTGATCCAATAAAGTGTAATACCGAATTTCAGATTCAAATCGTATACTTCAACATTTAAACATTACAAATATTTCTTCGATCTAATAAATATTACATTACACATTAGTTTGGCGTAGTCAGCCCAGTGGACTTTTGGACGCTCTAGCAATAGTCCTCCATCACCTTTCGCGGTCCTCAGCCACTGGTCCCCATGCTGCAGTGTCCTGGCGGATCCTGCGTCATTCATTAGGTTCATCTGTTACATTCTGCACCTATTCGCGTTTTAGGTTTACACGATTTGGGGAATTCTGTAAATATTTATGGTATATCACTCTTTTTGGCTCATTGAAAGTTTCTGCAGAGAACTGGCCTATCTCTGCCTTTGTCGCCCATCTGGTACCGAATTTCGTGTTTTTCACGTCTCTGGTCAAATTTAATTATTGTCATAGGCGGAAATAAACCTTGCGACTCTTAATCTGAAAATTTGATACAATTATTAAGGTTCTTTCTATTGTGTTCCATTTCTTTGGTATGAAGTTAGCGCAGGCAATCCTGCGGGTCACTCCGCTAGGCTACGTTCGTTCAGTAATAGAACAAACGTCGTGCCAGGGAACAAACCGCAATCATCTATGTTTACGATACTGTTTCATGACAACAGGAAGGCGAGGCGTAGGCTCTATAAAGGCTGGAAGAAAGCCAAAGCAAAACCACATCTGTTTTCTACCCCTCCTCTTTCCCTCCATCCATTACCCCCACCCCCGAGTTTCTGTCCTAACCTACCTTAACGCGCTGTCCCATGTTTCGCTGATGAGATTGAAGCAATCCCATCAGCGAAGGATTCGGGAAAGAGTGTGCTGACTCCCGTCGTTGAGTGGTTTGTCATTGTCATTTTTGGTGATAAAATAAAATAATAGCAAGCATGTCGGTGCTTGTCTATTATCGTTTGCAGCCGGTGTAGGCTGACATCTAGGACGTGTACCAGTTTGCCAATGGCTAAAAATTCATGCGAAAACAATGCCCAATACCCATGGACTCCTCACTATCAGTAAGGCTCACAAGGGACTACTATAAGTAGGCCTACGTCCATGAAAATATGAAAACCATGAAATATTAATATTAAGGTTAAAACACCCCCGAGGAGGTTAAGACCATGGGTTCCTCACTTCCTCGTGTTACATTCCATCCCCTGGAACCCTCCCGGCAATATGCCCTGCCTGCAGCGTTCTTGATGTTTAAGCCATTACATCGACTAATAAAAACTCAAATACCCGTAGTGTTTTAATTTTATACCATTAAATGACTCATCCTGACTGTACTGGATATCACAATGTTTGAATGCTCTTGAGTCTAGAGAAAGGTAGCATCACCAATAATGAATTCAGTCGAAGAATGCGCACAGACTTGAAATTAAATGTTTCGAAATAACAGCCTGCGGGCAAAGATGATTGAAATTAAGGATAATTTTAGGTTGAGGTTTATATTCCCACGAAATTCGACTCCTGCCCCGAGCTCCCATAGCCCACGGCTTTAAAAAATCCTTTCGCCTATTAAACAATCATAACTCTCGTTTAAATCCATATGCTGTCGTTAGTTTCATGCTTTATTGCTTTTTTTAATGGTAATTTTTCAGTTTCATATTGGTAGTTCCGCCAGAATGGTTGGTATCACTGGATATCCGGGACTTGTTGGTAAACTTGTAATTTCTCTGTATTGGTAATCTGCCTCGTTGCTGGAGGCGGGAGCTGTTCTAGGAAATGGTCTTTTAAACAAATTAGTGTCTGGCTATAATTTTGTTGAAAATCTAGGCCTTCATGGGTATATTTATAGTAAACTGGACCTTTGAGCTGGGGAATTAGCAGGGCTCCCCACCTTTTATGGCGATAAATTGGAATTTCTTCATTTTCTTCGTTGGGTTTGATGACTTTTAAAACATGACATGCAGTGTAGTGGTACAGACTCTGACCGTTCTCCATAGCTTGTATCAACGTCCATCCCTCCATACCTTAGGCCTATATGTTTCCTCCAGATACCCCATTATCAGCTATTTTTACAAGCCAAGTTCTATAATCGTTGTTGGTGTTGTAATAAAAATAATTATGTGGAATATCATTTTTTCTATGGAATGGGACCTAATTGATTGCTCTTCGATCGATATTTTTAGGAGATTAGATTTTGTACACCCATAAGGTTTTTCTCCTCCGGTTTTCTGCCAAGCGTTTCGTTTTTATGAACAGTACTAATTGACAATGTCTTTAGGCTTGTCTATGTTCTTTTCCGTGGTACCATCATATCCACCGGTAGTCGACTGCCGGTACCGTCACTTTTCCATTTATTACTATCAAAGCCTGAAGGTCGATCTTTTGGAGGAAGCGATCGAGACAGATGGGCAAGCACTGAAGAAACGTGACAAAAGTGAACAAGTCCACGTATTTCCCTATACCTTTAACCCTTTCATAGGCCTGACTGCCCGGCTTCGCTATTCCAGTCAGAAAGTCGCGAGGCATACGATGTCGCCGAGTTTCGCGTATTGAATGCTAAAGAGGGTCCCGAATATTTTAACATGAGATTAGTCTAATGAGCTACAATGGGATTATTCAAATTGGCTCTTGAGGCATGACGGATGCAAAATAATGACGGCATTCAAGTTAGCATCAAGACGGCAGATTTTGTGGAATTGGAGTGAGTCATGTCATTCATCATGTACTCAGATGTGGGCTGCGCCCAAACGGCAAGTTTAATTCAAAATTTGCTGACATTTAGGCCAGGTCACACCATTGCTTGAAAAGTCTCGTTAATGACGGCATCCATCTTCCAATGCATGGCGGTGACGTGTTGTATTTGTATTCCTGAAAGAGACGTTCCAAGCGATGGTAACGACGGCACCTATGTCCCAATGCATGGCGGTCACGTGCTGTGTACCTTAATAAGACGTTCCAAGCGATGGTCGGACCTACCTTAGTATACAATCGGACACCAACCCTTTTCATCTTGTGACCGAAATAAAGGGTCCAAGGAAGGGTCCAACAGTCTTTCACAACTATTTCATTGCTAAAAAAAAATAGCTATACATTCTTAAAAATGCTTAAAAACCAACAGTTCTACCTTTTTTTCTTTCAGCAATAATGTATGTTAGGCGCCGATTCCACCGACCGGCTAGGGCTTAATACAAAAACGGTGACGTGGTAGCAGACATTCAAGACTTAGGCGGGGTTTCCACCGACCTCGCATTGCAGAATGCAAATGACATGGACGGAAATTAGAATTTTTCTTTTTATAGAAATGTATTAAAATGTTTGTACCTAACATATCCCATGACGCCATTTTTAAATTTTAGTTTGTTTGTTTGTGATTTTACTGTATGATCATTGATCAATTTTAACTATGGCATAGAGGAAAACAAACATTTCCGTCAATGTAATTTGCATTCTGCAATGCGAGGTCGGTGGAAACCCCGCCTAAGTCATGAATGTCTGTTACTACGTCACCGTTTTTGTATTTAGCCCTATCCGGTCGGTGGAATCCCCGCCTAAGGAGATGACGCACTTCAGAAATAGGAATTACATAATCAAAATTTATAGATTAATGAAAATCCCTCTATAAAGAATAAAATATGATTTTGTACCTATATGTGCAAGAAAAACATCCCAGGGGGAGGGGTTTGGAGACCTCGGGCATCCTGACGAAAAGCTTGATTTTATTTACTGCATGCATTTTGGTATACCGTGTATGCCTAAAAAAGAGGTATAGCTGATGTGTCTGATCCTCCGAGTTAGGGGGGGGGGGGGGGGCAAATAAATTTTAGCCCACCTACATAGGTATATACCTAGGTATTATCCCAAAATTAGGCCCGAGCATCAGTTGTCCCGAGACCTGTAATGGGTGTTGCCGGCCCTGGACTGCAGAGAAGTGTAAAAACTAAAATTTAACCCAGATTTTGATTAGTATGTGATTTGCAAGCGTTCAACGTGTATTCAGACTATAGCAACGTTAACTCATGCAAAATGTCCCCTTGTGGCACCCTACAGAATGGCCTCATAATTCACAATGCTGTTGCCTGAGGGGGGGGGGGGCTGAGGTAATCTATCACCTGTCATGAAATGTCAAGGGATGGGTATTCGTTATTGTACACTAATTTTCACACTGACTATTTACCAGAGGCTCGCAATAAATAATTAGGAAAATAAATGAATGTAGGTGATAACATAATTAATTTCTAATCAAGATTATTGATGGATAAAGGTTGCTATGCTGCTTTACAACTGTTGTTGGATATTTTTTCGTGGCTTATTTATTTATTACTTAATTTGCGTATTATTGGACATTGTCTGTTTGCAAATAAACGTTTATTTATTTATTTATTTATGCTTACAGAGCGTTAAAGCCTAATCTACAGTATATATAATACAGTACATCGTACAGTATATAAAAATGACCCTGTTTTTTTAAGTAGTAATACGAAGTATTATAGTACGAAGTACATAGATAATTTACTATAGTATATTGTCCTATACTGGTTGTGTTATAAACCCTATGCCGACGCCTTAAATCTTGCCCCTAATTATCATAGACGGTCCAATTCAATGAGACAAGCCAAATTTGTTTTGTCTTGTGGCATTCAATGTTTTCTTACTGACTTGGCTTGTCTCGTTAAATCGATCAATTCGACCCTTAATTAGCTGCCGGCATTACGCAGGAACTTGCAGTACAAAATAATATGCATACGGTATATGTATATAACATGCAATATATTTTTTACTTAGTTGCAATGTGATAACTATGAATAACAGTCAATCGCCGACGCGACGGTAGTAAATTTGCCTTGAATATTTTTAATCTCAGTAATATTAGAGAAAGAATATGATAAAAACGTTTTCGTAATGAAGAAGTATATTTCCATTCGTGCAAGGAGGAACTGAATCGCTTCTTTAATTATACTGTCATCTTGAATCTCCATAAATTTTCCTTATTCCCATTTTCTAAACTTCAGTTTTATCCACTGTATTACAAGGAAAACGGTTGCACCAACTTTCAGAGAGTTCAGCCATATTTAATTTTTGGGTTTACGAAGTGTTTCTAACTTATATTACCATGAAATTTGATATTAAAACAAAGTAGACCTACTTAATTCTACACTTTAAATGCATAAGCACATACCGGTACATTATATTCTATTGCACTAAGACTATACAATACCAGTGGCTACTGAAGGATTTGGTGTGGATTTTGGCTGGATCGAGCCGAACCGACAACCGAAAATACATGGAAAATATAGACATCGTCGAGACTGGACCAGACCGGACTGGTTCGCTTCTTTCCTCGGCCCGGTCCCGGTTCTTGGTCCCGGCAGGTCATACACTACCAATGACTCGGGCTTTTCA
Organism: Psococerastis gibbosa; assembly: GCA_963971405.1. Classification (NCBI taxonomy): domain Eukaryota; kingdom Metazoa; phylum Arthropoda; class Insecta; order Psocodea; family Psocidae; genus Psococerastis; species Psococerastis gibbosa. The sequence goes on from OZ020484.1 coordinate 29,624,090, forward strand.
TGCCTTTTCTATTAAGTAGAAATTTTCTTTGATTGTATGTGCAATACAACAGGACCTGCTGTAACTTGAAGACATGACGAACTGGAAAATTTATCTAATGCACAGCGATACACTGAACAGGCGGATCCAATTAAAATGAGTATTTCAGACGGCTTGTAGTACCTAAATGCTGTTCTTCCTGTAACATATGTAGGTATAATCCACGCAACCAAAAAGTGAAATTGGGTCAGTATTCAACTCACCATCGTAAAATGTTAGATTGCAAAATATTTTGTTGAGCTTACTCAAAAAGCAGTCAGTCTATTTTCCCGACTGATTAACAACTATATAATTACAAAGACTTTAGCAGTAGGATCCGGGATGACAGGCCGTGCTCGGTCTGAAAGCGTACTTATACATGTTTTGTCTACATCTGCGGTCGACATCTTCAGTGGCACTGCGTAGACTTCTAAGATTGTACCTAGGAGGCTCCACAATAACTGACAATATAATACAATCTTAGAAGTCTACGCAGTGCCATTGAAGATATCGACCGCAGACGTTGAAAATGATGAAACATTTGGAAGTAAATTTTCAGACCGAGCACGGCCTATCATTCCGGATCCCACTGCTACATCACGATTTACAACTATTCTATAAAAGCGGTTTAATGCACTTTAATGCGAAGTAATAATATTTCAGATAAGAAAATGTAAATTTCCTTTGAAAGCTTGAATTTTTATGAATTTGTCATCTGATAACTTTCATAACTGTGCAGCTTTGGAATAAGAAATTAATTAATTCCGTGAAAAATCCAAGGCCATTTCTTGTTTACAAAATATTTTGAAATCTCCCCGTTATTAAGGGGAAACAATAAAAGACCGTGTTACCGCCTTAATGTCATAGCACTGGTAGCGCCATACATATTAATAGGCAGTTTGTAGTTTACAATGTATAAGCCCATTATTCCAAATACGAATTTAACGCCGCCGCCCACGCGTTTCAGGCATTAAACCTGGGTGGCAATACCCACACAACAAACCTATACCCCATTAGGCCATGCAACTTTTTAAGTCTACATTAACAGCAATCAAACCAATGAATAGCCATAGCAGCAATAGATTTACAATCAACACACACTCACAATGGGGAGCGAATAGGGACATAAAATACATTACGACCTCGAACCATTACATTGGGGCCGGTATTGTCATTTAAATAACACGAGATAGGCATCTTTTTAAACTGCTTTCTTCGGGGAAGATAATGTTTTGCCCAAATATGGCAATGTTGCATGTAAACAGCGCCGTTCGTTTGTCGTTTAATAAATTAGCTGAGAGCACGATCGGCCGGGCCTTGTGGGTAAAGGTTTGTAGCGATCGATGGCCGATAACTCCGGGAGATGTGACCTCCAAGAACCCTGCTGACCCACTTTGCCCCACTGTCATATTAGGTCAAGACTTGCACTCAAATGCATTTATGGGGGAGTGGGGGGGGGGGGGGTATAAGCTTATTGTGGAATATGCGAAGAATAAAATTGCTGTCAAGCCTTGCGAAAGCAACATAGCAGGAAATGAATAAAACACATTAGTATGATCAAGGGCGGATCCAGCAGAAAATTAAGGGGGGGGGGGGGCACAAGTTGTATTTGTAGGTGGGCAGCCCATACTCCTTGGTAGGTACCCCGCACACCATTAGGATAAGAGGGCCTACAATATTTGTTGTTATGTCAATAATGTTGAGAAATGCACGAATTATTCTTACTCCCACCCTCCCAAGAAGTCGTTTTTGTAAATAATATTTTTACTATCTTATGAATTTACTCAATTAGGGGGGGGGGGATCTTAACCCCGTGACCTCCCCCGTGGATCCGCCATTGAGTATGATATAAACTTCATTCATTTCAAACCCGAATCTGACAGCGGTCACAGTATGAAAAATATGAAAGTTGGATTTTTTTCAAACACCGGAGAACATGTTGCTGGCCTACTTTATCCTGTAAACTGCCATATTTGGACAGAACATATCGCACCGCAATTAAATGATGGGGAAATGGTACTTTTTGTGAAATATGGAGCCAAAGGATACGATAATACGAGTGCAGTAGGAAATAGTTACCCTAAAATCCGTTGTTTTTACAGACTTCTTATTATTTTTTTTTTTTAATTAACAAACCAAGATGTTAAATTTTTGGCTCATTTAAGTTGTAGAAGACTACATCATGCATCATAATATAATAGAGTATTTTAATTAATTAATAATTAATTAATAATAAAAATGATTAAGGGCTAAAATTTCACGTATATGTATATACCATGAAAAAACTACAAAACAAGAAATTAATAATACCTTATTATATGATGCATAAAGTAGTCATCTACAACTTAAAAGAACCAATATTATAATAACTCGCTTAGTTAATTTCAAAAAAAATAAGAAGTATAAAATTTCGAGCTGCCAATTTCCTACTCTAATCAAAGGATTTTCAAGTTTTTATTTTTTTAGTGCTTTCAATTGAACATAGAAATCAAAACAATTATTCGATAATATATACCTTTTTTTTAGCTACCTAACAGAATTTTCAAGCTCAATGTTTTGAGTGATCATAATATACAGCTGTTATATAGGCGGTTTCATAGTTAATAAATTTTCGTCTTTGGGCTGAGCTCCTGATTGAAATTCATCCGTCCGGACCGCTAAGGTCAGTTGGCTAGACTTGAAATTATTAGTGGTATTGCATGATAACCGTAATTGCTTTCCTTAACCTTCACCTTCCTTGTGGCTGTGGGTGGCCGTTCTCGGTTTGATTGAAATTCCTCTATTCTGACAGTTTACTGTGGTCCATCGCATTACCCCTATTGTTGAATGAGGTGATTACTTTGAAATGGCTTACTATAACAGTACAATACAATTCAATAATTTAACATATTGAATTGGGACCCTAAAGAGGAGAGAAATTAATTAATTAATATTCAAAATTAATTATTATTGTTTTCGATGCTGTCACAGTCATTACATTAGCTTGGCTAACTGGTACCAGACTTTGCGCGGGCAAAAACGATTCTGCCAAGTGCATTATGTGCCTTGGCTGTTAGCACCCGGGCCGGGGAATAGGCGTGGGAGTGGCGAACATTATGTGGGATACTAATTGTCAGTCTACTACTGTTGCCAACACGGTCGTAAACTTGCAAATACGCGCGGCTCATTCATGGCTGCAACTTATTGTCCAGACAATGTCAGCGACTGCGGGCCCACCTACAAGACTAGGCTAATGCACCCAATTATGTGACAGAAATGATGCATATGCATAAGGTCGTAGCCAGGAAAATGTATCAGAGAGGGGGACTGCTCCCCCTCCCCCCACCCGGAAGTTATTGCAGACGTTTCCATTACTTACTTTTTCCCAGCTTCTATCCCTAGGTGGGGTCAGCGACACGGCAGGCTCTCTTCCACTCCTTGCCATTCTGTGTTTCGACTTTCGCCTGCAGTTGCTCCTACAATCCTGACGTCTTTCGCTAGCCCATCGGCAAGTGACAAAAACTGTAAAAATTGAATTTTTTGAAACATATTTTGATTTGATTTGACTGTTAGCCTGGGCCGTTCTCGTCTTCTTTTTCTTTTCCATTGCATCTCAATATTTCAATTCTTCTTCTTCATCTTCTATGGCGCTACAGCTCGGGGTTGAGCATAGACCTCCAGTACCACCGCCCTCTAGACAACCCGATCCTTAATTGGTCATTGTCTTTTTTCATAGAAAACTCATTGCAGGTTTAACCCTGGGTCGAGTAGTGGTAGAGGAAGATCATGTTGTCTTGGAAAATTTGGAAAAATTCCTCTAACACCAACACCAAGGGCAGGGCATATTTATAGGTCGCTCTCTTTCCGTGGTGCCAGTGCCCAGTATGGTAAACAGCAGTCGCTGGTACATTTCCCCTCTGGGTCGTCCGGTCACCCGCGACCATGGCCTTCCAGCCCCATAAAAGGCGCTTCCATACGTGAAGGCATTACCTCCAAATTTGTTCCATAGTACCACACTGGCGTCTCTATCTCTCTGTCTTGCTGTCTGTGCTCAATTTATTTCCTTTTCTTCCGCATACTCCTCCTCCTCAGACGTAGTTGAAAGTATTGTAAGCCTGTATTTGAATTTGTCCCTAGTAGTAGTATCTGTTCTTGTCCAAATTTTCCCCATATCCCTTCAGCGTGACTCTATGGCAGTCTGCAGTCTATTTAATTTGTTTCTTTTATGTTCTTGTCTTCTTTCTCCCCCTTTTACTGGTATATTCCTCCTCCACATACATGGCTACGAGAAAGTATTAATAAGCCTGCATCTAAATTTGTCCCTAGTGCCTGTTCTGGTCCAGCCTTGTCAGCCTCAAAGGCAGTCTATCTAATGTGTTCATTTTCCTCTTTTACTCAGCATGTTCCTATTCCCCTCAGCCCTCACGTACCACTTTGTGAGAACATTGACCGTTCAATTCCCCCAAATAGGTAAAAAGGCTCAGAGAACATCCATAATTTAATCTCTATGCATCCTGTACTATCGTATTAATGTTCAACAATATATCTTTTGTAATCATCAATTCATGGATCAAGCAAAAGAAGTCGCAGGTGGAATATCATATCAAGAACTGAAGAGGATCGAGGACCGAGTAAACTGGAGGACGATATGCAGGGAGTTGCTGCCAACCAATCGCTAAGATTGTAACCTTAAGAAGAAGAATCATCCAGGGAAAGTGTTCTTCCCCTCCGCTGATTGTCTCCTGCTTCTGAAAACCCTACTGTGTTCATATTTATCGATCTGCCGTTGCCATAGGTATGGAAAATGAACGTTCACTGGCGACACCACCCTTACTAGAGCGTTCTATGCTGAAGCTTTTGGCTTCGCTGGGGTCCAGAAGGAGCGCGGCATGGCGCCACCGTGGACCACCGCGAAGAGCTTCATCCGACACCTTACATCGTCGTTATTTTAACGAATGGGACAGAGTCCCCATGTTATTGAGACATTCATATTCGTATGAATCTCGGAATTTGTCGATTTCCGATGCGAACACCACCATTACTGCCCATATTTATGTAGAAGAGCTCTCGGGAGGCGACGAGTCGTAAATTAGTGCTGGTCACTAACTCTCAAGTCGCAACCTACCTCTCCTTATCTTCTATATGTCTTTTCAACTATTACTTACTGACTATGGAGTTGCCTACGTTGTAGGATGAACGTACTTTAAACGGTTGCTTTTACATGAAGATATGCAAAGAGGGTGAAAGGTTAGTTGCCTGCGATACACAGTTTTTTATATCGTAATCTCACTTAGGTTATTAATGTAGAAATCGAATTCAGAGAGTTCATAGAAAAGGTGACTTAGTACTTAGTAATAAAGAAATTCATCATAATTTAATTTAATAATAAATAAATAATAATACCTACTGTAGTAACTGCCGTAATGAAAACAATAAATAATGTTGCCATGCAACACAAAACCCGGCGGTACGAATGTAAGCCGTCTTTTATCGGTGTGCGCATATATAACAAACTGCCCAATTTAATAAAGACAGCCAAGAACTTGGCAGAGTTCAGAAGGAGTTTGAAGTGTTACCTTATTCAAAGGACATTGTACAACATTCAAGAGTTTTTTGAATAGGGAAGCACTTTGAACTTTTCTTTGGATTCTGTTAAGTTCTTGACTGCATTGTACAATTTAACATTTATTATTTACGCTATTGTATTATAAATCGGTGCAATATAGACTTTCTATTCTATTCTATTCTATTCTAACTACTGGTAACATCATGATGGTAGTAAATTATTTCTCATATCATTAGTGTTAAATTTATAATACAATATGTTTCTGTTAAAAAACTACAGCATTCAAACCCAAGCTGGTTTCGATCATATCTAGATCTAGTCTATGCTTATGATGTACTGTACATTGTTTGATTTTTAATTGGAGAAACATGAAGCACTTTGTTTATTGCAATAATGAAATGGCTTGATACTTGTAGATAGAATCGGATTTTGAGAGGAAAAATAAAAACCACTATGTAATTTCCAATGAAATTTCTGAAACCCCCTCCACCCCCGAAAAAAAACCTGGCTACGGCCTTGCATTCATGAGATCGAAGAAACACAGTGTTTCATTTTCAATTCCTGTTCGCACTGTGCATAGGCCTTGCTTTGTATGATTGATAATGATATTAAATGAACTGACAAATGTTTTTAGAAGAACTTATTTGTGTTGTTGGACCTGCGGCTCGAAAGACAATTCTGATTCCTGCGCCTTTCCTATTTGAATAACTCTGAAAAGATTATAATTAATTATTATGTTTGAGGTGCCGCGCAGATTCTCAACGAGATAAAATACAGTACTACAAAACATATACTTGTATATTCGTTTCCTTTTCGACCATAGAATTGTTCTGGATTGTAGGAATGAATGGGACGAAATGAATATGGGAATTTCGTGTCCTCTAGCTCCTATAGTTCCATATTGTTTTTCAGACTGGAAATGACATACCTAATTATTAGCATACTCTGAGGTGTTACGTATCGTATCAGGTATAAATAAGTAGGTGCAACTGCGTGTTCCTTTCCAGGTTGTCATTGATACCATCTCAAATTTGATCAATGTGGGAATCAGAATGTATTGACTTCCTCATGATGTAATAGCTTCAGTTAACCAATATATCTGAGAATTCATTTGAATATGTCTGATAAGTTAATTGACAGTTACCCAGTGGTTTATCCTATCTGATAGCCGTAGCGTCGCGTCGTCCCCGCGGAACCATAATATTGGCTACATAAATAATGTGTAGGCGTATAATTTGGTAGCCCTTGGCTTGTTGTTACTCGGTTCGCCTCCTTTTCGTAACCTGAGGTTTCGCATTGTGTCCCTCTGGTTGCACATTCCCTTACTTCAGGTAGCTTCAAGGCCGTAGCCAGGATTTTTTTCGGGGGGGGGGGGGTTAGAAAATTCATTGGATATTACACAGTGGTTTTTATTTTTCCTCTCAAAATCCGATTTTATCTGTTATCAAGCCATTTAATTTCGGGGGGGGGGGCGGGGGATTTGAACCCTTGGCTACGGCCTTGGGTACCTTAGCTGTGGTTGAGCTAAGTCAACTGTTTCCGCTTGGCTACAGTTCGGTTATCATCCACCATCCCATCCACCATCCCCTTATCATATCCCTCATCAAGCGTATCACAGACTTTGAAAAGTTGCTGCTGGTCAGAGATTACAAGGAGCTCACTGTGTCTCCTCGACCTATGCGGATGGCTTTTGTTCCATATCCTAAGTCCTGAAAGACGGCTGTACGATCGGTATTGCCTGAAAATGTTGACTTTTTTTTTAAAAAAAACTGATAGTGTTGTGTCTAAAAATTCATTGATTGGTACTGCCAGGCAGTTTCGGCAAGGCGTGCTCTGTGTTTACGAATTACTCCGCGGATTTGCAGCTAACGGTCGTTCTAACAACCTGGGCCGCCCCGGGCCCTTCTCTCTTCTTAACCTCAACATTCAAGGTCGATTCAAGTTCAGTGGCATAAAGAGTTCATGAAGAGCGGAAGTCAGCTGCTGATATATGGGACACTCCTCTACCGGTTTTACTCGTGATGAGGATCAATACTCGTCTAATCTTAAGGTACGACGTAAAGCGGGGTTGCTGGCGTCGGGTTTTTTATAGAGTCATTAAAATACTAGAGATAGTAGGTGTGTGTGTGTGTTGAACCATCAAACAGGGTAACTCAGAGTTTTGTGGCATATTCGCTCCCGCCTGGGATATTTTTTGAATTTCTGGTGCCATCTGTCATGTCTTCTTCGACAAATCAGGGCATGCTTTAGATACTTACAACAGTGTTATATGTTGTATGTGTGTAGCCTGACGATGGCATAGTGCCGAAACAGGTTGTTTTTAATATATTTATAAGTAGTAATGATTGACAAAGTTATTTTATCTTATTTACTAGCCGATAGCAAGGTTTATTTGGCTCCTCAGCCGCCGCTGTGATGAATCTTACGGTTATCACTGGCCAAGTTAACACGGGATGAGGTATTTAATTTGTCCCCCCCCCCTCCAGTCCCCAGGATTTGCAAGATAATTTTCTATCCCAATAACAATTAATTTGAAATAACGAAGAATAAATTCCGTGAAAGTTTTGAAAGTCCTCGGGTACCTGAGAGCTATTAAATCGTTCCATCCAGTGGAAGTTTTCATCTAATTCCATTATTTAATTTACTTTAAATCCTCTCTGAGTTATTTTTAAAGCCTGTGCTGGGTATATTTGGAAGTTATTATCGGATCCCTAATTTGATTTGCCTTATCCATTGATGTGCAAATCCAAATTAGTTTTGAGTGACCGTTTGATTGATTGATTCATTCATAAAATTTGGCTGATCAGTTGCCATTATCATTCATTGACGATGCGATAACTTTTGACACTCCGCATGAAAGTAGTAGAAGAATTTTCTTGGCATTAGCTAAAAAATAAAAAAAGACTATTTATTGCTGGTTTTTATGGACTTTTTATGTTAAGCTTGTCTCAGCTTGTCCGTTACCGCTTGTAGACAGTGTAGATTGACATCGAGGAGGTGTGCCAACGGCCTAAAATTTATGCGGAAACAATATCAATTATGTGTGAAAAAGAATGGAACGGATGAAACTTAAATAAATAAAATAAATCTTGACTTTTTGTCTAGCGGAGTTAGGGCTATAAAGCCCTCTCTTACACTCAACTTTACATGCCCTCCGAAGCATGGCCAGAAAATGTAGCCAGTGTGGGACTCGAACCAACAACCTTTCGGATGAAAGTCGGAGTCTGTACCACTACTCTACTCTACTCTACTCTACTAACCCTCTCTTACACTCAACTTTACATGCCCTCCGAAGCATGGCCAGAAAATGTAGCCAGTGTGGGACTCGAACCAACAACCTTTCGGATGAAAGTCGGAGTCTGTACCACTACTCTACTGGTCATGACTTGACGATATCCAACAAAACAGACGTCTTGCCTCTTTGCTTCCAAACAAAGGCCATAACACTACCTCCAACCCCGCGGCATACTTTGACCTTTTCGGATCGTGCTACGCCTGCAGACTACTCTCAGGCTAGGGACTAGGCAAATGCAGATTTCTTAATCTAAGCCATTTGTAAATTTTTATCGTAAACCGTGACAACTACAACCAGCTCTATGCTCCCCTTTTGTAGTGTTTTTGCATTATTAATATTTTGTTTGTGTTGTGCATCAAGTTTATCAAGTAATGGGCATGTCCGTTGTGAGTTCTCCCACATAGCCTATACTCCCCAGAGTGCCATTCAAACGTCCCATTCAAAAATAAAACAGAACACGAGATTCATGAGCCACTTCTAGTTATTACATCTTATCATATTTTTTCTTCCATCTTATCAATTAACAGTTGATAGTGCTTGGGAGTCGATTGGTTGCTCCTACAGTTTGGTCACCCCTAGATTAATCGCTTGTTATTTTTTAATTTAATTTACTTCAGTGGAAAAGGACCTTTCCAGCCCAAACTTCTTTAGGTTCCGTTGATTGAATACTAGAACGGAAAACCTGATATTTTTACCGTATAGGTCTATATTTATTTTAATTTATATTGTGTTACCTTCATATTCATTTATTGTTCAAAGCGCACTATTGTTTATTTGCACTAAGGTAAGAATTTGGCTGTTTCTACTTTGTATTGTAATTATTGGCTGCACCTCATTTCCACGTGCTAAAAAAGCACACCTATTGAGGGATCCCAATCATCTTTACACGCCATGCGATCGGAGACGTGTCGTAACTCAACACGGGTACTAACCTACAGAGGCGACTGAAGAGGTCAATCGGATACATTCATTAAAGTGTTTGTATGCGATTAATCTTTTTTTTTTAAATAAAAAAAATAAAAATAAAATAAAATAAAATCTACGTTACAATACATAATGTATGCATTGTATTATTTTGGAATTACAAACATGATTATTATTATTATTATTTATTTTTTTATTTATATATAATATTGTAAAGTTTTTACTTTACAGCTGTGTAAAAATGAAAAATGTTAGTGAATGGGAAGAGAAACAAGAATGATTTCACACATACATTTTGGCTCTAACATTTTATTAATTTTTTTTTGTCAGTGCGTTAAAGTTCTATGAGAAGACGTCTGCGGCTGTAGCCTACTTTTATGACCTACCAACCACAACAATAACCTTCAAAATAGATATAACGCGGTTAGTCATTTCAATGCTTTGTCCTGGGCCAATGGGGGGTTCATGCTACACCCGGCTTTAGTGTTGCCTGACTTCATAAAGCTTGGACGTTCGAAACAATTATGAGTCTAACAGGCTTGTACGTCTCGGCAACATAAAACGAGCTTTATGAGTATTTGCCTTCTACGACTGTTAAAGGTGGCTTTGACGATCCATGGTAATGAGAAACACGCCTGCTAAAGCTGTGGAAAGGTTATACATACAATTTTTATTTTTATTTATGTGGATGCTCCCCATGCAAAGACCATTAAAAACATAAAAAAATATTTTTTCGAAAAAATGAAAATTCACGCTCAAATGCATTGCGTGCCCTGCCATTATTGCTGTGTGGTAATGTAATGTCTGACCTATCTAGAATTTACTTCACCTCCAGTGACGTCAGGTGGACAACCCCCCCCCCCCCAGATGTCCGAAATTTAACCATAGGAAAATTATTTACCATGAATTACTCATTTTCTCTATCTAATAATTAATAAATTGGAAAGCATGTTTGAGTAAACTCGGACCGGTTCTTTATTATGGGTTAATTGTAAGAGTGGCTGAAAGGCACAAAATTCACCCATATGGAAGATGAAGGATGATCTCTTTCTTCATTCTGTCTCTTGACCCCTACTCTATTTAGGTTGTGGTCAGCAGCATGCCCGGAAGCTGTTTTCCCCCTGAAGAACCAGTAGAATCCGGGCTGATGGGCCGTGGTCGATATGAAAGTGAACTTCCAAACGTTTCGTCAGCATCAGCCGTCGACATCTTCAGTGGCGCTGCGTAGACTTCGAAGGTTGTAACTCGGTGACTCCGTAGCGAGCCGATGTTGACGAAACGTTTGAAAGTTCACTTTCACATCGACCACGGCCCATCAGTCCGGATTCTACTGGTTCGTCATTCGACTCCGGCCGTGAAAGCCTTTGCAGTTACATCGTTTTCCCTCTACCTGTGAAATTCGGGTTTCGGGTGTTATTTTTTTGTATAGGTGTAACTTGTGTAACTGTACCTGTACAAATATAAATTTATTATTATTATTAACAAATTGCCATTTAAATTAAAAGAATTGAATAAAATAGGGAAAATAAAAAAAGAAATAAAAAATATGCTTAATTTAAAATACAGACTAACTATTAGCCATTTTAGGCCAAATTATTCTATTTTTCATAGGAATCTCATTAATTTGCCCGGAGGCTAGAGTTGGTACTCTGTAATGGTTTATTATTATTAATTATTAATTAAAATTATATGTTGCAGTGCCACTGCTCTAAGATCGCTCGATAAGCGGAAGCTTAAGTGTGATAGTTATATGTAGCCTATTAATTTTTTCTTCAATATATTGCACCTTGTCCGGGGTTACTGGACAAGAAAAAAGTGAAGTGAAGTATTATAACCAAAATTCGATTCCCATTTCCCGCCAAGTCCATTTCTTATCTAAAACCTTTAATTTCGGTGCTATTTCATGTATATGTAGCAGATGTGAGTGTTATTGCGTTATTATTGCGCTTATGATCAGTTCTGAGAAGATTTAATAGACCGTGGCCAATGCGAGGCCTGGGTCCATGACTTGTCGGGGGGCTAGGTGGCACTTTAGTCGTGGTCACGAGCTGTCTCTCTCGCAGATCGTGTGGCCGTGACCGTGAGAAGACATCGATGCCGGCCCTCATTACTACCAGTCCCTTTGTCAACCCGTCCCAAATTTTACATGTAGGCCATCACTATCAACTGTCCCAAATAGGCTACTTGAACCTGTAACAATAAAATATAAAATATGCTAGATAAGGTAGCTTATAGGTTAGCAACAACAATAATAATACAATGCGTTTATTTCATGAAAAACTGTAAATATTAAATACAATTTTTTTTTTTGTTGTGTTTTTACCTGTGGATTACATGAGCCGAAACTCCAGCATACATGAGTGAGAAGAAAATGATGTTACATTTTGCATACTCCCAATACCAATACTTCTAATACAGTCCACGGTAATACTAGTACTCGTGGCTACTCCGCCGCGTCGCAAATGACGTCATATTATGCTGTCACCTGACTCCTTTTTAACAATCAAACTTAAATTGAAAAATTGAAAAGGAAAATATTAACGTTTTTTTTTTAAAATGAAAAATAATAAATTTAAGGGGTATAGAATAAATCCGGAAGTCGAATATTGGTCGCCGTTTCAATAGGAAGATTTCAAAGGGAATTGTCTCTAGCTTTCTTTGTACAATGTAAATTATCTCGTATAAAGGGTAGGAATAAATTAACTTACTTGATGCCTATGTCACCAGTGCGGACGTTTTTTTTTTTTTAATATGTTTCAACATTTCAGTGTGTACAAATTGAATTGACACAGGTTTTTAGGAAAGTCGTATTTAGTATTGGTTTCTCACTTTAATGAAAATTAGTTTCTTCCATAGAATGATTAAAATTGTACATGGCATCTTCAGTAGTGGAAGCCAAGCACAAAAATAACGAGAAAAAAATTATACCCGCAGGCGTATTTTATAACGTATGCGAGTTGATGATATTACAGTATAATTATGCCACGTCTAACAGAAATAATGAGAGCAAACTCGAAAATGCTGAGAACTCGCCTGGCCTGCGTGCCCTCCAGCGAGATGGTACTGCATCCCAGATTAATATATTCCACCTGCAGGCACCAGCCTCACTCATGTAAATAAGCCAGCAGTACAATAAAGTCCTGTCACACGCCCACTGCTTCGAGATGGCTTCTAGTAATAATTTTACTACGTGCTGTATACGTATTAACATGTCTCTGTATCATGGTGTATTTTGAGGTTCAAATGATACCTGAGAAGTTGGTAGTCGTTATTTGTTTAGCCCATTACTTTTTGTCAGGGCATGTAAAGTGGTGGTATGGAGTCTGACTTTCACCAGAAAGTTCTTGGTTCGGGTCCCACACTTGTTTCATTTTCAAGTCATGCTTCGAAGAACATATGCTAAGCAGGCGGTACCGGGCTTCCTGTTTTAAGTGTAAGAGAGGGCTTTACAGCCTTAACTCCGCTAGGTTGGCTGGTAATGGAATAAAAGTCATTATTTATTTATTTGCTTTATTAGACCTAGACTTATATGAGGGATCATTCGTGTTTAAATTTTACTTTATTCATACAATGTTGTGGGATAAGATTTGAGCTTTTTGTACTTTTTGGAAATATCTTTATTTTCTTTCTTTCTTTCTAACTGTAGATCCACAATGACACCCTTCAGGTGCCTCCGCTGACCCCCTGACTCTAGCAGAGAAAGTGCTTCTAACAATATTTATACGAGTTCTGTATATACAAATATATTTTTTTTCTTCCTTTAGATCGAAAACATCAAAGCCTGTCTCGTGTTCCTCGCCGGTCTCGGAGTCAGCCTCGATGGCATCACCGCCAAAGACATCCGCGACGGTAACTTAAAGGCCATCCTCGGACTCTTCTTCTCGCTGTCGAGACACAAGCAGCGGCAAAAGCAGCAGCATCAGCTCACTGCTGAGAAAGACAAACTACAAAGACTTCAGGAACAGCGGCACCAGTCTCTACCCCCGGAGGAAATGCCTCAACCAAGGTAGGACTAAGTTATATGTTTTCAAATAATTAGTGCACGCTTCTGAAATAATTATATAATTATTCTATTTTTTTCGTGAATAATAAACAATGAACAGCTCAACTGCTGGTGAGACTATTAAAAAAACGCATCTGCGAATATACCGGTAAGGCATTGATAAAAGAAAAACTCCATGGCACGACAACTCAGGCCTGACGACTGGTACCAGCTCCTATCTCGTAAACACGGCTATACCGTGGTCAGTGACATGCCCGGTAGTCGCGTTTTTCCCCTACCGGTGAATGTAAGATGACGTTTCAAATAATGTACAATAACTATAACATACTTTCGAACACTTCACTTTCAGAGCTTATGGCCAAGGTTTCGGTGTACCATGTGCAGTACCTAGGGACTCAACCCCCCCCCCCCTTCTACCACAAATCAAATCGTTATACACTGCATTGGATTGAATGAAAAAGTTGAACGAATAAGTGATCATATCAAAAACTTGATTAGTTTTATTTTCTCTCAAATTCATCTTAAAACTGTAGAATTCCCCATTCTCATGCACAACGCAGTTGATGACCTCACCAATTAATTATCATTCTAGTCAGTACTTTGAAAGGGAACTCTGCCAACACTTCATACGTAGCCCAAGTAGGGCTAGCCTTAATGTACGATTGAAAGCCTAACCGATTTCCATGTAAGCTAAGTATAGACGGTTTGTTGATTTAGGATTTACAGCACAGCATGCTCTTGAATCTCCTCAATACAATATTTCGCCTCTTTTAGAAGACGTGCCTAAAAAAGCTTTATAATCAGTTCAACTTTGTTGCTACAGTGGATAAAGTCAATAACGATCTAAAGAATGTGGAGGGTTGGTGTGGCAGTAATTTTCTAATGATAAACCCAAATAAGTGCCAGTCAATAATCCTTGGCTCCAGAAAGCTTGTGTCCAGAATTATGAAAAGTGCCCCACCTCCGATTATAATAGGTTGTAGAAATATCCCCTACGAAGAGCAAGCCATTAAAAATCTTGGCCTCTACGTTGACCCGGGTCTTACTTGGCATGATCATACCAAAAGAGTGTGTAAAAAGGTTTTTTACTCCTTACACGCCCTGCAGCGCCTGAAATTTTTACTTCCTGTTGCTATAAAGCGAAATCTGATCCAATCATTAATATTTCCTATATTTGACTATGTTGATTTGATTTACAGTAGTTGTAATGAAGTCGATGCTAGGCGCCTCCAATATGCGCAGAACTAATGCATGCGGTTCATTTACAATGTGAAACGGTGGGATCACATAACCCCATTCTACCGCAGGGCTCAGTGGCTGAAATTAGGTGAAAGAAGAACTTTCCACTCACTATTATTAGTATATAAGGTTTTGAACAGTGCAGCTCCTCCATATCTTTATGACCGCCTAAAGCCATTGAATTCCCATAGACATGGACTTGTATTGCGAATACCCCGACATAACACAGCTTTATATGGTAGTTCTTTTTTTGTAAATGTCTGCCGCCAGTGGAACTCCCTAGATAAGGAAATTAGATCGCAGCCAAAGATTCGTGGGTTCAAAAGCCAGTTGCTGAAAAAATTACTAGGAACAAAATAGGTTTAGAATAAGAATACTGTCTAGATATTTACTGTATGTGTCTTTTTTTTTTTTTTTACGTCACGTCACTTTAGAATAAGTTCTTTCTATGCATTGTTAGAATAAGATTGTTTACGTTAAGCGTATGTATTTTGTAAATTGTATTGTTTTTGGATGTGGGTTAGGCAGAAAAAGACTTTCTAGTCTTAAGTCTCGCCCCGTAAATATAAGACGTTATTATAAACCACTAGTGGGCCCTGGCGAATATTTGCCAAATTTTACAGCGCCTGTGCGTTTGAATAGGTCATGAGTATGTTAGCCGTATTCCTGGAGTTTCAAGAGCAAAGTGTAGATACCCCATACGTGTAGTTTGGTACACGCAGGACCTTATTTTCGGTATAAAACCGCCCAGTGGAATTGCATCGGTTTCAGTGACAAGGTGGTAGCTTGCGCATGTACTTGTGCGAGTCTCTACACGCCATACGATCGTAGACGTGCTGTAACTCAATGCCGGTACTAACCTGCAGAGGTGAGAGGTCAATCGGATACATTCATTAAATTGTATGCGATGAACCTTTTTCTTAAAATATATGGTAAAGAATTGGTATATGCTTTCTTATTTATCAATTATTATATAGGTGCCGAGATTAATAACATGAGTAGGTCCATGGAAAATAATTGTCATAGGGTGAAATTTCGGTTCACTATCCCCTGATTGAATAGCCAAGAACGGGTAGGCTAATATAACACAAAACAGTAATAAAGGCAGGGTATGCAATATTGTAGATGAAGGCTGCACAGTTACGTGTTTAAAACAGGCAGAAAGCAGCAGAAGTAAAACTGTTGCAGAAAAACTCAAAAGCTGTTAAAACAACTGCAATGAAATTGTTACAACTTACAGCCTAACTTGTCCGAAAACTCAGGACTGTCAGTGCTCCAGATTGTTTGCCAGGGCCATCTATCGGAAACAATAGTGTCTCGGAACCGTCCAGAGTTTGTTACAGTTCCACAATTAAATAGAGATATTGGTACCTTTCATTTCAAAATGTAAATGGCAATATTTAAACAGTGTTGTTCATTCATTGATGTGACCTACCTCAACAGAGTGCAAATGCTGTCAAATACGCCTGAGGGGAGCTCATTTAAAGCTAATTCCGACTAATCCTGTTCCACAAGCTATCCATGTCTTGCATGTCATTGGAGATCATGGCATGGGGTCGTTCCCTTAGAGCTCATGTTACATCATTGGTCACTCGAGAAGGAGAAGAAATCCTACTTTTTATACATTTTCACCAGGCAATTGCTACATGGGGTAGAAATTGAGGCTATTTTTTTCTAGATCGATATCGATCAGATTTGGTATCTTTTACTGTAGTCATCGGCTTAATGTAACTGGTTTGACCCTTTAACCTGAGGTTCCCCGTTGTGTTCCTCTTGTTACACCTTTCCTGTGAATGTAACTTGGGCATCAAATTTTACAACTATAGTACTAGTAGCATAATACAACTTGCTTGGTTGCATAATCGCATTATTCCAGGAAAGTTCTACTAATGTGATTTTTTATGTACAGCTATGAAGTGAGAAAAGTTGTCTTCTGCCACGTTTTACCCTATACCAAAACATGGATAATTCGGTGAAAATCGTCTGTGAGATTTCCGATATAGGACGCAACAGGAATGAGCAATTATTGCAGTACAGTATATGTATGCCTCGTACCTTTCATTATTTCAATTCTTGGGTATAGTGATAGTCCCAAAGTAGCTGGGACCGCGGGCCTACTATGGCGATTATTTTTAATCTTAACCTGGGGTTAAAATTAACGTAAAGATAATTTTTGATTGGAAAGTGATATTCAAAATTATTTTGTTTGCAATTTTAACCCCATGAATAAGTTAATACTAAACGGCCTAGTAGGGGAATGGATTATGAACGGGCACGTCGGGGTTCCAGTCAGAAAAAAAAGCGCTCCAATGGGCCTGGGTCCACCCAACCCCATTGGGCACCATTTGTTCCAAATCAAAGAACTAGTACGAGTGAACCCGAACATGCTTTCCTATTTATCAATTAGGTCATGTAGCCTACAGTAATAGATATAAATCTGAATAATTCCTAGATAAATAATTCTCCTATGGGTAAAAAGTGCCTCGGCTTTCCCTATCCCAAAGTTATTGATTTACCGTTGGGGCAATTGAATAGTTTACAACATTACAATGGCAGACCAAAGAACACTATACGCAGTAATAACGGTATTTCTTCAAAAAATAATTTCTGTTCTGTACTATCTGATATTTTCACTGACTTACTGAATACACGATCATCAATAGAGAATGTATGCCTCGGAATTCAAGGATCGAGGTACAATATTATGTGGCAAATAATGACGTCATGCCTAGGTATACGTACCTAATGACTACCTTGCCAATGCCATTCCCATTGTTTTAGTAATCAGCCCGTTCTGCCAGGTTTTTTAGGGATGGGTTTCCTCCATGGTACTTAGTACTTACTATGATTACAGATACTGTAATCGATTGTCGGCTGTGATAGTCCCCTTTATGGTGTTAACTTTGTTACAGAGTTCATTGATCTCCTGGTGATGTGAACAATTTTATCTCCCTTGTTTATTTACATATGTCTTTGCATTGCTTGTTGTATTGCGTTAATCTACTTGACTTTTGCTACCTTTGTACTATTTATAGTATTTGTATTTTTAAATCCCGTGGATTGTGGATTACGAATTACTATCTTTGCTTTAGGCTTCCATCTCTCTCTCTCTCTCTCTCTTTCTCTCTCTCTCTCTCTCTCTCTCTCTCTTTGTGTAGGACGTAGGTTATAAAATAGACTTACTTATTCATTTATATTAACTTAAAAAAAACTTTGCTACTTTTATTAGCGCCTGTTATTTTTATGCAGAAACTTTATTATCATTGATGTGGTCAGCGACAGCCGGTAATCTCTACTCGGCCCGCTTTAGGCTGTCGGAAAGATGCTGGGAAGCAGTGGTGTAGTAGCCAAGGGGGGGGGGGGGGGGGTCAGCGGGGTCCGGACCTCCCCCCAAAATTTAGCAAAATAGCAAATTTTTTAGATATTTATCTTTTAAAAAAAATAGCCGGGGAGACCCCGGTCCCCCTTTTTCCAGTTTTGTTAATGAAGTTATCGTCTGCAAAATCACAATTTTAGGCCTATCTTTTAAAAAACAATCCGGGGAGGGGGGCGCCAAATGAAACACCACCCCATTCGAAAACCTATCGCAAGCGGGCAAACTTTATGAAAACTGGACCCTCCAGAAAAAAATCTGGCTACGCCACTGCTGGGAAGCAGTCGCCATTGTGACGTGTAAACTTGTTTATTTATGTTTACCCTCCTCGGGGCAATGAACTGAACTCTGGCAGATAATTGAAGTTTTCCAGTGCTTTCGAATGGGTTACATCGTGGCAGCAGACATTATTGACTTCGAACTGAGACCCTCCATAAATCTCTAGGCCTAGGCGACTCACTGGGTTACACATACTGTACGTTTGTGTTGTACTTGCAGGTTGCCGTCGCCGTACAACAAGCAGGGAGGGGCCGGGACGAGTATCCCAGTCCCGGCTGCGGCCCTGGCCCGGCGGGGCGGGCTGGAGAAGGTCCGACAGCAGGGTGTGCCTGCGGGGGGTGGAGGTCCCACTAATGGTAAGTATCTATTCTATTGTTAAAGGTTAATAACACTTATTTAACAAAGGGTTAGTTGGACATACAGTGCCTGCTGTGTTAATAGTAATTAGAGGCAGGGTTCTCACAGTCATCGAACAATTAGGGGTGACGTTTCGGGGGTTTCCCATCATCAGACGTAGTCCAGAAAAGGACTGGTGGTTTTTGGCCATTTGACTCATTGCTCTTGAATTCTAAATCATTGAGTAAATCCGATCCCCTGGAGGATTCGAGCCACCGTTCTCCATGTTGAAATGCAATCTCTCTAATACTCTGACCACAGCCCTCGCCGGCAAGTACCTATTCTTACAGATTGAACGCTCTTTTATAGGTGGTATTGCTCTTGAATATGTTAAAATATTTTAGAATCGTGCCTTTTACGGATAGGAGACAGCAGTTCTGACAGGTCAGCTTCTGAGTGCTGAGCTGTTAACTATAAGGGTTAGCGACGTTAGGGTTAGATTTAGATATCGTTATTCGTTATGGCTTCAGCCTTGGCCTTTCTCAGTGTCATAAGATAGATATAGCCCAATACTACTGGCATCAGAATTGAGAATTCATAACATTGGCGCGAAAATTTGAAACCGTTATTTATTCATATTTATCAAGTTTTATGTGTTTTTATTATATATTGTAACATTTTCCATATTCAGCTAGTTTATTTTCATCATTGACTTTTCCTGTTTTTCACCAGTTTTCCCTCAATATCTCTGTTATTTCTTCAAAATTCCCTTTTTCCTCCAATTTCCCTTTAGTGCAGTGAATAAACCCGGATTTTCCCTAAAAAGGGAAACTTCCCTCGAAGTGGAAACGCCGAGCCCAATACTGCCCAAAGGCGGAAAGGTGGAAACGCTGCATATAGATATAGATTAGATAGGCTCATAGGCATTACATAATTTCTTGTAGTAATTTTATAATTAATCATTTCTTATTTTTAAATATTTATATTTCTAATATTTTGGTCTATAGTCAGAAATCCTGTTCAGGGCGTCGTTCCCGAAACAGGCGTGAGATTGTAATTCATAGAGATCATTTCTCACGATTCATCACATGGTATTATAGATCGTCAGTTGAGACGCCTACTGATACAAATTATTACTGGTCTGTTCACAAACCCGCCAAAAAATGCTGGCAAAAATGCAATTCGATTGGGACATTGAAGTTTTTTCAAACTGACCACTTAATCAGAATGTAGTCTCTAAATACGGTTAATGCATGCAATGATCTTCTATTATTTATGAACGCTGAAACAAACAAAAAATTTTAAATCGAATAAATTCCCGGTAAATTTTAACTGGAAATCTGTTGATAGTAACAGTGCTATCTATTGGTGGGAGCGTGGTAGGATGTAGATGATACCGACAACTGCAGGGCCGCGGACTCTAGCGCGTAGCTGCGGAACCTTGTAGTTTGATAAGCGGCCGGTAGGAGTCGCGGTATTGTAGTTATTCGTCATCCAAGTTTCTGACTAATCCGACTAGTGTATCAATTCTTTGCCAACAGATGACGCTGATTGCATAGTATTAAGAAATTATTTTCTAACTATGGAATATCTTTGTAACGTCTGCATATTTTTGCAATATTTGCTTACAATTCGAAATCTTATAGAGCAAGTCATTTAATTCACAGTTTTGGCATGCTGGTGTTAAAGCAAATTTAATTCTTTTCTGGATATTATTTTCTTGCCTATTTTTGTGTGCCCGTGCCTGCTGGGACATGTTGTACGTTCAGCCGAGTATGCTTTGCGCAGCGGCGATATCGTAACCGATGAGGTTTTACCGAGGTGCGATTATTGCTAGTTGAAAACTTATACCAATACCCCGACTTGGGCTTGTGAAATACCAAGCCCAACGTCAATTTGTGGAAACCACTCACGTGGTTAATTATCACTTAACAAAAACAGAAGTCTAAACTGAAAAGTGAAAACTCATGAGTCTTGACTCTTGAGTAAATTACTGTTTAGACGACAAACCCACAAACGTACAGTATAGTGTACGTTGTACGTATAGTGTATACGTGGATAAGAAATTCTTATTGCTTTCCAATTTATACATAGTAGCCAGTAGGTATAAGGAAAGCTTTGTGATGGTCTTGACTCTTGAGTAAATTACTGTTTAGACGACAAACCCACAAACGTACAGTATAGTGTACGTTGTACGTATAGTGTATACGTGGATAAGAAATTCTTATTGCTTTCCAATTTATACGTAGTAGCCAGTAGGTATAAGGAAAGCTTTGTGATGGTCGATATTTTCGATTCCGAGATTTTAACGGACATACACGTTTTGAGGTCCCAGGAACCGAAAAAAGTGGTTTTTACGATATGTCTGTCTGTCTGTCTGTGCGTCAATTTCCGGGCAAACTACTCGGCCAATTTTGATGAAATTCGGCATGTAGGTTCACACAAATCATACCTCGGGGCGATTCTTTTTATTTGGGGCCAACCAATTTCGGGGGGTTTTATTCTCAAAAAAACGTCTAAAAAAATTATTTCCCAAAACGGCTCCAACGATTTCTTTTAAATTCACATATATTGTAGTTGTTATTAATGTTGATAAAATGTGGGGGGTCGATTGCCCCTTGATAGTTTGCTTCTGGGGGTGAAAAAATAAAAATAACTAAATTTTAATAAAAAATAATATTTCTGCGAAACCTTCCTATCGATGAAACCGGACAGGTTGCTTTCCCAGAATAGTATTTGGTTTTGTACAAAAAAATGTTTTTTTGAAAAAATGATAGAAAATTCACGCTCAAATGCATTGCGTGCCCTGCCAGAATTGCTGTGTGGTAATGTGTGAATTTACCTCACCTCTAGTGACGTCAGGTCAGATATTGGAAATGTAGCTATAGGAAAATTATTTACCATAAATTACTCATTTTCTCTATCTACTAATTTTGATAAATTGGAAAGCATGTTCGAGTAAACTCGGACCGGTTCTTAAGAATTAAGTTAAGACTAAAGTGTATAACATAACAAGTTACAAGCTAAATGAAATGAAATTAATGATGAATCATGAAATTATAAATTTCTATAACATAAATAGATATTACTGAAATACTGATTACTGCATAGTGCATACAGCATACTGATATTAGTTAGATAGGTACGCTGATACCGACACCGCATACACTAGTAGGCTTTCAGTTAATCAGAATTCAGTATAGACAGACTTTGCTTTTACTTAAAAACAGTTTAGGTTAGGTAATAGTAATTAATAATATTGTATACAAGGTAGGTACGTTACTGGAGGTGCCACGATGCTGCACTGCTGCTGGCCTTAAAAAAGCTCTACCTAAAGCAACCGTGAAATAAGTTTCCTATAAAAATGCACTACTTAAAAATTCCTAGCCGGCAGTGCGTGTGACATGGCATGCATATGAGGGGGACAGCTTAGCTTCCCTCTGGTGATTCATAAGACACTCCAGTTTCATAAACAACTTGTAAGTCACGTAAGCTAACTACTGGTAGTATGGGCGCACACAAATAAATTGGTCCGTTTTAATAAGAAGGAAGGGATGCTGGAATATGCTCAATGTCGGATTGGCCCATGGCTGGCTTGTGGTTTGTTACGAGTTTGTTTATCAGCTTCCCTGGTTAATTCAACACTATATTTTATTTTCAATTTTCATCCAATGCATATACTTACTTTTTCCGTGCCTTATCCCAGCTGTAGGTCGGCGCGGCGGTACGGCATTGGCGATTGGCGCTTCCGCAGCTCTCAATCCAGGGCGTCTTGGTGTGCGAGTTGTTCCATATCTGCCTGGATCTTTCTCGGCAGCTTCATCTACATTCTACTGTATATCTATTTCACGAAAGTTTATAAACGACACCTGAGTTAAAAGAAAAGAAAGAAAATTATCTTTATTTTCCATACGGGCGAATTTTGGGCCTTTCAGCCCACTCTTAAAATTAACCCATAAGTTAGTGACTTACTTATTTCCAAGGAGGCTCCATTTATCTTAAAATAATTGCCGCACAAGTAGCCTACATCCGAAGGACAAGTTTGGACCAAGAACAGTTCAAATCCTATAGAAGTTATTATCAGTTCAATTGCTGTCTCAGTTGCCATTAGTGAGGGAAAATTACTAAATACGTTTGACTGCCAACAGCTACAGGACGGATACAGGGGGGAGGGGGGTAGAGCTGCCCCAAACCAAATTGAGTAAGTCTGGTGTAAGTTAATTTATTACGTTATAATTTAGTCGATACCTACATACGTTTATTCTATTATGACCCGCACAAACTACCCCTCCCGCCAAATGGGCTGGATCCGTCCCTGGGTACAGGACAGTCAAGCTACAAAATAACTGAAGTATTAAGACGGTCGTATCATAGTAAAGAACCGGTCCGAGTTTACTCGAACATGCTTTCCAATTTATCAAGTAGTAGCTAGAGAAAATGAGTAATTTCATGGTAAATAATTTTCCTATAGTTAAATTTCCGATATCTCGGGGGGGGGGGGGTGCCCACCTGACGTCACTGGAGGTGAGGTAAATTCTAGATAGGTCAGAACAACAAATTACCACACAGCAATAATGGCAGGGCACGCAATGCATTTGACCGTGAATTTTCAATCATTTTTTCAAAAACATTATTTTTGCACAAAACCAAATAGTTTTTTGGGAAAGCAATCTGTCCGCTTTCGTTACTCAATTTAACACCTAAAACATGCCTGAAGGTAGAAATCATCGATGGAAAGGTTTCACAGAAAAAATTATTTTTTTGTCATTTTTCATTAAAATTTAGTTATTTGTATTTTTTTACCCCCAGAAGCAAACTATCAAGGGGCAAGTGACCCCCCGCATTTTGTCAACATTAATAACGAATACAATATATGTGAATTTAAAAGAAATCGTTGGGGCCGTTTTCGAGAAATAATTTTTTTAGACGTTTTTTATGAGTTTTTTGAAAATAAAACCCCCCAAATTGAGTTAGCCCATAATAAATGAACCGGTCCGAGTTCACTCGAACATGCTTTCCAATTTATCAAAATTATTAGATAGAGAAAATTAGTCATTTTATGGCAAATATTTTTCCTATGGTTAAATTTCCGATATCTCGGGGGGGGGGGGGGGGGGCGGTTGTCCACCTGACGTCACTGGAAGTGAGGTAAATTCTCGATAGGTCAAACAAACACATTAATTACCACACAGCAATAATGGCAGGGCATGCAATGCATTTGAGCGCGAATTTTCTATCATTTTTTTCAAAAAATAATTTTTTGGGCAAAACCAAATATTTTTTTGGGAAAGCAACCTATCCGGTTTCGTTACTCAATTTAACACCTAAAACATGCTTGAAGGTAGAAATCATCGATAGAAAGGTTTCGCATTTTTTAGTCATTTTTTCATTAAAATTTAGTTATTTTTATTTTTTTACCCCCAGAAGCAAACTATCAAGGGGCAAGCGACCCCCCGCATTTTTTCAACATTAATAACGACTACAATCTACGAGAATTTAAAAGAAATCGTTGGAGCCGTTTTTGAGAAATAATGTTTTTAGACGTTTTTTTGGAGTTTTTTGAAAATAAAACCCCCCCAAATTGAGTTAGCCCAAAAAAAAAAATGGTCCCGAGGTATGATTTTTGTGAACCTACATGCCAAATTTCACTCAAATCCACCGAGTAGTTTGCCCGGAAATCGATGAACAGACAGACCGACCGACAGACAGACATTTTGTAAAAACCACTTTTTTGGGTTCCTGGGACCTCAAAACGTGTAAATCCGTTGAAATCTCGGAATCGAAAATTTCGACCATCACAAAGCTTTCCTTATACTACGCATAAATTGGAAAGCAAAAAAGGTCCCGAGGTATGATTTTTGTGAACCTACATGTCGAATTTCATCAAAATCGACCGAGTAGCTTGCCCGGAAATTGACGAACAGACAGACAGAGCGACAGACAGACAGACATTTCGTAAAAACCACTTTTTTTTGTTCCTGGGACCTCAAAACGTGTAAATCCGTTGAAATCTCGGAATCGAAAACTTCGACCATCACAAAGCTTTCCTTATACTACGTATAAATTGGAAAGCAAAAATTTGCAGTAATTATCAGTAGAATAGGTTTGATCTCTTATACATAATACTGAGCACATTCTGCCCTGTAGGATACTTTATGTGAGATTTCTTACAATTTTCTTTCGGAGTCACCAGCGAAACTTTAAGCAACAAAACAAAACCTGGACCAAACCTATCAACAACGACGTTTCCTGTTTTCCACCTCACCTACAGGCTTGAAACCTTCTGCGGGATGGGAATCAAGCTTATTTGGGGGGATGCCCCAACCCTACACTACCGTGCTTCTATCCTGAGCTTCTTCTGAGCTTTCAATCTTAACGATTGGCTGACAGCAACTCCCTGCATAGCACCCTCCAGCTCTCTCGCTCCTGCTCCACGTTCGAACTTCTGCGTCCTCCTTCAGATGATCCATGAATTCCTTCTTCGGTCCCTTCCACGGTGTCTCCAATGTTGTGTGTACTATATTTTTGTGCCTAGGTAACAAATGACCTACCCATTTCGCTCTTCTTTTTATATGAGGTAGTAGCCGTCTTTCTCCTAGCACTCTTTTCCATTCGTCAAGTGGTCCAGCTAGGGGCCAAAAAGCAGAGAGCGGAGGCAAATCAGCATGGGTGCAGTCTGATGGCAGATTCTCCACTTCCGCTGAGAAATGTTTTCTTGTGGTACATTAATGTAGGCACCATTGCTTGAAAGTTGAAAAGGGTCGGTAACAGGGTTGCCAAACGTCCCGTAATTGATGGGACAGTCCCGTATTTGAAGGGTTTGTCCCGTGTCCCTTACGATTGGACGGAAAATGTTCCCTTATTTAAAGGCTTAGGTTAAAATGTGCTAATAAAATGTGTTAAAAAATGTGTAAACAACTTAAGAATTCGAAAAATAATAATTGATTTGGTAAAACCCAGTCAAAAATATGATTTTGTTAAAAATTTTAAACGGTGTGAGGTAGAATTACCTACTTTTTTCACATAGGTAAGTCCCTACCTACATAGGTGTCAACTTTACTCTTTGGTTTTGTCAAGGACCTCTAAAGAAAAGTGTATATGCAACGGGGCGTCCCGTAAATGCGAAAAATTTATTTGGCAACCCTGGTAGGGAACAATCTTCCAATGCATGGCGGTGCTGTGTAGTATTCCTTACCGATGGTGGGCCCAATCCGACACTGAGCGCGCAACAGTCTACTGGAGGGGTCCGTATCTCCAGCGGTGCAGTCAGTCAGTAGTCAGTCACTTGTGCGGTGTCTGCCGTAAAGGGAGTGGATTGGCGCTATACACGTAGTTTCCATGTGCGTTGTGCCGCGCTAGCCAAACACCCCTATGACGTTCCGCTATTGTGCATGCTGGCGACTTCATTCACTTGCTCTCATCCCTCCTTAAAGGTAGGCCTACTAGCAAATATTACTAAATCAGCGGTTTTTAAACTGGGGGTCACGTGAATCTGTCCGAGGGGGGGGGGGTGCGATTGAGAAGTATGAAGAAATGTAAAAAAAAAACTAAGAAATTATTCTGAAGAACTATTAATTTGGCAGGGGCCGCCTTACGGGGCCTCGCGTAACAGCTCAAGCAAATTTAAAAAAGTTAGTTAACTAATTCATTCATTCAAAACATTTTTAGTAATTGTAAAATTCATTATGTAGTACTTGAATATCTTTTCACGAAGGGCAAAGGGCCTCGCAAGGACCTGCTGCCCGGAAATCAGTGTGATAGATTGTTCCCATGCTGGTGGTACTATACATTCCGAACTTGAGGTTGTCGCGGAAATATATTGTCTCAACTTCGTTAAAACATAAATTTGAGGAGGGGGCATCCCCTAGCAGCGAGGCAAATAGGCTACCCTTCCATCGGTAAACAACTCAGATCGAGGGTTGTCACCCAACACTCCACTGTCTACAGATCATTGGGGAAAGACGGAGATACGTTATGATACAATTGGGTTTCCGATAGCAACTGTTTTGTATTTGGTTGTTTTTTAAGCTGAATGAAATGGAATAGTTTTATAAATAAATAAATCTTGACTTTTTGTTGTTCTATTACTAAGCCAACCTAGCAGAGTTAGGGCTATAAAGCCCTCTCTTACACTCAACTAGGATGACCCGGGACCGCCTGCTTTACATGCCCTCCGAAGCATGGCCAGAAAATGTAACCTGTGTGGGACTCGAACCAACAACCTTTCGGGTGAAAGTCGGAGTCTGTACCACTACTCTACATGTCCTTTGCATTACATATACATATATACAGTATATCGCCATCCCAAAGTCAGATGGGCGTAACCAACTTTTTTTGGCCAAATTGACTTGTGATCAGATTTAGGGAGCTTTTTCATGAGCTCTACCTTTGCATATACATACCTAAAAAAAATCGTGAAATATATGACAGAATTTTTAGATTTGGAGGGCGTTTGTTATGAGCCAAAGCATCTTTAAACACTCATTTTTTCGAAATGTCGTTTTTATGGTACGCCCTTCTGACTTTAGGGTGACAATATATATATACTGTATACATGTAGACAAGGCCGTGCCCAGGTTTTGATTTCGGGGGGGGGGGGGGGGGGTTCAAAGATTTTTTTTAAACGTAATTTATCAATGAATTAATTCATAAATTCTTCAAACCATACAGGTTTACATACAAAATTTTATTTCGGGGGGGGGGGTCCAGACCCCATAGACCACCCACCTGGGCACGGCCGTGCATGTAGGTCTACTGCACATGTAAACTTCTTATCTCTAAAGTTGTCGCTTGGCCAAGTGGGGGATGGATTGACAGACGGGACAATTGCCACCGTCACCAGAGACACCCAATATCGCTCATTCTCGTGTTGTAATCTCAAGTAAGCGCAATCTTCCAGGAGACTCCTTCCCCAGTTGCCAGTTGCTTATAGTCTGCCGGGACGAGTATTTAGCCGGTACCTGTTTGGATTCAGTTGTTTCATGTGTTGTGGCCTATATTTAACGTTATTTACAGTTGGTACCGGGACTGTCCGAGAGTAGGCTATATTTTTACGTCTACACAGGTAATTTATGCAAATGCATTAATTCCCATAACCTTATAACAATGTCCCTTATTTTATGCGAACCTAACGGTGTCTTCATTTATATAAAAACCCATTGTGTGTACTTCGCCTATTAGTGCTATTACCTAAATGTAAACCGTAGAATTACCCATGCCATGTACTTGACTATTACCTTATTCTATTTTACAACATACACACTCCACCGTTAGTGACTGCATTCCGCAAATTGTCTGTCATTCTTCTATGGCTAATTGGCGATGTACATACAGTAGATCTGCGTGGGCCGTGGTCTATGTTGGATCATTTGTAGTAATCTTCGCTTTCCAGTCAATAAATAGCCTGCTACATATACTTCTAATAACTAACATTACCGTGATCCTAACAAGACCCAAGAACAGGGGGGGGGGGGCAGGTGGTACATTGGCCCCTTCTTAAAACCAACGGCCCCCTGGGAAGCAAATGCCACCCCCTGCTAAGTCTAAATTATACTTTAAATGTGGGCTTGTTATAAAATTTAACGGCCTTGTGTGTCAATAGCTATTGTAATGCTCGTATGTAGGTTTGTTACGTATGTTTCCTGCTAATTATTAATATATTTTAAATGTCTACAGTATATAGTTTATGGTTTCTTCCCCCCCCCCCTTGGAAAGTATTGTTGCGTCCCTAATCCTATTTGTGTCCTTTTGTTGACATTCGAGTAGCTTTTATGAACTACTTACTGTACGAACATATCATTTGAGACTCTCTCCGGTCTTATAATGGTGATGACAATGGATCCCCTCCCCCCCCCCCCCCCCCGTATATATTTTAACCTTCTTTTTTCCCTCTCTTCTTCTCTTGTTTCTTCTCTATTTAATTTTAAGCATCTATCTATAATTATTAATACACTATTTTTGTTTTTAAGGTTTGCATGAAGAGAAGACTTTATATAGTCTTATTGTTCGCCTTTTGATTTCTTTTTTTCTTCAATAAAGTCGTTTTCAATTCAATCATTTGTCGTGTGATCCATGTAAAAATTGCAACTTACATAAGTCTACCAGTTGATAAGTTGATAATTTCTTCTGATTACTCATTAAAACCAGGTTTAAATAATCGGGGCAACTTGCTGGTCGGCATACCAACTAATTATAATGAGTTTGTTCCATTGGACGGTATCCACAGTAGGTAATTAGATATCATTGCAAAACAGTGGGCACGCAAATAATGCAATTTTGCTTTCATCACAGAATTTTGACGTGTTACCCCTCGAGAACTTGTGCTATCGGTAGACGTCCTTGATTACGCTTCAGCTCCCGTACGAAATACAACTAACCCATATGGCTATCACTAATCAATGCTACAGAAAAGGCTGAAAACATTATGACAGTGCAATTTGGCCATAGAAATGCATTAAATGCCGTTGATTCTTGGTACTGCGTACCTGTATGTCCCTTCACATTTTCGTCCATTACTTCCCAATATGGCAAGTGTGGCTCATCTATATTCCATATGCATCCCCGCTGTGTCTGTCATAGAAGGACATTATTGGCTCCGGACGTCCTACGGTCTACGGGACGGGATAGCTTATAGCTTTACAATTTGTCCCATGCATTATACTAGTACTTATTATATAGGCACTCTATAAGGAACTGTATAACCTATTATAAAACTCCCCATGCCTTTTAGCCCAGGGTAGATAATTTTTTCTTAAGACATTAAATTATAGTAGAATGAAACCCATTGGAAATGGAAGATAACATGACAGACAGGAAAAATAAATTACGGGCGATCTGAGATCGGGAGGCATGTAGGGGCGGTTTTTAACGGTGAAATACGGTACATCTTCATTTCCGACAAAACTACAAGTCCGATGGAAAAACGTCTAACTGCAAAAAGGTAGGTAATAAGAAGATGTACAACTTTAGTGGATACACTTTTTTCACATAACCTCAAATTTTATGAGCAAAAACCAAGGTGTTGGTTTTTTATTTTTAACTTTAAAAAATATATATATATATTTTAAGTGAAAATTGAGGAAACTTACCTTTTTATGTTCTAAATACACTGTAATTTTTTTGATTTGAAATATTAATTTTTTCCAACTAATTTTGACTATACAGGGTGCCCCAGACCATCCGCCCACATACTTTTTTTTTCATTACAAAGTGGGGGTTGATACATTTCTAGAAATTAGTTTGGAATTTTCTGGGGACCTGGAAGGGGGGTTT
Organism: Psococerastis gibbosa; assembly: GCA_963971405.1. NCBI lineage: Eukaryota > Metazoa > Arthropoda > Insecta > Psocodea > Psocidae > Psococerastis > Psococerastis gibbosa. The sequence goes on from OZ020484.1 coordinate 29,654,373, forward strand.
TGGGGGTGGTCCGTATTCTGTTCCTCGGAATAATCAAATGTAAAGGTATATCAAATTGCACATCATTTGAAAGCTTATAAAGTGTTCATTCATAATATGCCAAATTTTGATTGTATCCCTACAGGTTCAGGTACAGGGAGTCTTTAAAAGTCAAACTTTGGGTACCTGTGGGCTGTTAGAGTGCTGAATGCTAACAGTCAAAACCAGATTTTCTGATAAATAAAAAATATGAGTACTTGATGATCTTATCTTGGTGTACCTGAGTTTTTCAGTTCAGGTACAGTAAACAGCTAAAGTTTGAGATTAAATTTCTCTAAAATATCAAATGGCATAATATAACATGTTGTACCTTAAATGAAAGCTTATTACAATAGTTGTCAAGTTAACTATACAAATCGTACCTGAACCTGCCCTTGAACGGGGAGAGGGGCGAAGGGTGGGAATGGGTCACCTAAAGCATGGCAAGTGACACCTCAAATGAAAGCAAAAAATGGAAATAAAAATAGTAATACTTTCGTTCTTAAATAGTATGTTTAACGCTATATAACCTAAAAAAATAAAATGGAATGACATTTTAGTACAATATTAGATGAGAGTTATTCTAATTTAGAATGACGAAATGATTAATATTTTAAGTCAAAAAAATTACAGTGTATTTAGAACATAAAAAGGTAAGTTTTCCTCAATTTTCACGTAAAATATATATATTTTTGTGAAAGTTAAAAATAAAAAACCAAAACCCTGGTTTTTGGCATTTTTCTCATAAGATTTGAGGTTATGTGAAAAATGTGTAATAACTAAAGTTGTACATCTTCTCATTACCTACCTGTTTGCTATTTGACGTTTTCAATTGGACTTGTCGGAAATGAAAATGTACTGTCATTGAATATATAACACTAGTGTTATATATTCAATGACAGTACCGTATTTCTCCCTTAAAAACCACCCCTACCTGCCTCCCGATGTCAGATCGCCCGTAATTTATTTTTCTTTAATGTCTGTCATATTATCTTCCATTTCCAATGGGTTTCATTCAATTATAATTTAGTGTTTTTTTTCACCATTTTTCAGGGGATCTACCCTGGACTATTAGCCAGGATTTATTCGTAGATCTTTTAACCGGCAAGTACAATACATATACGGTACGGTTTTCGACGTCGTCATAAAATACAAATTACACTTAAAATATAATATTTCAATTAAATTATCGTTGATTTGTACAGTAAGAGGCCCTAATCTCTACATTAATTTTTTTTCAATAAATATTTTATTATTATTGAAATACACATTAATTTGGCAGAAGTAAAAAATTTATGCAGCGTCAAATTTAACGAGGGCCTTTCTAGGGGTTCAATATTAGATTCAATAAATAGGGGGTCAAAGAAAAATTGGAAAGTGTAATACAGTACCTTAAATTCAGATTCAAATCGTATACTTCATCATAAACTAATCAAATATTTTTTCGATCGAATAAATATTAGAGTGTGTAATTATGAATCATGAATACTCTTATTGGAGTTTAAGCAAATCCACACTTTTTTTCAAAAACGTAAATTTATTTAAAAAAGAACCGGCACGGGTATGTAAACCCGTATATACATGCTTTCCTATTTATCATCGGAGGGACAGAGTCGTGTTATAGTGATAATATGCCTGGTCTTGGAGTCTAGATAATGTTGCTTCTATTCAACTTTCAACTTCCAGGTTAAAGTACATCGACTGGTCTTGCAGACGATACTACTTCTGGCTAGTATAGGTTAGGTCATTCGCCTATCACCATACAATAGGCCTATAATTGTGCTCAACTTCAATTGCCATTACTCGCATGTATGCTACATATTTTTTTTTTAATTGACTTACAGGACTCAAAGGAGATGTCAAAGTATTTTGCATACACGAAATGACCGTGTATTTTGGGCGAAGTTAATTTCTCGTTCCAGAGCGGATAGCCGGCAAAGCTATATAAAATATGAATGTCTTCAGGTGGAAAATAGATTAAAATAAATCAAGCTTTCTCAAAAAGCAGTCTTTTCATATGTTCTGGCTTACTATTGTAGAAAATCTGTTTATTGCATTGCATTGGGCCACTGTACATTGTAATAATATTTCAGGTGAGCTATTGTAAATTTTTTTGTGAATTCTTTATCTTGTCATTTTCATATCTTCATATAGAAGCCTTCTACAGCAAAAAATTTAAGTAATTTCGTTCAATTCTATATGTTTACAATATATTTTGAACTCTCATTAAAAATTTTCTCATTGTGCCCCGATGGCTAGTATTTATAATTTTATCTTCTATATTGGCCTTCTTCTTCTGCGGTCACAATCTCAACGTTTGGTTGCCAACAACTCTCTGCATATAATCCTCCAGCTCCTGCGCCTTCCTCTTCAGCTCTTAGTACGTTCGAGCTCCCGCGTCCTCCACTCCTCCTTCAGTTGATCCATGAATTCCTTCTTCGACCGCCCTCTTCTTTTGGTTCCTTCTTCTATGCCCTCAATAATAGTATTATTGGCCATCTGGTTCATAATTATCTGACAATCACATATAATATGGTACATTCAAGGCTACTAACTGCCTTAAATGCGTGCCCGCCACATTCAGACCCCAAGAAGTCGATTATCATGTCACTCGGGTAGTATTTGACAGAAGTGAACGCAATCCCATAGTCACATCCCCCACTTCTCCTCGTCGGCGTGTTTCCAGCGTGCCCTTCTTAACCAAAACCTTGACCCTCAAAAGTATAAATGGAACCTTCTTCTTCACTAATATGCCATGTACACCCATGTTGGTTAGCTAGTTATAGCAATTACACCCAAATTAATTTTCACCGTTCCTAATATGGTATCTTAGCGGTGCCATGATCATCAAACTTGGATTTCCTTACCACAAATAATCCAGTGCAATCCGATGCCCTGGATTTATATGCGCTATCATAGTACATACAGTACAGTCTGGTCTATGAATTCGCGCAAACCCGCATGGCCGTGTGCATTGAAATAGCATTATTGAGACCTAGTGATTATGCACTATAACACGTCTATACTCGGGTGGCGGCAGAATTAACGGCAATTTAGTTCTTCGAGGAGTAATTTGTTTCAATGAGGTGACGATTGCTCACCGCTGTTTTCTCTTATGCTAATTTGTAAAGGATGCAGCTCAGCGAAAGTCAAACAACCTGCAATATAATTTATTTATTTATTTTACACTGGCTATCAAGCGACAGGTTACACCCAGTGCTACCAATAAGAACTATATATAGGCCTAGTCCGTATAGTCCCAGATCATGTGCCATTATGGTCCAAGTATGAACGGAATTTGGTTTCCCGTCAACCCAAGGACCGTATCGTTCTTATTTTCAATCTTTGGAAGCTGACCCTGGAAGGTTCTAAATGAATTTTGACCTTTTTCTGTATAGGTAACAAACTTTATGGGTTGTAGGCACCAACTTGAATTGCCATATGTCATGGGTGTATGATAGCGTACTTGAATATTAGAGACCGTAAATCACTACAGACACAACAGCCTATTTTTAAGTAGGTAACTATAGTTATTAAAAAATTCAAATGAATAAATAAATAAATTAATTATTATGGTTGCATAATTAAAAATAGTACTTTAGTTTTTCCATAAACTTCATAGGCACCAGCGGACCTACTATGCCGTTTAGTATATTAACTTATTCATGGGGTTCAAAATAATCGCCATAGTCACAATTTATAGGCTATGCCCAGGGCCTTGCTGCTGTGGATTTTTCAAAGGGAGGCAAGACTAGACAATGGCAATTACTTTACACTCTGGGTCGCATTATTGCATAGGTTGTGCATCGGTAGATTATATAATTTGTTAAAATAGCTAATTATTTTAATTTGCAATACCATGTATTATATCCTAGCCTACTTATTGCAGAGACTCCTCGTAGGTCCCAACAAATTGAGCAGATATTCTACAAGAACACTTCACACTCCAGATAGCAGACCGTAAAGATGACTTCCGTTTAACATTATTATTTTTGTTCGGCCTACAGTGCTTGACGAATTGCGTACTTGCGTGCCCTAATCTTAGCCTGGAAATTGTGAATTGTTCTTTTATTTTTCCATTACGTGGTAACGGCAGTTAATCGATTAAACGACCGTGATGCGCGCACTGATATACTGATGCAAGATAGAAACTATAATATTTCTTACGAATTCTGGGATTGTACATATTATTAGAATATAGGGAATAATTGTGTACGATATACTGGCTTAAGTTATACAATTCGAACTGCTGCTGTTAAAACCAGCAGAGCTTCTCAACAGCAACTATGAATGAATGAATTAATTAATGACTACAAGTAGTTTATTTCCCATCTCAAAAAAACAATATAGCCTATACAATATAATATTGTACTTACTAGTTTTAAACATTCAACTTACTTTTAGTTTTTACTTCTTGCACGCCTTATCACCCGTCCTGGTTTGTGATTGTGATACATTGCAGTATCATTATATTAAACTTTGGTAACCTCCTCGTTATAACCGCTGGACCACTGGATCCTTCGTCATCTTTGATCTTCCTCTTCTGCTTCGTGGGACCACAATCTCCTCAACCCTTTTCAGTGGATGGGTCTCGCCTCGCCTTTGAACATGCCCCAGCCATAACCGGCGTTTTTCCCTGAGCCTGAGAGTGATTTCGGCAGTTTAAACATTCAACAATGCTGCTGTATTGAAATGCAATCAATTATTAATCAGTGTGATACATAACCACATGGGCCTAACATACTGTAAATAAGGTGGTGAGAAGAAGTGGGTCTTAACATGCATTTTATCTTTCTGTGGTTGCAGCCTCTAGTTATTATAGTTTGAATAGTCATAGTGGGCCTATTAAGAGAATACCCTTGACAAGTCATCCTTACATTTGCCAGCGCGTTGTACAGGTGTTTGAAATAGGCTATGCACGACCATAAAGTGCGTTTTCTACAGATAATAAGTAGGCGTATACGAATATGATGGTTGTTCTCGATGACACGGCTATATTTTTTAACCTTTTCGATCATGCACACGTATGAGCCAGTTTCATTGCCGCAAATTGTACGGCTTCATATTCTAACACACTTACGCAATTTCCATAAATCACGAACTGTAGATTGACCTAGGGTATCATACAATACTATTTAAGGCTTGCTTACTTACAGTAAACTAAAAGAAAGAGAAGAGTGTGGACATAATTTGGTAGATCTAATAGATGTTCGGGTCAACAGTGGGCGGTAAATGGTTATTAGAAATCAACTTCAGTTTCGGGCCTCTGCCCGTGGCAAGAGATGATCTGTTCTTGCCCCCCCCCCCTAATATTGTATACTGTATACTGCCATTGGTACGTACTGTACATACTAGAGTTGACAGGCACATTGTGATGAACCTATCATAATAGTTTTTGCTTTTTTTAAAGGTTAAACGCGTACAAACAGTTTAATGAATGTATCCGATTAACCTCTTCAATGGCCTCACTATAAGTAACCTAATAGGTACTTGTGTCGAGTTACGACACATCTCCGATCGCAAGGTGTTTTGAGACTCGCACAAGTACAAGCGTTACTGCAGTCGATTTTCACAGCAACCTTACGGTATAATGCCTCTTGTATTGTTGTTGATGCGGCCAGTCTTTGTCTTTTGGCCATGCGAAACCTCTTGTTTTGCAACCGACCTTGCCTCCATTTTCCCGCCAAGGATCTAACTTTTATTCCAATTAGCCCGCTCTCTAAACTTCTGGCTTTTTGTTTAATTAATTCTATTCGTCACGCCTCGCCAACCGCATCTCAGAGAGTGCACTTCAGATTATGGTAATTTAAGGTCAGATATATATACTATGTAATGTGCAAGTAGGCATTGTTTGCTATTTTTTAAGGTGTTAATGGAATGGTGATTATTTTCTGAAACAGGATATTACGCGGTGGGTAAATGTAGTAATCGCGCCTAGGACAATCTAGAGTTCTATATAGGAGAGATGGGACATTAGCTTCCTGCCAAAAAAAGAACCAGTCCGAGTTTACTCGAATATCCTTTCCAATTTATCAAAATTAGTAGATAGAGAAAATGAGTAATTTCATGGTAAATAATTTTCATATGGTTAAATTTCCGATATATCGGGGGGGGGGGGGGGGGGGGGTTGTCCATCTAACGTCACTGGAGGTGAGGTAAACTCTATATAGTTAATAGGTCAGACCAAAACATTACCCCACAGCAATAATGGCAGAGCACGCCATGCATTTGAGCGTGAATTTTCTATCATTTTTTCAAAAAAATCATTTTTTGCACAAAACCAAATAGTTTTTAGGGCAAGTAACCTGTCCGGTTTCGTTACTCAATTTAACACCTAAAACATGCCTGAAGGTAGAAATCATCGATAGAAAGGTTTCGCAGAAAAATTATTTTTTTGTCATTATTCATTAAAATTTAGTTATTTTAATTTTTTTACCCCCAGACGCAAACTATCAAGGGGCAAGTGACCCCCGCATTTTGTTAACATTAATAACCACTATAATACATGTGAATTTAAAAGAAATCGTAGGAGCCCTTTTTGAGTAATAAGTTTTTTAGACGCTTTTTTGAAGTTTTTTGAAAATAAAACCCCCCCAAATTGAGTTAGCCCAAAATAAAAACAGTAGTCTCTAGGTATGATTTTTTTGGACCTACATGCCGAATTTCATCAAAATCGATCGAGTAGTTTGCCCGGAAATCGACGAACAGACAGACACAGCGACAGACAGACATTTCGTAAAAACCACTTTTTTGGGTTCCTGGGATCTCAAAACGTGTAAATCCGTTGAAATCTCGGAATTGAAAATTTCGACCATCACAATGCTTTCCTTATACTACGTATAAATTGGAAAGCAACAATATGGGGTTGCTTGCCGCGTCTTATATGGCCAGCCATTGAATAAACGTACCCTGGGGCCCTGGATTCAAAAACTATTCTTGTCAATCTCTCCTATAAAGTACCAATCTTTAATTAGACAAAGTTTGGGTCTTCCGGCCCATATTACACACAACCCTCCTCCAGAGAAGGAGTTTCTAGCCCTAATTCTGTTAGGTTGACAAAGTAAAAATCAGTGCATGTATTTTATTTTATTAATTTTTTTGTTTAAGCGTGGGTTCAGCTGTTGGGACTTTGCGCAAGGAAATTGGAAATGTTTACCTAAAATGCATGTATTTTAAACGTGCCTAAAACAAATTTTTGGGCAGGTTTTTTTACAAACTCGTTAAATTGACCCATTTGTTGTTAAGGCATATTATTATATATAGGTTTAAGTTATTGTATACTTGGTATTTTTATAATCTTCCCTGTGCAAACAGTAATTAGCCTATCTCAATATATTGCGGACAGGTAATAAAAAGACCAACTTGCGTGGGTTGTCTATGTTTGCATTTCGGCTTGTGTCTATATTTAAGTAGGCATATATCAACCAACTCGCGACTAATCCAAATTTATGTGGACCAACATGAACCAGGGTAGCAACCTAAAGCCAGATTTAACATTTTCTCGAGGTAGTCTACTAGGATTTTTTTTCCATGAGTATTATTTAAATTTAAATCAGGCTGTTATCTCTGCATGACAATCAAGGCGCTCAGTATAATACGTATATATGTGAATTATTACACTAGTAGGCCCATGCGAACATTCGCAAATGTTTATATTATCGCTTGTGCGAAGAAAGTATAGATGTTTTAAGAACTATTTAATTAAATCTGAAGCTTTTAAGCAAAGCATATTTTATGTTTGGCGTATTCCTGGGGTTCTAAGGAACGTGTGGATACCTCATAAGTGTATAGTTTGATGCACTATGACGATTATTTCTAATCTTAACCTGGAATTAAGCATTTAAGCTAATTAATTTTGGAATGGAAAGTGGTATTGAAATTATTTTGTTTGCGATTTTAACCCCATCAAAAATAACTAATAAGTTAATACCAACGGCTGGACCTTATTTTTGGTACAAATCCACCGGGCCGCGGCCTTATCGGAATAATGTAGATGGGGTTCCGCATAACACATACCTTATAGACAGGAAGCAACCTATAATCGAATCGCACTGTATGTACTGTGCCTAGGCCTATGTGTTTGATTACTAAAAGTTCTTATTAATCGACACCCATAATACGAATAGGCTATAATATAACCTCCAGTTGAAGTGATGGTGTACAATAACGATTTATTTGCCTTCTTATTTTAAGCCTAAGTAATGTAGCTTGGAGGATTTAATGTTTTTTTTTCAGTTTCTTGTTAGATTAGTTGTAAAATTGGGCCGAAATTCACCTAATGGCGAATACAGATAATTTTCTTTTTTTCGTTCTAAAACAATCTATATAGCGCCTGACTCCCAGTCTTGTAACCTGCGGGGCCTCCTATGATATTTCTTGTTGTTGTTCTTCTGGCTGTACAGCCCTTGATGGGCTTTGGCCTGGTCAATTACACTCCTCCACCAGTCATCTCGGTTTTGTACGACGCTCCACTATCTACCTGTATGAACTCCCAACTCACTAATTTCGTTTCTAATTCGTCCTTCGAGCAGCATCGTGGATGTCCCTGTAGTCTTGCTTGCTTTGTCCGTTTTGTTCGGCATGCGGTCTTTTGGTGTTCTTACGACATGTCCCATCCATCTTTTACAACACGTACTATGTCTTCTCCATTGAGCGTTGCGTCTATTTCGGAATTGTTTCTTATGTACACTACTCTCCATTTTCATACAGGGGTCCTTAGAGTTTTCTTACCAAAGCTCGCTCTTGGTTGGTGTAAAATTCCAGGCTTCTGAGTGGTCTGTTCCAACCGGTCAAAGCCTCCAATGACATTGAAGGCTAATGTAGGCATTATGGAGTGATTCTCCATTCATTACCATTAAACATTTTATAGTTGCAGTAAAATTAGTATAGGTAGCCTACGTATAGGCTAATAAAGGCGTACACTGATTCAATGCAAGTTATATGACCACGATAGCTATTGCCGCCGTGCCGTAAAGGTCTGAATAATATTTTGCTCATAATATAATGCTATATCAGGGGCGTAATGTTGGGGGGGGGGGCACGGTCTAACTTGCCCCCCCCCCCCCAGCAGCCAGCAGCCTCGAGCAATGTAAGACGTGGTTCATACTTCATGGTCCCCTTTGCAGCAATATGAATGTAAGCATTCCTTTTTTAGTTTTGTAAAATCTACAGCTATACTTTACAACTATTAAAATGCGTAAAACCCTACTATTTTGTTCTTATATTTTCAATTTTTCCTTATCGTGCCTGATGACGTCATAAGTTAGTTTTGCCCCCGCCATCATTCTAAAACTTTACGCCTCAGTGCTATATTATTAGTTGTTAGCTTATAATTTATTGTAGATTGGCGAGACATACACACATATATATATACAATATGAATATTTTCATGGAACTTAATGTTTTTTGTTTTCAGCTGCTGTGTATAAGTGCACCTCTGCCGCCAGCTCGCGATCAGCTAGCCCGACTGGACATTCTCAGGTTATCTCCATCCCACGACCCAGTGTTAGGAACTCTTTAACCGACAAGCAGATTGACCATTCTGGGTAAGTAGACATATTTAGAGGATACCTATTGCATGTCTGTGTCACATACTTAGTTTTTAATTAACTTGCCAAATGGTATGCGGAATGTAATGCTCTTATTGCCAATTATTTAAAGGCAACGGTTTGCTAAAACCTTTTTAGCAATGTGCAATGTGCTATGTGCTATGATATTAGGTGCCCATTCCACATACGTACAACGTCAATGAAAATTATGAAATTGAAGGTGGTAGCAGACATTAAAGACATACTAAAAATTCTGCTACCACCTTCAATTTCATAATTTTCATTGACGTTGTACGTATATGGAATACCCGCCTAAAAATAAATAAATGTCAATGTTTAAATTTATCATTTTATCATAAAACCATTTATCTCAAAAGCATTTCAACATTGAACTAAATGAGCGGGAAAAGTAATTGCAATCCATTATCTTCTGCTACGAGCTTTTTCAAAATGTCTACCTAGTGGCTAATGCTTGTAAACAAAACGCTTCATTTAGTTATTTTATATTTTCATTAATTAATTAGTGTTTAAAGCAGAATGAAGTTTCATTTAATTAATATTTGGTTCTTGAGATGTTTTATTGCGTTAAGTGTCATTTCAGGAGACCTCGATGCGATGATTTATTGCAAAAAGGTAAGTCTAAAACGAACAAACTGTAGTGGACCACACAGCGCTTGTGCCATGCTAAGTGGATTAATAAATGAGAAATTGCATGCGAATAATGCGATACATTTAAGGAAATAAGGATGCTGGAGGTATCTATAGGTATCTTAATCTTAAATTTCAAAATCTAACAACATAGTAGGCCTATCTAAGACCTAAGTGGACTCTTTGTAAAAAAAGTGACATCCGTGTACAAATTAACGCATCAAACAAGTTGAATATTACACACTAATAATGCTATACAAGTCTGGCCGATATATATTGGATGACTGCATTAAATTCAAAATTTGGAGACCTACTGTAAAGTGTAGTATTGATGCGTTCTTGCTTGAGTACTCAGGCAATCAAGCTTCATTAGATCGGGTGGACAGCTGCATGGATGTGAGTAGGGCGGCTGACCACCGGGCATTATCAAGGCTGAGGCACTCCTGCGGAACTCTACGGTGGATTGCTGTCTATACGGACTGGAGCTCTAGAACTGGAGGTGTGCCAAACCCGCCACCGGCTCATTAACTGGCCCACACACTCCAACCTGTCACACCTGATTCACACAGGCAACACTCCTTTCATGCAATAACTGGGAGATTCGAAGATTCCCTAATATTAATGGCTTCTTTGTCACGAGACCTTGGATCCAGTGGCGAACCTACTTTCACTCACTGTTGTGATATTTTTTAGTTAGTCTTTGCTTGTCCTGCTTGCATTTTAGAGCGGTTCCCATCATTGCTAGAAAATTCTCGTTAAGGAATACTGCATGAAACCCCCATGCATTGATAGATGGTAGTGCCTTCCAGTATTCCTGATACCTTTCAAGCGATGGTGGAGCCGGGCCTTAATTGAAAATAGTACGATCCTTCGCGAATAGCGAGAACGACACTGCAATGGTTCAGGGACATACAGGTAAAAAGAATAGACAACGTCTTGATGAGGTTTGAAGGCTACAAGAAGAAAGAGGTTTAAAACGCTAGATATGGAGTACGGAAAGACTTCAAGGAAGGTTCAATTGCCAAAAGTGATGGGACGAGAAAAAACGAACCTGTTAAGGTACAAAGTACAAAATGCGCCAGATCATCAGCAATGACACTTTCTTTTTAAAACTTATCTTTAGTCAGCACCCGTTCGTTTTAAAATGAAAACAACGAGGAAAATCAATGGAGAGTAGCGTGTGTATAAGATGTTCCGTTTTAAAAAAACACAACGTCTATATATAAGATGACACGTTGTAAGAGTTGGAAGACCGCATGCCAAAGCTAGCATGACGACTACACGGGCGTCCAAGAAACTGCTGGAAATGGACCTCCGCGGGTTAGAAGCTCGTAGATGGTGGAGCGTCGTGCTAAGCCTAGAATCTAGATAACCGGAGGAGTGCTGTCGAGATAAGTAAAAGCACATTGAGGGCTAAAGAGCCTGAAGGAGAATATCCGTTCGTGACAGTGTCATTATGGTAGTGCGTCCATTCGCCGGTGCAGGTGTTTTTGGGGCCAGGTTTTTTCAGTGTAGATTACTTCAGGTCGGTGGCCTGTTCAGAACAGAGACGCTGCAATGGTTTCGTTTCTTGTCACTGGCTTGCCCGTACCTTACTAGTTTCCCCCAGCATTTACCAACAGCAGCTTCTTGGCGTCTAAGCGCTATCTTTTTCATCATAAATAGGCTTGATTCCATAACTAGAAACTACCAAAGTGCATAGCCATCTTAAGATGGTTAAAAATGAAGATGAAGTGGACCAGTTTATTGAATGAAATTCATTGAGCTGGCTAATAAATTAAATTTAATGACGCAGTGCGGCAACCAATTACTTTCAAATTATCACTGAGAAAATGGACGGCCAGCTTTAATGAGTCTTGATGAAATAAATGGCTGGCCAGTGGAACTTTTTTGTCTCTTCAGACTTGTTTTTTGGTTATATCGGCGTCTCATAGACTTACAGAAATACGATTATACCTGTACTACAAACGTTGCCGTCACAGAGCTCATACATCTTGACAATCTGGAAAGACAGCAAGTGACAGTCGTTTGCATAGGGCAGCTCTAGGTACCCAAATGACTGACATTTTCCAGTCTCTCCATCAACTGCAACAACTGCAAATTAAATACAATAAATCCTTCTTCTTCTTCAGCCGGTACTCCCGGTACTACGAAGTAATATATTTATAAAAGTTAACAATTATACCCTTGTAATACAAAAAAACCTGTGGGCCCCCAAGTTAATAAACTTGTCGGGAATAATAATAATAATAAAAATACACTTAGACCATATATAAAATATATATGTATATGTATGTACTGTATATTATATGATAATACATAAACAAATAAATGTAAGCCAGCCTACTCGCAGTTTCCCATGCAACAGAGTGCATCTCGCTAACGGATCATGAATGAATTAGGCACCTACCTTTGAAGAGGCCACGCCTTATCCTCTGTCCTTGATTGTAGAGTACACTTATAATGGAATATCTAGCCAGGTGCCTACGCATTTGACTCATATTTGTGGCCTCAGTCTATTGAAGACTGGACTGGAGAGATATTCCCACGCTACAGATTTCTGTTACCCATAAGGAGACACTGACACTTTCATTCCGCTCTAATGTTGCCATTTTGCACCACATAAATAATGTCTTTTTATTCTATTACTAAGCCTAATTAGTCGAGTTAGGGCTCTAAAGCGCTCTCTTACACTGAATTCGGAAGACCTATGCTTTCCGAACCATGTCCAGAAAATGTATTAAAATTAAAATAAATAAATAAATAAATAAGGACTTTTTTTGTTCTATTACTAAGCCAACCGGAGTTAGGGCTATAAAGCCCTCTCTTACACTCAACTAAGAAAGCCCGGGACCGCCTTACATGCCCTCCGAAGCATGGCCAGAAAATGTAGGAAGTGTAGGACTCGAACCAACAACCTTTCGGGTGAAAGTCAGAGTCCGTACCACTACTCTACATGTCCCGAAATAATTTGGGAGGAATCATTCTCACTGTGAATGGTTTCCGTTGCACTACTTATAAGGGTTCCACCTGCAGCCCGGTCATGGCGATTTGGGATTATTTTAATACCGCAGTAGTAAGGTGTCACGTGACGATGTTAAAATATACGCGGGAAAATCAAATTAATAAATTATTAGAATACAAGAGAATGGTTGCATTGTTCAATAATTGTAGGAAATACTAATACACATTAAAATGTACAGGTATAATTTTGAATTAAAACAAGATATGAATTAATGTGTCTACATCTAAGGGAGAAAAAAATTGAAAACTCACCAAAAATATTAATTTATAAATTTGAATTTCCCGCGCATTTTACAATCTTTGTTTAAAACATTGTCCTCGAATGCAGAGCTAGGCCTTTACGAAGTTAAATGAATATTAATACTGTTCAATATGAGAGTCCTTTACACTGCAGAATTATTAAAGGGAATAAATTTACGAAAGGAAGACTAGGGGGGACTACATGATGGATAACGACATATCCAACTAGATTGAGAATTCCCCCATGCAATGGCTGTAAGAGGAATGTGGACGGGCTATACCGGGGAGTATAGTGAGATAGACAGCATCTGGCGCGGGCGGCGGGCCCTCAGTCCATCAGCTTCAGTCTTAAGTGAGAGCAGCCAGCTGTGCGCTAGGTAAACTTACACATTTCTAACTAATGTACCCGTCCCAATCCAGCCACAAATCACACACCAATTTCAGCCATTTATTTTCACATGAACAATCGGTTGTGTCATAAACTGTCTCACTCAAATTATTGTCGCCGTCGTTGCTTTACTTAAAAAATTTCCTTGGACATTTTGAAAATATGTTTTTATGGTTCTGAGATAGTTTAATGCTAGTTTGGTTGCTGAGTAATATTTTAACGGAGAATAGCGAAAGTAAGGATGGTTAAAGTCCAGGGTGGCCTGAAGTCGGAAAGTAAAAGAGAGTACATGACCATAAGGGTAATACGATAGTAGACCTGTGCCTACTCTTTCTTCGGAATTGGCATGTATTCAAACGATGATTCTTTAATTTACCAGCATTTTCTTAAAGAATGTGTTCAAATTTTAAATGTAAGGCCTGATGCTCAAAGGTAGTTTTCCGACTATCTACAAGTACCAGGAGATGTAAATTTGTCTAATGTCAATTACCACAGACAAAATTCTGTATATTAAGGATCAACATTTTGTTTAAATATCATGGGTAGGTAATTAGAGCTATAATTCTCCGGGAATACCTGGCTACATAATACAATAGTTTACTTCTAATTAACAGACCAAATCACTGAAATGTACACATAGTTTTATCAATTTTTCTGTTGTTGCAGATCTCGGACGTCACTGAGCGGTAGCAGGACATCGCTGCGGGTGCCAACAGCAAGCCCGTATAGCGCTGCCCCCAATGGCAAAGGTTCCATGCTCGACAAATTCAAGCTGTTCAATGGCAGAGAGAAAGAAGGCAGTTGTAAACCGGGTGTAGGCGCGTCCAAACGAACGTCCAGCTCCAGTGGATTCAGCAGCGCACGTTCGGAGCACTCGGATTCGTCAACGAGTCTGTCTAGCGACGCTCGGCATTCGGGGTAGGTGGGCCAACTTTGGCCGTTTTTGTTGCTGAGACGCTTTTGTGTTTTGTGACAAATGTGCATATGGTTCATTATTAAGGCTCAAAGATTTGCGGTAATAAGTACTAAGGGCCAATCGGAAAAATAGAAAAGAGAAGAGAGGCAAGTCTTGACGAAGCTTCTCACACTTAGCACATAAGCGGAGGGTTAAATGCAATTTATCGTGCTGCTATTTTTACTCTTCTCATTAAATGAAACGAAGCTTATTTACATCTTGAAGGAAAGAGATAAAAAAAATAGCATGGGGTAAGGTCTAATTAATTAATTTCTCAGCAGTCCTTATATTGACAAAATATTCTTTAAACACTTCCTAAAATACATTAACTGTGTTAATACACAATTGATATGCTAAGTTTTGGGAACTATTGTTAATCCACAGAAATTAAGAAGTAATTCCTATATACAAAGTCCTATTTCGTGAATACGTCGTCTGCTTCTTCCTTTTAGAATTTTGTATTTTATAGATAAATACATATGTATTCTTTATTATAATCATAGTATGTATATTTCAGGATGTGTTTAAAGACCGATTTTGGAACGGAATTCAATAAGCTTTCACGCCATGTAGCTTCAAACTATTTGGAAAGATTCCCATTAAAAAATGTCTGCGTAGGTAATTCTTAATGTTTTGTTGTAGGATTATCACACACGAGAGGGTCGAAGCCGTAATCCCTGCTCCCACGTCTTCCGTAACTGCTCCATCGAGTGCAGATCCTAATAGTCCGCGCTTCCGTGGTCTACGCCCGAAACTTGCCAAAAGTACAGAGAAAAAGACTGGCTCGCCGAGACTGAGACGCAGCTCCGACATCAAAACTGAGAAGGTGAGCCATATTTTAAGGAGACTATAATGTAGATAATTAACTTATCTATTATAAATTAAGTTATAATATGGTAGTGACTTATTAATGATGTCTGCTACCTCGTCATGCACATGCACAATGAAAAACGACGTCGGTGGAATAGCCGCCTATAGGTATATATATCGCAAAAGTATCACATGTGTTCAGGCTGATCACAACTTTTTCTTTTTTCCTGCATGTAGTCAAGCAGGACACATAGAATCAAGCGTCTGTATTAGTCAGAAAACTGTTACTAGGCGCAAGTAATGGTGTATGAATAGGCAACGATAGTACTCGTTGTGGGCAGCAGGCACCTTTTAACTTGAAGCCGCTACACTGATACATTCCGAACCGGACTGGATAACGGCTTTTAAGCCTTTTAGCTACTGTAATCGGCAAACAATTTTGTATATATAATTAACAAGTTTAAAGAAGACAGTCGACTGAAACTCCATTGCGTTACACCGGCACGCAATTGCATAAGGTCAAGCGGAATATGCATTAATGTTGTGTGTGTCCAGGTCAGAGGTCAACTAAGGCAAATCCATACGTGCTACTCTGCATACGTTGTCCTACTACCGTGTTACTACACAGTCTTGTTCGGTTTCTTGATCGGGTTTCTTTAAGTCACCATCAAGAGAGTTTATTTCGTATGACTCGTTTTTTGGTAAGGCCTGTTTGTTCGCCAAGCATCTACGCTCTCAAACACGCAATAATTTTATTTATTTATTTATTTTTTATTTATTTTTTATGTATTGTACTACTTAAGTCTTTGGTGAGACTAGTGAAAAAAATAAATTTTCCAGGTATATATATATTACAACAACTTTCTTTGACTTATTGATTAAGCACCAAGTTGGAGTAATCGTTACTGCAGGTATTAACACAGCAGGCAATGCTAGTCCACCCAACCCATTGTTAAACAACCAGACTAGGTTATCTGTTTACATACCGGTAGTGTAAGTGATGGACTGATGGCAGACTGTCGGAAGGGCCCAAGCTTACCTGTGGGTAGCAGTCACCCGCATCGCATCATGGCTTGAAAAGTCTCATTATATTGTAGTAAACGGAACGGCATTATTCCTTACCTAGACTTTTCAAGCCATGCGATGATGGTACCTGCCTGGTTTCAGCCGGGGTAACCAAAGACCAATTATTATTGAATATTTGTTGCCAGTTGTCGAGGAGAACCCTGGCAGATGGATGTCGTTTCCTAGCTGGTCCATTCCCAACCATAACCACGTAGATGCTGACTAACCTTGCGCAACACTTAACTCTTGCAGGTTAGAGGAATTGCTGACGGTGAACGAAAAGACGTAGGTGGCGTTGAAGAGCAGCAGCGACAATCGAAGGCTGTGATGGAGACACCGACGTTCCCGCGACCACCGAGCTCCTCACTGTTGGACGACAGGACCAAGGTGCCCAGCCCCGCCCCCGCACTCAGCCCCGGCAGCAGCATCCCCAAGCCCATGGCGGCCGTTAAGGGCACCAGCAAACTGCTCCCGCCCCCCGAACACCCTAGCCCCTACAAGGGCAACTGCCCCTCGATGCCTCAGCTTCCGAATTCTGACGTGAAGAGGGACATCGCACTGGTGTCTCCCATGCGGTCTTCCGTAAATGAGGCTGATGTTATTCGGAATAACGAGGTAGGTCGTACGGAGTGTGAATTTTGCCTTAGAATGGGATCTTCTCATCTTGAGTGGGATAGTGCGGAAACTTGAGATAGTTTATGGGAATCAGTCGCCCTCCTTCAAAAGCTACTGATGTGTCATCATTAATCAGCTCCAGGTGCCCGGGTGCGACATGTGAGCCACTTCCACTCCCTCCTGTCTCTTCACTTCTGATTATTCAATATTTCCTCTGGTAGACTGGTATTAGTCCGCAGTCCCACCCTCCTGAGATCTACCTCAGTCTGGTTTCTGCATCTCGTCCTTGGCCTCCCTCTTCTCCGTGTTTCCTCTATTTCTTCCTACAACCACCTATTGTTATCCATTCGCTTTACGTGCTCGAGCCATTGCAGTCTCCTTCTCGTTGCTGATTCAACTGATAAAGTGAGGGTGAAATCAAATTTTAAAAAAAAACTCATGCTATTTGCATCTGCTTCGTCCAGTCGTTTGAACGTTTGAATACACGCTATTTATCATACGTGTTGTTCTTTCGTGAATAATGGTCTTTTCTTGACATTGCAGCAGGACGAGAAAAAGGGTAAAGAAGAAGATGGGGAGATGGAAGTAAAGCCGATGTCGCCTCTGTTGAACGGATATCGACTAGGAGGCCATCTCACGCACCCTGGTTATATCAACAACAACCCAAAAGTTTACTACAGTCAATACAAGGATCCTAGAATTATTAGCTTGAATAGTATCGACCTAGCAGGTAAATTTATTATCCCTATGATGAATTCTACCTAATTTTTTAGAAACATCTCATTGTAACTGCAATAATACTGTAATTGGTAGGTACGATAGTATATAGCACACCGCAGTAAAACGTAGACATCTATCGGATACAAGCATATTACTAAGAAAAGAATTTCCCGAAAGCTGAATGCTGGCCTAAGCTGGTGACATATTTATCCACATTGAATACAAAAGTGTTTCGGCTTCCCTTGTCAACAATGTGCTTTCATTTTACTAAAGTTACAGTAAGTTCGTTCGGCAAAAAACCTCAGAGCCACAGTAATTCAGAAAGCCGTAATTACCATTAACACTAAGACCCAGTCCTAGCATCAAATGGGAAGTATCCTTACCGGGACTTCTCAAAGGATGATGGGAACCGCCCTAAGATTGCAACAATTTCTTTTAGATTTAGATTTTTTTTCTTATTCGGACGAATGGCATATTGTTGATCAAAATCATTACCAACGGCCAAGTTGAATCCACCAGAACAGAGCCTGTTCAAAACTGCAGCGAACTTGGTAGTGTGCACAGCGTTGGCAGGGGTACATGATGGGACATGATAACGCGCTGAGACGACCAGTTAGTCTAAGTCCTAGTCACCACCGAATTAATCACAGGACTTTACTATGTACCCCAAGTGGTTCGGAATCCACTATAATGAAGAGGTCCACCCTGCCGGTCAACTCCCCTTCTCCCCGAGATGAAGGCGTCTGCCCTTAGGGTGCCTCAAGTTAAGAAACAGACTCCCTCCCCCCGCCAGGCCGACAGGATTGCTTAAAAGCAGAAATGCTGAAAGCAGGTGTTAGAAAACAATAAAATAATTGTACTGTTCAGGATATCTCTCGGATGGCGACCTCCTGAGGAAGATGAACCAATCAAATCTTGCAATGAACCATTGTGATGGCTACATATCGGAGAGTGGAGTTGGACTGATGGATCGGAAAGGAGGACAGAACAATCCACACCAGAAGGGGTAAGTATTTATTTAGGCCTGGAAAAGTTTTCAGGGGGAATACTGGCGCGCTGTTATGTAGCGGGACGTGGGGGTGCCGCCTTACTGCATAACAATAAACACGGTAAAGAATTCTGAATTCAGTTATGCAGTAGGGTGGACCCCCATGTTCCTTTGCATAGCGGTGCGCCAGTAATACTACCAAAAACTTTTCTTGGCGTGGCTTCAGAACATGTAGTGTAGTCAGTAGTGGCTGTTAATTTGAGATTCCCCCACTTTGAACGGCATGTAAAACAGGCCTAGCCCTAGCCATTGCTAGTAATAGAAATATCTATTGAATGAAGAACTAGTAGAATCCAGGCTGATGGGCCGTGGTCGAAATGAAAGTGAACTTCCAAACGTTTCGTCAACATCTGCGGTCGACATCTTCAGTGGCGCTGCGTAGACTTCGAAGTTTGTACCTCGGTGACTCCGTAGCGAGACATGTGTCACTCGTGTCTACGCAGCGCCACTGAAGATGTTGACGAAACGGATTCTACTAGTTCTTTATTCGACTCCGGCCGTGAAAGCCTTTGCAGTTACACAGAAATATCTATTGTTTAATGTTTATTTGGTTGAGTCATCAGAGCAGGCTACCCTTTCGTTTTTATAAAATTTTTAAAAGGATGATCATTAGGTAGTTGGTTTTCCGGGAGGTGCTCCTTCCGAATTTCAATTGCGCCACCTTGTATCCATTGCCGCCATTTTGGGAAAAATAGGAAATGTAAACAATGCTGCGCCTTTTTTCTCGTGATTGCTAGATCTTATTATCTAGGTGATTTGCCAGTCTCTGTTAGTCCTTGTTCTGTAGGTGACAAGTTGAGCAGTCTGCCCGGCTTCTAATTCCGTTTAGGTATGAGTAGTTATTGCAGTCCCTTCAGTCTGGCTTAAAACAGATGACTTTGCTTCAAACCACAATAACATTATGTATAGTCGTTTTGTTTGCTGCCACATAGTCGACTCTGCACCCTACGACGTCGGCTCAGCTTACAAATGTCTCCCTGTTTTGAATTTTAAAACAAGCAAATTGTGTGGGACAAATTGTAATGACTCCCCATCAACAAAGGTTTATTAAAATTCTGTATGCTTGACGACACGCTCATTGAGCCTAATGCTTGACGGAGGTCGATCGATGCGTGGCGCGACTCAGCCTCTCTTTAAGTCTAATCTTCTCTTGTAAAGAGTCCTCACCTATTTATCTTGTTGTTTCCAGCCTATATTAATTAAGTTTTTTAATGCTATCCTTTCAGAATTTGAATTGAATTATTATTTCCTTACTATTTGAGAATTATAAATCAACACAATAATCTGTTTTAATCTGTTTAGAGAATACAGCCATTCAAAGAAATCAAAGTCAATAGTAACCGATTTTGTCAGTCTGTATTTCTGTAAAGTAAATATAAAGCAAAATCGATCGAGTGATACGATTAAATATTTTTTAGCCTATTTAAGTTAGTAGACATTCGCTGGTAAGAAAATAATTTTGCACGAAGCCTCTCCCCCCCCCCCCCCCTGGCTCCCTTGCCCGCTTCAAAAGTGGTTGAGTGGTTTGCAATCTGACACGAGCTTTTAAGGGTTGCGAGATGTCATGAATATGGAATGTGGCTTGACTGACCCTGAATGAAGTCTGCACTGAATACAAAGGGTGGAGGGTGACTAGCCTCAGTCACTGTACTAGGGGTTCGCTCTGTGACGTCATCGAGTGAGGTCATCTTGTTATTTTGACTCATTTCCTGTCGATGGATTGGTTTGTGAATACAGTAACCCATATTTCAGTTCACTGTCTTTACTTTGGTTTTCAACTATTAATTTTTCGAAGGCCACTCAACTTTCCCCAGACATACATATCTGCGGCTACTGTTTTTCCGTCTTTATTTAATATTTATCTGTCTTATAGGCTAGGTTTTTGTCGTTCTATTCATTGGTTAAATAAATTAGTTTGATTTGATGACCTGGTTGCCATTGCGCTTAATGTCAAAACTGCTTAAAACCAAATTATATGAGTACACATTCGTCAGTAACATACAATGAAACGCCATGAAATTGAACCATGTGCGTTTTGTTGGGAATAACAGCTCATATTTTGAAAGTAAAAACACTGCACCCTATTCCAGTATACTATGAATTAAACATTTAATCAGTGGGGCATGATGGCAGATGGGCGCCACAGCGCACTGTTCTTAAGCTTAAAATAAGTATCAGATTTCCAACCGACCCGTGCGCCGTGCGGTCTGCGAGATACTGTGCGGTAGGTCTACTACTTCTATATCCGGTATCGGAATTGAAGGGTAGAACGGAAAGTTAAGACACCGGGAGGTAATAAATTAGCCGCGGAAACTGATCTAAATATCATAATGTCCGAGAGGAAACAATATAAAAATTTGCTCTTATGATAGTTATAGCGTACTGAATGCTTGTTTCAAGATCAATATGAAGCCACACTTAAGGGACCGTCGGGCACATTCGTTAACAATTTTTTTAAAAATATGAAAAAGGAAATATCGACCGCGATAGGAGAGCCCTCAATAAGGCAAAATAAATGTTCATACACATTTTATGCATGTTAAGGCGGCCATTCCACCGGCGATTTTACTTCATTTGTGATATGAGATTTTTTTGTTTGTTTTGCTTTTAAGGAGACTATTATGTAGATAATTAACTTATCTATTATAAATTAAGTTATAATATGGTAGCAGACATCATTAATAAGTCTCTACCATATTATAACTTAATTTATAATAGATAAGTTAAGTATCTACATAATAGTCTCCTTAAAACAAAACAAATATAAAATCTCAAATCACAAATGAAGTAAAATCGCCGGTGGAATTGCCGCCTATGGGACCGCAGTCGTGAAACTCAGGCGATGAAATATTAAAAATGTGGCCACTTCTCATGCCTTCGAAAACTATGGCCAAATGTGACTCGTACCCAAACTTTGTTACATTGTCGCTTGTACCCGGTGAAGGTTAACATTGAGGATGTGTACCAAGGGGTCGTTGGCAGTTAACCCATGCACAACAAACCCACTGTATATCGAAAATGTAGAGGAGCACGACTTCTAAGATGAGGCGTCCTTGATGTTTCTTATGTTCGGTAAAATTCGATTTTGTGCAAATAAACTGATAAGAGCTTGGGGCACATATTGCTTAGCCAAACGATACACATGTTCGGCCAGTAACAGGGGCGTCCTTTAGGGGGGGGGGGGGGTCAGTTGCCCCGACATTGACCCTGTCAAACGAAGAAATCGTTACAACTGTATTTAAACTGTACTGATATGTCATTTTGAATGTTGTAATTACTGCCCTGGCCAGTAATTTAACAAAATGAGGCAGTATCCTTCAAATGAAATAAATAAGGACTTTTTGGTTCTATTACTAAGCCAACCTAGCGGAGTTAGGGCTATAAAGCCCTCTCTTACATTCAACTAGGAAGGCCCGGGACCGCCTGCTTTACATGCCCTCCGAAGCATGGCCAGATAATGTAGTTAGTGTCTGGCCATACTTCGGAGGGCATGTAAAGTAGTATGTAGTAGGCTACGCGTTAATTATGGGGTGAGGGTCATCCGTCATGACCTTACCCCCGCTTGAATTCTATCATAGAATTGTATTGGGAAAAGAAAGGGAAAGTCAGAAAAGCTGGGTTGAAAGCTTCTCCGAGAGATGTCGCCCCGTGGAGTCAGCTGTTAGTTCCCTCGGACGGCAGCTAGAGTGCTGACACCCCATCGATTGGGACAGGGTTGGTCGCAACGCTCTTCAACAATAATCTCAGTGCTTTACTTCGCCATTTAGTGCTCTTATTTTAAGTTAGCTTACATGTTTGCATTTCAACTGTAATATTCACGTAAGTTTCGTCTACTTTCACGAAATTTCTACCTGACTTATGCTTTGTTGAGTTTCTATTGTTTTCATGAGTTATCGATTCGTACATCATTTGGTATTCTATGGTGGCTCCTAGATTCTTTTTGTTGGGGTCATCGACTCTGCTCGAATTTGTTCCAGTTTTAGCGAGTTGTTATGTAAGATAGTGCCGATTTGGGTTGCTTCTGTCACGAGTACAAAAATCAATACGGGATACTTAAAATAATTTATTTACATTTTATATTCGTAGTACTTGATTTTTCGTGCGTCAATCTGCCAAGTCTGTTGCTTAGGATAATTGCAAAGTGGTCTATCTACTGTAATTGGATTTTAACTGGCCTCTATTTTTCTTTTCCCAATTAGACTTAGCCCCTCTTTTTTACTTAAGGAATTAGTTAAGGAAATAATTAAATAAATAATATTGGCGTGTTTTTTTTAAATATTAGATCTTGTTTATTTCCTTATACAAATTCGGGTCTAACTTTTCTTTATTCGTCTTTTAAATAACATAATAGTGAATTTTTTCTACTGCCGGCTTTTTTTTTTCTCTTCAAGCTACAGCCGGGTGGCTGGTTCGCAGCAACATGTGGCATCGATGCCTCTACTCCCCTCGATCCTGGCACACCTTCTTCAGCCTTTTTTGCTTTCCAATTTATACGTAGTATAAGGAAAGCTTTGTGACGGTCGCAATTTTCGATTCCGAGATTTCAACGGATTTACACGTTTTAAGGTACCAGGAACCCAAAAAAGTGGTTTTTACGAAATGTCTGTCTGTCTGTCGTTCTATCTGTCTGTCTGTCAGTCGTTCTGTCTGTCTGTCGTTCTGTCTGTCTGTCTGTCTGTCTGTGCGTCGATTTCCGGGCAAACTACTCGGTCGATTTTGATGAAATTCGGCATGTAGGTTCACAAAAATCATACCTCGGAACAATTTTTTTATTTGGGGCTAACTTAATTTGGGGGGGTTTTATTCTCAAAAAACTCCAAAAAAACGTCTAAAAAAATTATTTCCCAAAAACGGCTCCAACGATTTCTTTTAAATTCACATGTATTGTAGTCGCTATTAATGTTAACGAAATGCGGGGGGTCGCTTGCCCCTTGATAGGTTGCTTCTGGGGGTAAAAAAATAAAAATAACTAAATTTTAATGAAAAATGACTAAAAAATATTTTTTCTGTGAAACCTATCTATCGATGATTTCTACCTTCAGGTATGTTTTAGGTGTTATGTTGAGTAACGAAACCGGACAGGTTGCTTTCCCAGAAAAGTATTTGGTTTTGTAAAAAAAAAATGTTTTTTTGAAAAATGATAGAAAATTCACGCTCAAATGCATTGCGTGCCCTGCCAGTATTGCTGTGTGGTAGTGTGTTGGTCTGACCTACCTAGAATTTACCTCACCTCCAGTGACGTCAGGTGGACACCCCCCCCCCCCCCCCCCCCCCGAGATATCGGAAATTTAACCATAGGAAAATTATTTACCATGAAATCACTCATTTTCTCTATCTACTAATTTTGATAAATTGGAAAGCATGTTCGAGTAAACTCGGACCGGTTCTTTTTAGCTAGGTCGAAACCAGTTGGATTTGGTATAGCACTTACTGTAGCCTTTTACTTATTGTAACCAGGTTCGCCTCCTATTGTAACCTGAGGTTTCACATTGTATCCCACTGGTTACACCTTTCTTTAGCTCAGGCCCCTGAAGTAAGTTCTAAGTAAATAAATAAATAAATAAATAATCGTTTATTTGCAAACAGGCAATGTCCAATAATATGCAAATTCTGTTTCAAAATCTGTTTTTGCCTCGCTCCAGTCCGGGTTTTATTCGTCATAGTAGTGAAGCCTACTCTACTACCGCCTCACAAACTTGCCAACTCCCATTTGAGAAGCAGTGTTTGCGTGTTCTGATAGGTTATTTTGGCAGTCTCTATTATGTACACGGTTATTGATGCCTTCGAACATAGCAGCAGCAGGCTTGTTCAATTTTTCGAACCCACGATGGTGGGTTCAAATCCCGCCAAGTCCAGATTTTTCTAGATCCTCCAATTTCGGTTATAACGAGGAGGTTGCCCCTTCAACCTAAGTTATTTTAATTTCAGTATTGTATCCATGTAAAGCTAAAATATACCAGAAGAGGGTATTCTATACGATGTCTTCAGCTATACAGAGCCGGTTTCGTTTTTATTAGTGCTCTACTGATTTTTGTGGAGCTACCAGGAACCATCTAACCGTTTCAACCCTTTTGTTTCAGACCTTCAGTACGTCCTGTTGGGGGGAAAGACATCATTTTGGACCGTCAGCAGCATCAGGTAACCGACCTGTCGGGGGACGAACGGATATATCACCAAAGAAAGGTACATCTTGTTTGCGTTCTTAATCCAGCTGGCCATCTTTTTATTTAACTAATTAATCAAGCATACGCGGCCATCCCTTCTTTACAACATAATTGCAATCTCTCCCTTAGAGCGTTTCAGCATATTATGTATCTCAGATGCGTATAATGTTGCATAAGCTGCGCTGTGAATATAAAAGAGTTATCACATCTTGTGGAATGTTTACTGCTGCAGAGAAGTGTAGTGTAGGCTATAAAAGACTTTTTAATTTTATTCGAATGAGGTAGAAATGAAAATGATCGTATTGTATAGACTGGAATAAATTAGAAACCTTTGTCATGCGTAAGCCCATTCCTGTGAGTTATAACTGTCGTAAAGGAAAGCTTATATGTGGCAACAATGTTGTGCTGTAGGGTTTGGCACCTCCGCCTCACGTCAAATACATTATGTTCCCCTATTGTTGCGGCATGACGTGGCCCACCTGTCCAATTGGGCTGCCACCCACGCTTATGCCATTAATTGTCCCCACCCCTTTCGCAATTCTCATTTGTTTTGATTAGTCCATTGTTTTCGTATTTTGTTTTCAATATCACAATGGTTATAAATGATCCCACAGATTATTTCTTATCGGTATGTGCAGTATTTTTTCCCCTCTGATTGCCGTTATTTCGTGGAAGTAAATGGTTTATTTTATGTTTATTTCTTGGTGAATTTGAACTGGACAAGTGAACAAATTTGTTAGACCGCTACGATAAATATCATAAAATTTATTTTTTGTGCTACTATATTGTATGGACGTGGTTCCTGCCAACTACGCTACCCTTCATATTCAATCAACTAAAATATTATCAGGGTGTTTTTAAGGCTAAGATTTCAAAATGTTTAGTAAACAACTTCAGGCTCTATCTTTTAGACGAAATTTATTAATTCATCGTTCTACGGCTACCAAAAACTAACAAGTGTCTCGTAAAAATTGAATTAAAAAAATACAAGCTTTTACAATAAATGTACATTTTCTCACCTGATATTGCTCGAAAACACGCGATATAGTGCATTATACCGATTTTGCGGTAAATCTCCCTGGCAAATAAACTAATTTTTAGAAGGCTTGTATATTTTTTATGCATTTTTCATGAGACCAATTTATTATTTTTGTGGCTAAGGAACGAAAAATTAATAAATTCGTCAAGATATGGACATATCAGGACATCTGGAGTAGTGGTACAGACTGACTTTCACCCCAAAGATGGTTCGAGTCCCACACTTGTTACATTTTCTGGCTAGCTTCGGAGGGCATGAAAAGCAGGCGTTCCCGGGTCTTCCTAGTTGAGTGTAAGAGAGGGCTTTATAGCTTGAACCCCGCTAGGTTGGCTTAGTAATAGAACAAAAACTAAATATTTACTTATTTATTTATTTAAGATAACGTTGTCTTAACTAGTTTAGAAAATATTTTGAAATCTCTTAATGCCTTAATAATAGCAAAAATAATAAAATAAGAATGGTACCCTTTACGTATTGTTAATGTTGCAGGCGCATTATGGCAATCGTCAATATGGGAATAGGTGTGAGGAGAGAAAGAAAGCCAGCTTAGGCCTAATTGAATTATCCGAGGGAGGAATTTCAGTTTAATAATTGTTCCGGGTGGGGGAGGGTAGCAGGTGCGGGTAAGGATGAGAGAATTTAAATGGGTTGATTTCGCGTGACAAATGACTAGCTGTAAAATGGCAAGTGCTGTCGCAGTGAAGGGTGTACTTTTTGACAAACCTCTCAAATTATTTTTGAAACTTTAGACGCCATCTGAAAGTTTTCTGCTTTATTTCCTCCATTATAATTTTTTTTTCTTTTTTTTTTTGCTCGTCGGTGGCTGTTATGCGTTTCACGCTAGTGTTTTTATTCCCTTTTAATTTCAAGTTTTTTAAATTCGGGCAACTGAACATACTTTGCCAATGCTCATCTCTGCTCTTGTATAATGTATTTCATTATTCCAAGTGGTCCTATTTACTTTCCTTTTAAGCTCTCGGAAGTTACTAAGAATATAGTTATTATTGTTCTGTTAGTAGCAAAGAATCCACCTTTTCCTTGGTTGTCTTTTAATCAAATGGAACGCTTTTTTTTAATACCATGGCACGTTGCATGCATGGTATTTGGTAATCGCGGCAGTAAAGGACATTCAACTCGTGACATTACCACCTACATGATCACTAATATAATAGAACCGGTCCGAGTTTACTCGAACATGCTTTTGAATCAACATTTGTAGAAGGTGATATGAGTAATTTCATGGTAAATAATTTTCCAGTGGTTAGATTTCCGATATCTGGGGGGGGGGGGGTTGTCCACCTGACGTCACTGGAAGTTAGATAAATTCTAGATAGGTCAGACCAACACATTAATTGCCACACAGCAATAATGGCAGGGCACGTAATGCATTTCAGTGCGAATTTTCTATAATTTTTTGTGCGAAACCAAATAGGTTTTTGCGAAAGCAACCTGCCCGGTTTCGTTACTCAATTTAACACCTAAACCATGCCTGAAGGTAGAAATTATTTTTTAGTCATTTTTCATGAAAATTGAGTTATTTTTATTTTTTTACCCCCAGAAGCAAACTATTAAGGGGCAAGCGACCCCCCGCATGTTGTCAACATTAATAACGACTATAATATATGTGAATTTAAAAGAAATCGTTGGAGCCGTTTTTGAGAAATAATTTTATTAGGCGTTTTTTTTAGTTTTTTGAGAAATTGATTTAGCCCAAAATAAAAAAATTGTCCCGAGGTATGATTTTTTTGGACCTATATGCAACATTTCATCAAAATCGGCCGAGTAGTTTGCCCGGAAATCGATGAACAGACAGAGCGACAGACAGACATTTCGTAAAAACCACATTTTTGGGTTCCTGGGACCTCAAAACGTGTAAATCCATTGAAACCTCGGAATCGAAAATTTGGACTATCACAAAGCTTTCCTTATACTACGTATAAATTGGAAAGCAACAATTGGTCTCGTTGCTGTTACAGGAAGGAGTTGACGGGGGTGGTGGTGGATGGCCCGCGTCCGGTGACGGGTACCGTGGCAGCCCGGGCCGGCCCAAGGCGGACTCGGGCCAGCAGACGGACCGCAGTGCACTCCAGCCTTCGTCCGACCACATCATCCGGTCCCGGGAGCACCGCAGTCCCGTTCAGAATGGCGTGAAGCGGAGCAAGACGGGCAAGATGGGCGTCAAGGAGGAGAAGAGCGACCGAGAGGGCAAGAACAAGGTCCGCGGAGTGCCTTCCAGCTTCGGTTACGTGAAGCGCAGCAACAGTGGCGCCAGCAGTAACGGCAAGTCGGAAACGAGAACTGCTCAAGTTTCTGCTGTGCCGAGAACAAAGGTACGTTTTCTAAAGCTGGGGGTAAAGTCTGGACTGGATTGAATAGTCTGTTTCGGTAATAAAAGATAAAGGGAGCTTAACGAGGGGAGAAGCATTTGACTTGCAGTTCAAGTCAGAAACCGGCTCGACCGATGGTGGTCAGGAAACTCAACCCTCCACACAAGTGGTGATCATCTCGGTATCATTTGAAAGCTTGTCTCCTTTTCATACGGTGACAGGAGCAGCTCCTGAGGATCGCAGCGATTTTGCATAAGGTCTGGAAAAGGAGGCGATAAAAAGTTAGCTGAAATACTGGGAAATGAGTTAAACATTGGCTGACCTGTTCTTAGGGGCTAGTTAATTTTGCCTTCCTTGGTTCTGTACTTTCCTCGTATGGTATTCTCAGTCTGTCATTGTTCTGCTCGATTAGACCGTTCTCGAGTCATCTGGCGATGGGTAAGAAACTGGGGAGGCCATTTTCACCAGTAAAGATGCAACCTCTTTTCAGGTAAAAGTTTCTGGCGGAACACAGACCACGAGTGACTTGCAGCACTTCAAGTCGTATTCTCTCAGTGGTACGTCCGCCAACCAGCTGTCCCAGTGCGTTCGCGACAGACTAATGGGGTCCCAGAGTCTGCCGAAGCAGGGTTCTGGTTCGAGCGACCTGAGTGCGCTCTTCTACCAGCACCGACAGCCGCAGCGCCAGCACAAGCCCACCGATGGCTCCCTCTCCGATACTGCCTACTCCAACTACGCTGAAATTCAAAACTACTACTCCAACACCAGTCCCTATAGCTCTTGGCTCCGGAATAATTCTGCTTACACGGCTTCGCTTCCTACTAGAGCTAGTACAGGTATAGTAACATGCTCAATTGAGTATATACAAAATAAATAATTGGTATATAAACATTATATTACCTGTCTGTATTTGGTATGGTTTAGGACTAAACCAGTAGGTTTAAAAATTATTCAGGACGTTAATAACGGAGCTTCTGGAGTTCTACAAATCCTACCTTACTTTCTTTTGGTGGGATTGGCTGCAAGTGAAGCTTTGCCATTTTTTCCACATAAAGTTTGCCTGCTGCTCCTGTGAAAGTTACAAAGGTGCCAATACCATTTATAGCTCGTTTAAATTTGAAATTTGACGGCTGTAGGCATAATCTATCCTAAGTTGCATTTCGTTGCATTTTCTTGCTGCTACCAAGCGCTGTAGGTATCGAGTCATGCCCATCCCAGCCCCGCCCACACCTCCTGCTGCCGCAGCCTTGCATGTCTCGCTCAGTTCAGACTCCTGCATGCACACCTAGTTCCGCTGCGCCAGGGGGTTGTGGGGTGGACCAAAAACCAACCGCACTGAAGACAACGCGTATTTCCTCGCAGGCATGCAGGATGCTGAGTCGCTCGAGTCTTTGAGCTCCTTGCCGGCTCAGCTACAGCAGCGAGCTAGCTTGACGCATCAGCGGGTTCTCATGCGAGAGGGGAGCCCTTCCTCCAGCCATAGAATCAACAGGAGCAACAGTATCCGATCGACTAAGTCTGAGAAACTGTATCCGTCGATGCTGCAGCGGAGCGAGGAGCCAGAGGCGTACTATAGCGTGCCGCTCGCCTCCCAACCGACCAGCCCTACCCCCCAACGTTTCAACTACCCACTTTCTCCTATATCCTCGTCTTCTTCGAGTCACGGTCTGAACCGTGGGAACCTTTCCGTCTATAGCCCCAGCCAAATTGACGGCAACCAGTCTGTGTACAGCCCCGGCCCTATTCACAAAGTCAACTCTACGGACGATGATA
Source organism: Psococerastis gibbosa (assembly GCA_963971405.1). NCBI lineage: Eukaryota > Metazoa > Arthropoda > Insecta > Psocodea > Psocidae > Psococerastis > Psococerastis gibbosa. The sequence goes on from OZ020484.1 coordinate 29,684,755, forward strand.
GTGAGTCTTTTGCCATTATTCCGCTTTGCTGCATGCTTCGCATTCCTACCTTACTTTCCTATGTAAATGCTTTCTTGCTTAGCTTTGTAGGCCTAGTTTTTTACTTGACTTATTAGTTTATAATAGTTCTTGAAACTAACCTTTAGTTACATAAGTGGCCGCCTGGGTTTGAAAATATCTTGGGCGAATGGCAGGTTGAATTACGATAAGTCATGCTATGACATACAAAGTATTACTGCGGTAGACAATTAATTTAAATTTAAAATTTATCCACTTAGTAATGGGGATTGAAAAGTCAATATAGATTTGTAGAAATGAAAGTGTGGAAACTTAGAAAGTAATCCTATCTGGTAATTTGTTGTCTCTATCCTACAGGGGTAAGCTGTTCCGTGTAGAGTTCTATATAGGACCGAACTAATCGTGTGACTTCACTGTGTTTCCCAAGTGGTTCGGAATCCAATATAATCAGGAGGTCCACTGTCCTATGGGCTGGCGTAGGACAGTCAAGTCGGAGTCGCTCTATGGGCCCAAATATGAGGCCTAAGTCGTTATTAACCCGACGAACACTACTACTACTACTCTATATAGGAGAGATGGGACGTTTGCTTCCCACCAAAAATATACTTATTCCACTTCTGGGGCCACGTCACCGGCCATTGAAACGACATTGGTGGCCCTAGGATTGAAAATATATATATATTAGCCACGTCGAATTTCCCATCTCATATACAGTATATAGAACTTTACTTCGGTCTTGTAATGGAGCAGCTGTAACTTTCGAATGCTGATGTTGGGAAAGGGGCTTAAAATATTTCTTAGACTTGCCCATGCAAGTTAACTTTATTTAAACGTCACGTTGAACCTGACTATTTATGGAGTACTGTACATAATGAATACAAACCTCGTACAGCACTAGACCTGCGACTAATTGAACTTTGTGACTTGAAATTTTAAAAGACAATGACATTGCCTTTTCTGTATAGGAAAGGTGCTACTGACTAGGTTATAGAGCTCATTTATAATGTCACCGCATCTCGTTTCAGTTCACGGATCTTCCATCAGCTTAGTGTCGACGGCGTCCTCACTGTACAGTACTCCAGAGGAAAAGCAAGCCCACGAGATACGGAAACTAAAGCGCGAGCTGTTAGACTCTCAGGAAAAAGTCCATACTTTAACTAGTCAGCTCTCCACTAATGTAAGTAGCAGCGTTATGTCTAAGGATGGCATAATAATTCAAAATTCTTATTGTACCCAGAAAATGGAATCGAGAAAAATCTTGACGGAGTGTGACTCAACACGTATAATCTATGCTATTCTGTTCCTTACTTACTTAACTTTTTCGTGTCCTAGGTTGAGAGTAGTGGAGCAGAGGGTGCATTGAGGCAAATGATTCATGATAAATAATAAATAAATAATGATGGTTATCTTTGGTCGCACCACATTCGCACATGATGTTGTCCTATACTGGTCTAGTCCTATCCAAACTCGCCTCGTTCACAATTCTATAGAAACTTGAAATAACAGAGTAGAGTGCAAAAATTAAAAACTCAGCGCGCTTGGAAAACTTTTTTATTTGTTTACAATTCTTTCTACGTCCTATTTATTTATTTTGTAACTTTAATTTTTTATCGTAAATGAAAATCAGTTGTGTAATTTAGTTTTTCAATCACGCTTATAATTATTAAAAATTTAGAGTTTATTAAAGAGAAATAAGCTTATTGTGTATCTACTGTAGGCTAATGTCAAACTGTTGTCCAACAACACCTCTACCGCCAAGAGTAAGAGTCTATAACTTGCAGTCTTACCATATTCTGTAAAGGTTGTAAACAATTTCTCAGCGGATACCCCCAACAGTGATTTGAACGAACATAAGTTAACTTACCTTATAATGTAACTAAAGGCAGAAGTTTATGCATGTTATTTGGATATTTCATGGAATTGCCAGCCACCCATAAACTTTTTTGATAACTTGAATGACATAGTAATAATAAAGCCCTGTAATTTCTGCTTTTGTGGAGAGCCAAGAGCCGTGTATCATATTTTTGTAATTGCAGGCGCACGTGGTGTCGGCGTTTGAGCAAAGTCTATCGAACATGACGCAGCGATTGCAACATTTGACGGCCACCACCGAGAAGAAGGACCAAGAGGTGATGGAGCTCCGGAGGAACCTGGAGATTCTGAGGTTGCAGAGTCAGGAGGCCCTGCAGAGCAACGGCACGCCCGGCCTGCCCCGCAGACATACCATAGCTAGTGAGGACTCCGGTGTCTCCAATGGCCTGCTGGAATATGAATCAGGTGAGCAATATTACCAATAAAAAACGCCATGGCACGACAGCGCATTGTCTTGAGGGCAATTAGAGGATCCTCTGTCTTGCCCACTGCTCTATTTTGGATTTTGTGGCCATCAACATGCCCGGTAGCGACGTCTTTCCCCTACAAGTGAAAGTAATGTACCCATTACAAGTCACAAACCTAGGCCTTTCGTGTCACAGTCCAGCTCTCTACCAACCAGGACTGTATGAAATCGTATCGATGGAATCAGAAATTTTGGAGATTTTAAAAGGTAGAGTTGTGCCGTAGAGAGCTTCCTCTTGTGTGCCGTAGCGCAAGCAAGACCATCTTTAATAGCAACAGGCATTACTTCAATCAATCAAAATTTATTTCCAAAATAAAATTTTTTACTTTAGTGGGCTTCCTCTTGCATGCTCTGCTGGTCGTAGAAGACGTGGCTGGAAGCGAATATCCCATCTCCCCGTGTCCAATTATCGTACTTGTAATAATCACATTCTGTTTTGGTTTCATGTTTTAGAGAATGGAATGTGTCCGATGACGCGGCAACTTTCAGCCGATTCTGTGTCTAGTCTAAACTCGCTGTCATCAGCCTGCAGCGTTGGCAGCTCTGCCAATTGTTCAAGTGCCAAAGGGAAGAAAAAGAAGAAGGGGTGGCTACGCAGTTCGTTCAGCAAAGCGTTCTCGCGGTCCCGGCGGAACAGGAACGGCTCTGTCACGGACGTCGAGGACTTCCGGCGGATGCACGGGGAGGGCGACGGACCGGAAACGTCTGCACCTTCCTCCCCCCTCCTCTCTACCCCTCATCCTGGCGTCGACAGCCCTCAGAGCCTGAAGAACTATTCATCTCCTTTGTAAGTTACTTCACTAAAATCGGTTACGTAACTTTGAGGTAGCCTACCCGGTTCAATTTCCGTTTAAAAGGAAGGACCCTCGGGGTATCCCTGACTTAACTGTGTCGTATGTTTCCTTGCAGAGTATGTAACTTATTTCTTATGACAAAGAGATTATAATTCTCAAGTATGTTATTGAACGCTTGTCTGCTCAGGGATTTCTGTACTAAGATCAAAGAGAGGTAGATTTATTCTAATAGGCATATCTCATGCTCTTATCAGTGAGTCTTCAACTCTAATTCTTCTTCCCTCTTAGTGCCGCGTGCGCAACGTGAGGGGGTAACTACTATTCTGATCTTAATAGTATAAATAAGGCGCTTATTCCACCTACGTCAATAGTCAATAGTAAATGTGGTATTGACGGACATTTCAATTTTGCTCTATGCCATAGTTAAAATTGATCAATGATCATAGAGTAAAATCACAAACAAACAACCTAAAATTAAAAAATGGCGTCATGGGATATGTTAAGTCTCTCTTCAAGTTACAGCCGGATGATGGCTGGTTGGCAGCAACATATTGCAGCGATGTCTCCAATCTCCGCGATTTTGACATGCCCTCTTCAGCTCCACATAGGACGTTATCCCCAAATCATGTTTAACTTGTTGGAGACATTCGTCTCGTGGCCGTCCCCTTCGATTTACGCCTTCCATGGTCCCCTCAATGACGCAGCTGACTATGTTATCATGCCGAAGCAGGTGTCCGAGCCAGCGTGCCCTCCTAGTGGATATGGATGCAATAAGGGTCCTTTTTTCATTTATTTGGGTTAGGACTTCCTCATTAGTTACATGGTCTTGCCAAGGTATTCTCAAAATGCAGCGATAACACCACATTTCGAATGATTCTATTTTCTTGACATATTTTTCGCTTATGCACCATGTTTCACATCCGTATAGTAGAATGCTCCACACAAGAGACTTAAGCATTCTTGTCCTGAGTCTGATATTTATATTGTTAGACTGAAAAATTTTCGACTTTTTATTGAAAGCGACTCTTGCCTGGTGCAATCTATACTCAATCTCTTGGATTGACCTGCCGTCAGAGGTAATTTTGCTACCTAGGTATGTGAAGGCTTTAATATTGCTGAGTGGAGTGCCATTCAGTTGTATGTTTGTGCTCTTTGTCTCGTCAGTGCTTACTACCATTACTTTGGTTTTGGATTTATTTATCTTCATGTTGTATGTTAGAAGAACGTTCTCCATGGCGTTTAGAGCCTCTCTAAGCTCTTCCTCACTTTCCGCCAGCAAAGCAATATCGTCCGCATATCTGACCATGTCTATTTTTACGCCAAGCATTTTTATACCTCTTGTGCCTTCCAGCTCTTCTCTCATTTCCTCTATTGCATACTGAATGTAGAGGTTGAACAGTACTGGTGAGAGAGCGCATCCTTGTCTCACGCCCGCTTTTATCACAGCTTGTTCTTCTGAGTTTCCACATCGGATTACGGCCACTTCTTCTTTGTATAGAGCCCAGATTATTCTTCTGTCCTTGTGCTTTATCTCGGCTTTTCTAAGGATCTCAAATAACTTTTTCCAGGACACTTTGTCAAAAGCTTTTTCAAGATCTACATACGCAATATATGTGTCTTTTCCCTTTTTCAGTTTTTTTTCAAGTATTAAGCGCAGGGCTAGAATGGCTTCTATTGTCCCCATGCCTCTCCTAAAGCCACATTGGTCGTGCGTTAGAGCTCTATCTATAACAGGTTCGATTCTATTCAGCATGATATTTGTGAGAATTTTTGACGCATGTGACATAAGGCTTAGAGTGCGATGTTGTTCGCATTTTACGGCACCGTCTTTCTTTGGCAGGGTCACTATAAGGCATTTCTTAAAATCTATGTTAAGTACAAACATTTTAATAGATTTTTTATAAAACAAGTTTTCATCCATTAAACAGATCGGTGAAGGTCGATCTTACTTCGGATCTCCTACTATTATTAGGTTTTATTAAAAATAATAAGTCTACGAAGAAAACAAATACCAACAAATTTCAAAAATTTGGCGCATACGTGTCAATAGAAGAAAAGTGATCAATAGTTGAAAAAACAAGTGGAATGTAGTGTATCAATGAACAATTGAAATTTCCGTCAATACCACATTTACTATTGACTATTGACGTAGGTGGAACATGTGCCTAACGAGAGCTCTGTTATTTGTACTAGTATATGTTTACATAACAGTAAGAGCTCATTTGGCCTACTAACAGCGTCTGTTATTTGTCAGGTCTGATCACAAAGAGTGTGATGAAGGAGGAGGTGACGTGGAGGATTTGAAGAAGCAGCTGCGGGAGAAGGACATGGTTCTCACGGACATTCGGCTGGAGGCGCTTAGCTCGGCACATCAGCTGGAGTCCCTCAAGGACACCGTCATTCGAATGCGGGTAAGCCATTGCCACCCCTCACTACCTATTTCAATAGAAACGAAAATTTCAAATGGTCACAAAACTCAGAATTCCTCGTGTGTGAAAAAAAACAATGCTTTAATAACTACTAAATATTGAGCTGTTTGAATGTTTCAGAATGAGCTACTGAATTTGAAACAAGACAACGAGAGGCTACAGCGAATCGTTACCAGCAAGTCATTGACGTCATCGCAAAGTTCTGTAAATCATATGGGGAGTCTAGAGAGAAGATTTAGCTTACATGAGAGTTCTCTTACGTCTTTATCCAGTCTCTTCACATCAGGTAACGTATACTCAACTAAAAACTGTCAACTAGAAACCTGCCCTCGAGCGAAGGTGTCTGCAAGAGTGCAGACCCTGCTATACTACTAGTATATTCCATTGAAACATTTTTATGTAAAACAAATCCGGGAGAAGAGAAGAAATTCAGAATCATCTACGTGGTCAACAATCAGCTTCAGTTGCCTGGGTGTGATACGTAAAACTCATCCCCTCCCTTCTGTCTATCCACTTCTCATTATTCAACATTTGTTAGCAGTCCTCAATCTGGTTTCCTCTGTTCTTCGTGTTCCCGCTATTTCTTCCAGCCATTTCCTCGCGCACCTGCTATTATCAATTCGATTTACGTGTCTAAACCATTGCAGTCTCCTTCTCACTACTCTCGCCAACAATTCCATTTAAAAGTATCATAATTTGAAAGGACTCCTGGAACGTATTTGCGGCACTAAAATATCAAGCTCTACTTTTTGTATTGGCTAGGTCGAAACTGGAGAAGTTTGGTACCCCTTACTGCAGTCGTTTGGCGAATTGAAACCAAACCCTAATTAGGACTCTTTACTTGTTTATAGACGGTGATGGCGGCAAACGTGTATTAGTGTCAGTCATGCTCGGTGAGGGGCTCCGTCCACGAGATGATATTCCCATAGCCGAAACCGTTATTGGTGCAATCCACATAAGCCCGCGTACCCAATGGGAAATGCTGGACTCGCTGGTACGTCGCGTCCTTCGGGAATACGCGCAAAGGGTCGACCCTGCGACATCTCTCGGGCTGACCGCTGAAGCAGTGCTGGGATATCAGCTGGGTGAGGCCGAGCGGGGGCCCGACGTTCCTGCGCCCGACCTCCAGCCATGCGCATACCTGGTTGAGCCTGAAGACACCTTGAGAATATACCTGAAAGGTGCTGCGGCCAACAGTCTCGACTCCCTGGCTTTTGACACCCTGGTCCCTAAGGCATTGCTGCAAAGACATATTTCCCTGCTTACTGAGCACCGGCGGATAATTCTTTGTGGTCCTAGCGGTACTGGAAAGTCTTATTTGGCTAATAAACTAGCTGAATATCTTGTTCTCAAGTCCGGTAAAGATTCTACTGCCGAGTCAATAGCAACGTTTAGGTAAGTTGTGTTTTAATTTTTTAATTTCCAATTATTTATACATATTAACCTAACTTTAATTCGAAAACGGAGACTAGGAAATTAACGAGTAAGTCTCCACCAGACCTAGGCAACGCGCTTTGTCTTCTTTGGTACGTTATGTGATTTTTTGCGACTCGACATGCAGTTATACGGTCTGACGTATCGTCTGACCAACATTGACACAATACCGGGAACGATGAAGACTGGATACGTACTCCAAAAAGTGGGATCGATTGACCTTTAAATGGTGCATCATTTATGTAAGCATTGATTTACAACAGTAGCCTTATCTAAAGAGAAGCGCGTTGTTGCCGTTTTGACCTAAAATTGATGCTATTCCTGTGTGTAATCTTCTCGCCTGTGATTTTTTAACTCAAATATTTCCAGTGGACGATGAGACGAGTTTCTATGTTATTTCAGCGTTGACCACAAGAACAGCAAGGAGCTGCGACAGTACCTGACAAACGTGGCGGAGCAGTGCGAGACAAACGCAGCGGACTTGCCGTCGGTGATCATCCTGGACAACTTACACCAGGTCACCTCCCTCGGCGAGGTCTTCAACGGGTTCCTCAGTGCCAAGCACACCAAGTGTCCTTTCATTATCGGCACTATGAACCAAGCCACGTGTTCCACCACCAACCTGCAGCTTCATCATAACTTTAGGTACCGTAGTCAGTGAATCATAGCATATGCATCGCATATTTTTTCAGTACTTCTTTGTGTGCCTGGATATGGTGGCATCTATTTTGCTTCTTACAGCTGGAAGAGATGGACAGTCTCGGGTTGCTCCTCCTCTGCTTTTTCGTAACCTGGAGGACCGACGTGGTCGAGGACCCACCGAAGGCTGACATTTCATACCCTGCTTCCGATACCATACGATAACCACTCACGGCTACACATAAACTTGAGCACTCACATCCTAGAAAGCGAAACTGAAACTGAAGTTCAGGATTTTAAACCAGATGTAACTAACATATTTTTTACTTGCCAGATGGGTACTTTGTGCCAACCACGTGGAGCCAGTCAAAGGGTTCCTCGGTCGGTACCTGCGACGAAGGTTCCTGGACGCAGAACTGCGGCATGGGCAGCACAATAACGACCTCGCGCGTGTTATGGAGTGGATCCCGCGCGTCTGGCTCCATCTCAACAAGTTCATTGAACTCCACCACTCCAGCGAGGCGACTGTCGGTCCCAGGCTGTTTTTGTTATGTCCTAATGATCTCAATGGCTCTCAGGTTAGTTGATAGATTAACAAAATATGATATTGATGTGGTGACCGCAGACTGTTGAGTCAATGGAGCACCAAATATCGTCCTGTTAAAGGACTTTCAGTCCGGTTTCGCGGGCGAATCGCAGCACACTTCAGACGCCCTGCGCCGGGAACGAGAATCGCCTGTTTGCGAGAGCTGAACATTCTCTTAGAAAGTGTAATGCAGTCTCCGGCTTTTCCTCCCTTCAACATCGACGAAGCACTCCTGCTCCGCGCTCGATGAGACCCAATCTAGCCATGTGTTGACGGAACTACAAGTTCACTTAGCTGTAGTGAGAATATGAGATAGGAGAGGATGACCAACGAAGACACATTGAAACCAGTTTGAGGACGATATCGTAAAAGTGAGACTATTACCAGAGAAGGTGAGGAGGTTGACGTATCACACCCGGGCAACGAGCTGATCATTGATGATGATGATAGCCGGAGCAACTATAAAAGAACTGCCAATCGTTATAGTGAACCGATGAAATCCTCGAAACCCACCAGAGACGTTGATGGACTATTGTAGGAATACTGTACCTGTTTTCTTTCTTTTAACACAATGCCCGCACATAACACCGATTCACACAATGATGATTTTGTTTTCAGGTATGGTTCACAGACCTTTGGAACTACGCAATAGTGCCCTACTTGATGAACGCCGTTCGCGAGGGCTTGCAGTTGTACGGTAGACGTGCTGCGTGGGAAGACCCTACTCAGTTCGTGCTCCAGACTTATCCGTGGGCGGACGATACGGTACATGGCGGACCGCAAGCTCTGCTCAGGTATTGTTAATCTTCTTTCCATTAGGGAACGTAGTATGGGAAGAAATATGAAGAAATGAACGGAAACTGGTTCAAATAGTGTTTTCGTCCATTTTCCTCTATTTCCCCTGCTTGAGGAGACTTTCTAGAAAATTAAACAGTTACTCTGTACCTCTAATTGTGGTTATATGATAACATACAATATTGTGGTATGGATTACGAAATGGCAGGTCGAGATTAGAAACCAGCATAGAGGAAAAAAGTTTCCGCCAGACCTGGGTCCATACAACTCAAATGGGTAACTTGCCTTCATTGGCCAAATAGAGCAGTGGTCAAGAGAGGATCCTCTACCAGTCCTTAGCAAGCCTCAATAGGTTATTGCGCTTCGGTATTTCTCTTTTTTGGGAGACGCATTGTGTCTAAGTTGCTCTAATGAACCGAAAGTACAATATATATATAATATAATTGTAGATTCAATTGAAAATTTTAGTACCAAGTATCAGTTACAACAGAAAACAATTATCATAGGGTTTTTTCCACTTTCCATAAATTAAAAACTAAATATACTAGCGAAATAACGTAATCAGGCTACTAACATCTCTATTGAGGGATCTCACATAATGTGTAGGGTGTTTTCAAAAAGGAGAAAAATCTTTAATAACGGCTTCGGTGATATTACCTTACAAACCTTGCTATCAGCCAGTTTTAGTTCAGATGTTAGTATGTTACGATTTGGCACACTTCATGTCGAACTCGAACTGTATGGTAACAAGTGTTATATACAGTATATCATATTCGATCGAATGAATTAAATCGTTTTATTGCAGGATACGGCCGGAGGACGTAGGGTTTGACGTGACCAGTTCTGGAGATGGTGCCAAACAGCCTAAGCAGTCAGCTACCAATGAAACCGATGGGGACCCACTGGTAATAATTACAAATGCTTTCACGGCCGGAGTTACGTGATTAAGCAGTAGAACCCGGGATGATAGACTGTGGTCGTTCTGAAAACGTACTTCCAAACGTTTCGTCAACATCTGCGGTCGACATCTTCAGTGGAACTGCATAGACTTCTAAGATTGTATCTCAGAGTCTCAGCAGCAACTGTTTGGGAATATGTACTGATATTTATACCAAGCTGCGGGGTGGTTAAGGTGGAAGCTAAAAGTTCTAAAGGTTCTCTCTTGCCTGAATGCATTTATTTTTTATTTCTAGCTTAGCATGCTAATGCGCCTGCAAGAGGCTGCCAACTATTCAACAAACGACACCAATGGACACGATTCATCCGAAACTCACATCTCCAACGTCGAGTCTGCCATATGAAATAATTACACCACTTTACTGCAATAACCAATTTTTGGATACTTCTTCTATATATTGAGGTTGTATTATTGTTATTACTAAAAATTGACACTTTGTAGATGACTCTTTTCTGACTTATTACGTATATACATATATAATATGTATTAATTAAGCGACGTTTAATAAGTTCATAAAATTGATAAGAACATTTTTAAAGTAGAGATTTCAGTATATTTTGTAGACAAGGAGTGAAGGACTCAATTTGACGAAATTAATTAATTTCTCCTTCCACGGCCACATGAAAAATTTACAAAAAAAAATGCAAGCTTTCTAAAAAAAAAGCAGACCATTTTTTACCCGACTGATTTACCACTACTCAACAAAATCTGTTTTATCGTTTTTTTTTTTAAGCAAAAAAATTTAATAATACTTCAAGTGTGAAAATGTAAATTTAGTGCTCTTCGTGTTTGTAGAAGGAGGAATTAATTAATTTCGTCGAATTCGCGGGAAAAGAAATACAAATTATTTTTAAATCTCTGCCTTAAGTAGGCTAGCTCACATGTGGGTTTATTCCGCCTCTCCTATGTTGTGCCTCTTTTGATAATTGACAGATGGTGCATATTTTGTGTAAATGTTTTCGCAAAAGCTGTTTGTATTAACATTTTCTCAACTAAATTTTCAACTTGCGCGCTGCCGACTTGACTAAATGTTTCATATGTGTTCAGTAAATTTCCAGTAAGTTTTCTATGCTTTTGAAAGTTAAAAAAAATGTATGAATATCTGTCTTAGCAGGCCTAACTTACAATAATGCATATGGACTTGATCAAATGCATTTTCACTGGGCTAGGAAATTTATAAAGCAAATTTATAATAAAAAGGTAGGCCTGCTAGTATTAAGGTATTTCGGATTCAACAATGCTGTAGATTGTTGAAGGTAGAACTTCGGGTTTTGTAAAGAGGTCAACTCAAAACAATTTTTTCACGTGATCTCTGTCTATCAACTGTTTGTTATAATGTTAGTGTGGTAAACTTTCAGAAAAGTTACAAATGCATAAGACTTTTGAGACTGGCATTGTGTGTACAACAATACTAGCTTTTGTCAAGTTTATATTGAAGCTTTTTATTGTATGGATCTAACCGCCTTATTATTCGATGTTAAGTGTTGTGCTATATTAGAAATTTTTGTTTCATTTAGAGCTTCCATAACCGTTGACAAAAGGCACAAAATTCATGTTGCAATACATAAAATAAGTATTAAACAAATAGGTATTACTGAAGAATGTGTTAGTCACTTTTGTTTATGAAAACAACGTACATGCCATGTAGAATTTGTACACTTTTGTACTTAAACAAAGCGCCTAAGACGTATGTTTCTAAATGTACATAGTTTTGCATAATTGAGCACTATTATCATTGTAATAAATATTCATAGGTATCTATTCAAATAAAGAAATTATCTTTATATTTGCCTGTATTATTTTAACTTTAGAAATAAGCAAGAATTGATCAAATAAGACCAAGAAGGAAATCATACCATATACTACAAATCAACATTGATAGTTGAGTCAGAATTTAACCCAGTGGAGGTTGATACCTATATTAGATTCAGCCTATCATTTAATTATCCTGTAATAAATAATATTGAACACAAGATTTTCGTACCTAATTGCAATTGAGCAGACGGATAGGTATAAGAAATGAATTTGCAATTGGTATTAACTTAAATTTTATCTTAATTATTACATTTTAACAGACTATAAAATTATCTTTTGAAACAATCCTCTATCATCCCGACGTAACAAATAGAATTATAGAATAGCACACCGACTTTGTTAACAGGCAAGGTTTACACAAAATATATAGGTACCGGTATGCTAAATTATTTTAAATCATGAAACATGAGTATGAGAGATCCAATAGTTTTAAAAGCTGTACTGTGAGGTTACATAGCTTGTTTCACGAAGCAGACCAAAAGAATAACGTTTAATATGTATGACGATTTACATGTTCTAGCCGTTATAATGAATACTTTCAAGCAAATTAGCAAATTAATTTTAAGAATTAAAATAAAACTTCGATTTCTTGGGCCCATAAAAGAATCATTGAACATTCTTCATCCTTCTAAAAATACTGTATTTTTTACTAGTAGGCTAGATGACATTACCTTACTTCCGAATATTATATGCCTTAGCAGCTTGCAACCGTTGTCTAAAAGCTGCTTTGCCACTGGTAGGGTGTTCTAATAAATTTGCCTCAGCCGAATTATTGTTCAAATGGGGACAACTCGAAACCCAGATTTAAACTGAGCTTACACATACTTCTGCGAGTCGAGACACACCATGCTCAACACAGGTAATACCTTCAGAGGCAACTGAAGCGGTTATGCTGATTCATGTATTTAATTGCTTGTATGAGATTAATCTTTAAAAAAACACGCATTTAGGCCTCGTTTTTCAGGTATTATTTTTAAGAAGCAATGCGTCGGCACCAAAATCATGAGTGGTGCCTGACACCTATCGTAGCCTAATACAATACATCTGCCTAAAAATTCCAATTTACAACAATTAACAGTATCCTCGAAAAAATCTAACGTTTGATGTTTTTAGCCTTGGCACAGTGGTTTACCACAATTCAAAATACAATAGAACTTTATCTATATTTACGCGCGGGGGTATAGCCTATCAATCCATTTATGTAAAATCTGTCACTTAAAATTAATAGAAAGTTATATACGATAGTTCAATTGGGTGTCAAATATGAAAAAGTAAAATATGCTTAGGTTAAACAAAAATTGTCTATTTTGTATTGAATAACCCATTGTTTCTAAAATTATAGAAATTGAACGGAAGCTAACTATTTTGGCTTAAGGGAATGCAACTTTAAGCGGCTATTTCGTTCCTTCAGTAACTATATTCAGAAATGAACGTTATATTCTCAGATAGTTTTAAAAGATAACTTTATTTAGTAACAACATAAACGTCCATATGATATTAGGATTCATTCCCTTGAGCCGATTCTATATGGTAAATGAAATTGTTGGAGTGACATTAACGAACGCTGAATACACAAACCTCTACACGGTTTCTTCTATCATCAATCAACAACATACCAGAACAGTTATACAATATTATTACAATTTACACCAACAACTTTTTACACAAAATTGATAAATTTGTACAAATTCATTAAAAAAATAAAGGGTTGTTATGGTTCAGTATATACCAGTCTAACTACCAATTGAAGGGCAAAAATGAAAACTATAGGCTTAGTACTTATTCATCCAAAGCACTAAGCCGAGGGGCTCAGTGCTTTAACTATCGAGAAATGTTGAGGATGTCTTCTTCTGCCGGGAGCCCTCAGTCCTTATATCTTCCCTTGGATTATTACAAGCAGAAGGCGATACTGTTCGTTCCTCATAACATGACCGAAGTATGTTAGTTTCCGTTTCTTAACCATCAGGAGTCTGAGTAATAATTGCCGTAAAATTCGGCTGACATACAACCCAGTTTTCAAGGCATTTACGGAGAGCCTCCTTCTCAATGGGGTCGGCGACATGGATCTAGACTTTCCAGGTGTTCCGGTTTTGGGTCTTCCGGTGCAGAACAAGGGCGGTCAGGTCCTTCCTCCTTGGAAAATTCTAGTTTACCCTTTTGGCCTTGCGCCCTACACCGATAAAAATTTAATACTTTGTAGTAGGACACATCTTTCCTCTTAAATTGGTACAAATTGGCCTATATATTTCATTTTTCCCCTCCAGTATATTAACATATTAAAATATTCTGTTACAAAATGCAATATTATTATTTTTAAATAGATTCAAGGCACTAAGGATCTACTGTAAGTAGACTACTACTAGTAGTAAGTAAGGATTATGGCATCGTATAGGTGAGATTCGCAAACATAATAAGCAATAAGGCGATTTGCAAAGCTCCATCAACTTATAAAACTAGTTTTATTAATTCCAAACATATAAAGGATTCACTACTAAACTGAAAAGTTGATGAAATCTTCACAAAGTTTCTTTAATTACTATTGTACGGAAATGAATCGCCCAAAACTGCTGTGTTTATGTTAGATACAATGCACGCATGTAATGTTATATTATTGTTTCATGCTTACATGCAATGAAAATCAACATATAATGGGAAATACAATAAATTAGATCTAAGAACGTTAAAACAAACAAAAAAACGTTGTGGTTAAAGGTTAAGGCCATGACCACATACTGTTGGGAATATTGTAGTCAGTAAGAAGCCTGGCAGTCGCCAAACCGAGTTCAGTGAAGAGACTATTAGGGGTGGCGTGAACCCCACACAAGAAAATTAAGAGAAACAAAAGAATCTATAGTTAAAAAACTGGTAGAAACACTTCCAAAGGGGAATGGCGCCGGAAGAAATATTTACACAAAGTTTACAGATAGGTAATATACAAAAATTAACATGAACTCCAACGAAATGCACACAATTTGAATTAATAAAGATGGCTAAGTTAATATATATGCTTGAAGTTTAAATTAATGATGCAAGCTGAGATAAAACATCTCTATGGAAGTTATTATTACTGTGAGAGACCGACAAGATTCAAATTAAGAGCACTCAAGAGTTAATAAATGGCTTAGCTTTACACTACACCTAATTATTTATACACAAGATTCATTATTATGATTCATTTATACAATAGGCCTACCACGGCGTTTAAAGAATATCACAAAGCTTTCCTTATACTACGTATAAATAGGAAAGCCATAACATACTCCATACCCCTGGAATTATTTCAGACACATTAATACCGGTGTAAAAATTGGTCTCTCCCAGCTTACAAAATTCATTTTGGTTTTGTTATGTAAGTACCACTGTAAGTAAGGTACCGTATACATAAGTTAAGCAGCAATTAATCTCTGCTGAGAAAACAATGTGTAATAATAATTATTTTACTTTAACTCCCGTAAGTCAAGTCATATTCGTTGGGGTTTAAAAAAATTATTTACTCTTATTCCCGGATAAGTTATTCGTTTAACGTCATGGTAGGGATGAAGGCCAAAATAGTTTTATTAAATTTATTAGTGATTAGAGGCCCACAACCTCAAATTAGCAGGTGCATTAGATAATATAATTAGTAGACTGAAAATAATTCTTCTTCGACCTTCTAGTACACCTAAACAAGGAAACGCGTAGTTTAATATCGGGTCGTCATTGAACTATAGAATAAAATATAGCCCATTTAATATAATATTCAATATATTATAAACTTAGCAAATATTGGTGAAGCGCAATAGTAATCAGGTTTAAGAATTGAAACTAAAAAAAATTATAAACAATTTAGTCATTAATTTCGTTTCAATGAAGAATTGATTACACATTGCAGTATTCTGTCACACGACGAAGCGCAATGCATAAATGGAATAAACTTACGTCAATTTACACACTCAAAATGGTTCTTTGTTAATTTTGACGATAACTAATTAAAATATACATTATCCTGCACATTAAATTATAATGTAGGCTATATTAAAATTCAACTCTGTGGGTTTATCACTTCTCTCGTTTACGATACTATATTTCCGTTTTGGGATAAAACACGATTGTACAACTTATTTGCTACCAAGAGGTCAATATAAAATAATATACCAAAGATCTGTAAGATTCATGATCTCACATTTATCCTATGATTCAACAACGACTCCACAGCAAGCAAGACCTGCTACTAAAATTCTAAGTCAATACCAAATACAGTCAATAAAAAAATAATTTAACAACTTTAAGGCATTCACATAAAAATCTATCATAAAAGACCAGATAAGGCAAATTGTGAAGACAGGGGCAGCAATCATGCCCAGCCTCCGGTGAGTTTGTGGAAAAGCTCCTCATTGAGACTCTGGTTGGCTTCCTTCGACCTCATGGAAAGGAAAATGTACCCGCCGATGAACTCGTGGATAACTTTGCAATCAGCTGATAAGCAGTTGAAAATTATATTTCCCTCTTTATGTTGAATCATCATGTGCTTCACTTCCCAGTTAACGTTCCATGCCTAGAAAATAACAGAAGAGTTAAATGGACAACTTTAGAAATACGTGTCAGAAGGTTGTGACATTTGCAAAGTATGCCGAATGCCCAGACAGAGCCCTGCACACGGCACCTCAGGGCAGGAGAGGGGAAGAGCAAGGCTATGATGGCTGAAGGGCGTAGAGAGCGACTTAAGAGACCTAGCGCGGTATTGTGGAGCAGAGCAAGGGCCATAGGCACTACATGGACTGTAGCGGCACCGGTAAGTATACTGTCCATACTAAGGCATCACGACAATTGTAATAAATAAATACTTTTTTGTTCTATTACTATGTCAACCTAGCGGATTTAGGGCTATACAGCCCTCTCTTACACTCAACTCTCAAAAGGAAGGCCCGGGACCGCCTGCTTTACATGCCCTCCAAAGCACGGCCAGAAAATGTAACAAATGTGGGTTTCAAACCAACAAGTTTTCGGGTGAAAGCCGGAGTCTGTACCACTACTCAACAAGCATTGCAACCAGTGCAGTGTGTAATACCTCTCAATCTATGGTACTTACCACCACTGAGCTATACCGCCACGTCTTGAGATGGTCCCCAGAGTTAAGGTCCATCCTCATGAGCCTGTTGTACGCCACACCCAGAAGTTCCTCCTTCTTATGGCCCATGAACTGAATGATAAACAGTGAGATCCCGTACTCGGGCAGACTTTGCCACGCCTTGACGTAGCTCATCTTCGCTTCCATTAGCGTCAAATCTTTAACGTTTGCATGGGCTTCGAGGATTCGTTGCACTTGCTGCAAAACAATGCAACTTTGAGTTTGTTTGTCCAGTGTCATTAATTTAGCACTTTACAAACTATAATAATTTAAAAATTATGAGATATTGTGGGAAACTTCACTGAATTGGCTCAAACATTGCGAATGGTCAATAGAATATGCAGGTACAGCAACCTATTAATTGAAGAACTCTTTGAAAAAAATTAAAATATACGCAACCGTGCGCAATAAACAGACAGAAGGTACTGTAAGTTCGACAGCTTCACTGATTAATACATGGTTTGGATACACACGTTAAGGCACCATCCTGCAGGTTACCGTCAGTCTTTGTGGGCTAGAACTTGTCAGACTCTGAACAGAATTAATTAATTAATACTTTTATAATATTAGACACCTCCAGATCACCTGCCTTGCACTCTAATATGGTTGGTTCAAACCGGTCGGTGGCCAGTTATGAATTTTTCAAAGCCCCTAAGCTCTTTACTCACCTTTCCCTTAAACTTCTTAATGAACCGTGGGGCTACGTAGTCTTCAGGCACAAGGTCCAGTGACTCGGGGTTGATGACGGGAGCAGGCGCGGGGTGCTGCATCCTCAGGAGGCCCGCGATGTTTTTGACTTCCGCGTCGTACGAACTGTCTGCCAAAGACCGGCCTTTCGCGGCTAACTTGCATGCAGCCATCCACTTGGCGTACTGCTCTTCTGTTTCGCACCGGATTAACATTTCTGACATTCCTTCTGCACTCGCCACCTGAAAAAAAAATTTCATTTGGCCGTATTTCTGATGTTACCACTTAGAGGTCAGGCTATGTTTCTTCACCATAGCGTAGCTGCCTAACAAGCTCCCCACCTTTTTACAAACTGCCAGCAGACTAAGACAACTCCCTTCTCTCCCTTCTGACAACGTTTAAAAAATCTCAATAATTGGAATGCACAACGTTATTCTGAATTTCTGACCATTGTACATTGTTCAGATGGGTCTTTTTTTTAAAGACACGGGCATTTGCGCCGTTAGGTAGTTTCAGATAAGTATTATTGGTGGCGGTTTGGTAAACTGCTATCAGGAGCGCAAGTAATAATCATCCTCCGAGCCAAGTAAAGAAACCAAGAACTGTATCAATGGTAGGCATTCAGAGACATACCGAGTGTCGCATCTCGGCTAGTTATGTGGTCTTCGTTGACTGCCGTCAGATTGAACAAGATATTATTGCTGGAAGTGATACCTTGACATACCTCAAGCTTAATGCCATATCGATTCTGTGCGAGGTTGACGTCAGGCGTGACTTCACAGCCCCTCAAATTGACTATGTGGTGCGGCTCCAGGCCAGCGGCTGCTTCTTCCCTTGACTTGTACAACCTCAACTCCAAATCTCTGCATGTGAACCAGTACCTTTTGTATGCCTTCATTGTGAATCGCTTTGGCCTAGAAGCAGACAATATCACAAGTGAGATTACAGATCACAGAGACGAGCCGCAGGATATTGAGCATGACTTGAAGGCCTCTTCTCCCCCACAGACGGGAGGAAATTCTGTTGTCGCATATGCGTCGGCGCACCCTAGGCTCACACACCACGGTCATCTTATGGCAAACGACCAGAATGTGACGCCCCACTGACAGTTGCACATGCCTTGTTGACCTGCCCGGTGTACACAGGCTCCAGAGCACAAAACAGTATCGTACGTGTTACAGTGTGTCAACGATAAGCAGCCTCAGTTTGCCCATTGTCGCTTGCAATCTGTGTAGGTTGACATGACCAATACCAATAACGTATGATAATTCAATGGGGCCGTGGGCAGGGACAGGTTCAGTTGGCGGTGGGACAAAATAACCTAACTTAGCCACATGATATCCACCTGTATAGAACATTTCTGCGGTCGTTGTTGCTACAGCTTAGTTCCACAACCTACTCATACCACAATCTGACTCAGATTTCAATATGAGAAGTCAACAACTTTACCAGGCAACGACGCAATGTTTGTAACTAACTAAAAGGTCTTCGATGGCATAGTGGTAGCTTGTTCGTACTTGTGCGAGTCTCTACACACAATGCGATCGGAAACCTGTCGTAACTCAACACAGGGATTACCTACAGAGGCAGCTGAAGAGGTTATTCTTATATTATACATTCATTGAATTGTTTGTATGCAAATAATCTTTAAAAAAATAAAAACGGCTCTTATAGAATTACTGTTGTGGTCACTTTATTATGCTGTAAGTCTACAGAAATTAATAACCGATTGGTTACCAAGATAACTTACTTCCAAAACCTGAGGTAGTCGTAGAGCTCAGGGACCTGTGTGATATCACTGTGACCGTTGCTGATGTGGCTTCCCTCGAGGGACACCTGCAGGTCCGTGAGGGCCGCATCGATGTCATCGTCCCCCGTCGTGTTTGTCGCGTCCAGACTCGGCTGTGGTACACTGGCTTGAACATTTATTTGCACCTAAACATGAAGAAGAAAATTCGTTGACTCGTGCCGAAAGGAGGGCAAAACGATTTCAATACCATATTTTGGGGAAAATGAGTAGAGCATTGCCACAGGCCTTTAGTAGGCTATGGTGCCCTTAATGAGTACATATTACTGCTAAGTCTACTATTACTTTAATGATGACCAGTAGCTAGAGGACGGCATTCATCCCTATTTGGTTACACCTTTCCTGAACTCAGGTAGCTACACTAAGTTTATTTTTGGTTCCCTATGGTCGAGGTAACTGCTTAAGTGTTTGTGCGCTCTGAGAAGTGTTGGTCCTCTCTATCAAGTACATGAATATTGAGACTAGTGACATAGGTGACAAGGTACATAATGTACAGATTGTTTTCCTGACAAGCTGCTGCAAGTCACGAGTTCCAGCAAGAAGCAACAACCTACCTACCTTTACCTATCATGGGAAGGAGTCTTATAGCAGAAAATGATTATTTACTTAGTGCATTTAAATTGGCTTATAAACAATGGTTAAACTGTACCTGGAGAGCAGCAAACATCAGCATTTCTTCTTCTGTGCAGTCGATTTCTTCACTAAGCAGTTGCCACTTGGCCTGCTCATAGATCTGATTTATTCGCACAGCATCGTGTTTCGGATTTAGATCGTAAAATGAGTAAAATTTAAAGCGGAGCTTTAGTATATCGAACTCCTTGACCCCTTGCTCCATTATTGAAAGCGATGAGTCTAGCCAACTGTAAAATAAATACGTAATTTGAATAAGCATATAAAAACACAGCAGTACATATTTTGCATACTACAGTACAACATTTTACAATCTGTCAATTTATGTACAGGCCTACAAGACGGCAATACTAAGTGCACATTTGTGTATTTTATAGGTTAAAAAGAGTTAGATGGTTGAAAGGGCTCTTACCTAATGCACGAGATTTCATAGTAAATTAGTACTTACGGCTATCGCACGAGGAATTAATTAATTAATTCAAAAATACCTAGATATACCTTCTATGGTCACCATTCACCAAATACCCTTAAAATTATAATTTGCCACAATCATAATAATAGTCATTACCTATGTCAGAAAACTTGAAAGTTACCATAGTAGTAGTATGGCTGGACAGTCCTAGACCACGGTGTGGGCCCATAGGACAGGGAACCTCCTGATTATAGTAGATTCCGAACCACTTGGGAAACACAGTGAAGTCACACGATTAGTTCGGAGGTGACCAGGACAAGTCCTACCATGTTTCCCTACCTGCACTGTGCACACAACCAAGTTACCTGCGTCTTTGAACCTGCTCTGGTCCGCTGGATTCAACTTGGTAAGGCGGCCGGCTGAAAGTTACCATAAATACTAACCCCAAATTCAGGCGAGCTCTTTCTACAAGGGATTTCGGTCGCAGTACCCGCGATCTGGCTTCATGGCTGGGCGTCTGCGGACTGTTTGCTAGACTTGAATCGAGGCCACCGTCGAGAAAGTCTGTGAGGCCTGGGGAGGATAGAGATCCGTTCATTGTATCCGTGAATAACTGCGGCGATTGTGTTCTTTTCCATGTGTTGGACGGCTAGAAAACAAAAAAAAAATATTTTATTTTTATTTTTTATATTCTTTGCATTAGTCACGTTTTGAATAATTCGACTGTACTCTCAATAAGTTCATGAGAACAGACAGTCTGAGGACAAGAAGATTAGAATGGAGTGAGGAGAAAATAGTTCGGAGTGGAGAACTACTCTTAATGAAGAAAGCGTGAAGGAGACTGCAATAGATAGGAGCAGGTGCGCGGGAAATAACTGGAGGAAGAAATAGAAAGAACAAGAAGAGGAAGACTAAGGAATAGATACAGATACAAGATTGAGGAGGATCTCAGGCGGGGTTTCCAACGACCTCTCATTGCAGAATGCACATGACATTGACGGAAATTTTTGTTTTACTCTATGCCATAGTTAAAATTGATCAATAATCTTAATAATAATAATAATAATAATAAAGTCTTTATTAAAAAAAAAATATGTATAGATACAGCGAGATTAGGGCCTATGGCCCTCTCTTACACCTAACTGTACATAACAATGATATAGTTTAATTGAAATATATTTTTATAAACTACATTCATACAGTATATCAGTCATACCTTTCATTCAAGATAACAGACATACTAATTCACATTCGCTACCATCTACTGTACATTCACACAAACATTTTCTCACACATTCACACGCAGCCTTGCCTTGATCAACCGGTGACAGTGGTTTGCTGACTAAGGAGAAACTTGTAATATTTGTTTTTAAATACGTTGAGAGAAGGAGAGGCACGAATTTCTATGGGTATCGAGTTCCATAGTGTAGAGGAAGAGATGAGAAATGAAGAGTGGAAGATTCGGGAATGAGAGAGATGGGTTAGAAGGAGGTCGTCCCCACGAGTATTATAGGCTCGCGAGGAAAGTGGTGTAAGGGACGAGAAGAAGTAGGATGGGGATTGGGTATGCAGCACTTTGAAGACCAGGCATGCCTGGTGAAGTTGACGCCGACGTTGGAGATTCAGCCAAGCCAGAGAGTTCAGGAGTGGAGATATGTGGTCTCTGTACGACTTGACATTCAGTACGAACCTAACGCAGTTATTCTGCAACCTCTGGAGGTGAGTTGCTTGTGCTGCGGTCATATCGTTGTAGACTGTGTCACAGTAGTCTAGGAGAGGAAATATAAGGGCTTGAACGAGCCGTTTCTTCAGATTAGGGGGCAGAACATTTTTCAGGCGCCTAAGAGCGTGCAGTGAGCCCATAGTTTTTCGCGAGGTGTTGGTCACCTGGGCGTCCCATGATAAATCATCAGTAATGGTAATCCTAAGGTTTTTCACGCTCGTGGTTAGGGAGATTTTAGTGCCTAGTACTAACACTGGGGGGAGGGAGGAATAATCAAGGGAGGATAGGGTTCTTCGTGGTCCAAGGAGAATGCATTGGGTTTTGATTGGGTTTAGCAGAAGAAAATTGAGGACACTCTATTAAGATCGGCATTTACTTTATTAAAATCTTAGAGTAAAATCACAAACAAACAAACTAAAATTAAAAAATGGCGTCATGGGATATGTTAAATACAAACATTTTAATAGATTTCTATACAAAGAAAAATTCAAATTTCCGTCAATGTCATTTGCATTCTCGCCATTCTGCAACTAGAGGTCGGTGGAAACCCCGCCTAAGTCTTGAATGTCTGCTACCACGTCAACATATGTGCATTCTGCAATGAGAGGTCGGTGGAAACCCCGCCTTAGGAGAGTGGTACTAGTAGCAGAGGAAGTCTTGAATAATCGCAAGTGGAGGGGGCGGAGAAGGCTCACCTGCCACACCCAGGCAACTGAAGCTGATTAGATCTATTGATGATAATTTTACCTAATTTCGCATGAGTTTTTGAAAAATACTTGGTAGGTACACAGTTCCATAACCATCTTTTTACATGGGTTTGACAAACCTGGCTGCCCTACTATTCTACAATATTACAAACAATATATACAATACATTAACAGTATGCGTACTCCTTTACTATAGCTAAATTGGAAAAACCAGGGATAGAAAGTCCGAAGTGGAAATAAAAACATTAAAGGAAGAATTGTTTTTCTTTTTAAATATAAGAGATATAATATATATATTATATAGGTATATATTGTAGCGTGGGAAATCACTTTTTGGAAATCTGTATTGGGATGGAAGAATCGGTAGATGGAGTAATCGGGTAATAATTCTATATAATTATGTGAGGAACTGTAAGTGGTACCTGACAATTGTTCCATATAGATCATGAGTTCCCAAACCAATCACTCTCACTTGTTCTTTCCTGCTCATCTGGTGTTCGAACAGGTCCTATCTCCTCAGAAATATAATACAGGATAGAAACTTTGTTTCTTATTTGTTTCCGTTTAATTTATATTTCCCGGACTTTTCCCACTTTGCTAACGGTAAGTAGTAGCCTACCCCTAGCTAAGCAATGAGGTTCATTTGTGAAGTCATTTTGTAGATGGCAGCACCAGTTGCTAAGATATCAAAGCGTTGATTTTTTAGAACTTAGTTTTCACACACAAACGGCGGCCATTTTGATTAATATGGATATCTTATTGTCGTCAGCGATCCTAGTGACCAAAACTGTCCCTACAGAACATTGTAGGCCTATAAAACAACTAACCCCTAGTGGCGTTCCTATGGGGGTTGACGTAATTTTCTGCGGCGTGACTGGAGCGCAGAGGTAGCCGGGAGAGCTTTTATCCAAAGAACTGTTGGACCCATCCAGGCTTCCGTTGCCTATAAATGTATTTGTATCTGCAGGAGCATGGCCATTATGAATATGCTCCCCATTTCTTTTCTTCTCTTTCAGATCTTTGTAGTTTATTTTGAGATGATGTGGTTCCAGAGGCTTGCAAAAGGATAATTCTTCTGGATGTCGAATACCTGAGAGAAGACAAGAAAAAGGTGTTAGTTCAAAAATAAGAAAACTAATTGGAAGACATTTAATGACACATTATATCCAGTTCCCGCGCTTTCAAGTTTCAATAACTACAAGTTCTAACTCCAGCCGCTAGATACCGCACGAATTGATATTGCAGTTCCTCCAGCTGAAAGTGGGAACTCCAGTTTCTTGCACTTGTCCGTTGCACGTCATTCTTATCATGTGTTCCCAGCATGACTCCTTTAGTCATTGATCAATTAAACTGTACAAAAAACCAAGGACACAAAAACATTATCCACACATTATCTACAGACATAAAGCATAGGGTTCTACTTTAATGTTGCACCAAGCTTTCGTCATAGCCTAACTGTGATTTGAAATTCCTATAATAGAACTCTTTGGTATAATTAGTTTACGATTTTTTTAAATTAGTGTCTGCTCTATGTATGTTCCATGTCCACATTAGTAATGCCAATGAAGGAACTGGCAACAGTGGCAACGCATTACTGTTACCTGATACTTAAGTCCCAGAAATTTGTTTTGTGCGATAATTTAGGTAGCAATTTGTATGTTCTCGACTGAAAACGAAAACCAAATTGAAGACCTCTTCGGAAAATTCCCAATTCCCGTAGTTTAATGTGTTTTATTCTAAGCTCTCGGAAAGCTTTTACCTCAAATCAGGTAAGGAGTATATTGTGTAAAGAGGAGATCACCAGAAACCCCTAACACTGAGTCGCTAGAGTTAAGAGTTCTATAAAGTTTTATTCCCTCCAAAGGATTTTTGTATTATTGGTAACAACAAAGGTGCCCTTCTGATCCACAAACACTAACAAATTGTACATCAAAACAGTAAATAAATATATTTGAATTTGAACTGGCACGTCTTCATCGTCCAATCACAGCTTAAGCCAATTGACCAATCAGAGATTTAGCCAATCGACACGTCTTTTTGTCGACCAATCACAGCACGCCATGTAGCCACGACGGGATTAGTTATTGTTTGGAAGTAACCGACAGTGGCGGCTCGTCCATAAGGGCACTGGGGCTACAGCCCTCCCATAATTTTACAGGCAAACAAAGCAATTTCCTTTTAATAATAATAATAATAATAATAATAAAATAATAATATACTATTCTGAAGAAAAATGCAACTGCTACAATTCGGCTATGCTATGTGCGTGCTCTGGGCAACTTGGGGCAATTTTCAATTTAGCCCCGGGTCGCCATGGCAACCGAGTCAGGCAAAAGTTAAGAAGATCGTTCGCACCATTGAAAAGGTGTACACAACTTTTCTCTTATGGACCTTGCAATGCAATTCATGCCATATGCATTTATACATGGGCAGCGGGGCAGCGCCCCAAAAATGACTTTAAATGTTTCGTATTAATAATATCGTTGAATATTGGTATTTTTTTAAAATCATAATTATAAGAGTTATTTTTGAAAAGAGTTTCACTATTTTGTCATGACTGATGATTATTATAAAATTTTTCAAAGAAGAATTTTTGACTAGGGAAGTCAGGTTCTGCCCAACGGCCAGGCAGGGTAATGTAAACAAATATTACAAAAATGTAAACAGCGAGTGATAGACTTGTCTGCCACATCGAAATGCCGAAGAATCTATTTGATATTCAAGTAGTGGTAAGTTATTTGCTATTACTTTATTACAATTCGTTGCCCCACCATTTTGATACACCACGAGCCGCCACTGGTAACCGAGGCAATCGGTCGAAGCAGACGTTGCACGCAGCACCAGAAATGCAAAGACATCCGAAGCGAATAGCGAATGGCTCATCTCTTCTACATATAACTTACCTAATTCCCGGCAAATGTTAACAACAGCATTGAAGGTTTTTATGGAGAAGTCGACGCGACAGTCAAGGTATCGGAGGTCGGGCAGTTGGACCTTAAGCATCTTATGCATGGGGGTGAAGTGGAGTAGAGCGTCGGCCTGGACACTGTACTGGTCGAGAGTGAACCGTGTCTTGGTCAGCCACATGTTCTTCGTCGGCCACCAGAGTGCGTGG
This sequence comes from Psococerastis gibbosa, assembly GCA_963971405.1. NCBI lineage: Eukaryota > Metazoa > Arthropoda > Insecta > Psocodea > Psocidae > Psococerastis > Psococerastis gibbosa. Next base: position 29,710,749 of record OZ020484.1, read on the forward strand.
TCTGACCAGTCCATGGCTATATCTGAAAACAGAAAAACAATAAAACTTAGTTATTTCATTTTGCTCCTGCGAATTCTTCACCATTATTATTGTCTACCTTGCTCGGGAAAGGCACAATTTTTCGCAGATGACAGAATATTTTAACAACCCAGATTAACTGTTGATTCGCAGGTAAGAACAAAATGTACGACAGGTCCGGCACCTGGTACCAAGTTTGAATGCAGTACAGGTATAAGAATAGCGTTGCCGTCACAGCCTTGTGCATGACGAGTTTATACTTTGTACTTTTTAATGCACACCTCAACAGTTCATAGGTCGTGTTTCCATGTCAGAATAACGCTTAACATGGTGTTTTTATATATGCGTAATAACGACATGATTTATTCACGGACAATAAAATTTAAAACGTAAAACTTTAAGAGCTAACGAGTTTAAGACGCAAAACAAACATAGGCGAAGGTAGGGCAGGGGAAGCCCCGCCCCTTCTAAATGAGTGTCGTATACGACATATGTCGTATATAATGTGCATCATTAAAAAAAATACATTGCTTTTTATTGTACATGACACAATTTTTTTATTTGTCGTTTTGGGGCCCGTGGGCATTGAAGTAGGTGATTTACCAAAAGGGTTTTAGTGTCGCCACAATAGCACAAAAAAATGGAACGGATATAATTGGCACCCCAAAATCTGACGTTTTCAATGAATGTTTTTTGTGTAAATTAAATTTACTAAGCAAGTTATTTGAGATTAATTTTAGTAGATTCAAGTTGTAGAAGATTATTTATACATCATATTTTAAGGTATTTTTTAATTTTAAGTACAGCCTTCCATTAAAGTTACTGGGGACTGAAAATTCCCTTTGGCTTTGGGAACTAAAAATACTTTAAAATGATTGAATTCCTTTACTACTTTTTCCCATTCGCTTGTATTGCTATTATATCCTAGATGTTTGGTTATATACATATGCACATAGGCCTATGGGTAGTAGGCCAGGACAAAAACTTACAACCCTCAGTCGCCATTATAAACCGGCTATGGTTAAGCCCTGGAACCGCCCTTGCAAACACGAAAGTGTGATAGCGTGATCCAATTCGTCTTTGATGGGAAAAGGGTAGGCAAGGACGAGCACTGCTGCACAGCAGATTAGCCGATTAGAAACGCGTTAATTGATAAATAGACTTAAATTACACAAACGCTGCTTTTAATTATCGGTCAAGGCTCCCATGGAAATAGGTTACAGCAAGTGTAGGATGGGCCTTGTGAACAATGGATACGTTAGCCCATTATTTCACTGTATGCAGTAGTTAGGCTACTTTAGAGCATAGGACAAATATTTACTGCAATCCCTCTTATTTCACACTCGAATATTGTTCGATCCAATAAACTAATAGCCCAGGGTAGATCCCTTGAAAAATGGTGGAAAAAAAACATTAAATTATAGTAGAATGAAACCCATTGGAAATGGAAGACAATATGACAAACATTAATGGAAAAATAAATTACGGGCGATCTGAGTTCAGGTCGGGAGGCAGGTAGGGGTGATTTCTAAGGGTGAAATACGGTACATCTTCATTCCCGACAAAATACAAGTCCTATGGAAAAACGTCAAATAACAAAAAGGTAGATAATAAGAAGATGTACAACTTTAGTAATTACACTTTTTTCACATAACCTCAAATTTTATGAGAAAAATGCCAAAAACCAGGGTTTGGTTTTTTATTTTTACAAATCGAAAAATGATGTCTTTAACATTTAAAATATAGTCCGGTCAATTTAATCATCCAAAACTACAATAACTCGCATCTAATATTGTACTAAAATATCATTCGATTTTATTGTTTTAGGTTATGCAACGTTAAACATACTATTTAAGAAAAAAAAAATTTTTTTTTTTTTATAACTGATTGACAGATATAGGGCTTAGAATCTTAGATAAACTAAATTGACCGGACTATGTTTTAAATATTAGAGACATCATTTTTCGATTTGGTTTTTTGCATTTTTTAAGAAAATTGTGCACAGGAGTGTATATTGTTCTTTATACCATCGAAAGTAGAGATTTCAACGAACAAAAATCCTACCTAATTTTTTTTTTAAATCGACATTTTGACGTGAGTTTTCGATTGAAAATTAAAATGCTTTTTCCATATATAGTCAAAATTAGTTGCAAAACATTAATATTTTAAAACAAAAAAATTACAGTGTATTTATAGAACATACAAAAGTAAGTTTTCCCCAATTTTCAAGGAAAAACATTTTTTTTTGTGAAGGTTAAAAATAAAAAACCAAAACCCTGGTTTTTGGCATTTTTCTCATAAAATTTGAGGTTATGTGAAAAAAGTGGAATTACTAAAGTTGTACATCTTCTTATTATCGACTTTTTGCTATTTGACGTATTTCGATAGGACTTGTAGTTTTGTCGGAAATGAAGATGTACCGTATTCCAACCTTAAAAACCTCCCCTACCAGCCTCCCGAACTCAGATCGCCCTTAATTTATATTTCCTTTAATGTCTGTCATATTATCTTCCATTTCCAATGGGTTTCATTCTACTATAATTTAATGTCTTGGGAAATGTAATAGGTACCTAAATTCAGATTCTAATCGTATATACTAAAATTGGAAAGGAGGAAAACTGAAGAACTGTTAAAATGACTTTTACCATGACTTAAGAAGAATAAAAGAACACAGATGTCTTCCACGGTGAATTCCTGGTGATGGCCTATTTTAGATGATTATTCTTGGATGATTCAGCCTAAAAAAATAAGAGCTAACAAGGAGGACGCTATCTTGTCTATTGGTGACTGCACTAAATGTCGCAGTCATTGCCTCCAATGAAATTTTGGAATGTGATTTAGTACAATTTAGGCTACTTGACAGCTGTTGGAACAATAAAATATAAAGTATACTAGACAAGGTAGCTTATAGGTTAACTACTAAATAATACTGGATGCAATGAAATGAAAACTACTTTATTGCAAATGAACAAAAGGCGAACAATAAGACTATAAAGTCTTGTTTTCATGCTAACCTTATAAAAACTAAAACATATTATTATTAATAACTGGTTAAAATTAAATCGAGAAGAAAAGAAAAAGAGAGGAAGAGTGAAAAATAAATAAGGATAAGAAAGTCGTTGTCATCACCATTACAGGACCGGAGAGTCTCAAGCGTTATCTGAAGAATATATATTTTAAAAAAACAATGTTGGTGATTTTAGCTGTGGATTACAAGAGCCAAAACGCCGGCAGACATGGGTGACATGAAGATGACGTCACATTCCGGATACTATGAATACAATCCTCTAGTAATTCTAATACTTGCGGCTACTCCGCGGCATCATTAATGACGTCACATTCTGCAGTCATGTGACCCCAGGGAATGATCCACCCCATTTGGGGGGAGGGAGGGAAGTTGTGGGTCAATAGAATTAACTCATGAAAATTTTTTTATTTTTCCCCTACTTAACTGAACAACAAATAAGAACTTTAATTAGAAGTAGGTATTCATTGTTCGCGTAGGTCGGTTCGAGACCGGTGACCGAGCAGTTCGGTCTCACCGATTTTTAGTCGTTTCGGTCCGACCCAAAATCCGGACCGGATAGGAACCATCACTACAGTCATATTTCTATTATAAAAATGTAAACCTAGAATTAGAATTTAGAAGCCACGAATAAACATTATTTTAAAGCGCACAGCAAAACTCAATAAAGGTGATGGAGAGGTCTGGAAGGCTATTGGAACAGATTTATGGAATTGAGGTCTTCCCCATCTTCGCCCTCTTACAATTTAATTAAGTTGCGGGCTTTTTTATTTAAGGGAATGTGACATTCGCAAGGATGAGCTTCCCACATTGCAGGCCTGACCTTGCTGTTGGTTTTCTCTTTACAGATTTTTCCGACAGTTTTCGAATTTTCGCACATTTGTTAGACCGTTCCTCCAAGGACTTATAGGAACAAGAGGAAAACAATATTAAGGCTTACGCCTTATCAACCCATTGAATTATGCAGGTTTCCCTTCCCTATTCTGATAAAATTTCAGCACTATCGAACTAACCACTTCCAATAGACCCAATTTTCGCTCACACCAGACCGGCCCTTCAAGGATTTATAGGAACAAAAAAACAATATTAAGGCAGACGCCTTATCAACCCATTGAATTATGCAGATTTCCCTTCCCCATTCTGATAAAATTTCAGCACTATCGAACTAACCACTTCCAATAGACCCAATTTTCGCTCACACCAGCTGAAGAACACACCCTATTCAATACTTACAACCCTCAACAAGGCAATAATAACAAAGTACGCATATATTTTTTTTACCAAAATAATAGAAATGGGTGAAAATAATGGTCGCCTATTATCGGAAACAGCAGGGATACCATCATCCGTTAGGGTGAGTGCAGAGCGCAAGCGCACACCGGCAATTAACCTTGTCGCAGCTGAATGACGCACAATGACGGCTTGGGGTGTGAACAAACGTCTGTGCTGTTGATTGTGTCATTATATCGTGTTTTTGCGGTCCAATGAGTCCCATCTGCTGTAGTAACAGGATGTGCTTGTGGCCAACAGTCATACATGAAGGAGATAGCACTATTTTTCAATCGACAATTGATTTTAAATTATAATTAAATAAGGAAGGTTTAATACTAATAAAAGAAGCGGACTCAAATAACTTACGGCGTCACCTTAGATCTGCCTAACAAATAACTCGAGACACTACCCTTATCTCGCAATGCGACTTCATAACACACTGATCTACCGAGACCTACAGTATATACGAAGACGTCAACGATACACAATAGGCAATCAATTTAAAAGTTACTGATGAACACTGATGGACGCTGACATTAAACTAACTTAGGTTGAAGAGGTAACCTCCACTTAATAATCGAAATTAAAGATCTAAGCAAAATCTGGACTTGGCGGGATTCGAATTAAGCCACGATCTACGCCTAACCGGGGCGTCTAATTTCGGTTAAATAAATTGGCACAAACAACTAGAATTTTTCCTCACAATATCTACTTCCTGGAAATAGATGGAAATTAAATTGAAATACGGTCCAAAAACAAACTTAACTATTCCACAAGGTCAGGGTGTAAGTCTTTCATCGAGCCTACATTATTTAAAATAAAATATACATAACCCACATCGTTCATCGAGCAGTGGCCCAAATGTTTTGTATTAACAAACTATACAGGCTGCAGCTGCTTATCTAATAACTTCCTGAAAGCTGCTCCCCAAAATTTCAAGTGAAAGGATGCCGCATACATACGAGTACAAGAGAAGCACTGTTCCGTAAATGAATGGTCCACCACCACCTAACAAATTACTTCCTACAGCGCGATTAGCTTTACTTTTCGAACTACTGTGAACTTCAACAACCATTTGCCTGTAATTCACACCTTAACCACCTGATTTGTATTGTAAGGACTGTAAAGAGGTGCCAATATCAAGGCAACGCGTGTTAGTAGTGACTTGGGAGGGCAACAAAAAAAGCTACCTATCATAACAATTCTTTAAAAAATTAAATCGGATGAAGTAAGACTAGCACTGCGAAGGGAAGCAGCAGCTCATGGCTTCTCACCTGTACGAGGGGCGGATTATATTTATATCAATCAATCAATCAATCAAAATATATTTCTAAAAATACAATTTTTACAGTTTTTGTCACTTCCCTATGGGCTATGCCCGTATTAGCCTGCATAGAAGGACTGCTGGAAATATAAGCCTGTGATATGTGTTAGCTCAGCGGGGAATGATTGCATTGGACCTAAGATCACTACTTCATGATCTAAGGAATAAACACTACGTGAAGAATTTAGAAAAGGTAAGGCATTTGCGAGCAGTTCTTTCATATGTGCAACCATCTGAGCTATCAGCAACCCCCACCGCGCCTTAACAGTTTCTACCAATTCTTTTCAGAGGAAATTATGCCGACAAAATATGTACAAACTAACCCAGGTGGCAATCAATTTCGCTGACCCTCTCAGCAGTCAAAAACAATAGAACATTATTATAGTTATACATGGGAAATGTTAAATTTCCGTGTACTTACTTTCGGTCCCCGTTAGCCTAAACTAATTAGAGCCGTAGAATACTGAAATTCTAGTAAAGCAGTATGTGCATACACAGTAAACATTAAGCAACACCGTTTCCGTAATTATATTCTCCATCAGCAGCTCTATTATGGCGATTTGGGATTAACATAACACCGGGGTTTATATAATACCGGGTTTATTTTTGCTTTCCAATTTATACGCAGTATAAGGAAAGCTTCCTGATGGTCAAAATTTTCGATTCCGAGATTTCAACGCATTTACACGTTTTGAGGTACCCAAAACCCAAAAAAGTGGTTTTTACGAAATGTCTGTCTGTCTGTTCGTCGATTTGTGGGCAAACTACACAGTTGATTTTTATGGAATTCGGCATGTAGGTTCACAAAAATCATACCTCGGGACTGTTTTATTTTTATTTTGGGCCAACTCAATTTGGGGGGGTCAAAAAACTCCAAAAAAAACGTCTAAAAAAATTATTTCTCAAAAACGGCTCCAACGATTTATTTTAAATTCACATATATTGTAGCCGTTATTAATGTTGACAAAATGCGGGGGGTCGCTTGCCCTTCGATAGTTTGCTTCTGGGGGTAAAAAAATTAGAAATAACTAAATTTTAATGAAAAGTGACTAAAAAATAATTTTTCTGCGAAACCTTTCTATCGATGATTTCTACCTTCAGGCATGTTTTAGGTGTTAAATTGAGTAACGAAACCGGCCAGGTTGCTTTCCAAAAAACTATTTGGTTTTGTGCAAAAAATTATTTTTTGAAAAAATGATAGAAAATTCGCGCTCAAATGCATTGCGTGTCCTGCCATTATTGCTGTGTGGTAATGTGTTGGTCCGACTTATCTAGAATTTATTTCACCTCCAGTGACGTCAGGTTTTGCACTCATTTGTTTAAAGCAATTGAATAAACCTAAGTGTTAGGTTCATCCCAAATCGCCATAATAGGGCTGCAGCAGACCTACTATGCCGTTTAGTATTAACTAATTCCTGGGGTTAAAAATGTAAACAAAACAATTTTGAGTAGCACTTTCCATTGTAAAATTATCTTGTTTACATTCTTAATCTCAGGCTAAGAGAAAAAATAATCCCCGTAGAAGGCCCGCTAGGATAGGTTGCGGCATTCTGGATCGCCCTTCGTATTTTCGTCTATGTTCAATATACAGTAATATAGCAATGTGCAATACACATGCCTAGTGTAGTAGAGGCGTAGAGACAGAAAATTCAAAATAACCACGTTTTAATTTTTTTTTTAACCTAATCATACGCCCCATTTCGAATCCAAAGACAATCCCAAGAATGTTGCCTATTAAAATTCGAGTTATGAGAATAGCTCTCGAGAACTTGATTGAAATTGAGTCAGAGCGTTAAAAGCATGTTGCTTAGTTAAACCAGCTGTGGCCTGAGGCTAAAAGCTGGGGACTGGGGAGGGTGCCAGACCCCCAGACCTCTGGACTAATAATATTTACCGGATGCACCTACCAGTGGCACGTACCCCCCGCCCATGTGTGCCCATTCATTCTCCTACACCGAATCCTATCCTGCCAACTTTCCTTTCAGTTTTTCGCCTTTTCTTGGTGGCGTTCACTATTATTTATGAGTTCCTGTTCCTCGCTGGCCAGGCAGATACACTGGAGGATCCGTCATTGGAGCAAATTGCCATTGGGCTTGGTATTTCACAAGCCCAAGGCGGGGTATTGGTATAAGTTTTCAACTAGCAATAATCGCACCTCGGTAAAGCCTCATTGGTTACGATATCGCCGCTGCGCAAAGCTGAAAAAAAAACGAGTCTACTTCTGGAAATTTCTGAGCCTAGGCTGGTGCACGGTTTTCGGAAAGCCGTGACGGATTTTTCAGTGTAACCGTCGCGTAAAAATTGCCCTTGTGCACCGGACTTAAGAGTGGGCTTGTTAAGCCCGAAAACGGCCCAAACGTATAAATCATACGTCATCGTCCATCGACTAATCAAGTAATCCTATAAAACCAATTTCAGTATATCAATACAATGTAAGCAAGTTCAGAAACACTGCTGAGACTATAAAAATAAGTTTTTTTTGTCAAAAATATAAAATAAATCATACCTGTGGGCCAATTATGGCGGTTGGTATTAACTTACTCCTGGGGTTAAAACTGTAAGCAAACAAATTTTGAATAGCACTTTGCATTGTAAAATTATCTTGTTAAAATTTTAATACCAGGGTATTATATTAACCCCGGTATTATAATCGCCATCATCGGGCCGCTGATATCAAGGACCATTTTTTGAAACTCACCAAATTAACCTTTCCGCCTGTTTGACACTCAAATATACTCAGTGTTTTTCACAGTTAAATAGTTAGCAATGCAGATTCCAAGAATGTAATCACGATATCATATCACATATTACAATTCATAAAAGTAAAGAACTCAGGAGAAACGAAATTCTTATTTTCGGGGTTAAAAATGTAAACAAAGCAATTTTGTATAGCATTTTCCAGGAAAAATATTGACTTGAAGGGATTCAAACCATGACCTATGCCTTGCCGGGGCATCGTCTAACCGCTAATCTTCTGATTTCGGTTATAACGAGGAGGTTACCTATTCAACCTAAGTTAGTTTAATGCCAGTATTATATACCGTATAATGCTGTAGCCAGAGAGATTTGACGAGTAGATAGAATCGGGGTTTTAGTGAATTTACACAACATAAAAAGGTGTGGGGAGTTTAAACTATGGTAGATATAATGAATAGGATTTTAATTTTTATATTCCAATTTTTTTAAATATACCCGCGTAAAGCAATCGATTTAATCGAACTTTGGCACCTGTCTTTCAGCTGGATCCAATCCTGGCTACGCCCATGGAGGATAGTAATATTAAATGACGTGTCACATCCAGTTCAATAACTGTGGGCGATCAGTGTTAGTGACAGCCCCATAATGTACATCAAAATGTTAAGGGACATTTCTCATACTTAATGACTTCTCATTTATGGTCTGCAATCGATATTTCTTGTGAATTTTGATTTTTTGCACCCGTAAGGATTTTCCCCTCCGGTTGTTTCTAAACTACGGGACCAGGCGCCGCTTGAAAGACATTTTTGATAGCGGAGTCGTGTTCAAATACAACCCTCAGTATAGACCCAGCAGGCGCCTTGCGTCGTATTTTTAGTGTTTATCTGTGAGGGTAGAAGTTAGTGATAGTGTGGCCCAGGAAATGTTTACTCACGCAGCGCAGGCCATAATGTTGGAGTGGGCTTTATCTTGACAAGGAGCTTTTCCTATGACAGTCAGGAGGGGCACACTCTGTCAATGCACTTACCTACTGCAAATAAAGCCAATGAATGGACATAAGTGAGAACGAAAAAAAACACAGTGGCACGACAACTTCCTTGACAACTGCTCTATTTGAGATGTTGGGGTCGGCTACATTCCCGGCAGCCGCGTTTTCCCCTATCGATGAAAGCAAGTTTTATTTAAAAGGTTAATCGCGTGTGAACAATTAAATAAATGTATCCGATTGACTTCTTCAGTCGTCTTTGTAGATTTGTAATCTTTAATTCCAACAATAAGACAATTACAGTTTGTGACAATTTATACACCGCAGGGCACTAGCCCGTGTGCGGCTTAACGTTGGTTACCTATCTATATATTTAAATACTATTTTAATGATACTATAAACTAAATACTTATCTACTATAGACTAAATGCTAATTATAATATTATGCTATTGTCATGTATTATTTCTGAGACAATCCAGTTTTGCATTTTCCTTTTGAAGAGATAGATGTTATTTATGATTTTTATGTCCAAGGGCAGTTTGTTGTAATAGGTAGATTGGAACCTGTGTTGAGTTACGATACGCCTTCGATCGCATGGAGTGTACAGACTCGCACAATTACAAGCACGCTACCACCTAGCTATCAAAGCAGGTACCCATTAAGTTTGGGTGGAGCCAGGCCGGCGGAATTTTTTTTCAATTTGTATTGAGTCTCAAACCTTCTGTTTCACTGTCTAGTTTTCTACCAACTGGACTATTGCAGACTTTTCTTACTGAGGCGAAAAGAAAGAAGAAACATTTCTTATTGATTTCAATAAAGAAAAACTGCCCAGTTCCCAATATCCTGCTGCGGCCCATTTAAACGGCTGTGGTTGCAGATAATTATTGTATAAATGAATGAATGTTAGTGCACTGCTGGAATTCCAGGGACCCCTCCAGGCGAATGCCACGTGACTTTCCAACTGGAAATAAACACAAGATGTAATTTCATCCTGAAGCGCCACCCCCTCCCGTTTCTTTTCGATGCAGTTGAAGGCATTATAAGACACGAAGGTCTTCTTTTACAAATCTTCAGTAAATGTAAACTGTCGTAGGCTTTCTTGGTGTACGTTAAGTATACAATTTTCCGCATTTCAAGCTTTTAGTGATTCAGAGTGTTGTATTGTACATTTACATTTAAAATTTGGCCTGAATTATTTCGAAAGTTTATTTTTTCACTTATAACCCAGGTCCTACAAATGCAAAATCGCACTACCTCTACACCATCTAGCCCTCTTTTAACCATTTCCGATTTCTTGATACTAACATGATGCTCTGACGACAACAAGGAGAAAGCAAAACTAAAATGTAAAACCTGGCCAAGCGTACACTGATATTTAAACTATCAAATTGCCAGTTTGGCGGGAACCGCGGCCAATGATGTCTCTCTACATTTTAAAGAACTCTATGTGGTGGCCATTCTATATGACACACAATGGAATCTGCTGTCATGGAGTAGCGCCTCAGTTAATGCCTCTTTTCACGGTTCATGGGCTATGAAAAGCACAACAAATACCAATCAACATCGATTCCTACAGCAAAAGGTCATTTACTATTGTATAAGAGCGACTTTAAAGACAGGGAGGGGGGGGGGGGGTTCTATCGCCCCCACTAATTGTCCATAAAATATTTTATATTAGTACCTACTCCATTTAGTCACGCATTTTAAGTACGTAGACTATTACGATACATTGGTCTACAATGGAACACAATACAAGATACTAAAGGACAGGGGAAAAGCTTTACAAGTGTAAAAATGAAATATCTCATGAAATATCGATCGCATTCGTAGAACTATCAAAAATATCACATCCCTTACAAGAACCCGAGCATTTTGGTACATAATAAATAAATAGTACATATTGACTTTTTGTTCTATTACTAAGCCAACCTAGGGCTATAAAGCCCTCTATTACACTCAACTAGGGAGGCCTGGGACAGCCAGCTTTACAAGCCAACAACCGTTCGGATGAAAGTCGGAGCCTGTACCACTACTCTACATGACTTGCCAAATATGTCCTGCCAAATATGATGGCTATACGATTGTAAGTGCCTTATTCTAACACCGATTGGCCATAATAGACAATATTTATTTGTGCAAAAAGAAGGTCGGTGAGGTCGTCAGGACGAAGGAGTTCGAAAACTGGCCAATCGGTGTTAGTGATAGCCACACATCATGCATATCAAAATGTAGAAGAGTATTTCATCTAATGGACTAGAAATGTTTGAAGCTCCAAATTAATATTTCCTGTGAAATTAGAATCTTTACAAAAAAAACGCGCAGTGGAGTGTCCAATATAGGTGCTCTTTATAATAATAAGAATAAGCTGGCTACGCTGTTGAAAGTTAAACTAAAAGTCAGAGTTGCCTGCAAGACCTTGCTCGCAGGTAGCAAGCAACATTTTAAGAGATGTTCACCTTCACTTTACAATGGGTACTTCCGCGGTACCTCCCGGGTATTTACTTTCCAGACGCTATGACGCTCCCTCAAATCCCTCCTGCCACATGCATGATAGCCAGCACATACGTCGTACCTATAAGCATTTTGTGCCTTTAATAGGTCAAATTGGTAATATTATGCAGGGTGCAGTTGGTTAGGAATAGTCCAAATTTTTACTATTACTAGACTATTAAAATAAAATGGACAGGAATAGTCCAATTGGTCGAGAACTTGACTATGAAAATGGTCCGGCATAGTCCAGTTGGAAGTGAACTTGACCATGAAAATGGTCAGGTATAGTCCAGTCCACCTGACCTAGGTCTACCCAACCCTTACCTTCATCGATATAGATCGGCTGCTGGTCATGTTGCTGACCACAACATCCCAAATTATGCAGTGGTCAAGAGAGGTCTTCTACCAGCCCTCAGGTCTAGACATCATTGTGTTGTTGGGCCACGGCGTGTTGTTTTCACTTTTAAAAGGGCGAAGGAAAATGAAAAACGTTGTAGCCTATTCTGCCTACAATGCAAGTGGGCTATGTAATAATAAACTGCATTTCACATTTTTTACACTTCATTTCAACCCCAGCAATTTAAGTTAATTACTAATGTCCTACTGTCTCCCTCCCCATCAGAAATTAACTTATCACCCTTGCAGACGGCCAATCCCTCTACATCCTTACATTTGTCTACTTCGGTCTCATCTACGCTAATGCCTCCAAATTTAGCAGTGTTACAGGCAGGTTCAGATAGGCCGATGTCGTCACTAGCGGTCAGACCCACACAGGCCCGTGGGCGGCCCGGGGCCCCCACGTACCCTTGCAGATCCCCCCGCGCAGTCTTTGAATGAATGCGCCTACGTGAGCCTGTTCGCGACACCTAGCTGCAGTTGCCCAACTAAAGACCAGTCCCTCCTTAGGCCCTCCGATTATCCTATCCGATCTCAATAGGTCGTTACCTTTGAGAAGATATTTCCTGGGCAAGGCAGTTGGTCCCACGCACGATAACTATGTGTACATCACCATCGCTTAGTGTATATAAACGAGAACATTTATGACAGCGCCCGTGAAAATAGTCCCAAAATTGTAAGAGTGCCAGAGAAGAGGAAGAGGGTCATCCCTTTCGACTCCTGCACTATTTTTTCTTAAGGCCAAACCGGAGGGTTGTGGCCTTGACCGTTGAATACATAGAAATATAATAGAACTGGAGCGGCGGGAGTCATAATATGCCTTACGAGGCACCCGTTAATCATAGTAGTAGTAGTAGTAGTGTTCGTCGGGTTAATAACGACTTAGGCCTCATATATGGGCCCATAGAGCGACCCCGACTTGACTGTCCTATGCCAGCCCATAGGACAGTGGACCTCCTGATTATAGTGGATTCCGAACCACTTGGGAAACACAGTGAAGTCACACGATTAGTTCGGAGGTGACCAGGATAAGTCCTACCATGTTTCCCTACCGGCACTGTGCACACGACCAAGTTGTCTGCGGATTTGAACCTGCACTGGTCAGCTGGATTCAACTTGGTATGGCGGCCGGCTCCCGTTAACCATAAGCCAACTATCAGAGATAAGTACCAACGCAAAAAATATCAAAGTCTTACACATTGCAGCATAGCAAAGCGGACACCTGGACCCCGTCAAAAACTCTGTAGTTTAGTAGTTAGCTTGTGCAGGCTATTTCCCGCCGAATTGCGTACTTATCTTGTGCAGGCTACACTAGCAGCCATATTGATAACGGTCTCCAGCCACGGGATCGTTGAATATCCATTTTATAAACAAAGCCCCGCGTCTCGTACCTGTTTCGTATTTGACTTGTATTATTTCAAATAATTGCAGTTTTACCTATTTCTGGCGCTTTCCTGTCAAATTAAGTGTTGAGCTTCTAACTGAAGTGCATTTCATTACAAAAGTTGGAGGTTTTTCTTCCCTGTGGGGCACATAAACATGTTCTAAAAGGTATGTTTTTAATTGCTTTATGCACAAATTTCAGACCTAATGTAATTGTAATTTTTGGTTTAGTCAATAGTGTAAGCATGTCTACGCGTATACTATACCCTTCTATCGATTTTTACTATACCACTGCGGTTTAAAACATATATTACGAACCCTCTGCAAAGACATTTCCAGGCCAGTCACGTGACCCCCTCCGGTTTGGCCTTAACTACAAAGGCAAGACATCGCAATAATAAGACTGGTAGAAAAATCGGCGTTTCTGTTGGCACTAACTCGCCCACGATGACTTTGTCAACACTTGCTTTTACGTTCAACATGCGTTTCAAAGTATCTTTCAATATTCACCTAATAGGGCATAAATTCTATTGAATGTATGTGCCTTATGATTCTTCGAGTGTGTTACGTCCCTCATACAATCTGGGGTGCATCTGTTCCCTCTGTCGACCCCAATCAACTTCCAGTTTAACAATGATTGTTCGATACCCCACTGACCCCTATTTTGAAACAGTTCTCGCCGAAATTTACAAATTCTTAGTGAAACTTCCAGGGGTCATAGTTTTTGCGCCATTAGCCATTATTATTCATTAAACTCCACGCAATTTACCAAGTTCGGTTAATTCTTCTGACGAGTAGTTAACGGACTACGGTTCCTGTACATAGAAATTGGCAATGCCCTCTAATGTATGGTGAGTGAATGGTGGGCTAAAAATTAGCCCGTATTGTAAATAAGACAATTTTCTTTCTTCTTAGGAACTAAACGACTATGAAATGCATACTATTGGTGATGCAATCTAAAGCGCGGAGTGCCACATCGACATACCTAAATACAATTATTACTACGGTTGCAATCCCTTTCGGCATTACTAAATTTAAACTAAACCCCCACTTTAACTGGTGACAGGCGACCATTAAAACCACTGCGCTTCGAAACAAAATTAGAGACTGCTGCTAAAACACAGACTTTAATATAAATAATGAACCTTTGGAAAATGAGCACCGTGATGTCCAAAAGGCTTCTGCGAATACCTCTGCTGGGAGCGGTCTCGATTTAATACAGACCATGTTCGGTAAGCGCTGACTCTATCATCAGGTGGGGTGGAGATGAACCATGACCGCACCATCTCCAACACTACTTTACATTTTAAATTACAAGTGCATAAATTATATAGAGTTAACCGGCATTTCTTAATCGTCGACTTACGAAGCCAATGATTCTACTAATGACGTAAATATAGATGAAGGCGCAACATACTGTGCCCAGCACTTAACATTCATCACGTACAGGTATTCTTCATGATGAGCGTAAAGATTTTGATCAGCTAAACTAGTAGCATTGGATACAATTTCTAATAATTCTTGAGGGTATCTTAAAGGTATTCCCTTGCGCTCTTTCTGTTGATTTCGCCGTGGGTAATAATCTTCTTTTACAGCAACAGATCATGATGCTACATGAGCGTAAATTATTCTGAGAGATGAATATAAAGACTAATAAAACCTCACAATATCAGAGAAGAAAACTATAAGAAACAGAATGGTCCCGAGAAAATTCGTGGAAGTGGGCTGGAGGAGTGGATGGAGGATGGAGTATATGCCGAACTAATACTGCTGTAGCGGATGGGTTGCACTACAATAATAATGTTCTGAAGCACAGGACGATAAACAACACGCGAAATAATAATATCGAGACGAGAATGTATTTATCCAACACAACACAACACAACAAAACCGATTAAATATACAAAATAGATTACTACGAGAAACTAACCTTAAGATTGACCGAATTGCACTGAGTCACTGACTCCTTTAGACCATCTATTTGTGTTAATAAAGGCCCGTAGAAAAATCTGGAAGCAACTGGAAATTGCTGGAAATATCATTTCTTCGCTAGAACAGGATGGAGACTTCCATGTCCATAAGCTAAGTACAGAGGACTGTTCTAGAGGGGTCGCGAGTGGTGGAGTCCGATGTGCAGATACCTGAGCTGCCCCTTATGAACGGGGGTTGTGTGTCCTTGGTTGGCGCGTGCATTGTGTGCATACGGCACACTGCTAATACCAGAAACAAGGTACCAAGAGCAGGTACACGCAGTTGGATGGCTCAGGTCGAGAGAATAGATGGGACAAGGATGCCTAAGAAGCCAGGCAGAAGATACATCAGAAAACCGCGGAAGTGGTGGCTCGATAACCTCAGTGGAGACCTACGGAAGCTAGTCTGCAGATTGAGGAGAAAGACAGCGTCGTCTGAAGAGACCAATGAAGGAAAAGCGAAGTTGTAGAGCGCAAGGTTCGTAACCGAGTTTGGAGTGAATGAAAAGGCACCAACCAGGCAGTCTTCATTAGTATAAATGCTAAAAGTTTCGGCCGAACGTCCATTTCCTTCCAAATTCACCCCACAGAAGAAGAGATCCAAAAGAACGGTCGCCTGGGTTATGAAAATGACAAGGCATCATCATCTCGAAAGGAAGTGTAGAAATATTCAAGATGATCCGCCACACCCTTGCAGCCAGTGAAGGGTCTCAACCTCCTACATATTTATGCACCAATTCTTTCGACGGAGGGGCAATTTATCACAGGGGCGTTTCAGACAAATGAAGCTGTCTCCTTATAAAACCCCATTGTAATGCCCGATTATACCAGCACATCTCATACAATTCATTAAAAAAACCAGGGTGTTCTTCTTCTGTCGGGAGCTCTCAGTCCTTCGATCTTCCCTTGGAATATAACATGCAGAAGGCGACATGTTCCGTTCCTGAACGCATGGCCGAAGTATGTTAGTTTTTGCCTTTATTGACTAACTCGGGAACAACGATAAGCCCTGCTCCTGACAACAATAAAAGGGTCAATCCAGTGTGCCTTCTGCACGGGAAGATGACTTGCAAATCTCCTGGCAACATTATTGCACTACAACAATTTTAACAGACGCCGGCCCAGTGGAATGTTTTATAGCAATGGCCGCCGTTGCAAGTGCTGCAACTCTCAGTGAATCAAGTATGTAGGCTGAACAAGGCAGACCAGTCGAGAGTCGAGTGGTTCTTTCAGTTTCCGACCAAATTTGGCAAAGGTAGCGGCTAGAAAAATACAGGGATAACGGGCTATTGCAAGGTGAAGCTGGTATTATAGCGCTTCCAGTGCCAATTCTTCCGTTCATACTTTACCAGACTTTTCTTATTTGTGGGTTTCTGGGGAAGAGCTCTCAGACTTATGCTATATAATGCGAATGCGAATTCTGAATAAATTGACAAGTAGGGCCATAGTGACAGGACGAAAGGCGACAAAATTCTTACATAGTCCACAGTGATGGATTTACCAAAAAAAAACTCGCCAAGATAAGGAAGACCACAAACCAATGGAAAAAATGAATAAAAAATCCGTGAAAACCTTGCAAGTATATTCTCTTTCCCCCAATTATTTCGATTATATGGAGATTCCAAAAAGTACTATATAAAGAGGGCGAGGCATTGTTTACAAATTAGTAAAACTTCCAAATCTAGATACCGTACTCAATTTTTTTTATGAATATTTTGTAATTTCCTGCGTTTTGGCTCAAACAGTAACGGCTATGGTAAAATGCTGCAAAATACCTGTTTACATACCAAGAGATAAGCCTATCTTAAAAGAGACAAACATACGCCCCTATAAACTTTGGCTGATAACTGACAATGAGACGTGAGTAAGTGCACATATTGTCTAATCTAAAAAGTAAGCCTGCTTCGCTTTATACTAAAAGGTCCCGTATAGCAAAAATGAACATAAAGCATGTGCTCCGAGGTTCAATAATATTTCAACAACATTCTAAGATGTTGGAACTTGGAGCCAAAATATGGGGATAAACTTACGAAACGTCAAAAGCATCGATTCTGAACAAAATTGTACATCATACATTCAAAAACTTACAGATTAATGTAATTTATAAACCCCTCCCCTTCGGGTATTCCTGGCTACGTTCGTGGCCCGTGATCTCAAAAAAGAACAAGGTTTCAACAGTTGAGGTAATTATAGAAAAGAAGACCCGAGTCTCGTTCCTGTCAATTTTCCTGTTTTAGTCGATACCTGGGCAACCTCGTTATCCAGTGCGGTCCTGATAGCAGATTTCCATCACACTAACGCATACATAGCAAACAGTACACCAAAACATCACAAACAACTCGATGGCCTTATAAGCAACCCCCAGCTTTTTATTAGAAAAAAATCTTAATTCTCTACCTGCACAAGCTTTCTACAAAGTAACTGTTATTACTATATATGATATACGACGTTAGCAGAGGTAATAATGGCCATTCACTTTTAAAAGTTTCCAATTATGCGATTTGCCTGCAATTTCCATGCCAAAGGCTCTTTGAACCGAAAATAGGGAAAAATAGGTTTCAATGACAACCGAGTTGAACTTAACAAAATCGGCTTCGGTGTGCATGCCTACATATAGCCTTTGTACGTTGTAATTGTCTGAGAAGGCAGATGGGCGTACATACAGTATGTTGTGCAGGCCGACAGGATGTGTTCACTTGGGTGACCTACTCAAATTCATGAAGACAACGAAAGGACATTGTGCTTATTAAATGATTGCATATTATGTGGATAGGGCTTAAGTGGTTTGCTGTAGTGGGCTTGTTAGTAGCAGCCGCCCATACGAGTGCTAACAATGTAACTACGTACGCTATAATGGACTGGACAATTGCAAGGTCGCACCCACCCCACATCAAAATATAGACTGAGCATGACGATTTTCTACTATAAAATAAATAAAATAGAAATACTCGATGACCTTCTGACCCCACATCAAAATAGAGAATATAGACTGAATGAGGATGCGCATTTTCTACTATAAAATAAATAAAATAGAAATACTCGATGACCTTCTGACCCCACATCAAAATAGAGAATATAGACTGAATGAGGATGCGGATTTTCTACTATAAAACAAATAAAATAGAAATACTCGATGACCTTCTGACCCCACATCAAAATAGAGAATATGGACTGAATGAGGATGCGGATTTTCTACTATAAAATAAATAAAATAGAAATACTCGATGACCTTCTGACCCCACATCAAAATAGAGAATATAGACTGAATGAGAATGCGGATTTTCTACTATAAAATAAACAAAATATAAAGACTCGATGACCTTCTAGCTTATTTAAAGCAAAGATAAATGAGAGCGTGCATACGTTCATCTATGAACACAACAGGACGGGAAAGGCTTTCATATTTTGTGATATGCTGCTATGACAGCGCAAGCCCCGAAAGTTCGAAAAATCTACTGTTTTTCGAAATTGGCCAATAAATGAATGACAGGTAAACTAAAAACAAAATTTTATTGTGTCCAGAATAGGTAATATGTCTTTGACAATAGAGCAATCCTCACGACACATTCCCTACTTAAGAGGATAATATATGCTACGTAGAAAATGAGACACGCAAAATCGTTTTTTTTTTTAATTTACTTTTTATTTAATTAAAAGAGCATGTTATTAAACATTTGGCTCTTTTAAGTTGTAAACGAATACTTCATGCATCACATAATAGGGTATTTTTAATTCTCCTCTTTCATAATAATTATTGGGGGCTAAAATTTCGTATTATAAATTCTAAATAAGGACTTTTATTGTTTCTATTACTAAGCCAACCTAGCGGAGTTAGGGCTATAAAGCCCTCTCTTACACTCAACTAGGAAGGCCCAGGACTGCCTGCTTAACATGCTCTCCGAAGCATGGCCAGAAAATGTAGCAAATGTGGGACTCGAACCAACAACCTTTCGGGTGAAAGTCAGAGTCCGTACCACTAAGCTACATGTCCTATGTTATAACATAGAATTTATGGAAAAACTACAAAACCTAAAACTGAAAAAGCCCTATTATATAAGGCATGAATTAGCCTTCTACAACTTAAATGAATTGATTTAATGAAAAATATATAAAAAAAAAAAAATTTTGGGGTGTCAATTTTCCACGTAACATATTCTCTTACCAGTGCTTGAAATTTAAAATATATTGTAAATAGTAGGAAAATAAGTACTTCATGTTCAAGAGGAGGGTGCTTATCGGTACCCAAGCAGCTTATTTAAAGAATAGGTAAGAATAGATAAAGGTAAGAATTCATGCAGACAGCTATGTATAAATAAGCTTCCTTCCTCCTGTATGGCTCACTTTTAACGAATGCGGCCAAACTTTCTTACCTGTAAAAAATAGAAAATTACAAGTTAATACAAAGATCAAAATTCGCGATACTCGGAGACAGCAATCTCCTGGACATCCGCTAACAGTGGATTGCTAAAAAAATTATGACCAATTCCTGATATCCATAACTTTTAATAAATAACCGGAGAATGTAAAAGGACATGTAGAGTTGTGGTACAGACTCCAACTTTCACACGAAAGGTTGTTGGTTCAAGTCCCACACTTTATTTTATTTATTATTTTTTCACTGACCCAAAATTGGGGGGGGGGCTCTCTCTCCCCATTGCCGCCCTCCCCTCCCCTATCCGTCCTTGGCTGGACTACCACTAAACAAACATGTTGGCGCGACCTTCGCGCGACCTCTCGTGAGAAATGAGATGCGCAGGCAGCCGGCAGCCATAAAACATAAAACGGCAAGAGGCACTTCAACTAACCAGTCTTGTCGGCGTAATGGGCCTCTCCGCCTGCGACGTGTGGGAGCCATCAAAGTAACCTTTCCTTACCAAGTCAGGGAAAATCTTAATATTGGTTATTGTAATGATAGGATTGGCAAAGAGGTTGCAGCTGGCGACGGTTATAACTGCTATTAATAATTTTTATTGGCCTTTCATACTACTTGTCAAATGCACAGGACGGTATTGAAAATGGAAACTTATGGGATGAGGTTGGCAAAGGAAATGAGAGGAAGGACGAGTTATTCAATGCGAAAACTGGTGAGGCTCGTTTATATTCTAATACTAACAGCGGTAATCGTAGTTGTAAGCAGGCCTGAGTTTACGTCTGGGCCCAAGGAAGAGGCCGTGGGCGTAGCCAGAGAGGTGAAGAGGGGGGGGGGGGACAAGTGCCCCTAAAGATTTGACGAGTTACACTAGATAAAATTAGGTTTTCTTTGTTGAATTACACAATATAAAAAAATTAAATTTAAACTAGTTATAATGAATAAGATTTTAATGTTTACATTTTAAAAAAATTCAAATAAACCAGCGAAACACAATGTATTTAATCGAACTTTTGCACCTGTCCCCATCCACCTGTCACCTGATCCAATCCTAGCTACGTCCATGACAGGGGCTATAGGAGCGCAGCATCTTCGATGCACAATAAAATTGAGGAAAAGTGGAAAAGGTATCGTATATTTCCCTTTGGCATGGTTATTAAATTGTTATCACACCTTTACATAATAGGGACTTAAATTCGAAAAATCTGCAGTCAGCAAGAGAGCAGCTTATAGTGCAAAAAGGCTGTACTTGTAATACTAACAAAAAACTAATAAATCCGAATCGGAATATTATTATCACTGTTTATGAGGCGGGGATTCCACCGATCGGCTAGGGCTAAATACAAAAACGGTGACGTGGTAGCAGACATTCAAGACTTAGGCGGGGTTTCCACCAACCTCGCATTGCAGAATGCAAATGACATTGACGGAAATTTGAATTTTTCTTTTTATAGAAATCTATTAAAGTGTTTGTACTTAACATATACCATGACGCCATTTTTTAATTTTAGTTTGTTTGTTTGTGATTTTACTGTATGACCATTGATCAATTTTAACTATGGAATAGAGGAAAGCAAACATTTCCGTCAATGTCATTTGCATTCTGCACTGCGAGGTCGGTGGAAACCCCGCCTAAGTCTTGAATGTCTGCTACCACGTCACCGTTTTTGTATTTAGCCCTAGCCGGTCGGTGGATCCCCGCCTGACACTGTTGCCCACGTCTGCGAGTGAACTGGCCCCAGGAACTTGCACCTCACATTTACCAAAGTTAAAGAAAACCCAAGCCTGAAGTGGCGTGGTCTGTAAAATATCACATTGGAAGACTTTCTGGCTTAATAATTCAGACTCCGTCAGGCAGACTACTGTCCTTAGAGGGCCTCAAGTTAATAAGCAGACTCATTTCTCCCGCCAGGCTGACAGGGTTGCTGAAAAGTGGAAATTCTGAAAGCAGGCGTTGGAAAACAGACTGAACATCTCCCTTACTAAGTCCGCTTTGATGGGACTGAACATTGGACTCAAAAGTTTAATAGGTACGCTGTACTTCTAATTGTTGTTAAAAGATAACACGCGATTCAAAAGAATTTATCGAATTTTATATACTCCTTAGGCGAGTAATCCACATACGTCAATCGTCAATGAAAAATTGAAAAATGACGTAACAATGACGTAAATTGACGTGGTAGCAGAATTTTTAGTATGTCTTTAATGTCTGCTAAAACGTCATTTTTAAATTTTTCATTGACGATTGACGTATGTGGAATACCCGCCTTAATACACGCTAAATAATTATTTTCCAACCAGAGCTCTATAGCATTTTTCGTTTCCGATTCATTGACCAAAGCCAACCACAATTGAAGTAATTGTGGAGTCCAATGATCCTCTAAATATAACTCTGGAGTGTGATCCGGCCATGATTAATTTCAATCAGATCAGTTAGCCGCCCGCATGACACGTCATTCATTCTGATCCCTCCAATCAATGGGGGTACCGTATCCCAAATCTTATCAGCTATATAGCATAATTCAACGAGCTGCCGGCCACAACGTATGTCAATAGTCAATATTTGACGTTATCTCAGATCAGGCAGATACAATGAAATTGGTCTTGAGCCCAGTTTATAAAGCCCTGTACCACGATTTAGATGCGAACCAAAGCTTTTTTTCAAAGGGCAGCGATGCGAGTTGCAACCAGATATAAGGCGCCCATTCCACCGACCGGCTAGGGCTATTTATAAAAACAGTGACGTGGTAGCAGACATTCAAGACTTAGGCGGGGTTTCCACCGACCTCGCATTGCAGAATTGACGGAAATGTTTATTTTCCTCTATGCCATAGTTAAAATTGATCAATGATCATACAGTAAAATCACAAACAAACAAACAAACTAAAATTAAAAAATGGCGTCATGGGATATGTTAAGTACAAACATTTTAATAGATTTCTATAAAAAGAAAAATTCCAATTTCCGTCAATGTCATTTGCATTCTGCAATGCGAGGTCGGTGGAAACGTCACCTAAGTCTTGAATGTCTGCTACCACGTCACCGTTTTTGTAAATAGCCCTAGCCGGTCGGTGGAATGGGCGCCTTACATCAAGCAACCTCCTTCGATTCAATTAGCGCATTTCAAACGTTGCCAAAGAATGAAGAGTAACCCCTAGCCCTTCAGACTCAGGGGATCATTTCAGGAATCCTAAACTTCTTCATTATTTTTTCTCTAATGTTTTCACATCAAATACTGCATATGTCACCAGTTCCAAAGATTATGAAGCCAGCCTACGTAGCAAAAAGTAATGAAAACTACTGTGAATTAAACCTACATTTTCCGAGAAAAATGCTCGAAATTGAAAACACTGTCCCCCAAAGTATAGAAGCTTAGTGTCTGTCTAATCGTCGGTAATTTATAATTTGGCTTTTCTTTTCGATAAACGTAAGAAAACTGAGTCGCCGACAAACGGAAAATGTATTATTAATTTCAAAATATCAGCGTAATAATCCACTAAACCAAACATACCAAAAAGTTTAAACTATTCTATTTTTTACAAGGTCCAACAACTATTTAACTAACTTAAATAAAGTTGCAACAGACGTCTCTTCAAAGTTTAGTGATTATTGAAATTTTTGCAGTTCGAAGAATGCACTTAGGTACAGTACGTCCGCTATCCAGCAATATATTGTAGCCATCCCGGGGCTGGAGACCGTTATCAATATGGCTGCTAGTGTAGCCTGCACATGAGAAGTACGCAATTTGGCGGGGAAACCCAGTGATATGTGTAGCCTGCACAAGCTAAGTACAGAGTTTTTGACCGGGTCCAGGTATCCGTTCTGCAATGCTGCTATGTGTAAGACTTCGATATTTTTTGCGTTGCGTCTTATCTCTGATAGTTGGCTTATGGTTAACGGGTGCCTCGTAAGGCATATTATGGCTCCCGCCACTCCAGTTAATGTATTTCTATGATTGTAGCTCTTAGAAAGCTTAGCTTAAGGATGCTTGTTCCATAACAACAAAAGTAAGATAGCCCATTTGGCCAAGTAAACAAGTCAGCATGCAGTGTAAATATCCGGTGGACAGCATGGAACACACCCATATAGTATTAAGTTCCTTTTTTCCATACGGGGAAATATCAACACTTTCGCAAAACAAACTTTGTCCAACGCCAACTGTCCAAACACAAAAGCAATGGAAACCGTTTAAGTCTGCAATTAAAGTGAAACCAGAAGCCAGACAGTTTGCTAGGGATTGGAAGTTATCTGAGGGTGGGGCGGCAGTAATGCGGCTTCATAGTGCTGCCTGGTAATGGTAACCGACACCGCAAAATACGATAAACCCATAACATTCCTCCTGGTATTATTCACACTAAATCGAGTTATAAAAAATACCAGATTACTCGTGTACAGCAGATTAATACTGGCTTTGAGCATGATACTAAGATTATGGCTTCGTTAATAAATGCCAATGAAGGTGTCAATATCGACATGTATACATTGTAAAATAATTTTATTTGTCTCTCAACTCGGGGAGTAGTGACAGTACATGACAGTTGTAACAGTAAAACATAAAATATGCTAGATAAGGTATTGTAGCTTATAGGTTAATAATAATACAATATTTTTTGCATGAAAAACAACTGTAAATAATATAAATCCCCCCCCCCCTATCCTTTTTTTTCTCTCTTCCTCTCTTGTTTCTTCTCTATTTAATTTTAAGCATCTATCAATAATTAATACAATATTTTTGTTTTTTAAGGTTAGCATGAAAAGAAGACTTTATAGTCTTATTGTTCGCCTTTTGTTTTGTTTTTTTGCAATAGTCGTTTTCAATTCAATAAATAAATAAATAAATAAATGTTGGTGTTTTTCACTGCGGATTACAGGAGCCAAAACGTCGGTAGACATGGGTGACAAGAAAATGACGTCACATTGACGTCACTACCAATACAACTGCTAGTTATTCCTAGGGCCTAGACCCGTCACCCGTGCTCTCCCACAGTCGATTAGACATTACTTAAGAAATTAACCAGAAGTCAAGAATCGGAAAGCTAATGTGAAGTAAATCTAGACGAAATACGAGTAAATATAGTAACAATTCTGGGGAGAGATGCGTGAGAAGAGCTAACCGTGTGGCAACGTGTTGACAAATTCCGGAGGGGACCCGATCAAACAAAGCTAATGTTGGTCAAACAAATCCCTCCTAGACGACATGTACCAGTGTCGTGGCCTATGGGAGAAACATGTCCAATGTCAGCGACAACATCTGTCTAAAATGAACAATAAACAAACCGGCTGATCTCAGACAGTACAGGCGCATTGCGCGTATGCATACAGTTAACAGACATGAGAAAAGGGTTGGTTTCGTGTATGCTTCTCAGAAAACCATAGGTGTACTCCCTATCATCTGGTAATGTGGGAAAGGTCGGTTCAATTAGAACTGTAAAGTAAATAAACAAACAAGAAATAACTGAAATTTTACTTACTCAGTAACTTTATGTTTCTAATTCATAAGTACAAAGTACCCAATAGTTTTCCGACTTTACCCCAAGATAGTGAGGCCTGATATTGTTAAATGAGTGAATGCATTTTGTTCATTTTAAGAGCCTTCGGTTAGTACTGAACATGCTGTAATTATGCTCAATGTTTTTCTCTCGATTCCCATAAAATTGTATAGGAAATCTATTCCAATTCAGAGATAGCTGAGGGAAGAAGACGAGGATAACAGGGTAACAGTAGCAAAAGTCCGTCAAGACCTCAGAATTGTAGGAATAACTGCAGCCGAAGCACAGAACCGCGAGGGATGGAAAAGAACCTGCCGTATCGCTGACCCCACCTAGGGTCCAAAGCGAGGAAAAGGTAGAAACAAAAGTAAAAATAAGTAAAGAGAAAGAAAGTACAAGAAATGGTCTCTTCTCATTGACCTTTAAAAGTAGTTCTCCCTTGTTTAAGTTACCATTTTAAATGTTTTAAAATTATTGTTTACCATGTACTATACTAAGTACTATATACTCGTATACAAACCCTCTCGGGTGGCTATTTCCAATTTATTATATTTTATATTTTTACGCGCAATTAATTATTTGCAATTGTGACACGGTCGATCCGGCTCTGGTTGGTCGGGGACTCTATAATATTTGTATTGTATTGTATTGTGAGTATCTTGACAATTAGTTTATTTTTTATCTTGCATAACTTTTGCTTTTACTGTTTTCTTACACTTGACGACGGCGTGAGCCAAAACCGGTTGTATTTATATAATTGTATGACGTACAACTTTTACTACATTATTTCTTATTCACAATTATTCTTTGATTATGTAATATTTACAATTCACATTTCTTGCCGAATTTGTTATCAAAATAATATTTTATTTAAATATGCAACAATTTGAAACCGGAAGTAATATATTTTTAGCTCCGTGAGTTCGGAACATAAAACAACATGTCCGTAAGCAAATGCCTCTAGTAAATTGAGGGTGAACACACAGAAAGCAGAGGTGCGTGTATGTTGACAGGCCTAGAGGCAGGAGTGCGTTTAGAAATCCAAAATTTTAAATATTGATCCTGGCTGCGGTCCAATGCTTGCCACGGATAGAAACAGGCCCCGGTTGCGTAACGTGGAAATTTAGAGCAGCACTAAAATGCCCAAGGCAAAATACGAGCTAACAGCCTTTCACAGTCCAATTTCTTTAAACTACAACTCACAGTTAAATTAATTAAATCCAGTGTGTGGCTCGCAGTTGCGGCTGGTAGAAGACTGCCATTTCTTTTCAAATGTTAAGCTAAACATATAAGGCATTAATAATAATTGTCCTAAATATGACCATGCCCTAACACTGCGCTGGTATTCTAGTTTTAGCTATACATCATTCAATCGTCGATTTGGCGGAAATGCTTTAAATGTCTTATCAATAAATATCAATTGAAAATACATTGTGTTAACGTAACAACAACGACATGACAAATAGACTTCAATGGCGACTCCCATCAACCGCCCGACAATGAAATCCGGCAAGACCCACTGCCCCGTTTGGCCCTTCCCCAAAGAACTTAAAAATTTTAATTCTCAGACTAATTTTATTGTCAGATGGTCGGGGACAGATGGATAGTTGCTGCCATCTTGCAGAACACCTACGCTGGATACATTTTAGGACGGCTCCAACCTAGTGTAGGGTTTCCTAATAAGATAACGGAATCCAACGGATACTGGAGTCCTTTCTATGCTCCACTGGGATATTCGAGGGCATCAAAAATATTTTTTGAATCCTGGGGTCATCTGCTGCCACGTCTCCTATGACCACCAATTGAAGAAGAGTACCAGCAGCCTGATCATGGCGATTATAATACCAGTATTTATTTAACCCCCAGGTATTAAAAATGTAAACAAACAAATTTTGAATAGCACTTTCCACTATAAAATTATCTTGTTTACATTTTTAATACCAGGGGATTAAATAAATACCGGTATTATAATTGCCATGATCAGGCTGTAGGAGGATTCAAACAATATTTTTGGCACGCTCAGAGCAGAAGCACCACGGTTAGCTCCCGCCAAGGATATTTTTTCAATTTCTGATGCCACCAGCCACGTCTTCTATCAACCAATCACAGCCCGCCTTGCAGCCACGACAGGATTTGTTGTTATTTGTATGTGTCCAAAGCGTGGTCGAAGAAGACGTGGCACGTGGTTCCAGAAATTTAAAAAAATTCCTAGGTGGGAGTGAAAGTCCCATGTCTCCTATACAGAACTTTAGATACAATAAATAAGGCTTGAAATCGCGGGGGAACAGACTTGCTTTGACTGGCGGCAAATTCGGCTTTGTTGTTGCCAAACAAATTTGGCAGCGTTGCAAAAGTTGCTGTAGGTTGCTGCTGATTGAGCTGAGTCATATCAGACACATGACATGAGGTCTATTTATGAAATAGCCCATTTATTTTCGTTTAATAACCTTCTATTCCAGGAGTAGCTACATTACTTTGCACCTTGCCAAGTTTGAAGCTTCCAAAAATCAAAAATAGGCCTACGCATCAGACATTTTTTTCCACGTTTAAAGATAAAAACTATATGTAATATGGATGCATGTATGCAAATAAGTCGAATTAAAATTTTTATTTCAACAATGCAAATTTAAATAGCACACTGTGCCGTACTGTCCATTGGACGGAAGCGGGGGTTTCATCTATGAACAGTAGAAAAATATTTTGGCTGCTTCTTCCTGTTTTAAAAATTGTATAAACATGTGACCAAATATATTTCCTTTTAAATGAGATGACCATTGGACTATATATAGAAAGAAACAACAAAGCCGATTTTTTTGATAGGATCATAGCAAAATATAAATTTTCCCGCGTAGGGCGTTGGTGGAAGGCATCGTTTTTAGGCCCTACTTTTCATTACAAGGAGTTTTCCTGAGGAAACTTTGCAACTAAGGAAAATATTAGCAAAGACCGATACGAGGATGTTATATGATTGGCTCTCCATTTTGAAACATTTCCAGATAGTTAATAGTGATTAATGCGTTAATAACCATTCCGTCCGTTAGGTTACTTGGCAGATATACATATATCGTAATGGAAGTCACTATGGAAACGTTCCATAGGACTATCTGCCAACATATTTCAACTCAATCTCATGAACGTCACTTCCTTCATGAACATTAATTCCCACCTTAAGCAGTTAGTAAGC
Organism: Psococerastis gibbosa; assembly: GCA_963971405.1. NCBI lineage: Eukaryota > Metazoa > Arthropoda > Insecta > Psocodea > Psocidae > Psococerastis > Psococerastis gibbosa. The sequence continues at coordinate 29,739,352 of OZ020484.1, forward strand.
AATGCTTTCAGAATTTTTTGGGAAGACAATATAAGCAGAGCCACCTCACACCGTGTAGAATCAATAACGTTACTCTTATCTTTGATCTATAATCAAATCGCAATTAGGATACAATACACAAATTGTATGACCTATACCCGATTCATTTACAAACAATAGAACCAAATTAATATTCTCTATAGGTCCATTAAAAAATAACAACTTGGGCTCAACAGCTTGGGGCGACGGAAACTTTAAAACCATTACTAAAGGATTTACAGCAAGAAATACGACGTCTTTTCCTTCGAGAAGCTGGGGGAGGAAAAATAATATCATAACTATATGGAAAATATAATCTTTACCCCTCGTCCCCCCAGCAATAAAACCGTCCAAAGACAGCCCTCCTTGTCCGGAATGCCAGCAAATCGCTGACATTGTCATTTGTCTGTGGGGGAGGGGGGGGTGAGAAAGTATGTCACCCCATAGGCCCTAATGCAGTGGACAATTGTGAGGAGGGGGCGCATTAAGACGTCAGCATTAACAAGGGGTGACGGTGGGGTGTGCATTTGTCACAACTTCCGCATGACTTCATTTCCCCATCTTTGGAATATTCTTCATCCCCCGTTTCCCCGTTATTGAAGCGATTTTCTCTACCATTGATTTTCATATAAACCAGTATCTGAAAATTGTATTTGTATATTCACTTGGAATATGACTCTTCTCTGAGACTTTCTTTATGTCGTATGTATGTATATGCACCTCTACGCATACTAGTTAGTCGCGACTTAAATCAATTTCAGGACTATTACATACCCAATTGGGGGAGGTAATAGTAATGGCTTTTCGTAGTGCATTGTTAGAGTTGTTTTAGCGGCACCTTACCAACCTACGCTTTCAGCGTCTTCGGGTGACTGGCCATTGGCCAAGCATCCTCAGGTTTTCCCTCAATTATTTCATTTCCACTTTACTTCCTTTTGGTGTTGCTTCACCGTACTAGCAGCCGTTCCCTAACTCATTCCACCATGGGGGTTGTTCACTAACCCATACCCAAGGCAGTGAGGCACAAGCATAACATAATCATCTCCGTCGCATATATAGCAGAGCAGTAGGTACACAGTGTACAAAGAATATTGCTGGTTTGTTGAAGGCGGGAAAGAGGGTAAGGTAGCAGTGAAATGCAGTATAAGTTTGTCCTTTTTTAATTTCAATATGGTAGCAATGTAGCGGTCTGAATTATGAATTTGTCTAATACAAAGAAGCTGTTTACGTTAGAATTTGACAACCTGATTTTATATTTATTATTTTACCAATAAATAATAATTTACTATGAATCCTGCGGAAATGCAGAATTGACACTAATGAACAGAAAGTAAAAAAAAAACAATCCCCAGGCAAATGACTAACAAATTTGCATTTGTCATTTGTCCAGGAGCAGGGAGATACGACACCCAGATCCGCTATCGATGCGAAGAGTAATCACCTACACATCTCACCAGACAAAGACACCATTCACGGGGCAATCGTCTCCTGAAAAACGTTAGATCGTTAGCTCTCGATAGAAAACCTTCTCTCTTTTCATTCCCTAATAATCTAGATCGATGACTGCATTTAATTATTTTACCAAATTAAACTTTGGACCCTTCAATTTCCGTCTTCGAGTTCTAGCCAAGTTGATTTGATTTGAACGGCATCCCTCCACCAATCTTCATATCACCCTTCAACGAGGCAACGGTTTTTCTGGTCATTAGTAAATGTCTCCAACTTAGCCAATCACTGGCAACCGCAATTTTTTTTAGGAGTTTCAGTTGTCCCCAACTTGCGAGGTACAATGCAGTCAATCATGTTGTTGCCTCTTATTTCTATTCTAGTGTTGAATGGTCCGGTCCGCTGATTTTTTCAGTTCGGTCTGACATAAAATCCAGACCAAATCCAGTCCACTAATTTTTTTTCAGTTCGGTCCGACTTAAAGTCCGGACCGAATCCAGACCGTTGCGTTGGTGGTCCCGAATGTCATTTAGTGTCTGTCGGCAAACTTTAGTAGTTTATTTCTGCGGTCTTACTTAAATAATAGGTATGATACGACAGCGACAGGAGTACGAAATGTAATGAGGCATTGCCACTACCCACGCTATGACAACCTCTATGAGCTAAATCGATTTGTAAGTGTTAAAATTTATACGGAATATGATTTTAAGCAAATATTTACCTTTGGTGCAGGGAAATACCAGGTGAAAAAGAAGAAATTATCAAAATACATTATCCTGGCCTGGCCTGTTAACGGCGTAGCTTAATACTTGTATTAAGCACTATTTCGTACGCTATAATTATTACGGACAGACTGTAGTAGAGTAAGCTTTTGGGAAATAATAAACCAGCCGGTTTAATGACAACTTTCCTTGGGTTAGGGTTGTTATCCCACTGTTGGAGGAAAGAATAAAACATTGCCTCTTGTAGGGGTCGAAGCCACGACCTCTGGTTTAGAAGACCAGCGCGCTTTCCTCTGTGCCAAAGAGGCCATGGATTGAATAGAGGCTTGGTCCCCTACAATAGATGATTTGCAGAAGCCTAATCAGTCATAAACCTGGAGGCAGTCGACGGTCGCATAATACTTTGGAGGTCCATGCGCCGCAGCTGCTGAGCAACATTAAAATTATTTTCTCTTTAAGAGTAAACAACGCAATTTATGGCTTCATGCTGATTAGACAGTTGGCTATTTTATAAAGAGCTAACAAAGAGTTAACAGATACGTGATACGATTTTGGATCTAGCAGAATCTTTTAAATATTCTTAACATTTAAATATTGTAATCTACAGTATATCCGATTAGTACGCAGGTATGTACACCAAGAGGCAAAATTCAGTTCCTTCGCGTAAAATTTTCCATAGAATTCAAAAGAAACAAATATAGAATCACGTATGAATGCATGGAGTAAAATTGTTTGAGATTGGAGGAAATTTTTCGTTTTCTTTTTAAGCGTGACGAAACCAGTGAAGTGTACCGAAAATAGCATAGAAATGAATACGACAATTGACCCCAAATGTATACTATATACGGCAATAAACTCGTCCAAATTGTTCAATTCATATGGTACGCTTAGAGTGGGAAAATAAACATCTACCCGTTATTGTCAGCAACTACAGCTTAATATAAAAATATCATCAATTTAAAAAATTAGCGGCACGCTGAGAAATAATAAACGGGCCGATGGACAAATTGGAACCAAACGAGCGTCAGAACCCATTTAATAAATGCCCCATATTCATCCAGTCCAATCAGCAGACACAATCATACACTATATATCCCAAACAAATCAAATGAGAAAATAATACTCGCGGATGAAATATCGAAAAACTATCGGCACCCAAACGCGAGACGCACTCGGGTAGATTGTTCGGAATGAGTAATGGGGATGACTCACCCCCGGGGACGGTTTATCCCCGACCGACAGTAATGACTGACCAGCCATGCTCAGATTAACAATCACTGAAATTGGGAGGGTCATTTCATACAAACAACAGATGACCCAAAATGGCCAAATGCAGGAATAAAGCGCGATATTGTTACGATTGACTGAGCGGCAGCTCACAAATGATTCTAGAACTATTGTTTGGAGCACATTGATGGACTGCGAGCCAGGGCGAAAGTATATCAAATATAACAAAATTTATAAAAAAAATATCTCAAGAGGAGAGACGAAGATAAAAAGGTAAAGATCATGCAATCCGCATTACAAGTGAACCCAATGCACGAGTAGAAGGCTTTTGCTGGATTCAGGCCCGTACCCTCAATTTTTTTTCTTTTTGAGATTGTGGTCCCAGTAAGTAGGAGAGAGGAAGGCCGAAGATGATGCTGCTAAGAAAGATCCTGGCAGATATGGACCACCTCACACTTACACAACAGGACGCCCTAGATGGAGGGCTGTGGAAGGGCCAATGCCGTACCGCCGCGCCGACCCCCCGCCGGGGAGAAAGCGCAGAAAAAAGAAAATACTCTATTTTTATGGGGGGACCAATATGGGACTCTTTTCCAGACCTACCTACTGTGTTTACACCTGGTTAGATTTGGCTCTGTCCCGAATCATCGAAACATCTAATACAACTCCAAAACGACCGGTGTAAATAGTAAATAGTAGTACGCCTTTGCGACTTCTCATGGGCGGGCTCCACGCATTGCTATGCATTCTATGATCCTCGATTTCAATGACTACTCTACGGCCAGAGTAACAGAATACCGTACCTAAAAACACAGAAAATAATTCAAAGATGCACTGATCGCAAGTCTGAGCTGCGTAACTTACGCTCCATACGCTCACTTACAGTAGGAAGGCTATCTACTAGTATTTTAAGAAAGAAATCATACAAGTATGACTAGAATTCAGTTGGCTACTACCTACTTTCTGCTATCAGGCGTCCTTCACCGAGAGAGCAAACAGCATAACGTAGATAAGGTCGTGAGATAAAATGTAAATTGACTCACAGGTACTCTACATATGATACAATCACAGTAAACACATACAGTACGCAGCATATAAATTGTCTTTTGTCGTCAACATATGTAGTTTTGAAGGTAGGAGAAAAATGACATCTTTATGATACATGATGTTTATTGTATACAAATATTTCAATTAAACTTTCATTGATATGTAATTTTGTATACAGTTAGGTTTAGGAGAAGGCCCTACCTAGGCCCTAATCTCGCTGTATCTATACTATTATTTTTTCAATAAAGACATTATTATTATTGTTACATGCATGGCCGTGCCCAGGGGGCGGTCCATGGGGTCCATGGGAGCTCATAGAAATTTACTATAAAACTATTACCAAAAAAATGATATCGATTAATTGAATTGACTAACAATTTTCGGCAGTTACCTCTATTCCCACCCCTTTCTATATACATTGTACTAAAAAGAACCACACAAGATAGACAAGAATGGAGAAGCGAGATGGAAACTTTTGCTACAACCAATCGATAGATTGAAACTCCACAAGGAGAATCTCATAAAACTTTTAAAGCGCATACAGATGGTAAACTCTCAGAGAAATAGCTCAACTGGGGGCACGATCTCTCCATGATATGCGCAGCATTCGTTTGGATACCCACAAATGCACTGATTCTGTTATCCATATTCCCTAGCTAAACGGTTCAATTCAAGTAAATTAAAGACATGCTCCTCAACATTTTGATACGTAGTATGTATTCGTTACTAACATCGATTGGAACTAGTTTGTACACATCATTGTAAGAGCTATTAAAACAGATTATGTAAATTAATAAAGCTCCCACAGCGACAATTGTCACACACCCTAACCCCGCATCACTTTATAGTAATTAAATTTTCATAAATGTCAAGGGGCCAAGATATAGTTCGGTGGGTTTGAGTGCGGACAGCAGATTTTATCAACCGTTACAACAAATTTGAATTTCATAAGCAATGGGAAGCGACACCCGACACGCCCGTGTCAATACAAATGCTGTAACCCTATTCAGGAAGTGGTATTAGCATAATGTATAATAAAGAGTCCTAATCACACAAGTAGTCACCGGGCCTGTCACTCTAAATGATCTTTACACAGAGTTAAGTGCCCCAGTGGCGGTGTACTAGGGGTATTCAAGAAGTGTGTTAAACAGGATTGGTCTATAATTACAAAGATTTTCACAGTTGTAGTCAGATGATGTATCATGTGAAGCCGGGCAGATGCGCCATGGTGGATTTGAAAGCGTACTTCCAAACGTTGACAGTGGCACTACGTAGACTTCTCAGATTTGTAACTCGGAGCCCCAGCGGGGTGTGCACTAATATTTACACCAGGATGAGGTGTAGGAGGCGAAGACATCCCTAATTAGTTTTCTTTCTAGTACCTAATTGATAAATAATGCAATAGCAACAGCATTAAGTTGGCATGGAAATTTGAAAACTCATCTATAACGCATGGAATAGGGAATAAATCCCATTCTGTATATGAGCAATGCAGCTTAGGGGGTGACGACAAAAGAGATCTGAACCTCAAACAGTTCGAACACAAAGCCGATTTTCCCGAGCGAATTTTCTTCATGGTCACCTACCCCACCATTGACATTTGTTCCCCCCCCCCCCTGTGAAGGGGATAATGGGGTGCTTTGACGTTTATTGTTTTCCACAGAAGAACAAAGTCCCACTAGAAACAATGGGGGCCGATTAATACCTAGATTATACCGGGAACTTAACAGAGTCTGGTGTTTTATTTTGATGAATTTTACTCATTGAGGGACCAATTTGCAGATCCGATATACAGTATTTACGATACATTTATAAGCAGATTCCATTGCGTCAATGACTAGTAAAAAGGCTCCAGAGTAATTATAGAGTTAATTCTTATAATTATGGGAAAACTACACCGCATTTCTCAGGTAATCAGAATTAAGATTAATAAGAGCAGTAACAAGTACGAGTAACTTACAAAATCCTTATTCTGGGAAATAATGCATTTCTCCTATGAAGTTGTCATTATTTCTTACCTAAAACAAATTGAAAACATATAGGTAAGTTCAGATACCCAGATGATAAAATAATAAATAAGTTACCAACAATAAAAGAATATAGGCGCCATTATCACTAATAAATGTGGAAGTTATCATATACTGTATGTTGGTAAGGGACTAAGCCATAAGGGCTACCATAGACAGCTATAGTTTTGGAAAATAGTTTGTGTTCGGTACTATGCTAAGTTGGGTGGACCTGGGTCAGACACAAAATGTGTCTTTCTTATGTCGAATCTCGAACCACAATCTCCCGTTTCATGTCTAGCTCTCTACCAACTGGACTGATTCTGAGTTTCTTTCAAATTCCAAATCATCGTCAACTTAAATACAATTGTCCCCGTGCCACATAGGACTTAACCACATAGGACTTAACAAGCATAGCTTTCTCAAAGTTCTCATTCAAAACATAGTCAGCCTAGGTAATACAGACAGCAAACCACATCATAAATTCTCCAATGGAATCCAACATAATTGACCCAGTGAACGTTTTAACGGAAAAGAGTTTTAAAAGCTTGGCTTTTAGTCAGTGTCAAGAGATATTGTTAAAAAACAATAAAATTGAAAGCTTTAAGCGCGGCTGGATCGAAATCCCCCACACGTGTTCCATCGGTAATTCGGTCGAGAAACCCTCTGGATGCGGGCCAGAGAATCCATTCTTGTCTGTTAAATATTCAAATAAGAACACCCTCATATTTGTAGAATCGCTCAACGCATACCTAAAAGTGTTGGCGTCGAGCAGCCATAGCAGGGTACAAATGGGGTTTAAAAAAATGGTTCATCTGTCTCTCATTGGCTAAACCATAAATTGGCATAATGTATGACATACGGAATCGAATACCGGTATTTATTATCTGAAAGTGTTCCAAAAATCTTGCTAGACAATAAAACATAAAAAATTGCAACCGACCAAACCGTAATAAGGTTCATTGCACGGGTTTCCCGGCTTCCACAGTTCCACGTAGAAAGAGATTTTGTAACACATTTATAGAGCCGATCGGAAGGGAAAAGCCCACTGGTGTAAAAATTAAAAATAACAGTGCGTGACGGCCAACATATGTATCAAAATTTAAAGGAGTATTTCTTCTAAGGGATGTAAAACTTTTTTATGGCTCTACCAACAGATATTTCTTGTGAAATTATATTTTGTTCAAAAACGGTTATTGGTTGTTTTCGATTTCGATTGAGTTAATTCTACGCTTATATGCGAGCTCAATGCGATACTCGATTTTACTTAACATTACATGCTTAAATAGATAAATCGACTTCTTGATAGTTCAGGGCCATTTTATACGCATTCATAACCTTCCTACAACGTAGTTTTAGTATAAAATTAAAAGAAGCATAGCTAGTAGATTTGAGAATTGTTCTCATGACTTCTCTTATGAGCAATATATGATAGAACTAGATTATGAAAGCTTATATACGGGCTGTAAGATCGAACTCGCAAAAAGGATTGAAGACGATTGAGCCACACCCTAAGATTACCCCAAATTCTTTAAACACATTGCACGGTCTCACGGAAGGCTCGTTTATCAAAAAAGGCAAATTCAGCAATCTACGCGTTATTAATAATATTGTATCGTTCAACAGATATCTATGGTATTAAACATTACGTAATATCAACAATAATATCAGTAGGCATCTATCGGAAGATCATCTCAAGATTTTACTACAACTTCACAAGAAGTAGAAGCTTCGCTATCATTTTCAATCAATATTTATCTATCGAATTTTTAACTGATGATCGATATAGTTTTAAATCTCTAATCAAACAATTTTATGCAATCTCTCCCAAATATGCCCTAAAACTTAGATAAAAGGCTTAAAGTTGAACAGCCTGGTAGAGATAATTCCAGGGGAGACATTTCCACTTAACTGAATGAAAATATTGGTACATTTACCACTTTTTCTGGACTGTGTTATCATTATACCACAGACGAAAGCAAAATCGTCTGCGATTATGTCAACTCGTCAAGATCTTAGGTTCGAACCCCACCTTCACCAATTTTTCATGATTTCCCTTTCGGACTTATTTGCTGTGGAGATTTTTCAGTTGCCGTACTGAGAATATTGTAATAGATGGTATAATAGATAATAGGACGTGCACGTTACCTACATAGTTCTAAGAAATAAAATTTATTAAATACGCCTTTAAATATTCACCTTAAAATTCATAAATTTACAGCAAATAAGAACTACTCATACAATAGAGTAGGTATTCGCATTATTGCAGATTGATGGCTTTGCCGTCATATAAACGTTAATAGAGGCATAAATTTCCCATTAAAAAAAACCCTACATTTTGAGAAGATATGGCCGTAAAACTTAACAAGAAAAATAAAACCACCACCGAAAACAGCATGTTTACGTCCTCTTAAAAGGACATATTTTTTTATTTTTTTATTTTTATTAGTGCATATTTCCAGATATTTTTTAGAAGCAAAATCCTAAACCTGGTTCCTGAAGTTATGGGACCCCTGCCGATTTGAATCTGAAGGAAGTTGATAGTAAAAATGTTTATTGCAGAACATAAAGATGGGTCTATTGCCTACTATGCCATTCCAATAGTGCCCTTTTTTGCCTTATATTGCAGTAGAACTATCTTTCTTTATAATCTATTATACGATATCTATTATAATCTATAATTTATTGAAACCCAACATCTATACCAACTTCTCCCATCGAGGCTTCACTTAATCTCCTCATCAACATGTTGAAACCAGAGGAACCGAACAGGGTTAATGAAAATAGAGCAGAATCATTGGGTTGCCTCATTAGCTAAACATAGGGATAGCAAACCTCTTAATTGACACAGTTTAACTTCTCAATTGCTACAAGGGCCAATAACCAATCCTATTGTAAGTAGATCAATAAAAATAATTAACCACAATCATCTAGAAAGAAATAACAGCTACACCAATTTTCTTAGCTGCACATTTTTCTCACTAGATATCTCCAAAATCATAAACACTACGACAATTAATAGTTAAGAAATGTTGAATATAACACCGTAGAAAATCCCCATAACCATCGAGGGGAGATATTACTTCAGGTCAAAGAATAAATATTTACATAAGAGAAAATGGAATGGGAGCTATGCTATAAATCAATAAAGTGGTTAGGTTCAGGTATAAAAAATCAGGACTCTAACGAAGCGGTCGCAGCGAAACCTCTTTGAAGGTCCATGGCTGGGGTCGTGTAGGAGGTCGGCCTGCGTAGGCTTGTAATAGGTACTCAGGTTCGAATTTCACCGATATAAAGCGAAGGCGTGAACACCGATATTATCGGTGGCAGAAAGAGACGTATAATATGCATTACTTTCAATGTCTGATGCTATTTTCACTCGCGTTTTATGGCAGTTTGCATGTGGTTGGTAATGTTCAAATGGAGTCATTCTAGGCGTGACATGCGTATTTCCCAGCCACCTTCTCTTCTTATAGGTGATAAAAGAAATTAGAAATGCTGCTATTTTCATGATTTGTGGGCGGGCAGCATTAGTGTCTATGTACACAAGCTCTTAAGAGACAATTGGACATTCTAGCACCGTATGTTTTCGTAGAGTCAAATTCACATCAAATATCGATCATAGAGACATAAATCCGTAGCAGAAGTAGAAGAAATACTCAAAAAATGTTATGCATAGTCAACCGTAACGCCATTTGACCACAGTTTTTAATGCGACTTTAATATACCAGATCTGTCGCTGTGTTAAGCCCTGTTTGTGTCTGCTCTAGTGATTCAACTCGCCAAAAACTACTTCCCTCTTTCTTCTGCACTATCACTGCCTGGTCATTGCTTCAGGGAGAACATACAGTATATGTATTTGAAAGCGTAATTTTGTAAGCCACTTCTATTCAAGTTACCATTACCAGCCAACCACTAGTTGCTTAGTGTAACACAGTAGTTTTCATCCAAGAAGAAGAATGTCTAACGTCTCAGCTGTCAGCAATCAGCTGGTTTGGCATCGGGGTACACTAGAGGTCTCTGCCAGTGAAGATTGGCTCTAGAAATACATGTTTCCTCTTTCTTTCCACTGTATGACACCCTGGCAAATGTTCCGAAAACGTTTCCATCTGTAGGTAGAGAGTAGGGACTCTAGCGGAGAGGAGAAAAGAAATAGCCTAACCGGCATGTACTGTGGCATGCCAATAGTCATCAACGTAAGAACATGCCGCTACCAGCCAAGCAGCTGGCACGTGTTTCGTGTTGCATATTTGCTAAGATTATGCAAAAACTGTAAACAGTGTAGTAGGCACGTAGACAACCCAAGGTCTACGCCCGGGCAAGTACTTTTCGCAGGAAAGAAGCAGCATAAAAGGCATTTAGCGTGCAGGGCCGTAGGATGGGCCCCAAGGACAGCGTTCAAGCCATATGAATGGCACGCTAAGAGTTAACTACTGAAGGTGCCATACGACCTTTTCTGGAAAATACATTTGCCTGCACAGTGCACATGTCCAATAGAATAGATTACAGTTATCTTAGCTTGTGAAGACTCTTTGACTGCTGAATCATACTTTGAAGGACGTTCCACAAGCGAAGTAGTTAATTAAACTTGATCGTTGTATAATAGCTGCTGCCATGGCTCAGAGAAAATCCAGCAGTGTGCTGTGTCATACTATAGAAATTAAAAAACGACGGGGACCCTTAACGAAGATGTCTAGAACCAAAACGTTCTGATAAATAGTGCTATACAAACACTCCAGAGTTTGAAGCTGCCATTATGGATTTATAGCCGCAAAATAATCTCAAAATGGTAGCTTGCACTTTCTGCACCCGCCATAGGAGTATTGGGATCCGTATGGGACTAGCAGCCAACTGTAACATAATATTGTACTCCAACTAAAGGCAGTAGGCACCAACTATACACAATAAAGACTATGAATGAACAAAAATTAGGTCAACCGCACAACAATGGTATGAATGAATATGGGCAGCTCGTTATAATACAGCAAACAAGAGCGACAATTGCGAATCGCTAAGTGCCAAAAAAGGCGACGTGTCTTGTCAATCGAATACCACCAGTGAATATTATCTACCTGTATTTTGGCACCAAGTCAAACATGTGGTACCTAGATAAGGATTATTGGCCCAGGTGCGGTGACTCCATCCAATCTGGCACTCAATGCACCCGTAGGCTGGTATTAAAAATAGTAATTGGCTTTATATTGCAAATAAATATGCAGGGTATTAATTCTAACATAATTCAAACATAAGAGATGCAAACGAATACCCAACATTCCAGTGATCTATGTTGTAAATCATATTCATTATTGACGCCCTGGAATGCGCGAAGCACATCAAAGTACACTCTTTAATTGAAGTCATCATCATGATCATCAAAAAGGCTATTACTGGTAATAAAGGCGCATTCATTAACGGCGGTGTAAAAAACGCCCGATGAGACCCCACCCGGTAGTTAACATCAAGTAACAGCCGTGCAAGAGGTTGGTTGGGGGTAGCCCATCATGCGATCGACCTTTTCCGCTGCAAAACGAATGTTAGGACGTGCAGCTAACCTTTTGCCAGCAGACATGGGGAGGGGGTGCGACACGTGGAGAAGAAAATAACAAGTAAAACTCTGCTGAGCAGTGCTCTTCAATTGTCGCAATATTGTTAAGTTTTGTAATTCACTATATAATTCAGTGCAATTTTAACTAAGCAATGATCCTTAATGTCGTTTATTAACCCCCCCCCCCAAATAAATTTTAGTATGTAAACCTGTATGGCTTGAAGAATTTATCCATTAGTTCATTAATAAATTACGTACAAAAAAACTTTTGGACCCCCCCCCCCCCGAAATCAAAACCTGGGCACGGCCTTGTTTCAGTCAATGATATTATCATTAGTGATGAAAAATCGACAAGTGGTATAGCCGCCTTACGGATTAAAAAGAACATGGCGGGTAAACGTCAAAGCATATTTTCATCCTACAACAGGCACCTACAGTAACAACAAAATAGTTAGTAAGTTCACCATTAAGAGTATGATGATGATGACGATGACGAATTTTAATTTGAAATGCTAAATTGTAATAAAATTAAAAGTATACCAATTCCAAAACAATTTTATTTTAGGATTAAATAATAATAATGTTAAAATAATTGCTTTCAAGACTCAGAAGCTCAATCTGTCAGAAAGTATAGCAAAATATCATAAGGCAGAACAACAAAGACAATTGCCCGCCATCATTGTGTCTGGAATAATTTAAACTAAAGTAACCTAGTGAAATTGGTAAAAGAGACAACCGATTGTCAACCCACGTTATAATCACAGTACATACACAAAGACAAACAGTGTATGAAGATACAATACAATACCATTGATAACAAAGACAATGGTAGGTCGGCGTAATTGTGTTCAAAATCAACACAGCGTGTGTGTCCTCCAGTCTGTAATAATGAAAATAGGTGGGGTGGAGGAGTAACCTCTAATTATTATGAATTATTATGAAAATTGTCGGTCCGCCACCATGTTCTACTAAATCATGAGCGATTAGAGCGGTGTTTTTTGTAGAGCTTTAAAGAAATGACAATTTAATGTCTAAGTTTTCATTTAACCAATATGTACTACGCTCCTAGGCAAATCATCGCTAAGGGTGGCCCACTAGCACAAGAAATCGGAGCAAAGGGTGGTCTGAAACACTATTGAACAAAGAATCGACGTCTTTCGAGTTGGTTGCCTGGGCTAATTGTGTAGTCTAACCAGAGATTGCAGATAGTTCAGTAGTTCACCCAAATCATTTTCATAATCATCTTTTTTATTTTTATAAAAAGATTAATCGCATACAAACAATTTAATGAATGTCTCCGATTGACCTCTTCAGTCGCCTCTTTTGGTTAGTACCCGTGTTGAGTTACGACACGTCTCCGATCGCATGGCGTGTAAAGACTCGCACAAGAGCAAGCAATCTAAGTAATAATTTAAAACCTACTGCGTTAAATAAGTAATAAATAAATCTTGACTTTTTGTTGTTCTATTACTAATCCAACATAGCGGAGGATGACCCGGGACCACCTGCTTTACATGCCCTCCGAAGCATGGCCAGAAAATGTAGCCAGTGTGGGACTCGAACCAACAACCTTTTGTGTGAAAGTTGGAGTCTGTACAACTACTCTACAGGTCCTACGTTCTAGGTCAAAATATGGCAACTTTAGTACTCGGCATGTCAGCGTTTTTTCGGCTCCCTCCAACTCTGACAAAAATATCCGGAGGTCAATTAAATTATGTATAATGTAGGTTTAAGAAAGACTTACCTGGGATGACTAAATACTTCTAATATGAGTTCATAAAAATACAAATGGAAGGCATTACTAGTGGAGAGCAAGGGTTAGTTAGTTTTCACCTAAATTAAATCTCTCCAATATCCGAGGCTAGAAAACAATGACAAGAATTTAAAGAATGCAGTACTTTTTGCATTAATCTTCCACAATTTCTACTGGAATGATTTTCTCAAGTCAGCAATTTCATTATGGAGCCAGTCAGCTGTATGGTATGAAATGAGTCATGGGTATCACCCCAACCACGCAATCAATGACTTTTCATATCCCATTGTTTACTCAGTCACTTATTTAGTCAGCGAGGGAGAACAGTTTGGCTATTTGAAGGAAAATGAAATAAATACGCAAGTTAAGCTGTGATAAATACTGAACCCTAATAAGGTAAATACAATGCCAATACGCGAGGCTTGACTCCCTTTTGAAACCCACCTGAAGCTACCATAATCAAATCACTGTTCCTAATTCAGAAAGAATGAAAATTGTCGTTATTTTCCATTCGGCGAATTTGTCTCACTCTCACAATTCCCCCTAATACACACTCGAATATTGACTCAAATATCGGAAATATTGGTCTAGAAAAATTTGCGAAAGTGTAACACACAAATTCAAACTCTAACATACTTCAACATAAACATTTCAAATATTTCTTCGATCGAATAAATTTTAGAGAGTGTGATCAGCGGGCCGTTTGGTAATAACTTAACCTGTGGTTAAAAATGTACGGTAAACAAGACAATCTTAGAATGGAGATACTCTAAAATTGTTCTGCTTACATTTTTAAACCCAGGTCAACCCCTTTAAGTATTCTATTTGCTATGGTTGCTAGAGCGGATTTTCGTAAAAGCGGTAAATTCACGTCACATCTTTTCTATTTTTCTTCCTTAAAAGTCATTAGTAGGAAATTAAAAATGAAATTTACGCCGCTTAAACAAACTGGCATTTAAAGCTCTGCGTTTGTTTCAATAAAATAATAATAAACCCTGGAGTCCGAAAAACTGTTAATGGATCTCTAACCTGCTATCCCTATCAAAAAACAACCAAATGGGGAAATTTCACTTTAAAATTAGTCAGCAATAAATTCAGAGATACCTTAATGGAGCTTTAGAGAGAATAAAACAGGCGACAAACTTCCAGAAGTAACTTCTGCGTTAAGAATGTCCCACTCCGGCAAAGCTTAAAAGCCCGGCTCCTTTGACTGAATCTAATCTTGTTTATTCTTACCCCCATTCAGAGTTATGTTAACTAATTGCACTGCTGGGAGGGAACTATCCTCTCTATTTGAGGGCTCAACTCAAACCGCCACGTCCTTGTTGATTTACAGCCCATCCACGGCCCTCCTAATCCGATTACAGTCAACTTTTGGCAGGCTTCCCCAAAGCGCGAGGGTGTCCGATTGTCCTGTTTTGTTTAAAGAGCGAGTCAATTGGAACTGCTCCTAATTAAAGCCCGGTACATACGGAGGATTCTGCTAGTCGCGATTTGCTGACGTTTTTTCCATTGAAGCCATAGGACTAGTAGAAGATTTCTTGTCGATTTCTTGACGACTTCGAAAGCTGGATTCAAGTGCATGGTTTTCCCTAAGACACTCCAGATCATAGAAATTTTCTGAATCAGACTCTGTGGATTTACACCGACCATTCACCAAGCCCTATCCCCACAATAGAAAAGACGTCGGCAAATCGCGACTAGGGAGAATCGTCCGTATGTCAGGATGTGAAATGATAAAGAATGCAGAATATCATAGAGAATTTTTCATTTTTCGTTTAATGAACTTAACGGAGGACTTAAAAGTAAAAATACCCTATGACATATGTGTATGAAGTAGTCCTCTACAACTTCCATAGACCAAATCTTTATAACTTAGGTAGTGAATCAAAGAAAAAAATAGGAACAGAATGGTTTCTGCGTAATCCAGGGGTGAGCAATGTCTACGTTACATATTATCCATGAGGAAATTATCCATTATCTTGAGGGGACACTTTCCAAATTTTTGGAAAACAAATGGCGTTAGAGCAAATTAATTAAATTCTTGTTCCACAGTGGCTATATTGGTGCTCTTTCAACACCTCCTGAAATATATTATATACTTAGATAATACACGATACATTTGTTTTCATGAACTATTGTTAATCCAAAAAAAAGATAACCTAAAACCTAAAAAAAAAATCAGGTTAACGATACATCACAAGACGAATACTAGTGTGTATTATGGCAGTTTATATATTTTAGGAGGGGTTCAAAGAGCATTTATGTCAATAGACGGAGGAATTAATTAATTAGCTCTCACCCCAACCCCACGTTGGTTTTAAAACATTTGAAAGTAAGGGTTGGGTGGCTTCCGTCATCGTTGGTAAAGCTACGGAAAGTCAAATTTCTCCTAAAATATCGATCATATTCATAGAGCCATAAATGAGATGATAGAAAGAAGTAAATGAAATCCTCCCTAACATTTTAATACACTGCATGTAACAGACACTAACACCGGCCACAGTTTTTGAAGGCGTGGACCTAACCTAACCTTTCTTATCACGTCATCAAAAACTATGGCCAAATCAGGTACTACTACTACATGTTAACATGTAGAAATGCATTACTTCTATTTTATTGCATATCGATATTTATCAAAAAAATCGACTTGCCCTTAGATTTGCTGTTAATGACAGTAATAAAAAAGGACAAACCCAGGCACGAGTCAAGGCCGGTCAATAACATCCCGAACGTTTAAGGGAGGGGTCCCCCAGTTACACAAGAGTAACCTTTGGAGGGCTATTCAACGGAGGCAGTGGAATGTGAAATGAAAGGGGTGAAGCAACAACTGGAATGAAACGAAAACTATTTAAATATTTAATCTATAAATGGTATCCCGCACTCCGATAAATTTATGCAAGCAAAGATTTCTCTACTTATAAACTAAGGCTAGTTGGACCATCAAAACTTATTCCCTTCTAAAGAGCACTTTCTTGTACAAAGTCGAATATCTCATGAAATATCGATCATAGAACACTAAATTGGATGCAATATAGTAAAAGAAATGCTCCTCTACATTTTGATACAGAATATGTAGCCGGTACCCCGTTTGACCACAGCTCATGAAGGGGAAGGCGTGAAAAAAGTCAAAGCAGAAACTGTGGCCATGTACCAAAATGTAGAGGAACATTTTTTCAACTTTAAGGCATAAAATGACTGATCGATATTTTATGATATTTTGAACAGAAAACGTCTATTGAGTCAGTAATTTATTACTTTAAAATTTATGTGCTGTAGTCCCACCGTAATCATTTAATTAACCAAAATTTGGGTGAAAAAAAAACAGGTGGAGTGCAATTCGCAATTAAGCAGTACCCACAACCCAAGTGCCGAAGAATCCGCATAATCGAGGGACTTAAAATGCACATGAAATACATATTTATTATTTAATTAATAAACCACTAAGTACTAATTCATTAAAATGAGGCTAGAGGTAGCTAAAACATTTTCATATTCGCCATTAATACCATATCTCATTGCATCATTCACAGACTCATAGAAAGATAAATTATTGAAATGTATCTAATTTCGGTTAGTAGTCTCATTGTATGCTCCATCCGTATAAACCCCAATAAACAGCGCGTGCTTAATACGTTTAATAACGTGACAACAAAGGGTTCATAAAACGAAGTAAATACAACAATAGCCCGGAGCTCCGGGTAAACAATGCATATGTCACACCCTTGTCCACCATAGAAGGGTACATGCAACTCTGTAAGTGAGCATACGTCTATGCAATGAAGTCACACCACACAAGAATGGCAGATGTACAAAAGGGATCAATTCACGGCATAGGGCCACTCCAAATGCCAAATGGTAGGAGATAAAAAGGAATGAACAGAGTAAGACTTTAAAGACCGGATTAAGACCCCCATTCACAGTTTTTGGTGTTAAAAAAAAAAAACGTAAGACAACCTACAGAAGGCATTTATGCTTGCTCTTTTTAGGACGCCATGGTCAGCATAGACAGCCGTATTTCCGAGTATGTCGGGTACCTATTAGAGTTGGTGGACTTTTTACTTCAAGTTTCGAACTATAGGTAGCTTAATAAGTAAAGTAAGTAGTAAAGGTTTATTAATTATGAAATTTATTCATTATATTACCTATGATACAAAGTAATATACATTTTTAATACTGCATGTGGCTAAGTTTTACAATTTACTCCTTACACAAATGTAAACACATATGACATAATCCGAGTATGCCAGCGCTCGTGCCAATGAAATATATACGAGTATATATATATATATCGTATATAATATATAATAATATAAATATATAATATCCACCTTTATGTTTGCTCTAGTTAATAAATAAGATGCGTTAAGAGTGTACAGCCCGTAGGAAAGTGGCAGCGCGAAATTTCATACTTTTTATTTTTTATTTAATTAACTAAGCATGTTATTAAAGATTTGGCTCATCAAAGTTGTAGAAGACTACTTCATGCATCATATAATAAGCTATTTTTAGTTTTCGAAATTGTAGTTTTTTAATAAAATCGATTATACGTAAAAAGTTATTGTTTATAAAATATTTGCATGTTAATGAAAAAACTACAATTTCGAAAATTGTAAATATCTTATATTATGATGCATGAAGTAGTCTTCCACAACTTTGATGAGCCAAATCTTTAATAACATGGTTAGTTAATTAAATAAAAAATAAAAAGTATTAAATTTCGGGCTGCCAATTTCCTACGGGCTGTACACAGTTATATAATAGGAGTTAACTATAATTTTTGTTTGAAACAGAACAAGTCCCCTACCCGGTTTATGACGTCAATAAAGATAAAAAGCCTATGTCAAATTGGGTCACACTGCTGGATTCAGGCCAATACCCCAGTCTCACACTTCCGAAAACAAAACCCAGATTTTTCAATATGGCCCCCGATGATTCGCATTTGGTAAATAATTTACTGGACTGTCAATGAAAGTACAGTTTACACTGCATATTTTTAACTTTTGTCGGTGATGATGCAACATTAATTTTGCTTACCGAATGCTGTCTGTCACATGGAAAGCTGGGTAATTTCACTTTAGTATTGGCTCAAAATAATACAATTTTTTATATTACTGAACCTTATCTTTGGAAATTGCCAGCAGAAATTATTTATAGGATTCGTGAAATTTGAACCTTTGCAAAGAGGTTCATTGAACGATACCGATTTAATTTACATTACAACTTTCCTATAGCGCACTTTTTCTTTGTTTATATAAATTGCTGTACATTTAAAACGATCTTTTTAAGGGATTCGTGCCTGGCGCATCGCTTCACGAAACACCCAACAACCGTTTTATGAACAAAATAAAATTTCACAGAAAAATGTCATTGCATAGCTATCAAAAAAGTCACATCCCTTAGAATAAATACGCCCCTACTTTTTAATATATTATGTGTGGCCGTTACAAACACCGAATGGCCAGTCTTTGAACTGCTTGCACCCGACAACATCACTGTACGTTATTTTTAGGGAGATTCATCTACCTATTGAGATGGCGACTAATGTTCGACTTTCGGAAAATTTCTACACAACTTTTCATTTCATGACCCCCTGAGCCTAAAACCACCCTCCATCCTAAATGTTAGCGAAAGGGTTTTTTACTATGTCGATATTTCCTGTGATATTTGATATTTGTGCAGATATAATAGTTATTTAGTTAAATAAAAATAAACAAATCTTTTTGTTGTTTCTATTACTAAGCCAACCCAGCGGTGTTAGGGCTATAAAGTCCTCTCTTACACTCAACTAGGAAGGCCCGGGACGGCCTGCTTTACATATCCTCCGAAGCATGGCCAGAAAATGTAGCTAATGTGGGACTCGAACCAACAACCTTTCGGGTGAAAGTCAGAGTCCGTACCACTACGCTACATGTCTTGTCTTGTCTAGTTATGTGAATATGTATGAATTAATTAATTGGCTTACAGAAATTGAATTTAACTTACTATTGACTGTGCAGCCTTTCCCGAGCTCGGTACCTGGCATTTTGTTTATCAGTAAGATATGTTAGCAGACAGTAGCTCCAGTGTAGTACTACATAGTAGTAGATTTTTTTGGCAGAGTCCCAGGCCACGGTGAGGGCCCATAGGACACACGCCCCATCTTGCTCACTCGTACAACCCGATTGCGGTCGCGAAGCGCGCCGCCTCCTTTGGGCGAAGCTGTTTCCCTGCCTGTAGTCCTCCCAAAGCAAAACCGACCGAGGAAAGACGTTTTCGCCAGACAGCCGGGCAGTCCATCAGCACGTGCCACCCGGTCTCAGCGCCAATCTCGCAGAAGCGGCAATCCTGCGTGGGAACCTGTACACCCAAGCGAGCAAGGTGAACCCGGAAGGGGCCGTGTCCCGTCAGCATAGCAGCAGCAGCGCGTACTGCTCGTCGACTGCTGGAGATGACATCTCGTTTTAGCCGCTCATCCGGTCCGAGCAAACATGCCTTGGAGTGATGCATTCCGCTTGCACTGGACCACACCGAGCTCCACTTGTCCCTCATGACGCAGTTCCCCTGGTTAAGGATAACCCTCCATGGGACCGGGAGAATAGGCTCCGGACCAACTGGAAAAACTGCTGATCCTGCACGAGCTAGTTCGTCCGCTTTTTCATTGCCAAGCACTCCACTGTGACCGGGAACCCACACCAGCGTTACGGAATTATGGTGTCTCAATGACATGTATGCAGCCTTACAATCCCGTACAACAGCAGAGGTAGCACAGCCCCGTTGAAGGGCTTGAATTGCGGATTTGCTATCGGAGCAAACTGCAATGGCCTTGCCACTAAAGTCTTCACAGCACTTTATCCCTTCATGTATAGCAAATAGCTCAGCTTGGAAGACCGACGCATAGTCACCGAGGGGGAGTGAGATAGCAATGGGAGGGTCCTCACAGAAGATACCTGCACCGGCTTTCCCGTTCATTTTCGAACCGTCTGTGTAGAGAACAATGTCGAACCCTGACACTATTTCTCCGAGATTTTCATCCCACTCTTCGCGGGTGGGAAAACGCGCCTGAGCCCCAGTGAAGTAGGTTTCTCTGACTATACGATCACATGGCATTTTCTGTTCGTTGGGCATCTTCAGATGGAATGTTTCTGCATGGCCGTTGCGAGGAGCTTTTCGGCAGAGCAACCCGGTAATTCTCAATCGATGAAGCGAGAGGGATGCTGTATGTTCCAGATACAGATACAGTGGTTGTAAGTCCAATAACACCTCTAGCGCGGATGTAGGAGTTGATCGCAGTAGTACTACATACTTAATTGATAATATTCAAAAACTATTGACAGTTTGGTTTCACAGAGATAGTAATTTGTTGAAGGTTTCAAAACAAAGGTAGCGCAAAAGTCGCCATCGAATTGTGAGTTTGCCGCCAAATATTTAAAATTGCGACTAAAAGTACTAAACTCCGTCTTAAAATCGCAGTCTAGCTGAAAAAAATATGAGTGAGATGAAAAGGAGAACTTTCGAAACCCTCGAAAAGCTCGAAGTCTGAACCAACGGAAGTCATACGTTAATAGGTGAGTTAAAAATAAGAACGGTCGTTTTCTGGTTTTGCATACGGCGCCAGTCCCCCATCCATAAACCATTATGAATGATGTTTCACCTCGAGGCAGTCAATACTAAATCGCAATTCATTGATCAGTAATCACCATAGCATACCAGTATAGTCAATGGCTGAGGGCTGAGATTTAATTTTAAACCGCAGTCTGTTTAACGGAGTTCATGGAGGGGAAATATTGTGGTCCATGGGTCCATGGGGGCCGGACCCCCCCCCCCCCCGAAATAAATTTTTGTATGTAAACCTGTATGGTTGGAAGAATTTATCCATTAATTCACTAATAAATTACATTAAAAAAATGTTTGGACCCCCCCCCCCCCCCCGAAATCAAACCCTGGGCACGGTCTCCCTATACTATATAATACTATTATATTTATTTATTATATTATATAGGGCTGGAAATTTTTTGGTCTGAAAGCAATTTGGATAATAGACGAATCAATTGGAGTTCTACAGTATTTTAATTTCTGTAATATTTCTGATAAACCAGTCACAACATCGAGAAATGAATGAAAAACCGCCTCGCAGTGTAAACTGTTAAAAAAAAACTTTACAACAATTATAAACTTGGAATTCATGAGCCATACAGAGTTAGTTCAAAGATAGGGCCCCCCATCAATTTAATGTTGTTTCACGGAACTGCGATGTGCTGGTGGCTGGTGCGCATGCCTCGAATGATTATGAGCAATTCAGGCACACCAACCTGGCCAAACTATAAATACTACCTAGCCAAGATTTACAACTCAGCTATAGATGATCATTTAATTGGGATTTATACGTTAATGGCACACCTTGTCCATGATATTTCACCATCTGATTTGCATAGCTTGAGGTGCTATAGAAAGTATGATAACGTTGTGGGTGGTACAAGTTGAAGGGTTTTTGAGGACTTCTAAGGTCGCGTCAGCTGAGAGCATAGGGTCAATCCACCTTGAAACTTGGCTATAGTCTGCTAGGACCATTCGAATGCAATAACGGCATGGACGGCAGAAAACCATGTGAGATGTAAAGGAATGAAACGGTCACAATTTATGATGCACAGCTATCACAGTACATTTTTTCAGCGTACACTAGATATAATAATGAAGTTTTAGATATATTGAGGTTACCTCAACACCAGTGGCGTCAGATGGACCCCCCCCCCGAAAAAAATTTCTGGCTATGGCCTTGCTATGGCCCCTCTGCTTTTGTATAAAATTAATTGAATTCGCTCTGACATCATTCTTCATCTATCTTAAATTTAACGTTTTTCTTACAGAAGTTTCTTCTCACATTGACTTATATGCAATTGAAAATGTGCTAAGGAGAAACTATGCGTAACGTTATTGCTTTCCAATTTATACGTAGTATAAGGAAAGCTTTGTGACGGTCGAAATTTTCGGTTCCGAGATTTCAACGGATTTATATGTTTTAAGGTCCCAGGAACCCCAAAAAAGTGGTTTTTACGAAATGTCTGTCTGTCTGTCTGTCTGTGCGTCGATTTCCGGGCAAACTTCTCGGTCGATTTTGATGAAATTCGGCGTGTAGGTTCACAAAAATCATACCTCGGGACCATTTTTTTATTTTGGGCTAACTCAATTTGGGGGGGTTTTATTTTCAAAAAACTTCAAAAAAAACGTCTAAAAAAATTATTTCCCAAAAACGGCTCCAACGATTTCTTTCAAATTCACATATAGTGTAGTTGTTGTTAATGTTGATAAAATGCGGGGGGTCGCTTGCCCCTTGATAGTTTGCTTCTGGGGGTAAAAAAATAAAAATGACTAAATTTTAATGAAAAATGACTAAAAAATAATTTTTCTGCGACACCTTTCTATCGATGATTTCTACCTTCAGGTATGTTTTAGGTGTTAAATTGAGTAACGAAACCGGACAGGTTGCTTTCCCAAAAAACTATCTGGTTTTGTACAAAAAAATGTTTTTGAAAAAATGATAGAAAATTCACGCTCAAATGCATTGCGTGCCCTGCCAGTATTGCTGTGTGGTAATGTGTTGGTCTGACCTATCTAGAATTTACCTCACCACCAGTGACGAGTGACGTCAGGTGGACACCCCCCCCCCCCAAGATATCGGAAATTTAACCATAGGAAAATTATTTACCATGAAATTACTCATTTTCTCTATCTACTAATTTTGATAAATTGGAAATCATGTTCGAATAAACTCGGACCGGTTCTTTGCAGGTAGCATCGAATTTTTGGCACGGACGTACGGGGCTCCAAATATCAGATAAAAATTAAAAATATAAAATATGCAGAAACGCTGATAAAAATTATTTTTGACCCTCTTAGTACAATTAAACGAGGCATGAATAAATTATAGATCATTAATCACATTTTATCAACGGTACCAAGGCGAGAAAGTCTTTCATATGCCACCGGGCATGTGAGCGGAAAATTTAAAATCGAAAGCAGCAAATCAAAATAAAAACCCTGGCTCACGAGTCGATACTAATGAATGGGTATTCTAATAAGCCTTGATGGCCTAGGACTAGGTAACAAAACATTTCACCAAGCTATTTAAAATCTGGGCGGATTTACCGATAGAGAACAAGTAAATTCATTTTATAGAGCTAATTAGGTGTCGACAATTTATTATAGAAAACTAAAAGTTTGGCTATAAATCACATAGTTAATACTGAAAAGTGATTGACCCCAATTCTGATAGCCTCTACTTTATTTAGTTAATTATAGGAAAGACTAACGACGCGACGTTTAATAGAAACACCACATATTTCAGAGTTTTTAATATAGTAGTACTAATAATACTGTGTAAGTCACTTGTTAGTCTTGAATTATCAACACTCCATTGCATAACAGACTTAAACTATTTCGCTAAGTTTCTGTACATCTGGAATCAAGGGAGTCGCCAGCTGCCCGCCCAGCTCCTACGGTGAATAGTAACGGAAGGGGTGGTTCGGAGGTTGCATTATTAAATATCGAAAGAAATTTGATTTCAGTCTACGAAAAAGCTCTCCAACACTCAAGCAATTTTAACTTTCCCTAATTTACACATCCGGCAGATCACAAAATGGCCATACATTTTTCAAAAGCCAGCCAAAACGCAAAGTAGAAAGAATTTGATTTCAGTCAACGAAGAAGTTCTCCAACACTCAAGCAATTTTAACTTTCCCTACTTTACACATCGGGCAGATCAAAAAATGACCATAAAATTTGCAAAAGTCTGCTAAAACTCAAAAAGAGACGTGGGAGCAGACAGGGACTGCAGACTGCATTCCCACAGTGCATTGGTGTGAGTGCATATCCGCCTCCCGCTTTGATTAATCGGCAACACATTGCCCCTTACTCCCAGACTCATCTCCATTGCTAATTTATTTTTTGTCGGAGGGCGATTGAGGGAATGCGGAGGCTAATTCTGGCGGTTTCTCATCCGTCTCCCGGACTGAAGTCAATACTGATTTCAAGCCAAATCTGTTGTTTACAACAACGAATACAACAATGAAACCGGGTAAGATCGGATCCGTTGACATTTGCTTAGGATAGATAGGAAGACTAAGACTGTGAAGCTATGACTACGGAAGTAGGGGTCTTCATACTGGCCGCACGTAGAAATTATAGAAGAAGCCTACTTCGGCAGCTAGTGCCTCACAGACTCAGCCTTTTTAGCGAACCTTGACAAATGACGTCAGGTCTCACCCGGTTTCACTATAGTACCAAAGCAATCAAATTCCAGTATTCCACCACAATCTCCATCGTAATTCAGTTGTCACGCTGGACCGTGCAATGTGCTACGCCCTTCAACCTTCCCCCCCCCCCCACCCCATCAGGTTATCCCCTACGGTTATGTCTTACAATATCGTAGCGTTACTCCAGCGTAACGATGACTTCACTACCTTTAGAACTCGTCATCATATAAACCATAATCGGAAGGAATCATTACTAACAGCGCACTCCAACCAAAAGGTGAATGCAAAGCCCAGTGAGCCGTGAAATGGTGTATAAAAGAGGCAATGTCGACGATTAGGCCTTAAATGTATTAAACAAATAGACAACTACCGGCATTCCTGAGGATCCTGAGTCATGACTTTACGCATTGATTGCAAGAGCCCGTCTACCAGGCTTTGTCACCTTTGGACACTGCGTACTATTCTTCGCTACCAGTAGCGACTGCATCCGTGACGAGTGGTCTGTCAAACCGGGGAGGTACACGCTGTGTTCATGCCAGTGGGGCCCGGGGCCCCAAGAGTCAGTAATAAAAATAATGCATTACTGATGTAACTGACCGGCTGGTGAAAAATGTACTGGTAAAACATTTTTTCGGGACCCCCAGCACTAACGTCAGGACATGTAGCGTAGTGGTACGGACTCTGACTTTCACCCGAAAGGTTGTTGTTTCGAGTCCCACAACTGGCTACATTTTCTGAGGGTATGTAAAGCAGGCGGTCCCGGGCCTTCCTAGTTGAGTGTAAGAGAGGGTTTTATAGCCCTAACTCCGCTAGGTTGGCTTAGTAACAGAAACAATAAAAAGTCCTCATTTATTTAACATCGTCAATATGTAATGAAAGTAACGGAAAATTCTTTTTGGTCAGTTTAATCCCTAAAAGTTTTTCAGCCGGGGATTCCCCCTACCCAGTAAAATCGCCTACATCAAAATTCTCAACCTTCCTCCCCAAAATAAAATCCTAGTTTGCATGGAGGGGGGAGGGGAGTAGCTAGAATTGCTCCGTCCCATTGCTGCCTACTGGTTCTGTGCCAAATGAAAAGTCGGAGAAGAGAACACTAAAACCACTAATGTAATACTAAGTAATAATAAAAATGTCAATAAACTTTAAAGCTGCCAAAATTTGGATAAAAAATACACAAAAAGCCAAAGCCAAAAGGGCTGCATATTTTCTTTGGTGGTTTAATTAAAAATCAGATACATTGAACAATGCCCATTATGCGGAAACAAGCAAAACGTAAAGAATTTAAGTTAATGGGTGAATTGAGTGTTTCAGCCTCTAATCTAGTCGTCACAGCGTGACACCCGGTAGCAGCTTAGAATGGGATAATCTTAATAAATTAACACGCCTCTATCACACGTCAAGCCTGCCGCAGGCTGCGTCAATTAGCAGCTACCAATTGTAGCAGTTTGTGTTGGTTAGATAGGCATTGTCTACGGAGTACTGGTCGAATCAAATAACCAATGCAATGTGCAGGTGGCAGGTGGCTAAGCAGTAGTAGTAATTGATGGTTTAACTCAGGAATTTTCAGTTTTATACGTTTCGTGTGCCCAGAACACAAGTGTCAGATGGACCGGACCCCCCCCCCCCCCGAAAACATTTCTGGCTACGGCCTTGCCTATAAGGGGGTTCTCTTCTGCTTAAGCGGCTTTGGATTGTACAGCCAAGTAGCCAAGTCCATATTTACACTCCCCACTTGCGTCCTCTCGCTTTTGGTAATTACTTCTTCATCTAGTTCCTGGAGAATATTAATAAAGAATTAAAACCCATCCTTTATGCGGGGGGGGGGGGGGGGGCGCAATTCCACCCTCTCCTGTGGAGCAGTTGAAAGCAATATGTTCGTGACTTATTGCCCTATCAAGCCCCTTATTGGCAGACGAGGGATGAGAACACTTTTGAAAAATCTTAAGCACGCTTGAAATGGGCGTCATCATTAAGCTTTTACCGTTCATAAAACTTCTAACATTGAGCTACACTTATCTAATACGCCTCACGTATCATAACTTACATCTTAATTTGCTCCAACATTGCCATTAGCCTCTATGCCTCAATCCTTTTAATTATTTCTTTCAAACATGGAATATTGATGGATCCGAATAAAAAGGAAGTTGAAGCCGTGAAACATGGATCTCCTTCGTACCCAAAAACTCTACACAAAAGTCCCATTAAATAGACGATTCAAGACGAAATTCCTTGAAATTCGAAAGCCTGGGTAGTCATAAAAACCAGATTGAAGGTAAATGGCGGCGAGGTGTTCAAAGCTCATATTACTATCAATTGGGAGCTCAAGTAGGGGTTGGCTGGGTCTGATTTGGCTTGGGTTTCAATCCTTCCAGGCTGCGGCTAACCGCATGTCCTTGGGTCTCTACCTAAACCTAGGAAATAATTGCAGATTGAGGCTGACTCCGACATCAGCGAACAATCAAAATCAGGAGAGCAGCTGAATTGGTAGGACATGATGTGGCAGGTGGACCTCAAATTAAGAAAAAAAAATTTTCTTTAAATGCCACTTCTATCGAAGATTGGAGATCATCATGGGAATTGGGAACTTGGAAACTGCTGCTCTAAAAAGTTAAGTTGTGCTCTTGCCAAACCATTACCTCAGATTTTTCAACCAGGATGTTCTTCTTCTGCTGGGAGCGCTCAGTCCTTCTATCTTCCTTTGAATTATAACATGCAGAAGGCGATACTTTTCGTTGCTCATAATATTGCCGAAACATGTTAGTTTCTGTTTCTTAACCGACAGCAGCAACTCGGCTTCTGTATCCATTCGCCTCAAGCCCTCAGCATTGGGGTCATGATCTCTCCAGTATATGGGCATATCCTTGGCCCATCTCTCATACCAAACACGTAGAGAACTCTAGATCAAGATGAATGAAAACGGAAAAATAACATACAGAAATTGTGCAATATGAACGTTCGCGCAGTTGTTTATATAAAAAAACAGATGCAAATATTGAGTAAAAGCAGTCAAAGCCGATGGAGTAAATAATAGAGTGCGTTGATAGAGAAATCTTTCATGAATACACCAGAAGCAAAATAAACAAGGGGGACTTCAAAAAAATCTTTCAAACCCACCATTCAAAAAAATAATAAACCATGAAGTATTCAAAGGTGCATTACGGAAATCCATCGAGAACCGTAGAGTGTTACAATAAAAATAAAAATAGAAAGGGCTCTTCTGGTATAAAAAGAGGCAGCCGGCAGTCAAAAATTTAGTATTATAGCCCGGGGCCGCCCTTTTGTGCATGGATAATAGGCCGCTCTTAAACCCTTTCTCACTGTTGTTTGAGGGTTCTTTGTCACTCACCTCGCACTTCAACTATAATTTTCGAACTCTGAACTGTTTGAGGTACTACAAGGTAGGGAGTGAAAACTCGTTTACTTTTGGTAACTTCATAATGCAGATGTCTTTCTTTCATTCTTCAAGACAATAATTACTGGGCGCCGCTAGTGTTATAATTACAGGCTTGGAGATGACAAACGTAATTGATGATGATCATGACATGCAGACACGACAGGTACAGAAAACCGAGAAGTAAAGGGTTCTGACCTTCACAAATTGGAAAAATATTTTTAGGGCTGCATTGAAATTATTCATAGTTCACAGCACAGTAATGGTAGGCAATATCTTATAATATAAAAATTCAACAACGCCTGGAACAATTTGGACAATTCTTTTTTTTCAATGTTCATTGAAGTTCAACGATGGTTTTTACGGCGAAAAAAATTCGAATAATTGCCAGAAAACCCCTAAAAACAGCCCTTTTCTTTTTTCCCATACTTTTCGAACTAAAACGTTGAGTCAATTTGAGCTTTATGTTTAGCTTATAAGCGAAATTCTCTTCTTTGCCTGTGTCCGGACCTAAAAAAGGGAGACTTCCATGTCCATAAGCTAAGTGTAGGGGACTGTTCTAAAGGGGCGCAGGGGGGCGGGGCCGCGAGGCATGAGATTTCTAATAACAATCGGTAGAAAATAGTTAAATTTATTATAAGGAATGTTTGAACCTACAATGCTTGCAAGTACAATACTAATTAGACGTTTCACCAAACCAAAGGAAAGTTCGAACTTTAGAGTTAAAATTGATCACTCAACATCCAAAAATCTCCGCTGGCACACATTTACTTGGAATGTTTCTTCCATCAAGAAAAAACTACATAATTGCTTTTTATTGCACCCATTTCTGACAGTCTGAAGTAAAATAAAAAACCACACCACAGCAAAAAAGGCAAACCCAATATTTTATACACAATGTTGCCATCATCCTTCAAAGACAAAAACAAAATTGCAAGTCACTGCGTTTGGAGATGTTGTCGCACACAACATAACGGCATCCCACCGAGGATCATTTAGGTATAATTAATTAGGCGAGGTTGATGAATAGCGTGGCCGTCCGCTGACACATTAGCATGGCTACCCGCGGCTCATCCCGTGTCAGGGGGCAAGGGCGGAGGTTACGTGTCACAGATGTGATGGATATACACTGAGCATATATTAAAGAGATGCCACTGGACACACCTTTCAATGGATCAACATTCATTTTTTTTCTTTTTATGGGAGTGTTTTTGAACTGTGATCCGCAACCATGTGTGTAACCAAATCCAACGCACCACGCTGTTTATCGAGAGACCACTTAGTGATGCGGTTGTCCGCTAGGTGTCTCTAATTATCTGGAGACAAGTTCGTGTTAGCGGGGAAGATTTGGCGATGTGGTGGTCCGGTAGGTATCTCTCTAAGTGTCTGGAGACCACTTAGTGTTAGCGGGGACGACTTAGTGATGCGGTTGTCCTCTAGGGGTCTCGCTTGCCTTCAGGTAGCGGAGAAGAGTGAGACATACGCTCCTCCGTAATTCCTACTCAAGTTTCACTTCTATTGTGTGTTTTTACAACACCATTTTTGTTCTTTCTAAGATGGAAACCGGTCAGGTTTGGTAGCCCTTATAGTTTATACTGCAGCCTTTGGCTTATTGTAACCAGGTTTGCGTCCTTTTTGTAACTTGAGGTTTCTCTTTCAGTCCCACTGGTGACACCTTTCCTAAGCTCAAGTAGCTGTGTCAGCCCCTGGACTAAGCCCGGTTATCGTTTCTCTACACTCCGGACTTCATTCGTCCCCGTGGGCGTGACGTGCCCACTCGACGATGTATTAAAGAAAAAAACAAAAAATAAGAACAGACCGCATACCGGCGGTTAGTATTAGAATTGAGGATTTCTCCTAACAATCGACGAAATAACAGCTGTGCCTACCGTTGCCGTTTAAATTCAGGTCAGCTCATAAACTACCGTAACATGGGGTACGCCGGTTACGCGCATGACAACGTGCCAGAGCTCGTGCCAGAGCTCAAAGGTGTGATGTGAAAATTCTTACCTGAAAATAAGAAAATTTTGTTATTATTTATTATGAACAAATTTTTAAAAACGCTTTCTGAGCTTTCTAAGCAAACAAGGCTTGAAAATCAGAGTTTACAGTTTTCTCCCTACACGGAAACCCTTTATAGTCTACCTATATTAAATTAACAAATGACAATAATGTTGTCCATCGTGTATTGTTAGTTAATAAGAACAACGTATAAGGTCATTGTCATATCTTGTTCCACGAAGACAGTAATCAAAGGTAATTGCACTCTAATAAAATGAGGCATCGGCATATAAATTCCCACGGCATGCAAATCGCATCGAATAATCGCCAATTCTATCAAGGCGAACGTATGATATCTCTGTTTTGCTATAATAAACTGGTGAGTAGTGTAGTACGGCTAAGTGTAATACATACTGCACTATTCAACTATTCACAAAACATATATAAAATCTAACAAATTGTTTCATGTACATTCAATTCCTGGTACAACAGTCATAAGTATGGTAACTACTATACAAGCAACATGGTATGTTCCCTCCCCTAGGACAATCCCTGGGAATGATTTGAGATAGGGTATGAATGGTATGATCAACTTCGGTGGTAAGATGGTAGCGTGCTTGTACGTGTGCGAGTCTCTAAACGCCATGCGATTGGAGACGTGTCGTAACTCAGCACAAGTACTATTAATTTACTCATTGGGGCGACTGAAGAGGTCAACCGGATACATTCATAAAATTGTTTGTATGCGATTAGACTTTTATTAAAAAAACAAATAAAAATCTTTTTGTTGCCTTGTATAGAAGCAATACTCTCTTAAATTTTGTGCTGTCAATTTTCTACGGAACGTACTCTTAAGACACGTAAAAAATCCATCCTGGATCCTTGCCAAATTAAAATCACGGTATCCGCCCCAGGCCCGACTCCTAAGCCTCCTTCCCTACACTCATATATATAGAAAGGTTGCTGGTTTCCAATACTAGGATGAGCATTCTGAGATGTAAACTATAAATTATGTAGAAATAAAATCAATAGCCCCCTATTCTAGCCAAGGCAAGAGATAAACAAATAGATGTGCGAGGAAGCTGTTTAAGGACTACATGGAAAAGCTCTCACGCTCAGGCAGAAGAATCGACCAGCACATAAACCACATGAACCTAAACAAGATGAACTACTTACCGCCAATTAGTTGACTATGTACCCTATATGGGTTTTATGATGTACCTACCAACTGCATTTTAGCCAATAACGCGTAAAACTATTAAAATAAACATTATGTGATTTTAAAACAATTTTGTTCATTGGAAATATTTAAGTATAAGAAATATGATAATATGAAACCCAGATATCTGACAGAAAAGGGATTTCTGATGTGATCTATAGGGGGAATTGATTGACAGGAACAACTGGTTTATAGCTCAGTTTGTTCCGGGATGAAGGGTAAAATCTGGGGTAAGTAAAGAAATTCAACTAGGTCAGCGAAATATTGTCCGAGAGACGCCATTTTCATACCATTTGCGCACTATAAGGTAGTTCTCCCGATAATCTCAGCTAGAGAGCTCATCCTAATACGGATCTAGGGTGAGGAATCGTAAGTTTAGAACATCGTTTAGAATCGGTTATTAACTCGAGGATGCCTTCTGCAGACAGAATCGAATAGTGACTGATACCTAACCTATTAATGTGAATTGAAAGAAATTACACGTCATATTCTATTAAATCCGGTAGGTAATTTTTTTAACGCCACATGGGAAGATCATGAGATGGCTTCTCGGTATATGCCCTTACAGCTAATTCCACATACCAACAGGAATAATAACTAGCCTAAATTATATACTAATATTTACTCAACACTGCTCGTAGGCTGTAAGCTGCTGCATGAAACAAGCACAAAATGAAAGCAGCAGGTATATTACAATAAAACCAAGTAGCAAGACTAATGCGCTGGAAGCCCCATAATACAGAGAGACAAACACTTCAAGATGGGTTCAGAACCACCTAAGTTTCCAGCGCTTTAGCCACAACAATACTATAAAGCATCAATACCACGGCAGACCACACAAGCTTTGGAGCAATAAATAACTTGGAATCCGAGATAAATTCCTGGGTAACGACGAACAGTAGAGTTCAGTAGAGGCTGAGAAGACTAGTTACAAATTCAACAGACTGGTCTAGTGAGCGATTTAAATGAAGGGGAATTCTTCAGAACTGACGGACACGACCACCCGCAAATGGTGACTTCCACCTGGAAATTAGGTACTGCCATAGGCGATTCCAGAATTTGGTCCAGGTAAAGAGGAGGGGGCATATTTACTGTCAAATACATAGAAGTTTCCATTTATATGTAGACCAAGGGGCTTCCCCACCCTGTTATTTTTCTAATGGGTGTTCCAAGAATCTTTCGTGCAGCATCAAAATTTCGGAACCAAGTTAGGTTAGAAACCCAAATGTAATTTTTTGTGTACTTAAAAAGCTAACAAATAGGCTAATTAGGTTGGCAGATATCAACACAATGTACATCACGTATCAGAGTATCAGGGCCCAAACAAGTTGGTCAGCTTGAATAGAATTTTATGTATTTTCTTGTTTATTCAAGAATGAGATTCCTGAAAAGTTCAGTCTGCGCATTTTCACTAGGGGAAGGCATGTGCCGAGGAAAGGGCTTAACTAGCCGAAACGGAGAAAAATGTCCTCCTACACTCTTGGCATCATTTATGAGATCACTCACGAACCAAGTCATATGAGATCACTCAACTAACCAAATCGTATGAGATCACTCACCAGCCAAGTCTTATGAGATCATTCCCTAACCAAGTCAATGTTGCTGACGGACGGCATGGCGAACTACGTGACAGACACCATTAGGAACCGGGCCCTGGCACCAGGCCTGGCCCGCCAAACAAGCGACATCCGCCCTCCCAGGAAGGCGAAACTCATAAAACTGCCAAACACTGCAGCATCCTGAGTGACTGAAGACAATGGACGACGCCGGATGTGCATACTAACAGGTTCTGTCCATACGGCGCCGACGCCCCGACATCTTCTAAGATACCAAACGTGAGAATCCCGCAAGAAGACAGCCAACGAGATCGGTCAAAAAGAGGTCGCGTCAGGAATAGCTTACGGTTCACAGCTTTGGCAACGCCGCGGCGCTTGTACCATTTTCTCATCTCACCGGGACTGCAGCGCTTTTATGCGTGCATCGGCCATAAAAACCTGGTTTATTGACAGTCGCAAGCTTGCTATAACACTGTACGCCCGCAAACAATGACAACAACACCGAGCAAGAAGTTAAAAGCCCGGCAAATGTCCGCTTTTGGGTTTATATGGGCTTTTAGGCCTAATAGACTTTATCCGCTTATGGGCGGTGTCAAATATAATGGAACTTTATAAGCCAGGCTTCAGGGCATTCCGAGTTTCGGATGAAAAAAAATTAATCCGCAAGCGTTCGTGTAGCGGTAGAATTAGCAGTAATTTGATAACCTGTCTGAAAATTCGATAATTGAGTAATTCCGTCTAAATTGTATTCGGGCCATTTGCAACTTGAAGCTGCCCGGATAACCTTGAAAATCCTCGAAATTAGGTACTAGCTCCTTGAAGCTAGAAAATGCTAATGACATTTGCACAGTCGAGGGCTCGAGGCATGATAGATGTCAGGTAGAGTTATGGTACGGACGCCGACTTTCACCCGAAAGGTTGTTGATTCGCGTCCTACACTAGTGACATTTTCATTAATGACCATATGGATTTTCAGTAATTATTGGTATTGCTTGCCCATGAATATTTGGCCATCGGGAAACTGATAGACGTCCTCGATGTCAACCTACAACTGTGGGCAACAGGCGTAAGTATGACTTCACCAAGTTCGGGTAACGAGTCCAAGGAACCGTCTTACCAATATACCAATACCGCATACAGTAACACATTAATTAAATTACCGCAGTATGCAATGTAATACATGAAATCAACCCGATCCCGTCGGCATGCCCTAACATAAAAAACTAAAAATACCACTGATTAAAAAGCTGAGATCGATAATGTAGCCTACTTATTAATAGCCAGCTCGCATCTTATCAGTTTTGGCCTGCCCACGTAAAACTGACTATTGTAGACATTCTGATTCACCACGCCGGAAGGAAACACTGAAACATTATGAATTTATGATGCGGATACCTAATCTGCAGTAGCGATGCACAGGACATGGCTACAGTATCAACTCACGAAATACACAAATATTACAACTACGGTTACATAATCGTAAAATTGAAGGAAATCAAAATTTGATAATTTGAGGGTAAAATAAATAAATTAAGAATTAAAGACAATTATTTTAGGGGAAGCGGATAAGGCGGATCTAAAGTAATTTTCTTAGGATGGACAAAACTGGAAGTAGGCTTCTAAAGTTTCGACGCTCGGCCAATAAGAAGAGCCCTACTTCCGTAACGAGTGCCTCACAGACCCAGTCTTCTTACCGACACTAAGCAATAAGCAACTTGGCAGTTGTAACAATAAAATATGCTAGATATGGTAGCTTATAGGTTAACAACAATAATAATAATACAATCTGTTTTTTGCATGACAAAATGTAATTTTACAAATAAATAAATACATAAATGTATGCTTTTAGCTGTGGATTATAAGAGCCCGAACACAACGGACATGGGTAACATGATAATGACGTCACATGTCAAAATGAGCAACAAGAATAGTTGAGGATTTGTTACCACTCTTTTTCGCTCACTGACTGCAGAAATTGTCTCGGCTGTTAACATAGGCTCGGTTAACAATAATAACACTCCTGCGGCTCACAGGCTAACGCAATTTGGTAATGTAGAAATCTATCAAACGAATAAAGGAGCAATGAGAGTCGTTTATGAACAGTGTGCATTCCTACTAGACCTACAATGCCATGGCCTTCCTGGGAGAATTTTAAAATCAAAGAAATGCTACATGGCAACTGCTCCGTGCGATTCCAAGCCAAGATGAGTCGGAACTCATTAATTTGTATGGTGGTGCCTGCTTGATTATGTTAATGCTCGGACAACAAAGACTGTCAACAGCGGGTCGTGTTTTCCATTGTTTCCATTCGGTCACGAAGCTACGTCACAAGACTTTTGCGACAATTATCAATGCATGGCGTCGGGGCATGTGTCTGACATGGAAAACCCACGGGAACTGGCAGAAAATCAGGGGAATCAAGTGCCGTGAAGAAATTGAGCCATTAGCATAGTTTCCAGAAAGAAACATAGTGCTTCTTTTTGGAATCCCTGGCTTGCAGCAGCTTGTTAAAGTGAACAATTATAACACTGCGCATCCTGCTGTTGCTTAGTTCGATGGTCGTAATGACCGTGTACATTATAGAGGCAGCCAAGAAGCCTGTCATAATTCGCAAACACTTGCTGGTATAATAGGAGTTGGTAAGTTTCTGAGACAGTTGACAGCGACATGAGCTTATGATAGTTGTACGTAGTAGGAGACAATGATTGTGAAGCCTCAGGTTGTAATATCGGCTTGGGTGGCAAGGTGGTAGTGTGCTTCAACTTGTGCGAGTTTCCAAACACCATGTTATCGGAGACATGTCGTAACTCGGATAAAAGTACCTATAGGTAACTAAGTGAGGCGACTGAAGAGGTCGATCGGATACACACATTAAATTGCATGTTTGCGATTAACCTTTTTGTAAAAATAAAAATAATAGGAGGGGAACCGGGTTACCATAAGCTGCACTGCTGCAGTAAGGGCAACCAAACTCTACCGGTTATGACCTAAGGATTAACAAAAAGTGAAGAAATTCACAAGCAACATAGCCAGGACTTAATTATATGGAAGGAATTCATGGCCATAAAAACAACGTGGGTAGAAGGGAGTGATGTAAATCTGTGTTTGTGAAGCACTTAAATACGAAAACCACTAACCACAATTGCAGCTTTTCTATGATTGGCTAACAATATAAACCCTGGCATTGACTGTCGCTAAAAAACAAACAAAATATTGAAAATTAATTTCTACTAGTATTGTATATTAATTCTCTATCCCCTTAATACGAAGGGTAGACTCGTACTCTTGTATTGTCAAATTAGAAAGTGAAAACATTGACGATAGGTGGTGCCTCCCATCGAAAACAGTCGTAATAATCTATTTTTTTGCAGTTATTTTACCCTACGTCTCTAATGCGTTAAGTTATCGCATCATACAGGCTATAATGTACATTTACTCACAGTAAGCAAATGCAGTGGTTGGCTCAACATGGCTCAGTTCAGATAAAGGAGACAAACACAATGACAAAGTATATCGAATAATGATTCACCAGACAAATACAATAACAACGATAAAAAATTGGAAAGCAACTAGATTGAATAAGTTGAGGCCCGACATTACACATGCATGAACAAAGACAGTATCTTCCATCGACGTACATGTAACTAGTAATAGAGAGCAACCACCAAATGGATACAGTTAGGCATATAAACCATTAAAACACAAAAAGTTTGTAAAACACATCTGCAGCCACAAATCAGACCAAGTTTCAACTCCAATAAACAAGTCGGCAACCCCTCCATGCATATACTCAAAGTCAGTTTTGTATTTTTTCCTACCCTCCGTAGTTGATAAACTGGCGGAAAGGATTTACTGGTAAAGTTTTCAAATGTCTGATTTCAACGTAAACATTTCGATAAATCTTTTAAGAAGTGAAACCTGCTGGAGGAGAAACCAGAAAATATACTGCTAGTCGGACTTTCGGACCTTAAAGGTCAAGATTGGACAAAGGAAACCTGCAGGAAGCAACACACCTTTTTGGTGACAATAACATACCTAACTGAAAAACATGACAGATTGAGAAGGCATTGTCAGAAGTGGGATAAACAGTAAAGTTGTAAAAGGTGTCCAAACAATGAACAGGTGAGACTCCAAGGAAAAAATGGCGGACTCGGAGCCTTGGAAAGAATGGGGGACTGTTAGTGTACATATTACGATGAACGTTCCAGAATGGAAGTGGGTCACAGTCAATGTCAAAACGCATCTTAACTCAAACACTTTTCTGTTAATCCCATAACACCCAGATTATTTAGTACATGTACAACAACAGTTACTGTATGCATAATAAAATAACTGCCAGCCAGAATTTCACGGTTGTGAAGCGTTATTACTAACCTTTGAAAAAGAACCGGTCCGAGTTTACTCGAGCATGCTTTCCAATTTATCAATTAGTAGATAGGGGTGAGGTAATTTTTAGATAGGTCAGACTCAGGGACGCCGACTTGGAGGGGGCACGGAGGGAACAGCGCCCCCCCCCCCCCCCCCACAGAAGCAGAGCCAATAGTGCAGTTTTTTTTATTTGTCTCCCTTAATATTTCAAACATTAAGATAAAAATAAATAATTAAATAAAAATAAATAATCAATAATTTTATAGAAAGAGCAAGTGTACGTCGGTCAACGTTTTCTGCATTATTGTTATTTTAAGTAACCATTTACCAATGCATTTTCTTAATACTTTCCAAAGTACCGAATTCTTGCC
Organism: Psococerastis gibbosa; assembly: GCA_963971405.1. Classification (NCBI taxonomy): domain Eukaryota; kingdom Metazoa; phylum Arthropoda; class Insecta; order Psocodea; family Psocidae; genus Psococerastis; species Psococerastis gibbosa. Next base: position 29,777,253 of record OZ020484.1, read on the forward strand.
CCCCCCCCCCCCCCGGAATTTTTAAAACTCGGCGTCCCTGGCTCGGACTAAGACATTTCCACACAGCAATAATGGCAGGGCACGCAATGCATTTGAGCGTGAATCATTTGTTCAAAAACTTTTTTTTTCATAAAACCAAATAGTTTTTTTTTTGGAAAGCAACCTGTCTGGTTTCGTTAGTAAATTTAACACCTAAAACAACATGCCTGAAGTTAGAAGTAATCGATAGAAAGGTTTCGCAGAAAAATTATTTTTTAGTCATTTTTCATTAAAATTTAGTTATTTTTATTTTTTTACCCCCAGAAGCAAACTATCAAGGAGCAAGCGACCCCCCGCATTTTATTAACATTAACAACAACTACAATATATGGGAATTTAAAAGACATCGTTAGAGCCGTTTTTGAGAAATAATTTTTTTAGACGTTTTTTTTTTAGAACAACCCCCCCCCCCCCCAAATTGAGTTAGCCCAAAATAAAAATAAATTATCTCGAGGTATGGTTTTTGTGAACCTACATGCCAAATTTAATCAATATCGACCGAGTAGTTTTACCGGAAATCGAGAGCGACAGACAGACATTTCGTAAAAACCACTTTTTTGGGTTCCTGGGGCCTCAAAACGTGTAAATCCGTTGAAATCTCGGAATCGAACATTTGGACCATCACAAAGCTTTTCTTATACTACGTATAAATTGGAAAGCAATAATAACAATAAAATCTTGATTGACTTGTGTACCAATCATAATACTACTGATATATGGAGCTTGGAAATGATTGTAGTTCGCCATTTTACTATTGCACATTTCTGCACTGTATAGTCAAGTATTTTTTTTTAATTCGAGATGGATTGTCCACCACCAGCTAACACTTCTTAGACTTCTTTGCTTATAGCAAATCCTAGATCCACAATATGGTTAATCAGATACCTTCCAGAATATGGTCTAAGTGGGTCATAGTCAATGGCAAAACTCATCTCGCCGCCAACACTTTACCAAGGCTGTGGCTGGCAAAGTTTGCAGATGGCGGGTGAAGTCATCGCTGCATCGAGCTACTGCGCACATGTTCATAATTTATTAATGCCAAGTCAGCATTGGCCAATGGCCCCACGCAAATTATTTAAATAATGCAATGCAAAATGAGCTGTTTATTCCTTGCTAAAAAAAAATCTGAATTGTTTAATTGTAAATGTACGAATAAACGTAAACGCTGAATCCGTTACTGTGGTACAAGAAAGGTTCATCGCCTACGAATTAAATCTGAGAGAGCCAGAGATTGCTTCCCTACTTGTGTGCAAGTGCAGGGATTTTCTCTTCATACTGTGATACTTCAAAGGTAAAAAGTAAGTTTGGGTCAACTTTCCCTCCAAAATATAAAAAGTTTCTTTATACGTGTACTTATGTTTACTAGGGTACTCTTACGAAGAGGTCAGTAACGGTTAATATATCCAAAGTCACTGAAAATTGTAAATTGCTTGTTCCTTCTCTCTTTGTGTTTTGTAATTGTAATACTTTCTTACTTTTTCGTGTTAATATAAGATATTATAAGATAAGATAAGATAATATAAGATTTTGGGCTCAGTGTTTCGCCCAAAGATCGTCTAAAGTGCAGGTAGTGGTACCTCCTACTGCAATATTGTATTTTGTTGCAAGGGGAAAATACACGAATTGATTGATAGATTGGCAAGACATGCTGGGTCAGCCTAGGCGTCGTGTCGTATATGGGTTCAATGTGGCAGATAAAACACAATATTGACCATTACCAGTCAGTTCTAAGGGTAGGGGGTGTCGGATCCCACTTTGGCATGGCCATATAGATATCCAAGAGGATTTCCATGATATGAGTGTAATCTGGCCCATTGGTCTCGTAGACCGGATATATGGTGGGGCCCACTCTCTAGGTGTGGTCTAATTAGAACCTCCACCTCAGCTTTAGCGTAAGTACCTAATCCCTAAAGTCCATTACTCGGCTTTCACCTCAAATGGTGTGGTTAATAGCCGCACATAAACACGGTTTGCAATTTAAAATTAACTCCATGAAACACAGAGCCATTACCAATCCTACAGGTATGTGTACACCGATGCGCAAGAAAGTTTTTAAATTACTTTTCAATCGGGCCCAACCCCACTCCTTTGTTTTGAACTTATAGGAAATATCGATCGCATAGATTAAAAAATATCTTATCCCTTAGATAAAATGTCCCTCTACATGTTTATGTATCATATCGTGGTCGTGGTTCTCACCCCTAAAGCGAAAAAAAGTAAAGGAGAAAATTGTCTAGTTCCAAATTGAAAATTTTGCGAGACATCACTGGGCAGTGGACGTCCAGCCTATTAGGTACGAATATAACAAAGAAACACGGATAAAACCAGAATTGCAGTAGCCGACACAATCTAACGCATTTAATCACAGTTCGACCTTGAAGAATCTGAAGAACGTCAAGTAATCCTTAGAAACTGAGTATGTTGCATTCTTTCCCCACGCATAAAAACTAGCAAGACAATGGAAATTACAAAAAAGCCAATGAAAAGCAGGCACGAGTCAAGAATATCAATGAAGATACCTTAATAAACTGTCGTATGTAGGCCGGACGACCTTGTTTTCTAACCGCGTCAGACCGAGGAAGGATAATTATTGCCTTTTTTGGACAAATTATCGCGAAAATTCATCGCACGATTTGTGCGAACCCTTAATTTTAAATTATAATGTAGTACTTGGAGCTGCTGACCTTATAGCAAGACAAACATTGACGACATTTTTGAAGGCTAACAGTTTAAGCTCCATGTCGATATTGTAAGCAGAAGCATAAGCAAACAGTATGGGATCACTCAGAAGTTCTATTTTCGATTAGTAACCAAAAATTGAGTCGATTCAGGCGATAATGCCGAAAGTGTTTTAGATTCCAAGATCGTACTGTACAGGCCTACTTAACAACTTAGTAAAAGGCTAGGGTTTCATATTTTGGCCGGAAGGATAGCTTAAAAGTCCTACGACTCCTGAAGTCATACCTGCCGTGCCCACGACACTTAGAAATTTTTCAGTGGGGAATATTGGACGGCACCGCTGTACATTGGTAGATGGAAACTGCCTTCCAGTATTCCTCGTGGAAACTTTCCAAGCTTTGGAGGGACAGATGAGACATTTGAGCGCACCAAAATTATTTCTTGAATCTTGGGCCTACCTGATGCCACGTCTCCTGTGACCAGACATTGAAAAAACGTACCAGATGGCCACAGGATTAAAGAAATATTTGTGGCGCGCTCGATTGACCCATACATGTAACTCTAGGTAGAACCGGGTCTAAGAGTGCTTCAGACCAGCCATCAGACAAGTAAATCCGGTGGAAAGTGTTTCTGCCGTACATTATTTATTATTCTATACTATTATACGGACGTCAGTGTCACAGCTACGCACAATTTGAAGGTGACATCCAAAGATAAATTATTTGTTTGCCTTGACTGGCTCCCATACACACAATTTTATTTTAAGGATTGTACGCCTGCCAATGAAAATCATTCCAACAAAAATAAATCACAGTTAAAATCACAAAGAAATCAAAATAACGCCAGTTGCAACTGCTGACGCTCAACTGAAACAAAATTAAATATAAGGGGCTAGTAGTTAGTCAGATACTTTTAGGCAGATTTCTTACAGAAGCGTTCAGGGCAGCGGTGCCACATTTCGCAACCACTGCAGAATGCAATAAAACCATAGATTATTAGACCTACCATCAAACAGTCATAGGCCTATAGGTTTTCTTGTAATGTGAAGGCGAAAACAACCAACTACACAGATATACAAAAAGCAAAAAAATGAGTAACACGGGGAGAGGGGGTAAGGAAGAAAAAAAAGAACCTAGACTTGGCTGAAAGAGGAATTAAATGTCGTTCATGTCAGAATTCGAACCCGAGACTCTTCCAGGGAAGAAGTCAGAGATTCTATTCAGATATCTTAAAATAAGGTTTAGTGGTGCCCAATTTTGGAAGCACTACAGAGTAAAATGAAAACATACATTATATTAGACCAACCATTAATTAACCCCTCTTACAGGTTGTCTGGTAAAGTGGAAGAAACAAATGAACCTACAGTTATGAGAACTATAGAGGATTTAAATGTCCCTGGTCTGTGCATGCCGTGATTAGAATCTACTAACTAGCTCCAAAAACGCTAAAAACTTAACCACGAATTAGTCGAAAGATGTGAGTAGTGAAGAGCCTATCACCAACGCTAGAAATAACAAAAACTATATGCGTAACGTGGGAGGACAGTGAAGAATTAAATGCCCCGTTCCGCCCCCGCTCTGTCCATAACTGTTCAAGCCATTCTTAAACATCGTCTAATGCAGACTATTTACGTCACTTTATAGTTTATAAGCTCACATGACAAATGAGAAAAACAACAAATTAGAAAGCACTACAACCCCAAAGAGTATGTTAATATACAACTCCATACAGCTGCGTTCAACTCCCTTTAGGCTGGACACGGAAATGCATTATCAGCCCCAGACAGTGCTGAAAAGGAGGAGGGGGGTCGGGGGATGATGGTAACGGGATCCTCCGCAAGAAACAAGGCACCGTTGAGAGACGAACAGGTGGATTGATGTGGTTGCCTTGGGTGGCATAATTATCAGCTTCCACGATTTACCCAAAACTCGGGAAACTCAGGGTCACCCTCAACTTCGATCGATTCATCTGCAAAAGATTTCGGGCCGTGACCCTGAACACTTTAGCCACTACACCACTGCGTCTTTATATAAATAAATCGTAAAGTGACAAACGTCACGGAGGCTAAATAAAAAGAGATAGCCTGTGTTAGCTTATCAATTTATTTCTGGTCAATACAGTAAAGTCAGAGTTCAAAGTGGCACTGATTTACTTAATTGTGCCCACGTGCTTGCCATTATACTCAATGGCAACACCCAGTCAATGAAAGAATTTGTCAACAACCGCAAAATGGTCAGAGACAAATAATGATTTATAATGTGAACACCAAAATGATTAAAAATGAAGTGATGAGTTATTAGAGTCGGGGAGGAAGAACCATTGGTGGAAAAGATAGAGAGGAGACTGCAAAGGTTCGGACATGTAAAGCGAGTGGACAACTGGAGGTGCCCGAGCAAATGGCTGGAGGAAGATGCAGAGGGAGCACGAAGAAGAGGAAGACCAAGGAAGAGATGCGGAAACCAGATTGAGGACGGTCTCAGGAGAGTGGGGCTAATACCAGAGGAAGTGCTGAAGAATCAGAATTGGACGGAGTGGAGCCCCCCTCCCCCAAACTATTTGCCAAGTCGGCGCCAATACCCACAAATTTATTTTACAGCCAATGCCTAAATGGCAACGGAGCACGGTTAAAGGTAACTTCAGCCTTAAGGCTCGATCCTCTTATTGAAAATTTTTAATTCAGACTTACAATAAATTAGAGCTCTTCTTGTGGCTTTAATCATGAATTTAGTTATCAGAAAAGCATTCAAAACTAGGATTTTCTTCTTAATAGTCACCCGAAAGGTCATAACTTACCTAAAACAAATAGAAGACATGATAAGTACAAATACTAGGCTAATGACTAGGATCAGCTTGCCGTAGCTGCGACTATGTAACTCATAAGCAGTTGTCCATATAACAGGGAAATCGTACATTTAAAAATACAAAATAATGGAAACCGTCTCGTTTACTATAATACAAATATTCAGAAACCAAGCAAGTATCCGAAACAACAACTTTTTGAAGTTATAACGACGCAATCGAAAGCTGAATGCGACTATAAAAATGTATTACAGAAACACCACACTTTAACACATTAGGAGCACCATGTGTTCCTCATTGAGAACACAATAAAGCTCGCCTACATTTTCCAAAACACGCGGCATAACCAGGACATCAACAGACATAGCAATATAGGTCACATTCTTTCTTCAGCCAGCCCGGCCATAAAACAACGGGGGCACCCGTCGAAAGCTTATAACAAACGAGCATGAGGTAAGCAGATTGACATTCAAAGACCCAGCTGAACCCACATGGAGTCAGCCTACAACCTGAATTCATTGGCAATCAAATTTTTAGCAGCAGTCTCATTGTTAAATAAAAACTCCCCGAGATTGTGCTAGAAGAAAAAAATGGTCCCGAGGTAAGATTTTTTAAAGTCAATCTTTTCTTTTCTCTTAGCTCTAGAAACAATCTATCGAGGGAAAAGGGTTTTAATCACTAGTGGGTTTAATCAGTTTGAGAAATCGAGGTCTGATGTTGGTGCTACTGAGAAGTACGTTGTGGTCCAAGGTTTGCAGGCGATTTCTGTTTTTGGATTTAATAGTAACCATTCCGGAAGTTCCAGCTTCACAATGGTACGTAACAGCCATGAGGTATGAGGTACTTTTTAATGTGTTTTCTTACATGTGGGTCTCTAGACCAAGCCTGATGTCAAAAGGGGTCGCCGTCAAAAAAATGAAAGACTGATGGGTCTCATCCCAAGGGATCTACGTCTTTGGTTTTGCAAGGGGAGATCATCATCATCACCATCATCATATCAGCATATTACCGGCACTGAAGCTATTTTCCCACTTTTTGAAATTGTTAAAAAATTCAAGGTTAGGCTTTGAAACAGTCCAATGGTGTTAGTGCCAACTACATACTATGCATCAAAATGTAGAGGAGTATTTCTTCTACTATACGACATCTCACTTATGGCGCTCTATGATCGATAATTTATAAGAAATTTGACTTCGTTCAAAAAAACGTCTAGTGTGGTGTCCTATTGTCTATTCAATGCTCTTCGTGAGTTGAAGGAAGCAACGGCCATCAGTTGGAGTGATGAGCTGTCAAGCAGGGATATAAACAAAGATTAACCTGCAGATGATTAAGAGATTAATGAGCAGATTAACGAACAAGCATAACGGTCCAGGTATGCGTGATTATATCGGACCGACACATGATGTGACGCTTGGAATTTGTACCAGGTACCTATTTAGGCACCTATTAGGTAGGACCACAGTGAAGGCAGGAAGGGATAAGTCAAAAGATCACCCAACTGAAATGTATTTTGGGGAAAGTATCACACGTAAAAAATTTATGTTTTGGAAAATGGTTGCTGAGAATGGGAAAATGACCCCGGAGCCAATTTTGCCTCCTCCGCGAATCGAGGCAAGAATATGGTTCCTTCTTTAATCAAAATTCCAATTCAAAACCTCTATGAAAATATTTTTAAACACCCAACAAAAAACACCTAGGATAAAGTCTCCAACTATGGACGCATCATAACCTATTCATTTATCAACAATTTTCCGAATGGGGGCCTCATTAAGCCAAAATTAGTTCCTGCATTCAAGAAGAATTGAAAAACCTCCCAACGCAACTACGAATAGCTATGCAGTTCAATGCTCCAAGTACTGTACTGTAGTTTCGCTAAAACGTCTAATCATTTTAGTACCGTCAAGAAATTTACATAGCATACGCGCGGCCATCATGTCTTTCCTTTCCAAAATAGGCAAGATTTTAGTCCATAAAATGCCAGAAGGCAGCCGACGCCAGAGCAATAGGGAAGGCGAAATCGTGACTCAAAGGTGAACACCATTTTAATATTAAAATCCATATAAATAAGAGAGCAAATTAGGAAGCTTGGGTGTCGCATCTGGCAACCGAGAAATGGGGACATTGGATAGTAAAATACTTCCATAAATGGCGCAATATCCCAATTCGATGCGGTCTCGCTTTGCATAAATTATGAAATAGCGGCAGATAAGACGCAAGGGGGCGTAATGCGTGCCTTTATCTCTGTAGTATTCACGAGTGATAGTTCGCCCACATACCGGATGCGTTGCGACCTTTCACTCGTCGTCAGTCAGTCAGTCAGGGATTGGGAGAGCATAGAGGTGCGGGCAAATTATACAGCCGTAGCACGTCCCCGGGCTTCATCACAAATATCAACACAAACATGCCGCCAAAAGGTCTCCTATAAAATACCACCAAATGTCACATTGTACGCGGGTCATTGTTTAAGAGCAAATCGCCCACTACACGTTTCTTGTACAAAGTCGAATTTCACAGGAAAAACCCATTATTTGAAATATTCCACTACAATTTGATATGTGATATGCAGCTGGATGGCCATCCACAGCGCATTGTTCCCAACTCTAAGCGGGTGGTTCTCGCCATAAGCCCAATACAGTCAGTATCAAGCTATTAACATAGCCAGGAACCAAAGGTGCACAGAAGTTAGTAGTAGTAAATTTGGCAAAGTCCCACAGGAGCCCACAGGACACTGCGCAGATCACACTGCGCCTGTATTCCGCCGTCCTTCTGTTGTTGGATTGTACATTTGTTTTAAATTATTTTTATTTTTCATTCCTTTTTTATATTGTAACCTGGAAACGTTATCTTTGCCATTTCTTTTGACATTTCCCCCAGTACATTTGCAATACTTATGGTTAGGCGCCATGATTGGAGGACTGAGCGCTCCCAGCAGAAGAACATCCTGGTTGAAAAATCTGAGACAGTGGTTTGGCAAGAGCACAAGAGCAGTAGTCTCCAAGGTCTCAATTGCTACGATGATCACCAATCCTCTTGAGACATTTAAAGAAGAAGGATTGTTGATGTGGTCATGAGGTGTGCTAAATTGAATTCTCTATGTGCGTAGTAGTTGCCCATGAAATTGAGTTCTTACGAGCCTATTATTATTATTATTATAAAACTACTTTTTTTAATAGCCGGTACACACCTAAAAAAACGTAGCTGCAATCAAAACTGTGATGCAGCCAGAGAGAAAAGCCAAAAACATGATCAGTTTTCCAGTTAGACACATCATATTTTACATGGTCGCATAGAAGGGCATAAATTATGCACTCAGCTAAAAATTTTAGTCACATCCAAGTGATATTTAAATAATTATTTAAGAAGCCCCATCTAAGCCAAAGACATATTCCAGACTGGCATTGAACGACATCGTCAGAATACATAAGCAGTCGTAAGGAACGACCTCCAAGGAGGAGCTATACGCTTCATGTATTTGACAAATACACATGTTCTGTACTGGTAATTTGTAATCATTTCTCACCCATTACAAGCCAACGCAATAAAAGACGGGCCGGGCCGTAAGCCAGGTTGCCAGGCAGAGCTCCACATGTCATCTTGACCTTTCGTGTTCATGGTTAACTTATCTATTGGGAGTTATTTTAGCATGTAATTGTGCATCACCATCACGTATTTGGCTTTCAGTAAATGTATGTAAATGGATGTGATTAGGATTACATCAGCAAAAAATTCAGCCCTCAACATCGCCACCATTGCAATAAAAGACGGTTTTCAGAGAGTGCTCCACAATGTCATACTGACCTCTCGTATTCATAGTTAACTTATCTGATGGGAGTAATTTTAACTTGTAATGCTACATCAGTACATCACGTACTCAGCCCTCATTAATGTATTTAAATGGAAGTGATCAGGACTACATCAGCAAAAAATTCAGCCCGCCATCACCACCGGCTGCTCTTAACGACGTGGAAAAACCTCACTGCCTGATGGACACCATCCTACGTGCTTCTTTTTGGCACTATCCACCGACACCGGGTTAATGGGGTTCAGTATGACTTCAGAATTGCATATTTGCATCATCACCTTAATTAGCTAAACCATCCGAATCATTCAATTAGGTGTTCCTATTTCCAAAATTCTCTTCCTCGTCCAATGGGACAGGAATGCAGTCAATCAGCAAAAAGTTCGTACTCTCTGAATCTGAACAGAACAAACGTAGAGTGAGTGCTCTATTGCCATGATCATATTTCACATTCGCAAAACTGCGAACACCTAGCAGAGCTAAGGAGAGATGCAACTAGATTGATGAACACAATGCGAAATCTCAGGTTACAGTGTTAGGGGTTGAGTCTCATCCACACAAAGAGGGTGAGTCCCACGTTCGCGAAGTTTCTGTAAGGAACACCGGACGGCATTGCCATGCACTGATGAACATAGCAGTATCATCCAGTATTCCTGAGTGAGACTTTTCAAGCGATTTTGAGACCCACATAAGCCTAGAGGCGGTAGGAAGAGCCAATCCACCCATATCGGTTTCGGTTGACAATAAAAAAATTACACAAAAAATCCCGACAGCAGCATTAAAGACCATCGATCAGGGGACAAGGACAAAAATCAATGGGCCAGTAGATGACTATTCTGGCCTTAAGGGGGTGTCAGCAGGCGGTAATTGTAAAGGTCGGGAGCCATCGATCCTAATGTCTTGCCCATCCATCACCTGAGCCGTCAGGTCGACCTTGACTCCACCACGACCATCACCGGAAGCTTTTATCATCCCTTTGGGTTGGACCGGTATACAGGGCCGTAGACTGGGGAGAGCTAGGAGGCATTAGCCCCCCCCCCTCCCCTCGGAATGTTACTATAGTATAATAATGTGTAAGAAAAATGGGAAGTTATGCAAAACTCGTAAGTATGCACCTAGAAGGGAACCAAGTTGACACATTGACTTTAATGGGGTATCTTTTCTTTCATTTTAGGTACGGTAAATGTATTGGAAAAAATACAAGACTCGCACCAGTAACTTCCTTTAAGCTCAGCAAACGAAATTCACTCGGACAAGAGGTCAGGAGCGATAATATAGGTACAGGAAGGAACTCGCCAAATGTTGAATCAGTGGAGCACATCAAAAATTTAGCCCAGAATGTGGAATCTGCAAGAAGGACGAAAGTCAAATAAACTACATCCAATTTTCACATGAGGGTCAAACAGACACCGGGTGTTTTCAGTCCTGTGTTCAAAGCTTCAACTGTTTATTTTTAGACACTAAATTACATTGAATTCGAGTCAACACTAGTCTCACCACACTCCGTCTGAAAATTTCTGTAGTTTGTTGCAACTCGCAAACGAGGAGAAGAAGGGAGAATTGTAAGGCTTATCTACATTAAACAGTAGTGTGTATATCCGAATTGGGAAAATGTAAGACAAAATTACCTAATGTGAGTTGTTGTAACGCATAATTTTCCAGTTCTAATCAATGTTCGGGTCAACAGAGGCGGTAAGCGGTTTGGCTTCTAGACTTCACCACAGACTCGAGGTTCTACCCGCGGCCAGAAATTTATAGCTAGAGGTGCAATCAATCTGGTCTTGACCGCCCCCCCCCCCAAATAATATGCATGTATATACACCACTACTACAGTAGTTCGTATAGTATTAATGTTCTAGTTTTATTTAGAGAACCCTCAATGGTCACAATCACAGTCACACTAACATACAGTGCCAAACCAACTTCGTCTGTCACTATAATGATAAGAAAACCCTTTTATACAATATTATAGTGAATGCTGAATACTGAATTCATGTTATTACGTCTGCTACCTAAGATAATGCTAATTGACACAACATAGCTACGCATTATAATATTTATGCAAATTGTAGCCCAGAGCTAGAGCATCTGCAAGGCAAATAATTGCGCAATAACAAACAACCTTGAGGGCATTTTATGACTGGACTCGACCGAGACCTCAACTTTACAATACTAGCTCATAAAACTGCGCGAAAGATGAGGGTATGGGATAAAAAAAAAGTGAATCACAGGCACATCATTATATTAAACTCAACAAAAGAAACCTGCAAAAAGCCTATTCTACCGTATAGTGCAAGCCTTGCCCCATTATACTCTGCTCTTATCAGGTTCAGCGTGGCGATGAGTTCCTTTTTTCAAATAGCATGCGTATTGTGAGCCGGGCACAATTGCGCTGCGAGAGAGCCCGCTCATTATATTATTACTTCTTTGAGAGCTGCGATTCCTTTGAACATATCCACAGCCTTTGGTAGGCCGCCCATTGGGCAGACACATAAATTGCGGGAGCAAGGAGCAAGATGTCCCTTATTTGGCGACTGTGTTAATTTACGGCAGTTCACTGCCTCCACATGAAATACGTACCCATTTCGCAGCGGTTGCGGTCTGAGGACTTTTCTAAACTAGGACTAGTGGAGAAATACTATTATTCATGTCATTGGGCTTAGGCCTAGGTATTTATGCAAGAAGAAGGAAGGAAAGAAAGAAAGAGGACTTACAACTACACATCCAACGCGCGTCTATGACATTTGTCATTAGATACCGTGTCGCCCCGTAAAGTTTTGACCGTTGCTGCAGGGAGTCTTCGTCGTCGTCCAGAGCCCTGCAGTCGAAGAGGTGGTCGGCCGTGCCCTCAGCCTCGTTACAGAGGCAGATGGTAGATTCTACGAGGTCCATTCTCTCCAGGTGGGGATGACTTTGACCCGATGGTCATTTTAAAAAATGGATCTCATACGGCACACAGTGGTTGGAACCGCAGTAAAGCTTCGTTTTTTTTTTACAAAGTGTCGAGTAGACAAAAGAACTTAAATAAAATTGATTAATAAAAATACCTTATACCTTAAAATATATCTCCATCAATATTTTATAGCAATACTATTATCTAATCTACCACATCCACCAAAACTCTCCACCAAAAATATCTCTCCATCAATATTTTATAGCAATACTATTATCTAATCTACCACATCCACCAAAACTCTATTTAACCTCAGAGTGACAAAGAACCATTCAAAAAGCCCCAACAAACGCATTATATGTTATAGCCTAACGAAGAACAAATTGAGCCTCTCAACAGGGTGTCCCCTATAAGTCACCCCAACCTTTTTATATCCTTTTTTCAATAAAGTCTCGTAATAAATGCCTAAAGAGAGTTCTCCGACCTTCATAACAATAGAGTTAATCAAGGTAGATTATGGCTATAATAAAAATGATAAGAGGGTGTATTGCTAATTTGCCCCATTGAAATGCCTTTTTGTGGTGAAGATGAGACAAACTCACGCTGATTTCAAACCACAGCGCATCAGCTTTTATGTAACGTGGCCTTCCCTTAATGATTTCTTTGAAGTATAAAGATGCTCGAAAGTGTGACAGCCTGGAAGATCTTAGGCCTGATGTCAGTTTCTTTTTTTAGCTCGATCCAAATAGAGCAGTGGTCAGTGAAGTCAACGCTCGTAGAGTACTTAGTATGCCTGTACCTATGTGCTACAAGTAATATGATGAAAAATATGCATATTTCTTCTTCTTCCGGCTCTAAAGCCCTTGATGGGTTTGGCCTTCTTGACAACAATCCTCCACATACTGGCATACTATACTCAAAGGAGATTGAATTCGGCTCTATTCGGATCCGGCTGGCTTTGTACGAGGCTCCACCATCACCCAGCTACCGTAAAATTCAGCGATTTCTTGGACATACATGTAGGACATACAGACATGCTTGCTTTGTACATTTTAAACAGCATATACTTGACACAAGTACCCATTAGGTTATTAAGTGAGGCGATTGAAGAGAATACTAAATAAAATACTAAATTTACTGGGTGTGAAAGTGGAAGGGCAAAAGATTATATCACTAACTATCCACATAATCTAAGGGGGGTGGGCTAATACCACCGACTATTACCGAATTTCACAAGTTTCATGGCTACTCGTGCTGTCGGCAACAATAGATAGATACTACTTTTATCAGGAATTGCACCGACGATCTTCTGGGGCAGAATCCAATTCTCAGCAACAAAAGCAGACACTCGGCGCAGCCAAATATTTTATAGCTATGTAAAACGCAGCCAGCTCGTTTACATGCACAGTAAATCATGAAAACAAAGGTTCAGGTATGGAATTCGTTGAGTTTATCGCGTATGGCAACCTTCACTTCTCCACATGCTTTATCTCGACTTGCACTTCACCGTATGTTACAGCGTTATAGGTATGGCATATTACACAGACCCAGATAAGCCAGAATGAGGTCTGAGCGAAGGGTTTTTGTATTACAGCCTCAAGCTTTTTAATAAGGTGAAAACCATATTTCTGTGTAAATGTACTGTATAGTGGATGCATGGAGTGGAGTCCTTTCGACTATGAAACGACAGGCTTGCTTTACAGTGAAGGTGCATATTATAACAAAACCAAGTCACGAATAAACAATAAGTACGACAGTAACGACACCTTACAGCCTGGATGCGATAATGGACAAGCTGACCATTGACACTATTAAACAGGCGGGTAGCATGACTTAACCAAGTTCGTTTACGAGTCTGTAGGACCTTGAAGCATCTAGGTTCAACAAGGTTAACAGGAGGTCGCGCTACCAGTTCCATATACTGAACATTTACCCTCTACAAAGGCCCAGAATTCATCGACCTCTATGACTTAACCAAATTTCCCCCCGCCGTAACACCAGGCAATCGCAGTCAATCCGGAACTGCATACTGCAGCCATGTCTTTCGTCGACAACGTCAACCGCGAAAGAATGCAGTCGGTGGCAACACAATTAGAAGATCAATTTCGCACATCTCCGCAAACTCTCCAGCCCGTCATCTTCTACTTCGAGAAATCAGTAGAATATAAAGTCGCAGAGATACACCGAAACCTGACTTTCAGTACCCCGAAGTGAAAGTGCATGTTTAGCTTATGACCGAAGCGGATGGTAACATGGACGTACTCTGAAGGTTACAACGTGCCTTTCATGGTAAGGACAAGTTGGGTAGCGAGGCTGCGGCCTCAAAGTAATCTCGGCTTCCCCGGCCAATCTCATGGTAGTGATGCTCAATTGTTTTAGATCTAGATGTGTGACACAAATAGGGCATTGTCTGCCGATGACCGAGGCAGCTAATATCATCAGAATATCAGTTCTCTTATTTCAATTTGTTTGTTTCTTGTTTTTAAGAGGTGAAAAGTACGGTAAATGAGACTCTGTATCCATCTGGCACATTACTGTACATATTTTTATTTTTCAATTGGAAAAACGTCAAAGATGGTACTATCTTTAGGGCCGGTACCATCAAGGCATTGGCAAATTTATTCCTTACATCTACAGATACTTTCCGTCTTTCAAAAGTGGAACTCTTATCTTATAAGAATCTACCATCTGGCCAGTAATCAGGAAAATTTCCGAATATCTTCTTCTTTAAATGGCACTTCTATCGAAGATTGGAGATCATCGTGGCAATTTAGAACTTTAAGACTGCTGCTCCGAAGAGGGAGTCATGCTCTTCCCAAGTCACTGCCTCAGGTTTTTCAACCAGGATATTTTTATACAGCTGGGAGCCCTCTGTCCTTCTATCTTCCCTTGGATTATTTCCGAATTATAACGAAATCTTCCCGTTAATAGCCTAAACCAGGTGTACTGCCTATTGATAAAGCATTCTCTTGCGGACTTAAAAACCCCAGCTTTTCATGTTCCTTAACTTAAAAGACTATAAAAAAAAAAACAGGCCTCACTGTCAATCACACACAATTAACACAGTTATGAATTAAAAGAGAGATGAAGTCAGCAACGCAATGAGGATGGTAGTCGATACTCTAAATACTACAAAACTATTTTATCTACAAAAAGTTTTTGTTATATTAAGGACAGAAAAAAGTAACCCGTAAAAGGCAAAACGAAATAACATGGACAAATATGGCATTGTCAGAGAATGACGAGGCCAAATACCTGGAGGATTACTGGCTGGAGATTCCAGAACCCGGCGCCGCGCTGGAACACGCAAATTTGCACTAACCTCATTGTCTACCCATCGCCACTGCGTGGAATGCAAATTCATTCTATTTCAAAATGTATGGAATTTCGCGCTATATTGTGAAAACTATAAATAAACAGAGCAGGACGTCTGTGGGCTAAAATGCACCGGCCTTACCAGGTCACCTTCATAATTAGAAACCATTTTTGTTTTTTACGCTTACACTACTTCATGGGTGAGGATCATTACCACGGGATAATACAAACAATAACGGAAAAGTTCAATGAATACCAATTAGCAATGAACTATTCGGCGAGACATTTTCAGATCAGTTATTATGGGACAATGACGTACGGCAATAACTTACTTACAGAAGGCACTGACATCTTCCTCATCTTATTTATAGTATACAAATATATGATGACAGTGTCGCAATGTGTTTACGGCTACCGTTCCAAATTTTCGTCACCATAAAACTGCTACGACTACTGCCTCCCCTTTCTGAAGGTACAAGTGGTACAACCGAGGACCTACCGAGTGGCCCAATAGCCTATAATAATTCGCGTACAATTTTATTTCAAATCTGATTTTTTTTATACAGTGCTCAACCTCAAAAGAAATGCCGTCTTAAAGATAAGAAATAAAGTTGTCACACAAGTCTGGAGAACATCTAGATTATCACATTATTTATTATCTGGTATGGGACCCCTGAAGCACAAAAATATCGGCCATATGGGACAACTATTACAACTACCGCCGCCACACAGGCAAGGCACGTTTTGACTTAAGACAGCTTCTTTTAAAAAGGGAGCACAAAGTCAAAAAAAATAAAAGAGGGCATATTTCTCAGACACTAATTACTGAAGTCGTCGATTTATTTCTGCGACAATCGCAGTGGCGTTATTTCAATATTTTTGTTTGGGGAGGGGGGGGGGCAAGATGACAAAGTACACTTTCAGACATGGTTGTAACGATTTCCACGTGAGTCAGGGTCAATGTCTTTTTTTTCAATCAAAGGGGGGGGGGGGCAATTGACCAAATGACGCCCCTGAGTGGTAGTCGGCCTATTGATGGTAATGATTGAAAATTGAAATCTAATGAAAGTGAGTAAGCTGTATATCCAAAATACTCATAAACAATGCATTATTAAATTGGTCACTGGGCACAGTAGGTGGTCGTGATCCTACTGGCCCCAGAATAACCCTGGCTTGGCGGCACTGTATAAGAAAGTCAAGAGCCATAAAAAAAATTCATTAGACGTAAAGGGTCCTAAGTCGGGATTCTTATAGTGGTCATACAGACATACCCCCCGGGCAACACGACGGCACACAGGGAGGTCCTGTCCTCTGCTGGAACCAAGGGATGGTAAAGGTCCCTCGCGGTTCCCATACTGTGTCTAACATGATAATAACTTGTGAAAAATTGTCTACATCTCTGCGTTATTACACGTTTTAATATATCTTTAGGTATCTTAAAAAGGTCAACACATAGTTGAGCCAGGTAAAGCTTATTTGTGAGTGAATTGAGTGTGAGATTTTACTCTAGCAGTTACAAAGTTAGATCTTGCAGGACCGCTGTGGCAGAGCAGGCCTTCACAGGCCGTAGCGCCAAGGAGTATGTTGTTAAGTTACAAAGTTAGGAATTATTATTACCGATTAAAATAATTAATTAAATATTTCATGGCCCATAAAGTAACCGATAAAATAATGCATTACTATCAACTGGTGATGACCGCCATCACAGTAATAAGATTGACACACATCCAGCCAGGCTCACTATTTATTTACTTACATTGTAAGACCTGCGAATTCGTTTAATGTCAGTCTCACCGACGGGTTTAGGTTTTTGACAGGGCCCGTCAGGTTAGATGTTGCATAACCTATTGCCTAGGTCCTGGCCCAATAATCTGAAGAAGATAGCCTATATTAAAATAGAGATCAATGACCAAAGTGTCAACTGGGAAATTCAAAGAACGCTTCCACAGCAAAGACTACCACACCACAAATTCGTAAACAAAACAGTGAAGCTCACAAAGGGAACTTATAACTGCCAACAGGGGCAGTAACTCAATTCAAGGAGTCACATAAACCAGATGAGCCCCAAAAAAGGTACACAACGAATGAATTTCGGAGAATCGCACCGTAACCCTCGGGGGCGGCCAGGGCAGACCCTCAAACCCTCCGAAACACCTCATTTGCTCATCTCCTGGCCGGTTCAGAAATGAGTTGCCCATCAATCCAACAAAAAACACAATAAAATGCAACCCCCCTATCTATCCACGACCGTGTCCGTGTAGGAGCAGTGAGGTGATGCGATTCAATGTGTAGGTTTGAAGGCGCCTTGGAGTCGCGATCAAATTTTGGATTCCAAACTGATGACCTGGTACTTTCGGAGATAATGAAAGCAATAGGGGAAACATGTTAACAAGGTTTTATTGTAAAACTAACTTTATACAAACTTTCTTCACTTGGAGGACAATAGGAGCAGAGAACTTGAGCAAGTCACAGATGATTTCAAATAGTCACGCTGCTGACATTTCATTTTCCTGTTTGTGAAGAAGGGGGAGAGGCGCGGGAGGTGAGGGTTGCTTTCGAAATAACCGCCATATTGAAGAACCAGTAGAATCCGGGCTGATGGGCCGTGGTCGAATTGAAAGTGAACTTCCAAACGTTTCGTCAACATCTGCGGTCGACATCTTCAGGGCGCTGCGTAGACTTCGAACGTTGTACCTCGGTGGCTCCGTAGCGAGTCCGGCCGTGAAAGCCTTTGCAGTTACATTAAACTGCCATATTCGTCATTCGAACAAAGTAAACAAATTGAGCTTAATATTCCAGCTAACTCTGCACATAGTGTGTAGCAGACTGTATTTATGTTTTCATTTGCTTATAGTATTCTACCAAAAACGGGCCTCGCTGCTACAATATTCTGTACTTCTTACGTCACAGGTTCTTCATGGCAAATAGCAATCGAAGTTGTTCGATGCTTGGGGATAGCGTAAGTTGGGAGACAAGAGCCTAATTCTCAATCAGATTTCAAATGCCACAAGCGTGGTCAGAGTGAGAAATGTTTAACAGTACTTACTCGTACTCCACCACAACGCAGGGTGGTCCGAACAAAGCAATGACCCTCCGATGTATTCCATATGAGATCATTTGATAGCTCAGAATGAAACCAAACGGAGTTTGTCATGAACTCATGAATAATTATCAAATGAATAACCGTTTATAATCACCTACTATATAAAAGGTGACCGTTAACTTACTTCCTACGGTGGATAGAGTGGTGTAATGAAGAGATTCGAGCGGCTTGTCATCCGCGAGGCGTCGTTTTTCCCTTAATACTTTGGAGGGAATGATAAGCAAGCGGCCTCCGGCCCCGGTAGACCTTTGCATTAAGGTTGCGAGGTTCAACCACTAAACCCTCTGATTATGTCATCCGACTTACTGAAGGATAGTCGAAATTACAGAATGTGGACTTGGTGGGATTCAACCCCACGATCTATACCTCGCCGGGAGGAGCGGGAACAGCGGAACACATGCTGTGCAATTGCCCGTGTTTCTGGTGGGATAGAATTCGGAAGCGCCTTTTTGAACGTTTCAGAAGTGACGGATGTGAAACTTGAACTGAAGTTTGTGACCAGAATTAGACTGAAGCAACTCTTGGATTGATGTACAATATTGTATATTTCATACAAGGCCGTATCCAAGGGGGTTCATGGGGGCCCCGAAATGAAATGGCTTGATACTATAGTTGATAGAATCGGATTTTGAGAGGAAAAATAAAAAGTAGCCAACTATGTAATATCCAATGAAATTTCTGAACACCCCCCCCCCCCCGAAATAAATCATGGCTACGGCCTTGATTTCATGTGAAGGACATAATAATGTGTGACTGCTCAGCTCAATGGGATTGAAGAAACCGACGTCAGCTTCGAGTGAACATTAAATATATAAATAAATAATACCTTGCCGGGCCATTGTGTTACTATTGCAGAATGGCCAATAAAAAGAAGAAAAAAAAACGGAGAATCGATCCTTGCAGAGCCGTCTATGGAATGCGTCAATCAATGAACAAGGGTCCGTGCGACCTTTGAACATAGAATTATCACACGGTGACCTTTGCTCGCTGAAAATGGGGGAAAGATAACCAATATTTGGACGACGAATGTATAAAACGGCATTATTGACAATGGAAGGAAACATTATACACATTAGTACACGTTCAAATTTACCTCATACAGCAGCAACGTGATAATAGGGCAAAAATAGTCTCTAAACAAAAAACTGAAGAATCGATAAAAATTGGGTTGAGGACAGGATAGATCCAGCTCATTTGGTGGGGAGGCGGGGGTACTGGTTGGTTAAAATGGAATAAACGCATTATTAGCTATTGAAATTATAGCGTAATACAGTGACTTACAATTACTAAAAATGCCTTGTTTCTGTATGTGTCCTTGGTTGAGGCACGGATTACATTTAAAAAATACTTGTTTGGCGGGCAGTTAGTTTGAACTCTCTCCTTCATTAGAACTCTAGTTAACAGGGCATAGAAATATGATGTGTCACAGGGCTGCCCCATGGTACGATAATATGCCGGGCGGCGCACCCTCATTCATGGAGCTTGCGACTGGTATGTAACTGCAGGCATGTGTGCAGACAGAGGGGCCCTTGTTCTCATTTCCTTCTCTGGAAATGAACTGGGTGTTCCTTCAAACACAACATTCCTATCTATCTTTTAGGACTGCCTCTCCCTCACCTCAACCATCGGCTACTATTTTGGCTTCCTCCTCCTGGTTTTATGACTTCTGCTACTGACTGATTAGATTATTGCTTTCCAATTTATACGTAGTACAGTATAGGGAAAGCTTTGTGATGGTTCAAATTTTCGATTCCGAGATTTCAACGGATTTACACGTTTTCAGGTCCCAGGAACCCAAAAAAGTGGTTTTTACGAAATGTCTGTCTGTCTGTCGTTCTGTCTGTCTCTGTCTGTGCGTCGATTTCCGGGCAAACTTCTCGGTCGATTTTAATTAACTTCGGCATGTAGGTTCACAAAAATCATACCTCGGGACTATTTTTTTTTATTTCGGGCTAGCTCAATTTGGGGGGTTTTATTTTCAAAAAACTCCAAAAAAACGTCTAATAAAATTATTTATCCAAAACGGCTCCAACGATTTCTTAAATTTACATATATTGTAGTCGTTATTAATGTTGACAAAAAGCGGGGGGTCGCTTGCCCCTTGATAGTTTGCTTCTGGGGGTAAAAAAAAATAACTAAATTCTAATGAAAAATGACTAAAAAATAATTTTTCTGTGAAACCTTTCCATCGATGATTTCTATCTTCAGGCATGTTTTAGGTGTTAAATTGAGTAACGAAACCGGACAGATTGCTTTCCCAAAAAACTATTTGGTTTTGTGCAAAAAAAATGTTTTTGAAAAAATGATAGAAAATTCACGGTCAAATGCATTGCGTGCCCTGCCATTATTGCTGTGTGGTAATTTGTTGGTCTGACCTATCTAGAATTTACCGCACCTCCAGTGACGTCAGGTGGACAACCCCCCCCCCCCCCCCCCGGATATGCCCGAAATTTAACTATAGGAAAATTATTTACCATGAAATTATTCATTTTCTCTAGCTACTACTTGATAAATTGGAAAGCATGTTCGAGTAAACTCGGACCGGTTCTTTTTCTATGGGACGTTGTTTCATCACTCTTTAAGTCTATAGTCTAATACTTGTCTTTCAAATTCAAAACATTGTCACTTCGAGGAATGTTTGATACTCCAATGTAGAGCTCCGAAAATGTTGATACAGTAGGTGTTCCCAGCAGGATTCGTTTGTATAAGCCTATGATGTCGGACTTCACTTATTCAGGGGTGGGTGACATCACATCATTGATTGAATAACTATAAATTCTCACAGTACAGTATAGAATGCACCTTACCATATATTGTACTATAGTAAGGCACTATATACCCATATAAACAAGGCGAAAAATGTTACGGTAACATGTTTATCAATATAGTTAAATCATTAGGTAGGTAGGTAGGTTTCCAGTTTTCACATACGGCTAGTGTTTTTACATTTTGGTTTGAACGATTTCACCAAATTCTAACTAAATATTTATTATATGTCATCAAAGTCTAAGTTACAGTGTATGTATCCGGACATCAGTCATACCGTGCAAAATCGAAAATCTACTTTAATTGCCGAATTTTTGTATGAACCTTCTCCGGATACTCATATCCGGTGGAAAGCTGAAATACAGGATCATTGCCCTTCTACGATGACCATCTGATACTCAGATAACAAATGCGGATGGTTTTGGTAATATAGACCATAGTGGTCCAGAAACTTCTAAACTTGACGTGACATGTTCTTCTTCTTCAAGTTACAGCCGGATGGCTGGTTGGCAGCTACATGTGACTTCGATGCCTCCACTCCCCTCAATTCTGGCACGCCCTCTTCCCCTCCACGTATGACTTGGCCCCTCCATCCTCCATCATTTGCTGCAGATATTCGTTTCATCACGTGACATGTTAATAAGTACAATGTACACGCATAGTATAGTTTAATTGGATTCCATTGTCCTTACCAACGAGAATACATGTAGTGCAGGGTAAGTCAGCAGCTTCAAAATAATAAATAATATGCTATTTTGTAAATTGCATATTTTACGCTCATTATACTGCTCCGTCGTAATAGTAAGACGCAGCTGCTGATGAAAATTGGAAAGAAGGGGATCCCCCGCCCAATGTGTCGCACGTGGTATTTGTTACACAGATATTTTTGACTAGTGACTACACCTGGTCGTCGTATTTTATTTCATGGCCTTTGACTGTCCCACACCCTCTACTGAGTGTGAGGAACTTAGGCGGAGATTCCACCAACGTCAATAGTGATATTAAATGTTTTTGACGTGGTAGCAGATAGTTTTAGACTGTCTAAAAATGTCTGCTACCACGTCAAAAAGCATTTAGTATCACTATTGACGTTGGTGGAATCCCCGCCTTAGGATACAAAATGCAAAATAGTCAATGCAAATCGTTACACCAAAATTTTCAATACTTTAAAAGGTTCCCATTCTCTGATGGACCGGCCCTACCGGAACCTATAAATATAATTTTACTCGCTATGATTTTACTCGTATTTTTCTTTTTACTCGTTACGTTAAATTTTATTTGGGCCCATTTGTAGTTTACCCCAACGATTTAGCTTATTCATTTACTGTATGTATTATATTTATATTAAACAGAAATATATATGCATAAAAATAATATCACATAGCATTACGAATATCAAGATTAATTCAGGAAATATCAATTAGAATTATAGCATAATACGAGTTAATACGTAAGATATCACTACACAACCCGAGTTTTATGCGCGGTTTCTTAGTACTAGGCATTGAAGAACTTTTACTAGTGGACCACTTACCATTCGATAAGCCTACATAATAATAGTTGGAAAAAGCGATGTCTAAAGACATTTTATCAGTTTCAATGCGATGGCATTTCATACGAGTAAAATGTCTTGTGCATTATAAATATTGCGGGTTCATGGTCACTGTCAGTTGCATTCCGAAAGGGAGATAAAGCACCGATTGTCAATTTATTTATTATTATCAAGTATTTATTACTAATTACAATAAAACATTCATTGTATGAATATATTCACAGAGAGAGAAAAAAACTACGGGTGTAGAAATCAAATAATGATTGTAGATGCGTCACAAAATATAATATATTATATTCTTCTAAATTTTAGGGGTTGTCAGGTGACACTATCAGTATCCGCTATTTAACTTGATTAAAAAAAAAATGACAGACAGAGGATGACAAGTCAAAGTAGTTCCAAAACTGTGACCAATGGGTATTAGTATGGCTATTCAGAATAACCGTAACCAGATG
Source organism: Psococerastis gibbosa (assembly GCA_963971405.1). NCBI lineage: Eukaryota > Metazoa > Arthropoda > Insecta > Psocodea > Psocidae > Psococerastis > Psococerastis gibbosa. The sequence goes on from OZ020484.1 coordinate 29,800,653, forward strand.
TTTTTCGGGGGGAGGGGGCTGATTACGGCACGGGTTATCCCTAGTGAAGTGTGTTAAGTCGAGTTAAGTTAACACTCGTGGAAACGGAAAACTAAGCTTACCAGCAACCTGAGCAACGTGCGCCGCGATTGATAGTACAACAGTTTGTTTCAATTTAGCGCATTAACCCAGCCACGATGCGTGGTAACTTGGCTAACACTTTTAAGTCGATAACTTCAAAATACCGAATACCGTACTATGAGTGACGTGACGGCCACATACTATGCACACATACATCAAAATGTAGAGAAACATTTCTTATACTTTATGACATCTCTTTTAAGCATGGCTCTACGATATTTCCTGAGAAAATTGATTTAATTAAAAAACAGACTGTGTCACATTAATTGTCTTTGTACCGGAAGTATAAATTTATAATGACTGTTGGACATGTTGCAGAATGTTGATTGTAGACCACCAAATATAGCAGAAAGAGAATACTCTACCACTACTAGTCCTAAACCCCAAGTGTTGTCGCACTAGTGCGTTTTGCTATTGTCATAATTAACCGGTGACAGATCTTTACGCCTGGTAAATTTGCCTGATACCCAGCAAAGCCTCGTCATTCGCAACTTACCTAAGTCTTCGACCAATTTCAGCATGACGCCTCCAACGTGAAGATCTCCTTTGACACGCAGGGTTCTCTCGGCCCGCAGATCTGTCACGTACACTTTCAGGTTCCATGACCCGTCCACCAAGAACCCGTCGGAAATCATGGCAAAGGTGTCTTGTGTTTTAATTGAAATAACAATCAAGTTTTTTATATCATGCACTCCACAAATTCATACCAGAGCAGAGGTAAGATAAAATAACGTGGAAGTAACGAAGAATGAAACGAAACCTCACAATCACAAGCGCGATAAGCGGACCTCACATAACTGCTTCGGTGCTTCTACCGTGCCCGTGGAGTGCGGGGAATTCGACGCGTTCCCCCACCATTCCTTGCTTGAATGCATGTTTAGCTCAGTCAACACCCACTTTTTCCATATTATTAGATTTCAACAACGTTATATTCACATGCTACAGGTAAAATTTTGTAATAAGGCAAGTCTACAAAGCAAGGCACATTATTAACCCTACAATCAAATCCATTACCATCAATAAACTCTTCATATTCTATGAAATAGAAGAAAAAAACAAAACAATAACAATGATTTACAAGCGTTGGCGTCCTAGATTCTGATTGGTTGCCTGGCCAAGGCCAATATTTGTATACTTTGTCCGTGTCAATAGAAAACTTATGAAAAAACCGCCAAGGTTTGTTGCGTTGCGTTTTAAGACCCCGTACACACGGACGATTTCCTCGCAGACTCGCCACTCGCCAGCGCAAGACGCAAGTGATCCTCTGGAAATGTTTTCACGTGGGCAAACCAAACGACAGCAGCAGCCCAATCATGGCGTTTTGGCATTATTATAACACCGGGGGTTATTTTAAGGTATAGTAAGGTGACACGTGACCGTGTTAAAATATGGACGAGATATTCAAATTATGAAATTATTGGAATAAATGACAATGGCTGCAATTTATCAATATGAATTTATTTTCCGCGCATTTTCACTCATTTGTTTAAAACCATTGAACTAGCCCCAGTATTATAATAAACCCAAATCGCCATATTAGGGCGGCTGAAGCCTCATTCCTCCAATTATAAAACTATGCAACCGTTCTATTGGATTCCAACAATTTATTATTTTGAATTTCCCGCGCATTTTGCACTCTTGTTTAAAATAAAAAGCTAATACCTTGGGGTTTATTTTAAGTAATAACTAAGGCCTATTTATTCTATGATTTCAACACTGTCTGGTGACATCTGCGGCACTTAACAAAAAACCCCGGTGTTAAGTTAGGTTATCGCCATAATAGGGCTGCAGATGGCAACGATTAAGAATATTTCCTAAACAGGGTATAAAAGTAGTCCATTGAAAATTCAAACTTTCTCAATGAGCCAGCTATTTACCAGACTGACGATTTACTCCGATTCCACAAATCAGTTCATTTCACTCGATTCACCTTATTATACCGGGGGAAAAATTTATGAATTTCAGGAAAGATGACATTCCAACATTGGTAGCTAAGGCTCTGAAAATATTGATGTCTGACATCATACCTATGAGAACGCTCCTTCTCAACACTCCTTAGGTTAAAGTTGAAGGGCCGAAACAAGCTGAAAGACCTCGACGAGGAGCTGAGAGTGGCTCTTTCGCAAAATCCCAACATAAAAAATTAGGAGCCACATTTGTCGAATTAAAAAAGGAGCAATGCATTTTGATATTGGTTCCTTTTTCCTTGTAAACTGGATAGGGGTAGGGGGCCACGGACAATTGTCTTCCTTATATATGTAAAAGTTTGAGAACCACTGCTATAGATTCGAGTTCGAGAGAACTACCATGTATTAAATTTTTTGCGCCTTTGAAGCCGTGTTTAACGTTATTTATAGCAGTGATGGGACATTATTTAATTGAATCCTGGGGCGCGTTTCAACCGCGTAATGTAGAAGGCGTGGCGAGTGCCGAGTGGCCCCAGTATTCAACATATATTTTTGGCGGGAAGCGAATGTCCCGTTCTAGTCGTGTCAATAGAAAAGTCTTGTCTTCTGCAAATTGACTTCTGCTTCTTTGTTGTTATTTACATTTTAATGCAATAAAGAATTATGAAAAATTAAAATCTTAATTAAAAAATTGAATATTTATCATATTAACTGTTTGGCTTGTAGTTTTCATATTAAAATGCATTGCAGATTAAGGTACGAACTATCACGCAGGTTTGTTCATTACACTGCTGCTGGTATACCCACAAAAGAGCCTGTCTCAGTTGAATGTCTGCCGTCTAGAAGTGTTTTGCGAATAGCAGGCAGCAATGCTGCTGAATATTTGCAAGGCTTAGTAACAAATGATATGGAACACATTAGCAAAGGATCGACCGGAATGTTTGCAATGTTCCTAAATAGCAGGGGAAGGGTGTTGTATGATGCCATTATATACAAAGGCAAAGAAAACAATACCCTACTCATTGAATGCGATCATGAGGCTGCTAATGACTTAAAAGCGCATTTGAATCTCTACAAGGTGAGGAGAAAAATATCTGTAGATTCTCTCGAGAACGATGTGAACGTTTGGAATATCAACAGCGACGCTTCTGCTTTCAACAAGGACAATAACGCCGTAAAAGATAATTTGATCGAAAATGTTGGATGTCTAACTGAATTCACGGGTACTTGTGACCCCAGGGTAAGCGAGTTGGGTTGGAGAGTTATCATACCTAAGGAATGTTATCTAGTAAACGCGTTTCGCTATAGAGGAATAAATGTGATTGAAGGCTTAAATTACAAAACATTGAGATACCGGCTTGGAGTTGCTGAAGGAGTAGATGAACTTCCCCCCGGAAATTGTTTCCCCTTGGAGGCAAACTGTGATTATCTCCATGGTGTCAGTTTTCACAAAGGCTGCTACATTGGTCAAGAGCTTACAGCCCGGACCTACCACACTGGTGTTGTGCGAAAGCGTTTAATGCCTTTGGAGTTTGAAAACGACGTATCTCTTCCCGCCGATGCTATTATAAAATCGACAGAGCAGGAAAATAGTTTGGGAAAGCTTCGAGGTGTTACTGGATGTTTTGGAATAGGCCTACTGCGGATAGAAGAAGTATTAAAAGCAAAACAGTTGGAAGTTTCTGGAATCAATGTCAAAACCTTTCGGCCTTCCTGGTGGCCTGCTGAAGCCCCAAAAGCGAAGCGGAATGTACTTTAGCCTGTTTAGGTGGGTTACTAGGAAGCCTACAAGTACATTTAACTATTATTAGCACGCATCTTTCAAAATATGGTTATAACGCGTAATAAAGGGAGGAATGAAGCTTAACTGAAGTAAATAAAGGATGGCGACTACGTGAACTCTCCTGTAAAGGCCAATCAATACCTTAATTTTTTTTTTTTTTTTTAAATTTGAACTCCATTGAAATTTGCCCACGTTATGTATGGGCATCATATTATGAAGTGCAGCAGCTAAGAAAAATGATATTTTCACACAAATTCAGCCCATTTTTTGCTCAAAGCGTTGATCTTCAGTATAAATGCAACCAGTGTTAGATCGTGATCGTGAAGTCCTTTGCTCATTAGTATTTAATTAGTATCAATTACATGGAACTTAAAAACACAGCCGGTTTTTACCCTTGCCACCGTCAGGTGTTCAAATTTCAAACTTTGTAATTAACAAGCAAATTATTATATATTTTATTGACATATCAAGTAATTAAGTTCCAAACCAGATCATGCCACAAAGTTAAGTATGTAATTTCTAATTTTAGATGATGGAAGTGGATGAACAAAAGAAAGGTGAAGAAAAGATATTCCGTTGTGAAGAATGTGGGCTACGCGAAGAATACACGTATATGGGCAGGAGACCGCCTACTTGCAAGCACGTAACTCTCAAAGAAGACAGCTACATAATGAACGACCCCTTCACTACGCCCAGAGATAAGCAGTTCCTCATTCTCGGATCAAATTGTTCCCAATGTCTAAAAGTTGTGTGCCATTCAGCTGACTGTAGCTTATTTTATGAAAAGCGCTATTGTCATAACTGCGCTAATGAGCAAAGGTCGGTATTCCCACTAAACATTCAGAAAAAAATTAGTATCAAATAAAATATTTATAAAATTGTGTATTGGTCCTTTTATAAAATTAGTTGGATTAATTGACCATGATTTGGGCTATTTTCTTCTTTTTCAACGTTGCGACGCCTGGTTTCTTCGTCTGAAACAAGTAAAGGAAGCCATTAGATCTAGAGAAAACGTATGCTGCGTTGTATTTCAAGACCGGTTCCTATCGCCCTTGCGTTACCCAGCAACTTCCATGTTTAATTTATAGAGAGTGCTGGGCCATCTAAATAATGCTATTACTGGGACTCCTCTCAAAAATTGAACATAAACATAGAAAGAACCGTCGTCTCAGAAGTGGCAGTCAGAGGAAAATAATACCGTAACAACTATACGCTGTAATAGAGCCGTTAAGACCAAAATCTATTGACACATTGTAAGTTGAAAGTTGAATAGGCCCAGATACCATTCCTTACTTAGCACCTGAGCTATTTCGAATCACTCTACAGCCTGCGTAATATTCCGGTACTTCATGCTACCTTACATCATATTTTAAATATGTATAATGCACGATCGGCGAAAGGGTTTGGAATACCTAGGAGTCGTCTAAACAAGTCGAGGGATTCTTATCCGATACATGCACACCGGCTTTACAATAAGCTACCATTTTAGTAAGTCAGTTGGATCCAGCTTGTTTCAGAAAATACATTAAGAGCAGACTTATTGACGCCTCACTATATAATTTGGATGAGTACGACCCCAGGAGCTGGACTATTTAAGTACCTCCTCCTTTTTTCGTACAAAAACCCTCTTGGGTGGCTATTTTTGTTAGACACGGTCGATCCGGCTCAGGCTGGTCAGGGACTCTTTAATTTTTTTATTGTTTCAAATTGTTAGTCCATTGTGGTCTACCTCCGCTCCATAACGGGACGGAGTATAACCGAGTTTATTTTGTGACGATATTTCAGCTAACATGACATTAATCATTGAGTGGCTCTTGATAGGCCGATGTAACAAAAAAACTTAGGATATAATTTAACCACCAACGCTGAAATTTATTTTAAAAAATCGAAAAGGCTTACTCTTTTATTTTTCTTCGCAAGAGCTTTGTTTCCAGAGAAATCTCCACCTAGACCAGTAGCATCGCCTTTCCTCTTCTTAACCTTTTTGGAAGTTAACTTTTCATCATCTTCAGTGTCTTCAAATATAGACCTTTTCCTTTTTTTCTTGTCCTTTCGTTTCTTCTTTTCTTCAGGCTCATCAATTCGAGTGCCCCATCTTTGAACTATCACTGGTCTACCTTTAATCTCACTCCCATTCATCTTGAGTGCCAATTCAACAGAATCAGGTTTTTTAAAATTGACATAACCGAGACCGCGACCTCGATATGTTACCACATTCTTAATTATCCTGACACTGGCGATTAGGCCACAGGATGAGAAGGCCGACCATAGTTCGTCGTCAGTTAAATCTGAAAAGAGAAATTACATCAATCCAATTTTCATTTGCCATGTTGATTCCATGAGAGCAGAACATGTTCCAAACTGCGGCAAACTTGGTAGTGTGCACAGCGTTGGCAGGGGAACATGGTGGGACATGGTAACGCACTGAGACTACCTACATGTAGCAGTCAGTCTACGTACGTGTCGAGTCCTGGTCACCTCCGAATTAATCGTGTGACTTTACCATGTTCCCCAAGTGGTTCGGAATCCACTACAATCAGGAGGTCCACCCTGTCAGTCAACTCCCCTTTACCCCGAGGTGAAGGAGCCTGCCCTTAGGGTGCCTCAAGTTAACAAACAGACTCACTCCCCCCCGCCAGGCTGACAGGGTTGCTTAAAGCAGAAATGCTGCAGCAGGCGTTGGAAGCAACACACAACAATTTTCAGCGATTTCAGATAAATGCAGTCCTATTGGGTAGTTATAATTGCCGTGATGGGTTTCTGAAACTGAGGTATCATGACAGAGGGAACACAGTTACCATAATAATGCTTTATGTAACTTCGATACTATCACCCTCATTCCAACACGTGGGATTTATTTTGGTAGCACTACCTAAAGTGACCTGGGCAGCATAAGTAAATAAATAATGTAAGCTATTACGAAACCAATCTTCAAAGATATAATATATAGGATAGATGGCGCTTAAGCTAAGTGAGACCGATGTCGTTGAAACGTAAGGAAGGGGAAATGGCAAAATAAGAGCAAAGCTCCTGAAGAGCTTTATGAAGGCCTAAATCCCGACATAGGACAGAATCCTGTTCTATTTGGGATGTCTTAAATACAAACTGTAACTACTTAAATCCAACATATTAAGAGGAAATCGGAGGGAAAAGCCTTTTAAGTGTAAAACCTCATGAGATATCAATCGTAGAGTTGTCAAAAATATAAGGACAAACAGAAGGACTTCTCCTGAGCATTTTGATTCGTAATCCTATAGTATCTAACACATATTGGCCACAAAATTTCTGAAAACGATTTGTACATAAAAAACGATTGCTTGGTAGCTCCGAGGATGTAGCTCATGAACGGTGGCCAATTGGTATTAGTCAACGCCGCAGTCATCCATCTATCGAAATGTACGGCCCAAATTCCACCGACCTCGTTTTTTATCGTGAGCCGTGAGCGTGATATTGACGTGGTGGCAGACATTAAAGACAGTCTAAAAATGTCTGCTACCACGTCAATATCACGCTCACGATAAAAAAACGTTATATTTTTGACGGCTCTACGATCAATATTTCCTGTGAAAAACGACGCGCAGTGGGGGTACTCTTGTAGGGGCATGCTTACCAAATGGCAAATTGCGAAGGAAAACAGATTTATTTTTCTCGACACTCTGCGCCTTTTCTTTCTGATCTACCATGTCCACTCGGATGTGATGCCCTTTCACCAAATTCCCATTCATTCGTAGGGAAGCTTTCGGCCCCGTGGAGGTGGAGAATTTAACATAAGCGCTGATAGTCGTACCAGGCTCAAACTGCTTCAAAATTGTACCTCCCTTCTTGTTTTTAGCTGCCTGAATCAGTGCAGCACATCGCAATCTCACCTGAAGAGGAAATATTAAATTAAACAGTTTGAATTTACCTGTCCTAGAGCTACGCATATCAAATGAAAGAGTAAGGCAGTTTTGTGGAATGACTCATACTCCCTCTTTATTGGGATTCACGATCATATCTAGTATGATTAGATGCATGCTCCTTCTCTTGGGAAATATCATGCGTTAGAAGCAAGCAAATAAATAAAGTATCTATAATGTTCACATCGTTGCTTTCAAAGAAAACTGTTTTAACTCGAAAAACAACGTTTCGCAGAAGAGCGTTTTATAAATGTTTCTCATAGGACTAAATTTAAAAAAAAAGGTTGATCGCATATTTTAATAAATCTTAATAGATCAGGGGGGAGGTTTCTAGGAAGTAATATGGAATGGTGACTGGACCTGGAGCGGCATTTTTACTTTTCAGATTTTCGAGCCGTTAGCAAACTGGTACAAGACTCTGACGTCACTTACTCCGGCTACAAGCTGTAATGGATAAGCTGCAACAAGCTTACCATTGACACAATCTAACAGGTGAAAGCATTCACCAATTTCGGATACGATCTAACAGATACCTAATTAAATACTAAAACTAACCCGTGGATACTTACGGAGCTTATGTGACCAAACTTAGAAAATAATTTCTTGATGTCACTTTTAGATATATCAACTGGTAGGTTTCCAACAAAAACGGTATTCTCAGTTTTTTCGTGCAAAATTTCTTTCGCTGAAGGCTCTTTCTTAATTGACTTGCCAGTCAACTTGGGTTTTATCATTTCAGCGATTTGTTCCTTTGTAAACTTGGTTTTTTTCGGACTTTCGCTGTCAGAATCTTCGAGAGTTTGGACTGAATCATCAGCGTCATCGTCAGAATCTTCTTTCACCATAAGCTTATTTTTTTTAGGAGGAGAATATGGATTGTCAGAATCTTCAGTAATTTGGGAAGAATCATTGGCATTTTCTTCTGAAAAAAGTTTTCTCTTCCTTTTCTCCGCAATAGGTGATGCCGTATCCTCGTCAGAGGTCGGAATGTGAGGGGTTTTTGATGAATGTGGTGTCTTGGCAAATTTTTTCTTGTTGGACAACGGGGTTTTTGACTTGAGAAACTTCACAGACTTGGTTTCTGGCGTCTTCACGGGGGTTTTTCTGTTGGGAGTTTTCCGTTTCCCTGCTGGACTTTCAGTGTCAGTCATCTAAAATGCATAAATCTATCAATAATGTCAATAAATAAACAACATTCGAAATGTTACACTATTTTTAAGGTTGATAGTGATATAAAATATTCGCCAGCGGGAGACTGAGCTGGAGCCAAAGAACGCTGGCCATCGCAACTTTGAACTAGGCAGTAGGCAGGCAGGTTATTAACTCAAGAATTTAGAGTGAAGCAAAAATGCAAGATGTAAAAGATGTTCTACTCACCTTTTGGCTTTTGAAGAATCGCAATTTTCATTCAAAAGCTGCAGCGAACCAGCTTTTAACTTGAATTAAATTAATTATTTTACAAATAAATGCATGCGGGGGCTTTGTTTGTTTATTAATAAGTCAAGATGATAACATAACAAAAGTCAATACATAATTTTTGCTACCTTTTAGACTTCATATTTGAACGTGAGCGAGATATTGACGTGGTAGCAGACATTGAAAACAGTCTAAAAATGTCTGCTACCACGTCAATATCTCGCTCACGTTCATATACGAAGTCAATGGAAACCCCGCCTTATTGAAGCTCCGTGGTTTCTGATCAGTTTTATTGATATTTGATGCCAACATTGTAAAGGCAAAATTGTTTATCATCTTTGTCCGGATCAACCAAAGCCCAAAGTAAGGTTAGTTCACGTTTAAATAATTTTTATATTTTAAATTGAGCAATTTCTGTTATATTGGATTATTTGTTTATAAAGCAATATGATAACTGAGTTTAACCACCAGATTATCGCTTCTTTGTATAGAAAACTAATATTTGGGATATACCCAGCTATGGCTAGTTGTATTTCCATCTGGACTAATTGCCACCTGTAATACTAGTTTCATACGCATTGTTTATTGTGTTAAGGGCTGTGACAAGATGTCCCGAAATCGGGCGAGAGAAGAAACTGACAAACTTACTAGAATAGCTATAGTGAATTCCGACAAGTGCAAACCCAAGAGATGCAAACAAGAATGTAAAAAGAGCTGCCCAGTAGTGCGAATGGGAAAGCTGTGCATTGAAGTAGCTCCTAATGATAAAATTGCTTCAATATCTGAAGAACTCTGCATAGGTTGCGGTATCTGCGTTAAGGTAACTATGTCTTGACATGAACTATAAAATACATTATTGCTTGAGTTAAACCTAGACTCTAATCTACTTCTGTAGGACGAAGAATTTTAAAAGAGGGGCGTGAGATTTGAATTATTTTCGTTTTACAGTCAGCCTGGAAAAAAAGACACCTACGTTAACATACTCTGGCAATAAAAAAACTAAATAGGATAACCATAAAAACTATCTAAACTGTTTTGATGCCCTATTTCGTATATAATGTATAATGCAATTGCAAACGGAACGAATTCCAGACTCTTACGTGATGAAGGCCAGAAATCATCACTGGGAATAAAGTATTGTGCCTGAAATAAGTAATTTCATGGAAGACCTGCAGCAGGCTGATCATGGCGATTATAATACCGGGGTTTATTTAATAGCCTGCCTGCCTGATCATGGCGATTGGTATTAACTTATTCCTGGGATTAAAACTGTAAACAAACATATTTTGAATAGCACTTTCCATTATAAAATTATCTTGTTTACATTTTTAATGCCAGGGTGTTATATTAACCCCGGTATTATAATCGCCATGATCAGCTTGCTGATTTTCTCTATGCGTCCATAGCGAGTTATATTCGAAGCTTGCATCATCATTAAACGGATTGGAGTCGCTATTGATAGACACAAAAGTATTCCTAATGTAAAATGCAGAATGTATGCATAATTTTTAAATCTCAATCCTTAGGAATTAGAGCAGGTACATACTTAATTATCTAAATTTCCAGAAATGCCCCTTTGAGGCGATAACAATTATAAATTTACCCAGCAATTTGGAGAAAGATACCACTCATCGATATTCCCAAAATTCCTTCAAGCTGCATCGTTTGCCAATCCCGAGACCCGGAGAGGTTTTGGGGCTCGTGGGAACCAATGGTATCGGCAAGTCAACTGCATTAAAAATTCTCGCCGGCAAGCAAAAGCCCAATCTTGGTCGCTTCACGGTGAGTACGAAAGTGGTATATAATATAATATAGTTTTTGGAATATGTTATTGGAAATTAAAACTTGTAAATTATCTCATCCAAGATTATGGACAGGTTGACCGACCGCAGGCATCTTTCCACTCTACAAGAGAAGAGTCTAGCCAACGATAATAAAATACAATAGAATAGATGGCGCCTAACTATAAGCCAAGTATTGCCATTAGCGGTGAAACGTTGAGGTCGAAAAATTCGATTTCGAGATGTCAGTAGATTTACATGTTTTGAGGTCCCAGGTATCAAAAATGTTTTAAGGAAATTTGTTCGTCGATTTCTCGGCAAGCTATTCCAGGGGTATTGATGAAATTTGGCAAGCAGGTTAAAAACAGTTATATCTCGGGATAATGTTTTATATTTTGGGTTATCTCAATTATGGGGCTTTTTTCCCCACTAAAAACTCCAAAAAATGGCTAAAAATTATTTCTCAAAAACGGCTCCAACGATTTCTTTTGAATCCACATATTGTAGTCGTATTTAATGGAAAGAAAACCCAATAGGTCGCTTGCTCCTTGATAGTTTGGTTTTGGGGGAGGAAAAAAAAATGCATGATAAAAGACTAAAAAGTAAGTTTTCTCCGGAACTTTATTATCGGTGATCGATGAGGGAAAATAGAAGGAAAACTACTGAACGTGTCTGCACTTCCCTGGTCGTTTGTAATTGTGGCCAATCGATGATACGGATGGCCTCATACTATGCAAATACAGTATGTCAAAGTGTAGAGGAAACTTTCTTCTTTCATCTTTCTATACTACATTGTATTTCCTTAGAGGGAACGGTCACTGACGTGCTTAAGAAATCACTTTTATTGCCTTCCTTAGTGTTTCTTAATGCATTATAAATATTATGGATCATAATCTGTGCAACAAGGCATTGCATGCCATGCCATATCTACACGTACTGTGTAGTCTGACCATTACAGACTATGCTTATGGAATCGCGTTATAGGTCAAACCATAGTGCTTTTAGGGTGGGAAAAATCGAAGGAGCCGTAATGAACCATATGAGGAATATAGGTACTACAGAACTATTCTATCTAGAATAGAATAGAAAAACCGTGTATTTCTCGATAAAAAATATGTATACATAAAATTACAGACTGTGCCCCCTCAAGCCGGAGCGTGGGAGGGTGGCACATCTGTTACGGTACTTATACTAATAGATAAATAGGAAGGAAAGTACGGGTTTACTGGTACCAGCTCTTTTCTTTCTTTATATATTGTGTATTATTTACAGAACCCCCCAGACTGGACTGAAATTCTGAGCCATTTTCGCGGATCTGAACTTCAAAATTATTTCACAAAAATCCTTGAAGACGATTTGAAAGCGTTGATCAAACCTCAGTATGTGGATCAAATTCCGAAAGCTGTCAAGGGGACGGTGCAACAGCTGCTTGATAAAAAGGATGAACGGAAGAACCAGAAAGATATTTGCCAGCGCTTGGGTTAGTTGTGATGCATTATTATTTTATTATTAGTAGTTATGTGACAGCAGACTGAGTCCTTAGAGGTATTTCGGTCCAGTTTCACGGGCGGATCGAAGCACACTTCGTGCGGCGGGCGCCAGGAACCTGAATCAGCTGCATGCGAGAGCTGGACATCCGTCTCCGATTTTTTTATTTACAAATCGGCTTGGGTGGCAAGGTGGTATCGTGGTTGTACTTGTTCAAGGCTCTACACACCTTGTGATCGGTTACTTATTAGGTTACTTAGTGAGGAGAGTGAAGAGGTCAATTGGATACATTCATTATATTGTTTGTACGTGATTAACTTTTATAAAAAAAATCTATGTCAGTTTCAAACTCAGGTTTTGACGTCGAAGCATGCCGTTTTATGCAGATTTCATGAAATTGCTACTTAAATGTCTGATGTAAAGATAGCTTATCTAGGATCGGTTGGTGTGTACAGATGCTTGCACAGTTTATAGCATCTATTCAATGAACTTGGTTTGCGACCAAAAATACTTTTCTGAATACTATTCTGAGAGCTATTGCAGCTTTCATTTCATAGCATCCTTATAAGAAATAACATGAAGGTATGTAATTATTTTTGCAGAATTGGCCAATATTCTCGACAGGTCTATTGATGCGCTATCTGGTGGAGAACTGCAGCGTTTCGCTTGCGCCATGGTTTGCATTCAAGATGGCGACATCTTTATGTTTGATGAGCCTTCCTCTTACTTAGACGTCAAGCAACGTTTGAAAGCTGCACTAACAATTCGCTCATTAATTCATCCGGATAAGTAAGCAGTGCTTTAATAATGCTGTAGAGTCAAGTCTAGGGTCACTCCCACGGGGTGTAGGGGAAGTGGAACCTAACGCACAGCAGTCTTTGACCATGCATTAGAAAAATGTTTTGTTTGTTTTCCAACGCCTGCTCGACGCTGAATCTCCTGATTATAGTGGATTCTGGACTACTTTGGAACATAATAAAATCACACGATTAATTCTGAGGGGACCAGGACTCAATACGCACTTAGACTGAGTCTCAGCCTGTTTTCATGTCCCACCATGTTCCCCTGCCAACGTTGTGCTCACTAGCAAGTTTGCTGCAGTTTCGAACAGGCCGTTGTCAATGGCAATAGAATAAACATAAACATATAGCTGACTGCAGTATCTTAAGTAGGGCTCTATATTAGACAGGTATTGTCATCCGCCATTTTTTATCCATTATAAGTCTGGTGTATAAGCTAAGCATTGGGCGTTTACCTATTTATTATTAGAAATTTATCGTTGTTTATTTATTTTTTATATAAAAAACGTTCTACCAATTAGGGAAGTGTTTCATAAAAAAATACTAAAACTTGTTTTCGTTTTTTCAATCTTTTACTTTTCTTAAATATAATTACAATACTTAGCATATAGGAAATATGGGATAAAAAATGGCGGATGACAATACCCGGGTATACAGTGCCTTAATCCTAAGGAATCCACTTATAATATGTTAACTAGGATACAAAGATTAAACTGAACGTCAGTATTATCGCTTTATTTTAGTGGCGCAAAGATTAATCAGATTATTTAGTTTATTCCAACTAAAATAGTACGGAAGTCTTGAAGAAGGCGTTTTTAATTAATTGAATTTATTTCAGGTTTATCATTGTTGTAGAGCACGATTTGTCAGTATTGGACTACCTATCTGACTTCATTTGCTGTTTATATGGCATGCCTGGAGCATACGGTGTTGTCACCATGCCGTTCTCTGTTCGGGAAGGTAGGTTTTTTATATGAAAGAATACTCAAATGCTATATTGATAGGATAATTTAACAGAAAAATTTATTTATTTATAGTTTATTTGATCTAGCAACACATACAGACTGGGGGATTCTCAAGTATGATCATCATGAATAATCAGCTCCAGCTGTCCCTCCTGTTGTCCAGTTGTCCCTCCTACTTCTGATTATTCAACTGGTACTAGTCCCACTCTCTTCTGAAATCGTTCTCAGTCTGTATTTATCCTTGGTCTTTTTCCTCTCCACGTTCCCAACATTTCCTCACGAACCGGCTATTCTCTCGTTCGCTTTACTTGTCCGATCCATTGCATTACAGTCTCATTGCAAATGCATCTGTGGTGTACCAATCTGATCTCTGATGATAAGGTGAGATTAGATGCAGGATTAGAGGTACCAAGAGCGATCAGACCGATAGAGAACTGTCCTTCGGGCTCCTCTTCCATTTCCATTTGTAAGAGTAATGTAGTTATAAATCAGAAGTCCTATCTCTGAGAAAAGGGCAATCAATGCTTCGTCTGGCCCTATATCCTCCCAACCATGCTGACACGAATACATGTTTTTCTATTTTTGGGGTACGTTGTCTATTGTGCCCCTTAACAGAGTTTTCCTCCAAGAGATGGCTCCTTAGCGGAAATCGTGTGGGAATTCGATCCTTTTTGTGTTAGGTTTTGTCTTATTTTCCTGTCGCTATGTTCCCGGCATCCTTACAAACCAAAACAACCGCCTCACAGAATAGCTCACTCCAATCAGACACATGTTTGCGTTCTGGTAGGCTTTGGGGAATTTCTATCATATGAACGATTGAGACCACTGAGTATAGCGGTATAGCGTGCATAGCGTCCAGATTGCTCGGGGCTCGGCCTGCAAGCTAGTGCAAACCAATATTTCCTGCGCCTTAATTAAGTCTAGTCAAGACATGTGAAGTAGTGGTACGGACTGTATCTTTATCCGAAAGGTTCTTGGTTCGAGTCCCACATTTGCTAAATTTTCTGGCCATGCTTCGGAGGACATTTAAACCAGGCGGTCCCGGGCTTTCATGGTTAAGTGTAGAGGGCTGTAACTCCGCTAGGTTGGCTTAGTAATACAACAGAAAGTCATAATTTATCTATAATTAAAAAATTCCAACAACACACTATTTCCACAAGCCAAGTTAGTGAAGGATCTATCAGTTTCCTTAGAACTGTGTTGAGATCTGTTAAAACAGCGTACTAACTATTCTTTCAGGAATAAATATTTTCTTGGACGGCTTCGTACCCACAGAAAATCTTCGTTTTAGGGAAGAGTCGCTGGTATTTAAAGTGGCTGAATCAGCGGCGGAGGAAGAAGTGAAGAGAATGAATCACTATGAGTACCCGGCCATGAAGAAAACAATGGGCAATTTTAATATGAGAGTCGAGAAGGGTGAATTCTCCGATTCAGAGGTATCCTATATAAATTAATGTCATTCTTTACTTCGAGCGCTATTTCATTCAGTTGCGATCAAACAGGATCCGATAGAAAAGTAGCTACCTGCGCGGCGGTTAGGTAAAGAACTAAACGAAACTATCGAATGACAGTCATACCCAATTCTGACAAGCCGCCAAGTTTATCCTTTGGCTTGTTCCTGTATCATTTCAAATAGCGTGTTCTGCATCAGCCCATCAAATAGGCAAAAGAACGGATTGGAGGCGCTCGGATCAGGCATTTCCACACTTATATAATTTAAAACGCAAACAAGTTGCGTCTATGATGTAAAAATAAAATAATAAAAAATACATATGAGCTGATTTTGTCACCGTAAAATTGCAGATTTTAGTCCTTTTGGGGGAGAACGGGACGGGGAAGACGACGTTTATTCGCATGATGGCAGGCTCACTGCCCCCTGACGACGGCTCCGAGGACATCCCGAGATTGAATATCAGCTACAAGCCGCAGACCATCAGTCCGCGGTACCAGGGGCTCGTCCGGCAACTACTTCATGAGAAGGTCCGCGACGCGTACGTTCACCCTCAGGTATGTAAAAGTACCTATTAGAAAGATATGGAGGAATTATTCAAATAGGGCTACAAGCCAGTTCTAAGAGCAGTATTAATGGAGAATAAAGTTATATGTCACCTCACCCCTTCTCTTCTCTATCGCTGCTGCTGACCTACCAGCTGTCCTGAAGCACTCACTCCATCATAGCTACGCCGATGATTTCCAAATTTATAAACGTTTCCATCCTTCTGAAATTCACTCCGCAGTAGCTGATATAAACTCAGATAATGAGAGATTGTCTACGTGGGCCCAAGAGAACTGTCTCCTCCTTAACCCAAAAAAAACTCAATGCATACTTTTTTCCCGTCGAACTCTCACGTCTGTAGATCAAGCTCTTCTCCCTAGTGTAATATTACCAGGAACACCAATACCTTTGCTTCCTCAGGTCAAAAATCTAGGTGTCATCTTATCAAATGATCTCTCCTGGGGCCCCCAAATAGCCACCACATCGCGCAAAGTTCTGGGTTCCCTTCATGCACTAAGACGACTTAGAAACCCTTGCACCCTTAAAAAGCGCCTAGTTCAAAGCCTTGTTTTCCCCTTATTCGATTACTGTGATATAGTCTCCTCTGACATGACCGTAGACCAATCAAATCACCTTCAGCGTCTACAAAATAATTGCGTCAGATTTGTGCTCAACATAAATTCGTACCGGGAGCACATTACCCCTCATCTCAACTCTTTATCTTGGCTTAAGCTTGAGGGAAGGCGTAGACTCCACAAAGCTTTTTTAACCTTCAAAATACTTCTTACCCATTCCCGCCCCCTACCTATTCTCCGTTTTCACTGCCTTATCTTCCCATCCATACCTGACCCGCGGTGATCGCCTTCTCTTAATTCATCTCTCCCGTTCTCATATTTTTCATTCCTCTTTTCTTATTTCATCCTCCTCATTATGGAACTCAATACCCACTGAAATACGTCATTCCGCTTCTATATACATTTTCAAAAAAAAACTACTCAAAACACCTCTTTGACCTTCAGGCATCGAACAATACCTAGTGAGTGAGTGAGAGTAGTGAAACTGTGAGTGAGTGAACTGGAATGACTGTGAATGAGTGCGAATGTGTGTGAATGAGATTATTATTTTTTTTACAGTCTATCATTCTAGTTAAAGCAGTTAATTCTAAGAGAGGGTCTTTGGCCTTAATATTCCCTGAAAACATTTTTTTTTCCATTTAAGTCGCTTATTATTATTAAAATACGCCAAAGACGACTAAGGGCTACATCTAGCTGCGCCCAACCACTATGGGAAGTGGACTCCCAACCGATACTGAAGTCTTCCGCCATACCTTGGAATAAAATAAAACATAAACATGTACATGTAGCGTAGAGGTACGGACTCTGACTTTCACCCGAAAGGTTGTTGGTTCGAGTCCCACACTGGCTACATTTTCTGGCCATGCTTCGAAGGGCATGTAAAGCAGGCGGTCCCGGGCCTTCCTAGTTGAGTGTAAGAAAGGGCTTTATAGCCCTAACTCCGCTAGGTTGGCTTGGTAATAGAAACAATAAAAAGTCCGTTAAAAATAATAATCAAAATAAGTATTCCAAAGTAATGTTGTATATTTGTCCACAATGGAATTAAGACTGCGGGAGCCTGCATTGGTTGTCATGGCAACCAACACGAAAATTCTCCTGCCACTGTGTAAATAAACATCATGTTAAATTAAACATTCTGACACGCCCTCTTTAATGGTACCTGAGGAAGTATACCTAAGTGGCAAAGTTACTTGGAAACAAACAAATATCAGGTAGTTAGTTATATGAGACATAGGGTACTACTTGACCCTTAAACCCAACGCATATGTAAACTTCGCATGAGTTTCACCTGGTAGGGCTTTTGTAAAGATGACAGCAGTATTTTCTTCTGACGGTATGTACTCTATACCGAAGTCCTTTCTCTCCACACATTGTCGAACGAAGTGATCGCGAATGTCGATGTGCTTTGAATTCTTAGTTATAGCTGGGTTGATAGCTAAGTTTAAGGCCGATTGACTATCGGTGTACATAGTGTTCTTGGGAGTTTGACCCATAATAGATCCGTAAAGCATAGTTAAGAATTTTAGTTCTTTAGATGCGTCGCTGAGACACGCGTACTCAGAATGGCAGCTGCTGAGTGCTATTGATTTCTGTTTCTTCGATTCCCACGATATGGTTCCTCCGGCTAAGAAGAATACCCATCCAGTGGTAGACAAGCAGTCGATGCGATCGCCTGCCCAGTCTGCGTCAGGATAGCCAATCAGATTCTTGTTATTTTTCTTACTGTAAATTAAACCTAAGTTCATGGTACCTTTAAGGTAGCGAAGGATCCGCTTAGCGGCTTTCCAGTGAGTTTCTGATGGGTTGTTATTGAACGCAGCTAGTCGATTCGTTGCAAAAGTGATATCCGGTCTCGTACAGGTTGATATCCAAGTGAGGGATCCAATTAGTTCTCTGTATGGGACTTCAGCTGTTTCTCCAGGATTGGTCGGCTGGAATTGTGCCCCAACTTCCATTGGAGTTGCCATAGGCTTGCTGTCGGACATGCTGAATTTTTCTAAAACATTATAAATATAGTGAGATTGATCTAGTTTAAGTGTGTCGCCCTCACGATTGATCTTTAATCCCAAAAGTTCTTTGGCGGCTCCTAAATCTTTCATCTCGAACTTGGAATTAATTTCAATTTTTACGAGTTTCTCCAAGTTTCGGTCAGTACTCAAAACAATTAAGTCGTCTACCCAAATCCCTATGATTAGAAGGCTGTCTCCCTTTCTTAAGGTGAAGACACATGGGTCGATAACCGAAGACTGGAAGTCTAAATATGTAAGTAGTCCAGTTAGTTTCTCAAACCATTTTCGGCCTGAGTTTTTGAGTCCGTAAATTGACTTTTTGAGAAGACAAACTCGTCCGGTACCGTCGTCGAATCCGTCCGGTTGTTCCATGTATACTGGATGGTCCAGTTCTCCATGTAGATAGGCACATGTGATGTCCCAGTGATTTAATGACATTTGATTTTCTACTGCAATGGCAATAAGCATTTTGAGGGTACTCATTCTCATGACTGGAGAGTAACACTCTTTCTGGTTAATATTCTGTGAGAATCCGCGGGCGACTAATCTTGCCTTGTAGCGTTGAATATTACCATTAGCATGACACTTTATTTTAAACACCCACCTACTGCCTACAATATTTTCATTGTTTGGTTTGTCAGCAATAGTCCATACTGAATTTTTCATCATGGAATCGATTTCGTGTTCCATGGCTTCTTTCCATTGTAAACGATCCCTACGTGACATTGCGTCTTTAACGGAAGTAGGTTCACTCTCATGTAAAAGAGCTGACATGGCAACATCTTCGCTTATTGCGTCGGGATAGTTCCTGGTTTTATAAGGTGATACCTTGTTTGCTACGTCGGAGTCATCGAAGTCAGGTTCAGAGGGTAAGTAGGAGTCACTAATATCTAGTTCTGTTGCAGTTGAGCCCTCTTCCTCTGCCTGGTCTTCCGTGTTCAATTGCGTCGTTGCGGTATTGCTGACTGTTGGCGCTGAGGAGTGTTCAGGTCGCGTAGTCCTTGACTGGCTGTCATCCTGCGATTGTTGCTGGCGACTGGTAGTTCCATTCCCCCCCTTACGTGACTGTGCACGAGTGAGGGGTGGCGACAGGGGAACGCTAACAGCTTCATCATTGAAGTCATCTGTAATCTTATGATAAAACGTATCTTCTAAGAAAACGATATTTCTTCCAACGTGCAATACTTTAGGGTGCTTAGGGTCAACTAGCCTGTAGCCCCCCCTTCTGGGTTTCGCTGTAACCCACAAATATGTAAGGCGTAGCCCGACTCTCGAGCTTTTTCGAATTTGTGTCTTTTCTCTCGTAAGCTAAACAGTCGAATACTTTAAGATGAGAGAGATTGACGGTTTTCCCTGTCCATATTCCTTCAGGCGTATTGTTAGGTATGGCCTTAGAAGGGCTCCTATTTTTAATATAGGCGGCCGTATTGGCACATTCAGCCCAGTAGCTTTTGGGTAAATTTGCTTGTAGAAGCATACATCGTACCTTTTGAAAGATGACGCGGCATGCTGCTTCAGCTACTCCATTCTGCTCTGGATGATATTTGACAGACGATTCATGTCGTACTCCGTGTTTTGATAGGTGATTCTGAAAATTCTTCGAGAAATACTCTAACCCATTATCAGTCCTTAGGCGTCTTATTTTCTTACCAGTTTGGTTTTCGACGAGGGCCTGAAATTCAACGAACTTGGTAAATGTGTCCGATTTATTTTTCATAGGGTATAGGAAGGTTTTTCGGCTGAAGTCGTCGACGATTATTAATGCATATCGTGAACCTCCATGCGAAGTGACGTTGATTACAGAGATATCGGAGTGAATGAGCTCTAAAATCTCTGTAGCTCGTCCCCCAGGCTTAGTAGGTATAGGTACCCTTTTAATTTTACCTTCGATACAAGGTATACATTTTTCTAAGTCCTTGCTTGAAAAATTTACCCCCGTGGCGAGCCCATTTTTCAACTGTTCCATGCTAAGATGGTTTAGGTGAGCTAATCTGAAGTGCCATAATTTTTGCGACTCTGATTTCGTAAAATTAACCTGAGGATTATGTACCTTACTTTGCTTGGGAGCTTTAGGTACATTTAAAATATACAGGCCATCTCTTTCAGTGGCGGTGAGTAGTACGTTGCCCTGTTGACATTTAATGGAGCAGCCCCCCTTATCGAAGTGTACGGAGTGGCCCTGCTTAACTATTTTGCTAACTGATAATAAATTAGTAGTAATATCAGGTGCGTGATAAACATCAGTAATAGTGATGGTAGATTTACCAGGTAAAACAACTTTGCCCCTACCTTTACAGCTAGCTTTCTGATTATTGGCTAGTGTTATATCATTACAGACATTATAATAATTAGAGAACATACTTTTGTCGGAGCAAGTGTGAACGTTTGAACCTGAATCGAGAACGAAGTCCTTGTTGGAGACTTGTGCTGCCATAGCCGTGAAAAGGGTGACTTCTTGTGCGTTGACTAAGTTCGCCCTCATCCTTGGCTGAGTTGCCTGACGACTGCTACCGCTTGTATTGACCTCTGGGGTTGACGGCTTGGCTTTTTCATCTGGCTTGGGGCGGTGTTCATGGGTGGCGTGGTTGGTCCGACGACACACCTTGCACTGCTGTCGGCGTACCTGTGTGTTCCCTCTCTTGTAGTACTGAGTGTGGAAAGCAGCATTGGTATTCGCCTCTTGTGACGTCAGGCGCCTGGCAGATTCTTGTAGAAGTTTGTTTTTCACAACATCAGACGTGATTGTTGTGGAGGAATTTTCTATCGCCATAACGAAAGGGTCGAAGTCCTCTGTGAGACCATTGAGCAGCAAGATAGCAATAAATTCATCGTCTAGCGGTTTCTGCATCTCTTGAAGCTTGTTAGTAAGTGACAACATCGTGCTTATGTACTCGTCCATTGACTTTGAGTTGACCAGGGAAGTCCGGAAAATTTGGCGTAATACCCCCAATCTGTTCACCAGACCCGTCCCGGCAAAAGTCTTTTGTAAAATTTCCCATGCACTTTTTGAAGTGGTACATGGTGTTACGTATGGATAGATGTGCGATTTCACTAGTAAGCAGATCTTAGCAAGTGCACGTTGGTCACCTTGAATATCTTCGGATTTGGCATCTTTAGGGAGTCCTTTTTCTACATGGGTCCATAAATTCTCGTGAATTAATAACATTTTCAACGAAAATGCCCATGAGGAATAATTTGTCTGCCCATCTAATTTCTCGGTAACAAAATGGTGTGTGGCAGTGCCGGCAGTGGTTTGCATGATGCGCAGTGGAAGCGTGCTGGGCCCATAACCTGTTAAAAATAATAATCAAAATAAGTATTCCAAAGTAATGTTGTATATTTGTCCACAATCGAATTAAGACTGCGGGAGCCTGCATTGGTTGTCATGGCAACCAACACGAAAATTCTCCTGCCACTGTGTAAATAAACATCATGTTAAATTAAACATTCTGACAAAGTCCTTATTTATTTATTTATTTAAAAAAACTGAAACCATATCTTCTTGAGTTGCAATCTAAGGATTGGTTTGCAGCGAATGTTTTATTTTTCTCCTCCACTCTTGTCTGTTTTGTGCGGTCCTTTTCAGTTGTTTGTAGGTGGCGCACCCTAGGTCCTTCATGACATCTTCTAGGTACTCCTTCCTCTGTCGTCCTCTTGAGTTGGTGCCTTCAACCATACCCTCAATTATGTTCTTGAGGAGCCCTTCGTGTCTCAGAATATGCCCCATCCATTTGCCTCTTCTTGTTGAAATGGTGGCCATAATAGCTCTTTTTTCGTTTATTCTATGGAGCACTTCTTCGTTGGTTATGTGGTCTCTCCATGGGATTTTCATGATTCTTCTGTTGCACCACAACTCAAAGGCTTCCAGCTTTTTTTTTTGTCATGTTCGTAAATGCACCATGTCTCACTTCCGTACAAGAGCACACTCCACACCAGAGTTTTGAGAAGTCTTTTCCTTATTTCCAAGTCGATGTTGTTAGATTCGAATATCTTTGACTTTATGTTAAAAGCTGGTCTGGCTAAGTGTCTTCGACTGGATATTTCCTGGGATGACTTTCCTTCTTGTTATTTTGCTGCCTAGGTATGGAAAGCATTACGCTATTTATTGCAGTACCATCGATAGTTACGTTTGCTTGAGCCCCCGCCTTGGTGATCACCATAATTTTGGTTTTGCTTACGTTTACCTTCATGTTATAGGTACTTAGTACAGCCTTCATTGTATTCAGTGCTTCAAACCATATAAGGAACTGCATTATCTCAGATTCCACCTACCTTAGAAAGACTTATTGTACATTTAGTTCCCTTCTGCCTTTGAAAAGTCTCTGAGGAATATTGCACGGCACCGCATGCATTGGTAGAAGGAGGTGGTTTCTAGTATTCTTTACGGATTCCAAGGGATGGTGGGACCGGGCCTAACTTGTAATGCCCCTAATAAATTCTGGAGAATTCGTCCATAAATATCTTCTGTATTTTCTGCTGTGAAGCGCTCAATTTTTTCTGCATGACATGACGAAAGCCTAGTGAGACAGTTGTTTTTACTTGTTATTTTTTACTTATTCAGCGTTGTTTGTGTGTCTGTACCCTGATGGTGGCATATTTAAGTGATACTTGGTATAGGAGTAAACCGGGTATAGTCCATTGCAGCTAACTTTTCAGGAGAGCTAAAAAACTCTGGCTAATTGCATGTGATTGCTTCTAAACCCTATATTTGAACTAATTTTACACTAGGCTATGCCAGAATTAGCTGCTGATAATAAATTCAATAGGCAGATTTCAATGAGGCGAATCTATCGGTGCCAAAAACTCAATTTCAGACATTTGTGGACTTTGCTTCTATGCCACTCACTTGTCAGTTATTTGGTTTATTTTATTTTTGACTAGTACGGCATAGTTGTCTGTTGGTTTTACCATGACAAGGAATTAAAGTAAGGTTTGAACATATTATTGAAAAAACATGATTTTTTTTAT
Source organism: Psococerastis gibbosa (assembly GCA_963971405.1). NCBI lineage: Eukaryota > Metazoa > Arthropoda > Insecta > Psocodea > Psocidae > Psococerastis > Psococerastis gibbosa. Next base: position 29,824,357 of record OZ020484.1, read on the forward strand.
TAAAAAGACCACCTGAAACATCATGAAAGCTTTGGAGTGACCTACCAGTATGCCTCCCCCTCGGCAACGTGCAACAAGTGCATTGAGTCTAAAAGTCCCCCAGAGCTAAAAGCGCCCAACTATGCCATGCTAGAAGAGTTTTATAAGAAGATAAGCAAGATTATACCATTATAATTGAAATTAAAAATCACTATTAGTTTAAGCATAATTTTGTCGTATTTTCCAGTTCGTTACTGACGTTATGAAGCCGCTACGTATCGACGACATTATTGACCAAGAAGTCCAAAACTTGTCCGGAGGAGAACTGCAGCGAGTTGCTCTAGTTCTTTGTCTGGGCAAGCCGGCTGATGTTTATCTTATTGATGAGCCTTCTGCCTACTTGGACTCTGAACAGCGTCTTGTTGCAGCTAAGGTCATTAAACGGTAAGTTCCAATATACGAATTGGGCACTGCTCAGTGACATCAACCTGTCATCTTAGGTAATGTGATTCTTTATGAATAATTCACATGTTATTTACTGGTTGTCATTGCGGAGGGACTATATCCCTAACTATCGAAGTATTTTAAGAATATAGGCTAACGCTGGTGGCCATGCCGAATTCAGTTCAACCCATTCTGAATTCTGAATATAAGGGTATTCTTACTCCGCCAATGGACCTGCACTGTAAGGCTAAGGCTTGAAAAAAAAAAATAATATTACAAATTCCAGGTTAGAGTTAATATGATTGGGCATGGGTCAACGTTGAATGTTTACATTTTATATTGTAATTTGAAGTGAAAAACAAGTACACAAATGGGGATAGCCTTCTTCAAGCTGTCGAAATCATTTTTCTCTTGGAATAAGTTGTTTCGCATTCCTACGGATACGGAAATGCGAAAAATGGACTCCACAGCATGAAAAGTAATTCCATTAAACACATATAATTTTTTTCAAGCCTTAGCCTTGCTTAGCCTTCCATCTACTTCTTAAGAGTCTGTTAGATTCTTGTAAAAAGACGCTATACCCTATGGAAAGTTGTCTTTTGTTTATATTTTGATTTAACCGCGCGGCAAACCGCATGCTACAATATAAAAGGGCCTTAAGGTCCACGCCTTGCAAAACAATGTTAGCGTCGGCGACATACGACGGCATCAAAATTTACATTTCATCTACTTCTATTCTCATTTATGGCTCTACGTATACTTTACTTACTAGTTACTTGATGATCGATAATTTATAGAAATTAGACTTCGTACAAAAAGCGGGTAGAGGGGTGTCCCATTTTCTATTAAACTAAAAATAAACAATACTAAAATAATTTGATTTCAGGTTTATTCTGCATGCCAAAAAGACAGGATTCGTTGTAGAGCACGACTTCATAATGGCTACTTATTTGGCGGACCGGGTAATAGTGTTCGAAGGACAGGCATCGGTCTGCACTCTCGCTCACTCACCACAGTCTTTGCTGGCAGGAATGAATAAGTTTTTGGAATTGCTTGGCATCACTTTCCGGAGAGACCCCAACAACTACCGTCCACGCATCAACAAGGACAAATCTGTCAAGGTATGTATGCGATTGGGTTTATGAAATGGACAACAATCGTATGGAAATTCAATAGTGACCCTCCATCCCTCCAAACAATGCGGCAAAATGCTCTTCCATGATTGGAGAGACCATAATGGCTTCCCCAGAGTGGTTTCCATACCTATCTTATGGAGAGTTTCATGTTATAACCTTGTATTTTTTTTAACATAGTTTATTTCTTTTTTTCTTTGAAATCTAACTTATCAGGCCCAGTACTCACGGACGAGTCTGGGTCGCGAGTTGCTGACGTTTTTTTAAATTTAGCAAATGAGTAGCCACATTGTCAGTTTCTCCGATTTATAAGACTGGCGTGAAGCCCACACAAAGCCAACCTTTATTATTGATTATAAATCATAAAGGAGTCGAATGTTTTGTTTGCAGGACACGGACCAGAAAAGAGCAGGCCAGTACTTCTTTTTGGAAGATTAGACAAAGCGCCACAGATAATAAACATTTATTTATTCCTTTATACAAGTCCAACTGGAACGAAAATAAAGTGCTATAAAACATCAACATTGTCAAATATTTTCCCATAAGGGTCGCGCCTTGTATTCCGCGATAACGTAGACATTCATAATAAGGCTCGGTGCACAAAGGCGATTTCTATGCGGCTGATACGCCGGGAGATCTGTCATTTGGAGCAAATGGGTTGGTGAAAAAACACAGAGCCTACTTCAGAAAATTGCTCTCTGCTAGGCTACGCTGGTGTACGATTTCCTGCCATGTAGAAATCGCCTTTGGGCACTGGGCTGAAAATCCAAGCAACTTCATTCCTTTGAAACAATTCTACACAATAGGGTCCGTCTCGATTTGGACATCAGAGCGGCGTTGCCTGGCGTCACCACCGGGCCATGCGCGCAGTGGAGAATTCGCCCGAGCCCCCACACATCGAGGCAGAGTCTCTACGGAGAGACTCACCGTTTGGTCCCCGACTCCGTAACGCTGAGCCGCGATTGACGCCCTTAGTGTCTTACGTTTCTGAAAACAATAATGAATTTTATTACTAAGACTGGTTCGGACAAGTACAGCGAATGAGCAGCAAGTATGCGAGGAAATGGTTGGAAGTGAGTTCGGGGTGGAAGAGCCATCGGTGGAGAAGATAGTGAGAAGGAGATTGCAATGGTTCGGGCACGTGAAAGCAGTTGACAACAGCAGGCTCGCGTGGAAATGACTGTAGGACACGCGGAGAAGAGAAAGGCCAAGGTAGAGGTACAGAAATCTGATTGACTACGATCTCAGAATAGAGGGACTGGTACCAGGGAGTGTTAAATAATTAGAAATCTACAGACAAAACAGGAGGGAGTGGATGAGGCTCACGTATTACATCCGGGGAGCTGAATATTGATGATGATGCGCACCTACCTCGATAACACCTCTCCACTTATCAGCTGCATGTCGCGCCAGTTCTAAGCGCTTCTGCTTCCGTATTTGATGTTTTTTGTAGGCCATTTCGATGATAATTAATCCTATGCCGCCCACAATGCCTGCCCCCACCAATATGAAAACACCCGCCATGTTTTTGAGTCCCAAAGTGTTGGGTGTCTTTTCATTCTGTTCGCAGTGTTGCAAATTTCCCTGCAGTATCCATTGGTCGTCTAAGCTCTCCATAAAGCCGCCTGAAATGTGAATAAGTAGAAAGATTTTCGTATTTTTCTTGAGTCAATTAAATGCGTTAGGTACAATATTTGGTAATATATTAAAATACCAATTTGCCGGGCCACAGATACTGCCCAATGCCCAATGTTTTTAATCAACGTGTCCTAGGCCCGGAAACGGTAAGTAAGTAGGGCCCAATTACGGTTCTCCAGTCATGATGTAGTAGGGAAAATATGTAATTGACCGTGTATTGGTGCCAACATAGGGGCATTCATGGAAAATTTCGAACATCAATCAAATATCCATTAAAGGAAAACTTAAAAAACAGATACGTATGGAATAAATATTTACGTGGCAATGATGTTGAAAAGAGAGTAGCTAGTCTGGACATCCAGTATGTTCTGTTACAAAAGTTTACTCCATTGTATTGGAAAAAGTTTTAATCTGACTTTTTGGATGCTGCTTAGGTTAAATTATCTGTCTATTGTTATTAATCTTCAAAAGTTTCGTTTCAAAAATCCAACAAATGGCTGAGTTATGGGGGGAACTACAGAGAACACGCCTCTATATTTAAGTGTAGTCACAGCAAAAGTGAAGCCTACCTTCAATTGGATTCCATATTTAGGAATTTTACTACGCATCGGATACTATTTGATAAACAAGACTCACTTTCATGAAAGTCTAGAATAGCTAAGGTGACCGAATCTGTCCACGGGGAACCTTTTTGCAGACCAATACCGTAACCAGAACGTCCGAACAATTCCCCAGCAGTAACAAGCTCGCAGTCTTGAGCAGCCTCGTACTCCAGTCGAGAGCTGTCCCAAATGAAGGCCATTAATTTTCTGAAACAGAAATAACAATTCACACCTCTTCACGACCAGTAGGCTTAAATTTTTCTGTGGAACCTTTCTATCGATCCTTTCTTACATCAGGTATGTTTTAGGTGTTAAATAGAGTAACAAAACCGAACAGGTTAGGTTTTGACCAAAAAATTATTATTTGAAGAAATAATAAATAGCGCAGCATACCCTGCCACTATTAGTGTTGTATCCTATTATATTGATCTGCCCATTCTTAACTATGCAATCGTCCCAATGATCAATTCAGAGCAATGGGATAGGGAAACTTGGAATTTAACCCTAGGACAATTATTGCTTTCCAATTTATACGTAGTATAAGGAAAGCTTTGTGATGGTCGAAATTTTCGATTCCGAGATTTCAACGGATTTACACGTTTTGAGGTCCCAGGAACCCAAAAGAGTGGATTTTTATGGAATTCGGCATATTGGTTCGTAAAAATCATACCTCGGGACCATTTTTTTTATTTTGGGCTAACTCAATTTGGGGTGGTTTTTATTCTCAAAAAACGTCTAAAAAAATTATTTCTCAAAAAAGGCTCCAACTATTTCTTTTAAATTCACATATATTGTAGTCGTTATTAATGTTGACAAAACGCGGGGGGTCGCTTGCCCCTTGATAGTTTGCTTCTGGGGGTAAAAAAATAAAAATAACTACAATTTAATGAAAAATGACTAAAAAATAATTTTTCTGCGAAGCCTTTCTATCGATGATTTCTACCTTCAGTCATGTTTTAGGTGTTAAATTGAGTAACGAAACCGGACAGGTTGCTTTCCCAAAAAACTATTTGGTTTTGTGCAAAAAGTTTTTTTTTTTAAATGATAGAAAATTCACGCTCAAATGGATTGCGTGCCCTGCCATTATTGCTGTGTGGCAATGTGTTGGTGTGACCTATCTAGAATTTATCTCACCTTCAGTGACGTCCCCGAGATATCGGAAATTTAGCCATAGGAAAATTATTTACCATCAAATTACTCATTTTCTCTATCTACTAATTTTGATAAATTGGAAAGCATGTTCGAGTAAACTCGGACCGGTTCTTTATCATGGAACTATTATTGTATTATTATTACAGTAATTGCTAAATAGGAAAGCATGTACTCAAATGGGTTCACTCGTACCGGTTTTTTAACTCTATTGATGAACCCGAAAACATGAAATTTCAATTAATTATACACGAAGCACATCCAATTTGGATATTAGTAGCTCATACTCTGTATGTATACACTTCACTCGAACGAGTGCGCGCGAGGGGTATCGTTCGGCTGCATGGAAGTTGCATTAAGTGTCAGCTTGATCATTATGGCAGAGGTTTCCAAATAATGACTGTCAAAATTAATTTATTCCTCCTTCCACAGCCTCAAAGATATGAAAATGGACAGCAAATACAAGCTGTCTAAAAATGCAGACAATTTACCGACTGATTTACTACTATGCTATAAAATCAATTTAATATTTTTTTCTAATCAGCAATATTTCAGGTGAGAAAATGCAAATTTGCTGCGAAAGCTTGTATTTTTAATAAATTTTTCATTTAGCCATTTTTATATCTTTATGGATGTGGAAGGAGGAATCAATTAATTTCGTCAAATCGACCGAGTCATGGTTTGTTTACAAAATATTTTGAAATCTATGTCTTAATGCAATTACCCATTCTTAACATCTCCTATAGCGTCCTCGGCGGTATCGTAGTTATTCGCTTCCATAGTTCGGTACATGTTGCTGAGTTCAACTTGACGTCTGAAGTACATGTCGACAGCTGATCCTTTTACAGTGGCACAAGTTAAATTTTCCATTGTGTTACGAAGCTGCAAAAGAGAATTTTATTTAGAGTGAAGGCTTACATAGGACAAACTTGCTTTACAAGATAAGCATATGGTCTATTACTCGTCAACTCGTCATTCAGTGCGTTCTCTTCTATATCGTATGACAGGAGGGATTAGGGACACATTTTTTTTTTTTTTTTTTAAAAAAAAAAGGTTAATCCCATACAAACAATTCAATGAATCCGATTAACCTTTTCAGTCGGTCGCCTCACTAAGTTACCTAATAGGTACTTGTGTCGAGTAACGACACGTCTCCGATCGCATGGCGTGTAGACTCGCACATGTATAAGCACGCTACCACCTGGCCATCGAAGTCGTTAGCAAAAGTGTTAGCAGAAGTTTTAAATATCGTAAGAACGTAAGGGTTGATTGTAAGTGTGATATAATGTAACTGCAAAGACTTCACGGCCAGAGTCATATGAAGAACCAGTAGAATCCGGGTTCATGGCCGTGGTTGATTGTAAGAGTGGGAAATTCGCCCAATATGAGAAAGGGGTGTTTCCCCTACCAAGTACCACACCTGATTTAATAATCTAATTTATGGCAATAAGCAAGCTTAGGAGCTATGGGGATTTAAATACGATCATAATAGCTTTTCCAAGTAGCAATATTAATAACCTAGTGTGTTCAAATTATAGAACGACTGAAAGCGCTATAAATTCTAAAGCTAATCAAACTCAATGAACTCTTCAACTAAAAGACAATTTTGAACATACCCTAGCATCGTTAATGCCTGAAAGTTTTGTCTTTGGCTTCTCCAACACGAGGAAAGCAGCAAGGTTGGCAGTGTACGAGGCAACAATGATCATCGCGAATCCAGCCCAAACCATTCCAAGAACACGAGCGGAGAAACTACGAGGAGTGCCTGCAAAGGACAAATGTGATGTAGGGTATGGTATTTATCGTGCAACATGACTGCTACACATGCAGCTATTACCAAATTTCACTTGTTGGGTGGAACTTACATTATGTAAGTATTTACCAGTGGGACGGCGTCTGCATACAGTATCCTGTGGCTTGATGTCGTCGACTTAGGAGCGGGTAAGTTTTAATATAGTATTTAGATTATTTAAATAACTCCCAGGGTAAGTTACTCTTTTCCCATTGATGAATTGAGAGTTGGAAATGAAATTTGGTTTAACCTACCACCACCAGATTTTTTAGGTACTGTAAATAAATAATTTAAAAAAGTAAGCGGCTTAGGTTGTCCACCGAGCTGAGCAGTGAGCATGCTCTACTCTCATCTAGTTAGATTACAGGAACATATTTTGGCGGGTTCAGGTTCACTTTTGGAAATGGAAAACAAACACCACTAACCTTCACCAATGCCACTGTTTAAGAGGACTCCCCAAGCAAACCAAATAGCACTTGATAAGTTGAGCGCGTCCTCCTCAGTGCCATCGGTATTAGCAATCTTGAAACGACCAAATGGTGAGAAGCGGTCGAGCAGGTAGAGCACCAGTGCGACCACGTGGACAGACACCATCACCAGAATCCACAGAGTGTTGCTGAATGGTTGTAAGAATGACACGAGAGTTGATGACCGTGAGGGCTGGAAAAATGAAGAGCGAGAGTTGTGTGTTACTGCACATTGTAATTTTCGATGGCTACTACTATTTCCCAATTGTATGAATCCCCGGTCACAAATAGGCTACATGCTACGAACCCTCTGAAAAAAGGCTCTGTGCACAACAATGGCATAACCAGTAACCAGTACGAATCCTGCACAGTTGCTCAACCAGTACAGTGGGTCAAAAACCAGTACTGTACTGTACTACATGTATTGTCACATTACTCTTATCGCAGCCTTTGCCTTATTGTAACCAGGTTCGCCTCCTTTTTTTGTAATTTAAGGTTTCACATTGTGTCCCTCTGGTTACACCTTTCCTTACCTCAGGTACTGTTTATGCTTCACTTTAGTCCGAATATCATTCGTTCCCTATGACGTAGCCACTCAATAACCGGTTAACCGTCTCTTACACTTACATAATGTTATAAGTCCTGCAAGTGTTTGCATATTCTGATAGGTTCTTTTAGGCTGTCTCTATCAGGTACACAGTTATTGAGACGATCGAACAAAGCAGCCACAGGATGCCTAGTGATCAGATTGTACACTTTTACAACTAGCTGCAATTCGGAGATTCCAGCAAAACCACAATATATGCCATAAGCTATGCCGATGGCCATTACTAGTTAGATGCCCTTTTGTGAGACCTGGATACTTGCGTCGACCCAATACTTCAGAACCGCGCGAATGCTTAATTTATTTTCTCAATCCCGGACTAGTATGCCATTTTGCGACGGATGTTTAGCGTCCCAGATTGCAGGTGGTTTTTAGCCTTCAGCCATACCTTTTTCTCCAAGATAGTGATGCCTTGGTACTTGAACGGCTTGCTAAATTCAATGAACTCGGCCCGTTCGGGGTTGATGGTGAGAGGCGCCACAATCATGTCCGCGCGTTCGGCCACCAGCTCTCCAATTAGTCCGGTCCACTCTTTCTTACCACCAGCTGCAATTGTTTAGATACACTACATAAGCGCAAATGCACCAAAACTGTAGAACTTTTTTTTGCTGCCTCATGAAGTTCTTGTCTACCTGTACCTGGTCATCGCATAGGAGATATTTGATATATAGAATTGTTTTCCCTTATTGATCCTATGATTTAATTATTTATTTCACTTCATTCAACTCACCCGTACTATTCTTAATAACATAATTCCCGAACTGTCCATCCGGAGACAAAGCCACAGAATACGTGAAATTGACAGTCAAAGCAAGCTGTTTGAGCAAGTCGATGCAATATCCACGGCAGCAGTAGCTTTCGTAATCTGAAAAAATTGGAAGCTTTTGAAGTTGCCAAACATGTCAGCACGTGTATATAGTGTTAGCGATTCTGACTTTCCCTGAAAGGCTGTGGACATACGTAGCCCAATCATAAGGCGGCTATTCCACCGACTAATTTGCTTCACTAATCGTGGTGCCGACGTGGTAGCAGACATCATTAATAAGTCTCTGCCATATTTTAAGGAGACTATTATGTAGATACTTAACTTATCTATTATAAATTAAATTATAATATGGTAGAGACTTATTAATGATGTCTGCTACCACGTCGGCACCACGATTAGTGAAGCAAATTGGCCGGTGGAATAACCGCCTTAGCCTAGCTTGCATTTAAATTTATAAAAATAACGATTATTATCTGAATTAATGTTTCCTCGCTTTTATCCCTATGCGACAGGACACGGCCATCTCATGCTTCTGTTTTGAGTTCTTGTGGGATTTTGCTTCTACTTACTTTTCGTTATTTTAAGCATGTTAATAAAAATAATATATTCTTTTATTCTTACCATCTTCCGTAGCATTGAATAATGGACAGGGAATTTCATCAGCATGGCACAGCCCTCTATCACTGACGGAACGCGCATACACGAAAGGCTTCTCCTCAATTGTCAAAATTTTTAGGAATGTCGGTATCATGAAACCTTCAGGTTTTGTATTAGATCGTCCTGGCCACATTATCGCAGATTCGTTCAGGGTCAACTGCATACGGTCCAAATCCTATATAAGATACAGAACTTTACATATAGTCTAAATTTAACTGAAAACATTACTTTCCTGGTTTGCAACGTTTTAGCATAGTGGATGCGGATGATGAATACATTCTCCTGCAATGCGCATTTGTGCTTTCCTATGCAAAGGGAAGGGCTATTTCACATTTTAGGCTTACAAAAAGATGGTAGAGGCATTCGAAAAATGCTGAAATGAAAAAGAAACTACGGAAAAAGGCGGCCATCAGCCAGTATCAAGAAGTAAGGCCCGGTGCAAACGGTCGAGCGCAAACCGGCGGCGTGTTGGGAAATTTGTCATTGGGGCAAATGGGTACTTCAGAAGATTTTTGAAGCTGGCTTAATTAGGCCGCTGACCGCACGGGTTTTCCCATGACACGCCTCGGTGCCAGAAATCTTCAATATGCGTTCAGAAATAGATTTTTTTTTTTTTTTTGGACCAGCCAATCACAAACGCATTGGCTCCAATGCCAAATTTTCTAACACGCCCCGGCGTTGCGATGTTCCGTGTGTACCGGGCCTATGGAGTAAGTTTATAAACAGTGACTTTGCCTACGAGCGACTGTTATTGACTCGAGAATGCGTCAGATTTCGCAAAAACTTTACTACTACTTACATTATAGTTATAATATTTGCCAACCACTTTCATTTTTCTATCGTGTACAACATTAACTATTTCATATTCCGCGTACATCCGATCACCACTCTCGTCAAACGCGACTTTTCCCGTAGCACCATCCGGCAGCACCTGCTTCCTAATGTATCTGAAATTACAAACCATAAATATAATTATGTATAGTGCCCATGTGTTCTGTACTGTGAATTCAAATTGCAGACGCAAGGTACGAAAATAGGAATGAAGAAAAATCAAAAAATGTGGGATTCGAACCCACGACCTATACCTTTCCGGGACATCGTATTACCAACTATATCAATTGTTCGCCTTAACCAAGTTTTGACATGGTTCTCAATTATATATGATGCTCATGCGCAGTTTAGCACATCCGCACAATATTTTTTTTATAACTATCTAATTGAACTGGTCTCCGAGCTACTTAATTGCAGAAAACATCAGTTTTTAACATGAAATTGACAGGTTGAAGAGGCAACCTACACAGGACATTATATCCGAAAATATGGAATAAAGAAAAATCTGTATAACACGGGCTTCAAACACAGAATTTGTCTTTCTGGGACATCCCCTATATTCGGACATAATGCCCTGCGTAGATTGTCTCTTCAACTTACGGTAAGTCAATTTAATATCAAAATGGATACAGTTGTAAAGTGACAAACTTTCATTATCCAGATTATCGACAGATAAAAACTGATACATACTCAAATAAACGTTTTCCAGTCTCCCAAACCGTGCCAGTGTCATCGCAATCTTTGGGCGCCTCAGTGATCGCTTCTATGTTACTCATATCCCTAATAGCGGAAGCTAGGATATATCTGCAACGAGAGAAAAGTAAACTAACAACTATTTCCAGAACTTTTTTTTAGTTAGTAAGAAACCGGTCGGGTTTGCTAGCCTTAACTGCAGCTGTTGGTTGATTGTTACCAGGTTCGCCTCTGATTACCGAAGGTCTTGTTACTAGATCCTAGGTCTAGACCCCTGCATAACTGGATCGGTCCTTAGACCAGTACCATATTTCTCTCATCCGCCGTTCGAGTCTATCCTTTTCCAAAACAGCGCCGCCATTGCGCTTGGCCATCACATTAAAAAATGACAATGGGGGCAGCAGTTTCGTCCTCCTCAAAACACATTCGACAGGTTGGGTCTCCTGTGTACAGAAACACACTGCTTACTTACTAGCCAAGGAGTGGAGTGGAGTGGTCGGTCCTAGCTGTAGAGCAATTTGGTGACGCGCTTATTACGCGGTCACGAATCTTATGTCTTTCATTCACAGTATGCTATATAACATGATGTAAAGGTCCATCAAACATGAATAATGTAATATAGCCTATGATGGATTCGTAAGAGAAAATCGGACAACATCAATATCTGTTATCTTTATACAACCCTGGGACATTGAATTTGGACCACCTTACATTTTAACAGTGTTAATGTAGCTAAGGTATTAGGCCTAAATTCAATAAAAAATGTAAAACCTTCGCATTTTGGGGTGATACTTAGCTTGCCATAGCTTCCTCTTAACATATAGCATTGGTTATTCACTAATTCGCAGTATGGATGGAGCACATGGACATCAGGGAAAACATGCTTATAGTAAGTAGGCATCAATATTGGGACAAGCGACCTAAAACAGTTGTGAAACTGGTTTTTGGTTTCAAGAAGAAACTAGTATGGGCTGCATTTACATAGAAAACCGACTGACAACTGAAATATTTTGTTTATACGGGTAGTAACTAATGATGTAATTCTTATAGCAATTTGACAATAGCTCCAATCAAGTGTACAGTATGGCTTCGACTGTCAAGAGCCGAACCAATTTGTCTTCTGCCACATGGTCGGTACGGTAGTCGATTTTGATTGTATTTACACTTCAAAACCCCTCTCAAATACCTTAAAAGACAATCGAAAGAGGAGAAACCTTGTAGGTGTATAAAATCAAATATCACACGAAATATACATAGATCGTAGAGTTGTTAAAAATAGTATATTTTTTAGAAGAGATGCTCCTCAACATTTTAATATGCGCCTGTTTCTAACGCAGATTCAATGAACGGAATTGAATTATACGTTAATGGTTCTGCCTAATCAGGGTAACGGGGCTAGAATTCTACGCCATTTCCCCCTTGCCCAATTTTGTGGCAATTTAACCAATCAATCACTCACATGCTGTCCTGTATGTGAGCTTCTTCGTTGGTGGCATTGACTAGTCTCAAGCCGAGGGCCCCTTCCGGAACATTCCGTGCTTCCAAGACTTGTTCCGTGACGATCCATACGTAGCCAGACTCTGTCATGTTCAGTAGGGCCGCGTCCCGAAATATTACTTCGGCGTCTTGTTTGCTGGAATACCAACCTCATCATAAATAGCGGGCAGATATCAATGAAAAGGAAGGAGTAGACAAAATTCCTGCGTAACACCCGGCAAACATAAGTAACGATGATAATAATGGTAATGATAATAAATATGGAACAGTGGCTGATGGAACAAAGAAAGAGAGAAAGAAAGAAAATTATCTTTATTTTCCATGTGGGCGAATTTTGGGCCTTTCGGCCCACTCTTACACTTAACCCACAATTTTGTTACAAAAATATTACAATATTATTATAAAAACAAATAAATAAATAAATAAATAATGGTAAAAATAATGAGGTATGTACGGACGCAACATTCACTCAACATTCGCTCCTCATTCATATCGTTGCATGAGAAAACTATGACATGCCACCCTGAAACTTTCCAAACTATTATCATCTCTGGTGGGATCAGGCAGTGAGTTGAAAAGTCTCGCCGCCTGCACAGCAAACGAAGCGCCCTGAAGAGTCCGGTCGAACAGAAAGTGTACATTGAAACGTTTCGGTAAGAGATTCGGTGGACGTCTTCAATGGCATTACATAGTCTGCGCGATTCAATTTTCGAAGTCTACGCAGAGCCACTGAAGATAGAATAAGTTAATATTTATTTTATTGAATATATCGACTGCAACTCTTGACGAAACGTTTGAAAGTCAACTGGCAAATCGATCACGGTCCTATCTCAACGTCTGATTCTGGCTGAGGAAGCATTGGAAATTATATTGAAGCAGTAGCTTATTTATAGTAAACCGCATTTAATAGTAATTGGAGTTATATTGATGAAGCTAAGCGAAATTGTTTCCCACTTTCAATAATGCAACTTCACATACTCAGTGGGCCTTTTTTTTAGCTATTAGATATTTAGCTTATTAAGCGCGAAAACGATCCGTAGGAAAAGCATAGAACAGCTTCCCCTCTAAGCTGATTCTATTCATGTAATCACCATATCCGTACAATTCATAACACTAAACAACTTGTGTGTGTTGGCATTTTAAAATTGCAAGAATTTAAAATTGCTTAAATGAAGCATTATTGTATAGAATACAGTAGGTAATTAATTTTTGCAGCCTCTGTGAAACCGTCACTACAATACCCGAAGGGAAGATCTTCTCGTTATACCTACTCATTTAACCCAAACCATTCATGCCTCCTTCCTCCTCTCGTCAGTTCTCCAATGAAACTCCCTCCCCACCCATATGAAAGAATCTCCCTCTCTTCCAATTTTCAAAGTTCGCTATCGGGAGCATCTAATTAGGCTAATACACTAGATTCGCCAAGATCTGACATTGTTTCGCTCTCCATGTGTGAATGTCTCTGCACTTTAGTGTTTTATTAGTAATAATATTGTACCTATGTAACACTATTTAGCTAGATAAATCAACTCTAGTTGATTGTAAGAAAGGGCCAAAGGCCCTAACTCCGCTATGGGAACCTAGTACAATAAAGAAACTATTATTAGGCGCCCATTCCATTGACCGGCTATTTCCAACAACGGTGACGTGGTAGCAGACATTCAAGACTTAGGTAGCGTTTCCACCGACCTCGCATTGCAGAATGCAAATGACATTGACGGAAATTAGAATTTTTCTTTTTATAGAAATCTATTAAAATGTTTGTACTTAACATATCCCATGACACCATTTTTTAATATTAGTTTGTTTGTTTGTGATTTTACTGTATGATCATTGATCAATTTAAACTATGGCATAAAGGAAAATAAACATTTCCGTCAATTCTGCAATGCGAGGTCGGTGGAAACGCCACCTAAGTCTTGAATGTCTGCTACCACGTCACCGTTGTTGGAAATAGCCCTAGCCGGTCAATGGAATGGGCACCTTATTATTATTATTAGAATCAATGTAAAATAACATGTCACTCTTAACCCATAACCACCATGTCGTTTTATATTGTCACTTTAATAAGTTTTTGCTATAAAAGGTTTCAATTACAATTTGAAAAATTAACATACCTTGCATACATGAGATAGACTCGTGATTGGGCACTTTTTAAAACGTTCAGTTCATCAACGAAGGAGTCCAGTCCAGCTTCAAACTCGTTCACCGACTCTACCTGCACATGAAAAAGGAAAAGCTTTCTTTTTATAGCATACCAGTATTAAACACATATTGTAACTACAGTACCAAATGTATTTATTTATCCATCTGACAACAACCGCAACGTATAATACGTGGATAAATTTAAGTCTTGATGCCGCAATTTCCTATGAAGTAGAATGAGTTTCTTGCATTTAGGGGATTAGGTTTCCCCCTTGGTAGAACGTTTTAAAAATAATAATAAATAAACAACAATAAATTTCTAAAAATAAATAGGTAAACACCCAATGCTTGGCTTATACACCAGACTTAAAATCGATTCAAAATGGCGGATGACAATACCTGTCTAATATAGAGCCCTAAGTTATTATAATCAGTATAGTATAATAAAAATATTACATAAAAAAACATAAATCACATAGAACATAACCAGTTTCGACTAAATATCATTGTCAAGTGTGAGGATTATATAAAAAAAAACACTGACTTTTTGTTGTTCTATTACTAAGCCAACCTAGCGGAGTTAGGGATATAGGCTATAAAGGGATATAACTAGGATGACCCGGGACCGCCTGCTTTGCATGCCCTTCGAAGCATGGCCAGAAAATGTAGCCAGTGTGAGACTCGAACCAACATCTTTTCGGGTGAAAGTCTGAGTCTGTACCACTACTCTACAGGTCCTGACTTAGTCGAAACCGGTTGTGATTTATGTGATACAATTACAAAAGGCTTTCACGGCCGGAGTTACGTGATGGGATGAAACGCCGTGGTCGTTCTGAGCTGATGGGGAGCCTCCAAGATACAATTATAGAAGTCTACGCAGTTCCACTGATGATGTCAACCGCAGATGTTGACGAAACGTTTAGAAGTATGCTTTCAGAACGACCACGGCCTATCATCCCGGATTCTACTGATTCGTCATGTGATTTATGATTTTTATGTACAATTTTTACTACGTTTATACTGATTACAATGAGTTCAAAGTATTACAAAGTTACAAAGGAGACGATTTCATAGTTCTAAATAGGAGAAATGGGACATTCCACGAAAAATACTTTTGGAATTTCTCATGGTCTTCTTTGACCAGTCGTTGAAAAAGACTTGGCTGGTGTCACCAGACATTCAGACAGCGAATGTCCCATCTCTCCCATACAGAACTTTGAAAAAACTATTTAATTATGTGCTTACGATGACTTTGATTTCCACATCGTCCTCCAAAGTCAGCGATGTGGTCTGGAAGCGCCCAATAAGTGACCGTCCGTCAGTGTCTGAGCTGTGAATGAAGATTACTTTGACGTAGTTTAAATGCTTCAACAGCTCCACCCATACGTCAGCTTGGTGAGAATACGGCGGAACGGTTCTAAGGAAACTTACGTGGATATTCTGAAATGAAGACAAAAAAACGGCTGAAAACTTTCATGCGCATGGATGATTATTGTGGAATAAATAGCGAGGGGGGATTAGAACGATGAAAAATATGGTAATAATACCGTTCCAGTGTTTATAATGAGTGCCAAAATGTAGAGGAACCTGGCATCTACAAGATTAAACATCGCTCATGCACGAGAAAAGTGACACATTTCTAAATATTGACTTTTGAGATAATTCAAATTTTAGTTCAGACCATTTTTTAGTTTTTACTTGTAGTACTATCGAGGCACTTAATACTTTTGAGATGTGACAGCTTACTTGAAAGAGAAGTGTAATTACCACGTCAACGCCTGGAGCTCATTCCGAATTATGTCAGTATTGCCAAACCCGAAGTAGTCAAATTTCACAATGGATCAGTGACAAAACGCAATCTTATGGAAACAAATTAAACTAGATATGTGACACTACATTCATAAAATTCGCTATATTTTCCTCCTACATTTTTGTATAAATAACTCAATTTTGCAATTTTCTGAAATGTGTCACTTTTCTCGTGCATGAGCGACATTTTAATACGCCTATGATTAAATATTATCGGTGAACTTGGATTTCGTTCAAAAAACGGAGTGTCCAGTTGTATATTACTATTATTTTTAATAGGGGAAATACATTACAAAATGCGCAGCACTTTATCCCGGCTATTGCTACTAGGTTGTTAGCACATTGTTACACACAGCTACCTCTTCGGCACAATGGCATTTTTTATCAATCAATCCAAAGCTTTAGGATTGGGAAAATCGCGGCGGTCGAAAAAATTATCAGGAACATTACTTACAAACCATAGATATGAACTATTATTACATATATTGTATATATAAATATATTCTTGCATTCTTGGCAATCTTTTGCATCGAATGATGGGAAATGGCAGAATCGGATTCAGCACCACCAGTACATAAAACCTGAAGAAAAAAAAATCGATGGCAACGGAACGTTCCCATCGGAATTGGATAGTGGCTACTAATGATACAATAGGGGTATTCACTGCGTTTTGATTTCCCTAAATGGAAAGTTGGAATAGAACTCCACGCAGACAAATAATGCCATAAGGAAATGCATTTCAAAACATTCTTCACTTTCCTACTTGGTTGGGAAGACTGAGCCGTATTTGTTGTTGTTTTGCATTTGAATTTTGGTTTTTATTTTATTTAAAAAAAATTCGCTCTGCGACAGAAATTAATAAACAAAAAACAACAGAAGGAAACATATGGCAAGAGGTGGAATGCAGCAGATGTTCATAAGTTAATAGCCGAAGGCAATGAAACTTTGGAAGTAAGTTAGGTTAGGTCGGGTAAAGTCGGAAACGTAGAGATACACGTTTCCATGGCAATTATTTTTCTGCGTAGAAAAACTGGAGCTCTATTCCTACTTTCCCTTAGGGAAATCGAAACGCTGTGAATACTCCTAATAAGAACAGACAGTTGGCTGTATTTAGATACATATTAAAATACGGCAGTCTTACTGACCTTATCGGAGAAAGCAGAATCCCTTGACGAAATACCGATGACTGGAATGTGATAAAACCCACTGGTATAGGAAACCGCTGCAGGAGACAAGTCACCGGTAAGGGGGTGCGAGACGACTACGGCATACACCTGCATTGCAATCAACACAATTAGCATGTAAGGTGTCTGTGGCGACATTCAGAACTTTGACCGGACACGACTAGAGCTCTATATAGGAGTGATGGGACATTCGGGCCCACATAAATTATTTTTTCAATCCTGGGGCCAACTACTACGTCTTTTCAATGGCTGGTCATAGGAGACGTGGTGACAGAAATGCAAATATATATTTTTTGGCGGGAAGCAAATATGCCATCTCCCATCTATAGAACTCTAGACACGCACGACTATCTGTAGTCGCCTAGTAGTAGTGGAGTCGACTCACACGGACTGACTCCGATGGTTAACCAGTGGAGTTGACTTCACGACGACTTGCTCGGCTGACTCCAATTAGTCCAGTCATTGCAAGTGCGCTTAGAATAGGGCGCTAGCGGACTCAATACGGCTGGTAGAACATCATATCCTTATTTGTTCGCAGCTGCTTTTCTCCACATCGTCAGATGAATACCATGTGCCTTTAAAGTCTAACTGTTGATAGTTCTTATTACATAAATGAACGACATTTCATGCAACAGCATTGTTTACTTTTGGTAAGGCAAGTATGCGGCTGAGTCACTCAATTAAGCAAACGTAGCGGTAGCTTAGGGGACAGTTTGGTATTGGGAATGGAGCTACTGGTATGACGATGCATCTAAGGCCCGGTACACACGGACGATTCACACGTCAGTGACTTACTGAGGAGTTGTCATTTTAGCAAACGGGTACCTAGTTGGAAAACCACCCGAGTCAACTTCAGAAGATATCTGAGACTGGCGTGAAGCCGACCTGATGCAGGTGCACGGTTTTCTCCTCTATATGTTCTGACCACGCCAACTCATAGAAATCGTCTGATGTAGACTGTGATTTTGCACCAACCATTCATCAAGCCCATTATCTCCCCTTGCTAATATCTATACTGCAAACATAAGCTGATCAACTTCTGATGACTAAAATTAGTTAAATGCACATATTTCCACAAAAGTGCACGCCATATCGCCTCCAACGCTCACTAAAACATGCAAATAGTTCACCTGCTTTTGAATGAGAAGCTTGCAAACACTGAGCGCAGTACGAATTGGGTTCCGGTCGATTTGAAAAGTTGTTGAGTGGAATGACCGACCTTTGGGCACTATGCGATCTATGTAGTTTACTTTCTGAAATAAAAACAAATAGGTTCCGTTGATATTTTAATACGGTGCACATACATGAATAATTAATGTCCTAGTCAAACTTCTACAGAAAAATTAATAACTGGAAAATCTTCTTATTAGATGTGATATCGAACAAGAAGCTCAACAAGCTTTGTCCGCGCAAATTCAAGTGGGAAGCATTATAGGAAAATCCGAAACCATTCTCCAGTCAATAGGGGCCATCATTAGAAGTACTAACCTTAACTGTGTTCTGAAAATACCGCTCGCTGGTTTCATTACTTAAAACTCCTCCGATTCGATACTCGTTTGGATTATCATCATTCTTATTTTCTTTGCAGTTAGCATAATTGTTGAGAACGATAATAAACAGGTACACGAATGTCGGGGCGAGCATGGCGCCCGTACGGTCCCCGAGATGTGTTTCTATGACAACTTCACCTCACCTACTGGACCGCATCGATTTCCAATGCACTGCGACAGGGTACCGGGCTTGCGCAGTAGAACAAAATTAATAGAAAGGCTAGGGTTGAGGAACAGGAAGAATGAAAGAGAAATGTACATGTGCCTATTTTGATTGATATATAACATATAATATAATAAGGGGAAACGGGGCAGTCACTTACATTTGGTAAAGTGGGAAAAACCGGGAAAAACAGAAATAAAAATAAAATAAATAAACGCTTATGGCATATTATGTTTATTTGTTAAGAGACAATCGGAACCCCCCCCCCCCCCCCCTGTTTTTGGAATAAAATCACAATAAATATTATTCGTAGAGCTATCAATTAGAATAAATCTTCGTCTAAATTTTGATACATTGGAGTCTGTGGCCGTCACTAACACAAGTTGGCCACAGTCCTGCGACTTGACAACATCAGTAACCGTTAAAATAAAGAGGCACATTTTATATACTTTTTGACACCTTATTTATTGCTCTAGGATAGATATTTGTGGTGAAATTAGATTTTTTATACACGCAAGAGTAACAAAACCGAAAGGTTGCTTTCACAAGCACAGTTTTGGCATTGAATAAACATTTAGTCTTTGAAGAAATAATCGAAAGTTTATTGTCGGAATTATTGCAAAATAATAGTTTTCTTTTAATGTTAAATTTATAAATTCTTTCCAAGCTATGGTGGACTCGGGCCTAAATATTTACCGTACAGTACATGTGCCATTTCAGCTGTTTCCTCCCGTTTATTCTGTGTTTACATCACTTAGGCAGGGTACACACTGACGATTCGAACGACGATTACTCGCTGAGACATTTGTCAATGTAGCAAATGGGTAGTTGGAAAACAACAGAGTCAACTTAAGAAGATATATAATATGATGAAGCCGACTGCACGCTGGTGCACGGTTTTCCCATCGATACGCCCAGGACACGCTTCAGCGTAAAACACAATCGGAAGTGAGTTCAGGAATTGAAGGTTTATTTTCAATAACCAATACCCTTGTTCCCATGAAAAATTACTATGTAAGTCACCGGCACTCGAATCCGTGTGTAGGAGACCATACTATCTAGCTTATATAAAAACTGGGTTATGTTACGCCATGCAGGTGGGTCGAGGGATATCTGCAGTGCAAAAGATAATGTAAATCATCTTTAAATTTAAGAATAGATTGGATCACCTAAAGTAGACCAAATTAACCTTTTTGAATTACTAACCGTTTCTATATTTCAATTTTCACGTTTTGTACTGTCTCGTTATGCTCCTCAGCTAAAGAACCACTCTTCATTTGACCTTTTCGATAAATATCCATTATAGAAGTCAATACCTTTCAAGCGTTTGCCACCAATATTCATACTGTCAACAATAACATAGTTAGTTTTACAAAATATTCGCAGCTCCTGAGTCGAACGGAGCCACCGCACAGCACCTGGTCCTAATAATTTATTATCAGGTTCAGTTCCTATCCTCATTCCTTTGATTTTGACTGTTTGTCCATGCCAGGTCGTTCGTAACACTAGAAAGCCATATAAAGCTCTGTACAGATTGAATACTTGCTCAGCCGTTTGTTCCGTCCAGTTTACTATGGATAATTCAGGCTTAATTCTTGGAGCTAGAAAAAGGATTTGCATAAATTAGACGGCAGTACTGTTTATATAGTTGCATGAACGACATGTCAACAACCTAAGGCAGGGATTCCACCAACGTCAATAGTGATATTAAATGTTTTTTGACGTGGTAGCAGACATTTTTAGACAGTCTAAAACTGTCTGCTACCACGTCAAAAAACATTTAATATCACTATTGACGTTGGTGGAATCCCCGCCTAATGGGTTCAGTATTGGCCATGTAGCTCATGAACCATAAGTGAACTGAGATGTTGCATCCGTTCATACAGATGAGCTGAACAGTAGTTGAATTTACCAATCAGTTCTCAATTCAGTTGGTCACGTCAACAGGTCGAAAAATTGAACAAAGTAATGTTATAAGCTGCCAGTATTGCTATGAGACAAGAATGAATAAAAGGAAGCGGCAGGACGGCTAAATCTCTTTGAAATACCCTACCTTCTACCCTGGTCACTTCCGAAAAAGGTCATCAGATCATGGTTAAAAAAAAGTGTTTTAGTTGGTAGATTTGTTTTTGAACCAACAGTCAGTATAATTCACCATAAACCGGTTTTCAGGTCACCCGTTCAAAAAGGACTGCTTGAATTGGCTGGTCTTTGCCATTTGCAGTTCATCACTTGAATTGATGAACGGATTCAGTAACATTTGGGTGGACTACAAAACACAACGTTGTTTTAGAACTATGATTGAACAATGTTCCGGTACCCTAATAATTATTCAATTTTTCCGTCATAAGAACCTTCTCCTGACAATAACAAACACACAAAAAAAAGAAGTGAAACCGGTCCAGCCGTTCACGCGTGATACCGTGACAAAGGGAAATAGGGATTCATTTTTATGTATAGAGATTAAATTGAGCTCACCATACGTTGCTAATGAATCACACTGCGCTATACTGCTTTCCAGACACTCTGGTAATGTGGCTATGGTTTCAATTAGACAGTTTGCGCCGATGCTACCTAATTTACTATGAAGTGAAGGCATCAACTCATCTTTATCTGTAAACATAATATCATAGCTTGTTTGAAATATTCAATTACTATGAAAAATTATGACAACACCCAATCAACACGAGAATAAATAAATCTAATCAAATATAAATATAATGATTTTTACAGTAGCATTACATCATTATAAAGACAATATCTCTTCAAAAACCTTTTGTAATGTGACAATCTACAGACATACTGGCACACCTGTGCATATCCAGGAATTGGACGGGGTAAGTGCACCTATGTTACGTCCAACTCCGCAATTCTACAACACTCTCTCAGGTGGCTTATTTTTGTTACTCTCAATACATGATTGTAACTTGTGACACGGTCTATCCGGCTGCAACTTATCAAGAATCTTAATATGTGTTTGAGTGAAGTATGTCTCTCGTAGAATAGTAAGTACCATGATCGGACTTGTGGCTGTCTCTAGAGTCTAGACATCGGAGACCTGTCGTAATATTCGCCGGCATTCAGTGAAGTTTAGTTTTACAATGTTTGCAAGTGAATAATGTAAAAAAAACTGCCATTCTCATAATTTGGATAACTTACCTATATTGCATGTCTCTTGCATTATTACATCACCGGTGTCAAAGTGATGAGGTTTAATTCTCATTATTGAGATTCCCGCCTCTGAATCTCCCATCATAATTGCATGAATAATTGGGGACGCTCCCCTCCATCTAGGCAGTAGGCTAGCATGTACATTGATCATGCCACTAAAAAATAATAATTAACGATGCGGCATGGAATTTAGTCAAAATAAGAATTTATAATGAATAATTGAATAAAACAAGGCCGTGACTACTTACAGCGGAAAAGCGTCAATTATTTTCTTAGGTATTAAATAGCCAAATGACACTACTACACCAACATCATAAATGGTTGGCGAATTTAACATTGGAGGCCATTTCCGAACTTTTAAATTGTTTTCCAATGCAAAATGATAAACAGGATTAGGCTTTGTAGTTACTGTCGTGACTATTTCCAGGTTGTTGACAATTTCCTGAGTTTTCCTGGAAAGAATAATAATAGCGTTGCAATAATTACTAAATAACGTTTAAAGTTATACAGAAATTACCCTGACTTCAGGCTAGACGAGTTCCCGGCCAGACAATTATGCGGTACCCCTACTTTTCTGATAATTCGAAGCCTAAAACTGCGACTCTTCGCCAAGGTGAATATCCCAGTTAATAATGGCTAATCTAAACTTAAACTTAACTGAACTGGTCTCAATTCTAAATAAATCATTGTTGAACAAGAAATTGAAGTCAGTTAAATTTGCCGGCAAAGCTAAGTGATAATACTATATTAATGTTATCTCAAATTTTATGACGAGTTAAATATGCGGTAGTTACTATTTTTGATCACTATTGGGGTAGTAGTAGTAGCATGGTTTGACCATAGAATAGGTTTGACACAGTCCCAGGCCACAGTGTGGGCCCATAGGACTCCAGTGGACCTCCTGATTATAGTGGATTCCGAACCACTTGGGAAACACAGTGAAGTCACACTATTAGTTCGGAGGGGACCAGGAAAAGTCCTACCATGTTTCCCTACCGGCACTGTGCACACGACCAATTTATCTGCAGTATGAACCTGCTCTGGGCGGCCGGCTACTATTGGGGTAAATCTTTTTCATCTTTTTACTTCAAAACTTCACGTCGGCATGGCAGTTTTGGCTACTACTTTTTTTGGAGTCTAGGACCTTAAATGTAGGCTTTCACATGAATTCTACATACCAACAATGATGCAATTTCTTGAGAGAAAATAAGGAAAAGTCATCATTTCCAAAAAAGAGAATGCTCCATGACTTTCTTCTGACTTGAATCTTCACTAAGCATTGCTTAGAAGAATAGAAGCTGCATTTAATTTGACGGAACATAACTATATATAATTTCTATTTACATAGTAAAACTTTTAAGTCAGACATATTTATTTATATTTTTTTTACGGCGCACGCCGCACGGACTAAACGGAAACGGACTAAAAAAAATAAAAACTCATGTTAAGTTCATTGTCTTCAAAAAATTTCGTAATTTTAGCAATTGAAATAACAAATTTAATATAAAATGGAACACTCCATTCTTATTTTATATAAAAAAACACTGCAATTACTTTTTCTTACCTTAAACGTTATTATAATCCTAAATGCAACCAGTAGCCTATGTACTGGATTTTGATCATAGCATACCTACCTACGGAAACGATCTATATTCCCTAGATTGGAAATTAACCGTTATCAAATGGCGGAAGGGGCGGAGCTCTAGCAGACGAAATAGTCTCCACAAGAGAAACATTAAAATTTAGTGTTCAGCTTGTGGAGACTATTGCACACTTTAAAAGCTAAGCATAGAATCCTAGTTTTCAAGCATTCCTGGAGACCTTGACGTGTAAACAAAACATAAAAATAAAATGCCCGCTGTACTGCCAATGCGGGCTTTTTTTAACGATGTTTCTTTTAAGTAATTTGCTGCTGAAGCAAATAAAAATGGTATTGAATGTAACTCAGTTGTCAGATAATACGTGTAAGTACCTTATTTTACTAGTATTGGCCCTATAATGCGTCATCGTCTGTAGTTTCTAAACCTAACCTAACCACTTCACCAATTTATTGTTGTAGTGATTTGTAAACATAGTGCAAATATCTATTGGCGTGAAATATCTTCAGCAATCAGTCTACGCATTGCACCTTACCTTACTGTTTTGTTTAATGCAAACATGCATTACAGTACAATAACTTAATAATCATAATCAGCCTGATGCGAAGGCAAACATGAATGAGGGAAATCATAGCTAACTTATGCTAATTTCATTTCACTTCTACCCGCCACCTGAAGTACTTATATAATTATGCAGTTAAACATTGCTTAACTTGAAGCTAGCCTATAATATTATGAAATGGGGTTTAACATATTTTACTGTTTCAATAATTATATCAATGGCATCTCTACCAATGCATTTAATTAGGTCTAACGCTGAATCCATAATGGGTTGCTGTCTGCCAGCCTCGGACACAAAGTACCTATATTCTACTTGAATATATTGTTATCATAACCTATATTTTATAATTCTCTTGTAGGTAGGGTATGTACAAGTTAACATCATTTCCATTTATTGAACGTAACATTAATTAATGTTTCAAATTTGTTTGTTTTTTATTTGAGAAAACTATCTCGTTCAGAAAGAGTTGGTGGAGAACCCAAAAGAACAGCCTCCCCAGGATGGGATATTAGCTCCTATCTACACTAAGGATCATCCCACGACAGGGTTCAATAAACACTTTGTACATGCCGATGACGCAGCTGTTGCAGCACAAGACAAAACGTTCGAGGCGGTTCAGCACGAGTTGGAACTGGCCCTTGGTACCCTAGCTTGTAAGTATTATAAGAACAACTTACTGAAATCAAATCCATCTATTTTCATCTCCGCAATAAGCAGTCTGACAGAGACAAGAACACTGAGAATCTCTGCACTTGGGTTTTGCTTCTCAGCGGGAGAATACGCAGTTCCTGCGCGCACAACTCGGTTCATGCCAAAAGAGGTGGATGTTGCTCTAAACGAAACGGTGCGAATCATAACGGGCTGTCTCAAACCTACACCGCTGAGCAAGATGTACCCAATAGCTGTAATTTGCTCCCCCAACAATCAGACGAGCCACAGCTGCTGCTGCTATAGAGAGGTTGAAACAGACGATCTGTATGAAGCAAACGTCAAAGCCGTCCAAGCTGCTCGATTTTGGACAACCCACTTATATACTCGTTTTCATGGACACGCGAATATATATAAAGTTCAGACTATGAAACGCCTACCCCAAATGCAGGCTGAGTCAGTTGTCGCATCATTAGCAAACTCGGCAATTAGGTACTACAATGCCCTGCCCATCAGCCTTACTAATAAAGAGTTTTCAAGGAGAAGGAAGGAATGTCCACTCTACAGCTTGGACGAGTTCAGGGAACTAAGTAATAATCTCACATATCAAACATTTAACAACAGTTATTTGAGACAATCATAGAAATATTTACTATAGCATACTGATAATAGAATTTCGGTTTGCCGACGAGAACTATTCATTTGGTAGTTCCAATAGAATGTTTGGTTATTGTTTTAGGCGCGCGCTGTCGCACCAAGCCCATTCTGGATGCCAGTTACGCAGTTACGTGCGACGAGGTGCATGAAGTATTTCTCAGCGTTTTCCAACCAGCCTAGCATTGGGATTTCCACATTTCCAACGAAGGCAGCATAAGAGCAAGACCAATTTCAAGCCTTTTATAACAAGTCAATTGAACAAAGGCAGGTAGCCTTACGTTGTCTGTAGTGTTAATAGTCATGAGTATGCGACATGGCTCTCATAGTCATGAAATAATTAGGGTAGAGCCCATTGTCAGCGGAAGGGGGTGACGTTTCGGGAGTGGGTGCTACTCCCAGCATCAGGCTAAGTCCTGATGGTTTCAATTGCTCTTGTATTCTACTATGATTTATTAAGTCAATCCGATCCCCTTCAGGATTTTCCTCGCCGAGGGCCGTGGTCGAGAACTTGCATTTCGATCGGGAGAACGGTAAAATTTAGTTTGAATCCTCGAGGGGATGGGATTTACTCAATAATTTTTTTTTATTCTTTTTTTAATTCAGAGTAGAATACAGGAGCAATGAGTCAGTTGGTCAGAAACCTAACCAGTCCTACTAAGGATGATGATGGGAGTAGCACCCACTTTCAAAACTTCACCCCCTTCCCCTGACAATGGGCTCCGCTCTAACTATTCGATGACTATTCTTTAATGACTATTAACAAACAGGCAATGTAAGTCCAACTAACCCTATGTTAAATAGTATTACACCATTGCCATTAACCTTTACCAAGTCAAGACCCTAACCAGGCTGTAGCGCCACTGATTAAGGTAAAATAATTTATTATATGATAAATCTCTAAACTATTGACTCTTTATTATAAATATGAATAAGACTGCATTAAATTTTCCAAAGGTAATAAAACAAAACAGTAGGTAAGTAACGAAAACAATTCTCATGGTGTATTAACGAAGACTTTCACGGCCGGAGTCTAACAAGGGGACAGAAGAATCCGGGCTAATAGGCTGTGGTCGATTTGAAAGTAGGCTTCCAAACGTTCCATCAACAACTGCGGTCGACATCTTCAGTAGCACTACGTGCACGTACACTTTAAGGATGTATCGCGGAGGTATGGACTGACGGAGAGGTAGTCTTTCCATACGGCTCATTAAGATTTTATACTGATGGGTCAAAAATAGAAAACGGAGGTACAGGGGCGGGGGTTTATGGGCCACGACTCAACTTAGTCATCCCCATGGGATCCCAACCCACAGTCTTCCAAGCCGAAATACATGCCATGCGGCGCACTGCATTAAACGTGCTTACCGCCACAGCAAGATATTCATTATCTCCGACAGCATGGCTTCCCTACTTGCGCTGGACTCGAATTGCTACGAGTCCAAGCAGGTGTGGGAATGTGTGCTTGCACTCAACGCATTGGGGGTGATGAATAAAGTCACCCTCATGTGGGTTCCAGGACACGCCGGGATCAAAGGCAATGAAAATGCCGACGCCTTGGCGAGAGAAGGGAGCGCGCTACCCTTCATTGGGCCTGAACCCTTCTGCGCCTTCCCGAGAAACCGCCAAACCCTAGAGATTGGCCTATGGGAAGAAAAGAGAAAGGAAGCATACTGGAAGTCTGTCACAGGCCACAGACAATCCAAAATATTCCTCACTCACTCTAAGAGCTATACCGCCAAAGCACTGAACCTCAGCAAGCCTGAACTTAAGGTACTTACAGGTGCACTCACAGGACACTGCCACGTGAACTACCATTTAAAGAACATGGGTAAAGTCTTGAATGACACCTGCCGATTCTGCAAAGAAAAGGCTGAGACTGCTGAGCATATCATCTGCTCGTGTCCGGCAGTAAAGAACAGACGACTGCTAGCAACGTCCTCTTGGTTTCTATCACCAAGGGAGGCTTGCCAGTTGGCCCCTGGGCAGTTGTGCAGGTTTTTACGGGACCTGCTGACTGACCAGGACTAAAAGTACGGGGATTCACAATAGATCTTTAAGGTCAAAGTGAGCCAAGCTCAAGTAGCAGCATCGCCCCATTACTAATCTAATCTAATCGCGGAGGTACCGTAGCAACTGACAGATAGACCGGTGCAGGTGTGGTGGGCAGGCGCTCTCGTTTCTGGTTGGCGTCATTCTCTTTGTTGCTGTTTTGTTGAGGGCTGGATACCATATTTACTTTTAATCCTTCTTCCTTTCTGTTAAAAGTTTTGCGGATGTTTATAAATTTCTATGGCCTCCCTGTGTAGTCGGGGGTGGTACGATCAGAAACTAGAGCACCTACGCACCGAACCAACCATACCTGCACCGGTCTGTCCGTCAGTCACTACGGCACCTCCGCGATACAACCTTAGAAGTGTACGTGTACGTAGTGCCATTGAAGATGTCGACCGCAGTTGACGAAACGTTTGGAAGTCTACTTTCAAATCGACTACGG
Organism: Psococerastis gibbosa; assembly: GCA_963971405.1. Classification (NCBI taxonomy): domain Eukaryota; kingdom Metazoa; phylum Arthropoda; class Insecta; order Psocodea; family Psocidae; genus Psococerastis; species Psococerastis gibbosa. Next base: position 29,852,590 of record OZ020484.1, read on the forward strand.
CCTATTAGCCCGGATTCTTCTGTCTCCTTAATTTTCATGGTAATATGTAGGCTAATAAGAATAATTGAACACTTCTCGTTGAAGCAAAAATATTGACACGTAAATGCGTAATACAGCAACAGTGGCGACATACTTATAAATTTTAGAACTTAAAGCTCTCAACACAACAACAACGTCCCGGTATAAAGGTCAGTGCGCAGCCCCCTACCCAGTCACTCGCTACGGAGGCACCGAGCTACAACCTTCGAAGTCTAAGCAGCGCCACTGAAGATGTCGACCGCAGATGTTGACGAAACGTTTGGAAGTTCACTTTCATTTCGACCACGGCCCTTCAGCCCGGATTCTACTGGCTCTTCATAAAAATTGAATTTACATTGCTCCTCCATTGGTTCATCGGCTCCCTTTGTTTGAGTAGGTCAAAGTGGCATTAATGGCGCCGTCTGACAGCTGCGCGATCCCTTGCTGAATCAATAGATGAACACTTCGGTCGTTCGGACACCCCCAGAAAAACAGTTTCATACATTCAAAGCCGTATTATATCATAGTGAGATTCTCGTGTGACTTCGTGGAACTTCATCAAACTTAAAATTGTAGAAAGAATGACACGCAACTGATCCACAATAAAATATATTAACAGTGACCGGTTTCGGTAAGATACCCTCATCAGACATAAACAAACAAATTAAACACGCCATTATATGCATACCAATTAATATTGTATCCCCCACTCCCCATGGTATGTATATAATGGCGTGTTTCATTTGTTTGTTTATGTCTGATGATGGTATCTTACCGAAACCGGTCACTGTTAATATATGTTATTGTGGATCAGTTCCGTCTCATTCTTTCTACAATTTTAAGCCGTATTATATGCCGTAACCAGCTCCGATTTGCACAAATTTTGAACTCTTTCGACCAGACATCCTCACCGGCAGTATTTTTCTTTTTACAATTTTCTAGTTCAATAACTGTGGCTGATCATATTGTACACAAAAATTTAGAGTAATGGATTTCATAAGATATACAGTACATGCATCTTGTGATCTTGTGTGTGGTTGCTATTGCTTCCTGTTTTAAAAGTTAAAATATTGCCAGTACCTGAACTTGAACTTTATCACTTGTGATAACGGGACAGTGGTGAGAATATCTGACAGCGGCGCGGCTGAGCGACCTCAGACTTTTTTTTTATTTTTTCCTCGCTTTTATCACTAGGAGGGGTCAGTGATACGGCATGTTCTTTTCCACTCTGCGATTCTGGGCTTCTACTGCGGTTGCTCCAACAGTTCTGAGGTCTTGGCGGGCTTTCGCTTTTACCGTCAGCCTGGGCCGTCCTCGTCTTCTCTTTCCTTCGGCTTCGATACGTTTTATCCGTCTGATAAGCTTATCTGGCCGCCTTCTTTCAACGTGGGCCCACCATGATAGTCGCCGTTCCCGCGCTTTATCCGACTATGTTTGCGGTCTTCATTTCAGCTCTTATTTCTTCGTTTTGGCGTCTATCAGCTAGTGTGAAGCCCACGGACCGTCGCAGCATCCGCATCTCGGCCACATGCAGTCTTTGTTCTTCGGCCTTTCTCAAGGCCCAGCACTTTGAGCCATAAATCAAGGTAGTTCTAACCACTTGCTTGTAGAGTAGCCCTTTTAGTTTTTGGGCATTTTCCTGTCTGTTAGGAAACCACTCATGTCTCGCCACTTCAGCCAGCCTATCGAGATTCGACTGCAAGCGTCCTTTTCACACCCACCTCCCGTTTTTAGGGTGGACCCTAAGTATTTAAAATTGTTCATTTTTTCGAGCTGAGCGCCTTCTATTTCAACAGTGTGCTCATCAAGTACCCCTCCACTTTCCATGTACTTAGTTTTTTTGCGGTCAATGAAGGCTAGGTGGAGTGGTTCCTTTTTATCCTGCATGGTCCTGAGGTGATCGGTGGTCCCTTGCCCTTCAATGAAGCCAAGTTGGTTTTCTGTTATGTCCTTCTCCAGTTTGGATCTTACTCGCGCAGTCCATTTCATCGCTAATCTGTTTTATGGGTCGATATTTTCCGCAGGATTACACGTCCCCCTTTCTTTTCATCATTGATCTGGAATTTGCGGGTCGTAAAGGATTTTGTTGATGAATTTGATCATTATAGTTGCTCCTGTTGCCCCAAGTGCCTTGAAAGCTTCAATGGGGTAGCTGTCAGGTCCCGTGGTTTTGCCATTTGCCATACTCTTTAGTGCTTCTTTCACTTCTGCCTCTGTGGTATTGTTTCATTGTTACGTTCCTCAGCATTTAGGACCTGGGTTCTTGGGTTTCCAACATTCATAATTTCACTAAAGTACTCCATCCATTACTAGTTAATGGCCTCCCTTTGGGTAAGGGCTCTTCCTTGCTTGTCTTTAATACATATAATTGTCTGGGCAATGTCCTGTTTATCGCTCAGCCTTTTCTTAGCTCTTGAATATTTTTTGACCTCCGTCTCGGGTATTCAGTCTCTGGCTTCTGCTCCTGCTCTTTTCGCTCTTCGTCTAGTGACCGTGTAGCACTCATGGTCGGCCCTTGATTTCGACTTTTGCCATTCCTTGTATGACTTCTTTTTATCTGTCAGTTTGCTTTGCACATCTTCGTTCCACCACCACGTATCTTTCTGAACTAGCTTCCTTTAGTCTTTCCCAGCACATCCGACCCTGAGGACAGTAGAGCAGCCTCAATGTTTTGCCATAGCTTCTTGATAGTTAACGCCTCCTATTGGTCGTTCAAAGTTGGCAGTTTCCTCGTGCCTTCCTGGCTGAAGGAGTCACGTATACCATCTCTGGATAGGTCAAACCACCTTATCTTAGGCTCAAGGGCTTTAAATGAACAGAAGGATCCGGGCTAATAGGCCGTAGTCGATTTGAAAGTAGGCTTCCAAACGTTTCGTCAACAACTGCGGTCGACATCTTCAGTGACACTACGTACACTTATACTGCTAAAATCGTATCGTGGAGGTACCGTAGCAACTGATTGAGTTGGTGTAGGTATGGTTTGTTGAGCAGGCGTTCTCGTTTCTGATTGCTGTGATTGGCCCATTGGCGTATTCTCTTTGTAAATAAATAATAAGGACTTTTTGTTCTATTACTAAGCCAAACTAGCGGAGTTAGGGTTCTAAAGCCCTCTCTTACACTCAACTAGGAAGGCCCGGGACCACCTGCTTTACATGCCCTTCGAAGCATGGCCAGAAAATGTAGTTGTTTTGTTGAGGGCTGGATACCATATTCTATTTACTTTTAATCCTTTTTCCTTTCTTTTAAAGGTTTTCGGGTGTTTGTAAATTTCTATGGCCTCCCTGTGTAGTCGGGGCTAGTACGAAGCCGTGGTAGAGAGTATTGTAGCCTGCTCAAAACGTACAGTACCTATGGCCTGTTTGTGTTAGCACATGCTCGGCAATTGCTGACCTCTCTGGCTGAAGAAGGCGACAGCTACGTTTGTGTTCATCTATCCTTGTTTTCAAGCTTCTTTTTGTGGTACCTACCTATGTAGACTTCACCCCATGTACACGGAATTCTGTATACGCCTGCTGATGTCAGTGGGTCCCTGGCGTCTTTGGCCGATCTGAGTAAGCTGTTTAGTTGTTGTGTAGGTTTGAATATTGTTTTCAAATTGTGACGTCAAAAAAGTTTACCTATGCGATCCGTCACATTTTTATTGAAAGGAAGTTGGACCAATCCCATCATGGCTGCTGGTTCCTGACGATCGGTTGCATTACGCGGTGGCCGTTTCGTGCTTTTTATTTCTCCCTCTGAGTACCCATTCGATTGTAGTGCAATGTCTAAGTGGTTTAGTTCTTCTTTTAGTGCCCGGTGTTCACAGATTCTATTGGCACGGTGAATAACCGTCTCTATCATGGCGCCCTTTTGGCTCGGATGGTGGTTGGAGTTTGTTGGTTGGGTTTCCCTCTGTAGATGGCAGTTCTTGCCGAAAGCGCTCAGGGTTTTATACTAACACAAGTGGGTTTCTTAGACAAAGTTAATTTCTTAACGATTATTTGGGTTTTACTAATTCGGGTTGTTATAACAAGTTTTTCTAAAACTCTAAGTTTTTGTTATTTTTTGTTTATTAAAATGAAATACCACGAAGTCACGAGTAATCTAATTATTTATGGTTGGAGTTCTTGTTTAGGTACCTATCAGTATGTGCTGGTTTAGGGTATACTGTATGCCCTAGAGTTCCGCCTTCTTTCTTTATTACCAACAAGTCAAGAAACGACAGCTGACCATTAATCTCTTTTTCCATCGTGAATTGTATTTTCGGGTGAATCAGGTTGATATGATTCAGGAAATTGATTAAGTTTTCTTGGCCATGACTCCATATCACAAAAGTATCATCCACATATCGAAACCAGCATTTCGGTTGCAGAGGAGCTGAGTTCAATACCGTTTTTTCGAAGAAATCCATATAGAAATTAGCCACTACCGGACTTATATTACTACCCATTGCCATTCCGTCCAATTGTTAATATAAGGCCAAATTCCATTGGAAATACGTCTTCGTCAGCACATGGTGGAACCCTTGGGTGATATCGTCAGTGAATTTTTCTTTTATCAATTCCAATATTTCCTTGATTGGATCGACAACAATCGAATGGGTACTCAGAGCGAGAAAAAAACACGCAATACGGCTACCACGTGATACAACCGACCGGCAGGAACCAGCAGCCACGATGGGATTGGTCCAACTTCCTTTCATTAAAATGTGACGGATCGCATAGGTAAACTCTTTCGACGTCACAATGTGAAAACAATATTCAAACCTACACAACAACTAAACAGCTTACTCAGATCGGCCAAAGATGCCAGGGACCACAAAAAGAGGCTTGAAAACAAGGATAGATGAACACAAACGTAACTGTCGCCTTCTTCAGCCAGAGAGGTCTGCAATTGCAGAGCATGCGTTAACACAAACAGGCCATACAGCCTATACTGTACGTTTTGGGCAGGCTACAATACTCTCTACCACGGCTTCGTACTTCCCCCGACTATACAGGGAGGCCATAGAAATTTACAAACATCCGCAAAACTTTAACAGAAAGGAAGAAGGATTAAAAGTAAATAGAATATGGTATCCAGCCCTCAACAAAACAACAACCAAAAGAATGACGCCAATGGGCCAATCACAGCAATCAGAAACGAGAACGTATGCGCAACAAACCATACCTGCACCAACTCAATCATTTGCTACGGTACCTCCGCGATATAATCTTAGTAGTATAACTAGTGTCACTGAAGATGTTGACCACAGTTGATGACGAGACGTTTGGAAGCATACTTTCAAATCAACCACGGCCTATTTATAAGCCCGGATTCTTCTGTCCACTGCTGCGGAAAGACGCAGTTCCCTGGAATCACTTTACAGTTCATGCATGCAGGTCTATCTCTGCGCCTCAGCATCTGCGCCTGGTGCGTTCCGCTCTTATAGGTGATTAAGTGCTCTTGTCTCTCCTTGAACATGGTGTTACATATATTTAGTTACTGCGTCTCAACCCATTCCAGGATCCTCTCGCCTTCCTTGTTTCTCGCTCCGAAACCTTCCCCACCATGTACTGTGGAGTAGCCAGTTCTCTCGTGACCAACATGCCTATTTATGTCGGCTCTTAAAAAACCATTTCAATATCCGGTAGAGTCATTATAAGCTCATCGAAGTTCAAGTAGACTAGGATTTTCTTCTCGTCGCTACACGTATCCACTTATCACGTTCAGCACTACTGCTTCGTCAGTAAATAGAAACTTACAATGCATCACCCGGTCGCTCTTCCTGGTCACCTCAACTACTGAATTTCACAGGCTTTCTTCAACAATGACTCCAACTCTATTTGAACTGTTGCCGGCTTGGCCGTAGATTATTTTGTAACCTCTGACTGAAACAAAAAGCAAAGTAAGCAAAAATTCCCCACCTCTAGTTTCAGAGAATACCGATATGAAAAAGGAAGTACTATATTTATGCTATATAGCATATACGACGACACAGCATTAGGACAGGGCTGGGCACTCGGGTCGATGTTTTGCGTTCATTTCACTTTTACACAGGGGACAGACGTCCGAAGACCCCGATGCGATGCAGGGGGAAGGAAGGTAGTCGTGGTCGGTGGTGGTCCTGAAAACAGCAACGCTCACTGCCCTAGGAAGGAACCGGAGTATTGGCGAGTCTATAAGGGTGGCCCAGTTTTTTCCTGCGCTTGTATGTCTGTGGCGGTTTCTGACCCATGCCCTTACAGCTCTGGCTATGGTGGATTTAGCGGAGGTGTATGACAGTGTACTGGCCGGCTACTCCAATTTTGGCCAGCTCGTCCGCCTTTTCGTTGCCGCCGATTCCTACATGGCTGAGAATCCTCTGCAGAACGATGTGCCATCCACCCTCTAGCAAATTTGATAGCAGCGTGCGGCAGTTTATTGCTATTTCACAACCGTGGCACGGTTGCTACTCAGAGCAAGAATCAATCAGGAACACTACTTTATTTTTAATGTCTCTTGTTTCTTACAATTTTTTAGCGGCCTCATGCTGTTGCAATATCTCCGTCGTAGTTGGTCAGAGCCCAGAGGTGTACCTACAGGCACTGCGGCTTGGAAAGCTTCGGACACAAAACCTGCTCTTTTTTTCCAGATAAAGGATGGAGGGGCCATTGCAGTATATTCTTTTGCTGCGTATCTACTATGAACGGTCTCTAAAGCAGAGCAACATCAGTGGATAGGTGTTTTAGCAGATCGTGATTGACTAGGTGCAGCTCAGCAGCTGGAAGCGAGGGAAAGGCTTGTTGTTGGCAGGGGGAAGGCGCTGCTTCACCCAGTAGTATGTCGTATTTTTTTTTCTGATGGAGTCTGCCATGATCAGTAACTTGAGTTTCTTTTCAGCCGGGAAGCAGCTTTTCTATATTGGGTCCTTTTTAGGGGCAGTAAGCGTTTTTGTCTTTCTCAAAAGTTAAGTGCGGCTTTTTCTCTGTGGCATTGCATGGGTCTGGACTTCCGTGGCAGCTTAGGTGTAGACTTTGGGGCACCAGTGATAATTCGCAGTGACGCATTTTGGGCAACATGCAGTTTTGGCGTAGTATTGGCACTCGCTGTTACAGTGGCTTCACTACCGTACTCGAGTATGGGGCGAATATGGGTTTTGTACGTGGATGTCAGCACGTCTTGAGTGGCACCCTATTTTGTAGCTGTTGGACGTTTAAATAGACAGCACCTCTATCAGGCTTTGTCAGCTATGGATTTCCAAGTTATTTTCTTGTCAATCGACAGATATTTCGTTGCATCCTGCTGCTCCAGTTCCGCGTCTTTGAGGGTAAGTTTGACTTCAGGCTGTTTCATTGACAGGCTGAGTACCTGGCTGACCGTTTTATCGGAGCTAACGGTGAGACAGAGTTGCTTGTAGCCCCTTTCGCGAGGTTCTCAATGTTTCATTTAGGACAGATTCCTGGCTTTTCAGGTTGCTGCTGGATGCCCAGATGAGTAAGTCATCAGCATATACCAAAGCTTCAACGCCTGGCATAGCTCGGATGGTGTTCAGAACGTCATTTATCATCAAGTTGAAGAGTTGACAACTGATGACAGCCCCTTGGGCTAGTCCTTGCCGCTGCAAGCGGAGCTTTGATGTTTTGCTATGGAAAAGTACTCTTCAGTGCCATTAGCCAAGAAAGAATTTATCCAGTAGAAGATTTTACTATAGATGCCATTTATGGACAAGAAAAAGCAGATGCAATGGTTCGGCCACGTCCAAAGGATGGACGAAAACAGGACCACCCGGAGGTTGGCGGAAGCAAGGCCGCAAGGAAGAAGACCCATCGGCAGACCGAGGACAACTCTCTAGGAAAGGATTGAACAACTCGCCTGAGCAAGAGGGAAAGCAATGGCCGAGCTCAAGGTGTTAACGTCCGACCAGGGCGATTTCAGGGAATGGGTTCGAGGCGACCTCCCACGGTGCGCACGCGGCCATCTTCAGCGGGATACTCTCCATACGGTGTCACAAGCTGCTTTCAGGTCCACCAAGACTGAGACAGTGGACATTTTTCGGGGAAAAGCGTCCTTAACGTGTTGCGTGAAGTCCACTACCTGGTCCGTAGTGTTCCTGTCTTTTCTGAATCCAGCTTGTGCATCGTCTAGGCCACCGAGGTATATGAATGGAAGGAGCAGTCTGCTTAATACCATTGTCTCTGCGACCTTGCATAAGGAGCTGGTGAGCGAAATAGGTAGATGGCTGTCTAGCCTCCATGGGTCCTTTCCCTTCTTCAGAGAGGTAGGATGACTTCACTCTTTCTCTATTGGCTGAGAATTCTGGAATTCCACGTCAGGTTTATAAACTCTAGTAATGTTTCCTTAGCACTATAGTCCAGATTAATAACCATTTCAGGGAAAATGCCGTCGATGCCTGCAGCCATATTTTTCTTGGTTTGAGCAAAGGCTGCTTCTACCTCCAAAAATGTAAAATTTTGTAGACAGATGCACGTCATCTTTCTGTCGAGGCACTGAGGCAGGGGGCTCTTAACTAGTTTGGCTTTTGCCCTTCTGTCAATTTTGAAATTGCTTGCATAAGGCTTCTGCGATTTGCTTGCGAGTTGTTAATCTTTGATTCTTCCTCGGAGTGGTAGCTATTGTTGCTTATTATTATTATGATTATTATTCAGACTCGATACAAAACGGGTTGCTTTACTTACGTCTTTTCTAAAATCAAGTTTTCCCAAGATGTCTTTGAATGCGTCTCTTTTGTTCGATTTGATGGCTCTGGCAGGCTTGCTCCTTTCGGAGTTCTATGCAGTCCAGTAGAGATTTGGATACTTCTGCTTTGCGCCTTGAACGATTTCTCGTCGCTATTTTTAGTAGTTATACACTTAGGAGCAATAAGTTCTGCACAACATACTATAAACAGAAAAACCTCTTGACTCCTTGCTTCTGAAAAGAGTTGAAGCACGTTATGCTGGTAAAGGTACTAAGTGCATTAATTTGTTGATAGTCCTACAAGAAAATTGTTTTGAGGGCGTTTAGGAGTAAGCTTCTACTTAAACTACTAAGTACTGGTTCGGTTTTGAAAAGGTCACGCATTTATTAATATTTTACTTTTACCTTGTACCTACAGGTTTCTGCATGAATTGGTTATTGTTTTGTTTCTTTAATTTTAATTTAGAATATGGACTCTCATGGAAATGGTGAACGAAACATGGTGGGTTATTGTAGGACATGATAGGTGTAACTTTAATCGAAGACAATTAGTTTAGCCTGATATTATGCACTTATTTAATTTAATCTACTGGCAATAACAGCCCAAAATAGCTGTAATACCAATATCAGAACAGTCCAGAATGTAGTAGGTACGCACCACTAAATATCGTCGATTTCCTAACTCCATTAACTAATTTGGCTCTACGTGGCGGGAGCATACATAGCTGACTCTCCGTTTTGTTCCCATATTTGGAATCCTGTAGAAAGCAAAGTAAATGTGTAAACATTATAACAAATTCATAAACTACAAGCCGACTTGTTACCAATTCCCAGGGACATAAGGCTTAGGTTCCGGTATGTACCAATGCAGTTTTTAATAGCCTTTAATCAGCAGTAATGTTATTGACGTCAAGGAAAGGAATTTATAACAAGTTAACTTGCATATACTGTACTTAATAAATATCCTACGTCTAGTCAATCCTTTCCGTTCCTTTTTGACCAGTTTTACATTTATAAGCTGGGCTTGGCCTTAACCGTGATACAATGAGTCAAGCATTTGTAAGGGCGGTCTTACTGACACACCTTTGTACAGCCTGATTAAGTTTACCTTCAGGAATTAGGGTAGATAGTTTTCATATCGCGTTATTATAGCAGCACCCCTGCAATCTTCTTGGGTGGCTATTTGTATTACTTTGAATCTCACTGCAACTTGTGCAACTGTCGATTCGACTCTGGATGGTCAAGAATCTTCATCATTGTATTTTTATAAGGGGTTTCATTAAATCGGTATTAATAACATAAGATATAGTTTAACTGGATATATTAAAAATAAAACTTTTGCGAACATGCTTGGCCTAACCCTAACAGGTTGGCACAAAACTGGCAAATTGCATTTTACTTACCGAAAAAAATAAGTATGGCTCGGGCATTTCGTATTTTTATATCCCACATCTTGCACTCCTTCCACATGGTGGTTATTTATTAAAGAAACTTCAAAGTTAAGACAGAATAATTCAAACATGAAAATACTTTAGATAGCCACCGACACAACAAACGTTGCAGCTGCCATATTGTTGATTTTGATTTTTTTTTTTACATCTTGGTGTCGCCTATAAGTTACATATGGGTAACGGCCCTCTCCATAATAGACCTTACGGGACAGCCCCGGGATGACCTACGGGTTTTACTTTTAGGCTATATTTTTAAATTCTGAAACATTGACTCTATAAAATGGTTAATTGTTAGGTATTATTAATTATGACAGCTAACTCTTCTTATCTAGTTACTGGGCGACCTTTTTACCTTTTTTTTTTAGGAAAAAGACACAAAGTCATCGCAGCCCCTTCCGAAATAAGATCCTGCCCCCCCCCCCTTGACTATAGAAAATCTTAACATAGGAATAACCATAGCATACGCGCAAGGCCGTAGCCAGGATTTCTTTTCGGGGGAGGGGGGGGGGGTTCAGAAATGTCTATGGATGTTACATATAGTGGTTTTTATTTTTCCTCTCAAAAATCGAACCCCCCCCCCCCTTGACTACGCGAGATACTGTTATGGACTTATGTATACGCGCGGTTATTCTTTGTTCGGTGGCTTACTATAGGCCCTATCTACAGTATGTATGTATGTATGTATAAATCACTTATTCGTGTAAGTCTTTTGGTACTTTTCAATGCAAACTTAGTGCATTAGAGGATTATACTAATCCAGATTGGAAGCCATAAAAAAATGGGACATGAGACGATGCCGGTAGGATCTTCACAAGCAACCGCACTTAAAGGCCTCTATAAGTCTTTCCTGACTTGAAATTCCTTCGCAGTGTAAAAGCTGCAGCAGTGAATTAGGTATGTATAGATAGCAAGGGCCGTTACTTTCGGCCACTCTCCCGGGTTTCCGTCACATGCCATGGGATCCAAGCCGATAATCTCAAATTTCAATTTTTTATGTATGTTTACCGCATATTCACTTCCGTACGAACCTAAGTCCATATTCATTTCAAAATTTAATTAATGCACGAAAATGAAGATAAGTCGACCAAACCCCCTTGGAAACACATTGAGTTATGACGCTTTTAGATATATAATTGTGTATTGTAATATTTGACAAGGATCCTCATCGGCTACTTATACTAGGCTATATTATATTATATTTAACATATGACATAATTTATAAAAAAATGACGTAAGGTATGCCATATATGGTTCTAACATTTAAATACATGATTGATTGATTGATATCCAACCAATCAGAACGGAGGCCACGGTCACCCGCTCTGGAGTGGTCTATAATGCGGTACTAGACTGCTACTGCTAGGTCTATTCATCTATTGTCTGTCTATGCATTATGCAAGGCATAGTATAGTAAGTAAGCCGAAGGCGACATAACAAAACAGAAAACAATGAAAATGGCAAATGCCATAAAATGTAATGAAACATAAAGAATAATATACTAAATGATTGTCAATGGTGTCGACAAGAACTAAATATAAATTTAGTGACGGAGAGAAAGTCCTTTGTTATGAGCCCGACAAAACAAAGGCAAAAGTTCTGTATGATTCTAAGGTAAGCTTACAGCTTTGACTGCTTTTGTTGTTGGATTTATTGATATTTGTTGACACTTATTTGGTGTCATATTAACGTTTTACCTAAACGCGGAATTTCATAATAATTAACACCTTCGACGGATTGTGTGTCGAATGTGTTAGCCTGCAAGTTTTGTTTTTGGTTAACTGTTCACCTAAGTTGGCAACTTCTGGGTTGTGCGAAGGCCAAATTTTATTTGCTCCATCTTTTATCGACTGTGAATTTAAACTTAGATTAAGATTATACTTAAAAAAAATATTATGCTCCTATATGAAAACTTTGGTAAAGGTCTAGTTAAGCTACCCTTAATAAAATTGTAAAATTTGGTTATGCCTTGTTTAATTAATTGAAGAGGAAGTACTGAGGAACCCATTTCTGAAAGAATTAAAGATCGACGAAGCATGGTTATTTACTTACAGCTCATTTTATGCTGAATTTTTGCATTGGCGGGCATGGGCACTTATTGCTTCTGAGAAATTTAATGGAAGGGATGTCTGGGGCATACCAACAAATCAATTTTCATCCGAATTGTTTACCTCGGGGTAGTTTGACTACGCCTTTACCAAAGTTTTAGCATAGGTCATAAGTCATGTATTGGCCATTTTAAAAATGCAATGGTGTTCTCGGCGTCGTTACAACTCTATTACGTCAAACAAAAAACACAGAAACATAATACATAAGATATAAACTCAACTGTTGTAGTTGTGGTCAAGAAGTTCAGGCACGGAGTAAGGGCGGTTCGCACCAAGAAGCCTAATCACGCCCTTCCTAAATTAGGATGGTGTTAGAGTTGGAAGCCTTAGGACTTAGGAGGCTGGGTAGGTGGTTATACAACCTCGCACCTAAGTGGAGGGGTGAATTTCCCATCGAGGCTGTACGTTATTGCTCCTGGTTCAAGTCACCCCCACTCCGTGTCTGATGGTGGTGAGTGTCTGCATTAAAAGCATATTTGTGCAAGTGTCTACGAGTATACGTCAGGGTCTCGAGTATAAACTCTGATGCCAGAGGGAGGATATCGAGTTTCTCGAATAAGGGTCGACAAGGCACTCGCTGATCCCATGTCCCAATCAGAGCTCTAATGGCACGCTTTTGGACGAAAACCCTATCAGACTCAGTGGCGCTTCCCCATGTTGCTATCCCATAACGCATTCTGTAGTCAAAAACAGCGAAATAAACAATTTTTAGTATGTCTTGGCTAACGAGAGACTGCAGTGTGCGCAGGAGGAAGACACAGGAAGATAATTTAGTGCATAACTTGTGAATGTGTGGTCGCCAGGTCAGCATATGATCAATATTGAGGCCCAGAAAAGACACGGTAAGAGCAGCTGGAAGATCTATCCCATCGGAAACCAGGCTAATGGTTTCCTTGTTGAGGTTGGCTAACTGAAATATCATAAATTCTGTCTTTTGTGCGTAAAATACGTAAAAACAGCTTTTAGCCAACCTGAAACTGCATTTAAGGTGGAACAACCACGCGTTTGAGCCGTAGGGTTGTCCGGCGCTGGGATCAATATGGATGCATCGTCTGCGTATAGGCTGAGATGTAGGTCCCAAGGGGAAGGCAATGTCGTACGTTCGAAATTATTGATGCACGCGAGGAATAGGGTTGGCCCAAGAATACTACCCTGAGGGACGCCTGTAGGTACAGGACACCAGGTGTCGCCGTCTAACACCTTCTGATCCCGGCCGGTAAGGTAAGATTGAAACCAGTCATTTGCTACCCCTCTCACTCCCTTACTCTCTAGGGTGAGTAGAAGCTTATCGTGATTCAATATGTCAAAAGCACGGGAAAGGTCACAGAATACGCCAAGTGCTACATTTTTATCGTCTAAAATCTTCAGGATCTTCAGACTCAACTATCACTAAGGAAGGTAAATTATCCTTTTTACTGTCATCTGTAAGCCCTATTAATTATTGTTGCAGCTTAGAGCCTTAACCTTACTTTTTTAGGTATTGGAGGTTATTGACAGAAAAGACAGCAAAGGGCATAGGAAGATCGAGTATTTGATCCATTTCCAAGGTTGGAATTCATCTTGGGACCGCTGCGTCAGCGAAGAGTATGTTCTAAAGGACACTGAAGAGAATCGTAAATTACAACGGGATCTAGCTGCGCGGTCAAGACTTCACATTGGTGCATATTTATATCGTAAAGACCAAAAGAAACGAAAACCCTCCACGCTGTCGGAGAAGGTCTTAGAAGCGAGCAATTCGTGCTCGAGTCAAGAGGCCGGGAGCACGGAAGATCATGAGTACATCTCCACGACGGACGATGACAAAGATTCTTCCGGGGAAACTGACAAAAGCGCAGAGCAAAGACTGCCTCTGGAGCTGGGTCCGACTATTCAAGAATTACTTGAATTCGACGAGGATATAATCAATTTGGATCAAAAGGTAATCGTTAACATTCAGGAGTCAGGACCTTCTTACATTATCCGAGGGCACATGAATATATAACAATAACATGTAGACAGATAGATAGTGTAACCGTGTATTTCTCAAAAATAGGTACACCACACTAAGTCGCCGTTGGCATTACCAACGCGGCAAAGCTTATACAATGTGGACGTGGCAGTTGGCATGTGCCGCTGAGCCAGCGGTTTGCCGCAGAAAGTCACTGAAGTGCCGGTCTCCATCAAAGGAAGCCAGCGAGAGCGGGCGGTGGGGACGTACCAGCCGTTGGCTCCACGCGGCACGCAGGTATATCCTAGTAAATCCACCTCGTATGACATTTTGCGGCTGAATGCCAACGCTCGGTGTGGACGGGAGTCCAACAATCCGATTTGCCGCGTTGGCTTTGCCAACAGCCAACGCGACACCGCTTAAAGTCGGTTGCAGTAAATTATATAGTTTTTTGTCCAATGAGTGATTTCGCGTTTGTACACCGAAAGTGGATATGCTGGATTGCCAGTGCTAAAATGTATAAAGGGTAAAACAAGTCTATGGGAATCGGGCATTTTTGTACAAACACACATTCATATACTGTAAAAAAAAACCGAAGAACAAAGTTAATAAAAGGCGATGTTTGTCGATCATGGCTGAGGATAAGTTAATTCTGGTGACATTACTAACATCGGTTAAAATATTTCTGTTTTATTTAGGATCAATTGGATTCAGTGCCTATAATTTATTTAAGAATGTGTTGTTTATCTTTTGCAGCTGGTCAAGCTCCCAGCTTCACCAAACGTAGTCCAGATTCTTGAGGACTACGTCAGATATTTCTGCTGTAGCGTATTACAGCGGGAAGACGGTCCAAGAGCGCCTCGCAGCAGAAACCATCTGAAACAAGAATGCCCTCCAGAGAAGAGGGTAGAGCTGGACTGGGTTTGTTCCAGAGTCAATCTTTGCAAGGAAATGGTCGATGGAC
The DNA here is from genome assembly GCA_963971405.1 of Psococerastis gibbosa. Classification (NCBI taxonomy): domain Eukaryota; kingdom Metazoa; phylum Arthropoda; class Insecta; order Psocodea; family Psocidae; genus Psococerastis; species Psococerastis gibbosa. The sequence continues at coordinate 29,867,692 of OZ020484.1, forward strand.
TGCGTGTTTGCTTTGATAACTATTTACGTATTAAGCTACTTTATCAGTCGGAGATACAGCAATATGAAGAGGTAATGAATGTCGGAATAGACATTTCAACTGCATATTTTTTTTGTCAATTTAGTCGAATGAAGAGAAAATCGGACACCCCACTGTACGTTTTTTGCACAAAGCCAATAATAAAATATCGATCGTTGAGCCATAATTATTGAGATATGATAAAATAGAAGAAATGTTTATATGTTTACACTGATATGTAGTGTGTGGCCGCGACTATTTGGCCACAGCTTTGTAATGGACCTAGCCTCACATTTTTTCGCGCATTCAAAAACTGGCCATACGGTGTTAGTGCATTACTATGTAGGCATCAAAATGTAAAGGAGCATTTCTTCTACTTTTCGGCACCCCATTTATGGCTCTATGGTCGAAGTTTCAATACAAATTCTACTTTGTACAAAAACGGGTTTGTTCTTAATATGAATTGAATCATAAATAGTCAATTTGAATTTAACCTAGTAGACAAAAAATTAATTGATTGAGTTGAAAAATGAATTTAGCCTAATACCTTCACTCGCGTTATATTAGGCAAGTGATGTCTAATTCAAAATATAAGATAAAATTATAAGGAGTCTCGCGTCTGATTTATGAAGGAAAATAAACTGGTTTTAAACCCCTAAAAAGCTAGTTCACGGTTAACGGCACGATTGTTTCTTAAATTTTGAAAAGATAATTGCTTTGTTGCAGTTTCGTTCTGGATTGATGTTTTATTTTTCTCCAATTAAAACTGAAGTCGTTGTAAAAGAAGAAAATTGTCCCACTGCCGAAGACTCAATTCAAGGTAATTTTTTTTTTCCAAGTGAAAAGTGATTAATGATACCAAGTTCAGGGAACTTCATGTTGTAGGCATGTCTGGAGACTGCAATGGCTCGGACACGTGAAGCGAATGGATAATAACAGGTGCGAGAGAAAATGGCAGAAGAAATAGGGACAGGGACTGGTGGAAGTTAACGTATCACGCTTGGGTATTATTATGATTATTGATAAGGATCATGTCCAGAAGGTCCCCCAGCTATAAGACGGTCCACCGCTGCTGCTGTAGAACGAACCAAACAAATGTCCGATCCGAAACATGTCATGTACGACAAAGGACCCGCACCCAAACGTCTCACATCCAGGAAAAACTTTCTGCAATCAGTGAAGCCCATAACAACGACAGCACAAGCGTCTAGAATCAATGCATGGAAGCGGTTCCACCCCCAAGTGATTGAGCCAAAAGAAGAACTGATGGCGGGCCACAATCTTCCATACCCAATCTGGCGCACCCTCAACCGACTAAGAACTGGTGGTCCTCTCTGCAAAATCACCGCTGCCAGATGGGGCTTCATCGCTGAAAACGACACGGCATGCGAATGCGGAGAGATCCAAGACGCGGCACACATGCTGGTGTGCCGACAGCTGCCTTCACCTTGCACAGCTGCTGACCTAGCAGAAGCTAACAACAAGGCCATCCAGGCCGCTACCTACTGGGCAACCCATAAAACGTGTTCCTCCTGGACACGTTAAGTAAGTATGTCTTGAAGCGAGATAAAACCCATCTCCTGAACAGGAATGACGAGAATACTGTCCAGGGAAAAAGCTAAGGGGAGACTAACCATCCAGAGCCAAGTTTAAGTGGACGTGTCAGAAGTGTCACTCGCTCATCATGATGCCCTTGAGAGAAAAGAGGGATGTGGAACCGTAGGTTACAAGGAAAGGAAAAGTAGGAGTTTTAAATTTTTTATTTTGATGGCGCGTGGGCGTCTTAAATTAATAACGATTCTGATTTTTGTTCCAGGGGGAATGCTGATGCTCGGCATCAATGATATTGCGGACACAGAACGCAGGCGCAGTTTGCGTAGTCATAAGGACTCTACTACTGTGGAACCTAGTGTTACTGCTAATCCGGGCGCCAATGGAATCAGCAAAATACTGAGGACAAGTATGTCTTGTTGATGTACAATATTATGTAGATATTAAGGTGATTTCATCTACCAATTGAGATGGTGACCAATGTTCGACAGAAAATTTCTTGATAACTTTTCATGTCATGACCCCCTAGCCTATAACCACCCCCTTCAAAATGTTATATAGATTTTTGGAAACACTGTAAATTCGGCAGGTATTATCCGATTTTGATGAAACTGGGCACAAAATGTTTCGTATAAATGTCATGATCAAGTTTGTTAACCAAAACCAGCTAGATCCGCGATTTTGATTGAAGATGGCGGCCGATCGGAAACTAAAAATCCTTTTGCCAGTTAATTATAGTCGCAGATGGATGTAATAAGATGTGACAACGTCTGTATTTCTATCTTCGGTAATGGTAATTAACCCTTTTTACGACAAAGATATTGGCCAGTCGAAATGAAAACAATGTGATACTTACACAAAAGTTCATAATTGTCTACATAGCGTTTTAAAAGGGACAATGTGTGAATTGAGTTTCAGTGTACTTTAATAGTACAATATGCTATCATTTATAAGGGATGGTGAAACCGAAGCGGGGTTGGTGCTTTCATGAAATTTCCCTACACCGAAAGGGATTTTTTATATTCTTCACGGACATTAACTATAGCATATTATGCAGCCTTCCATGTTTTCCACCATAATCTACTCTACTTAGCTTGTGAATTCCGATTGGAATTTGAGTACATTTGCGTATATAGCTTAAAAAATACAAGTCCCAGTATTTCTCTTTTCAACTCTTTTCAATTGAACAAGTGTCATTTTTTTTCTTTGTCAGGTACAGCCTCCCATCCTGCGTTGCTAAACCACTGTTCCGCACTGAGCACGAGTTCGACATCATCCTACTACGCACAACTGGCCGCCCAAGGTTTGCTCGTGCCCGAAGCAGGATACCTGGGTGCCGAAGTGGCCAAACTAATGAAACTAACTAGGGTCTGGGGGCTGATCCCGGATTCCTACGCCAATCAGCAACCTCAGCCTCCGTGCGTTTTTTATGGAGGCATTCATCTGGCGCGATTATGTGGTATGTATATACAGTGTATCCTTTCTGCCGGTTGTACATGCAAATTATCTGCAGCCCTATTATGACGATTTAGGATTAACGTAAGACAGGGGTTTATTTTTTAATACCGCAATAGTAAGGTGTCACGTGATGGTGTTTAAATAAACGCGGGAAATTCAAAATAATAAATTATTGGAAAGCAAGAGAATGGTTGCATTGTTTTATAATTGAAGGAGATACCAATAAACATTAAAATTTACAGGCAGAATTTGAAATATAATAAGAATTTTAATTAATTTCTCTATATCTAAGGGAGAAAAAATTGAAAATTCACCCAAAATTAAGCAGAGGTTTAATTTATCAATTGAACAACCCCAGTATTATGTTAATCCCATATCGCCGTAATAGGGCTGCAGAAGTGGTAAAAAAAGTATCCATTTAAAATCAAGATTTGGCCATTAATATTACTTATCGAATGAGATGAATTAAAAACTGTATTATTTTTTTCAGCTCAGCTACCCACATTGCTGTATGAAGCTAATCTACCTGAAAATGAAGGCGATTCAAGGTTTATCCCCGAACGGAAATTACTGCTACTTCTTGACTATTTGCAATCGTTTTTCACGTAAGTTATTATTATATATTTAAAATAAATAAATAAGGAATTTTTTGTTGTTCTATTACTAAGCCAACCTAGCGGAGTTAGGGCTATAAAGCCCTCTCTTACACTCAACTAGGAAGGCCCGGGACCGCCTACTTCACATGCCCTCCGAAGCATGGCCAGAAAATGTAGGTAATGTGGGACTGGAACCAACAACCTTTCGGGTGAAAATCAGGGTCCGTACCACTAATCTACATGTTTACTGTTAACTGTGGTGTTTTAGAATAATACAATATGCAAATGGCAAAGCCGTTGCGTTGGCATTGCTTGTGGAAACACTAAGCGCTTACTAGAAATAGCTATCCCGGGGCTGCAGACCTTTATCAATATGGCGGCTAGTGTGGCCTGGAACAAGAGTAGTAACAAGCACGCAATTTCGCTGGGTGATTAGCCTGTACATGCTAAGTATAGAGTTTTGACCGGGTCCAGGTATCCATTCTGCTATGCTGCAATGTTTAAGACTTGAATATTTTTTACATTGGTACTTATCTCTGGTAGTTGGTTTATGACTATCTGGAGCCCCGTAAGGAATATTATATCTCCCGCCGGTCCAGTTAATACATTCCTATGAAAATATCGGCTTGCCGCAACCGAGCGATTTGAACGCTGATTTCGACAATATCTAATGGTCTCACAGACCTTCTGCATGTTAGAGTTTGCCTAAACCTGTCAGAAAGCAAACACTTGCCTGTCTAATGGGAGTTAGCCATTGTGTAGGACGGTTGTTGAGTGGCTTCGTAATGGGAAGGCAAGTCTGGACCATAGCGAACAAAAGTTGACTTAATTCAGTTACCTGAGATAAGAAAAGTGTAACCTGAAATGGGTAAAATTCCCGCAAAATTTTTATTAGTAATACAAGTAATACTAATAATACTCAACATCCGCAAAACTAACTCCATCATAAAAAAATAATGTAACTGACAGCAAATCCCTCCACAATGTCGTTATTAACATAAAGACTTACAAGAGCTACATGATGAAGCAGTAGAATCCGGGATGATAGAGCGTGAAAGCGTACCTCCGAATGTTTCGTCAATATCTGCGGTTCACATCTTCAGTAGCACTGCCCGAGATGCAATCTTTGAAGTCTACGCAGCGCCACTGAAGATATTGACCGCAGATGTTGACGAGGCGCTTACAAGCACGCTTTCAGATCGACCACGGTTATCATCCCAGTTTTTTCTGCTTTATCAAACATAAAGACTGTCACTGCAGGAATTATGAGAATTATGTAGATTTGGACAGATAGGCTGTGGTCTAAAGATTAATGGTAAACTCGTCATTAGCTTACATGTAACTACTAGTTATTTCATGTATTTTGTTGCACCTAACTTACCGCCAAAGTTTCTTTGTCCTTGGCTATTAACTTACGAACATCTGCTATTATATCTCTATATATTAATATTATATATTATATAGTCCACCTCATGCTACATGTTTCATTTTGTGGTCTTTTTTATTAATTTTTTAAATTAAATAAAAATAAAAAGCAAAACTCAAAAGCAAATTAAACAATAAATGTGGCCGTTTTCGATACCCCAAGTGCAGTTACCCAACCTACGGGTTAGGTAAAGTGGAAATGTTAGGGAAACAGGTTTCCTTATGGCATCTTTTTTCTAATAGAAGAACTGGAGTTCTATTCTTCCATCTTACCTCAGTTTTCTACTTTCCCTTAGGGTAAACCCAACACAGTCAATTCCCCTATAGGAGAGGTGGGACATTTGAGGGTGGCAAAAATATTTTATGTTTTTACAATGGCTGGTCATAGAGTGGCCTCAGAAATTCAAATATACATTTTTGGCGGGAAGCGAATGTCCCATCTTTCCTATATAGAACTCTAAGTAAAAGCATCATTGCGTCTCGCATAAGTTGTAGCTTAGAACATTTTGTAATAAATTTGTTCTCTTGCAGGTATATGGAGTCTAAACAGGAATGGTTCAGTCAAAATAACTACATTTCAGTGCAGTAGCTGTGTCAATGACTATTTTCTGTTCCCCCATAAGGTAGGATTCATTTTGCACATTTATTTTCTCTCCGATGCGTTTTTATTTATTTAGGAACCAAGATGGCTAGTAGATATGTCGTCAAATCCCCCTACATTTCTCCAAGATGATTTCATTCATTATCCGTTTGTATATACAGTGCGAAACTGCTTTCTTATGTTTCTAGTGTTTATAAATAATTTTAACGTTTCTGCCTTGCTTACCATACCGTATGGTACACTAAATTTTTATTGAGCAACTTAAAAAACACAGATCGGGTGAGGCTGTTATAAGTATCTCATGGTTGTAAATTTATGTGGATTGAATTGAATTGGAAGCTCTACAGGTTTCGTGGATTATTTTGTAGCAGAAACGACGTCATGCTTGTTAAAATAGAGGCAGAGATTTGCAATTGTTCTTTTAACTAAGGATGCCCGGGTATTATGACGATATTAATTAATCCCTTGTTCCAAAACCGCACAAATCTCAAATGGTCATGAAAATGTCGATAAAATACATTTTTTTTTTTAACTGGCTATTTACCACAATAATTGTGTATACAATTTACCATAATTATTATGCAAATAGATCTGTTAAATGCACTTCATCGTTTTTTTCTATAGTAATATTATTTATTTCTGGTGCGAAATTGAAAATTTATAGCGGAAGCTAATAGTTTGTATGAAATTTTCATAAGGCCAGTTTCATTTTGTGTCGCGTTTTTTGCGCAATTACTTAATTTAGCCAAAATAACCCACGTCCCCTTATTAATATTAATATTATATTAATATTTGGAAAACTCTGCCTTAAGAATGCGCATTCAAAACCGATTATGCAGTATAACAGTATAACTGAAGTAATACCTTTACTGAATGTTTGAATAAAAAGATTGACATAATAAGGCACATATCAGTCGGAGCATGGGATAATTGTGAGTGTAATGCTTGTAGAACAACAGGCCGAAAAATGCCTAGTAGGTATTTTTCTCCTCATATGCACAGACAGAGCAGAGTTTCAGACACAATTCGTCAATCAGGCATTCACACATGGTTATTTGGAATAGTAAACAATTGCACAGATGCACAGTTCACTGTTTAATAAAAAAAAAAACTAAAACCAATTAATTAATTGTTAATAACAACTGCTGATAACGCAGTCATACGCCCTCAAAGAAACACCTGTCGTGCTTATGCGGTTAAAGATATTGTGGATAATAAAATCGTGCCAAGCGTATCAAGCGTGACGATATTCTTAATTTTCTTAGACTGCGTTGATACAACATGCTCAAAATTATAAAAAGGAAAACATGGAAAAATAAATTGAAACGGGATTCGAACCAGAGTCCCCACTGACCACTGCAACCAAACCCATTTTCCATGCCTTCCTTTCTCCAATTCTCCTGCCTGTAGAGGCTTTCTACTTTCGTACAAAGTTAAATGGATACTCTATACTGTTGGTTCAAACGCACAATGAATATTCCTGTTATGCTTCACCAAATCCCAGCACCATAGCCTGCCAATCGAAATATACAGACTGGCAACCCCTATGCTCATCATAGGATGCAATATTTTAGAGCTAAGCGACTATTTTCAAAAAAATCACAGGATCGGAGTTACAAATATTTGGGTCCAGTTTCCAGGCGTCGAATTTGGTGATAAACTTCCTCCCCGTAGAGGCGAACAATGTAACTGCAAATGCTTTCACGGCCAGAGTCGAATGAAGAACCATTAGAATCCGGGCTGATGGGCCGTGGTCGAAATGAAGCTACGGAGCCACCGAGGCACAACCTTCGAAGTCTACGCAGCGCCACTGAAGATGTCGACCGCAGATGTTGACGAAACGTTTGAAAGTTTGCTTTCATTTCGACCACGGCCCATCATTCTACTGGTTATTCAATCGCACTATATTAATTTATTGAGCAACCTCTTAAAGTACTCTAAATTATAATACAAATGAAATGGTGTGAGTGTTTTAGATACCGTACCGTACTTAATACACGCCGACTGAAGGTACTCATTAGGACTTTTTCACTCGGCTTTTACAGTCACTGAGGTTTGACATCTTACGCCAAACCCCAATATGTGAAGTGGCCATGAACTTCCACGCTGTGTGTATTAGTCCTGCATACACCCCAGTAATAGTAATAGTATGGTTGGACACAGTCCCAGGCCGCGGTGTGGGCCCATAGGACAGTGGACCTCCTGATTATAGTGGATTCCGAACCACTTGGGAAACACAGTGAAGTCACACGATTAGTTCGGAGGTGACCAGGACAAGTCCTACCATGTTTCCCTACCGGCACTGTGCACACGACCAAGTTATCTGCATCTTTGAACCTGCTCTGGTCCGCTGGATTGAACTTGGTACGGCGGCCGGCTATATACACCCCAGTAGACCCCCATTATAAATTTCGCAATCAGCACTGTCCTTACCCCTATTTATTCAGATGGACCATAGGTAGTTCCTCAATTATGATAGTCAGCACCTGTTCACTCGGGTTTGACATGGTAAGATGACATATTGGGACAAGACAAGGCGGGCCTTATGGAAAAGGATTCTAAAATAATACAGAAACATAAATGTAATAAGAAGTATACAATAATGGATAGTGGAATACAGCAAGAAAGAAATTCACTGTTAATATTTATGACTACTGCATTTTAGGGAGATTCATCTACCTATTGAGACAGCGACCCATGTTTACTTCCGGAAAATTTCTCCGTAACTTTTGATTTCATGACCCCCTCAGCCTAAAACCACCCCCGTTAATAGTGCAATGTTTTAGAATTTACTAGGGAAGGAGAAACCACCGCCCCGCGAATCCAAGCTTCAGTGCTTTTATGAAATCTCCCTACTCCTGATCGGTCAGAGCCAAATGGGATAATAAAAGGCTTAAACTACTGGGGTTTCCATTCCTAATTTAATGCATTAAGGCCACAAGTGGACATTGCTTATTTAGGCGCTTATTCCACCGACGTCAATAGTCAAAATATTGCTGATATTGACGTGGTAGCAGACATTTGTACACTGTCTTTAATGTCTGCTACCACGACAAACATGTCGGTGGAATAAGCGCCTAATTGGGCTGAAATTTTCAATTTTACGAATTCACTGGTCCAATGTCAAAAGAACCGGTCCGAGTTTACTCGAACATGTTTTGTAGTTGCAGTACAGTACAGTACCTCTAATGAATTGTTGTTATAGGGTAACATTGAATGTTGAAGGAACCCTGCGCATAAGTATTAACGTATAGAGTATCTAATAAATTCATTTAACTTGGTGAAATGTGGGAGCACGACTTTCAAATGTGTATAATTTGACCCTTTGTATTGTATTTTGTTTTGTATTTTAATAGTTAATTTTGTACTTTACCTTACGTTATTTAGGGACATTGTGAGCTACGAAATATATGCTAAACTTGTAAGATTCGGTGGTATTTTTCGGCTAAAAACCTCTAAAGTCGCGGTTTTAATGCAGGGGGGTAAAAAAATCGGGCAACATTTTAGATGATAAAAAAAAGTGCAACTAACGCCTCAGTCAAAAATCCTTAATTGATTTTTATAGACGACACTTCGGGACTCTTCTCAAATGACATTGCCAAGATGTGAACTACCCACCTACGTATATTTTTTATTTATTGATGCCATGATGCATCTGAATTTTGATGAATAAATGCTGTTTTTACGAGTAATTCAATATTTTGTCACCTTTTTTGGTCACTTTTCCTACTTTTGTTACCGTTCGGACCATGTCTGTCATCACTGAAAGATGATATGCCAGTAAAATCTCAAAGACCGCTAGATTATTTGTTAACACTTCCACTACGATTGCGGCCCTAGCTGAGACGCAGAAGCTGTTCCAAACAGATTTATCGACCTTGTATTAAAGACATTTTACACGTATGGCTCGATGACAATCCAGTTGGGCAGAGAATAGAACAACTTGGGGACCGTACTTAAGACCTTCCGGTTTATGATCTACGAGATATCCCCCCCCCCCTACTAACTAGAGCCTAGTACTTATTTCAGTTAGGCATATATCTTCCACATTCACTTTGTGATACTTTTTCATAATACTAAATAAAATAACTTTGTCATGTATTACTAAAAAATAAGAAAAGTGACCGGTTTCGGCACTAGGCCAGACTACAGGCTACAGACATACAACACTACATAAATTGAAAGTTAACAATAGTTAGGGATATACGGTGGTGGCACTGGAAAATTGGTGGCAAGCTCCACTAGTGATGACCTTTTCATGAAAGTTACATCATTAAGCAGATTTTTTAATTTCTATCACCCCTATAAATCAGGTCATCTTTGTGATTTTAATCATTTTAAAATTTTACACCTAGGTGGTAACGGAAAATTGCCGGACTCCCTAAAGGTTGTAGAAATTTAAAAAAAAAGCTATGAACTCAGGGAAAATATGCTTAACAATGTAACTTTCATGAAAAGATCACCGCTAGTGGAGCTTCCCGCCAATTTTCCAATGCCGCCAACATATATTCCTAACCATTGTGTTACTTGTCAATTTATGTAGTGTTGTATGTCTGTAGCATGACGATGGCCTAGTGCCGAAACCGGTCGCTTTTAACATTTTTTAGTAATACTTGACAAAGTTATTTTATTCAATTTAGAGACTAATAGGCCCTACTATTGCATCAGCTAGAATGCTTGCGTGCTCCAACGATAATACAATAGAATAGATCGCGCCCAACCATAGCCGATAGGGGGAAAGCGTCAGATGAAACGTCAAATGAAATGTCAATGGAAATCTGACCAGATTTGAAGTTTTTTTCTGCTCGTGCAAAAATTACAACAGAAATGATGCACAGAAGTTCTATGTGCTTGGCCTTTTCGCCACAACTGCGGGAATCGTTGATTGCCTGAGTCTCGGGTGGCAATCTAATAAGCTTTCTTATGACCATATCGGGCTTATTGTTAGCCCACAACCGCGTTGATTGACTGAGTAGCAGACGGCCATGTTGCTACCCTGTTCTGCACAAATTCGAACACACATCGGATTGAAGCACCAATAGAATCGGGGCTATGAAAGTGAACTTCCAAACGTTTCGTCAACAGTGGCGCTGCTTAGACTTTGAAGGTTGTACCTATACCTATGAGGTCCGCTACGGAGCCGCCGCAGCGCCACTGAAGATGTCGACCGCAGCTGTTGACAAAACGTTTGGAAGTTCACTTTCATATCGACCACGGCCAATCAGCCCGGATTCTACTAGTTCTTCATATGACTCCTGCCGTGAAAGCCTTCGCAGTTACACATCGGATTACCTTATCATCATATTATTATCATCATTTTCTATACATTTCGTCTGATATTAATTCCTGAACCAATTTTATGCCTGGTTTAGTTATTAATATACAGTATGTATCGAATACCAGCTTTTATGAACTATTATAGCTCCTTTGAAGGTCGCGATTCATATGCAACTGCGGCCGGTTTCTTCAGTGTTGTGCTGTTCTCAGTCACGGTTGCTTTGAAACCATTCTTCAAACTGATCTACAACATAATGGCCCAGGTATACTTGTTTTTATTATTGGTTCTGGGTGTATGTGAAAGAATAAAGTAGGATTAACTTTAGAATGCAATCTATTGAATAGCTGGACGAAAAAGAGTTGTCAACAATAACAATCTGGGTTTTGAGCAACGGTGTAAAAAACATTATCCAAAGCCAAACGACAACAGGTTTTCGATTTACCTTTAACAATATTTAAAGTGCCATTAATAACACGATCGATGTGTTCGTCATATCAAATACATTGCGTGATGTCACAACTGGATTAAATATCAATTTGGTTTTATGGATTTTACGTAAAAATTGATCGTTTATAGTGACTACTGGTATCACCATATTACTACAGGACGCTAGTCGAAAGATTAAGCATAACTTTTCTCAATCAAATCCAAGAAATGTTTGACCATTTACTAATGAAATTGATTTTTATTTTAAATTCTTTTTTTAAATGCTTTTTAATAGCAATTTTGTGTTGTTTTGTTGAGTTGACTACAATTTATTCACACCAGTCCACAATCATTTTAGTCCCAATTCAATAATAGCTTCTATAAAAAAGCTTCTTGACAAAATTTATTGAAATGGAATTGAAATATCTACGGTAATCCAAAATTAGGGAAACTTTTGAATTTAACGCTAACTACATTCTAATTTAATATCGTGTAATTTTGCACCAATTGAAACATTTGATTTTTTTTCATTGTTCTGACATTTTGAGGTTGTCATGGGTTATTAATCTATTTTTGGATATCTCATTCGTGCTGCAAAATTCTTCAATAGCAATAATCTAGTAGACTACCAGAAGTTTCAGGTACCTACATAAGACTTACACGGACCGTGGTTGTCACAGATAGTAGTTATTTTAACGATAAATGAAAAACTTTAATATCTATGAGGTGTCATTACCTTACAGTTTATCATTCTAAAGCTCAAAATAAGCGACATCTAAGCTAACTGACTGCTTCCAAATTGCACACGCGACAACCATGGCTGTTATATGGTGTTGCAACTAAAAAACTGTCATTTAGACCATTTGACGCGGTTTATCTAAACGGGCCCTAAACCCAGTAGTCGAAATGTCCATAACTAGCCCAGCTAGATATTGTAAAAATACAACATAAAAAAGTTTCAAAACTGCACAATTCACAGGTTTGGCGCCATAACTTTGCACTAAAACTCGCACAAACTCACTGTCAACATTTGGGGCCGACCATATTCTGGAAATCTTGCAGACAATCGTGTTCGATGGATTGTTCATTATTTGGCATAGTCTCAAATTGTTAGGACACGAATTTATCTGACGGATTCAGGTGTTCGGAAGATCGGAGCCGCCTTTAGGCCCAGTCCTATCATAGCTTCTTGAAAACTCTCTGCAAGGAATACTGGATGGCACAGCCATTTACTAATGAATAGTGGTGCCATGCAGAATTCCTTGCCGACAGTTTTCAAGCAATGCAACCATGGGAACGGCCATTAATTGGCACGTCTCGTTCCTCGGATTCTTGTCTGAAAAATACCGAGTTCAAACTTACTCAAATTTCCAGCGGTAAAATATTTATCTTATACCATGTAAAGTTTATTCCCTCTTGGATTGATTCGTTTTTTCCATTAGTTACTTCTCATACTGCAATACTATATGTTCGTAAATTATCTCTTGAAGGCAACTTCCTAGTGGTTTAATGGAAAATTACTTCTTTGACAATTTTGCTATCAAACAGTACAGCTTTCATTAATAATTTGTTTACAATTTCCCATTTTATTATCCTCCTTTGCCCCTCTTACGGGTTACGTTCCTCATTGATCAAATGGCTACTTGGGGGGATCTGGACGGTTGGACGGAGGGCGGGTTACTCCGGCGTCTGCTGAGCTGTTTCCAGAATCTCCTCTCCATCTGCTTGCCGTCCTCACGGGCGGGCTGGCAGGTCTCGGGCAAAGTGGTGGGAATGTCGTCGAGGGTGTCCCTGTTGAAGAGGTACTTGAAAAGAGGTTTACCCCCGTACGCTGCGCTATTTCGGTTGGGGCTCTCTTGATCCTTTTTGTTGCTCAGAAACCCGAGTCTGAAACAAATTTTGCGTTTGTTGTTGACATGCGGGGAAAAATTCAATTGAACAATTGCTGCATCAATTAACCTGACAGGGCAGATAGGCTTTTGTGCTAATACTGCTTGGATACTGGAAATATTGAGGGTATAGGGGTCATCTCCTCTTTTTCATAATCTAGCTGTGCCAGTGCAGCAAATTTCTGTTTTGACTTGTGTATAAATTAAAAAAAATTGAACTTTTTTGATTGAAAAGGGTCATTTTTATTTATTTATTTAGATAGTATTTATTTATTCCACCAAAAGGTAGTAAGCTTTTGTGCTTAATCTAAGTTAGTAATTACAGCAGTTCAAAGCTGAACTTACCGTATGAATAAGTCGGACTCGATGTTCTTCTACGAAAAGCATCACTCCTACGCATTGGCCTGAGGGGTCCTTCTGGATTCTTCAAGTCTGACAACTTTCCCATTACCCTTTTTCTTATTCTTGCTGGAATATTCGACGCGAACGTATCATTGCCCCTCTTGATCACCTCTATGTGCGACAAATTCGTCAGTTGTCGCTCCACTTTACCTTTCCGAATCACCCGATTCGCCAGTTTCTGCAACTGCGCTTTTGCTATTGGATAAGTTGATCCATTTTTTAATGTTGGGATCGATGGTATGAGACTTCTGGGGGATGGCAGAGCTTCTAGATGAATTTTCAGCGTCGAAAAGCCTGTTTTGTGTACATTTTTCGGGTTTGGTATTCGTTGGAGCCGGTCTTGAATAAGAGCGCCACTAGAACATGCACAGGTAACATGCCAACATGCAGGGATCACATAACGAGTCTTCCATTAATTAACCGTGCAAAATCTATAAAACTATGGCATCATGAAATGGAGAAATCCACGTCTCATTTAGTGTGATCTGGTTGATGGGGTTTGCTGACTTAATGAAAGACTCGGAACAGGCTAAAACTATTGCTATTTTGTAAAATTGGTCAAACGATTGAATGACCGTATACCTGTTTGAGCAGAGATTTTATGATAATTTACTGTACTTTACAAACAACACTTAGCGCGCTTTGCCAATAAATATCCTGGGTTATTGGTTCAAAAGGGGATTTCTATAGTAAACATTTCCACATTATTTGCGGTTGTGGCATGCATATGAATTACAGCGGGACATAACAAATTGTTGGACTACAAATTATGGATTGAAGGTGGCCTTTTCAGATGATTTTTCAGCTTAACTTTCTTCTGGCTTTTGGCAGTTACCTAAAAGGGCTATCAAATTCTACACACATTCTAACGTGCCAACAGTCATCTATGAAAACAATTTTCACTCTGAATACTTACAATTTACTACTTTTCCGTCCTTCTTCGCGATTCTTTCGCAGTCCCAAACGATGGAGAAAAGAGGGAGACGCTGGTGCTTTGCCTTTTCCAGGGGTGTCATCTTCTAATCCATCCTCATCGTCCGATTCTATACCCAGAGCTCGATCAATGGTACCTTTAACATCAACATTTTATTATCCTTTTACTTCAGGCGTTTACTCAGACCGTGAAAGCCTGTGGATGTTACATTGTTATTGGTGCTGTTCCCGTATTGTTTTCAGCAAAATTATGAACATGTTCGCGACTGCAATCTGTCAATCTAGCCTGCTTCCGATATAAGGGGCAATGGACAAGCAAAATATTGCTTCCTAATGGCAAATTGAAACAGGGGGTAAACAACCCTGCAAACAATGAGGAAGTATTAAAGAATAAACAATAGTCATTTGCAGTTACTTTATCTCGTTGGATTGATGCACTCGTACTTAAGGCTAATTTCGACTACTAGTTTAAGAGTATGAACAAAACTACAATACAGGTTAACATAAGGGTAAAGCAACTTAAAAATTAAAAAATATTGTTATTATTATTGACTTAAAGCCTTGCCTTGCCTATCGCTCAATGTGCATTTCTCGTGTTGTGTCTAAAATACGTACATTGCATAGTACCTTACTTGTCATGCTATGCCTATTGCCTACGGTATTTGCGTATTAACTTAAATTGAGGCATGCTTTTATTGCAATATTTGGCTCATTAACGATTTACTCTAATGTCCTGAAACGATCAGTCTTGATCAATTCCTACTGATCTTCGATAATGCCGCTATTTGAATTTTCTGTTCTAAAAGGCTAGTGTCAAAATCATGCCGCAGAACTATAAAAAGCAGCAAATTTGTACAATGCTTCAGATTAATGCTTGATTAGTTTCTTTAAACGTAACCTAAGCAAAGATTGCTGACCTTTTGCAGTCATAAATATGGGATCCCCCTCCAATTTCCTGAAGCATAAAAAATCTATCGATAGTTGGTGGAATATACAATAAAGTAAGGAATTACTGCAGCTAGAGTGACAACTAAATTCTTTTTACTCAGATTGTAGGTCACCAGTTAAAAGATGCTAACAAAGGCTTGAAATTTGTGCTTCTTATTTGTAGGGTCGAAACATATCACAAATACATCTTAATTGGATAAATCGTTCAATTTATGTAGACGCCAAGGAACTAATTTTGGACGACTTACCTATGCGAGGCCTCGGAGGAGCCTCTCTCCGATTGCCCAAAGGTCTCAATGTGCTGTTTTGGCCAAATTCGGGACAATTGTCATGATGTTGCTGCGTTTGGTATCCTGAAGAAACTCTGCCCTGCGACAACATCGTTCAGTTACGCACTTACGAGTAAAAGCGCTAGAACATAATGTACTGAGAACTCTTATTGCAAAGAAACAATATTTTTACAATGAAAAGTGGTGAGTTGATGGTTCGAATATTCAAAATCTGTGTAACTAGCAGAACTTGCCTTAGTGATTGGAGTTTTTTATGCAATGGAAGGATAAGAAGTATAATTGTGTTTGTGACCGCGTGACTAAAACTATTCTAATCCAAGGTTTTACATTGTCACCTGCTCGACAGCTATCTCCTGTAATGGTTTCGGACTGCAAGGAGCCGACGAACTTTCTGTGTCATCTTCTTCTAACAGAGGTTCTAAGCGACGCCGAGGTGGGATTCCTGGAGTTCTCGCTGCCAACATAGGCAGTGAAATCAATAAATCCTCCATAAGTTGCTCGGTGTCGTCATCGCCACCACCGCTTGATCCATGAGGAGAATCCATGAACTGAGGAGGAAATAAAAGGTTTGCTTGTTTGTTAAGATTATCAAACTATTGATCGACTTCTAGGCTTCTGATTAGCTACATACTTACAGAAAGGGCCGCACTTTCCCCTATCAGCTCTTCCTCTACTTCGCCACCACTAGTCGGTGTACCCCATACTTCTTCGCCTGATGTCGCCCCAGACGTTTCTCCTTCATCTTCACCTCTTCCAGACGACGACGTATTAGTTCCTTGTTCCGGTGGGGAGTCTGGATGTGCATCACCACTGGGTTTCAAATACCTAAATAATTATAATGTCATTAACTTTGGCCCAAACCATGGATTCTGATGCCAATTGAAGGGCTTGCTACTTACCTTTCCAAAAACGACGTCTTCCTAACTGCAGTCGTGTCGCTTGTACTAAGTCTCTCAAAGAGAGCCATTTTTTCAGCAACAAAGGAACCTGCTCTTGCAGTCCACCCTCTTACAGGTTGAGCCATTTCTGCTGGGGCAACCCAGCTACGGATGGGTTGAATAATTTCTGGGTATGTTTTACTGCATCTCATCGCGCTAGAATAATCTTGAGAGCGCCTTGTCTCTTGAGGGTTAGATGATGATGGCGATGTTGTTTGGATTTTGTCTTGGATTTCAATTCTTCTAAGTGGACTCTCATCTGCTTCTTCATCCTCTTCGTCTTCTTCATCTTCAGATGCATCTGTTGAATAGTATTAAGAGTGATTACGTCATGATCAGACAGTCACAAATTCCGATCTACATTAACTATTGTGATTTTCTGCGAAATTGTTACCTGGGCTGAGTTGTTCAGTCGATTCAACTTGATCTAAGCTGGCCATTGTCCCAAACCTTCGAAGAGATGAGGATAATGTTCGATAGGGTTGTTCTAGTTCACTGCTTTGCAAGGAGCCCTCGGGGGTGTCTTCATCTTCATCTCCTTCGATAATCTCAGAAATTCGGCTGTGAGGTCTCTGTAAATAACAATGCATCTTATTGTAGAATCTGTTGACGCATTGACATAAAAAAATACTTTTTCATTGAGCAGTCGTCGACGGTCAAGTTACTGCGATTGTCTGATGTCCACTGAATGCCCTTATTGCTAAATGTCCTGTAATTCTTAGAGTCTTTACTAATAGCCAATCTGGTTGAATTGTCCATGATAACTTACGTGAATCGTTGGAATAGGTGAATGAGGAATTGATGAGTGACCAAGTGAAGAGCCGCATCTTGAAGGGCTTCCTTCTACTCTACGATGGGCATCTCTATCTGGAGTCGCGGGCAGGACGGATATGGAGGGCAGCGATGACGGAGTGAAGGGATCGCCCCCCATCCCGCACATCATCAGTGAGCCCCAATTATCGTCAAAATCATCATCATCGTACGCTTCAGCTTTCAGACAAGTGTCGCGACACTGCCGGCAAACTGAGACCTGCTTGTCGGCGTGGTTCGATTTGACCGTTGTCAGGCTCTCGGACGTGCTGAATGACTGCTGACTTACTTCGGTATTTCTAGAGACGCTGCGCTCCGAGGCTAGGTCGATTTCTTCGCATCTGAAATTTGTGGGGAATTTATTTATGTAAGTTAATGATAATCTCTATATATAAAAATGAATCCCTATTTCCCTGTGTCACGGCATCACGCGAGAACGGCTGGACCGATTTCACTATTTTTTTTTTTCTGTTGTGTTTGTTATTGTCAGGAGAAGGTTCTTATGAAAGAAAAAAATTAAAAATGACCCTTTTCCCGAAATCAGAGCTTAATTTTCCCATTTTCGACCCTTATACATTGGTTTTTCTATACTGCGGAAAACCCGATAAAAAAAATACAGACCCACTACGGCCAAAATGGCTTCGTAGCGGTATTCGGTGAACCTTTGGCCAACTTGGCCAACATTGCGCGGAAAATTATAAAATTCTGGAAATTGAAGTTGTCATGCGAGCCACGAAGGGGCGAGCTGCGTAATGCCCAATGCGAGGCCCCGAAGGGGCAAGCTGTCGCTCGCCGCAGGCGCAAGGGGGGCGGGGCCGCGAACCGGTCCCAAGCCCCGCTTGTTAATCTATAGAAAAACCTCTGTGATTCTTGCATAACTCATGGAAATAGTACCAATACGAGTATGTATTACTTAATTCCTAAGTCACTCAACTCAAATGAGAACGGACATATATTAAAGCTATACCTGCTTTCATTCCTGTTGCCCGTGAACCCTGAAACTTGTAGCTGATTCGTCCTTCTCTTGAGTTCTTCCTGCGACCATATCTCAGGTTCTGGCTCTGGGATGACTTTTTCGTCCGCTTCTGGTACCTCCTTGCAGTTCCCCAGTTGTCCCTTCATCCACTCCGCCAGATGCATAGCACCGCCTTTGCTGGTTTTCGTCTTCCCCAGCTGCCGGCATTTATGGTCAATAAGCTCGTTCAGTTGCTTCGTTGACCCTTTAGTAATATCAATCTCTTTATGTTCGTAGTTCCTTTGAGGCAAACAAATTTTTGAATCCGGAACAGCCTGAAAACATTTGTTGGCAATTGTTAGTCTTACATCATTCTTCTTTAAAAGTGCTTGAACGCTTGCATGGTTATTGCTGGTTATTATGCTATCATTTTTGTTAACAAATACCTTGATCACAAGTTCCTTATCAATGGAAAGATACACCAAATATGCTCACACAAGGTAATGGATGCTCCCATAAAGCGGGAGGAATTCCTTACATAACCTAGCCATCTCTTATATTTGATAAAATTATTCACATACGTAAGAAAATTTAATTTTTGCACTGATTTTAATCCTTATTCAATGGCCCTGATTGTTGATATATATTGTGCTACACTCTATTGCAATATTTACTCGATACAGGAATTGTTTTGAATGTTTATATTGAAGTATACGATTTGAATCTGAATTTAGGTAGTATTACACTTTCCAATTTTTATTTGACCAATATTTATTGGATCGAATATTGTTGGAACAATATTTGAGTGTAGAATAGGGGGGGGGGGGACAACACATTTAGTAAGTATAGCATAAATGACAATCAACCAGCCAAGCGAGCAATGTGTTACAAATATTTGAATTTGAATTCTAACTATCCTATATCTACGGAACTCCAATAATTCATTTCCCAGAAAATATTAGCTGCAACCATGAACAAATTGACTACTTCTATCTGATTATGACGTATTATTGGTTATTAATGTGCGAGTAGTTATTTTCCCGGTAGTACAAATTAGGTACTCCAAATGGTTTCTATTGTCATTATTCCGAAATACAATAATAACTGCATATGTAAGTTTTTTTATTTTTTATTTTAAATAATCATAACGCAACGCCCTTTGGAGCTTACTCGTTGTATGTTTATGTGTTGCAATGCTGTGGTTATGAATGGGGTTGGTGTGGTGTGCACTAGTGTCGTTCGGTAAACTGCTATAAGCGTGCTAGACAACGAGTTGCCCAGGTACCGTCTACAACAGTTTGCTTTTGTCTATTGTACGATTTTTTGGTTTAATGGGTATAAGTATGTATAGAATATGTATAGAATTACAAAACTTTAAACTAGTAGCCTACAATAGGCACCTATGTATTTTAATTAACTACTGAACCTTAACGCTTGTCTACATATAATACGGGGGTCCTATTCTTTTTTTTCGCAACTTATGATTGGGAATTATGCTAATTATTGCAAAAATTTCACATGCTTGATGCTCCCCTTCGCTAGGCGGCTAAACCAAAAGACCATAGTAAACTTCACTAGACTATCACTACTATTAAAATATGAATTCAATGAAAATCTAAGCTAGGCTCTTAAATCTATTGACCATAACTAGGTGCCCAATTTACCACTTTTAGCGCGGAATGTTGTAAATATTGTAACAAACATCACAACTAGCGTCATCTTAAGGGAGGGCTATTTGTTGTCATACACAGTAGTAGACGCAGGTCAATTAAAAAAATTACATTAGAGATACTCAGAACATTTTAAATAGAAAATTTAGTTGTACTATTAAATTAGAAATGAAATGTAAATAAATAAGCTTGAAATACAATCCAAATTTTGTTTATTTACTTGCATTTTACTTCGAATTTAATGTTTCGATTGAATATGTGAGTAATCTGTGTTATTAACTTTAATTTAAGGTAGATTTCCTTTTTAATTCTACCTAAGTATGCCTTTGACCGAAATCAAACGTCATAGCACTCCCTTACTAATAAAATTGATTAACTTTTGAAAGAACCATGGCATAAAAAAAATATTCCATACCTTATTACTTTAATAATCTCCCCCTTGCATTCAAAAATTATTAATAATTCTACTTCTTTATAATCCGGAGAAGAAATCGCTCGCAGGAAGAATGTTTTTTTTTTTTAATCCCTGTAGCCCTACAGTGATAAATATATCCCTACCCATTCCTGGCTGTAGTAGGAAAATGTTTAGAGAAAAACATTCTGTCATAAATCAACAATTAAATATTATATGAAAGCCAAAATATTTCTACGTTGTTCAACTGTTGCAATTTTACAAATTGTGAGTCTAAAGAGCTCTTCCGTGCATGGTCAAATGTTTTTCTCTAAATGTAAATAAACTACCGAAATATAGTTGAAATAAAATAATATTTTAATCATGACATAATGATCGCATTAATTAGCTAGTTTTAAAATGAAGTAACGATAACAACAGGTAATAGACAATGGTTGATTGACTTTACTACTGAAAGAACTCTCGTTGCTCATCAATTTTAATTTCAAATATTCGTACAATAAAGTAGAGAAAATTATTGGATCACCTCGTGAGAAAATTCCGTAAAAATAAAAAAAAATTATGTGATAATTCATGTTGAATAGAAATGGAAACTAATCTTATACGTGACCAAATACTTTGTTCAGTATACAATACAAATACAAAATCATTGCTATTTTCTATATTACTTGTAATTAACAGCCTCTCTACTAGTATTCGTGTTCTTTTTACCAAACAATCTGGTTCTAGTGACTCCACGTTTTGTAGGAGCTTTGAACTATAATTTTTTTGTTTCCAATTTCGAACTAATTATTACAAGATAATTTTATTATTAAAGGATGTTAATGCCAGTTACGGCATAGGGAAGAAGTTCACATATTTGCATTTCAATATCATATGGAAACCCTAATTAGCAAACTGCTTAACTCCAAACAAATCGAAAATTAGTTGTTGGTATACTCGGGAAAAATTCCGACTGCCAAAACTTTTAAATCCCGGGAAAAAAAAAGTCTCTGTCGTTGAAATAGACAAGAACCTAACTCCAAGGTGCTGGAATTTGGCGCGGAAATAGCATTAACTCCAGCAGTAAACATACAGTAGCTACAACAAAGCTGCTACCAATGGAATCAGTCGGATGGTGAAATGACAGGAAATGACTTTGCCACTATCGTAGTACAATTTCTAAATAAACATTAATTTTTTAAAGCGATTTTTTGACTCACCTGAAAATTCACCATTTTGGAGGTAAGCGGTTTCCTAATTCGGGTAAATAATTTATTTTAAAAAAATAACTCTTATTTTGGACTGAAATACCTTGCTGAATATAACCTAGCAGACTAGCAGAGATAGGGGGCTATAACTAAGATGGCAGCAAGGCCTGGAAGCATGGCCAGAAAATTTGACAAGTTTCCAATTAACAAGCTTCCGCATGATAGTCCTTGCACTAGCCTATTGTACATGCGCTGAGTGTAAAATAAAATGCTTTCTACTCCTTAGTACAATAGTTTGTTCACAGAAAAATATGATGTGGCCTAGTAAGTTTCCTGTCTAAAGTGACTTGGTTCATAATGAGATATTCTACAAAAGATGGGAACACTAGCACCAGGATTTAAGCCGAATACGACACTATTTTCCTCATGAATATACGATTGGTTTTACAATAGTCTAGGTATAAAATGTTAGGATTCATTCAAAAGCAATAAGCCAAATTTTAAATTTTGTGGACACAGCCCTAAAAATGATGTCCGATACAATTAAAAAATTTGTAATTACACACAAAAATAATAATTTTGACGATATTTATGTAAACATTACACTAAAGACAGAGTCATTTATAGGCTAATCAAATATAAAATATTTAACATTTAATATTCTCTTAAACAAATAGAAATATTTTGGCCTATTTATATTTAAGATACGGTAGATATTAGTTACACAAGTGCGTTCATTTAACATTGAACCAATTTTGCACATTTTATAATTGCTCATCAGGTACAAAACCTCTAAGGGTTAAGAGTCTAAAGAATTTGTGTCCTAAATTTGGCATTTTTATCAGTTTATTCTATATCTATATACAGCATGTCTTCAGAAGTAGCTAGGTCATAGACTAAAGATAAACGCAAAGTATTAACTTAACAAATCTTTACTATAACAGTAATTCAGTGGGCTAACGATAAATTAAAATTTTCTCTGTCAAATTACGTTGTTTTCCTTTTCAAATATTATAGCCTAGGTACTTAGTTGACTTTTTTTAATGGTAATATGCTATGCTAGTCCCACTCTGGTTATTCATATTCTATGCTGAAATTATTGATTAGAAATAAAACCTATTGAAAATTTAAGCATTCCCCATGAATAAAAATCGGACTTTTAATTGAAAAAAGTCTCAAGTTCTGCATACTTTCTATAAATTACAAAAATTGGGTTGCTCCGGCCATTCTTAGAAATATTAAACTCCGAATAAACTCCTCTACTATATAGGACAGCCTTTTTAAAATTGTAGCAGGATATTGTCCTGGTAATTGCATGGTTTTGGGTTTTATTATATTAAACATGAAAATTGCAAGTTATACTAATTTAACTCTAAAGCTGTTCCTTTTTACGTTTTTTAATTGGGGCTCAAGGTGACGTCCCACGTCATAATAACACAGTGAATGTTCCGTTTCAAAATTGTAACTTTTTAAATGCCTATTAGTTGGGAAGTCACACTGAAAATTTGTTCTCCTGTAGGAATTTCTACTTCAATGGCGGATCCACGGAGGAGGTCAGGGGGGTCATGACTCCCCCCCCCCCCTAAATGAGAAAACTTATAAGTTAACTAGTAAAAAAAATGATAAAACATCAACTTTTCAGCATCAAAAAAATTACCTTTTAAACTTACAAACCCCCCCCCCCTAAATTTTCCGCTGGATCCGCCCTTGTTCTAGTTGGGAATACGGTTCAACCCAAAATTCGTCCAGTATTCATCTTCCCTGCACCGAAGCAATTTTATTATAAACAAGTAATACAGGTACAAAAAACCTGTGAGTCGCCAAATAAAAAAAATAAAAAACTTGTCGGGAGTTTGCACATTAACGCTGTAATGCAACATAGGCTACAGTATTTATTTCTTATCTATGGCCCAAAATTTAATACCAAAATTAAATATTAAAAATAATTTTATTGTATTTAAGTATTTAAATAGGCCTATTATAATTATAGTCATTTTAAGATTTTTAAGCCTAGCCGTTTTATAAATTTTGTATTTCCCGATTTTAGTTTTTTTTTAAATGGAAGTTAATATCTAGACAATTTTCTTAGTTAAAATTTTTCTCATTTCACTAGCTAGACCAAATTCCTCATTTATACCCTAAGGGTAGTTGAAGCGGTGGAATTTTATTCGCTCACAGTCTCTTTATCTACTAATTACCCTTATTCGCTTCAATTTCCTCAAGCCTTGTTAGGGACATCCTTTTCCCATAGTTTCCTAAACTTTTACCCTTCTCTGACATTATTGTGTATTAATTTTCTTTGGGGGCTCTTCTCGTTCAGGGGTTGATGAGTCTGGGGAAAGTAGTGGCTGGTAGCCATCAGCCTCGCCCGTAGGGGTGGGGGTGTCCTCGCGTATCACGTGTCTCGGGGAACACGAGGGGAAGCGGGTAGGACGCACCTGTCGACGCAGGGAGAGGGAGTCCAGGGTGCCCACAGAAAGGGTCGTCGGCGGGTCGGGCGACTCGAGGGGGCTGCTGGCGGGCGTCCCGCCCCGAGCCGTGTTAAGGTAGATTCTGAAAGTGAAAACAGTGTTGTTGTGGAAAAACGCTGCCATGAAAAATTGAGGAGCACTGAACATATTACATGTTAAACTGTAGATGGGTCCCACCATCGCTTATTAGGAAGGCAGGCACCTGCGTAGGCGACGATGTCGTCCAGTGTTCCTTGCGGGTACTTTTCAAGCTTTGGTGGGACCTGGCCTTAATAGTTTTTCAGTTTTATTTTGGCCTGAATTACATCAGAAAATTCATTATGACCTATTAGGGGGTATTAGTGGATTTTTAGCATGTTGGCAAGGCCATGCCCAGGTTTTGATGGGGGGGGGGGGGGGTCCAAAAATATTTTACGTAATTTATTAATGAAAGTCCATTTTATGCAGTGTTCAAACTCAAATAAATTTATTCCAATTCTTCAAACAATACAGGTTTACATGAAAAAAATATATTTCCGGGGGGGGGGAGTCCGGACCTCTTGGACAACCCCCCTGGGCACGGCCATGCATATTGGTAACGAATACTGCACGCGGCACCGTCATGCATTGAGAGAAGGCGGTCATTTCGTAAAAACCTGGTACCTCAAAACGTTTAAATCCGTTGAAATCTCGAAAATTTCGACCATCACAAAGCTTTCCTTATACCTAAATGTATAAATAGGAAAGCAATAAATGCATTATCGCTCTCTTGAGGCTATTAATTCTTACATTTGACGTTGTATGAGGTTTTGCCACACAGCCTTGAGTTCAGGAGTTGGGGCCCTTAGTGCTATGCTCCGATTTTTGGCGTTTTTTCTAGGCGTTCTATTCAGAGATAAATCTGGGGCGCACATTGCATTTGCCGGACTGTCCATTCCCGAGCCAGATGTGTTCAGTAACAGTCTAAATTCATTTGCTGAAATAAAGAATGTAATGTAAATTAAACATTTAAAAAATAAATATAACTGTCTTTTATGAATAGTAATCATTATTGTCGTACAGCCATGATAGCGCCCTTAAGGCGGGTATTCGACATACGTCAATCGTCAATGAAAAATGTGAAATTGAAGGTTTAGCAGACATTAAAGACATACTAAAAATTCTGCTGCCACGTCAAAACCATATTTCTCATTGACGATTGACGTATGTGGAAACCCCGCCTTAATATAACGCTGTAAGTTAAACAAATAATGAACCAAGCCAGAACATGTGGCGAGGGTGGGACTCAATCCAACTGCCTCTCGGGTGAATGTTTTAGACATTACAACTTCGGTACATTGCGTAGCAGTCATCATCTGTTTCTTTTTTACGTCTACTCACCTCTTTTCCGAATATTGAAAAAAGCTTGAGACACGGATATGAGAGACAGGGGCTCTTCCGTAATGAACAGAACACGGTCTCTGCTGACTTTAGCGAAGACCATCATGTCGGTGAACAGGAGCGCCCAAAATGGCCGGACTGCCCGACCTTCGACACGACTGAGGTCTCCCCCGAAGATCCATTGCCTTCCAGGCGCACTTAATACAAACGGCTGCAACAATTGCATTTCGTACAATATTGAACATTATGTGTTTAATTAAAACAATAGTAGACCTCATTCCGGGTTAAATGAATCCATTCATTCTTTATGTTTATTTAAAAAAATACAATACTGCTTTATTTTTTATTAAATTAGTGTCCACAATTCTTCATCAACTACAAATATCATCCAACTATAAATAGTATGCGGGTTCGAAAAGAAATAATGTAGAATTGTTAGAGAATGACAATGACCTTGCCAACAGGGTAAGAACAAAAGATTATTGACCCACCAGTGGTGGCGTAAGTAACTTCTGATGCCCCCCCCCCCCCCCCGCAAGACCTTTGATGCGCCCTACCCAGTGGTGGCACCACCAGAAGGTGAGATGCCTGCCCAGCGACGACCCTCACAACAATCAGGCGTTGATACTCCAACTACTTTGCTATTGGAAAAAAAGACCCTCCATCAAGAAGCCTTTGACAACAAGAGGTCTTTCCAGATCAAATGGTTCGGATATACGTTGAATAAGATTTCATGCTTTCGTGCTGAGCACTCCCGAACTTTGAGTGCTTCTCGATACCTCAAGGGAGGGTGGAATTGATCTCAATCGTCCAAGTTTGCCTTCTCCACATTTCGAGCGTCTTCATGACTTTGACATGACTTTGACTTACCTTACATCTAGTGAAAACAAGACGGCTCTCTAGGTCCTGAACTGAGAGTAAAAGTCGGCCTTCTACTTCCGGCTCCATGATCCCCGTGCCTGACGTCCACTCTCTGTACGAAGTGTGCAGCTCGTGAACGACCCTCGTCAACGCGTAATGGTCGTCCTCACTGCTCTTGCTCTGGTCCAGTATCGTTGATGTCAGCTTCAGCAGATCACGATAGTGCTGGCAACAGGATTGAATCACTTATTATACTTTATAAGGCACCGCCTAGTCTTGTTGGGTGTGTAACGAAATTTCGAGATAAAGGAAATATTTTCGGCAGACCCTTGGTCTATCCAACGCTCCTTAATCCCCTCTCCAGTTATCGGGCATATAGGCCCAATAGGCTTAAGTGCACACAGGTAACACCTGTACCCCAATTTAAAAAAAAAAAAAAAAAAAAAAAAAAACATTAATGGGTTGTGCCACGACGTTTCATAATGTTTAAGTGGAATTTGCCATTGTTTTTTTTTTTTTTAATATCATGCGTTAAAGAGCTGAATAATTAATTTCTCGGCCCAGAGTCCTCATATTGGCAAAAATGTTCTTTAAACTGTAACTAAAGTAACCGGTCCGAGTTTACTCGAACATGCTTTCCAATTTATAAATTAGAAAATAGACATAATGTGTAATTTCATAGTAAATAATTTCCCTACGGTTAAATTTAAAATCCCTCGAAGGGGGGGGGGGGTCCACCTCAATATATCAAAAACCCCTTAAAACTCAATTGCATATTCTGGAACGAACAGACCAATACAGTAGTAACAATGACACAATCATGTCATAGCAGCACGTATTGCATTGGAGCGTGAATTTTCAAATTCTAATTTTTTGCACAGAACCAAACATTCTTTTGGGAATGCAACCTGTCCGGTTTTGATACTCTATTGAACACCTAAAACATACCTGCAGGTAGAAATCATCGATAGAAAGGTTCGGCAGAAAAATTATGTTTTAGTCATTTTTCATGGAAATTGAGTTATTTTTATTTTTTTACCCCCAGAAGCAAACTATCAAGGGGCAAGCGACCCCCCCGCATCTTGTTAACATTAATAACGAATACCATATATATGTGAATTTAAATAAAGAAATCGTTGGAGCCGTTTTTGAGAAATAATTTTTTTAGACGCTTTTTATGAGTTTTTGAGAATAAAACCCCCCATATTGAGCTAGCCCAAAATTTAAAAATGGTCTCGAGGTATGATTTTTTTGAACCTATATGCAAAATTTCATCAAAATCGGCCGAGTAGTTGCCCGGAAATCGATGAACAGACAGACAGACATGCAGACAGACATTTCGTAAAAACCACTTTTTTGGGTTCCTGGGACCTCAAAACGTGTAAATCCGTTGAAATCTCGGACTCGAAAATTTCGACCATCACAAAGCTTTCCTTATACTACGTATAAATTGGAAAGCAATAATTATAAACTGTGATAATACACAATAGATTTTTGTCTTGTGAACTTATTGTTGATAAAGTAAGTCCTATTTCTGGAATACTTCGTCGTTCCTTTTAGGTTATAATATTTATAGAATAACAATAGTTCACATAAACAAAGGTATTATGCACTATTGATCAAAGCTTATGTATTTCAGGAGGTGTTCAAAGAGAGATTTCGCCAATGTGGCCACTGTGGAACAAGAATTTAAATAATTAGCTCTTACGGCATGTTGTTTTCCAAACATTTGGAAAGATTTCTTTTAATAGGCTACTAATTTTTATTACATTAGCGTGATTTGTTATTTATGTTCATCGTGGTCATTGTTACTCAATACTGTACTTCTTTTGCCACTACCATGTCACTAAACATAACAATTGCTATAATTTTTCTTATATACGAGTAGTTCTCGTCTCGTCTCGTAGTTCGAGAGATTGCCCTAAATTATGGAATTTTTGAATTGTAAAACCTTCTGCATGCTGTCATTGCTGTCTTCAAGAACTTTGTATTTCCCATGCTAGGAAAAAAAAAAATTAAAAACTCTCATAGTCGATGTTGCCCATAAACTTACCTATAAGTTCAATTTTCAACTTACCTCCAGAGGTTTGTGAAGAAATGTCGTTAAGTCTGGACGTCTTTTTGGGATCGGAGGCTCGGAACAAAATCTAGTGAACTCTGTGTTTTTGGATTGTTCTACTAATAGGCAATCCGCTCGCTTGATCCCTGAACAGTATCTTCGATATGCAGTCGTGAGGGTATTTATCTGTATATAGAGACCTTATTAGTAAGGGCGATGCATCGCCATGTCCTTGTCCTCGAAGGAAACCCTTATGATTTTTTTTACAAACTCATCGGTTGAACTGAAAATTTGTACAAAATTAGGCATGCTAGTTTCAGTTTTTTCTTTTTTTCGTTTTTCTCTTTCTTTCCTTTTCGGCTACCTTCCTTCATACTGTTCATACTTTGTTTATTCCAATGTTTGCATAGCCTAAGTGGCCTATACATTTATAAAATCGAAAAAAATTCTGTGCTTTGGGTCGATCACCAAGCCCTTTTTGTACGATATGTAAATTAATAATAATAATACTAATAAACGTCTTTACTGTATATTTACAGGGCGAGACTTAAGACTAGAAAGTATTTTTCTGTCTAACCCACATTAATTATGTTTAACTATTAATATAATATGTATAATATAGTATAAACTGTATATATATAAATATTTTAATTATGTTTGTATGTAAATTGTAATACATTATCTACTTTCTTACTTACTTAAGGTTTGGTTTGTGGTAAAATTCACCCCATACCATTTATCCTCATTGAATTTCCCCACTATTACGGCTATAGCTTCCAAAAAAGGGAAAGGCCTTTTTAATTGCAACTATACTAAATGCCTAGCCTTTATACTAGCATATAACTAATTTTAAAGTTTTGCGCAAAAATCCTTTTTATGCATATTAATTATTGAATTATTCTAATGTCTTCTGATCTATGACGAGACCTAATAGCGGAGTTGCTATAAATAATACAACATACAGGGTTTGTCCGGAAAGTAGTGAGACTGGATATTTCCTGCCCAAACGAAGCAAAGGAGAGAGATCTTCATGGGCGGAGTTGGTGGTGAGGGGTTCTTGGGAAGCAGCGCACCGGTCGCCGGTGTTGTCCGACAGTCCGAGCCTTTGCGGAGTCAACATTGGGCTTCAAGCGAACCTCTGTTTTTGTGTGTCGTCGCGGTCGGAGATGAATCGTTTACTCGAACAACGTTGTTCGAATGGCACAAGTTGTTTCGCGAGGGTAGGGAGCAAGTTGAGGGCGATCAAGCAAAAGTGACGAAAAGGTGGCAAAGGGATGATTCACAAGGAATATTTACCACCTGGTCAGACAGTGAATGCAGCATTTTACGTGAAAGTACTTGACCAACTGAGAAAACGGATCGTCGACCAGCCTTCGCGAATGCGTGGAAGCTGCATTATGACAATGCACCAAGTCACACGGCGCTTATTGTCACGGAGTATCTGGCCAAATACGGTATTTCAACCATCCCCCAGCCACCCTACAGCCCTGATGTTGCTCCCCCAGACTTATTTCTCTTCCCTCACCTCAAAAAAAGTCTGAAGGGACACCACCACGGCTCGGTACAGGGAATTCAAGACGCCGTGACGAGGAAAATAAACGAGATTCCGGCTTCCGCGTTTCAGGGGTCTTTCGAGGATTGGAAAAAGCGCTGGCAGCGCTGTGTGGCTGCAGAAGGTTCCTATTTTGAAAGTTTTTAAGTAAATGTACCGATATTGTAAATAAATTTTCTTTCCTGGATTCAGTTCCACTACTTTCCGGACAAACCCTGTACAAGTGGATTCGCTTCCTTTACTACAAACCCTCCGAACCATGGCCAGAAAAAAAAAAAAACAGCAAGTTTGGGACTCAAACCAACAACCTTGGGAACAGTTTCAGAGTCAAATTATTGATGTTGATGACATTTTTGCTAGTAATATACTGTTAAATCCAGCTGTCGAAATGTAAACTTAGAAAATTATATGGTCGCGTATTTTAATTCTCGCAGGAAAATAATAAACATAGTCTTCAAAGTTTCTCCTAGAGTTCTATGTAGGTGAGATGGGCCATTCGCTTCCCACCATTTTTTTTTTCATTTCTGCGCGATATGCAATATTTAATATCCGTCAGAAGTATATAATATATATATATATATATAATTTAATAAGGCATGGCAGATAATGAAGAACCAGTAGAATCCGGGCTGATGGGCCCGTATTGAAAGTGAATTTCCAAACGTTTCGTCAACATCTGCGGTCGACATCTTCAGTGGCGCTGCGTAGACTTCGAAGGTTGTGCCTCGGTGGCTCCATAGCTTCATTTCGACCACGGCCCATCAGCCCGGATTCTAATGGTTGTTCGTTCGACTCTGGCCGTGAAAGCCTTTGCAGTTACTAGGACAGAATTCATTGAGTACCTCCGCGTTCGGGGCCAGATTCCCAACTCTAGGACAGAATAAAGAACCAGTAGAATCCGGGCTGATCGAAATGATAGTGAACTTCCAAACGTTTCGTCAACATCTGCGGTCGACATCTTCAGTGGCGCTGCGTAGACTTCGAAGGTTGTACCTCGGTGGCTCCGTAGCGAGTGACTCCAGTCACTGGAAGTCTACGCAGCGCCACTGAAGATGTCGACCGCAGATGTTGACAAAACGTTTGGAAGTTCACTTTCAATTCGACCACGGCCCATCAGCCCGGATTCTACTGGTTCTTCATTTGACTCCGGCCGTGAAAGCCTTTGCAGTTACATGGCAGAGAAGATGAGATGCCTGCCTAGCGACGGCCCTCAAAACTAGACTTGTATATAGGAAAGTTGGGACACCAAGAAATGTTTTTTTTTTAAATCTAAATTGTTGCCACGTCTCCTATGACCAGGTGGCCCCTGGATTCAAAAAAAATTGTTGGCGGGCGCCGGGCTCAAATGCTCCCTATTTAATACAACTCTAGTTTCTCCCATTTGTTTATTTTCCGGTCCCTAATTCCACAATTCTTTCTTCTCCTATTCTTTCCCTACCTTCTACTTACCCTCTTAATGTAGAGCCTCCCAACGAAAGACCCAGGAGTGTCCATGTCTTCTTGTACGGCCTGTTCAATAATATCCTCAGAAAGACGTAGAAGCTGCGTCCATAATTAACAATCATTGGGTGAGAAGAACAATACTAAGCAATCAATCTGAATTGAAGCCTCTAGAGACCAAGGGGTGCAAGTAACAAAAATTAACATCCGAGGTAGTTTAGGCTAAAGTTTGTAACTCAATTGAATTCTATAAATTCTATCATTGTCGGAATGACAGATCCGATTTTCTTAATTTCCCGGATAAATAGCAGCTATAGATTAACAGCATGGTGCATTTTAACTCCAAAACTCAAACAATTTCACTTGCACCCCTTGGCTTCTAGGCACTTCAATGTATATATTATTATACCTTGTTATGCGTAGGAAATGAGGAGAAACCGAAATTTCGGGGGCCTGGGCCTAGGACATCACAAAACCTCACAGGTAGGGAACCTAGACAAACGTACACACGGCACTTCAGACTAACCTTTAGAAGGCTACAATAACCTTACGGATTACCTATTGTGTGCGTTTGTTTGATGTTTCATAATTTATGATTTTCAACGGATTATTCGTAGACTAGGCTGTCCCATTTTTCAAAGTATTAAAACATATTATTGCTAGTACCCCTAGAAGCCCTATTACAGTTTTTTTTTTTTTTTTTTTTTTTTTGTTACACAGTTGACGCAAGTTAACGAAAATTCAACTCTAAATCGGGACTTGGTTTTTCAATGCAGACACCAGGCCCAAATATAGTGTGAAACTTTCTTTAACTTGCGTCGACTATACTCAAGGGCGGATCCAGTGGAAAATTTAGGGGGGGGGTCACAAGTTTTTTGTAAGTTTATAAGGTAATTTTTTTGTTGAAAAGTTGAGTTTTATCATTTTTTTTATCAGGTATCTGAATTTACTCATTTAGGGGGGTCATGACCCCCTAACCCCCTCTGTAGATCCGCCACTGACTGTACTTCACAGACCGAGAGGAACGAATATATAATCAATCACGTTTCTCATTCAGTCTAAAATTTTATGCAGAAAAGAGGAGACATTCGAGGGCGCCAAAGATCTGGTGCGTTTTTTTCTTCTTCAATGGCTATAGTCATATAGGAAACGTGGTAAATAAAATAAAATAACTTTGACAAATATTACTAAAATATATATTTTTTTAATAATACTTGACAAAGTTATTTCGTTTACTATGACTAAGTATACCAAAGCGAATGTGGAAAATATAACCGAAATAGAAAACGTGGAATCAGGTGGGTCCAGGATTAAAAAAAAAAATATTGTTGGCGCGTTCGAATGTCCCATCTCTCCCATATAGAACTCCAATTCAGCCCTCATAACCTATGGCTTGTCAAGCCTAGGGTTGCCATTCGTCCCGGTTTCCCGGGACTGTCACCGTGTTTGATCTCTCTGTCCCGGTTTCGTCCTTAAATGTCCTGGTTCAGACAATATGACGTGCAAAGAATTTTATAATTACATCAAAAATCAGCCACGACTCTTAAAGAAAGTAAAATCATCCGAAAAATACGAGTAAATGACCACTCTTAACTCTTAAGGGAGTGTTAGTAAAACTTACTAATCTAATTAAAAAATGCACTAGAAATTGACTTTTTCTTTTTTAAATTTACACTAGATATAAATGATATAATGCATCTCGGCTCTTTGTCCCGGTTTTATGTCTGACTATTCTGGCAACCCTAGTCAAGCTTGTACCAGTGAACAGGTCGTACCTCTTCTATATTTTGAAATAAAGTGTGGTGCTGAGTCGGATTGAGAAAGTCCCTCCGCTCTGCTAATGGAAGTAAAAATCGATTGACTCCGAACTGTAAATTGACTGCAAAACTCTGCTCTTTCCCCAGTAACTGGTGGACAGTCTTCTTGAGGGGGTCCTCCATTTGGGACGCGGTTGACTGTAATAAATTAGGCGATATCATCATTTTTAAAATTGTCCTGTTGCTTCGCAGTTCTCTCCTGATAAAATGCAGTACCGTACGATAGAACTTGGGTTGTAACAGAGGCCTTCGCTAACGATTACGCTTGTGCCTAATGGTTTTACTTCTAAAAAGCGATTTGTGGACGCGTTGGTGGTTGAATTAAATAATAAGGGAACTGATTTGCCTGTAGGAAAGTGGAAAAGTTAGGGGAAGTAGTAATCGAAATGTAAATGTATTTAAATAAATAGATAGAAAACACAATGGTAATTTTGTTGATTTATTTTTCATTTCCATTATTCCTAACTTTTTTCCACTGCACGACAAGTGAGTGAGTTCCCCTATTGGTGTACACGCGTGTAATTGGTAACAAGTGATTGATTTATTTCTTCCAAACTTCTATTTTTCGGAAGCAGTCTGGTAGAAAGAGATAAGTCCCTCAAGCCTTGATTCCAATGCTTAAAAGCAAGGATATTATATTGTATATTACATTTTTCATTAGAACTGTTGCAGTTGCTTCTTCAATGTAGGCCTACTGCAGTTATTTGCGGTTGTTTTTTAGGTTTAAAAATTAAATTGATCGTCACATTATTAGATCGTGGGTTCGAAACCAGCCAAGTCCAGGTTTTTCTTTATTCTTTAATTACGGTTAACGAGGATGGTTGCCGCTTCAATTTAAGTAAATTTAATAAATTGATAATCACTTTATACTTCTAAAATTGATACTGAAAGTGGGTTAATTGTAAGAGTGGGCCGAAGGGCCCAAAATTCGCCCACATGGAAAATAAGGCAATTTTCTTTCTTTCTTCTTACTTTTTGAATTTCTACAAACCCTACCATCGTTTTCGCTCGTGAACAAATAATGCAACTCTCCAACATAATATTTAAATAGCCTGATTTTTAATCTCCGTGATTGATTATGAACCTTTCAACTTTGCCCGTAAACTCTTTTAACTTTTTCTCATTTGTTAGCCTACCGCATCGTTGTACTTTCTATACCTACAATATAATACAAAACATGTACCTAGTAAATTATATTCATAATACTGGCAGGTACTTAGCCTAGGCTTAGTGGATCAAGCAAAGGATAAAATTAAAACAAAATGAGAAAATAATATATTTACAAATTGGTTAAGCGACACAGAAGGAAGATGCTGCAGGAGAACAGAAAACTTTAACGAAAACCAAAAAACATGCTTAAGAAATTAAAATAAAGTAGCAAAATATTCGACATCTACGTATGTAGCTTGCAATTTTAATCGAAAGAACAAACTGGCTAATTGTCACATTTTCCAGTGAATTTCAATGTCTTTTTACAATTGAATTTAAACCCTACTTTTTTAAACAATCGCAGCTATTAGCAGAATGTTACGCAAACTTAAAAGCTCTGTAAATATTGCCTCTTCAGTCTATTTTCGCCATAAGACCCTGTATGAAACCGTGCAATTTCTTTATTCAAAAAGAAGTTTTGTGTACGTACACCTGACGTTTGTTTAAAACATTTTCTGTACATTTCATATATAATCATTGCGTAGTACCTCTTGTACTGTATGCGAACAGTCAGATAATACTGCAAGTAACTACTGATTACAACTATAGCAAAAGTATTGTATATCGTGCTACAACTACTGAATAAGAATAGTGCATAGCGTTTCTATTATTATAGGAATGTACCCAGTTAGCGTAGAACTGATGTACTTATTATTTAAATATTAAGTTACCTGAGAGCCCTATGGGTTGTTTTAAAATTAAATAGCCCGTATTATTTTTGTGTACACTCTGAGAGGAACTTCAATTGTAGAACCCAGCACGCAAACCTGATAAGTATTACCTGTACGTACAGTATATGGTGTTTCACAACTATTTCCATACATATTTATCCATACAAATTGTGCAGAAATTGGTTTACGATCGTAAAAGAGTTAATGAGCTCGCATGTTTATCCACTAAAAAAACTACGGAAATCCTTGGAACCCTATGCTCAGTGCCCCAGTATTCACGACATACTGTATATGAAATTTTTGATCATTACTTGAATCAGAAAACTTAAATTATAATGCATGCTCTAGCGTCACAACAACAAAAGAATAGCAATAGAAATGTATCCCATAATTGAAAAAATAAAAAACAATAATTAGAGGCCATGCCTGCATGAGTTTCATGCTAGCCTACTACTTTAATTCCGAACATATTTGGAGCTAATACATAATGGATAGCTCAACACTTTTTAATTGTCTTTTTCCACTCTTCTAATATTTTCAAATCTCAACTTGAAATAGACCAAAAAAGTTGTGAGGAGAGGAGATGCAAAGGGTGATTTTTAGGGAGGGGTGAATTCAGCAGTGGTCAGTGGCATTAGCCTCTCTTCTTAGATTGCTTGGGGAAATAGACTTTCACTTTTACAACCAGTTATGTGTATCCTTCATTTTATTTGCACGCACATTGTCTAAGAAGATAGGTTGGCACCACTGACCATTGCAAAATTTGAATCTGGCCGATTCTTTAAACTATGACTCCGGCACCCACCTCGCTCGAGAAAGCGACGTGTGGCAAGTGGAGGCGCCGTTTGGTAAGGTCGTAGGTGGAGGCGGTGCCGCCCGAGCAGGCGGTGCCTGAGCGGGGCGACTGATACGCTGCTGGGGCTGGGGCCGGGGCTCTGCGGGGAACTTGGCACGTGAGTGGCGCGGCCGTCCGATGTGCAGCGGACTCCATAACGCCGTTGGAGGTTTTTCTATAAATTTCTAGAGCTAATTCGTTGCCACATGATCTGAAACAGATAAATTAGATAGTGTATACGCCGTGCTACTATAGGATTTTAGATGAATTGCTGTTCGAACTATCCATAATAATTAAGGCCCGGTACACACGGACGATCGCGATGCCGGTGGTTCGCCATTTCAGCAAATGAGTAGGTGGAAAACCACAGCATCAACTTCAGAACATTTCTGAAGTGAAGCTGACCGCACACCACCACACGTTTTTCCCCTCAGCTGCTGTTCTCATGACAAATTTCTCAACGTCTGGCCCCCGGCGTCGAACTTCTGTGTGTACTGACATGGTACACACACATACATACGGTTACTGTTGTTGGCATTGTCCTGAAGTAGTACTTACTTAATAAGTTGCAGTACTTGTTCCTCAGGCTTGGTTACTACGTTAGTTTTACCCACGAAAATGACAAAGTCGCCAGGGCAGATACCAGCTCTTTCCGCTGCCTGACCTGCTTCCACCCGTTCAATCCTGTAAATCAGTATTTTAATCACCATCAGTATCATAGACTACTGCTATAATATTCTTATACCATCCCCCTACAAAGTGGCTGGTAAATTTTTATTACAGATTTTAATAAAGAACAAAATGGGCTGGTAGTTTCCGGAACCCCACAGGTGGTTTGTGTTCCGAACGTATTCACTATAATCTTAAGGTGAGTTCAGACTATGCCGTTTGGCAAAGCCACACTTCAATGCCATACGGCTTTGCCATTCGCACTCTACTCTAGGTTGCGTGGCATTTCAGTGTGTTTTCAAAATGTCGGACGATGACGTTCTGTGTGTGTGTTCTGCGGCTGCTGGACTGGTTGCTGCTTGCTCGAATGAACGTAGGAAGAAAGGATTTTGGATTAGGCCAAGTACATTGCTTCTCATTTGAGGAACGACTTGATTTTGACGAATTAAACTTGGAATATCGTTATGATGTCGGGTTTCATTTTTTTTTTTTTTTTGTGTGTGACAAATACGAGCTTTGATCATTTGCGGAGAGAGACGTAAGATTGCTCGTGTGGAGTCGGTCATGCCCCGGGATCATGGCCCTAAAAGCGCCCCCACTTACATACCATTGCCATACGGCTTTACCATATGGCATCCTGGACGCACGAAATCATTGATATCCTACTGTTTCTTTTGCAAATCCATGTCAAGTCCCTCGTCAGCTGTAGCGTACTATGATGAAGGGGCGAGTTCTCCTCTTTATACTTGGACTGTTATTTGATGGGCTTACATATTACAACAGCTATTAAAGAAAACCCAGAAATCGGCTAACTTACCGTGGCGGCTGCGTCCACGCTATCGAAAGCCCAAAGCCAGCGTTCGGTGCTTTCGACAAAATCTTAGTAGTTGTAAAGAGCGTCCGTCCGGCTCGGCCGTTACATTCCTCGGACCCCTCCAGCTCCAGATGCCGCAAGAAGGAACTGTCATCCTGCGGCGCCTCCTCTGAGTCCACCGTGACGACCTCCTCGACGCTGCTGCACTCGGAGCGTCTTGCCATCACGCTGGCTGGCGACACGCCGCGGCCCGTCCGTACGCACGGCCCGCTGTTGCTACTGGTGCTCGCGCCACTCTGTGCGGCCAATCGGAAGGAGCCGCAGACTTCTTTTTTAACTGCATTCTTTACTGATAACGATACGCATCCTAAAAATTCGCTTTTCCTAAAAGAAAGAAAAATTGAACTTGGTCAAAATATTGTCAAGCACGTCTAATCGGATCCAGAAATTGTTGTGCTAGAAGCGGTGCAGCTCGCCATAGATCTGCAGCTGTAGATCCCTGGCTTCATTTACGTATGTGTGGATGTTGGGGAAACATCAAACATGTAATAGACACCAAGGGCGTCGCGTCGCCAGCTCTAGACCTAAGGGGGTAAAGAATGCGGCCACCTAAAGGGGGCATGTACCTTGCAAAATTTACTGAAGGTCATTTGTAGTTAAAAAAAAAAATACTGAAAACTAATTATGAAGTGAAAGCCAATAAAATTATTAAATTGAACCTAATTTTATATATAACTTCTTAAAGAAGCAGCGACCTTCTAAGGAGGGAGGGGGCAGCTGCTGTCCCTCACAGCCTAGAACTGGCGACGCGCATGATAGACACCAAACTAGGATTAATGTTTAAGACTTACAACAATGTCTGTTGTCAGGCATGTTTAGTTGGAGATTCAGACGTGGGGGATTCGGAAGCGGTACTGCTCGCCACAGATCTGCAGCTAGATCTTCGAGCGCAACTCTGGGCTGAACTATGTCCGGGGGCAGGGGTAGTGTCTTTCACACTACTCGCGATGGCTTGCGATACCAGAGACATCATTCACTGCTCACTTGTCCTAATCAAAAACATTCTTGTATTTGGCACTATTTTTGGGAAAAGACATATATTTTTATTGCCATAAGTGTCTAAGTATCCATTAAGGGCAGTTTTTTATTTCGTATTATTGGAAGATTTATCGGATTTTATTCGAAGTGATTTTTTAGAGGGCGAGCAAAAAAAAGTCTGATAGCGTTGGCGACCATCTTTTTGATAGATTCTTACAAGGGTCGTTATAAAACAATATGATAACGCTGGTTTTTAAAAATTGTGTTTGCTGTAAGTTAATAAACAAAATTTTAAATTTATGGAACCCATTATTATTGCGTACAATAGTAATAAATTAATTAAAAATTTGCTTCATGACAACATTATTTTAATCATAATCTAAAAAGTTCCCGCAATAAACGCATCTTACCCAGTTGAGATTCAAAGCGGTAAAATTTGCTACGCAATCGTAAGCGTCGGAATCTTCAAAAGACAGAATTTCAGCCCATATTTTTCATAAATTTTAATATTTTTTTGTATCAAGCATTGACCACTGATAGCGCACTTTGGATACTACTTAATTCACAGGGCCGAGGGCACTGTTTTGAGAAATATGTTTTATAGAACCGCAAGATAACTGAGCCCGGGATTTGTAAGGGTAGGCGTTAGTTCTCGAACGTGACGCTGCAGCGCCATTCTCGCTTCTACGCTGGACCCTATTGATCGAGCCCCTTTAATATAGGTCAGGCCTAAAAGCCCTTGCCATTTCGGCGAGTTTGCTGTTCTGCATCTGGTTTGGCAATTTGGTTAATTGAAAAGGGTTTAACAACAATTCTCAATTTCAGAGAAGGTTTTGATCGAGAAAATTTTTGGAAAATACAAGTTAGCTAATTAGCTACTTTCTTTTCTATTGTATTTTACATGTGAAAACCGACACTTTAAAGTAAATTTTCATGATTGCAAAGGTCACTATTAATTATGAAGAGAGAGGGACAAAATATTATTTACAATATAGATGATGGTATACAATGTATCTCCTTTTCCCTGATAAATTGTGAATTTTCAAATTTCAAATGTTACCAAATTGAAAATAAACGAAAATGAAGTTATGGCTGGAACATCTAAAATATGACTGGAACATCTTAAAGTTATGGCTGGAACATCTTGTTTGAGTTCATTTTTTTTTTAGAAAATCTCTGTATTTAAAGCAACATTTTCCTCAAAATTTTACTAAGAACACCCACTAATTTTCCGAATGAAAATCCAGAAGTCTTTAGAATATTAATTTTCCGACATTTCAGGAAAAAACGTTTACAGAAAAGGGCAATTATATTAACGGTAGAAAAAGCTTCTGAGGTGCCCCTTTCGAGTAGTCCCAAGAAAGACCCACGAAGGATTTTAACCCACAAAATTTTGAGACATTTGCTTATTATTTCGCGGTACGTCACTTTGACTTTGACTTGAGGAAGTTTGGAGTCCTGATTGTTAGGGAGACAGTATTATTCTTTGAATAAAATTACAGTGGAACTGCTTCGGGGGGAGGGGGGGGGGGCAAGGGCAAAGGGGACCCATTGTCTGCTTCCATTAATCATTTGCTCCCGACTTTCTCTCATCTGATTCTTTCTTGATTCGCAACTTTCGAAACCCGAGTTGCGTAATTTCAAATTTGTCACTTTGTGTGTAAAGACAATGCCTCTCGCAAACTTTGTTTAGGTTTCTTATTTGGTCCAAGGCAAGTTTATATTATGGATTTTTTACAACAAATTAAGGGAATACCGGACCACTATCGGTTTTTTGCGCACAGTAAAATAAGTAAAAGATATATCGATGGTAGCGCTTTGTTTTCATTCATTCATTCTTTCATTCGGTTCGAGTGACGGTTACATACTGTAGGTATATAAACAAAAAATAACAAAAACTTAGAGTTTTAGAAAAACTTGTTATAATAACCCGAATTAGTAAAACCCAAATAATGGTTGAGAAATTAACTTTGTCTATGAAACCCACTTGTGTTAGTATAAAACCCTGAGCGCTTTCGGCAGGAACTACCATTTACAGAGGGAAACCCATCACTAGCACAGTTACACCTTATCTGCGATTTGAGACTTGCTCAACTCGAGGAGAAGATGCAAATGTAGGTATATGATATGAAACGTAGAGGAACACTGCTTCTTTCGACAACTAGTCAATTACTACTATAGTATTTGAAATAAAAGTGTTCCTATAAATTTAGGTGCCCCTTTGCTTGCTGTCACTCATTGTTGAAAATAACTTGGTACAGTTTTACGTTATAAAATTAAAAAATACACTACCGGTTTCGGCTCACTTGACGATGGCGTGAGCCGAAACCGGTTGTGTATTTTTTTATTTTATAACGTAAAACTGTACCAAGTTATTTTTAACAATGAAGGATATTAACCTTCAAATTTTCACACGTTTGCTCAGTATTCGCGGTAAGTTACCTTGGCTTGGTTGTAGAAAGTTAAATTCCGGTTAGTTGTATACATACTGTGTATCAAAATGCAGAGGAACACTTCATCTTTCTACTACTAACATTGCTAACACCGAACTCCTTCCATCGCACGCTACCAAGTACCACCATTCGTTTTTAATATAAATCATGTATCCATAGCAGTGAACAATCGGTGTTAGCGGCGGCCGCATAATATGTCTTGTATTATAAAATACACCTATAACGTTTTCTCTACCATTAGGCTATAGCGCATGTGGGTTTATAATCGGAGACTTATTTAATTAATCTCAATGTAATCGCGACGGATGAGCATATACGTACAGGTTGCGGTAGCATAATTTCCTGTTTTGTTATGCCCACCATTCGGTAAGTTGATGTCGTAGCGGAGTGCTAGTGGTTTCGTCTGAGAGGTGGGGCTGTAAAGTGTTTTCTTACATAGTTTTGAAGATCAAATCATTTAGATGACGCCCCCATTCGCGATACATTGATTCCGAAAAGCGCGCTGGTTTGCAATCACAGCAGAATATCCGCTCGAAAAGTAGGACTCAGCGGCAAACGCACGCTCCTCAATGTTCCAATGAATGATGTCGCACGAACTGACTACTGAGCCTCGAAAAAACCTAATAGTCCCTCCTCTCGAACGAGACCACTAGCACTATAAACCAACCGAATGGTGCGCATTCCAAAAAAGGAAATTATGCTGCCGCACCCTGTACATTCGCTATGCTTGCAGTATTTTAACTGCAAACCGTTAGTGTGGGAATCATTTTTATTACAAAACGTTGGGTTATACTGTATATGTACAGCAACCTTAGAGAAAGGAAGGCGTGGAGAAATGGACGGAAAAGGGATTCCAACCATGAGTCTTGCCGAGCAGAGCCTTGCCGAGACCAAATCAGTGCAGTGGTCAGTATGCCACCCCGGAAAGGTAGAATCTCGGGTTCGAATACCAATTCCGCCCATTATTCTAAGTCTTCATCCTCTAATTCCACGCTTGTAGAGACCTTCTACACAGTGCCGGGTTTGGCCTTATGGGGGCCCATGGGCCGGAAATGTGTTGCAGAAAATTCACCCTGAGACGAATATTATATTAATTAATAACACCAATTATAAAATGGAAACACAGGATGCAAAATAGAATGGAGTAAGGCGATTAATCATTAATATCATGGTACGTTCCAATTTCCCGCCAAATCTTTCGAGTTTATTTCCTTTAGTTTTTTGTTTTGGTTATTTAATATCTTGTCATTTTGTATTTTGTGGGGCCCCTTTTTTGTGGAGGGCCATGGCCCTACAGCCAAACAGGGCACTGCTTCTACAATGTTAAATAGGTACTCTATGCCTCTATTCCATGATAGATAACATACAATATTACAACAACCTCTAATATTGTACATTGCTGCCGTAGTAGCTTATACAGTAATGAGTATAGTAAGTATAATACAATATAATCCCCAATCGTTTTTTCAAGCCAATTTTTTCTCTTCTACTATAGCCACGGGCATTTGCCGTAAAAGACTTAATTACAGGGAGCGTCATTAGGCAATTTATTCTATATTGTTAGTTTATGACATAGGGAGTTAATGTTAGTTAGGTCAGGATATGTTAGTAGTTAGGTTAGTTATGTATGGGTAATAAGTTGGGGATTACGTGTTTTAATTTAGGTATCTAGATGTCTCACAGTATAGGCCTACACAAAACAGACCAATAGGCTATACGTTATGGGGACACAAATTGCTGTGGAACAGTCTACTACTACCTTAACATACGGTAAAGTATATGCCTACACGCAACAGACTAAAAGGCTATGGGGACAAAAAATGTATGTCAAGAAAGTGTTCTGATCAAAAATGTATAAAGCCACGTCGGCAGTAGGCTTAATAGCATTTGTAATGCGGATGATCATTTCTATCCAGGTCAATCGGCAACATTTATTCCTCCCGTTCAAATTGAATCAATAAACCCGAGGACACTACGGTCGGTCACGAGGAAGCCCCACTGTTCGAACTTCAGCCCCTTGTTGTCACGAACCTCGTCTTACTCGTAACCAGGGAAGCATTTGCCATCAGAGGCCTATCCACTACTTTTTTCTTCGGCGTGGTGGGGTAGCAAATAGAGACTTGATCTAAAGGGACATTAACTCCCTAGCCAAAACTGAGGTACCTAGTTCATTATAATCTGCAAACCATGGTGACTCTCGCGGCGAGGGGGTCCGGAAATCG
Source organism: Psococerastis gibbosa (assembly GCA_963971405.1). Taxonomy (NCBI): domain Eukaryota; kingdom Metazoa; phylum Arthropoda; class Insecta; order Psocodea; family Psocidae; genus Psococerastis; species Psococerastis gibbosa. The sequence continues at coordinate 29,910,952 of OZ020484.1, forward strand.
CTGGAAAAATTTTAAAGCACAGGTGCGAAATAATAATAATAATAATAATAATAATGCGAGTATTTATAAAAAAAACATTACAAATTTTACTGAACCGGTGCCACAAAGCCAAAAAGGCGCGTTGGGATCACCACAATAAAAATAATAAACGTCTTATATTTACGTGGTGGGACTTAAGACTTGAAACTGTCTTTCTGTCTAATCCACGTCCAAAAAATCAATTATATTTTCTGTACCTCCGCAAGCTGCACTATTCAAAACTTTATACAATATACTAGTAATAGTAAAAGTGAGTAGAAAGTTCTTTTTTCACATAATTTTAGCTATATGCATTTATTTAGCCCCTTCCGGCTCATTGTTGATTTGTTTCCCATGTAGCTGAACCTATTATTTTTATCTGTACCTTTGCGAACGTTTTTAAAGCGTTACCATCGCCCTTATGAGGTCATGGGCTCTTGGTGATTTTGTCTCTTTTACCCGAGCGGCAGCATTAAAAATCATCTTTTTTTCTCTCAATTCAAGCCGAACAAAAATATAAAAACCTACAAATTACGCTCTAATTACAACATTAACTTTCCCATGGCTGCGGCTGTGGGTGACAAGAAGACGCAAAGGTGCAAGAGCTGACACTCCTGTAAACATCTTAACGCAGACTTTCAGGAATAATAACCCAGCTCTAAAATTCGGGCACTCTCACATGCTAACTCGCACATCTCACACAGGGCACAACCAACACATCAAAAACAACTCGGTATTAGCAAGCCCAAGCTTGTAGTCGTCCTTAGTCGTCCTTAAAATTTATTTTTTTTTTTGACAACTTCAACTTCAATTTGACCCATTATGAGTACCCGGAAATATTTCGAAAATGGAAGTGTTGGAAAATTAATATTCCCCCCCCCCCCATAGCTATCTCTACAAGTAGTAGTAGTGAATCACTGAAATGGCCTCCCCCCCCCCCTAAAGTTACTAAAGTTATGCGGGTTATCTCACTACTCCCTTTGGAACATTTACTATCCTACGCCCTCGTTATAGTCGTTATCCCATTCCCTTGTGAATTTTCTCTCAACCTCGATTTTTTTCAAAAAACCATTCTTTTGCATTAGTCCATTGTCCCAGTGTCCAATCCAGTGCGATGTGCGAAAAAACCCAGTAACAGCCATCGCATCATTGAAAGTGTATGCCTTATATTTATGACGGTGTTGTTTTCATACGGCTAAAAGACACGTAACTAGTCGTCACACATTATTTTATGGTGACTTTCCGACCAAAATATAAAACCACAAACCGTAGCGTAAGGAAAATCCGTGACAGCCATGAATGTTGCTGACTATATTGTCCAGAATAGGCAAATAGAGCAGTGGTCTAGCAAGAGGAGCCTCTACCAGTCCTCATGCCTAGATCTTAATATTTAATCGTATACTTTTAACTCTATACCATTAATTGTAAAGCCAGTGGTGACAAACGAAGGAAATGGCAAAAAATGCCCGTTGTTCCTATTGGGGACGGATGGACCCCGGCCTGGTGAAAAATTTTCCTTATATCGAATCTCGAACTTCGAACTTTCTGTTTTATAGTCCAGGTCTCCATCAACTGGTCTATACCGGCAATATTTTATTTTCCACTTATAATAAGCTTCAATTGGCCCACTCAACTGTTGCAGCATCTTTGATTTTCTATAGGGTTGATGATAAACGGTGAAGTAGTTTGCTAGATTTATCGAGTAATGGAGAGTTCTAATAGGATGCTGGGAACCTCTTTCTTCCGCAATATTGCAGAATGAACTGGCAGTTTTCCAGATTTTCTATATAAAATAAATCAGGGCAAAAAACTACTATTTTTCTTTTGATTTTATATTTTTATTTAGTTTTTTTCTAGGTCAGTCAGTGTGGCTGAATGTGGGTTATATTGGGAATTGAAATGTTTACTGACGGCGCAAGTGATGTATAATAGTAAAAATATTTACTCTTAGGCGGGGTTTCCACCGACCTCTCATTGCAGAATGCAAATGACATTGACGGAAATTTGAATTTTTCTTTTTATAGAAATCTATTAAAATTTTTGTACTTAACATATCCCATGACGCCATTTTTTAATTTTAGTTTGTTTGTGATTTTACTCTATGATCATTGATCAATTTTAACTATGGCATAGAGTAAAACAAAAATTTCCGTCAATGTCATTTGCATTCTGCAATGCGAGGTCGGTGAAAACCCGCCTTTATTAATGATATCTGCTACCACGTTAACGTATGTGCATTCTGCAATGAGAGGTCGGTGGAAACCCCGCCTTAAGCTTATACAGTATGGAAAAAAACAAAACCTATTCAGCGATTTTTTTTTTAAATTTGCGTCGACGGTAGCCTACATTACTAAATTGCAATTAATTATTTTGTGGAGAATTTCGTATTTTTAGATAGATTACTCACAATATCGGAAATAGCACTGGCGTTTAAATTTAATTATTATTATTGTTATTATTATTAAGGATTATGGATCTACGCCCTACTAGTGAAATTTCAAAAACTTACCGGTTTTCTCGGTCCCGATGCCAAACAGAGACCAGTATCCTCTTATGAAGATCTTCTGGCTGAAGCTCAAACGAAAACTTTTCATCAAAATTTGGGCAACTGGATTCACGTTGAACCGGTGTGCGAAAGAAGGTTCTTTCACTGGACGGAACTAGAGCCACCTAGAAAACGTTTGAAAAACCGTTAATTGTTTCTGTTTAAATGTCTGACAACAAGCCTTTAAGAGGAACGTGCTGCGACCCCTGGATAACAAAAAAATCAGTCAGTTTTCATTTAATTTACTACGCAAGCTAATTAGAGTAACACAACTAATTACGTTTTTTTCCCAAGAAAAGTTTTGATTTTTAAGAAACACATATTTTCTGAATAAACTATGGATAATCTATGCCGTTCTTAGTGTGTATTGTTAAATATGTATTTTTCCTTGAATTTTACAATGCGTAAAATCATGGTACCCATTGAAGTTCACGAAGTAATTAAAACACTAAAAATTAAACAAAAAAAAACTTATAATATTGGATAGACCAAATCTTCATATATAACTACCAGCAAACCAAATAAATAAAAAAATGGCTGATTCTTGCATTATCCCGGGGTGACCAATATCTACGTTGCACATCCTCTTAATTGCTAAATCACATCACAACAGTACTTGCACATACTCACGAAGCCATACAAATTGTGCGGAATGTTTTATTTTAATTGGCGGTGTTAGCAATTTTTTGGTATTGGCATTCTAACTGATACTATTGTATTTCTTGGACCTTAAGTTTTGACTAAAGTTTATTTAAATCGGCGTTCAATTACGGTCAATGCTTAAATAATTAAATTTAATTTGAAAAACCTTAAAGTATAATTTAAGCCTTACAACTTACAAGATTATTATTATTATTTTTTAATAGATCTCCAATTCGACGTTAGGGTTAGGGTGACGCCTTGTACGGTACTCTCGGCATCGCTATTATGCAGGACATTCATGGATTGAAATAAAATATGGTGGTTTTATGGCTTCTGATCCTTAATACCAGTCGAAATCCATGGTTTCTAAGACTAAGACAGAGATTTCAAGTATTTGATAAACTAATGGCGAACGAGTTGATTTGTCGAAATTAATTAATTAATCGTTAAGCAGCTGCAAAGAAATAAAAGTGATCAGATGAAAAATTGATTAAAAAAAAAAAAAAAAAACAAGCTTCCTATCTCAAAACCCTACAGAATTACTACAATTGAAAAAAATAACTATAAATCAGTTTTTTTGGGGGGGGGGGGGGAATAATATAGTACTCATAGTTCAGTTAAGAAAATGAAAATTTACTGCCAAAGCTTGTGTTTTTTTCTTCTGAATTTATCATCTGACCATTTTCATATTTTCTGGTTGCAAAACGAGTGACGAGCAAATTAAAAAGGTTTTTTTTATAGACAATATCTTTGCAAAATAAAAACTTTTTTTTTTGTTATATAGTACAATAGATGTCGTTATTGTTCCAGTGATTGAATGTACAGTAATATCTCGAATACTTTTCTCTAGCGCATAGTGGAGTTTAATTAACTTCAATCTTCAACGACAGACTAGTGACGTGCATCAGCAAGAGAAATCTTGACTCCTACGTCTAGCACCACTTGTTTAGACGAAAATTCATGAGAGTTCCCGTCTCCTGGTGAACAACCACTAGGGGTTGGTTGGTAGCATCATGCTCCGGATCTTCCATTACATGAGTTATATAGTAAATATATAGTAAATTGTGCAGTTGGAATTAAAGAATTTGGTGTTTTCTAATATTTGGCACTCTAAATGAATTACTGGTATTTCAACGAATCAGGATTAAAATTTTGCTCATGGCAGAGCAACGAAAAAGTAGACACTATTCCTACAGTTTTGTATAGTTTAGTAAGTGCAGAACACTGTGCTGACTTTCAAATCAAAAATTGGCCTACCTGTTAGAGAAAACTCAAATGGTTGTTGGCCGGTGGTTTTTAATAAAATAATAACAGCTCGGTTAAAATTATCGACAAAAATAGCCTCAGAATTATCCCATTTCACCGGCACCGCGAACCGACTGACAATGCACGTTGGGCATTTGTGGACGTGGACCTCCCTTTAAAACCAAAATGAAAACCCCCTCACAGCACCAGCAATGGCAAAGCCATCTTCTTTCCTTCGAAAACATTCACTGCGGGTTTCAGCTTACGAAGGCCGGGAAAGCATTTGTAAAATGGGTTTATGTGAGGCATTAGTAAGTTATCGCACTGAGGTCGATATGATGTAACTGACGTCACTAGATAGGATATAAAATATGAAACTATCAGTTTACAATTTTGGTTGCTTATGAAACATGCAATAGTTAGACTACAAAGTTGCCGGGGATTACTCTTCAGATTTTGTCAGCTTGCAAAGTTCATGAAGTTGAAGCATAATAGCGGCATTTGTTTTTCTTTGAAACTTAGTTCCCCCACAAATTTTTTTAGTTTAGATTTTAGTTATTATTTTTTGAAAATACAGGGCTGTGGTAAGAACTCTGACTTTCCCCCGAATGGTTGCTGGTTCGAGTTTCTCACTTACTACATGTTCTGGCTGGAACAATGAACTAGAAAGTTTGGTGTCCGTAGATGGTGGAGCTTCGTACAAAACTGAGATGATTGGAGAAGTGTTCTGAAGGGGGTATTATAAGAATCAAATTCTACATTTATGAAATCTGAGTATTCATAAGCAGGTCAGAGCCCATCAAGGGCTGTAGAGCCAGAGAACGAAAAAGTTGCATAAGAACAAAGAGTTTTTCTTTCAATGGGTTTCAACCAGATATCCTAAGGTAAAATTCAAATTGTTCTACTGTCAACACAGCTAATTTCTGTTCATTTTAACATGTGTTAAATTAGGAAGAAAACTTTATTATTGCCATCAGAGCCCCCAACTTTCAAAAACCAATCTAAAACTAGTTAACAAGGTATAGGACTATAAACCTAAAACTATCCCTAAGCCCCTGGGTAATCTAGCCTACTTAGCAGACTGGAATGAAAAGGGGGTCATGAAAATTTAAATCTCCATCACATAATCATTTTCTGACTTAACATCCATATCCAGATTCCAGCATTTCCTGAAGGGAAATGGAGTCTGGACCCCCAATTGTGCTCATCGTAAAATAGTCCATAGCTCAACCTTTTTTCGAATAGGTACTCTCTCTTGATATTTTGTTGTTAACTCATTTACAAATAAACGGCAAATTATCAGCAAGGCTCCTCAAATAACTTTCAACAACCCGAACTATAGTTAAATATTAATAATACCTAAAATGTACCTATACACTACCATAGACAGCTAATGTCTGAGTAGAATTAGACCAATAACATCATCGTCATATTCGTGGCACCTTATGGAACTATATTGCAGAATTAAATATGGTATTTAACACTGACTTGAAACTAACATTGGTTGAAGAGGTAACCTCCTCGTATAGATCCCCGGATAGGCGTAGATCGTGAGTTCGCAACCCCCAAGTCCAGTTGTTTTTCTATACCCTCTAATATTACGGTTCCACCTTATGGAACCTTGGCAGCCACAACAACATCATGCTGGCATTCGTCTCTCGATGCCGCCTTCCTTCCCCAGTTGCAGACATTTAGCTGCTTGAGGTCCTCCAAGACTTCACCCATCCGTCCTTTCACTAGCGATCATCTGTTCCTGGAGCTATGCATGTTTGTAATGTGCCTCATTCGAAATTTCAAATTAGAAGACTTACCTTAGCATAAGCATTGCAGGTTCTCCCTCCTGGCCTATGTAGCTCGCTTGCCTTACCAACTGCAACACACAAGTCACACCACCCAAACAATTTAATTTCAACTACAAATATAATCATTTCAAGTTTTCCATGTGGGGGAAGGCAGTACTAATCTTGCTAAGCTTGATCGCGGTGTATTTAAAAATCAAGGTATACTTCATTAGGTACCCAAGCCGGTAGCCAAGGGGGGTTCATGGGGGTTCAACCCCCCCCCCCCTGGCTACGGCCTAGTAGGTACCTAATTATTTTAATTTAACAAAGTAGCCCTCAGAATGTAATTAAGATTTTTGCTTTCCTAAATCCTAATTATACATTAGGATATGGAAAGGTTTGTGATAGTGAAACTTTCAAAAGTGTTTTAAGCCTGGAATTTAGCTCCAGACGTTTGCATGTATGCAAGTGGTTTTCCATCACCCCATAACTTGTGTAAACTGCCAGCATGCCATTTAAATAAATTAGGATGCGCACAATATCGAGAATATTTACGGCGGTAAAACATGCAATATATTGTACTGTAAATGGCGTCATTGATAGAGGGTTAAGTAACACAAAATATATTAGTAATTAACTTTGATTTATTGGCAATTGAACGTTAAATATACTATGTGCCTTTTGGCCCAAATAAAATAATACTCATAGAACTTAAATGTCATTTACACACCATACATAGGCCTACCAATAAAATAATAGTGACAGGCACTCTTAATTCTTTTTAAACTTTTTTTCATTTCTTATGGGGTCCGGCAGACTTCTCTACTGTTCCGGACGCGGAAGGAGGATAAAGGACGGAAAGTAAATAAATAAATATCGACTTTTTTGTTCTATTACTAAGCCAACCTAGCGGAGTTAGGGCTATAAGCCCTCTCTTACACTCAACTAGGAAAGCCCGGGACCGCCTTTAGGGCTTTACACAAATTTAAATTGAATTAGCCTATATATTTTAGGGATAAAATTTATCATTTGATGTAAACCTGTATTATTTGAAGGATTGGAATAAATTTATTTGAGTTTGAACACTGGATAGAATGGACTTTCATTTACCGTACGTTAAAAAAGAAATTGGAACACCCCGCCCGAAACCAAAACCTGGGCACGGCCTTGATAGACTGATAGACACTATTAATTATTCTATATGGGGATCTTGGAAACTGCTCAAGTAGTACAACAAATGCAAAACGATAACTTAGCGTGTTATCTTCCTTTATTGGCTCTCCAACGACTACTTTCTTGAATATTTAACATTTCAATTCCGAAAATTACAAGTCTATATTTGTTCTTCATTCGTTCACTGAATTATTTAGCTTACCTGCTAAATGTTTGCGTGAAATCATTAACGGATCGTAAATACTGTGCCTACTCTACCGTTTTAAAAAACGGTTACCTTACGGAACTCTAAAGTAAGAAAGAAAGTATTGCATTTCAGGGCATGTCAATGAGAGAGGACTCTTATTTCTAGTAGGCCTACTAGTTTCATTTTCCTGTTGACCCTCATGTAGGAAATGCCAAATTTGGCGCAGAAGCTGAGGCACTTGTAGCACTAAATAATGAAAAGCTTCTTACCCTGAACAGTTAACATATTGTATTGAAGATACGCCCGAAGCTCTATTTCACCGACACCTGTGAATCAAAACAGCGAAAGTTTGATGAAAGCAAGGCTAGGCATTGTACAGTATTTAGGATTGTACCAAATTGTTATTGGAAACAGCAATTCGGCTGACTGCTTGTCGTAGATAGTAAATTAAGGTAGTTTTCACCGGTTCTACTGAGCGAGTCACATCTGTTTTTTCGACTGCATAGTATATATATTTGTAGAATCTTCTATGTTCTTTCTACTACTACAACATTTTTCGCAACTAATGGTTTCTCGTTATAAATACGGCACTTTTAATGCCAATGCGTGAGAAATCGAGCGCACTTACTATTAAGCTTGCTATCACGAAGTTTTGATGACGACAGTGTTTGTAACGAAGAAGTTCTCCTCCTTGTAGTCCGTCCTGGCGAGACAAATCTAAGGCATCTCCTAGACCGCGATCTTTTCTCAACCATGGCTAGTGGGCTGGCGGTCAACCATTCTAAAACCGATAATATGCTCAGAGAACTTGCGTTAACTATAACTGTGCTCGTATTATACGTCCAAGTCTGTTATTGTATTCTGTCCGTATTATTGACGATAAGAGACCAAGCAAGCAAGCTCAGTTGATAAACTACGTTATGACAGGATTGTTAACATATTTTTAGAAAATCTAGTGCGGTTGATGAATTAATACAGAGCCAGCTATGAAGACAAATATGAAAATTTATGAATATGCAGAAAGTTATGATGAGTATAAAATTACCATCAAAGTATTCGCTGTTTTCTGGCCTGCCCAGCCGAGGAGTTTTTATCATAGGAACCATTTCTTCACATGAACCATTAAGCTCCAACTCTTCGTCGTTTAGCCTTTTACGAAGAGATGAACCAAGAGAGGTGGAGGAAAACTTGTGAGTGTAAAAGGATGAGGTACTGGAGAACGGGGAAAATTTATTGACAAGGAGTGAGGAGGAGGCTGGAGAGTCAGCGGATCCAGTTAGTCCAGATAGAGCAGCTTCGGTAAGAGGTCGAATAGGAGAAATATTCAAAGGTTGGATCCCCTCCAGACCGATACTGCAAAGCCCAGAGTCGTCGGACGCGGCTGGACTAGGAATACCTGGGAAAAGTATGCATTTTGATACAGAAGAAACTATGGAAAATGCCCAGACAGAGAAAGAAAAGTTTTTCTAACTTTGTATAATAATTACTCATTGTGAAATTGTGATATTGACCTTATTGCATTGATCAATTTTACTTTACAATTTCATGAATTTCAGAACTTGTTTTGATTTACTACAGCCGTTATTAAAAAAATAAAATAAAAACAATTAAACTCTGGCAGGTATGCTACTTACTGCTGCTACTAACTTTGACAAAAGTCAATGAAAGCATTTCAGATATAAAATTATTTAGAGTATGAACTATAAACAGTATCGCATACTTCCAGGGCGATTCTTGATAGCAAGCCGTACTACAGAGTATGTTTGATCGTTTCAACTCTCCACGATAACGAATAAAATGAATTTTCTTACCCATTGGCAAGGTCAGGCCCATCATGGTTCTCGGAGGATCAGTCTTAGGTTTCGGTTTATCACAGCGCAACGTCCTCACATCACCACGACTCCTTCTCTGCATCCTTACAGATATACTATCACAGTCTTTCAAACGCTTTGAAGCACGTCCATCATCTTCGTCTCCGTCGGACCTCCTACTCTTAGCTTTATTTATCGTAGTTGTATCTATACCCTGATTCGTTGCACCTGAGGAATCTATATGGTTCATTTGACTGTTAAGCCTAAGCCATTCTAATCTTTCAGATAAAGAACACATTAATGTATTTTCTATCCTGGAATTTTGTCGCCGAAGTGTTGATAAAAACCCAGTTTTATTTCCTACTTGGTCAAAAAGACTTTTTTCTTCGAGCACACTTTCAAATGATGGTGAACTTTCGCTGGCTACGGTTACGCCCACCCCCCTAGATTCCCGTAGAAATGGCTGCGGCTTTTCATTCTCTCCTCCGCTTATTGATTTGGTAAGACGCCTTCGGAGGGATATGAGGCTCTGAGTTGCAATGAGTGGACCTGGCGAGTATTCAATTTGCATCGTGGGGGCCGTGTTGAGGGTGGACGCCAAACGTCGGGAGTCGACGACATCCCCAGTTGAATTTCGACGAATGGAAGGAACGGTATTTTTAGGCGACTCATTTTTGGATTCGAAACTACCAAAATTTTCGGAAAGGCGCAACGGATGACTTGGACGGCGCCGTAATCGACGTGTGGGTGTAGGAAAGTATATTGGGGAGTTACTGATGTCTTGCAGAGGTGTTTTTGGTGAACTTGCTGCCTGGTTTCCCACTCCAACCACCTGAAAAGGATTAAAGAAGATCTAATTAATCAAAATTCAAACTTCCGACAGAATTTTATTGAATATCATTATGATGGGCTAAGAGTGGCTTACCCCTACAGGTTGATTTTCTTTGTTTTCCACTTGCTGGCGGCGAAGTGCTCGTACAGTAGCCTTACGGACAACACCACCGTTCTTACGCCTCCGCGCAAAGTGGACATTTTCCTGGGGTTTCTCAGTGGGTTCCTGATTTTGTGCAAGTGGGCCAGGTGTGGGGAGCTTGTGCCCCAGTGTCCACTTCAACATCAGAATACTCCACCTGAAAAAAAAAATGGTATAATGGAAGATATTTTCCAACACAGTTGTTTCTATACCCTGTAAATACAATATATAAAAATGGCCGGGGAAAACGATAAGAAATGCTAACTTCTTATACGTGTGGCAATCGAGAAAAGTTGCGAAGATCTCGCAAATAGATAAAAAATGTGGCTAAACTACGATTTACACTTTTTAGTCACATCTTATTGACGAAAAACAATAACAGGCATATTTTCCACCACTTTCACGACCTTTACGATGTCATCTAATTGAAGTGGGCTTATCAAAAGCCCAACCGTCGTTTCTTGGGTATATTTTGACGGTTCAATGAGAGAGGCTGTGATTGATATTGTCTTGAATGGATTCCAGCCCCGGCAGTAAGTGGAGCGTAACATTTGAGGGATGAGCAGGTAGTACAGCTACAGCACATCTGCTTACCGTTACTCCTGTATCAAATGTGCACACATGCTCTGTTTTGATTTAAATTCGGTACATTCAATGAAAAGTGTCCTACGATTCCGGCCTTTTTATCAAATTTGAATTTGTGCCTTGAAAGACGAATGGCGGATAATCATTGGGATGGAATTTCGGTCCAATTGTAATTTATAGAAATTAATGGTTGATGTTACCAAGAATAATTCTTTTACCACCATGAGCAATTTGTGAATTTAAAACTCCATTTGCAATTTCAATTTTGTATTTCCATGTTGTTTTTATATGCTTCTATAAAATTCCCTATATCTGGTTAGCTGATTGATACAAGTGAGCAATTTACGAATACAACGTGACTTAAAATGAGAAATGAGATACGATGAAGGCCATGATTTTTCTAAACACATCCAGCAATGTACCCATGAACTTCCTCCACCATTTCAGGTCAGCGTCTGAAACCATATATTACCCTGATTTTAATTGCCTCAGACAGGGTTAATACCAGCATAATGTCGTTTGATATAATAGAGATCTGACAGAACTAGATTTACGACATTACAGGTGTTCAATACTGTCCCCCTTGTGGGTTGATTCGTGCTTGGTTCTGGCCGTAATATCAGTAATATCCCTATCCCTCTTGTTTGGCTAGACTAAAAACCTGAGTAGCTCTGTCTGGCTATGTCTGCCTATTTCCCGAAATGGAGAGAATTAAAAGTTTTGCTTCTGGAAATGAAAATTAAACTTAGCATATCTGCCTTTCTCCCTACATTGTACACGTATATGATTGTCAATTCCAAACAATAATTCTTTAACCCATACTTTTCACGATTTTGAGCATCTTCGAGGTACATAGCCTTTGGAAAGAGCGATCAATAATAATACTAATATACCGGTACTTTAGTGTTCAATAGTTCCGTGTTAAAAGGACACTAGATACTGGCAACCCAGGGATCACTCCAAATTCAGCCATTTAAAAAATTTTAATTTATGATTATAATGATTTATTGATTATTTATTTATATATATATTATTTATTTATTTATTCAAGTTGCAGGGGACTATTTCGTATTTACAGTAAGCCAAATATAATAGGGCCTACAAGGAAATTTCAGTTTTAGTGCATTGCTTTTTCCGTTAAACTGATAAAGAACAGAAATTTACCGAATTATCGAATTCATGGAAAAATTATAGCAACAAAAATTAAAAAATTCTTAAATGATATGGTGAATTAATTAGTCATCTAGAACTTGATTAGGTCAAATATTTATAACTTACGCATTATGGCCTTTAGTGGAGTGCAATTAGACAAAAAAATGGTTAAACCTCGGAATCCAGGAACAATCCGTGAATATTTATAAATTTTTTGAAAATGTGTTGTTATTAGTAGCCTATATAGAAAAATGTTTAGAAAAAATTTAGCCCGCTCTCGATTTCTAACTACAGGGTGTGCTGGCATCATAACTTCCTCTTTTTGTAATGCGCGCGTCGGTCGGTCGGTCGGTCGGTTGATGTCGTAGCGGAGTGTTAGTGGTCTCTAGAGGTATAAAGCTTACGACACTCCACTACTTATCCGATGAACGATACTTGAAATTTAAGAAACGCTTATCCTGTATTTTTATTTTTTATTAGTATTGAATTGGCTGGCGTAGACTAACATTTACGTCAGCCGATTTAATAATAATGACATAAATAATAATACAGGATACGCGTTTCTTATATTTTAAGTATCAGCCATCGGGGGGATTATAAATTTAAAAAAATTATACATAGTTTTTAATCCAGGGGTGGTCAAACCTTCATATTGAAAAATAAATTGGGCAAGTGAAACGGACGTTTCAAACTTTCAATACCGCGTGTAGCTTTTTTGATAACTAGTCAGGAGAAAAACAAAAAAAAAGTTGACGTTTCCTGGATTTGATCTTTCAAGAGAGGGTCAATCATCCATATGGTCAGGAACACAGGTGCCGATTATTTCCGGTTATTGTACACGTTTATCGTAGGGGTTAACGATGCGTATTCTTATTGTTATTATTACATACTGTGAACCTGTCATTTTAATCATATGCATTATGAACAACTGAAATTATAGCCCATTCCGACTGAATTCAACTTATTGGAAGTATACTAAAAGTACATTCTGTATTAGGGACAGTAGCGTAACTAGGGGGGGGGGGGGGGTCCGCGCCCGCGCCTCATCGACTGGGGGCGCCAAATTGGTTAAAAAATAATCAACATGCTTATTATAGAACAACAAAAATTACAATATACATCTAATCTTTATCAGCTTAGAAGTACCATTAATTGTATCATAAAAGTTGCGTTGTCACATCCCCGTAGATACCCGACCGAATTGATCTTCAATGAATTTGATGTACCTACTTTTCTACAAACTTACTCTACCAGACTGTTGATTTTCGCAAACGGTCTCTCAGAGAGTGACATGATAGTCACCTCATCTCAGCGCCATCACATTAACACTCGACATAGGCTAGGGTTCAATATATATACGCAACCGGCTACCAAAGTTATTTTTGAACATTCTCCTATATTCTTAGCCTGTAAATTATTCAACTCAATGCCTGATCATCTTAAAATTTTGAGTAAAACTAATGCTCAATATAAAATGATCGCAAAATTGCATATAAGGAGTTTATGCGATGAAATATTGAAAACCATGTTATTTTAACTTTGTTTACTTGTATATTGGTTGACGATCTTGAATTCACTATCCCACATCTTTTAAGTTTTTAAATTTGCGGAACCTATTTTTAATGTATACCGCTACTTGTATATTTTTAAATTTATATTTTCAAATTTTTTTAAACTAATGTTATAATTAATCAAACTAACTGTAAGTTAAAATCGTGTATTCATTCCATGACTATTCTTTTAGATCGAAATTTCCCCAATAATATACAAGTCTCATACATGAGTACTTAGTGCTGGGGTATCCAATGTAAACTGTACCTGTAAATTTTGTATTATATCTTATATCTTATAATTAAACATTAAAAAATAAAAATAACAGAACAAAATGTAATTATTTGGATTTCATTATGTATTGGGGGTTTTTATAGACAGCCTGTTATAACCAGGAGGTCCACCCTGTCAGTCAACTCCCATTCTCCCCGAGGAGAAGTAGTATGCTTCCAGTCCATAAACAGACTCACTCCCTCCACCAGACTGACAGGGTTGCTTAAAAGCAGAAATGCTAAAAGCAGGTGTTAGACAAACAAATAACTGCAACATCCCAAATAGAGAGAGAAACCATTGACAATTGCCAGCATTTACGCCTAGACCGTCAATAGGTTGCTATGCCACAGCGTTTTTTCTCTCCTTTTCGGCATTACGTACATCTCATTTTATTTTATTTAAGACAGTCTACAATACATACTGCATACATTTGCGATACTCATTGTTGTATACAAGGGCATCCAAAGCCATCCAATTAAAATCTTGGCAACTAAACGAACAAAAACAACGGGTGTTAGCCGTCTTTTCACCCCTCCTTTAAGGTTCCAAAGGTAATTTCAGATTAGATAATTTGTAACAACAGGTGGCTACTATAGAGGCGAGGAAAAGGAAACAGTTGCTATTATTGGAGTGCCTATTTTCGGCAGTATAACAGGTTGAAATCACCCTTGTTCTGTCAATGGCATGATCATGAACAAAAGCTTGAGTGTTTTCGACAAACACTGAAGGCATCAGTGTGTAAAGTATTTTGCGGTTGCTTCCTTTGATTGTGAGGTTTGGCGGTTTTCGAAGACAATGAAGGGGTTGACGAAATTGGTTAATTACCTGGTGGAAGGGACATTTGTCTTAACATCGTGAGAAATCTCGAAGAAGGGTGACGTGACGTGACGTGATTGAAGAAGCGTGATGACAATGTCCCCATAGGCATGGCGATCTGAAGTATCAAACTTGGTTATTTATGATGTAAGACTGTCGAGTAAAATTATTATAGACGTGGTGAGAGTTCTCTATGATGTACGAAACAATTTCAGGCAAAATAAATTAAATGGATGCGCGACTTCGCTGAGATATTCACTAAAATTTGAATTTCTTTCATTAACGTACTATATTGCTCCACTGATTTAATAAATAAATAATACATACTGTAACATGATAAATATAAGCTCTTTTACATAAAAAATATAGGCTTTAAAAAATGAAATCAATTTTTCGAAATTTTAATTAACCAAGTCAGGTCTGGTCAAAATCGGTTTTAAGGGGAATCATTCCAATTATATCGATATTATAAAATTATAAAAAAAAACAATAATCATAGGCTGAAAGCTAAGTAATTAATTTCTCGGTCTTGAGCCCGATACTGATAAAATGCTCTTAAAACACCTCCTAAAATATATAAACGTGATAATCCACAATAGATTTTGACTTGTGAACTATCGACACTATCGTTAGTCCATAAAAATCTATTAAGTAAGTCCTATTTATGGAATGAGTCGCCTACTTCTTCCTTTTAGATTATGATATTTTATAGATTAACAATAGCTCATATATACAAATATATAGTGTATTATCCAAGTTTATAATTTTCAAGTGTTCAATTTTTTGCTAATATAGCCTATGTTGGAACGAAAATTAAATTAATTAGCTCTCACGCCATGTTGTGCCATTAATTTTGAAAAACTCCCCTTTAGGGGAATTGGAGTCTGGAATTTTAATGTATTCCCGTGAAATAAACTAAAATCATAAATGAAACTTTAGGAGAAAAAATTAATGAAGTTCCTTACATAGCTAATTAGGTGCGGCAAAAGGATCATAAAATGTTAGGGTCAGAACTTTTTACAAGGTTCAAGGTCAAGTCCAGGCCCTGGTTTTTTAGAACTATAACAAAAGTGGTTGATCTTACAATTTCCGAAAAATCTACGAATAGTACCTACCTATTGTATAATTTAATAATTGTGTCTTATTTATTACTAAAAGCAGGAAGAAACCCATATTGGGCAGGGGAACAACTAAATATTACCCTGAAAATCTCCCTTATGGCTTGACTTCCTGAATATGGAAACGAGCTGTAATACATTGGCTACGGTTGACTGCGTTCAAACCGATTTGTCTGCTCAAGTGCTCAATATTTTAACTCGGGATATGAGTGCATGTGCGTGATCTCCTTCTTAAATAAATGACGGCTCACAATAGTGTACTTTACACAATTAATTGTTAAACGGAATAAGAGATTAGGGTGCGTTCGAAGTACATGATGGTAGGCGTGTTTTCCCAGATATATAGGCTGCCGCCTATACAGTTTTATAAATGAGCTTGATTTCTGTAGTTAAGGAGAGTTTAATGAAAGCCCTTTTTAACCAATTTTTGAGAGAAGAATTTAAAATGACTTTTTACTATTGAAATTTCCGGCTCCGTTTACGTTCTTGTGCTGTCACCGTTGGAGGATTTTTACACAATTTCCTACTAAATTTGAACGAAATTGGTCCAGTAGTTAATAGTTTGACCTCTAGCTAACATACTTACATACCACCCTCAAAACGATTTTTTCTCAATCAGGGGGCCTCAAAATCTTCAAATTAAACATTGAGTCGATCAGAATACTTTCACTATACTTCGTATACGAGTGTAAGTAAAACGGGCTCCTTATAACAAGAAGTTATACTTATATAGTCTTTTTTACAAAATGTTTGGATGTCTTAAGAAGACATGCTACGTAGAAAATGAGCACCCCAAATTTTGTTGTTTTTATTGACTTTTTATTTTTTATTTAATTAACAAAGCAAGTCATTAAAAATTTGGCTCATGGAAGTTGTAGAAGACTGCTTCACTCATCATGTAATAGGAATTATTAAATTTTTGGTACCTTAGTTCTTTCATAAATACCAGAACGGACTAAAATTATGCGTATTCTGGGATTTTTGGAAGAACTACAAAACCGAAAAGTAAAATAACCCGATTATATGATGCACAAAGTAGTCTTCTGCAACTTCCATGAGCCAAATCTTTAATGACTTGCTTTGTTAATTAAATAAAAAATAAAAAGTCCATAAAAATAACAAATTTTGGGGTGCTCATTTTCTACGTAGCATATCCTCTTAAGAACTCACCTAAAATTTCAAAAAGGAAATAGTTGAAAGTTGAGAGAGACTATAGATATTTGGTGCGAGAGCATATAGGGGTAGATCAAGAGCCTTGCGGCACTATTGAACAAAAGAATGTGTATACGCAGGCGTAAATGAAAATCAGACATGTCAGAAGGATATCAGTAAAGCAGAGGGGTGAAGGCACTGGGGTCCCGATAAGAGGGTGAGATGCCTCTATATTTATTTGATGGAAAATGGAAGTTTCAGTAACAGATTTCCAATACATCAGAGACGTATCTAACCTACAAAAGGATGCCTGGAACCACCACTAATAACCCTGTCTTTTTTATTATATACAGATTTATTTTCATGTTGGTACCAATAAAGCCCACAAAAAAGTTTCACATACGTCTAGCAAATGCAATAATGAACAGCAATGAATCTCTGCTGACAAAAAATCTGTAATGTTATGATCAAATCGGAGAACCGATTTCCCGAGTACTGTATTTTGTACATAGTCGATTATCACAAGAAATATCGATCGCAGAGCCGTAAAAAATAGCCGTTAAATTGGCAGAAATGCTCCTATATATTTCAATATTTGACATGTGGTCTCCACTGGCTCCACTATCATTAATTTACCACAGTTCTTGATCTCCTTTCTGGGGACTACCACACCAATAGTTTCTTGTACAAATCAAATTCAATAATTGTGGCCAATCCGTGTTAGAAAGAGTTACAAATCACATTTCAAAATGCTCAGAAAAATTTCTTTAGTTTGCCCTAAAAATCCAGATATTCTTGACGGCTCTTCCAAGGGCGGATCCAGCGGAAAATTTAGGGGGGGGGGGGGGTCACAAGTAAGTAAGTTTAAAAGGCAATTTGTTTTGTTGAAAAGTTGAGTTTTATCAACAGCAAAAATTTTACTAGGCATCTTTTATGAATTTACTCATTTAGGGGGATCCCCCCTGTGGATCCGCCACTGGACTCTTCGATTGATATTTCATGAGATATTAGATATTTACACATTTAAGGCTTTTCCCCTGCAGCTGTCACTCAATCTCTATAATTATCCGCTTTAATTACCGTAGGCAAATTAACATTCATTTGGGTTTATTTCGGATAATTTACACTTATTTCCCGATAAGTTATTTATTTTCATTTGAAGCTACGGCGGCTGGTATTCAAATTAGGTAATTCGATGCGCCACTGCTCTCTACAAGCTGATCCTACCTTCAATGCTATAATGTGGGTTTAAAAGGAACAAGACATTCCAAAATTATCAACAGCCATTTTCGTGAAATATAAGGTCAAAGGTAATCGAGAAACTAGTTTCCAAAAAGGTCTGCCGGCCCGACAAGGGGATTCCGTCATGGGAAACCTTTTCCCGAGACGAGACATTAGGCAGACAAAAAGGGTTGACGACCGTTGGAAACAAACCCAAGGCAGTTTTTTGCAGGTAAGAACAATACCACGAATAACAAGGAGCTCGTTAGAAATTAACAAAACATGAGTCGCCTACATAATTACTTTGCCCTTTAATGGACTATTTTTCGGGTGTCGTTTTTTCGGTAATGGAACCTATCTGTTATAAGGGTCACTTTAAGGAGCAGGATGTAAAACGGTTATACGAGGAATATATTTCCCAAGTGACCTGTTGGTTGGCGGTTTCCCATTCTGTACATTCCCTGAGTTCCCTGTGGTCGAATTTGTCGGCTCTATTAATTTAGGCTGGGACTAGGTGTTTAAATTTTACATTGTTAACCTCTCGCTCACAATTTTCATATGGTTTTGGGGAATGTGGATCAGAGAATTATTAAATAATTGCAAGATTGGTAATAATTTATGTGTCTATGATTATTGGCTGTATGCAGTATACTGTACAGTATATCGCACATATAGGCTACTATTCAGTAATAAGTTAGCATTTATTAGGTTTTAAGGGTGAGCTATAAGTTTTTTTTCTTTTTAGCGGTTACACATCTGCACAAATATTGTGAACACAAATAACTGGTAAGATTCACTGTAAATTGGTTGTTCCATTGAAGACAGCAGCAGCCTTCGCTCAATGGGCGAGGGGGTGCCACAGCAAACAGCTGTTGCTCTTACCATCTGCCCAAATATTACATTCACGATATAATATAAGATTTCCGTCTTAAAATCCCCTATATTTAAACGCGTATACATGCACACTGTTTCACTAGAAACACAAATGTATGCATGTACGTACATGCGTCCATAACATAGCCTAAACGGAACAAGTTCTAAATTATCTACTATATATTTGCTTGTGTGTTGCTCTCAGTCACCCAGGCTGTCAGTGCCATTTCGATAGTCTTAACAGCCATCAAGTACAACCTTTTCACCTGGAGGTTGGGGCTACTCATATTACAAAGGTTTTGACAGATATCTCCAACGGTTTTCATGAAAAAGAGTAGTCCAATAATTTTATTTTGAAACACCCCATGGCGTGAATAAAAATCCATCCCGAAATTTGGGACGAAAATTAACTAATGTGAGTTGTTGTAACGCATAATTTGCAAGATCTAATAGGTGTTCGAGTCAACAGTGGGCGCTAAGCGGGGTTTTTGTTTGAATTCAACGTCGTTGAAAATACAAAAAATGTAAAAATATTGTATGTAGCCTACGCCACTGAGAACACACCCATAGTCATTTTTTAGTAGTGTGTACTGTTGTTTGATAGCTTGAAATAAAAACGTAATTAAATAATAGGCCTAATAGAAAAATATGGTAGCAGGACACGACTCGTGAGCAACGATTGTTATACGCTTGCATCTTATTGTAAAGTACCGTATGCCTATCTATAGAAAATATTAAAAAAGTAGGCGGATAAGTTGCAGCCCATTTCTTTGTAATCATTTTCAAGATAATAAAAGTTTCATTTATGCGACTGTAACAAGAGAAAAAGTAGGAGGAACAGTTGCAGCCCATTTCTTCAGATAAAGTATTCATATAAAAATTACCTTTATCTTACAATGCATCGAAAAAGAGGATATTTCGAAATAACACTATTTCTATACGTCCCAGCAAAGAGAATAATGCAGTATTTGAGTATGAAGTCAGCATGCAATCACACGTACAATTACCTCTTGAATTGTAACAGGGCTAAGTGTCTCATTAGCATGCAGTGGAACGGGGCAACTGACAAAGGTATCCCATTGCGAGAATTGTAAACACTTTAATGGAGAAAATGACATTATTTGAACTTCAACAGACTGTAGACTTTTGACGGCTTTCCCTTCAGGAAAACTCTATCTTTATAAGTAAGTATTTCTAGAGTTCTACATCCGAGACATGGGGCATTCGCTTCAGCAAAAAATTTCTGAGGCAACCCGCCAGGTCTTTTCAATGGCTGGTCAGGGGAAACAATTTCAATTCAATTTATTTATTTGTCTCAAAAATATTTGTACAAGTTAAATGGGCTTTTACCACAGGCCGAACTTACAGCTCGACTTGTGTAGAGAAACTAAGTTCTTAAGGCTATAGGCTAAATGAAATTACTATTTTCTCAATTTATCGACAGTTGTTTCCACAAAGCCGAAAAATATAATTTCGTAATTATTTTCAGCTTAGTGAAAATGGACTAAATCGTTAGAGGAAATTAATAGCGGGCCCAAATGAAATATATGGCTTTTAAATAGTAGGCTAATAAATATAGCCCCCCCCCCCTTGTAGGGAAGTGTATATGTGTGCTACCTGCGTGTAAAACAATAGGGCCCTTACGTCCTTTGTTAGCTTTTATAGGGAAGATATTATCTCACCTGTATAATAAGTGGGTGATAGAGCCCTCATGGCGGTGCTCCGATTGCCTCTAAGAGTGGTTGTCACCGTAAGTAAGTTTTCCTTTGTACGTTCTTAAGCATTGCTACTTCATCATCTTTAAATTGTCTCTATCTATCGAAGATTAGCGATCATCATGGCAATTGGGACATTACAGCCTGATGTTCTAAAATGGAAAATCGTGCTCTTGCCAAGCCACTGTCGCAGGTTTTTCAACCAGGATGTTCTTCTTCTGCCGGGAGCCCTCAGACTTTCAACCTTCCCTTGGGTTATTACATGCAGAAGACGAAACTTTTCGTTCCCCTAGGCCCTAATAATATGGACTACTTACTATCAATATTTATATTGATATATTTTCCAGTACCTTGCCTTCCACCATACTAATGTTCCTGGGCAGGACTTCGATGGCATAGTGGTAGCTTGTTCGTACTTGAGCGAGTCTCTACACATCATGCGATCGGTGACCGGTCGTAGCTCAACACATCCAGGTATTACCTACAGAGGCGAATTAAGAGGTTATTCGGATACATTCATTGAATTGTTTGTATGCGAATAATCTTAAAAAAAAACTCTGGTAACTCATGCCTACTGGGTCTAGGTACAAAATCACTTTGAAAACATTTACATACCATGCAAGATTCTTCTCCAGTACAATGGACTTACGGAGAATCCTCGCTCTGATTGTAGATTGGATGGCTTGGGTATACGGCATTTTTAAATTTACAGCAACTTTAGTTGATAATCCACACCCAAATTATGGGCTAATAGTCCAATAACAGCTATTAATTTAAAAGCCTACTTCATTATAATTCAAATGATCAACAAAGCCAACTGCCATTTGGTCGTGAAGTTAACGAAATAAAATAAAAAGTGTGCTATTTTTTTTTTTTTTTTTAAATTGACCATCATAGGAGGGCATTGTTTTTTATTTTTTATTATTTCTATAGAAAAGTTGTCCCTCAATGCAAAACAAGTGAAATCAAGAAAGACGCCATATTGCTGGATTCACTTCTGGCTTGTCTTGTCAAGTTTTTGAACTA
Source organism: Psococerastis gibbosa (assembly GCA_963971405.1). Classification (NCBI taxonomy): domain Eukaryota; kingdom Metazoa; phylum Arthropoda; class Insecta; order Psocodea; family Psocidae; genus Psococerastis; species Psococerastis gibbosa. Next base: position 29,932,809 of record OZ020484.1, read on the forward strand.
GTATAGTAAACAATCTTCACCCCCTCCCCCTGCTATTGTATCTTCTGTGAATGGTTTGACAATGACCTTTCGGGTCAACCCGCACTACCCTTCCCCCGTAGCGCCCTCAACCGTTCTCACGAATCTGATCCAGTTCCCATTCACCAAACTTGAAATTTCGGGTTCCTCATAAGCCGACCCTCGTATTAAAACGCCGAAATTTCGACCGCTACTTTGGAACGAATTGACATGAGAAGGGGGAGGAGCACTGTGGGAAGTTGCTGCAATTAGAAGTTACATCAAGTTACTTTGATGTGGACATGGCAATGGCGAATCCACAGGGGGTCAGGGGGGGTCATGACCCCCTCTAAATGAGTAGAAAAAATTAAAATTAAAATTGGATAAAACTTAAATTTTCAACAAACAAACCAATTCCCTTTTAGGATATTTATTAATAGTATTGCGTTTTTTATTAATAAATACTTACTTACTTAAACTTACATACAAATTGTGACCCCCCCCTAAATTTTCCACTGGATCCGCTCCTGGGACATGGATTAAATTTTTCTTTGTAAGTTCCGTACGTGCAGAAGCCAGCAATAGCACAAGCGTGAAAGAATAACTTAGCCGAGAATGTGTGTAAATTTTCCTAAGAAAAAAAAAAACAAATGCAAATTGACTTAGGCCTGGTAGACACGGACTTTCCACACAGGCGTAGAACGTAAGGGAATTAATGCGGGTAAGAATACTGGCAAATCGTTTGCCAACAGAACTAAATTGCTCTTCATTGTTTTATATGCAGTACGTAGGTGAATTTATTGAATATCTTCTGCTCCGTTTATTTACGTTTTAGGCGAACCATAGTAATCTTACAAAATTAATGATGCATGCGATGGTTATTTGTAAGATGAAGGTTGTTCGCGTAACTTTTGCACAATATGCCTCAATCATCTGACTGGGAATTTTCTGATCTGACGTTAACTCAGTGTAGTTTTACTATACCTTGCAGGTTGGTTATAAAAATGGTAGGGTTACATACAATACAATGCAAAATGCAAATGCAAAAAGGCAAAGGATAGAAGAAATATATTTGAAACAATGCAATGGGCATACTTCGAACCCTTTATCGGGATTTTTTGCTGCAAAAAATTCAAGATTTGCATATTGATGTCGGTTAGGGAAGAGACCTCCGAAACCGAAGAGTTCTTTTTTATATACGGGAACAAAAAAGCGTGGATCCATAGTGAATGCCTTTTAAGTTGTAACGCTGGCATGAGTAGATTTTTATTCGGTTCTTTTCTGTCTTCGGCCCCCGCGTGTTTGAATGAAAGTCTTCGCCTGTAAACGTAAACCCTAAAGTTTTTTTTTGCAGTTGAAATGAGAAAAACTCCTCTATTTCCAACCTATATTTTAAAACGAATCCCCGGGGGAGACCCTCAACCCCCTGCTTGGATTTCATTCTTTAATTATTAGTAGATTTTGCTCTGAAAAATGAGAACATCGCTGACGCCGAAGTGCATACACCACATTCCTATTTCGGGCCTATTTAATCACAAAATTTCACCTCCGGGGGGGGGGGGGGCATATCCCCCTGAATTTAAAATCTGCGTAAGTCCACCCTGGATTATGACTGCCCTAATTTACTTCAAATGCGGGTTATTATACTTTCAAACAATTGGGCGTTTTTAACAACGGATTAGAAAATGTAGGTTAAATAAATGAAGTTGAAATAGGCTAGTAGGTAGGTAGGTATTACATGTGAGAGAATTTCAATAAAAGAAGAGCTTCACTGAGCTGAGAAAAATGCATTTACTGTAATCTGTTTAATTTATTGTTTGAAAACAATTATAATAAGTCTTTTGTTCTGCACAATCCTCTGTTTTTGCTCAACAATTTTCGTCAGAGGACCCGGTTAATTTTAAGAAAATATCCAACAGACTGTTGTGAACGGTGCTGAGGGGCGTGTCCCTTTATCAACAGATCCGATCAAGAGGAATTTATTGGAATTTTTCCACCCTTAAAAGTAACAATGAGGAGTTGAAGTCATTACCGTTACAGCCGAAAAATATTGATCTCTGATTTTTTTCGGTCCAATGACGTTTTTATTAAAGGGGGTTCTCACCGCAACCGTCTTTTTAATGTGCTGTAGGATTGACTGCCTACGTTACTGTGGTGGGGCGAAATTCCTGCTTTATTGTATACTGGTTTACCTAAAAGAGACCCCTTTGGGGAGCCCATCAAAAATTCAATTGCAATTTTAAATTATAGGCCTGTATAGAACTCGACACTATGCTAGCTTTTATTTTTATTTTTATTTATTATTATTATTTTTTAATATCGGAGTTTGGGCCTTCGGGCCCTTTCTTACACTCAACTAGAGGGCTAGTTAATTAGTGTTACAAAGCTGTAAATACAAAAACAGTTGCAAATACACAAAAAATTATAACAATCGTTCACACATTCATTCACACATGGAGAGCACATCTCACATATCGTACCTAACATCCAATATAATGGCTCTCGGATTTTCTACAGTGAGCGCAAAGACAGGGTGGGGAGAATTTTTTTAAAAATATCGGTGCTAAACATTCATCTCTATATACCTAGGTATATCTCTTTAACTAATGAATATCAACAACAAAATTAGAAATATACAGACACATTTAAGGAAGCAAGGGTCGCTTCCGCTGGAAATTGTTTGAAAAGTACCGTAGCCGCAAAAACAGTAGGTGTTTCTAATTTTATTTTAAGCTCGTGTATGTTTGCACATCTTTGCCATTGGCGGTGAAGGGGGGGGGGGGGCTTACTCAGCTTATTGCCATAAAATGAGAGAGTTGGAATAATTTTCTTCTGAGAATAATAGGGACCGCTTTTTACGGTCAGCAGTATAAAATACAAGTACACTGCTCAAGCTGGCATAAAATTTGGAGAATGACTTAGACTTTACTTTAGATGTTATAGAGAAGAGTATTACAACTACAATAACAATTAACTAGCTCATGATTTATGTAGACTTTGGTAGACTCCAAGAGGAGCTTGAAAGTGTAGGGGACCTTGCTCCAAATCAGTTTGGATTTAGGAAGGGTAAATCGACAATTGCCGCCATCGAGAAGGTTATGAGGGCTGTCAATAATGCAGCAGCAGGCACCAGGTACACACGCAAAATACCAGCTGTGGTCACCCTTGATATAAGAAATGCTTTCAACAGTGCATCCTGGTTCCACATTCTAGCGACACTCTGGGAAATGGGCATAAGTGGATACCTGCTACGGATGATACAGGCCTACCTTGAAGAACGTGTCGTAAGAGCGGAGGCGGAGGGCTTACAAATTGAAATAGAGATGACAGCAGGAGTCCGTCAAGGATCAGTTCTAGGCCCAAAGCTATGGAATATTCTCTACGATGGGCTGCTACGTTTAAGACTCCCAGAGGGCATCGAACTTGTGGGATATGCGGATGACATAGCCATAGTTGCGGCAGCTAAAGACGAAGACGGATTAGAAAATAAAATTGCGGCAGCAGCAAGAAAAATAATCGCATGGCTTGAGGCTCATGACCTCCAGCTTGCACCAGAGAAGACAGAAGCGGTGGTTTTCACAGGCAGAAGGCGCCTACGACCCATTACGTTCACGGTGTGCGGCGAAAATATTATGCCCAAACCGGCGATCAAATATCTAGGTGTATGGTTGGACAAAAACAGAGACTTTTATACACATATCCTAAAAACCACAGAAAAAGCATTAAAAACAAGTAATGCATTAAGTAGGCTAATGAGGAATATTGGAGGACCGGGGGAAAACAAGCGGAGACTGCTAGCCTCAGTAACGACCTCTGTATTGCTGTATGCAGCACCGAACTGGAGTAGAGCACTAGACACAGCCAAATATCGGGAAAAAAAATGGAAACAGTACAGAGGCAAATGGCGCTAAGGGTCACAAGTAGCTACCGAACGGTTTCGACAGACGCGGCTTTCGTCCTGGCTAAACTCCCACCTATTGAATTACTGGTGCTTGAGCGGTCCCAAATATACCATGGAGCAGAGAAGAGCAGGGCGCGGGAAGAGCTCATGGAACAGTGGCAAAGAAAATGGAACGACAGCCTAAATGGACGTTGGACCTGGAACCTAATTTAAGACTTGCGGGCATGGATGAGTAGAAAGCATGGGCAGCTCGACTTCTACCTAACACAGTTTCTAACTGGACATGGCAGTTTCCGGGCTTTCCTCAATGAGTGTAAAAGAAGTACTACTAGCCGGTGCATATACGACGGGGAAGAGGACACGGCGGCACATACTTTCTTTGACTGTCGCCGGTGGGACAACGAGAGGAGGGCATGTGAAGCCAAGGTCGGAACCCTAAATGTGAACATAGTGCGCGAAATGATTGAGTCAGAGGTGGCTTGGTGTGCTGTGAAGGAGTTGGCATGGCTCATCTTGAGCCGCAAGATGAAAGAAGAAAGACCGTAACCAGTAGGAAAATATGACACGACTATCCTGAAGAAATACTGAAAAGTGGTCCCAGGATAGTTCGGGGAAAAAAAAAAAAAAAGCTCATGATTTATGGCAAAACAATAAATGCTTCAGCCCTTACACTCACAGAGTACAACAGCTTCGCGAAGTCAAATTTTCGACGACTTTTCCCCCGAACAGGCAACCATACAGCTGCCACATGACTAACCGGTCAGCAGATTCCATCATGCCATGTTGTTTTCATCGAAATACGTTGCCAGGAACCTTGGTTCTTTTGTTGCCAGGAACAGACAGACAGAATTAGTGAATTGACATAGAGATTATTATAACTAATGAAAAATACCAGGAATGGATTCTCATTACTCTTTCCTCACGATCAAAGCTCTACAGTTTTTGTAAAATAAATAAATAAAATAAATAAAGAAGGACTTTTTGTAGTTTCTATTACTATAAGCCAACCTAGCGGAGTTAGGGCTATAATAGTAATTGTAATTTTTGGAAGACGTTTTACAAACCCAGGCCTACTTATAGTGGTCCTTAGGTCTCTTGTCCAATGCCAACGACCCGATTTAGGACATTATTTGTATTGTTTCTGTATGCATTTTGGCCGTTGGCAAACTAGTTTACGTTGTCAACACTGGCTACAAGCGATAATGGACAAGCTGAGACAAGCTTACCATTGACCCTATGACACAGGTGAAAGCATAACTTAACCAAGTTCAGATGCGAGTCAAGGTATACAGTTAAATGTCAATCAAGAACTGCAGCAGAAAAAAAACCTGTAAAATAAACAAGTGGAAAAATGTGCAACGAAAGAAATAGATAATTTAAAAACATGTTTTCCAACGTAACTCAACTCCAAAATGATGTAGGCCTAGAGGGCTGGAATGTCGGTTATGCAAGTGCCCCGCCAGAGTGCACTGCCTTACGCAATGTGTAAAATAAAGGGCTACTTTTGTCACCCTACCCTCGAGTTCTTTCATTGAGTTTTGTCGTGCGTGCAGATGAACATAATAAGATGAAAATAACGTGGTCAGCAGGCTTTTATGCCCATTAAACCCAAATGCATTTAAGCATTGCATGAGGGCCGGCATTGCTGAGTTGGTAGAGAATAGGGTTATTAAGCGTCGAGGTACGAGATTTGACATAAATGGAAAAATTTTCTGGCGGCCCTGGGCACAACAAATCCAAATCGGAACATTACCTTCGCCTCCAGGGGAATACGGGTAAACGTAAATTCGGAGCAACAAGTTGTGCGAATCTCGATCGGCCTATAGTAAATCGCTTTTAGTTAAGCTATTTCCTATCGTAATCCAGCTTCACTTTCCAGTAAAACTACTTTGTTTCGACTTGTCTCTACTTACCTAAGAACTACTTACAACTAGGCCTTAAAGTGCTACTAACATTTACAATATACGCGTCTGTTGGGGTATGTTGCTGACCATAAAATCACACTTCAGATGGAATGTAAAGCTGCCAGTCGCGGGCTTTCCTAGTTGAGTGTAAGAGAGGACTTTATAGCCATAACTTGCTCTAGGGTGGCTTAGTATTAACGATTGACGAAACGTTGGGTAGTCAACTTTCAAATCACCGTCAGTTATGGAGTAGATTTGCTTAGTTGCATAATCGCAAATTCACAGGAAATATCAATATGGAAATATTGTTAGTAAGTAGTCCATATTATTATCACCTTCTGCATGTAATAATCAAAGGGAAGATACTCGTAGAACGACTAAGGGCTCCCGACAGAAGTAGAGCATCCTGGCTAAAAAATCTGAGGCAGTGGTTCACCAATAGCACGACTTCCCTATTTCAGAGCAGCAGTCTCCAACGTCCAATTTGCCATGATTATCGCCAGGGGCGTAAAGTGGGGGGGGGGGGGCACGGTCCAACATGCCCCCAGCTCGTTTGCCCCCCAGCCTCGAGCATTGTAAGACGTGGTTCATACTTCATGGTCCCCTTTGCAGCAATATGAATATAAGCATTCCTTTTTTAGCTTTGTAAAATCTACAGCTATACTTTACAACTATTAAAATGCGTAAAACCCTACTGTTTTGCTCTTATATTTTCAATGTTTCCTTAACCTGCCTGATGACGTCATAAGGTCTACTTAGTTTTGCACCCACCATCATTCTAAAACTTTACGCCTCTGATTATCGCCAATATTCAATAAAAGGGGCATTTAAAAAAGTAGAAGAATTATTAGGGGTGCACCCTTATATATGTTGCACTTAAATAAATTTTAGCTAATTAGGGCAAAATCCGCGAACGGTTCACCAAGCTCTATAGGGGCATTCACTGCCTTTCGATTTCCCTAAGGGGAAGTAAGAATAGAACTCCAGTTTTTCTACGGTAGACAAATAATGCCACAAGGAAATGTATTTTAAAACATTCTCCCACTTTCCGTAACTACTTGGTTGGGTAAACTGAGCTTGGGAAATCGAAAACGCCAAACGGCCATATTTGTTGTTATTTTGCATTTGAATTTTGAATTTTGGTTTCTATTTTTATTTAATTTTAAAAAAATGAGCTCTACGACAGAAATTAATAAAAAAAAAAAGGAAACATATGGCAAGAGGTGGACTGTACAGCAGATGTTCATAAGTTAAGGTTAAGCGAAGGCAAAGAAACTTTGGAGGTAGGTTAGGTTAGGTCGGGTAAAGTCGGATACTTAGATATACAGTACGTTTCCATGGCAATTATTTTTCTACCGTAGAAAAACTTTCCCCTAGGGAAATCGAAATGCAGTGAATACCCTATAGGCCTATAGAGTTTTGTTGACAAAATAATTCTAATAATAATATTGTACAAAACAAGTTCCTTTTTTAAACTTGTAAACTTAAACCCAAATCCTAAATCCGTCTATGGGCAAAGCTGACAATATAAAGCGCAGTTAACCACTCAAAAGCCCAGACAGATGGGGAAAGCCGCAACCAATCTCAACAATTAGCGCCTTGAGAGAGATTTGGCAATTATTATTTAAATGAACGGAAATACACAATGACAGCACTGCGGAATGAAAATGAATTGCATGGCCTAGTTTCGAGAGGTCACACATTTCGTACGTTCGGCAACTTGTTGAACTTAACAACAGCTGCATTTGCAGACGTCTGTCGCGCTCCCCTTCTGCTATTCCGCGAAATTGCCATTGTAGCTACCAGTACTCGCGAAAGTTAGTACATTTTTAAAGATCCAGGTGACGGCAAATAATCAACTAATGATGAGGGGGTTCCGCTGCGTTGTTCGGGATGCATCAGAATCCAATAGAGACAAGAATAGGAAAATGCTTGGTTATGATCAATGGAGGATACAAGGGAGGGGGGGGGGGGCAGGAAGTAGTTTCCCTTGTAAGTCAATTTATTACGTTATAATTTAATCGATAATAAGTACGTTTATTCTATTTTATATATAATTTTTTTTTAACTGATTATTTAGCGTATTTATTATTATTCATAAGCAGCGGCAATGTTCCAATGCATGTCGGTGTGCTACTATTCCTCATGAAAACATATCTATGGTGTAGACAGCTCCCACGATCTCTTGAGAAGTCTCTGCAAATAATACTGCATGGTCATGCCGTTTAATATTCCTTATTACTAAGATTTTTCAAGCGATCGTGGGAACCACCTTAAAAAGAAACATTTGCAGCCTGCCCTGGGTCCAACCATCCTTAATAGGTGCCTTACCTTCATTGGTAGCAGAAAAACGCGGCTTCCGGGAATATCGCTGACCACAACATTCCTAATATAGCATTAGTCAAGAGAGAGAGAGAGAGAGGATATTCTACCAGTCCTCCAGCCCATCCATCGGCTTTCGTGCCATCACAGGGTTTCTTCGTGTCTGATATTTTTTTAAAAATAAAGAAGGGCTTTATTGTCTTACTGAACCTCCCTAGTGGGGGTTACGACCATAATTAACGGGTCTTGGAGATTGACAATGACGCTGATTCTCAGATGCCGCGGAGCAGAGCAGAGCAGAGGCAACTGATGTACAATCTAACCCTCAGACATGAACTTCCTCTCAATATGCAGTGCCGGATTAAGACAGCGCGGGGCCTGTAGCAAATTCATTCAAAGGGCCGTTGGTTTGCTGAAGGATCTCAAGTTTAGGGTATTAAATAAAACAAAACTGTTACAAATAAACTTTTCTGGATTATTATAACGGGCTTTTCCTATATCTACTGTACTTTAGTAAGAACATGTATATAGACGGTCGCAGTCGTTATAATAGAGAGAAATTCCATAAAGCTTTTGGCAGAAGCCAAGCTGAAGCCTTTCACTAAACTAGTAGTCCAGACCAGCAATCCTGAGACTGGAAAGGTGATTTAATTTAAATCCGTTCGGACGATTAATCAAAACGCTTTCCAACTGATTCCCCTAATGATGATGACGGTGATCAGCAAGTGAGGGGGCCAATAACCTCAGAAAGACTTGTCGGCAATATAAGCCGGTATATAGGACTTCCTGCAAGGAGATGACCGAGGGCGGCCGAGAGGGTGGCCCACGACGCGTGCTCACCATAACGCAACGAATTTATTCAAATGGGACCGGTCTGTCTCGATAACGGTCCATGCATCTGCAGCCCTGCCCGTCTGAGTCGAGTCACTCGTTGCAGTTGCATGTCGGGCCCTTGACAGAGCCAAGTCGAAATCTTCGGCGGGGGGTCCCTGTCTTTCAAGAGACTACCTGTTTCATATCAAAAAAATATTTGCAACATTTTTATATTATTGAGCCTTCTGTAATTCAGTTTTGTCCATCACAACTCTCAAGAGGGATTAACCCTTCATTTTATCTGCTTCTTTATAGGCATATATGGAGTAATTCTTTTTAATAGAGCACTGTTGATTTGGGTTGCGCTTGGATTTCTTTGAAATGGGCAGTTTGATAATTTCTGCTTTATAATAAAATATAATTTGCAACATTTTTATATTATTGAACCTTCTGTAATTCAGTTTTGTCCATCACAACTTTCAAGAGGGATGAACCCTTTATTTAGTCTTCTTTGAAGGCATATCTGAAGTAATCCTTTTTAATAGAATGATTTAGGTTGTGTAATGATTTCTCGTTTATTTCGCATACCTGATAGAATGGAATTATTTGATAGTTTCCTAGGTGCCCAGAAACTGTGAGCCCTGTCGAGGGTCTCGTAGCATGACACAGCATAGTCAAAATCTGTGTTCCTTTCTTTCCCTGTCTTTCAAAATTGTGCAACATTTTTACATGTCATATTCCATCCTCCTATTTGTCCATCACGAGAAGGATGAACGCTTCAATTTTTATAGGCTTGTGAGGTATTAGTTTCTAATAATTTCTTTTCACTGTTCATTCGACTTGTTGTGGCTCTCCTTCGCTCGTCCACTAGGTACTTGACCCAACTTATTTGGCCGTTAGGTGCCCATTCCACATACGTACAACGTCAATGAAAATTATGAAATTGAAGGGCATTTCAATTTTACTCTATGCCATTGTTAAAATTGATCAATGATCAATTGATAATAGAGTAAAATCACAAACAATGAAACAAACAATCTAAAATTAAAAAATGGCGTCATGAGATATGACAAGTACAACTATTTTAATTGATTTATCTAAAAAGAAAGCATTTCTGTATAAAAATTATAATAAGGATTAAATAATAAGGCGACGAAGAAAACAAATACAATTTCAAGAAACAAATTTCAAAAATTTGGCGCATACGCTTCAATTGAAAATTGTCAATTTTTGAAAAACATATGGAATGGCCCCCATCAATGAGAAATTGAAATGTCCTTCAATTTCATAATTTTCATTGACGTTGTACGTATGTGGAATGGGCGCCTTAGGTACAGTCTCAAAAACAGATCACTTTTATATAAATTTGGAGAGCCATGATGTTTCGAGGCAACGGTATCGCTGGAAATCGCTTACCACCGCTTGCCCACTTTCTACAATTGATCAGAAATCCGACGCGCCATAAGAATCTGTTTAACTATTTTGCCAACAGAATTTTGTCAAACCCCTCTGTTTACCGAATTTTGCCATGTATCCAGCACTGAGCACATAACAAAAGGACTGTCACATCACTCCAGGAGATTTTCTACTGAATAGGATACAAAACACCATTTCTCATTGTGAGGACCCACAGAAACATCATCAGTGTGGGTGGATATAAAAGTACTACTGTGTTCTATACACAATAGACGGATGGATAATAAAATCAGGGAAAGGAATAGGGAAAAAATTTGTAAAAAGGGAGCGGTTGGGGTGAAACGGAAGCTTGTTTTCACATTTGTATGAACGCAGGTGGGCTGTCAAGGGGGCTATTCATGTTGGGACCTCCGTTAGTCTGTTAAACCCCTAAATTTAGTATTTGTCCGTATCATATCACCACTAGGTATAGTGGGTGTACAAATATCAAGGAGAGCCATCTGCCAAGTACGCCGTTCTGTAACAATAACAATGGCGGATCTATGGGTGAGGTCACGGGGGTCAGGACCCCCCCCCCCTGATAATGATATTGATAATTTAAAAAAAAAAACAATAAAAAATGTCACAGACTAATGAAATGACCAATCGATCAATCAACAATGAATTTATTCGTGATTGTTAGGTCTAACCCGCATTTAATACTGTATAACAGGCAACCTTTTTTTATAACCCTCTTTTACCATAAAATGCATTACGGTCATAAATGTCAAGGAGTGTATGCGGGTACTTGGGCAATTTTTTAACAGCGGCTCACAAACAGCTGCGTTTATCTATATTATTGACCACCCGCAGAACTAATTTTCAAAATCGGTAGGCAAACTGCATTATAATAGGCAACACGGTTATTTATACCGTAATGATAATATTTTTCCTTGCTACTGTATTGTACTGCTACTGACAATATGAGCATATCTATTATTGTTATTGTCCCAATATTTCAACAATGTCACAAGTTGTGACTCACAACATCTCACCTCAACACGAACCAGAAAAGACCAAATTTTGAGCCCCTTCCCATTGTTGTTTGTCATTCACGCAAAACTGTTATCAAAAATGTTATCGAGCACTTCTTTCAGAAAGATGAAAGATTTCTTTAGCGGTTTGTCAACGATGACTGAGAGCTCTTCGTTTTTAACTCCCCCTTTTGCCGGCTGCCACCCCCTATATGTAGGCTAATTCTACTATCAGTTATCGAAAATAACACGGACAAGGACGTTCGACGCCGGCGTCAGACGTACAATACAATACAATATATATTTCCTCTAAATTATACAATACATGTAAAATATAAGATAAAATCGTCAGAGTATCGTCAAAATCAGGTAGTTCTGTCATTGTCATTGTGCTAGTGCCTCAGTGACAGTGTAAAAAGCTTTCTCTAAGAGATGGTTTCTAAGGTCTGTTGCCATCTGCCATCTTCTTCTACCATTCAGAGCTTCGGACAATTGACAAGTCCTCTTTTGACCTTGAAGCCACGACGGGATTTGCTATTTTTTTTATTTTAATAACCCGAGGCGTACTCTAATTGGTTAAAGATGACGTGGCACTAAAAATGCAACAAATATACCCTTGGTGGATGTCTATGCACCATCTCTCCTACACAGAACTCAGCGTGTTTCCATAGAAGTGTGCGCGGTGACCCGCAGCCAACTGTCTTGTATATCGTACTCATACATATCGTAGTAAACTATCATGGTATGAAGGGTACTTGTTATCTCTCGTGGCATCTGCGGCCACTGTCGCCACCTGCTTTTTAACAATGCAACCCACAAACTATCCTAGTTACAGTTTATATGTAAGAACACCTATTGCATCTCTTCCTTTACTGGTTTGAAAAAATCATAGATATAATCAATCCATAATCCAATGCATTGTATACCATGACATTACTATTTACTATTACTGTGTAGTAACCTATTACTTGCATATTGATCTGTCCATTACAGACCATGCAATTGGCCCATTGATCAATCTAATGAAAATCGATACAGCAGAAATTTTACTCCAGGACAATTATTTACCTACTATAGTACCCACCATAGTAATTATTTGTTATGGCACCTATACCTATTGATAAATAGAAAAGCATGTACGTGTTCATTCGAACCGCGGTTATTTACATAGAGGTGGCCACAAAGTGGATTGGACTAGCCGGGTTACAACTTTTAATAAATTGGAAAGCAATTGATATAAAGCTATGATATGACTTTGGTAGCCTACCGTATTTAATAAAGTGCACATACCTTCCTGCGTCAGGATATGGTGATGATCATAATTCCCCAGCATCCTGACGATCGAGTCATATTGCCCACGTCACTTCATTGTTAGTTTTACATCACTAAAACAAAAGACAGTCAAATAAATACGTATAATACATGTCTCGTTGCGAATTTTATTCCTATAGCCTCCTCCTTCTTCTTCTTCTTTAGCTGGCTCTTAAGTCCGTTAAGAAGCTTGGTTTGGCTTGCAACCACGTCATTTCTCCACTCTACCCTCGATGTCGCCTTTCTCTCTAGGTCTTCAGTAACATCACCTCAGCCTCACCATGCATCTTCTGCCTTTTGGATGATTGTTCATCACCTTCTTAGGCACTCTAGTTCCATCTATTCTTTCGACATGACCCAGTCTTCTGAGTCTCCCTGCTTTTGTGTCGTTAATCATATCGGATGCCTTCTGGTATAGTGTTACTAGTTCGGCGTTGGTTCTTACACTCCATCCATCGGCGTCTCTGACCAGGCCCGTACCCAGGATTTAATTTGGGGGGGGGGCAAGAACAAAGTTTTTTATACATTTTATACTGTGCATCCGTAGTGATTTTAGTAGTTTTAGCTAAAACTGTTACATTACTTAATATTTTTATCAAATTTAGGGGGCCATGCCCCCCCCCCCCTTGGGTACGGGCCTGTCTCTGACTGCTCTGGAGATTTTTCGCATGATCTTTCGCTCACAAAGGTATTTTCACTTTGTTATAGGTAATGAAAGACAACAACAATAAATAGACTCACGCAGTTAGCAAAAGTTCCTGCAGAGTAGTAGTCTTATATAAGAGAGATGGGACATTCGTACCACCAAAAGTATTTTCTAAACTGCTACGTCTTTTTAATGATTGGTCACAGGTGGCGGATGACCCCCAAAAATTAAAGAACTTCTTTGGCGGGAAAGGAATGTCCCATCTCTTCTATTTGACATGACATGAAATGAAATGAAATTATATTAGGCCATTTTAACCACATACAGTACAGTGTTACAATAAGAGTTGCTGCATGTGCTCGGCACCGTCAAAACTATAAATAACTATATATAGATGAAAAACCTACATATAATCATCAATACAATCCTTATCCAACCATTTCCATTTAAATCCAAAACTTAATAAGAACTTACTAAGAAATGTAGAACTCTAGCTGGACTGTAGTATTGGGGAATGGGAATTGGGGAGGATAAAAATTTAAATAGACTCTTTGAACAGGTGTGGGTTGAGGTGAACAATAATAATACAATGCACCGCTCAGTGGATAGTTCAGCCCTAATTTGAATACTGGTATATTGAATGTAGGCTATTTTATAAATTAATAAGAATAATGCTTTTCAAAGGGGTTATTTTTGTTGCTGTTGGACGCCGCCAACATTAGTAACGTACCCGTTTTATCAAGGGTAGACCAGAAAAATGTCTTGTGAACATTAGTGTATATATACAAAATATTTTTTCTTTCGATTTTGGTGGATTTGATTGTTCCAGGCTATTTTCAAGGATTTTGTTTAATGTTGATTTATGAACTAGTCTTTCATTGATATTCATTCATAAGATGTTCGATAGCCAGGGCAAATATGAGATAGTATTGATTTAGAGCGTAATACTACAATATACGTATTATGTATCATACTACAGGTTGCAATATTATCAATGTGTATTTAATTGATAAAGGCCCGCACGCGATGGTGCATAAAAAAGTAGCGAGTTTGGTCTTATTTATACTTCCTTGTTCACATTTAATTTTAATACTATAATATTGCATAATAATTTCATACTGTTGCAGTTCATTTCCCAATTCAAAATAATACTAAAATATATACAATACAGTAGTCCCTCTGTAATACGGCTCTTCGCTAATACGGCCATGCCAGTAATCCGGCGTTTTCAAGACTGCAACACCAAGTGTTAAAGTAGTCTTTCTCAGTAGAAAAGCAAACGACTATTGTGAACTATTTTGGGATTTCAAATTCAATGGAATGACGTGAGTTTGTTACTGTACTGTATTCCTCTAAAATATGACTTCTATTTAGTTATTATTAGTACATTACTGTATGTTATTACAAGTCTTATATACTGTACGTACTGTACTGTGTTTTTTTTTCACGATTTTCCAGTAATTCGGCGTTTTCGATAATCCGGCGGTGGTCTGGTACGATATCTGTCGGATTATCGAGAAATCACTGTAATACTATTGACTACTGGAATTTTCTTTGTTCGACAAGTTATAGAAAATGTATCTAAGAATAAGTTACTAATATTGACTTTAGGCGGGGATTCCACCGACCGGCTAGGGCTAAATACAAAAACGGTGACGTGGTAGCAGTCATTCAAGACTTAGGCGGGGTTTCCACCGACCTCGCATTGCAGAATGCAAATGACATTGACGGAAATTAGAATTTTTCTTTTTATAGAAATCGATTAAAATGTTTGTACTTAACATATCCCATGACGCTATTTTTTAATTTTAGTTTGTGATTTTACTGTATGATCATTGATCAATTTTAACTATGGCATAGAGGAAAACAAACATTTCCGTCAATGTCATTTGCATTCTGCAATGCGAGGTCGGTGGAAACCCCGCCTAAGTTTTGAATGTCTGCTACCACGTCACCGTTTTTGTATTTAGCCCTAGCCGGTCGGTGGAATCCCCGCCATAGGCAATAGGGCTATTTTGTCTTAAATGAAATGTAAGTGTAACAAATGAAATATTAGAATAAGGGGCCATCCAGAGATGACCAAAAGCCTGGGTCAGAATAAGAAAATGTTTCCTAACATACATATTAATTTATGCTGGAACCTGGAATTTAGAATACCGTACTGAAAAAAAATGCATTCGAGCTCCGTAAATTGGTAGTAAATCCTAAATTTTTTCTTAAATAATTTTTTCGGATGTTCCCTTCCCGATTTTACAAATTATTATACAAGTCAAGAATAGTCTAGACTCTAGTGGGTAGAAAACTGGACTGTCAAAAGAAAAATCAAGATTTGAGACTCGACTTTCTTCTTCTTCTTTTAATGCCCCTTCCATCGAAGACTCGCATAGTGTGTATAGGGACTCGCACAAGTACAACCACGGTACCACCTTGCCATCGAAGCCGATTTTCAATGGAAATATAGCAAATATACCGTCGTAACAAATCTGAGTTAAACTGAAATGCTGTACCGGCCCTAGCACGTGGAAACACAGTTGGGCTGGTTATAATTCCTTGTAAAGTACTGAATGTAATATAACTTAATTTAATTTAGCGTATTTAGCGCTGCAGATAGGCCCGACTGCAGTGAGAAGTACACAAGGGCCGCGTACATCATCGACAAAAGCAAGAAAGAAAAATGAGAAGAAGAGGATGAAGAAGAGAAATGAAAACGGAGGTAAGAAGACAAAAGTCCGCCTGGCTACCATAAACGTTGGCACTATGACCGGCAGAGGCCTCGAAATTGTACATCTTATGAAAGCCAGAAACATCAGCATAATGTGTGTGCAGGAGACAAGATGGAAAGGTGAGAGAAGTAAAGAACTTGGCGAGGGTTACAAGATAATTTACCACGGAAAAACTAACAAGAAAAATGGAGTGGGAATCATTGTTGAGGAAAAGTTAAAAGATGCCATTGTCGAAGTAGTCAGGAAGAGTGACCGGCTTATTCAGTGTAAAATTTTATTGACGAACAAAACCTTCATCAATGTTATAAGTGGTTACGCCCCACAAGTTGGGTGCGATGAAGAAGATAAACAAATAGTTTATGAACAGTTTGACGAATTACTGATATCTATCCCCGAAAGAGAGATGCTCTTCATAGGAGCGGACCTAAACGGTCATGTTGGAGAACACAGCAACGGGTACCCTAGCGTTCACGGAGGCAAGGGATATGGGACGCGTAACAATATGGGAGAGCGTGCGCTGGATTGGGCTGAAGCACATGAACTAACTATCTGTAACACACAATTCACAAAGAGAACTGAACACCTGCTCACGTATAAAAGTGGACCGCACCAGTCACAGATAGACTATGTTCTCCTACGCCAAAGAGACAGGAACGCATGTGTCGACTGCAAGGTCATCCCTGGCATCTGCACCTTCTCTCAACACAGACTGCTTGTCTGCGATCTCCAAGTCAAAGGGGCCAGGCGAGGAGACAACAGAATTTCTGAACCCAGAATTAAATGGCACCAGCTATCTGAAGAGCAGAAAAGGATCGCTTTTAGGGATAAGTTGTCCAACAGTCTGACAGTAGTACAGGAAAATTGGGATAACCTATCCATTAATGACATATGGAACTACATTGAGAAAGAAATAATAGCGAAGGGGACAGAAATACTGGGAATGACTAAAGGGGGAAAGAACATTAAGAAGGAGACATGGTGGTGGAACGAAGACGTGCAAAATGCCCTCAAGGCAAAGAAAAAGGCATACAAGGACTGGCAGAAATCACGAACCAGTGTGGGCAAAGATATATATAAGACCGAAAAGCGCAGAGCCAAGCGAGCCGTTGCGGCCGCAAGAGATGTTGCAACCGACGGGTGGTACAGAAATCTCAACACCAGAGAGGGAGAACAACAAATCTTTAAAATTGCTAAAAGGCGACAAAAAGCGTCTCAAGACCTAGGTGCTGTACTATGCATAAAGAATGAACAGGGCCAAGTGCTCACCGATAACGCTGACATCAAGGCCAGATGGAGAGAATACTTCAGTGAAATAATGAACGTCGGCCATCCAAGAATCGCAGAGATACAAGCTAACCCTAACTGGGACGACGTGGAGGCATTCTCGGAAGATGAAGTCAACGGTGCCCTTAGGAACATGGCCGCGGGGAAAGCCACTGGACCTGATGGAGTGCCAATCGAAGCATTTAAGGCGCTGGACGACAGTGGTGTGACTACCATGACTAAACTGATAAATCGAATCTTGGAGGAAGCAACTATCCCAGACAGATGGAGGGAAAGTATCGTCACGCCCATTTACAAACGCAAAGGCGACGTTCAAAGCTGCGGTAACTACCGACCGATAAAACTCATGAGCCATGCAATGAAATGGACCGAGAGGGTAGTGGAACGTAGGCTGAGGGACAAACTTGAACGTGTAATTTCCGAAAACCAGCTTGGGTTTATGAAGGGGCGAGGAACCACTGATGGTATACACATTGTGAGAACATTACAAGAAAAGTTTAGGGAAAAGAACCAGCCATTGCACCTGGGATTTGTTGACCTTGAAAAAGCATACGACCGAGTGCCAAGGAATCTTATCAGGGACTGTCTTAGGCAGATGAACGTGGAAGAAAAGTACATCCAACTAGTAATGAATATGTACGAAAATTCGACAACCAGTGTGCGAACCGTGGTAGGACTCAGCGAACCGTTCAATTTTACTTATGGACTCCACCAAGGCTCAGCCTTAAGCCCGTTCCTCTTTATCGTCATCATGGACACTATTACCCGCCACACCCAGGGAATAGCCCCTGAGAGTATTCTATTTGCCGACGACATCCTCATCACCGCCAAAACACGAAATGACCTGCAACTGAAGCTGACAAACTGGGTCCAGGCAATAGAAAACCACGGTCTCAAAGTCAACCGTGACAAAACCAAGTACATGGAATGTTTCCAACAATCACCGGAAACCATTGTAGTTGACGGAGTTTACATTGAGAAAGTGGAGAAATTCAAATACCTTGGAGCAACCCTAACACAAAGAGGGGGTTGTGAGGAGGATGTGAGGGGTAGGATAGCCTCCGGTTGGACAAAGTGGCGTGATATGACGGGAGTACTCAAGGATAAGAAAATGCCTAAAAAATTAAAAGGTCGCATCTACAAACAAGTCGTACGGCCGTGCATAATTTATGGATCGGAATGCTGGGCCCCACGCGTTAAAGAAGAGCAAATGCTACACACGGCAGAGATGAGAATGCTTAGATGGTCTATTGGTCTAACCCTAGCGGACAGACGGAGGAATGACGATATCCGGGCAGATATGCAAACGGCGAGTATCGTTGACAAAATACGTGAGCGTCGGCTGGCTTGGTGGGGCCATGTTGAGAGACGAAACCCCGAAGAACTTATACAGAGAGTGCGGCGGGTTCAAGTGGAGGGCAGAAGAAATGTTGGTCGCCCAAAGATCACAGTAGAGTGGAAGATTCGAGCTGACATGGGAGCGTGTGGGATCTCAGCCGCAACAGCTCAAGATAGAAAAGCCTGGAAAATCGCCTGTCGTGTCGCTGACCCCAAACCGGGATAAAGCGAAGAAAAAGAAAAAGAAGAATTTAAAGTTAATTTTACTCCGTTAGGTTGGCTTAGTAATAGAACAAAAAGTCCTTATTTATTTTATTTTTATTTATGTATTTGTCTTGTTGAAAAAATTGGAATAAATATATATTTGATTTGATTTGATATATTTATAATTTTTGGCGAGAAGCGAAAGTCCCATCCGTCCTATATAACACTCTACAAATTGACATCAGCAAGTATTTGTGTAAAAAGTAAATTCGTGTCGGGGTGGTACTACCCGTGGTACAGGAGTTTTCAGGTTGCATCAACAGCCTCCTGTTTAACCTATCGACAGTCAGGGAAGACTGCCGGGACCGCCGGCTTTACATGCCCTCCGAAGCATGGTAGTCAGAAGATAAATAATTGTACCACTAGAAAATTTTGGCATTCGGGTGGGACTCGAACCAGTCACCTTCTGGATGATAGTCCGAGTCGTTACCTCTACGCCATTCTGACTACAAATTTTTTTTTTTTAAGTATTTGTGTGATCTTGTTACACATTTGTTATTGCATTTTTTTAATTGACATTCGATGGCAAGTTGGTAGCGTAGGTACTTGTAATTGTGCGAGTCTCTACATGCCATGCGATCGGAGACGTGTCGTAACCCAGCCCAAGTATTAATTTACTCATTGAGGCGACTGAAGAGGTCAATCGGATACATTCATTAAATTGTTTGTATGCGAATATGCGATTAACCTTTTTAGAAAAAAAAAAAAGAAAAAAGAAATTGCCTACCATGCAATTTATCGTACTTACTTCCAACACACCCTTACTTCCTTAGGACTTAGACTTTAAATGACGGTTAAGGTTTCGTTATAGTCAGTGGCGGCTCGTGGTGTATCAAAATGGTGGGGCAACGAATTGTAATAAAGTAATAGCATATAACTTACCACTACTTGAATATCAAATAGATTCTTCGGCATTTTGATGTGGCAAACAAGTCTATCACTCGCTGTTTACATTTTTGTAATATTTGTTTACATTACCCTGCCTGGCCGTTGGGCAGAACCTGACTTCCCTAGTCAAAAATTCTTCCTTGAAAAATTTTATAATAATCATCAGTCATGACAAAATAGTGAAACTCTTCTCAAAAATAACTCTTATAATTATGATTTTAAAAAATACCAATATTCAACGATATTATTAATACGAAACATTTAAAGTCATTTTTGGGGCGCTGCCCCGCTGCCCATGTATAAATGCATATGGCATGAATTGCATTGCAAGGTCCATAAGAGAAAAGTTGTGTACACCTTTTCAATGGTGCGAGCGATCTTCTTAACTTTTACCTGACTCGGTTGCCATGGCGACCCGGGGCTAAATTGAAAATTGCCCCAAGTTGCCCAGAGCACGCACATAGCATAGCCGAATTGTAGCAGTTGCATTTTTCTTCAGAATAGTATATTATTATTTTATTATTATTATTATTATTAAAAGGAAATTGCTTTGTTTGCCTGTAAAATTATGGGAGGGCTGTAGCCCCAGTGCCCTTATGGACGAGCCGCCACTGGTTATAGTCAACGCGGAGACGTAATGAAAGACGTAAATCTGACAGGACCACGTCAAGAAGAAGTTCGGCTTGGCGCTGACAATACAGCTCAAATTGGGGTAGGCGACAGGAGGGCCCGGAACAATGGACCCAAAAGGAGCAGAAATGCCCAGAACCGAGAAAAAATGGGGTTGGAAATTTCGGTGAGACATATTTCATTCTCCAGGTGTCCCGAAATCTGTTATAAGATGAAAAAAAGCACACGCTGCAATGCATAACGATTTACGTCTATTTGCCAACAATGTCATCGTATGCATACATACCGTATACTGACATGGTGTATAGCTGCTTCCTAACCTATGATAAAAAATAGATAATGCATGACTTTTGTTTTAATACTATGGACGAAAATAGTCAATTAGTAGAATTTGGGTCAACCCAGCCCTAATGGGCACCTAGTATCCCCAGTAGTGGAAAACACGGCTGCCGGACATGTTGCTGACCACAACATCCCAAATAGGGCAGTAGTCATAAGAGGACCAGTCCTTAGGCATTGGCTCACATTGGGTCGTCATGCCAATGAGTTATTTTTATTTTATTTTCATGAAGGCTTAATATGCCCCAGAAACATTTTCCAAGGAAGTCAGAGTTAACAATCTCAACTATTGGTTGGCAGCAACTTCCTGCATATCATCCTGCAGCTCTCTCGGTCCTGCGCTTTCCTCTTCAGCTCTTGGTACGTTCGAGCTCCTGCGTTGATCCATAAATTCCTTCTTCGGACTTTGGCCACCCTCTTGTATTGGGTCGTTTAACTATACCGTCAATAATGGTTTTTCGTGTACCCATTTCGCTCCCTTAATTTTTATATTCTTTAACTTCTTCCTCTAGCACTCCTTCATTCGTCACGTGGACCCACCAGTTGATCCGAATCATCTTTCTGTGACACCACATTTCAAACGCTTCAAGCCTCTTCAGTTCCTTAACCGTTATAGCCCAGGTGTGGCATCTGTATAATAAAACACTCCATATGCGCAGGTTTTTAGGAACTACCTCCTGATGCTTAGTCTTATGTTGACAGATTCCATCAGGCTCTTCTATTTTAGGCCACTTTCGCTTGCTGAATACTGCTGTTTATTTCACCTGCTGAGCAAGCAAGTACAGTTTATGAATTTAGCCTTGCCCTTAGACTTTGATTAGCGTACGGTTATAATGCGTGCTTTCCGTCTTTTATGACCATTTGATCTTTTCTTCGTAACGGTCATAACTTCATAACATAACCAGACCCTATAGACCTAACATTAAAGGCAGCTTCTCCTTGAATAGTCTATGTATGGAATACAGCACGGCACTGTAATGCATTGGAAGATGGCTGTCCAGTATTCATAATTACCGATGGTGGGACCGGACCTAAACTCACGTAAGTGAAATTGAAAACACTTGGAAAGCTGATTTAGTAGTCTTGGATCACGAGCGTTATTGACCACCATGAACTCAGAAGGTACAATGAGGAGAAGGGGGGGGGGGTGAGACTTGAGGCTTTCGAAGCTTTCACCCGTGCCAGAGGTGGAAGATAATTTGAGTCGTCTACTGTCTACTGTCGTCTACTGTCAACTGCATTAAACTAAACTAATAGTTCAGTAACTGTATTGCCTGTTTAGATTAATACAGTATATGATTTGTACTGTATTTACAGGTTTTGCGGTTTCTGAAAAATTGGTCAAAAATTATATTGGCGACTTTGATACTAGACTACTCATATGGTCTTCATGTTATGCATTATTGTACTCAGTACCTACTGCGTATTTCACTTGTGCTGCTCAGGTTTTTCAACAAGGGGTTGATCCAAAATATTCATATTGCAGTCTGTCGGGCAGCAGACGGTAGCATCCATTGCCATAGCGACGACATGATAACGCATGTACCGGCAGTTTATCTGACAAGAGGTTTTATCAGTGACGTATATAAAGGGGCGAGGGAGCCTAGGGGTAAATTATATTCTTACTCGAATGTGTTCTCTTGAACATTGCATTGACGCATTGTCAAATACCTGTCCCCTGTTCTAAAGTCCATAATTTTTCAAGTAAGCTATCTACTCTATATTTCTTTTGGACGCCCTACGGGGGCGGGGGCGGCACGGCATCGGCACTTCCACAGCCCTCTATCAGGGGCGATTTAATAATTTAATTGAAATATCAATTTGCCGGGAGGGGGGCGGATAGTCCCCATGTTCACTATGTGCCTTGACACATTGAGATTTGAGCATTACCTACCCCATTGCCTTGCCATGCCTTTCCGTATTGTTTACATTCATTTTCCTCCTGCAGTCACGAGTTGGGGTTGAAATATTAAACAAAATACTTTCAGAATATAAACTTCTAAAATGGTTTTGTTTACATTTTTAATCCTAGGTACGAATATCGACCTAACTTAACGCATCGAATAATATTTAGTAGGAGAATATTACCTTGGAAGAGGTAG
Organism: Psococerastis gibbosa; assembly: GCA_963971405.1. Classification (NCBI taxonomy): domain Eukaryota; kingdom Metazoa; phylum Arthropoda; class Insecta; order Psocodea; family Psocidae; genus Psococerastis; species Psococerastis gibbosa. Next base: position 29,955,700 of record OZ020484.1, read on the forward strand.
TTATCATATCCAAAAATGTTAATCCAGTATTCCAGTGATAAAACACTAAGCATCACACCGAAAACAATTAAATTAAACGGCCAAAATTCGAAATAATCTGTATACACGACCGTTGCACAGGTTACCGGCATTAGCAACTAAAAGCAAGTGAGCCAAAACTTGATGGCAGAGTTGAATGTTGGTATGTTCGCCTACCTGTGACCCTTCACTCTTAAAAGACCGGCTTTGATCCCCTTACTCCAGATGCGCCCCAGCTATTTTACAAAAGACCGTGGTCATTTTTACCTGTAGATTTAAAATCCCCTTCAGGGACGAATCCAATTTTTATCGGTCTGGAGTTGTTAATTTTTCCATTGGGGGATTCGCCCCTGTTTTATTTTTTGCAATAAATATTGTTACCCTATTTTTTTTTAAGGTAAATGTTTTATGTATGGGAATATTTAATTTTAGCACCAAAGGTGAAAAGGTGTAATCCTTTTTTATGGCTACCCTTTGCAAGGTCGGCGATAAAAATGATAAAGATGACAGTGTTATTTGAAAATAATTTTACAGCAAATTAATTCAGCTTATGGGACCCCCATAAGTTAAAGCACGTAACAGAATACATATAGATAGGCCTATATAATATGGCAAGTATGGCAATATTGTCCGATCCAAAGGATTAATGAAGCATACTAGTCCTAGCTCCTTGTTTACTCGGCCAACCAAAACACCATCAGTATATTCTGTAGTGCAGTCTATATCAGCGGTTCCCAAATTTTTTGAGCCGCGCCCCACCAACGGTTTGAAAATATTTTTCACGCCCCACCTCAACACAAATGACAAATAACACCAGTACTTTTTTTGCGCCAAAAGCCCAAAAATGTAAAATCTAAACATTTGTTTTGTTAATTTTTCAAATATTTTTATTTATATAGTTTATTGAGGCTATTGCATCAAAAATAAATTAATGAATACAAATTGTCATCACACCGCGCCCCACCGGTTGGGAACCGCTGGTCTATATAACGATTCGCCTCAAGACCGCGGCATTAAGGACACGATCTCTCCAAGATAATATGCATTCATTTAAATGATTTGCTGCACGGATTCTGTTTTCCATAGCTTGGGTCCATTTTCCATACGATACGATACCATACCAGGCTTATAGACCTAATGCTGGGTTGGCGGTTGGATGTAAAATTTTGAATTTGTAAAAAACAATTGTATTTCTGTTAAATTATACAATCAAGTAATCAACAAGAAAGTATAAATGAAATCGTCAATGTTACAGTCAACACAAAAAAGACCAAAAACTTAAACTGAAACGTCTTCGTCTGTATTTTGTTACGTATCCAAATACGTAAAACCCCACAATTTTGACTATCCTTATAGGCCTAATGGTGCCCTATGCCGATACCTACACCTAACTAATTTGTCATCTAAAAATTTAGAGGTACCTAGGTACCAGTAGTCCAGTAGACCCTAGTGGGGCCCCCATTTTCAATCCCTTTTCAGATCCATTTTCAGACCGTTCTCTATAATATTTTCTTGCGACCTCAGCAGTGAATGTCGTAGTTTCTTATCTACCGAAAATGTATTTAATAAATATTTCTCTTCAAAATGGGAAACACCTGTTGGGGAGTCTTTTTAAAAAATTTACGACGTAATCCTTTTTGCTTTCATGGTTGACATACAACCTTTTTACTTTATATGAATTGCTTCAGGTTTTTGTGCTGAGCGAAATAAATTATTTTCCCTCCTTTATGACTGTATGCTTTTCTAACATATGGCATGGCGGATAAAGTTACCGGTAACGCTAGGCTAGGCCGGAGATTATACAATATGCGAATATTTAATGAATTGAGTAAAACCAACGTACAATACGGGAAATTAACATATAATAAAGTGGGGGCGGAACTGGTGGCATATGATATAAGGAACAACGATTGAGCCACCTGGACACCGCACCCCCGTAAAAATGTTAATTCCTATGTCGTGTTGTGATCTGACTTCCAACTTTCCCATTTCGTCTGCTATTAGTTATGTAGTAATTCCAGCATTGTTAGACTCAATATTTTTGTATTGAAAAATTGTTGAAAAATGTGGCTGTAGATGTAGATCAAAGAGTTATTTTATAGTTTCATATTTTTTCGCCAAGCTCCTGAAGCTCTGTTACCTCAACCTTTGTCTTCCCTTTGTTATAATCAATCCTGCCTTTTTGCTTTCGTATTTATGCCTAGCCTAGTTTAAGGAAAGCTTTGTAATGGTCAAAATTTTCGATTCCGAGATTCCAACGGATTTACACGTTTTGAGGACCAAGGAACAGATTAAAGTGTTTTTTACTAAATGTTTGTCTGTCTTTTCATTGATTTGCGGGAAAACGACTCGGTGGATTTTGATGAAATTTGGCATGTAAGTTCACAAAAATCATACCTCAAGATGTTTTTTTTTTATATTTTGGGCTTACTTAATTTTGGGGGGTTTGCCCTAAAAAAACTAAAAAAAAAACGGCTAAAAAATTATTACTCTAGGTTTCAACGATTTCTTTTAAATTCACATACTGTGTATTGTAGTCGTTATTAATGCCAATAAAACGTAACCGGTTAAAAAATAAAAATTATTAAATTTTCATGGAAAACTACTAAAAAATATTTTTTTTGCAGGAGCTTTCTATCGATGCTGTCTACCTTCAGGCATGTTTTAGGTGTTAAAAAGAGTAACAAAATTTTCCCAAACGAAGATTTGGTTTTGTGCAAAAAATATTTTTTTATGAAATTACATAAAATTCTAGCTCAAATACATTGCGTACCCCACCGTTATTAGGTACTGTGTTGTAATGCCCGTTCTAGAATATGCAGTCCCATCCATGTGAGGCGCTTAAAAATCCATGGCCGATTTCACATCTGTGGTATGAAAATTTCTCCCTGGGGCATACCTACATGCATGGACCGCTTCATAGTTTCTCATTTATAGAGACAGCGAGGGAGGAATGAAAATAAAATTATTATCATTGGCTCGGGACCCTGAAGAGAATCCTGAATCTCCTACCTGTTGGCAACCTTATAAAATCAAAACTTTTCTGTACGCGCTGAACCTGAAAATACTTTCGTAGGGTAGGTGAATTTCTTTCAGCAGGGCTCGTTCTTAGTTATAACTTGCAGTTATATTCTAGGTGCGCACAGGCGTTGTAAAATTTAAATAACATCGGTCTTGCGCTCTTGTACCCTGCACCACCTACAGTTACTGGCTGTTGCCTGCTGATGGTTACAATTTTTCTTCTAAAAAAAAAAAAAATAAGCCGCTTACCAACTGCATAAACAATTTCACCCCATAACAATACGTCTAGACTTCTTCTACATAAGTAATTCAATATTTCTCTCATAATACGCACAAGTAGAAAACTAAGACTTGTGAGAAAACAGTCTAATTGGGCAGTTGTAGGGAAAGGAAGGTAAAAATATGCAGCTAGTTAGTGGTGGGACAATAGCGCTAACAAATGGGAATGTTTGTGGCTACAATGGCAGCCACCGGGTGACGCTTGACTGACAAGCCAGGTCAGAAATGTCAAGACGGGGTGGTTTGCTCTTCAAGTCAACGTATTTCCGTAGCAAGTTCCTTTGAAAGAAATCAAGAAGTTCATTGTTTGTTTTCTATGCTGATTCTCGTGGTAACATAGAATATAAAGGGTTTACATGGTTCAAAGTCGTTTTGGTGAAAAAATTAAAACCTAGCTTACTGCATATTTTTTGTGGGAGAGGGAGGTTAAATTCAATTAATGTAACGTCACTTAAAAGGCTTGAAGGGAGTTGGGGCTAAAGGCTTGTGACTTCTATCGTCCTACACAAATAAATTTATTAGAGATGCATGCCACTGCGCAAAATTCTGGAGAAAACTGAGATGCTCTCGAACCATTAAGGCAGAGTTTCAAAACATTTTCTCACCTGAACTATCATCAATAAACAAAACGCTGATATCGGATACTGATTTTATACAATAGGAGTAATTCTTTAATTCAGTTTGCGATTTGAGAATGTATGTTTTTTGAAATTTTTATCCGAATTCGACCATTTTCATTTCTTTTCAATTGATTTCTGTATTTATTTCTTTACCTGATCTCTCCAGAAACCCCCCAAAATTGAGCTTGCCCAAAATAAGTAAAAATCATCTCAAGGTATGTGAACCTTATTTCATTAAAATTCACTGAGTAGGTAATAGTTTGCCCACAAATCGACGATCAGGCGACGGACATTTCGTAAAAAAACTCTATTTTGGGTTCGGGTGAATCCACTAAAATCCCGAAATCAAAAATTTCGACTAGCACAAAACTTTCCTTAAACTATACGCATCAATAGGAAAACAAAAATGTATAAGAAATAAATCTATAAGTATACTTGTATGCTTGTATAATCTTACAACAGATTCGCATGTATTGAGCCGTTAATATGAACTGCGAGTATAACAGTTGGTAAAGGGTTCGACAGAGGGCTTCCTGTCGCGAGCCAGGAAGTCCATCACGACCTATAATTTGAGCATAATGGGGGCGGGACGTGCGCTATGGGCCGCAATGACGTCCCAATAGGTTCCGGTCTTGTTTGTTTTGTGGTTTGATCCTTATTATATGCACGTGTTTGGCTTTCAACAGCAGGATGGCACCCCCGGCTGGCTAATTGTACGAGTAACTTGTCCAAAGTCATTAGATTCTGCTCCATAAATTAATTCTGTCAATGAGTTATAAGAAAAACAATCATGCTTGGCAACTGCAGGGTAGGGCCTTTTTAATGGTACAGTACTCTCTCTTTTCCCCGTTTTTGTTGTTGTTGTTGTTGTTGTAAATGTACTATATATATATACTATATATATATATGTATAGCATAACAAGGGCGGATCCTGCGGAAAATTTAGGGGGGGGGTCACAAGTTCTTTTGTAAGTTTAAAAGGTATTTTTTTGTTGAAAAGTTGAGTTTTATTCAATTTTTTTTTACTGGGTATCTTATGAATTTACTCATTTAGGGGGAGGGGGGGGGGGGTGGATCCGCCATTGATGTATAATAGTACATGTAGTGTTTACGGGCTAGACTTGGACTACAGCTGCTACAGATGACATCCGTCACAATTATTATTATTGACTGTGTCTGTTTAGTTTTCTAGGCGTTAAAAATGAGAAAAATATAGTAATTATGAGGTATCGTGCTTGCAAAAATTAACCGTTACATACAACCACCTACTAGTTGTAATAGGTTGTAGCTTAAGGGCTAAAGCATCCCTATATAGGCATAATATTCGCGTGATAGATGGACACATCGCATAACTCTGCGTGTTTTGACTTGTGACACGAATACTACAGAACGGTATTTATAGAGCAATGAGGACCATATGATGGTCACTTTAGATGGAAATCGTCTACTAAATTAACATGAATTGTTTTATGTGACAGCTGAGCCTGTAACGGAATGTCCTCCCCCCGTCCAAGTGCAGGCTCCGTGTCGCATGCAATTCAAACGCGCTCCGTACAAATGAATTTTAAACATATAATTGCATAGGCTACTACAGGGCTGGAACCAATTATACTCATACGAAAATGTGACTTTTATGACCACCAGCAATGAAATTTATGACTAATTTATGACTTAAAGCAGTACAAAAAAGATGTCTTAAGAAGTAGAATAGTAGGTAGGTAGGCCTACATATCGAAATCAAAAGAGGCAATATCAAAAGAAAGCATGCTACTATAATTACAAAATGAAAAATTAGGCTACTTTTTTACTTTTTTAAAAAAAATGTGAAATAAGTATAGTTTTTTTTCTACAGTTTTTTCGGTTGCATCAATGTTTTTCTTTTCTTTCTCTACTTCTTTTCTTACTTTGGAGACACCATCTAGGAGTGCAGTAGCAACGGCTACTTCACTCAGGTCATTTTTTTGTAAATCTGTCTTTTGTTGGCTTCTTCGAATAGTTTATTTTCTATTTTCCTTTTGGCAGTCTCGTTGTTTTTCATCTCTTTTAATTTCAATTCCTCGTCTTGAAGCACAGTTCTAGTAGCTGCCATTTTAGCTTGTACCTCTTTTTCATTCAATGTTTGCTCTTCTGCTTCCTTAATTTTCTTGGCTTCTTCATCTTTTCTCTTCTTCTCATCTTCAAGGTGCATTTTATATGTACTGCAGGCATTTCTCGTCAATTTCACTAGATTTTGGGTGGCTGGCACCAACTGGGCTTGATTTCCATATTTTTTAAACTACTTTTTACCTGCATAGCAGCATTGAGCGTCCGCTCGCTCATACTTGCCCTATCTTCCAGTAAATAACGAGCAGAGTCAGAGAATCCTCCCTCTACGTTCGCGTTACCATGCCAGAGAGATAACACTGCCTTGACAACCTTTGTGACAGTTGGATAGGACAGCTTTCCAGTAGCAGTTTTGATGGGGGGGAAAAATAAGTCATCAATGGGTATACTTTTAACGTTCTCTTCAAACTTGATAGAGTCTGTTTCTAACTGTAGAAGTCGCCACTCGTCTTGTAAGAGATCTTCATCGATTTGAAGAGGCAGTGAGCGAGCTACTGTCACCAACCACCCAATGCTAACAGCTTTCCTGCGCTCATCAGGATGCAAGCAGCGGCAGGCCTTTATGAACTTATTATTGATTGAGCTTTTCTCTAGTAAGTGCTTGCAAGCGGAAACGAAATGGTTTTGAAAATTCAAGAGAAAAGCTGATCGATCAAAATCGGTTAAACGGCCGATTTCTTCAACTATCTCTTCATCTAGAATAATTTGAGTAGACGGAAGTAGGTGATTTTTCGACAGAACATCCGTGCTAACTCCAAGTTTAGCCACAGCATCAGGTTTGCAGACCTTTAATATTAAAGTTTTAGCCAAGCGATTTAACTCCAAATACAGTAAATGAATCATCGGATCAGACGACTGGAAAAAGCCATTAAAACGAGTGAAAATCCTCGCGCTTTTGCAGATGAATATTATCTGAGCACGCATGTTGCTGGTCTTCAAGAGCTAAACGATGCGAATGTACGATCGGCTCTTCAGTAGCTGGCTTCTTTGTGTAGGTGCAAATAAATAAGGACTTTTTTTTGTTCTATTAGTAAGCCAGCCTAGCGGAGTTAAGGCTATAAAGCCCTCTCTTACACTCAACTAGCAAGACCCGGACCACCTGCTTTACATGCCCTCCGAAACATGACCAGAAAATGTAGCCAGTGTGGGAGCTCCATCAAAGAAGGGCAAGTGCATGTGAATGCCAGCATGTTGTGCCCTTATAATATGGAGGCATGCTTGCAAGCTCCCGATGCTTCTACCCACAGAATACTATAATATATAAGAATATATAAGAAGTTCTAATATAATATAGGTACAATAAGTATAATGCTTCTACCACGACGTTTATGTTGGCGCAAATTACTTTTAAATTTAAAAAAACGTGAAATTTACGGTTTTAAGCTAATAAGATATAATAAGTTGATTATTTCCGACAAGGGAAAATATGACTTTTGTGACCAAGTAAAGAAAATAATGACATTTTATGACTGCCAATGAAAAATATGACTTTTTAGGAAAAATATGACCTGGTTCCAGCCCTGCTACTATTGTACAGGGTGCAAATTGGGAGGGTGGGGGTTGTCTCTTTAGGGCTTCTTGGGTAAGAAATATACTGGGTGGCACCATTACCTTCCAAAGCACGGTGGTGAATGTCAGGTGCTCCAGGCAATTTCAATGTGTAATTGTTGGCGCATTCTGTATCGGTGTCATGTATTGTAACACCCTGTAGCTGTCAATGAATGGTTTTCTAAGCTCTGTGCTAGAAGAGTGCTGAATAATCGTGCAATACTCCTTACCGAGACTTTTCAAGCGATGGCGGGACATACGCTAATCCTAAGGTTTATTTTGTCAGGACATGTAGTGTACCTGTAGAGTATTGGTACAGTCTTTGACTTTCATCCGAAATGTTGTTGGTTACTTGGTTGGATTCCCACGCTTGCTCCATTTTCTAGAGGTGGGTTGCGACAGTGTTTTCAAGGAGCAGGACCAACTGCTACTGCGATTTAAAAGTAGCAGGTATAAATACCTGCGATTTTTACTCATTGCTACTTTTGTCCAGCTGTGTTTTTTCCTCGTGCTGCTACTGCTATCCACGCTGCGATTTTTACTCATTGCTACTTTTATCCAGCTGTGTTTTTTACTCGTGCTGCTACTGCTATTTTTGCTTAGTTTGTCGATTTGTGGTCAAACTGTTCGGTGTACTTTGATGAAATTTGGCACACAAAAATCATATCTCGGGAACATTTTATTTTGGCTAACTCAATTTTGGGAGGTTTACCCTCCAAAACATCGTTTTAATTTTTTTCCTCAAAAACGGCTGGAACGTTTTACTTTACATTGAAAAACAGAAGGTAGGCCTACTACATATATTTCAGTTGTTATTTCTGAAAACAAATAGCTCCCTTACCCCTTGATAGTTTGGTTAACATTATCTTGTAGGTATTAAGCAGGGTAACAAAACCAAACAGGATGCTTCACCAAGCAGCGTTTTCGTTTTGAATAAAATAAAAATATTTTTTGAATAAATTATGGGTAATTCATTCCAAAATACATTGCGTAAGTACCGGCCGTATACCCTGCCACACTGTGTTGTAATACAGTATTGGCCTGCTAGTTCTGGAAGTGTTTTGGTATAGGGAATGTCGAGGCAACCGAAATGTTACTGCAGGACCATTATTTACCACGATCTACTCATATTATCTATCCCGGTACTTATACTAATTCATAAATTGGAAAGCATATAGGCCTATACGGGTTCACTATAGAACCGTTCTATCGTATTGAGCTGCTTATTGCAGTGGAATTTCTCAAATATCATTCATGACAGAGTTGGGCATATGCAGGTACATAAATAGGCTGGTTACGGTATATGATCTAAATGTAGTCTATTGGCACAGACTATATACAATAAACAACGTACAAAATTGGGAGACATGCCAAGAAGAACTATCTATGCAACAATCCCATACCTAATTGCAGCCTATTCTCTAAAATTATCATGAAACATTAAGCTTCAGTGTCCTAGGATTTGAAGTTTGGCGGGTTGGGGCTCCCCTAGCGGCGAATTGATAATTTTTTTTATTGGTAACACAGCAACATGCGATTTCTAAGTTTCCATGTTTAGTTTATATAAATAGCTAAAATAAAGGCAACATATAAGAAAAGTTGTAAAAATACGCGCGACTAATTAATAAAAGCCTCAACATATAAATCAGGAGAAAAATGTGCTTGATCAACCTAAGAAAACCATTTACGTCTACGCAATAGTAATAAAAACTAAGTTCATTGTAAACTATAACTGGAAAGTAGCAACCAGACCAGGAGCAGGAGGCTAGGTCCCTCGGAGCAGGTTTTCATAAGCTGAACATAGAAAAAAGGAGCAGGTCACTGGTTCATCCGGACTTGTGCATTGTGCTGTGACAGAAAATCGCAGGAGTATTTCCAACTAAGGAGCAGACTGCTACTGCTCCTCACTATGGAGCTGCTACAAATAGCAGCTACTGGAAATACTACCCACCTCTACGGCATTTTCTAGCCATGCTTCGGAGGGCAACAAAAGTGGGCCTTCATATAATTGAGTGTAAGAGAGGGCTTTATAGTTCTATGGCTTAGTATAGTCAAGAGTCAGTAGTCAATAACACGACATTATGTTACAACAATGATAATGTGCGGCTTCGTCAAAATATACAATACATGGACAATTTAATAAAAACTGTACTCCGCGCAGTACAAAAAACCTAAAATAAAGAAGCAGGTGAACACCTACCTGGTCCCTAAAAATTCAATGAACTCAGGCACGAAATAGGGGCATGCCTCCTGGAGTAACAGAAGAAAATGTCATTACTTATTTCTTTTATTTACATTACACCATAATACGTGGATTAATATAGTAAGTATATAACAGACTCAAACTAGTACAATAGTATAGCATGATTAAACGCTATTGAGCTGTAGGACTGGCCCCTCCAGCAGTTTGGCAGCAGTTAATTAGCTGTAGAGCAGCAGCATGTCACACGTTATGACGAGGGCGGCGAGATTTATGGCAGTGGCGACTTGCCGGATGGATGAGTTATTGACGGCTGGTGCCACGTTCCCCTATAAATCTTTTTGCCTGCTATTGACACGTCTCACAGTCACCCAGCCATTATTGGTGGATTGCTATGATTCTTAATGGGATATAGCAATTTTTTTTTTTACTATTTGTATGAAAAATAGAAATGTAATATATCTGTATGTAGTTTCGATGGCCCTACCCAAAATTTACTAGGAGTGATTTTGTGAGACTATTACACTTAAGCCCGTTACGTACATATAGACTAGCTGTTTATCGTTTTAGGCTACGTGTAAAAAAAAAGGTTTTTTCACTATTTAATAAATGTTGTACATATATATACTATATTTAATAGTACCTGCATGGAGGCGCGGATGTACGGCGGGGGGGGGGGGGGGGCTGTAGCCTCCCCCCCATTATGGTCCTCAAAATCCGTAAAACCCCAATATTTCAGCCCTATTTTAAAAAAAAATTGACATTTTATCTTAGCCCCCTCCTTGGTCTCATTCTAGATCCGCGCCTGCCTGCATGTATATCAGTGGTTCTTAAAAATTTTTGGTCGTGGCCCCCTTTTTTGGATAGCTTTTTCTACATTGTAGCCTAGATAGCCCTACCCGGCAAATCACTAGGAGTGATTTTATGAAATTATAATAGCCTACCCTAACATGCAGTACAGTACATAATATCATGTAGTCTACTACTACAAATGCATATCAGGTCAGCCGTAGCGCCCTTAGCATTATAGGCTACTTGGATTCGGATCCTGTTTCCGTTCATTTCCGTGACTTCCTTTCTCTAATTTAGAATTTAGAAATATGTGGATGTACGGTGAGTGAATGCTGCGTAAATGGCCTATTAGTTTCTTAATGATGAAGCCTATTTTAATATTTTCATTTTTATTTCTTTGCCATTTTTAACAATTTTTTTCTCAGAAGTGACAGTACATATCAGAATTTTAAATCATAAATATTATAGCCCACATCTTTACCTTTGTTATGATGGTAGCAATGTAATACAAGCATATTGGAACATGCTTAAAAGGTGATTATCATTGAGGTCAAAGCACCGTTCTACGGCTCGTACACTCATAATTTGTTACGTAGCCTATTGCACAATTGTACATTGTATGATTGCTTTCCTATTTATGTGTAGGTCTACGTAGAATAAGGAAAGCTTGGTGATGGTAGAAATTTACGATTTCAAGATTTCAGCATATTTACACGTTTTGAGGTCCCAGGAACCAAAAAACGTGGTTTTTCCGCAATGTCTGTCAGTCTGTCTGTTCGTCAATTTCATAGATGTTGATGTAATTGTAGCATGAAGGTTCACAAATATCGTATCTCGGGAAAATATTTTGTATTTTGGGCTAACTCTACTTTGGAGGGTTGTAACCTCTAAAACTCCAAAAAAACTATAACTAAATTTTTTTCTAATCAACGGCTCCAACGTTTTTTTTAATTCACAGATATTTGAGTCGTATAATGATAACATATATACTGCATATATTATAATGATAAGATCGCTATCCCCTTGATAGTTTTGTTCTGGGGAAATAAATTAAAAGACTAAATTTTCATGAAAAATTACTGAAAAATAATGTTTCCAGCAAACATTTCGATGCTTTCTAACTTGGTGTAGTAATGTGGGATAGTACTGTACATAAATAATGGTTTCTCGTAAGAGTAGATTGAATGCTGCAGTTAAGATGGATTTTTTCTAACAATATTGAACAATCAATTGGTGTAGATGTTTACACCATGCCCCGGGAAGGCATAGATCGTGGGTTCGAATTCCACATTCTACAGATGTTACTTGACAAAAAGTTCCCATGTATGAATATAAATTAAAAAGAACCGGTCCGAGTTTGCTCGAACATGCTTTCCAATTTATCAACATTAGTATCTAGAGAAAATGAGCAGTTTCATGGTAAATAATTTTCCTATGGTTAAATTTCGGATATCTCAGGGTGGGGGGTTGTCCACCTAACGTCACTGGAGGGGAGATAAATTCTAGACAGGTCAGACCAACATATTACCACACAGCAATAATGGCAGGACAAGCAATGCATTTGAGCGCGAATTATCTATCATTTTTCAAAAAATAATTTTTTGCACAAAACCAAATAATTTTTTGGGAAAGCAACCTGTCCGGTTTCGTTACTCAATTTAACACCTAAAACATGCCAGAAAGTAGAAATCATCGCAGAAAAATTATTTTTTAGTCATTTTTCATTAAAATTTAGTTATTTTTACTTTTTTACCCCCAGAAGCAAACTATCAAGGGGCAAGGGACCCCCCGCATTTTGTCAAAATTAAAGACGACTACAATATATGTGAATTTAAAAAAAATCGTTGGAGCCGTTTTTGAGAAATAATTTTTTTAGACGTTTTTTTGGATTTTTTTGGTAATAAAACCCCCCCAAATTGAGTTAGCCCAAAATAAAAAAATTTCTTCGAGGTATGATTTATGTGAACCTACATGCTAAATTTCATCAAAATCGACCGAGTAGTTTGCCCTCAAATCAATGAACAGACAGACAGACAGAGCGACAGACAGACAGACAGACAGACATAGCTACAGACAGGCATTTCGTAAAAACGACTTTTTTGGGTTCCTGAGACCTCAAAAAGTGTAAATCCGTTGAAATCTCGAAATCGAAAATTTCGACCGTCACAAAGCTTTCCTTATACTAGCCTACGTATAAATTGGAAAGCAACAACAAAAGTCAGCACAGTGCACGAGCTGGGCTACAAGACGACGTACCGCGCCTGCAATAAAAGTCTATTTTCTCATAAAGGGCAAAATCAGAATTATTATGCCTTGCTCTTTGAGGGAGCATTCATGATGTTTCTCCCTTGATTGGCGACTGTAAGTGGTCATCAATCACTGCTGTAGTGCCGTAGTAGGACACCCCTTCACTGTTGCCCTACATACAGCCACAGGACCCTCACATTTTGAGTGACACACCACTGATGCCCCTACAGTACTCTCACAACACAGAATGAGTGACGTACCACCACTTGATTCCCTATTCTTTGGAGACACCCCTTGGCCCTTCTGATGGATTCGAAAAGGTTTGATATTTATTTGATTATTATTTTTGTTCCATCCGCAATAAATACATCTTTTTAATAGTCAAGGTTGACCCAATCATGTATTAGATATGGCAAATTATGCATTTCAACAACTAAAACCCCCTGGGCCCCTTTTATAATATACTCCACTGCAGTAACATTTTACGCTTCAAATATACAGCAAAGGGCATATCGCAGAATAAATAGGCTCTAGTAAAATTGACCCCCCCCCTCCTAGCTTTGTGAGCCATTATTATTTTTATGAACTTACAGAATTGTTAAAATCTTTGCAATATAAATTCAGGCGTATTTTTTACGTAGCTGTGGCATGTGAGACCAATAAAAAAAATCGGTACCGTAAAGCGTAAACAGAAAATGTCATTTCAAGCATCCAGGCACGCAGGCTTCAGGATTTATTTCGGGAAAGGAATTTAAAAAAAGAAGAGTAATTTCAGGAAATGAGATATACAGCCATAAATATGTTAAGACTATTTTTTAAATTACTAATTTTGCTGGATCAGGAGTTTATTACGTTTTTTCGTTCTAGTGAAAAACATGACTTTTGAAGAGTGTATGTCAACGGTAAGAGCCTAAGTCAACGGTATTTTAAACTACGAACCAGTCCTAGCTGTGTCTGAATCATTGGCGTAAATTGCCAAAATACCTGGGGGTCCTGGTACCGAACCCCAAAGATATTAATATATCCATGACATGCAGTGCAGACTCAGACATTAATATTGACAAAAGTCCGAAACTCCAAAATTGCCAACACAATACATTAAAATAGTCGAATATACGCGCTAGTTATTAAAAAAAATATATTGTTATATACTCTGCGAAAAAAACTTTCAAATTTTTAATTATTCGTTTATTTATTACGTTTTTCAATCAATTTGCTTTATTTCCTCTAAAATCCTGAGTGGGGGAGCTTGAAAAGTACCTGGGGGTGGCTAAGCCCCCCTCCCCCAATTACGCCAATGGTCTGAATACGTTCTTGAAAGTAACTTCAAAACTTTGAATAAACCACCAAAAAACACACAAGGACTGAGAACCGTTGCTATACGTGTATATCAGACATGTCGTATGGGAAAATGCTAATTGGAAACCGATCCGATTTTCAAGACGGTGTTATTGTAAAGTGAAATACAACGGCAGCAGCTACAGTAGGAAATCCCCGGCAAGCAACAGCAGCTACCGGTCAACAGCCCATTTCCTTTTGCTCTCATATAGCTAATACCTCAAACTAGGGCAACAATGAAATTTACATTTAGCTATTGTTACCCTTACGACCCCTTACCGAGACGGTTATCCCATAAGAGCAGCATCGACTGTTTGGTAACAAGTTGAAATTTTGATTGTCTCGCAAAAAAGTGAAGTTTTTCAGCGGTTCCCAGAAGGACAAAGGATGAACCTTGCGCTGTGACATGGGCTGGAACTGTCTCAGCCTCCTTATTGACTTTCATTATATCTACCTGTCACTTGCTCTAGTTTGCCACGGAGGGTTGTTCTGGGTGGCTTGGAGAGAGAGAGGGTGGTGTTAATTTGAATACATAATATGTAGGTCTATGGGAAACTGGAGATCCCACAGAAGTTGTTGAGTGTATTTTTTATGTGTTGAAAATAACTCAATTACTTTACCCAAGAATGGTTCATTCATGTTACTGCAGATGAAAGCGTCTATACGGATTCACAATTTTGAAGTACAGTTGTTACCGTATCGTAATTTTCCTTAAGGGCAAACCGGAGTCGCCGATATTCCATTTTCTGTTCAAACTTCAATTTCTCATGAAATATGGAACGCAGAACAATGAAAAAACGCTGAATGGCAAGAAGAATTTTTTCTCCTAATTTTGAAGTATAATATGTGGCCTTAATTAACCCCAATTCGCCACAGTTGATGAGCTCCTTCAGCTTGAACTCCTGAGTGACCGTTATTTTTTGCGTACCAAGTTCACTAACTATAGCTGTAATATGATGATTGCAACATACTAAGTATCAAAGTTAGGCGAAAAAATTCTTCTTTCAATTCATCATTTTTTCATTGTTATGCGTTCCATATTTCATGAGAAACTAAAGTTTGCACGTAAATGGAATATCGGCGACTCCTGTTTGCCCTTAAGAGGATATGCTACGTAGAAAATTGGTACCCCAAAATTAAATACTTTTAATTTTTTATTTCATTAACTCAGCAAGTTATTACAAATTTGGCTCATCTAAGTTGTAGAAGACTACTTCGTGCATCATATAATCGTGTATTTTTGACTTTTCGGTTTTGTAATTCTTCCAAAAATCCCAGAATAAGCGAAATTTTCGTCCTGTCTTGTATTTATAAAAGAACTAAGGTACCAAAAATTTAATATTTCCTATTATATGATGCATGAAGTAGTCTGCTACAACTTCCATGAGCCAAATCATTAATTACTTGCTTTGTTAATTAAATAAAAAAATAAAAAGTAAAAAAAAAAAGAAATTTGAGGTGCTCATTTTCTACTTAGCATGTACTCTTAAGTATATAAAACTATAAAGTCGGAATCTGACACCCACGAAACAGAGGCTCAGGTATTACATTCGATAATTTAAGCCTGGAATTTGACAAATTTCATAAAATCTGCATCAATTTACATGTCTAAACCAGAATTCTGTTTTCCTTCGTAGCTCGTTGTTCTTTGGTCGGATTTTCAATCAATCAGCGAGCATTCAGCAACCGTGCAGTGTGCAGTCTGCACGTCTTTTAGGCCTAAGGGAGATATATCAGAATAATTTGTAAACAAAGAATGAGAACGTAATTTTTACGAAATTAATGTTATGGAAACAGCATAGCCTATAGGAGTGTATAAACGGTAAGGAAGCCCTGTATAGTAGTCATGGTCTTACACGAACGCCCGACTATTTCAGCAGTTGCATAATCATATTACCGCAGAGGTAACATTCAGTATACTACTTGTCTACCAGTAACTAAAATGCTCACTGAAGAATTTTATGTTGCTTTGGGAGATGTAAAGTTAAGTTTAGGAGGCAAGAGCGGATCAAGCGGAAAATTTAGGGGGGGGGGGGTCACAAGTTGTATGTAAGTTTAAAAGGTAATTTTTTTTGTTGAAAATTTGAGTTTTACCGGTAAAAATTTATCATATGAATTTACTCATTTAGGGGGGGGGGGGGGGTCATGACCCCTCTGACCTCCCCCTGTGGATCCGCCACTGTTAGGAGGAGGGGTATTAGAGTAGTAGATACAGTGAATGTGGAAGCGGAATCATATAACGTGTGTATTGACGTGACGAAATCATTAATGCTTTATGAAGGGGCCTATATTATATATAATATGTTTGTTAGACTATATTTAGAAGTATCTAATTGACAGACCTCATTCTTGATCCACCACTGCCTTTACTCACAATGGTGCTCTCCTAATGCCAATTTAAATCAACTTATAAAGGGAAAACAATATACCTCATGTCCTTGAAACCTTTCCAAAATAGCCGCACATGTTTTCCTATTTATCTATTAAAATAGTAGGTTAATTATAATTATGATTGGTTCCGACCATCAACGGTAAATAATTTTTATATGAATTTATTTTACCTATCGCTCAAAATTGAGCTAGGTAGCCCCCAATAGAGAACATCATCCCGAAATCAAATCATCATCAAAATCCAGTACAGATACCGAACGATGTTTAGTAAAAATCACTTTCTGGGGTCCAGCGGGCCTACTACGGCCTTTAGTATTACCTTATTTTTGGGGTTAAAAATGTAAACAAAACAATTTTCACTTTCCATTACAAAATTATCTTGTTTAAAATTTTAATTCTAGGTTAAGATTAAAAATAATCACCATAGCATGGCCGCTGCAGAGACCTCGATTCCGTTGCAATCTTGAAATCGAATATTTTGACCATTTCCTTTTTCAGGTGCTGCTGCTGAAGGTAAAGAAACGGAAACTAACTTACTTCAGCCATGTGCTGAGGAACGAAAGGTATCGCCATCTGCGTGTAATAATCCAAGGGGAGATAGAAGGACATAGGACTCCCGACAAAAGAACATCCTGGTTGAAAAACCTGAGGCAGTGGGTTGGCAAGAGCCCGAATTCCCTTTTCAGAGCAGCAGTATTCAAAGTCCGAATTGCCATGATGGTCGCCAATCTTCGATATAAGAGACAGTAAAAGAAGAAGAAAGCTGTCTTTACATTACTAACGTATAAACAGGAAAGCAATTAACAAACAAGCACTTAAGATTCATCACAATCAGAAAAAGAGGGGTGAATCAATGACTACCGTACTGAAATTTGATAACAATTAAAACACGTCATTATAACCAGGAACTTGTCCAACGACTTGGCGACCGCAAATAGATATTTATTTATTGATTAGCGTTGTTGATAGGGTGCCCGCAGGTGCAGTTTTTGACTGCTGTTGGCTGTCGGCAACAGCAGCCATCCACTCCACAAAGGCAGGATATGTCCGAGCATCCAAATTGAAGCTGACAGCTAGTCCCGACGCCTCCGCCGAGCTGCGTCGGTAAAAATAACCGGGGCCCTCTTCAAACCGCTTAATTAACAAACATTTATTATTTGGCACATGCTAGTTTGATTTAAAGAAACTTGTGCAGCGAAGTATAATTTTAATTGATTTCGGAATTCGGCAGGGTCAGCCAGAAGTCAATTCGTATTAAACGGTGTTGGTGACGATTTCTCGAAAGGATGAAATTTGGCCCGGTGATAATCAGTTGTGCTCATGTTTTTTTCAGTGCCAATATGCCAGTCTTTCTGTTATCGTTTTTTATTGATTTTAAAAAAAATAATTTTAAAGCAGGGTTTACATTTGGAGCATTTTAAGGGTTTTCGAGATATTGTAAGCGTAGTAGTGCGACGTGGAGAATAGAAAGCTATACAGACATGGACGGATACAGGGGGGGGGGCAGGGGGGGTAGCTGCCCCCCAAAGTAGATAAATCCATTGTAAGTTAATTTATTACACTCTGATTTAATCGATACTACATGTTTTCCTATTTTGACCCACAACTACCCCCTCACCCCCAATGAGTAACTGCTTAATGGAGCCAATGGAGGTGAAATTCAGCAAACCCTGTAGGGTTTTTTGCGTAAGAACATTCATTTTTTTACTATTCTGTTCTAAATTTTGCATTTGTGGGCTCTGTGGTTGATTGCTATCTTGCCGTGTGCGGCAGTGTCAGTAATCTTTGCGTTGCGTAAGCAATACCGTAATACCATATTTTTAGGCTCCTATTATTGCAATCTGTTTCTTTGAGCTGGTACCGCACCTATAGGTCCTGCTGGGCAGGGAGGCATTTTTTTAAATTAAACATGAGAGGTACTACCCGACCCTTTTGACATTTGAAACACTTTATTCGAAAACTTACATAAGCGGAACACCGAGTTTATTCGATTTTTATGCTTGTAAGTAGTACAAAGTTACGAAGGAGACTATTATGTTTATTGTAAGTAGGCTATTCCAAATGTCATTCTGACGTGGTCGGGTAGTAGCGTACCAACGCAACACAAGTAATACTATAGAAAGAGCGGACTTATGGAATATTACAGTATTTACAGTAGAATAGTAAACATTCATCTGAGAATGCCACTTTACGAAATAAAACTCAAAGTAATGATTAACCCAAAGGGAGTCATAAAATCTTAAATAAGTAGACTGAAAAAGTGAAAAGGTATAGGTACTGCAAAAAAAGAGAAGATGAAGTACCGAAGCGCCCGCAAATAATTTAATTTTTGCAATGTATCTCACTGCTAGTAATTAAAATTGTGAGGTATTTCAGTCTACAGTAGGATTAAAAGGGTCCCTCCCGGTCTTTGAGTTCCCAAGGGTCCTAACCCAATTTAAATGATTTACTCACAGCCGCGCAATAAATTATGTAACTTACAATTTGACAAAGGTCCCGATATGTCGGCAGAAAAAGTTTCGGTGTCTTGGTAACGGTTTTTCAATGTATTATTGAGGGTAGCATCTAATAAGGGGCTAACTAGAGTCTAGACAATATTGGATTTTGGTAGGTTTCTTTTAGGGTCTTTAAAGATCAGCAGGAGCGATGTACGGTAATGATTACAGTCAAATATAACATGGCGTTCTTTTCTGTTATACGTACCTTTCTATTATATGTTTAGCTTTATAACTATTTGCCAACACTTTTTCAAAACTATTTTTTCATAACTAAGTTTCGAAAGTTAAGCAAGCGAAGAGTAAATAGAGGTATTATGCGAACATCTATTATTGCGAATGTGAGGAAAAAGCATTGGGCAATACTCACAACTTCTTAAGAGGACATGCTACGTAGAAAATTAGCACCCCAAAATTTGATGTTTTTATTGACTTAATTTTTTATTTAATTAACAGAGCAAGTTATTAAATATTTGGCAATATTTGTAGAAGACTATTTCAAGTAGGTATCATATATAATAGGAAATATTACATTTTTGGTAGGTAGGTACCTTACTTCTTTCATTGAAACCATTCGGGACTAAAATTTCGCGTAAAATATAATTTTTGGAAAAACTACAAACCGAAAAGTAAAAATACCCGATTATAATGATGCACGACGTAGTCTCCTATAACTTGAATATGCCAAATGTTTAATAAATAGCCGAGTTATTGAAATAAAAAATGAAAAGTATTTAATTTTGGGGTGCCAATTATCTGCGTAGCATATCCTCTAAAGGGATTGCGCCTGAAATCTTACCAATCCAATGATTTCGTAATGAAATGCTTTGGGATGAGGCATCGTGGCATACCATAACAATTCAATAGGTACTATCTTCAATATTAGAAAAACTAGTTCACGCAGCATTCTTTATTGAGTGACTATTGTAGATTTTTTTTCTGTGCCATTACGGTACCTGCATATAATAAGGTTATACTACTATATAACTATCGTTCAGGTTCAGTAAATACTCCTAGTCGTCATTTGCAAAACCAACACCTGGAACGTATTATTTTCTTGATATACTGAAACATCTGTCAAGGGCCCAAAGGAGTGCCCGGACATAGCACAGCTGAACGGTATTACTCATAATAAGAACTTCTTAGAAACTATTGACGCGCATGCAGGAGACCACATGTTTTCATTCCGAAACCAACTCGAGTTCTCCTTCTTGATATGGACTGATCTGATACAGAAGCCCCCCACCCCCGTATCAGATCAGGGTGTAGCTGCCCCCCCCCCCAAATTTATAGTAAAACTATTTTAAATTAATTGATTACACTCTGATTTAATCCATACTACCTTCAAAATTTCGTTGATTAAATTATGCATGTAGGCCTACTTTACAGCGATCTTCAACAACCCCTACGTGACTCAGCAAGGCCGTAGCCAGGATTTTTTTTTCGGGGGTGGGGGTGGGTTTAGAAATTTCATTGGGTATTACATGGTGGTTTTTATTTTTCCTCTCAAAATCCGATTCTATCTAGTATCAAGCAATTTCATTTGGGGGGGGGGGGCGGTTTGAACCCCCATGAACCCCCCCTTGGCTACGGCCTTGTGACTCAGCTCAGCTCAATAGAGTTTTTCCTATTTTAACCCCCAACTTCCCCCCGAAAACGGGCTGGATACGTCACTACTCCTTGTTCATGGAAATATCACTGTGCTACATATTTCCTGTTGGTACCGTCCTAGCTTCTAAATTTCGAAATACACGTAGGTGCTGTGCCAAAGGCCGTACCAATATCAACGATCAGCTTCCTCTAATTTCTATATTGGTTCAGAAAGTCCAGTGGAAGCTAAGGTGCCATTTCGGGCATTACAATAGTAACGAGCATACCTCTCAATTATAACAGAACATTTAGACATTTTAGTGTTAAAACTTAAAAGTGGTGTCATGGAGAGAAAACCCCAGATTACTGAATTTATGTGGTAACTGGTGAGGCGTGAGCCTCTTTTTAGTAAAAGGCCAATAAAATAAATAAATGAAATAACAAAATGGCTAATAGAGATTAGAGAAGCCCGGATGCCCCGGATATGTCTCCAGTGAAAGTATTAGACTTTGGAGTTTTATAGCTTAAATTGTGTAAAAATGCAATTTATATAATCTCAATCTGTAAAATCTATTGTAGCCTATCTATTATTCATTCATTATCATTGACATTTGATGGAAACAAAGGCACGAAAATGGTACATTAGAACATAGCCCATCGTACATTAGTACACATCGTACATTAGTACATGATTCATCATTCATCCAGCATTTGGCGAATGAAACACAGATGAGACACATGCCATTGTTGCACTGCATGAGTTCTGTCTAGGGCTCAGGTGAGGAGGTTTTTTGGGTTTTATAAAGCCGTTAAGGCTGTGAGAATGCCCGAAAAGAAGGGTCCGATCCAAAGAGGATCAGTGGGCACGTGGCCTTTTTCGGGAAGGAACCTTTCGGCTGGAACAAAAGGATTTCGTGGTGGGACGACAGCAGACGAGGGTAGGATAGGGTGGGGTGGGCTAGGCAACCTTCTTCCAGTTTTAACGAATTTTGAGACATTTGCCTCCCGGGCCGACTTAAATGAAATTATAATTTTATTTTAATTGTTATACTTCTACTGTGTTTATACAGTCTTCACATCAGAGTTTTTTCCTATGTCGATATCTGTTGGGTTGGTTAGTAGCCTTTGGCTTCTTCTTCTTCTTCTTTGATTGACACTTGACAGTATTGTTATGTAGAGCGCGGGACTCATGGGGTGAACACGCTTCATGGTGTGTACGTGCTGTAATTGCGTGTAGTTGGCAAGCTGATATCGGGGTTACCCAGGGACCGTCTTAAACAGTTCTTGCGTTGTTGAATGTGTATAGATCCTAGCCCACCAAGTGTACAATAGATAATAAATGAATACCCGGTTATTTATTGCAATATATTAAAATTAATGTTGCACTGGAATATGGCTCCAAAAATGGCATATGTATTTTTCCTGACATTTCAAAGATGGGGCAGATTTGTCCCGGCATTCTACTGTACTAGATACAACGAAATCGATAGTAGAGAAACTAGAAAGCTGCGATGCTTTAGGTAGAGTATGTATGTACTCCACAATACTGTATTTATAGGTACTTTAAATACGCAGTACTGTAGGCTTGCCTACCAAACCACGACCAAACTCACCAACTACATCACAAAACCCCCATCTAATGTCCGTACGGATCCTGCGCCTTAAAAATTCACTGTATGGTTAAATTTAATCTGAATGGGAAGATACAGAAAGATACACACCCCAAAGCCGATCTTCATCTCATCTCCCGAGGGGGTTGTTCTCTGAAATTTTATTAAACAACGTTCAAGATTTATTGTTGGCAAATGGCTGCATACTGGGTTGCACCAATCAACTGCGATGATACTGTATGTACTGGTAAATGCACGGTATAGCGGGGTTTTATTGCATTGGCATTTAAATAATAATAATAGCCTGTACTGCAGACAGTAATTATTAAGAGATGTTAGGACACTCAACTGCGGGGGGTTTTTTTTTGTACAAAGTCTAATTTCTAAGAAATAGGTATCTAATATAAATCCATAAATGAGAGTTAAAGATGTAGAAGAAATGCTCCTGTACATTTATGAAGCCGGCGCTAACACAGTTTTTGAAGGCATAGGGACCTAACTTTCTTTATCTATTTTACAAAAGGTTACTTACATTGTCTGTTGTGTTACTTGTGTTAATGGTCATTAGAGGCATGGGCCTCATGGTCAAAATTTTCTCCCGGGGGAGACCCCCGGGCCCCCCTTGTCCTCGATTGTATTAATCACCTATAATATAGAACCGTTATTGCTCTGAGAATGCGTAAAGCCCCAATATTGCAATCCTATTTTAAAAAAAATCGTATTTAATCTTATAGCCCCCTCCTTGGTCTCATTCTAGATCCGCGCCTGATTGCCATTCACCTTTACAAATAGATTGTCTTTATCTATCAATATTTTTCATTATTCAAATACTATGACCGATCGGTTGTTAGTGCCGGCTACATACTACTTGCATGTCTGAAAATGTAGAGGAACATTTTTGCTTCATTATGGCTTCTTATGTTTAAGGCTTTATGAGCGATATTTTATGAGTAATTCGACTGTACAAAAAACGGGTAGAGCTGTAGAGGGGGTGCCTAATTTTATTTTAAAACCCGTGCGATAGTGCAACCGGGGCAGGCCAGGGGCTTTGACAATTACGTGCGAGGATGTTAAATGAGATGTTTATATTAAATTTAAGTGATGATCATGGCAAATGTGCCGCTTTCTATTCTCAAATCTCGTAAACTCCTCTTGCAGCGTATCCCAGCGTATTCCCACCAGCACAAATACAGATTTACACCCATTTATCTCACTTGCTGATTTCTCAGTGATTTCATCTAGAAGTGGGCTCACTATGGCGATTAATTTTCATCTTAATCTGGGATTAAAAATGTAAACAAGATAACTTTATAGGAATAAGTTGATACTAAACGACAATGGTATCGTAGGCCTGCTGGAGAATCCAGACCTCACTGAGAATAAAAAGTGGGTAGCCGCAATTCCCAAAACATCAAGTGTCTCCGGAAGTGGCAGGCCACTTTTTTAACTTTTTTAAATATTTTTTCAAGAAAGAGAAGTTGCTTGCGAAATGCCATTTGAGTTCATAAACTGTGGCCAACCGGTGTAATAAGTGATGGCCACATTTTATTCACAGTATTTATATGTTAGGTACTATAGAAATAAATTTACTACTATTTAAGCAACTTCGGAGGTAAGGTAGTAGCATGTTTGCTCTTGTGCGAATATCTACACAACTTGCGGTCGGAGACGTGTCGTAGCTCGACAGAAGCACCCATTAGGTGACTCAGTGAGGCGATTGAAGAGGTTAATCGGATACATTCATTAAATTGTTTGTACGCAATTTAACCTTTTTTAAAACAGCCAAACTTGTGCGAGTCTGATTACACCTTGCGATCGGAGACGTGTCGTAACTCGACAAAATGTAGGCTACCTATTAGGTTACTTAGTGAGGCGATTGAAGCGGTTAATCGGATACATTCATTAAATTAATTGTATGCGATTAACCTTTTATTAAAAAGAAAAAAGAAAAATTTAACTTATTTCAAAACACAAAAGTGCGATCATGCCTGCTGATTGGCAAGATCCAGCCACGCCCGTTCATTTATCAGACTGCGTCTCGTTAAGGAGCCAATAATTGAGGTACAGTAATTGGTGGTGTCTAGGGAGCTGTTCCAAAATAAATAACTCCCGAAAGGATGTGAAAATTTGGAGACAGCAGCAGCAGCAGGAGGAGAAGTGAGCCGTAGCAGCGCCACCGCGACGACACCACTAAATCACCCCGCCAATGACCCAATTACCCCCAAACCTGAAAATTAGTGCATTTACAATGTGTAGAGAAGCCACACGTGTAGCCTGTTGGCGCTGTAGGTGTTCCTCCCTGATTCATGGTGGCTGCAATTGGGGGTGGCAGCTGTCAAACTCCCCAAAAAATGGCCGAAGGATCAGGAGAAGAGCGTATTTTCAATTGTGTGATGAAAAGTAGAATCCGGGATGTTGCTGCTGAGCCTGAGAGATACAATCTTAGAAGTCTACGCAGCTCCACTGAAGATGTCGACTGCATATGTTGACGAAACGTTTGGAAGTACGCTTTCAAATCGACCACGACCTTCTATTCCGGATTCTACGGCTTCATCACGAAACTATGGTCATGAGAGTCTTTGTGATACATAGATTTTAATTTTTTTCTTAGAAGAGCAGGCGGCGGGGGGGGGGGGTCACTAAACTTGATTATATACATCTAAAACATTGAAGGTACCGGTACAGCACGTTTCAGCAAAATATTGTAGGACTTCCAGATCCTTTACAGTACCGGTAATATATGAGTCTTCAATCTTCAAAGGACTTTATTAGGGATACTGTTCATTCGCTAACTTTTATTTTGCTTGCTAGTTCGTTAAGATTGAGAACCTTGATCGCTCCAACCACGTTATTTCACTACAGAATTGAAATAGGGATACTCACTACCATGTGAAAAAGGGATAGTACGATAGAAATCGAAGTAGGAAAGAGTAAATAAATAAACATAAAATCCATTGAGTACCTAGCTCCAATGTATTTAGGGATTTCTTTATGTTGCTTATGCAGCGTTCCGGACGGATATTGCACAGTGCATCATTGTCTTGAACTTGGTAAATTTCATGCTGCTGCACCCATTAGGGCGGTTACCAATTTCCCAAATTGGCTCAGTAAGAATATCGAGAATTCACCCATCTATTTTCTCTCTCTTGCTGTTGGAAAGTTTCTTAAAACAAACTAAAGAACTCAAATAAATTTGTAAATCTCATAATAGCTGCTAATCTTACTTGAGGGAATTATTTTCTAAAAATGTGGAAAATGTGTCAGTAATAATCGTCAAGAGGAGTTTCGTTTCTTCATCATCCCCTAGCGGCCTAGCCGATTTTTTTTTTTTTAGAAAATCCGAACAGCATCAGCAACTGGTGGCGAATTCCCTCAGGAGAGGAAGCACCCCCTGATAAACGGCTTCTCAAATTGTTTAAATACTCGCCCTTTCTTTGAATTTATCACCCAGTCAGTATAACCAACCTTTATTTATTATTTTTTTAAATTGAGACACCCCTCTTCCGCCTAGAATTAGGAAATTCCATCACTTTACGACTAATGCACCTCTAAATTATATTTGAAGTCATGGTAGGCCTAATACCCTATAATGAAGTTAAAAGAATATGAAGATATTTTCTTAATGAAAATTTTTCATTTGGAAAAATATAAGTTACATGTTAAATATATAAAACTAATATTCTTCCAGGCTCCAATAAAAATTAAAATAAATAAATAAACGAATCAGAATGATACCAATTACACGAAATAAAATAATAACTCCAACTGTTGATGAAAATAGTAAATTACAAGACGCATGAGTTAAATATACCTAGTCATGCATACCTGATACCTATACAAGCAAAGTGGCCAATCTCACATCATGACATAGACCTAGAACGTTTCCGAAAATTCCTTTTTAGCATAGTCAAGTTTTGTACGATACTACAATATACAGGGTATCTCTTACCTATTTAAATAAGTATTTAATAAAGGGAATACCTTACATACAGTAGTAAATGAAAGTATAGGCCGTAATATAACCGCAACCTCATTGACCTTAAGAGGATAGGAAAATCGGCACTTTTTTATTTAATTTACTTACCGAATTATTTAGAGATTTAGTCAAGTTGTAGAAGACTATTTCATGCATCATATTATAAGTGATTTTTAATTTCTAGTGTTACAATGATATCATGAAGAGTACCTATTGATGAAATGAATAGACTAAGCCTTTCATACTTAATTAGAAAATAAATACAGCAGGCGGTCAATGGTTCCAAACAGGATATCATTCATTAGAATAACTTTAAAATATATATACAGTATATATATTGGACGCAGTAAAAAAAATCTCCGTCTTCAGAGGTGAGTTGGCCTGAGAAGTTAATAAATAAAGAGCAATGTAGCCTATATCATAACATATACGCAGCCCAGCCACCACTCTTCAAGGACGGATACGGAGAGGGGAGAGGGCAGGAGGTAGCTGCCCCTTCCCAAAATTTAGTCTGGTGTATGTAAATTAATTATGTTATAATTTAATCGATACTAAATGAGTTTATTCTAGTATTTTGACCCAACCACTACCCCTTCCAAAAAATGGGCTGGATCCGTCCCTGCCGCTCTTGAGGAATATTTTCCTAAACCTGATCCTGGCGTTAGTTGACCTGCAATAGAAAAATCCTTAGCTAGCCTTAGCTCGCTTGAACTTTAGACTTAGTAATTGGTGGAGGTCCTTGTCATTATATAGCGACTAGATCAGCAGCCCAATCATGGCGATTATAATACCGGGGTTAATATAATACCCTGGTATTAAAAATGTAAACAAGATAATTTTACAATGGAAAGTGCTATTCAAAATTTGTTTGTTTACAGTTTAACCCCAGGAGTAAGTTAATACCAATCGCCATGATCGGGCCGCAGGGTGTCATTGGAAAATTTTTAGCTCGGAATCCTTGTATTCTTATGTTATACTCTTATTAGAATTTAAATAGTTTATAGAGCTTTCTGTGTGTTGTAGGAGGAGTCAGTAGTAGCAAAAGCTTGGATTAAATCCAAGTTAGGCGTAGCCAGGGTCCCCAAAGGGGCGGCGCCTCAACTGAGTGGGGACCAGCTTCAGCACAGGAGCTTTACAGATTTGTTTATTTATGCCGCGGCTCCCTCGCGATGTAATTCAATTAAATAATAATTTATCTCAATTATTTTCGTAATTGAAGTTGTTTTGGTCGGTAATTGAGTCATTTATTAATGATTCATTTTCTTAGTGACGTGTGAATGATTCTTAATAAGTTTTAGGTCTTAATTTTGTGATACTTCAAGGTGGCCTTGTGTGTGACAATTTTTATTAATTTGTGAAGCCATGATATGACTAGGAATTACTGATTATTCACCTGCTACTGTATGTAAATCTTCATTCACGACTGCCGTATGAAACTGCAATTGCATTAAAAAAAAAAATACGTTAATCATTGCTGACGTTTTGTTAGTTTCGATAAAAATGAGCTTGAAAAGTTCATCTTTGAATCATGTTGGGGGTAACTTTCTTGGGATTTTACGGCGGTTCTTATGACTTTTAGAGCTCATGATTTCATTTCTTAATCAAAATGTCACCAAACAAACAAGATATCAGTGCGGCCACAGATTGCCCCTATGAACACTAGTCGCAATCTGAACTTGCCTAGTCCGGAAAGAATTAGTACGAAAAAAATCGTAACTGCAGACAGCTACGACTTTCTTTAAAAGTGTTTTTTTTTTTTTTACAAAAATATACAAACTTTTGTACCATTGATGCGATGGTACAAAAGTTCGTAGGCCTATATGCGTTTTCACGTTATCTCCCCCATGTTTTGGTAACGGGTGGTGTCCCAATTGACGATTCCAACGATAGGCCTAATACCATTAAGAAAATGTGGAACGTAGATATTGGTAAACCCTGGATTAACGTGTTTGTTATTGCTTTACTATTATTTATACTTTAGTATTAGGAAAGCTCAGTGATGGTCAAAATTTTCGATTTTGATATTGCAGTAGATTTACACGTCTGATGAGGTCCCAGGAACCAAAAAAGTGGTTTTTACGAAATGTCCGTCTGTCGTATATGAATCGATTATTTATGAAACCAGTCATGTCCTCAAACACAAATTTTTCAGGAGAGATGAAAAACCGTTTAGTTTCTTTAGTACGGCTATGATGTTTTTCCCTTTAGACTCACCTAGTTTCTCTTCATGAGCTGCATATAATCAGCTATTTAGCATCGTTAATGATAGTTTTTTCTAACCTAGGGAGAGCTTTAAAGTTGGTGGACTTGACTGCTTTCAAAAATTAATACGCAACAATTTACGTTTTACAAACTTTATTGCTTCTCAAGTAGACATTAGGTCACAAATAAGACATTAAGTCATGCCAGACTTAGTTTTTTACGAGTTTTATTCTCTTTCCCTCGTAGGCCACTTCAAAATCTTGGCAAAAAAATTCCCTTCAGGAACGTGACTTGTCAATTTTCCCAAATCTTCAACTATGCTCTGAGAATTGGCACAGAAGAGTGTTTTGTGTGTTGATGTTGTGGTCGGGAAAATAATGATGTATTTTTTATTTTTAATTACATACATAGCGTAGGTAGCGTAGAGGAAAAGCAGGGTCTGCGGAATCTCCCTACACCTGATCGGCCAGAGCCGAAAGGGATTTTTTTATTTTGGTTTCCAAAAACGTCAAACAAAACTACCTAGGTATACTAAAAAAAAATTTCTTTTTTTTTCTTAAAATGGCTCCAACGATATTCTGTATATTATTATTATTATTGTATTATAATATTCACATTAGCCTATTACTATTTTTTTTTTAAAACCCAATAAGTTGCTTGCCCCTTGATAGTTTGGTTTGGGGGCAAAAAATTAAGTAATGATCCAGACATGACCAATATCTACACTCCATATATCCTCTTAATTAACTCAATAAGTTATGTGAAACGTATTTGTTAACATCACGGCCATAGCTCGAATTTTTTTCGGAGGGGGGTCGAACCTGTCTCCACAAAACCTGATTATTTTTGACGTTCATAGGTCAGGCCAGGGGGAGGCAGGCCACTTTTATTAAATATTTTTTTCAAGAAAGAGACGTTGTTTCCCAAGAATTGTTTTTGAGCTCCTAAACTGAGGCCAACTAGTGTCAGTGATGGCCACATAATGTGCGCACAGCATTTCAAAATGAAGAGAAACGTTTCTTCTACTTCATACAGTCTCATTTACAGCTGAGTCTCCCCCAGGGGAAATTTTTAAAAAATATAGGCGGAAAATAGTGGACTTCCACGCATTTCTACAATTACAATATGTGAAATTATGCTTCTATTAGATATTAATAAATTAACAAATGTGAGTTTATGTAATGCATAATTTTCCAGATTTAATATATGTTCGGGTCAACAGTGATTGGTTGAACTGGTTTGGTTGGTAAATAAAAGCGATCTGGCTTCGGCCCGTCCCAAAAATATTTTATATATGTATGTGCGCCACTGATTTCTTTAGATACAATAAGAACAAAGAAGCGTAATAACGAACGAAAGGAAGCATTGCTATAGTAAATATAGGATTTCGCATTATTATTAGGTTCCTCATTACGCAACCAATTAATTTTAATAAACCTTAGGTATATATAGCTGGCTGGGTATGCTGTTTTTTCCTGTTGTCCATAAAATAATTGGGCTGTTGTATTTCATTCGATTTCGGACTTCTGATTCGTTCAGTTGTGATTAGAACAGTTGGGTAGTTGGTGGTTGATCGCATTTTGAAAGTGTCTCTTTCTCGGAGTGTGAAAATTGCCAGAGATATATCGTTAGTCCTACTTAACTAACATTCGCCGTACCTGGGGGTAAGTGATTGTTCACATTATTGCGTAATCAATTGTACAGTAACTCCACCGGTTTAGCGTTAAAAGAGTAATAGGATTTATAGTTCAGGATCATCTGTATCATATTGTAGCTTACTGTATACGATCTTTTCATTCATTTCATGATTTGAAAAGCAAAATTAAGCTTAATTCCCAAATTTCAGTTTTTTTTTTATCTGTTTAAAATAGTAATAATATTTAAAGTCATGATTTGTGTCAGTCTCTTTCAAACTAGCTTTCTGTAGGAAATATTTCCATTCATTTCATTATTTGAAACCAAAAATCAAGCTACTTCCCCAAATTCCAGCATTAGTTTTCAACTCTTTGCATTTCCATAATTTGGGTATAGATTCGACAAAACTGGCCTTTGACTTTGTTGGACTTGAAGTGGCAAAAGGATGGTAAACTTCACACTTGGGCCTAGTCGCACCATGGTGGAAGGGGGCTTAGTCCTAATTTCACTTTTCGATGCCTCAGGTGTATACGTAAGCCATGATAAACTTCGCGGGAATGGTAATCAACAGGCCAGGAGGGTACGTAGGCTACAACGGGCTGACCAACCCCGAGCTCACACCTCTGCCGTCAGCAGCCACGGAGAACTCGAGGAGATTCTCAGTCAGCAGTCTGCTGGAATTGGAAAACCTGAATGCAAGGCGCTGTGATCCCGACACTGATAGAAGCGAAGGTTGGTATATAGCCTATATAAGATATAAGTTGAAGTTACTATTCAGGCGCGGTTTTAGGATTTCTTTATAGGGGGCTTGTCACTCAAAATTTTAAGCCTTTTAAGACTCTGAAACAGTTTTGACTTTTGTTTAAGGCTTAATTGGAGCCACAGGACCCCAACACCACTAGTTTTTTGTACAAAGTCAAATTTCACAGTAAAGGTTCATTGTAAGCAAGAAAAATTAATATACCCATTAGAAGAAATATTTTCGACATTTTTATACATGATAATTATGTTACTGCAATTAACGAATTTTCAAAATTGATATGTATAAAAATCTCACAATAAATGATGGAAACCGGAGTGTTGTAAGTATCTACATAAAAACGTAATAAAATTTAATTGAACACTAGTGTGACAAAATATTTGGGTCTACATTTATTGTCTAATAATTCCCCCCCCCCTCCTTGAAACGTGCCTAGGCTTGGGTAAACAATCGGCTAACCATAGGGTGAACAACCAGGACCTAAATGGAAATTGGCTATCTGTCACCAAATAAAGCGATATGCCGCCACTGGCCACTGCAGGTGTACTGCTCGGCGATCTAATTCAGCCGGTACCAACAAGCGGTTCAGCAGCCTGATCATGGCGATTTTAATACCGGGGTTAATATAATACGATGTCACGCGATGGTATTAATTGAATTGTTTAAAATAAAGGAACAGCAAATTTCAGAGGTTTTTAATTTTTGATGTTGGTAATCGTCGCAAGACGGCCAAGCGCGGAAAATTCAGGAAAATTCAAATTGAGACTATTTAAACAATTCAATGATCTTCGGCTGTATTTTCTTCATTTTTTCTGTCTTAGATTTAGACAAATTATTTATAATCCTTAAAATATTAATTCAAAAATTAAAACTTGTTTATTTCAAGAGCGATATGTGATTATATTTGCTATGGCAGCGTTGCGTCAGTTTTTTTTTGTTTTCTTTTTTAAAGAGTAATCGCATACAAACAATTTAATGAATGTATCCCATTGACCTCTTCAGTTGCCTCTGTAGGTAAGGCGCCCATTCCACCGACCGGCTAGGGCTATTTACAAAAAAGGTGACGTGGTAGCAGATATTCAAGACTTAGGTGATTATTCCACCGACCTCGCATTGCAGAATGCAAATGACATTGACAGAAATTAGAATTTTTCTTTGTATAGAAATCTATTAAAATGTTTGTACTTAACATATCCCATAACACCATTTTTTAATTTTAGTTTGTTTGTGATTTTACTGTATGATCATTGATCAATTTTAACTATGGCATAGAGGAAAATAAACATTTCCGTCAATTCTGCAATGCGAGGTCAGTGGAAACCCCACCTAAGTCTTGAATGTCTGCAACCACGTCACCGTTTTTGTAAATAGCCCTAGCCGGTCGGTGGAATGGGCGCCTAAGTACCTGTGTGATCGTATGGCGTGTATAAAGACTCGCACAAGTGCAAGCACGTTACGTTAAGTTCAGTTCTTCAGTATTGCCAACATCATAATTAAATAAATTCTGAAATTTGCTGTTAATTTATTTTAAACAATTGAATTAACACCATCACGTGCCATGGTATTATATTAACCCCGGTATTATAATCGCTGTGATCACGCTGCAAGTCAACCGGCCTCCCAGACATTAGGCAATTGGTAAAGAACCAGGGCCTAATATTGGAAATTGGCGACCTTTTATCAATTAAAGCGATATGGGAGTGCAAGGTTTGACGAGTGGACGTCTGGTCATGGGCGGCACACTGGCCAGTCAAGGGTATCGGACTACAAACATGGGATCCATCGGGCGCCCCAAAACACAGGGCCCATTCATCATTAAAGCGCCCATTGATCATAGCTGGCGCTCTGTTTCATCCGACAAATCATCTCTATTCTCTACTGAAACTGAGCTAACAATTTGTTATGTTCATTGCAACTTAGAAGACTGATGGACACAACGCATCACCATCTTTTTATTTTACAAAATAAAAATTTACAAGAAATATTGAGCGAGTAGCTACCGTACCAAGGCCGTGCCCACGTTTTGATTTAGGGGGGGGTCCAATTTTTTTTAAACGTCATTTATTAATGAATTAATGGATAAATTCTTCAAACCATAGAGGTTTACATACAAAAAATTATTTCCGGGGGAGGGGGGGGGGGGTCCGGACCCCATGGACCACCCCCCTGGGCACGGCCATGTACCGTACTATTATGAACGCATTAGATAGAAGAAATGTTAATAAGTTAGGTGTAAGAGAATTTTTTCAATAAAGACTTTATTATTATTATTAAAAATTTAAACAGATGGGTGAGTTAAAAGCGGGTATAAAAAGATGGCTGGTCAATGGGAGTTAATAATAATAATAAAAACTGACATTAAAATAACAAGTTAAAATAAAAATAAAAATAAAATAAACATTATAAATAAATAACTAAAATAAATGATTAAGCCTTGTTTAGCAGCACTGTATGAGTCTTTTGTCCCAAATAAGCGCTAGCTTGGGGATGCGGGATGTTATTATTATGTATTGTATTTTTGTAATATATGCTCCTTGTCCAGGGAATACTGGACAAGGAAAAGAAAGAAAGAAAGAAAGATAAACATTTTTATATGTATTAGGACTTGGTTGCCATCATTGGCTACAGTTATATCGCATATGAATGGTGGGGATACGTTAATGTAAACTCTGCCTTCTACGACCTGTAATTCCAGAAGCTTTCATGGCATAATTTGCTCAACTTCTAAGTCATACTTTTCCTTCGTTATAGGCCTACTGAAAATGGCCGAAATTTTAAACGATTTTTTTTCTTTTTTTTAGTCCCGCCAA
Organism: Psococerastis gibbosa; assembly: GCA_963971405.1. NCBI lineage: Eukaryota > Metazoa > Arthropoda > Insecta > Psocodea > Psocidae > Psococerastis > Psococerastis gibbosa. The sequence goes on from OZ020484.1 coordinate 29,989,335, forward strand.
GCCCAGTTTTTATATATCCTCTAAAATTTCGTTTATAACGTGGATGTTGCTTCTTCAACCAAAAGTTAATTTAATATCAGTATTATATACCCCATATAATATAATGCGTAACTGGAAATGGCCCCAAATGGGCCTGCGGTGGCATAGTCGGTAGCTTGCTTGTACTTATGCGTAGTTGTACACCTTGCGATTGGTGACCGGTCGTAACCAGAAATAGGTGTTACCTACGAGGATGACTTAAGAAGTTATTCGGATACATTAATTAAATTGTTTGTATACGAATTATATTTTTATCAACTAAAAAAAAACTGTGTGACGTTAACGCCGACCACATATTACAAATCAAAATGTAGCTAGAGGATCATAATTTCATCTATCTGCTGAGATAAATATTTCTGTGAAATTAGTCTTTTATACAAAATGTGTATGTGCGGGATACGGGGCGTCATCTATTAGTCTCTTAATTGACATTATTCATCACTACAGGCTAAATTAAATTTTATGAGGATTAGTGCTGTTATCATTTAATAAGTAGGATGTATTTATGTACCCATATAAGTCACGAAGCCGTACCAGAGAAACTCTCACAAGGGTTATGACAAACGTTTAACAGTAGGGCCTACATCATAATAATAATCTTTATTTCCAATAAATACAAATATACATCAAAGTGCAATTAGGGCTCCCATGCCTTCATAGAGGCGTGCGGGATACACCCTACAAAGTACAGTTCAACGCGTTCTTATTCTATTACAATCATGATCGCTGAATATCGCTGCTGAACATAATTAGAATACACACTGACATTTATTCTGACTTACAAGTCAAAGCTAAAGCTACATTTTTTAGTTTCCCCAACTGTCAATGAATATCCGGGTTGCCAATCCGGGGGTTCTAATTGAATACGCCACGTGAAAGAGAACACTCCTTCTCAGCCATGGTCCACTGACTGCCGTACAGACTTGGCCGCTGTCTCACGAGGGAGCAACCTACTTCCGACCAATCCTTTTTGGTAGATTTAATTTGGGAACTTTACCAATATCGCTTCTTTTTAAGTTTTGAGCATTTTAGACAATCATTCTATTCCCATATATTTATACGTTAGTTTAGGGAAAGTTTGGTAATGCTAGTAATAATAGATTTCTAGATTTGAACAAAAATACACTGTTTAAAAATATATTTTTTATCTGAAATGATTGTCTATAGCTTCACGTATTTTCTGCCAAACTACTCGGCACTACTAATACGGTCCACAAAAATATTCTCCAGTGCCATTTATTTCAATAACATTATTTTGGGGGGTTTTTGTCCCCAAAACACCAACTTTGCTTTAGAGTGAGCAAACATGCATACAGGTGAGAAAGAGAGTCAAAGGGGAGCTGATAAGAGATAGAACTCAATTGGTTCACCCCCACCAAAAAAAAAAAAAAAAAAAAAAAACATAAATCAATGGTAACTTTACCAAGTCAATATACTATATATATATATGAATATACCAAAGAGTGTGTACCGTACACAGGGTTAATTCTATTTACAATATTTGAATTGAATGCTTGGGGGCAGGTCGTGGATTCTGTTACTAGGTCTAGCATTAACGTGAATGAAGTGTGTTTATAATTACAGATGAAGACATTACGGGGGAAACAGAAGATAGAAAACCAAAGAAACCGCGAAGGAATAGGACAACATTCACGACAGCTCAACTTGCTGCGTTGGAGAAGGTGTTCGAGAGGACCCACTACCCGGACGCGTTTGTCCGAGAAGAATTGGCGAGGAGAGTCGGACTAAGTGAAGCTAGAGTCCAGGTCAGAGACACAATATTCGAACAGTACCGTAGTTTTAAGAGAAAAATAACGCCGAGTCCCTAGGTACAAAGTAAGATTTGCATTTTATTGAACTTTTAGGTTTGTTTGCATATAAATGATTATTTATTTTTTATTAATTGAAGTATTGACTATTGTGTGTTTAGCAGGACTGAGGATTGATAGAGGATCCCTTCTCTTTACCACTGCTCTATTTGGAATGGTGTGAGCAGGCGTTTTTTCAAATTGAAACAATGGGGAATAAATAGGAACACCCTACCGACTGTAAAATCTTAAATTGAGACTCAACAAAGTGAAAAAAAAAAAAAAAAGTGATCGGTATAGAGGGAGTTGGTAGCATCATTCGAATACAATACAATACAATACAAAAATTAGTCCCTGACCAGCCAGAGCCGGATCGACCGTGTCAAACAGAAATAGCCACCCGAGAGGGTTTTGTACGAAAGAAGAGGTACTTAAACAGTCCAGCTCCCAGGGTCGTACTCATCCAAATTATATAGTGAGGCGTCTGCTCTTAATGTATGTTCTGAAACAAGCTGGTTCCAACTGACTTACTAAAAATGGTAGCTTATTGTAAAGCCGATGTGCAAGTATCGGATAAGAATCCCTCGACTTGTTTAGGCGACACCTAGGCATATCAAACCCTTTTGCCGATCGTGTATTATAGGAGTGCACTGTACTCCGAGCTGGCAATCCAGGATTCATCTTTACGGCCATTAGACAATTAAAGACATACTGGCCATGAACAGTGAGGACTCTAGCGGCTTTAAAAAGTATACCATAATTTATATGGGTATGAAACAGACCATGGTATGCCATCAAAAGATACTGCTCCGGCACCAGTCTACCAAGTTTACGTAGCAGGAAAGCAACTTTAGCGAGTAATATCTATCAACCTATCAAATATCAAACCATGAATCTTTCCGCCTGTCTGTCCCCGGCAACCAAAGCATTAAGGCCTTAGAATAGATGGCGCCTAACTATATTAGCTAATTATGGCCGATAGCGGTGAAACGTAGGGGGAATTAATTTGAATTCACCTTGTAGTTACCCAAAAATACCTTAATAGAACAATAATCAAAAAACCTAGAACTTGGCCATCATTCCCTCTCTTTGTGACTCTCGGTTTATTCCCGCTGCGGCACTTGTTCTTCAACAAGACACTGCGAATTTTTTATACCAGCGGCGACATGGTACAGAGACCCAGACCAGCAAATACTAGAAGAATTGAACACCTTGCAGTACCTAGAGCATGCATAACAACTTTCCAAAATCCTACCAATATATAGCACCAAAATTATTTAACGTACTAGATAATTTACCCTGGGTCTCTGTCAATAAATAAATTTTCCAAATTCATCCGGGAATGGCTGATGAGGCGGGTAGAGGTGGAATCCTTATTTGAAATAGTGGACTAGACTTGTATGTGTTTACATGAGGTAGGTTTAGTTTAATAAGATAAGTTCAGCTTAATAGTGCAATAAAATGTTTAATTTATTTTTTTATTTTAGACCTTACAATTATTGTGTATTAATTGTTTTTTATTATTTCAATACACGTTTCATTCATTCATTCAATTGTCAATGGCAAAGGTAGTCATAGAAAATATGACCGAGTGGTAGGGTTGCGAGATAAAAAGATAGAAAATACTGGAAGATGAAACACAAATGAACAATTCAACCGACTACAGAATCTCAGGTGCAGAAGGTCAGCGCTCTTGACCTGGGGTCTTTATCTATCTTACTAGCTTAACTATGTTAGGCTTATGACGAGAACCTTCCGCTTAAACAACTGCCAAATGAGCTGCAGATGCCCATCTTACCCACCTGGGTAAACTGGGTTCGAGCCACGGTCAGTTTTTTTTTTTATGGCTCAATGAAACAATCATTTTATACACTCACCTAGTCTGTTACGTACGAACTACTTGTCATTTAAGACAGATGTGTGCTACAAACTTCCCCCACACATATCTTAACCGGTATGCTGATACTTTATTCAAAGGGGTCCTAAATGGAGTGAAAGGGAGACTGAAGAGCGCTGGGGGAGCCACTGCATGGCTGACTGCTCTCACTGATTGCCACACTCCATTAGTCTTACCACCTCATCAGGAAGTGTTTTGATTAAGTTAATTACTTTGTAGTCCATGCGTTACCAACGACAACATTTCTTCAACAACTGCACAATAAATCCCTCAAGTATTTAAATATAGCATGTGCTCCTATTATGAAAAAACTTTAAATTATAGAGTATGAAGTAGACCTCTACGATTATATTACAGTATTGTATGGTATATATAAATTAAATTAACTCTGGTTGAAGAGGTAACCTCTTCGTTATAACCGACATTAGACCTCTACTAATAAAATTGACGAAACCAAATCCTTATAACTTAAGCAATGAATAAAAAATATAAACTAACCTATTTTGGGGTGATTCAGGGGGTGGCCAGTGTCAACGGTCAGCTTCCTCCTAATACATTATCAAAGGTGTTATCATTAAGATAAAAATTAAACACAATATAAATTAGATACATCTATTTAACGGCTAACACAATATTATACAAAAGAACTTGATGTTTGAGGTACAACATTTTATTCTTGAAAAGACTTGTAGTACAATATCATTTATTTATAGAATAAATTCATAATGGAGGCTAGGTGCAATTTTTTTTAGAAAATGACAGCAAGTCCTTAAAAATATTTAGGCCCTGGAAATCTTTTAAAGATATTATACAAAGAAAATTAACCATGTGCCAGAATATGAGTTTTTTTTTTTTAAATAAAAGGTTAATCGCAAACAATTTAATGAATGTATCCGATTACCCTCTTCAGTCGCCTCGGTAGGTTAGTAGCCGTGTTGAGTTACGATACGTCTCCATGGTGTGTTGTTGATTCAAATGTTAATCGTTTATTTATAGGTTTGGTTCCAAAATAGGAGAGCTAAGTTTCGTCGAAATGAGCGAAGCATCTTATCTCAAAGGGGCAATGCAGGAACCAATCGACCAGGCCCGGAAACGGGCCAGGGCATTATGGCAGAACAGCCTGTATGCTCGCGGAATAACCTCGTCCCAGGTAAGTTTCGGAATGAAAAACAAAATTTAAAACAATTTTTGCCATAGAAAAAATATTTACTCTATAACTCTTATATGAATATGGCAAAACTTTAAAGGCTAATGAAATTAATAAAATAGACGATAGTACGGCCCAAAGAATTAAAAACTAAAGCAGTAAAACACATTTAGCTGTCTGAAAAATATTGGATCAAAAAACTTACGACTTGTCATGCGGTTTAACCTGTCCCTTTACGAAGGACTATTATACAGTCGGCTGTCATTGATTGGTTACTACTTGCTTGTTCATTTAGTCTTAATTAATCTGTAACAAAAGAATACATTAATTAGATTACCGTACATCCAATCACCATTGTTGCAGATTTCATACAATATCTTTGCTTTTATCCCTTCGCACCACTAATAAAGTAAGAACCGGTCCGAGTTTACTCGTCCAACTCAGTTCTCAATTAATTAAAAACCCCTTAAAACTTAATTGCATATTTCTGGAACGAACATACTAATACATTGTAACAGTAGTAACAATGACACATGGCACGTAATGTTTTGGAGCGTGAATTTTCCATAATTTCTCAAAAAAATAATTTTTTGCACAGAAGCAGACGTTTTCTTGGGAATGCAACATGTCCGTTTTTGCTACCCTATTCAAAACCTAAAACATACCTGAAGGTAGAAATCATCGATAGAAAGGTTCCGCAGATAAATTATTTTTTAGTAATTTTTCATGAAAATTGAGTTATTTTTATTTTTTTACCCCCAGAAGCAAAAGGGGCAAGCGACCCCCCGCATTTTGTTAATATTAATAACGACTACAATATATGTGAATTTAAAAGAAATTGTTGGAGCCGTTTTGGAGAAATAATTTTTTTAGACGTTTACTTGGAGTTTTTTGAAAATAAAACCCCCCCAAATTGGGTTAGCCCAAAATAAAAAAATGGACTCGAGGTATGATTCTTTTTGTACCCATATGCAAAATTTCATCAAAATCGGCCGAGTAGTTTGCCCGGAAATCGATGAACAGACGGACAGACATGCAGACAGAGCGACAGACAGACATTTCGTAAAAACCACTTTTTTGGGTTCCTGGTACCTCAAAACGTGTAAATCCGTTGAAATCTCAGAATCGAAAATTTCGACCATCACAAAGCTTTCCTTACACTAGGTATAAATTGGAAAGTAATAATAAATAATGAAGCATAATATGTTTTTTTCCTTGGACCATTCGTCTAAATTATATAGTATTATTCTTGGAATTATAGGCTATGTCATATTTCATTAATTGTGAAAGTGTTTTGTTTGTTTTCCAACGCTTGCTTTACACATTTCTGTTTTAAGTAACCCAGTCGGCGAGGGCGGGAGAGTGAGTCGGCGTATTAACTTGAGGCACCCTAAGGACAGACTCCTTCACCTCGGGGAGAAGGGGAGTTTACTCACATGGTTGCCCTCCTGATTATAGTGGACTCTGAACCACTTGGGGAACCTAGTAAAGTCACGCTATTAATTCGGAGGTAACCAGGACTCAACATGCACATAAACTGCCTAAGCACCTTATCATATCCCACCCTGCCTACGTTGTATAATGTTTGCTGCAGTTATGAACAGGCTCTGTTCTGGTGGATTTAACTCAGCATGGTCGTTGGCTTTCATCGTGAAAGTAGGCTAAGTTGCAAAATTAAATATTAATTTCCCAAATTTTATCAACACGTAGCCCATAATAATAATAATAATAATAATAATAATAATAATAATGCGTGTATTTATCAAAAAAACATAACAAATTGAACTGAACCGGTGCCACAAAGCCAAAAAGGCGCGTTGGGATCACCAAAATTTATTCAACATTTATTCGAACCAAGACAAGGGTCCGTCCACTTTTCCTTTCTCTAATTCCTCAGCGATTTATTTAACGACATGCCTGGCTGCGTTAGCAAGAGTAAGGGTGAGGAGAGAAAAGGGCTCAATGATTTATTAGTGGCCAATCTATGATACAGGAGTTCATACAGAGTCCCCTGTCAGGCATGGAGTATGGACAAACGCCTGGCGACTGAACTGGGCAGGGGAATTAAGGATTTTCTCGACCTTTATAATAAAAAAGGTACTCACTCCTATCCATAAGTAGATTGGACTATGCTTCATTGCGACGATACTTTAATATTAATTCATTGATTCGTTTCTCGACAAAAGCATCTTGCTGGGCCAGTTGTTCCGCTGTAGACACTGCAACAGAGTAACCTAACCAGTTAAGGCTGTATTTAAAGTCAGTGTGTTGAAGTGTTTTTTAGAAAGAAAGAAAGAAAGAAAGAAAGAAAGAAAGAAAGAAAGAAAGAAATATATTTATCATACCATACAAAATGAAATTAATTATACAACAAACCCACTAAGAAATTAACAATGTTCCTACTAAATATACAGTATATATGTATAAATTCCTCCGTGGGCACCTCAATCAAAACCTATGAAAGGTTTGTGTGATTGAAATTGTGATGTTTTAACATAAGAATTATCCTTTTACTTTTAGGGCGAGCGCGACCGAAATTACCGAGTTACCAGAATCCGGACGCGGTCGCCCTAAAAATTGTTTTCTTTTATTGTTATAAATAGAAATATTTTTATGTAACTTAAGTAATAATAATAAATTTTGAAAAGTTTCTAGAAAATTACAGGAGGATAAAGTGCAATTGGCTAATAGATTCGAATTGAGTTATTTTTTAATCCAGATTTTTATTAGTTTTATAAATTTATGTTTGTTATTTACATGGCATTTTAGGAAAAGAGGTAATAGGTTATATAATTTTGTTACTTTTTTTATTTTGTTACAGCCCTTGTTAATTTTGTTACAGCCCTTCATAGAAGGGACTGTAATACGGCCTTGTTGTTGTTTTTGTCAAATAAACTAAAAATGCCAGCCTTCTTGTTTTCATTAATTATTGTTTTAACTTTGTAAGTTGTATAAAGCTTTTCCACACTTTCTCTTTTGTTGTGTTTCAAATTCCTTTCCTTTGGCGGCTATTCTACCGACGTCGTTTTTCAATGTGAATGTGCATGACGTGGTAGCAGACATCATTAATAGGTCTCTACCATATTATAACTTAATTTATAATAGATAAGTTAATTATCTACATTATAGTCTCCTTAAAATATGGCAGAAACTTATTAATGATGTCTGCTACTGCGTCATGCACATTCACATTGAAAAACGACGTCGGTGGAATAGCCGCCTTTGGAAGAGTTGAGAAATCAACGCCAAAGTTTTCTTGCCATTCGATTTTTTGGGGTACCATCGGTTTCGTTTCCATTTGCAGTTATTCGAATAGCTATTTTTTTTGCATTTTCCGCAGTAAAGTTGGCTTTGTACCGACAAATAAACCTACCACGGAGGGGGGCCCGGGGAACTTGAGAAAATCAGTCTGAAATATTGGGGTTTTAAGCATTTTGAGTTATATAATTTTGTGAAATTCTTGGTCAATATGTAGATTTTTTTAAATGATATCTTTCATGCATAATAAGCATACCAAGAATTAATTTCCCTTTCGTCATTGTGGATGCTATGCATTCGCCTCCATAACGTCTTTGTCATCAGAAATCCTGGGGGAGGGGGGGGGGCTACAGGTACCCCTGGGAAGCCCCCCCCCCATACCCCCTATTTGCGCCAATGAACATACGGTCTAGAGGTATCTTGCTCAGTGCCTTGACTAGTTTCTGCGTGAGGCCATCAGAAATTTTGATTTCCTAACCAACTTTCAGGTTTCAAACGAGTATAAATACATAGTTTCAAATTTACCCCTTCACCCCTTAAACATGACTGGAACACAAAATTAGTATACGAAGACGCATTTCCAGCAATCCCATTTGAATTGCATAGGCGGGTTTAAAGCAATTTTTTGGGCAGATGTAGAAGGACTATCTTAAATTAAATTATAGCCATGTCTTCGCTTGAAATGTGACAATTTTCTTGAAATTATCACATCAACGCCTGGAGCACATTCCGAATTATGTCAGTATTACCAAACCCAAAGTAGTCGAATTTGACAATGGAACAGTGACACTAACGCAATCTTAAGGAAAAATATTAAACGAGATTTGTGACACAACATTCATAAATTTTGCGATATTTTCCTCGACATTTTTGTATAAATAACTCAATTTTTTTTTTTTTTTTTAAATGTGACACTTTTCTCGTGCATGAGCGATATTTTGATTTGATTATTTAGTGAACCAAATTCATAAATTAATTATCCATCAGTATAAGGTAGCTTATAGTGATGTGTAACTCAGGTACTAACGACTGGCACGGACCGACTCCAATCGAATTTTTATTAGATTGAAACCGGTCGGGTTTATGGTAGCCCTTTTTGCAATGGTGCAACCAGTCCGTACTTAATTCCTGGAAACGTGCGGAGTTACACATCACCAGTGGCCTACGTAGTAGGTTAGTGTTTGGATAAAAACAAACTTCAGAACTTGATCTAAAAGCATATCACTCACCAATTTCCGCATAAATTATTTTCAATTTCTCAGCATTTTCCGCCCATTTCTCTTCTATTTTTTTATCCGTTGCAATTAAAAATTTATCCAACAGCTCAGACCTGAAAAATAACAAATCACAATTTCTTGGTCGGTTTGCAACTAACAATTGTATAGTGTAACCTTAGTCATAACCAGCGGGATTATTATCACGTTTACTTTAAATTATATAAGACGTTAAATAGGAAACATGTCTTGGAAAATAACTTTTCTCGCACCTCTGCACCTAATCTAGTTGACATCTCAAAAGCGACCAAGGCCCTCCTTTCTGTCCTACTATAAAACAAATAAATAACTACTTTTGTTCTACTATATTACTAAGGCAACCTAGTGGAGTTAGCGCTGTAATCCCCTCTCTTAAACTCAATTAAATTAGGTAGGCCCGGGAGCACCTGCTTTACATGCCCTCCCAAGCACGACCTGAAAATGTAAAAGTGTGCCGTCAAGCCGACAACTCTACATGTCACTCTACAGCCACCGTTAATGCTACAAAATTGTTCAAGTGTAAGTGCCGCTGTGTAAAGCTGCTACACCCTACTGAGCTACACAGACAGATTAATTACTGGTACCTTTTCTTAAGAGTCTGCACTTCCTCATTGAGATTTTCCTTTTCTTTCTCCTTCAGTTGAAAAGCAGAAGTCTTCTTCTCTAGTTCGTCCACTTTCAACTTCAAGGTTTTCTCTTCCTGTAAGAAAGTTAAGCAGCTATTAAGGCCCAGTACACACGGACGATCGCAGCGTGGCAGGCGCGCTGGGAAATTCGTTATTGGAACAAATGGGTTGGAGCAAAACTCGAATCGTCCGTGTGTACCGGGCCTTATAGATAAAAAGTACGTCAGCCATTAAAGAATACGGTTTTCCTAACCTCAGCGATTGTTATATATCCAGGGGTCTCGTACTTTCTGTTTCAACAACCGCACAACATGCTTGCATTTAAGTCTTTTTGCGCACAACAATAGTCTAACCGCCATTGGATCATTTCTAAGGGCTTTACCTCAATACCGGTGCTTTGAATCTCCTCAATCTGAGCCTTAGTTCTGGCAGTGGCGTCTCGTATTTTCTGCTCCACCTCCACCGCCTCCTGCAACTGCCCCATGAGTCTATCAAAGACATGGACCCTCTCGAGTCGTCGCGTCTCCAATTCCTGGCAGTCAGCCACCAATCGCGTCTTTATCTCCTTCAGCTTGTCTACTTGCTTCTCCAGATCTTCCACAGCCTGGGACGACTCCAAGTTGACTCGCACACGAAGTCCGGTCAGCTCGGGCACTTGTTGTTCCAATTGGATGATATTTGTGTTGAATGCGTGGGAATTGTGCAGGATCTGCAACCGATACATATAAAATGATGGACATGCAGGTTATAGTTTTAGGGTCCACTTCCTGAAAGTAGATTGCAATGCAATATAAATGAATGGATAACGGTGCTGTTGCGCCAACAAGTAGCTGCTGGAAGAGCACGAAGGAGAGGAAGAGCATGGAAGAGATACAGAAACAGATTCAGGACGATTTCAGCAGAGGAAATGCTGGAGATGGACTGGGGGGAGTGGCTCATAAATCGCACTGGGAGACTGGAGTTGATTACAGATAATGGCCAATTCAAGTATAGGATAGAGTGGCTCATACCCTATTATCTGGCCTTGATTATCGATGACCATTGGCCATTGCTTGTGGACACACAGTGCGTCCTATTGGTACTTGCCATGCAGCAAACCGCAGTCCGACCAATCTGAAATTATTGTTCATCCAATATACTACTATGTGGTTGTGTGTGTATGGGTTAGTTGTAAGAGTGGGCCGAAAGGCATGATTGAAATTGCCAGTAACCTGCCAGACTTGTCAGACTTGCTGGTCTGACAGGATTTGGTAATTGTTTAAGGCGTTTATTGAGTTGCTGGTGAAAGCCGTAGTGCAGTGGATATCGATCCCCTTATTCACCTCTATCCGATCAGACGTAATTATTTATGTGGGAGTGGTTCGGAAGCTACTATAATCACGAGGTCCCCTCAATCATATCACAGCAGGTTCAAACTAGAAGTCTTGGCTCTATGGAAGTTCCATAGTCGAACCCATGGCCAAGCAGAAATCATGCGAACGACAGAGGTTGTGTTATGTATGAATCGAGAGTCCATTGACCCACTGAAGGGGGCAAGGTAGATAAAGAAAAAGGAAGATTATCAATGACCAAATTGTAAATACCTTGTCACGTTTGGCGGCGATTTCGCGCTCATATTTAGCAACCATCTTTTCAATATCTTCTGCTTCTTTCTCCATATATTCAATTTCTTTCAGAGCATAGTCACACTTCTTCTTTAACTCTGCAAACTCTCCGATGGACATGGCTTGCTTGTCAATTTTTCCCTTCAAGGCCACCATTTCCAGACGACACTTCTCAGCTTCCATTTCTTAAGCAAGTAAAAACCAAAGACCATACTGTCATATTTTAACGAAGGCGTTACAACCGAAACAAATTAGCACCTTAAAAACTGGTAACTAGGGGAGCATGGGTGAATCGGGGTCCCTAGGTCTATATTCATTAAAAAAAAGGCGTGTGCTTGTGACCCAATGAATTTTAGGTGGAAGAGGGCGTTAAGTAGCATTTTCAAACCCCCAAGATTTTATCTGCGCTTTCACAAACATTTGAATGATCCCGTAGAGACAGGCAGGCGGTTTCACTACGAAAAACTGCCGAATCAAAAGTTATTATTTAACAAAGGGTTAGTTGGACTTACTGATCACTGCCTGTTGCGAGGGCCGCGGTCGAGTGGCTTGCATTTCATTCGGGAGAACGGTTCAAATCTTCAAGGGGATCGGATTTACTCAATAATTCAGAGTAGAATCCAAGAGCAGAGTCAATCTTCCAGAAACCATGAGTTCTTATCAGGACTAAGCCATCTCTCCTTCTCAGGGCTAAGCCTGATGATGGGAGTAGCACCCACTCCCGAAACTTCACCACTTTCCCCTGACAATGGACTCACCCTAATTGTTATTGATTTGAAACACGCGTTTAAAATTTTGTAGTATTTAAATTTATTTGTATAATCTATTATCACAAGCAATTACCGTAAGTCCTTAAAATTATAATAACCAAAATGAATAAGAAATAAAAAAAAAATGCGGCACTAGAATAGAGTTCTGTCACTTTCTTTAAAACCGTGCCACGAACGTCTGACTACTACCACGTTGTTTACGCCCGAGGTCCACTCACGATTGTGTGTTAACTTGGATAGCACACCTAACTCGATAACACGAACACTGTAAAGACCCCTAATGTAAGTCCAACCAACTCTTTGTTAAATAATATTACACCGTTGCCACTATACTTTACCAATAGAGCGTAAATGATCAACTTACTGAGAGTGACAATATTTCTCTCCCGCTTGGCGGCCTCAGTCTTGACCGCCTCAATTGCATCTTTCTTCCGCTCCATCTCTTCAGTCGCCTTCCCTGCCTGCGACTCAGCCACCGTCAACCGCTGTTCCAGTTCATCTATCGCGTCCTTTTCAGCTTGCCATTGCGGGTCATTCACTTGGGCAAACAACTAAAATATAATGTGACAATACAATAGAATGTAGGGCCAATCAGAGGGAGAAAAGCCTTACAAGTGCACAAAATCAAATATCTCATCGCATCCCTTAGCAGAAATGCACCTCTACATTTTGATGCATGATATGTGCCCGTATATTGGCCACAATGCTTCACCTCCTACTTCCAGCCCTACATATGGACACAACATACCTGCCTATTCTCAAGTTCCAACTTTTCAATCTCCTTGTCAGTGATGCCCAACGCCTCTTCTTCCATTTTTAACTGCTGTCGACAAATTTCCGAAAACGAATAGGCTTCCCCACTGCCACGTACATTGTGCGCGTGTAAACACGCCTTGAAATACTGTACGATATTGTGCTGGTTCACATCGCCTTCCGCACTTTCGCTGATTTGTAACTCAGCATCATACGCATCGCTAGCTATCAGCAGAGACACTAGCCACGATAGCAGGCCGAGAACTTGGGGCCAGTAGTTCGGAACGTTTACTGAAACAGAGAGGGTGTTAAGGCCAAGCCGGAGAGTTGTGACCTTGAGCGTTAAATACATAGAAATATAATAGAACTGGAGCGGCGGGAGCCATAATATGCCTTACGAGGCACCCGTTAACCATAAGCTAACTATCAGAGATAAGCACCAACGCAAAAGTCTTACACATTGCAGCATAGCAAAGCGGATACCTGGACTCGGTCAAAAACTCTGTACTTAGCTCGTGCAGGCTACACTAGCAGCCATATTGATACCGGTCTACAGCCACGAGATGGTTGAATATCCATTTTATAAACAAAGCCCCGCGTCATGTACCTGTTCCGTATTTGACTTGTATTATTTCAAATAATTGCAGTTTTACCCATTTCTGGCACTTTACTGTCAAATTAAGTGTTGAGCTTCTGACTGAAGTGCATTTCATTACAAAAGTTGGAGGTTGTTCGCCCTGTGGGGCACGTAAAAATGTTCTAAAAGGTATGTTTTTAATTGCTTCATGTACAAATTTTAGACCTAATGTAATTGTAATTTTTGGTTCAGTCAATAGTGTAAGCATGTCTACGCGTATACTATACCCTTCTATCGATTTTTACTACACCCCTGCGGTTTAAAACATATATTACGAACCCCCTGCAAAGACATTTCCAGGCCAGTCACGTGACCCCCTCCGGTTTGGCCTTAAAACAATCCAGCTATAAAACAGAATCAGTGCATTTGAAATGTGGAGGTACAGACGAATGCTGCGCATATTTAAGGCGCTTATTCCACCTACGCCAATAGTGCATAGTAAATGTGGTATTGACGTGGTAGCAGACATTTTAGACTATCTTTAATGTCTGCTACCACGTCAATACCACATGTACTATGCACTATTGACGTAGGTTGAATAAGCGCCTAAGTAAACTGACTGATGCTGGGCCTGTTGTAACTGTGGAAACGGGTTACCCTATGGCAGTGGCTCCCAAAGGTTTTTGGAGGCGGTGCCCTTTTTTACAGGGGTTTAATAGGCGGTGCCCAGCATGCCCTGAACTTATAGCTAATGCATATTCAGTATTGCACATGTAGGCCTACAAAAGAACATATTCTACCTACCCTAACAAAATTCAACTTCCCAAATATATAGGCTACATAAAATAAATACCTTTTGGCGGGAAAATAAAATTGTTTCAATTATAAGAAATTTTTTTTATAGTTTTAAATTATCGTTTATTTATGTTTTACATAGTTTAAATCCCCCTTAGGGCACCGCGGTGCACAGTTTGGGAACCACTGCCCTATGGAATAGTATATTATGTAATACCGCTACTACGATTTACCGGTTTGAAGCCAGCCTTTTGTGACAGAGGCAGGATATTCCAAATGCTTCATCCAAACCGGAAGTTCCTTCTCGTAATTATTACGGCTAAATTGAACCAGAGTGTCCTTATGGTATATTCCCAGTCTCTCAAACAAATGATTCACCATGTCGATGAACATTTTGATCTCCATTGGTCGGATATTTGAGTTCTTCAGTATGGTCGGCTGGTTGTCTTGAAAATATACTAACACCTGCAACAGATATCAATAAGTTTTAACGGGTCGAACGAC
This sequence comes from Psococerastis gibbosa, assembly GCA_963971405.1. Taxonomy (NCBI): domain Eukaryota; kingdom Metazoa; phylum Arthropoda; class Insecta; order Psocodea; family Psocidae; genus Psococerastis; species Psococerastis gibbosa. The sequence continues at coordinate 30,004,366 of OZ020484.1, forward strand.
TTAGTTTCTCAGTAACACTACGTCCCATGTCAACATGGCTATTAATTGCTGGTCGGACATTTAATCATGACTACATTAAAAGAGGAGGCTACTGGCAACAGTAACTACAGCTTACACTTTTTCTTTCTATCTTTATTTTTCATGTGGACATGTAGACGAACTACTTTAAATACAAAATATTGGCTCAGTTAAAAAAATAATAACAAACTGTTTTTTTCGGTAACTAACGTACTTCTTTGCTTACTTGCAAATGAACAAATAGTGTTTTCAGTAAATGTCTTTTAGTAAATGAACTTTGGGTTTATATTTAATATTTGGAAAATTTAAAATAAAAGTTGATTATGTTTTTTTGTAAAATACATTTGAAAATCTTTTCTTTTTCTGTCTGAGGTGACATCTTGTATCCAAACTCGCCCAGACACAAACCACTAAGGAAGTTTTGTGAAAAAAAAAAAAAAAAAAAAAAATAGTGGTACAGAATCCGACTTTCGCTCGAAAGGTTGTTCGAGACCCACACGACTGCCGAGTGGGGGAAGGGACTTGCGTGAATGGTGTGATTAGTGATTAGCTAGCATGCCTGGCAGAAGAACAAACTCTATAGAATCATTTCAGATTCTTACTACATGCCACTTAATTTGACAAAAAAAAAAAAAATTGTCTCACTAAACTAACATACCATATTGGTCGCCTCTCTTTGAAAATCCTTATCGTTCAGGTTTCGTGCATCTTTGTGTGGAACTTGAAACTTTTTATTGCTGCTTGCGGAAAATAGTGGGGTCATAGATATGTTGTTGATTGGCGTGAAATTGGCCACAGCATTGGGCCGAGGTGTGGAAGCTACATGAGGCATTCCCAGGTTACTACGACTTCTGACCATATGAGGCATATCTTGGCCTGGCGCTGAAGACTGTGAGGAGCTTCGGACGGGTATTCTAGAATTAGGCTCCAAGTTGCGACTGTGATGACTTCCCGGCCTAGAAGCAAATGAAAGGGCGAGTAAAAAAAATTGCGTATCATATGAAATTTGTCGCTGCACCTTTAACCATGATTTTTATTGGCATAGGTGATCCATGACGATACTGTAGCTATGTACATCATAGTTATGGTGCGGTCGACTCGGAATCCGCCAATTACCAGTGGCAGACTTAATCGACTTTATTGGAGCCGACCTTGTGTTTGAACCGATGTTACATTAAATAAATTTAACTGGAATAAATTTCTATTTCAGGGGCATCGGATTACAGCAACTACGCGTCAACATGGAAGCATCCACAGGATAGTCCGACCGCAAGCATTCCACAATACGCAGTTTTGGGATCATCCATGTCTTCCTGCTCTTTCCTAACAGGTATAATGACATAATCTCCAATTTTTGATAATATTACGGCTACGTAATGCAGTACCTCGAACATGTTCGAGATGTAAACATTGCGTAAAAGGTTTGCCAGCTTCCAGCAGTCAGCGGTAGCATGCCAGTAACCACCCCGAGCGTTCATCAACTCCCGGCAAAGCGAATCTTAATCACTTCTCACTGGTGCTATTAAACAGGAATTGGCAATTTTGAGCGAGCTACAACAGTCAGTCTCCTGTAAAACTCATTGTTAAAAAATTACTTAGTACAGTTTTACGTAATAAATTATTAAAAAACGCACAACCGGTTTCGGCTCACGCCATCGTCAAGTGCAATAATTCCAAAACAGACGAAACAAAACGGTATGCAAGCTAAAACAAAACAAAACGCATTGTCAAGATACACACAGCATCGCATAAAGTAAACAATTTTAAATTGAACAATTTAACATTAACCAATGGTAGCGCTAACAAGGGAGAACTACTTAAAAGGTTATGTCATTAAGTAACGTTTTTTTTAACCATAGCTTTCCTAATCTCAATGGTTTCTAAATTATCAAGAAGTTTCCCCTTGTTGGCTACATGTAAGATCTTAAAATTATCGAAGTCACAGGCATGGCTATGGGTGTTTATATGTTGGGCAAAGGCGGACTGAGTGTCGGGTTTTCCTAACCCACGTCTATGCTCCGCTATTCTTTCTTTAAAACCTCTCCCAGTTTGTCCAATATATAAGCTACCACAATCATTACAGTCTAGTTGATAAACGCCTGATTTCCTCCCTTTCTCCAGTTTAGGCTCACAATTAATCAGTTGCTTACCCAACGAGTCCATAGAATAAAATGACACATTTTTGTCGACCCTATCTCCAATCCATGAGGCCAACTCCAAACTAATCCTACCCAGATATGTTAACTTAACGTACCCTTTATTTGGTTCAGAAGTCTGGCTCGCTCCATAGATTAAAGAGAGGGTCAACTTATTCCTGTGTTTCATTATAATTTCCTTAACTAGAATCGTATAATATCCATTATTACCAGCAATTTCCATAATTATTGAAAGTTCTTTGTTAAAATTTACAACCGTCAACGGTACGTGTAAGAGTCTATGGATCATGGAGTGTATGGCCGCATGTTTATGTTGTGGTGGGTTAAACGAATCCTCTGGTATAATACTGTCTGTATGAGTGGGTTTCCTACAAATATTGTAACTTATTATTATCCTCCCATGTTATAGTTAGATCCAAGAAATTAATCGACCGATTCAACTCTATCTCCCTTGTAAATTTAATCTTCAGGTGCAAGTTATTAAAATGCTCTAAAAATTTGTCTAATTGGCTGACCGCCAATTAGACAAAAACCTCGAAAAATATTTCATATACGAACGACCTCGAAGTTAAATTTTTTAACTCGCGCCATAATCTATTAAGTAATATCCTGGCCTATTTCAGGTACAGGGTCTGTATAATAAGTAACCGGACTGACCTCAGGAAATTTGTTATTGGCAAAATAAGTACAATTTTTCTTTAGAAATCTTCAAAGTAGTCCCCATTGGAGCCGATAACACGCTGATACCGGATTTTCCAATCCTCGAACGATCCCTGGAAGTCGGCAACCTCGATGCTGTCTAGAGCCCTCGTCGTAGCACGTTGAGCGTTTTCCAGAGTCCCGAACCGCGTCCCCTTAAGGTGTCTCTTGATCTTGGGGAACAGAAAGAAGTTCGCTGGTGCCATATCCGGGCTGTAAGGAGGCTGTGGCAACGTTGCCCTCGACTGACTGGCCAACTGCTCGGTGACGAGCAGGCAGGTGTGCGACGGAGCATTGTCGTGATGGTGGATCCACGAATCGGCAATGTTGTGAACGGTCATCTTATCAATTCCGACCTCATCTGCGATAGCCCGAATGCTCAGACGACGATCACTGTTCAACACATCACGCACTTTTTGCACATTTGTGTCCGTGTGACTCGTTGATGGAGGACCGACGCGCTGTTTGTCATGGACGTCATCGCGGCCCTCCCGGAAATTTCTGTGCCACTGAAACACTTGAGTTCTGGACAGAGCATCCTCACCGTAAGCCTCTTGGATCATTTGAAGAGTTTCCGTGGCCGTTTTCTTGAGTTTGACACAAAATTTGATGCTAACACGTTGCCCGATCGTACGCTCCATTTTCACTCCGACGACGTAACTGAACACGCACTCCGCTCTCGCTCAATGCTATCTCTCCAATCGCTGGGAGGCAATTTCTGCAGCCCGGTCCCCTTTCCCTAGACCCCCACCACCACTACAGCACCAGATACCGGTTAGCAGACGCTTCGACAGCGCGGGGCAGGCTCAGTCCGGTTACTTAATAAACAGACCCTGTATATAGATGATATTTTTCATTTAGCTTGCATACCGTTTTGTTTTGTCTGTTTTTCAATTGCACTTGACGATGGCGATTTATTACATAAAACTGTACTAAGTAATTTTTTGTCGAAATTTTCGATTCCGAGATTTCAACGGATTTACACGCTTTGAGGTCCCAGGAACCCAAAAAAGTGGTTTTTACGAAATGTCTGTCTGTCTGTGCGTCGATTTCCGGGCAAACTACTCGGTCGATATTGATGAAATTCGGCAAGTAGGTTCACAAAAATCATACCTTGGAACAATTTTTTTTATTTTATTTGGGGCTAACTTAATTTGGGGGGGGGGGGGGGGTTATTCTCAAAAAACTCCAAAAAAAACGTCTAAAAAAATTATTTCTCAAAAACAGCTCCAACGATTTCTTTTAAATTCACGTATATTGTCGCTTGCCCCTAGATAGGTTGCTTCTGGGGGTAAAAAAATAAAAATAACTAAATTTCAAAGAAAAATGACTAAAAAATAATTTTTCTGCGAAACCTTTCTATCGATGGTTTCTACCTTCAGGCATGTTTTAGGTGTTAAATTGAGTAACGAAACCGGACAAGTTGCTTTCCCAGAAGAGTATTTGGTTTTGTAAAAAAAAATGTTTTTTTTGAAAAAAATGATAGAAAATTCACGCTCAAATGCATTGCGTGGCCTGCCAGTATTGCTGTGTGGTAATGTGTTGGTCTGACCTATCTAGAATTTACCTCACCTCCAGTGACGTCAGGTGGACAACCCCCCCCCCCCCCCCCCCCGAGATATCGGAAATTTAACCATAGGAAAATTATTTACCATGAAATTACTCATTTTCTCTGTCTACTAATTTTGATAAATTGGAAAGCATGTTCGAGTAAACGAGTAAACGAGTAAAAATGAGTGACAGCAAGTTTTACAAAGTTACTAAGGAGACTATTATGTTTACTTCTGTAAAACAGCTGGCCACAACCTACTGGCAGACCATCTTCACAGAATCGGCCGTACCTTCCATGGACGCTTACCCTTTGATGGGATGCCCAGGGTTAACGTTCAACGATTCGGTGGCAAGGCGTGCTTGTACTTTTGTACTTGTGCGAGTCTCGACACACCATGCGATGGGAGACGTGTGGCAACTCAACAAAGGTATTCAGTTACTACAAGTGAAGCGACAGCAGAGGTCAATCATTGATGTGTTTGTATGCAATTAACCTTTCATTAAAGAAATTAAAAAACAGGGAAGGCGAATCATGAGCGTAACTGCAATAATGGCAGAAATGTCAAGAGCTGCCGTTGGTTAGTAAGGAAGGTAAACGGTGAATTTGTCATTTCAGGGGTAACTCCACCATACAACGCCAGCAACTTTCCTTCCATGTCGACTCCAGCAAACTACAATGTAACTTCCAGCATTGCCAACCTCCGGTTTCGCGCACACGAATACAGTTTGCATAGTTCACAACTTTAAGACGTGTACATAATAAGTATATAAATATAATAAATGTACAAAATAGCTGTTAAAAAAAATTAACAATTTAACGAAATAATTAAATACCCATTTCTTAAACTGTGACTGATTCCATGTCTTATAATTACTTATCTAATTATAAATTGCAAGCAATTTTTGTGCTCATGATCATTCAATATACCTTTGCATTGAAAACAGCCAAAATCTCTCTTCTGATCTATTTTTTTTTTTTTTTTTTTTAATAATAAGTGCCCATTCTACATCTAATGTTTAAGAGACAGCATCAGACCTGTTCAGTTGTCTCTCCTTAGAACTGAGAGAATGTTTCTATTATACGTTTAGTTTATTGCTTTCCAATTTATACGTAGTATAAGGAAAGCTTTGTGATGGTCGAAATTTTCGATTCTGAGATTTCAACGGATTTACACGTTTTGAGGTCCCAGGAACCCAAAAAAGTGATTTTTACGAAATGTCTGTCTGTCGCTCTGACTGTATGTCTGTCTGTCTGTGCGTCGATTTCCCGGCAAACTACTCGGTCGATTTTGATGAAATTTTGCATGTAGGTTTACAAAAATCATACCTCGGGACATTTTTTTTATTTGGGGCTAACTTAATTTGGGGGGGTTTTATTCTAAAAAAAACTCCAAAAAACGTATAAAAAAATTATTTCTCAAAAACGGTTCCAACGATTTCTTTTAAATTCACATATATTGTAGTCGTTATTAATGTTAACGAAATGCGGGGGGTCGCTTGCCCCTTGATAGGTTGCTTCTGGGGGTAAAAAAATAAAAATAACTAAATTTCAAAGAAAAATGACTAAAAAATAATTTTTCTGCGAAACCTTTCTATCGATGGTTTCTACCTTCAGGCATGTTTTAGGTGTTAAATTGAGTAACGAAACCGGACAAGTTGCTTTCCCAGAAGAGTATTTGGTTTTGTAAAAAAAAATGTTTTTTTTTGAAAAAAATGATAGAAAATTCACGCTCAAATGCATTGCGTGGCCTGCCAGTATTGCTGTGTGGTAATGTGTTGGTCTGACCTATCTAGAATTTACCCCACCTCGTGACGTCAGGTGGACAACCCCCCCCCCCCCGAGATATCGGAAATTTAACCATAGGAAAATTATTTACCATGAAATTACTCATTTTCTCTATCTACTAATTTTGATAAATTGGAAAGCATGTTCGAGTAAACTCGGACCGGCTCTTTAGCTTAGGGTAAGTTAGTGTAACTGGAGACCAAAAACATAAGGCTGACAATTTGTGGTTTGTTAAGGAAAGGCTGTAGTTACAAGAGAGACCCGTTGGAAGCTTACGGTATTTTCGACTGGTCGACTGTTTGCTAATAAAAGGCCGTAGGCACTCACTGCGCAGCCTAATTCGCTCTCCCTCCTAGTACCGTGTGAGTAGCATAAGGGGATCACATTGGTCTTGGTCAATCAATTGTGCTCCACCGGGTCGGTGGAACAACAATTAGCTAAGTAATAATACTTTTTGGCCCATGTTTTAATTTTATATGTTACTTGGGACATTAGATTCAGACAAGACAGAAGCCTGCCTAATACCAGACAGAATAAGTCAATGGTATGCTTATGCACTGCAAGTTATAACATCTAAGTGATGTGTGATCCCATTTACCAGCCTCAAATTTCTGTATACGGTACACCTCGCGGAAACAGTAAATATAATAACTATGATATTTTGAAAGGTTCAATCTATGCATCAAAATCCTCGGTGGAGTGGTTGCCGATTGGGCTCTACGGACACTGGGATACTGTCAGACACATGCCAACCAATCACAGGTATCGAGCTAATTATGATAGTAAAAACGTTTGCTAATACCTGTAGCCAGGATTATTATAGTTTGAATACCAAGGTATTGAAGGGCATTATTGATGAAATAGCGGAACCACTAGCTGCAGCCATAAACGGTTGTCTTACTCGAGGTATTTTCCCACAGGCACTTAAAACATCTAGGACGGTACTTGTCTATAAAAAGGGTAGTGCATCTGTACTAGCGAATTATAGACCTATAACTATCGTACCCGCGCTTAGTAAACGAATGGAAAAGGTAATCTGTAACCAACTGATTGCATACTTGGAGAACAATGAATTATTGTCTAATGCTCAACACGGTTTTCGAAGTGGGAGGATCAACTTGTACTGCTATCTTGTCTCTTATGGACGCTATCAAAAAGGCATTTGAGGATAAAGAATCCATAGCACTTTGTGACCTCAGTAAAGCCTTTGATTGTGTTTCCCACGATATTCTGCTGGGCAAATTGCGCAAATACGGAATGGGTGGTGCTGCATTAAATACCCTGCACTCGTACCTACAGGACCGACAGCAGGTAGTCACTATCAATGGTGCAACGTCCGAGGCCAAGCTCGTTAGGCACGGTGTCCCCCAAGGATCAATTATTGGCCATTGCTGTTTCTAGTAATGATAAATGACCTTGAGCTTGATGGTAATACACTGTTATTTGCAGATGATACAACGTTGCGCTCCCGGGGTAGCCCGGAGATGGCGATGAGTGACTCAGTCTTGCTTTTACTTGAGGCGACAGTGTGGTTTGTCAATAACAGATTTAAAATTAACAATGATAAGACACAGAGAATTATCTGTTCCTTGTCTAGTAGTGCTAGTGTACATCAAACTGGTGCAGTTAAGCTGTTGGGCTTTATGATTGACTCCAAACTATCCTAATACTAATAGCATATGTAGTAAACTCGCTAAAGTTGCTTTCCTGCTACGTAAACTTGGTAGACTGGTGCCGGAGCAGTATCTTTTGATGGCATACCATGGTCTGCTTCATACCCATATAAATTATGGTATACTAGCATGGGGGTACTCTGCAGGAGTAAGCAAGGTACTCTTACTACAAATCGAGCTATCCGCATTGTCACAAAAAGTTCGATCTTGCTCACTGGAGACCCCTTTTTAAAGCCGCTAGAGTCCTCACTGTTGTATGTCTATAATTGTGTCATGGCCGTAAATATGAATCCTGGATTGCCAGCTCGGAGTACAGTAGTACAGTGCACTCTTATAATACGCGATCGGCGAAAGTGTTTGATATGCCTAGGCGTCGCCTAAACAAGTCGAGGGATTCTTATCCGATACTTGCACACCGGCTTTACAATAAGCTACCATTTTTAGTAAGTCAGTTGGATCCAGCTTGTTTCAGAACATACATTATGAGCAGACTTATTGACGCCTCACTATATAATTTGGATGAGTACGACCCCAGGAGCTGATTTTTTTTTAAAGATTAATCGCATACAAACAATTATCGGCTTCGATGGCAAGGTGGTAGCATGCTTGTACTTGTGCGAGTCTCTACGCGCCATACGATCGGAGACGTGTCGTAACTCAGCACAAGTATTAATTTACTCATTGAGGCGACTGAAGAGGTCAATCGGACACATTCATGAAATTGTTTGAAGTAGTAGTAGTGTTTGGAGAAATAGCAAGAATGCTAATAAAAAAACAACCACTTTCACTATTAAGTCATCCACTTATCGAGTAAACCACTTCGCACATCCACTTGTAAATGTTTTTTTAAATTTTAACAAGGATGAAGCCAATTTGATATCCCTTCGAAGAGAATTATATTTGGATAGACCGTCTTGGAATATGCTCTTCCTTAAAAATTCCGACGTCTGCAGCACCAACACACCATCGCCAACATTTCTAGTAGAATAAGTGTGAATTTCACCAAATGTAGTTATTCTTGAGCGTAGGTACTCGGGTGGTAACTGGTTCATAATTTTAAAAATGAAAACCATCGTACCAATAAAAACTTGTTCACGTGCGGTAAACATAGCAAGTTCTCGAAGCATCCAAGCAACAGACGTCCGATACAATGGAACATTTAATATATTTCTAAGCCCCACAGTAATTGCCACTTGAATATTTCTTATTGACTCGGAGGAGGCATAATTGAACAAAGTACTGCAATAGTTAACATGAATGCGATTAACTTAAAAAAAATTAATTAATGTATCCGATTGACCTCTATAGGTTAACACCCGTGTTGAGTTACGACACGTCTCCGATCGCATGGCTTGTAAAGACTCGCACAAGTGCAAGCACGTTACCACCTGGCCATCGCAGTCAATATTTAAGTACCCTCTCGGGTGGCTATTTTTGTTTGACACGGTCGATCCGGCTCTGGCTGGTCAGGGACTCTAATTTTTGTATTTGGACAAAACTTACTGTTTGACATTGTCTTGGTGCGAAGGTCGGCCCCCAATCCTTAGGCTTGAAGACCGCCTGTTCCATCCTATGTGACTCATTGTTTCGCTTTTGATATTATTTCTTATGTCTTTAGTAACGTTACAATAATTATAATTTAATATGACAGTTTAAACTTTAAAATCTTGTATGTTTTCGTATTTATTATTTGTTTACAAAAATTAGCGCGTAAGTAGTTTGCTGCTGTCAGGCAAGTGGGGGTTATGTTATTTGCTGTAAATCATGTTGAATGTTGACATCTCGAACTTCGAGACTCGATAGTTTGAGAACGGCCATGACAAAATGTCGATTCCTACACAATCTTCCCCGTCTATTTATGACCAAATTAATACCTTATCAGCTAGAATTCAGGAGAAAACTAGGTACCAACAGCAAGGAGATGATGCTCGCCGCCAAAGGAATAACTTAACTCTTGATTCCCCTCGCCCGGGATCAAGGCCAAACCGACGTAAGTACCCACTGTTCAACCTTCAGTTTCTTTGAAAATCATCCACTTTTGTCTGTTTTTAAGTCTTTTAAATGTTAATATTTATTTGAATATAGGAACTGTAAGGCCGTGATTCTGGCCTCGCTTAGGGTGCCATGAGATAATCTCCATTCCTGTATGTAACATTGTACACAACAAGTTGAAAAATGCCTTCATTATTTCTATCGATTTTAGTGATTCCAGTGACACCCGGAACATCTTCTAGACCAAACCCTCGACCAATAGATTTACCAGTCTCAAGTTACCATCCACAACGGTCAAATGGTGAAATAGACAGAAAGATGGATGCTATAATGAAATTGACTGGTAATTTAAAAATTAACAATAAGGTAAGTTCTGTTTACTAACAGTTCAGCAATAACTGCATTATGAGCAAGAAATCGCAAAGCTTGAAGTTCCAAAAACCAGTTCATAAGCTATGAAAGATAAATAAACAGATACAAATTGACACTAAATAGTGAAAGTTCACATCATCTAATGATGTCACCAAATTTGGTTAAGAAGCCCATTGGCGAAGAATAGTTAAAACCCATGTAATGTCAATTTTTTAAATTGATAGATCCACAGATTTATATAGCCAGGGCTACAGGTTCCGAAGGGAATGCCCTAGATGTTGTAGGACGGACATAACTGTTCAGGAGCCTGTGACGAACCCGCTTGCTGGGAACTACTCTAAATTTATTGTAAATGCAGAATTCCGTGGTGCTACCTTTGAGGGAGTGGTACATTATCTTCAGGTGTGGCACCTCTCCCGGTTAACGAGCATTTTTAATGGAATGCAAATAAAACATTACTTGCTTAAAATGGAAATTGCCTTATAATATCATTTGTTTTAAACATCTCATTAAAAAAAAAAAAAAAAATATCTCCTTTCGTACTACTGTACTACTAACCTATTTTTTAAATGATTTTGAACATTTCATGTGATGCGTGGGGTAATGGGCAGCATTATTACTTGAAATTTAATCCCAATAAAATATTTATTGTTGATAACAGTATTTTGTTTTTTATATTTTAGGAATATAAGTCAAATATTAATGACTTGAAAGATATTGAAGCATTAGGAAGTGGAACATGCGGTCTAGTCGTTAAAATGCTTCATGTCCCAAGTAATACTGTGATAGCAGTCAAGGTAAGCTTAATATTTCTACTCCCAACTTATTTTAATTCACTCTGATGTAACTAATTCTATTGCACAGGAGTCATCATCATCAATAATCAGCTCCGTTTGCCCGGGTTTGGACCTCCTCCACTGCGTCTTTACTTCTAATTTTTCAACACTTCCTCTGGTACCGATACATTACTCCTTGACGCTATGGCCCGTAAAGGGTCTTGGCCTGCCCTGCCACATCCTCAGCCTGCGTGATCCTGCGCTCTCCTTTGCGGCTTTGCCAGTCATCGGCGCCAAGGCTCGCCAGATCCACCTCAGCATCGTCTAGCCATTGCATTCGTGGTCGTCCCACTCGTCTTCTGCCTTGGCGGCACCTTGTGTAGGGCTGCTCTTGTTGCCTTATGGCTGGCATTGGTTCCACGTGATGCGGGCTCCCTTGATTTCGGTTTCTATCATAGGTTCTCGGTAAGTCCCTGGTACCGGGTCCACTCTTTTGAGATCGGCCTCAATCTGGTTTTTGTATCTCTTCCTTTGTCTTCATCTTCTTTGTGTTCCCTTTATATCCTCCTCCAGCCATTTCCCTTGCGCATCTGCTGATATCCATTATTATTATAATTAGTTTTAGTTCGCTGACGTAGGCCTTAGCCCACTTAATAGCTCGAACAACTACACTGTAGTTAATAGTGTACTGGTGCTTTCGCACATAACATTTATAAATTAATTGGAACTCTCCTCCCAAGTCCAAGGAAGTGCTACTCCGAGCAGAGCTACGTCCTTAAATGTTTTTATTCATTCTTTTTACGTCCCTAACCACTGCAGTATCCTCGCTTTCTTCCCCACCAATGGTTCTTCCACCTCGAACTCTGTTATCAGCACTTCATTTCTAATTTCATCCCTTCATGTCCTCTGATGGGCTCAGGAGTGGCAATTCAATGTAACTTTCAAGTAAACTGTCTGGTGAGGAGAGAACATTGAATGATAGCTAAATTGGAACCCGGATCTCCGTCTGTCCGGGGAGGAGAGCTGACCACTAAACCAATCTCGTTCCCTCGCAAGGATTCGGTAGGTCTTGTACTACCCATGACATTGCCCGTCTTAGTGGCGTGATTATCGGAATTACCGAAGTCTACGTACTATTAAATTACGATTGTCGTTTTTTTTAGCAAATGAGGCGGTCAGGAAATGCTGAAGAAAACAAGAGAATAATTATGGACTTGGAAGTTGTTCTGAAATCACACTGCCCTTACATAGTCGAATGTCTCGGTTGTTTCATAACAGAATCCGACGTTTGGATTTGTATGGAACTAATGTCTACATGTTTTGATAAATTGCTCAAGACATACCACATTAGGATACCGGAAGACATTTTAGCGAAAGTCACATACGCCGTGAGTATTTATTTTTTGGTATGATACAAATTAATGCAGATAATTAACTAAAACTCGAGTTCATTGTTGCCGTACTTTTACACTGGTCGATATGATATGATAGATTGTGTATTTGTGATATTTTGTTTTGGCACATCTGTGGTGAGCGGAAGGTCTCTACGTATCATCTACTTAACCAGACCAGCGCTGGAGTTCGCGTGGATGTCTAGTCGGCGATATCTCCGCTTAGCAAAATATTCTACAAAAGTCTTTAATAAAGTCAATATCACAATATAAATCATGTCTAAGAGTGCCTGAGATAATTATAATAGGGTCTTAAAAGGAACTTCAGCTTTGTAACAATTTCTTCTCTATTTCAGACCGTTAAAGCTCTGGACTATCTAAAAGAAGAGCACGGCGTGATTCACAGGGATGTAAAACCATCAAATATACTGCTAGATGAGAAAGGGAATGTCAAACTCTGCGATTTTGGTATTTCTGGACGTCTTGTGGACTCCAAAGCTCAGACTGCAAGCGCTGGTTGCGCAGCATATTTAGCTGTAAGTTGGCATAGTATTTCATAGCTTTACGTAGAGCCTCAATGTATAGAATTACCTTATTTATACGCCCCCAGTCCGTTAAAAAAAAATCCAATTTAACAGGAAATATTGAAAAAATGTTCGAGGTCATAAAAATGTGATTCAATTTAATTTTTTAACAATTTCATCAACAAAAATGTAAGGCGCCTTAGTTGTAGACTACTATTTTATACATTTTATTAGCCTATAAAGAGTTCTTAATTTTTGTTATTTTTCCTTAACACATGTTTAAATTTTTATGTCACCAAAAATTAAATGTATAAATTTGTATAATAGTCGCAAATTATTGGTAACTTTCGTAGTAAATTCATAAACAATTAAAATGTGACCCGTATGACCTCTACATTTAGACTCAAGAGGCAAAATCGCCGAACGACATGGCATTGGGTTTACTGGGGTTGCGATTACACATTGTTAATCGTAGGTTTTTATGTAATATTTTTATTACGTTACACTGATTGTAATAATGAATCGTAGCTTTCATACTCTTACTTGAAAAATGTGTAAAGACACATGACTTTTATTTCATAATTTAGAATAATCATTATTCACCAAAAATCGTAACAACGGCACAACAAATTCAACATCGCTGAAAAGTCCTAAGGGTTGTTGCATGGCCCTTAAGACCCGGTACACACGGACGCAGTCGCGATTTGCCGACGCCTTTTCCATTGTAGTCATAGGGCTCGCAGAAGATTTCTTGACGATTTCGGAAGCTGGCGTGAAACCGACCACACGAATGTGCACGGGTTTCCCCTAGACACGCCAGAAATCGTAGAAATCTTATGTGGGTTTGCACCAACCATTCATCAAGTCCTATTCCTACAATGATAAAATACGTCCTGGCCTAAAAGTTAAACGATGCTTTTGTTCTTCCCACAGCCTGAAAGAATAGCTCCTACCAATCCAAATAAGCCTGACTATGATATCCGCGCAGACGTTTGGAGTTTAGGGATCACACTGGTTGAGCTCGCAACCGGTGTTTTTCCTTACCGGCACTGTGTGTCGGACTTTGAAGTGCTTGCGAAAGTAGTCGAGGGAGATCCGCCCACGTTACCGGCCGATCAGGAGTTTTCCCGAGATTTCCGAAATTTTGTCAGCAGCTGGTGAGTACACAAATATACAGTGCAGGGAGTTCCAGACCACCCGGACATACCCTTTATCTCGGTTATTACGAGTACACTGCATAACATACCCTCCGAAGCATGACCAAGAAATTTAGTAAGTGACTCGAACCAACAACCTTTCGTGTGAAAGTCAGAATCCGTACCACTACTCTGTATGTAAATAATACAATATAATGGGGCAGTGTTCAGATTGGTCGGTCTCTAAGTTGCTGCTAGTCAAGATTGCCGACAACTGCTTACCACTTACTCCTGTCCCAAACATCTATTAGATGCGTTGCAACTACTCACATTAGTCCCCCCCCCCCCCCCCCCCCCCATATCCGCCACTGATACCTACCGCGAGATATTGCTGGGTCACACAGAGCCGTACTGACCGAACTGTGTTCTCTTACAGTTTGATTAAAAACTACAAGGATCGGCCAAAATACAAGAAATTGTTGGAGCATCCGTTTATGAAGCGCGCGGAGAGATCGCAAGTGGACGTGGTGGCGTGGTTCGCAGCGACCATGCCACCGCCGCCGACGACAGCGCCCTCTAGGAGGTGACCACAGGAATTGCGTCTAACAGTATTAGCCCAGCATGCCATTACATCTCTGCTCCTTTGCCCCGACGTTTTATTTCCACCCTGTAGAATGTTGGTTTTTGTTTACCTGTGTTTACCTTTAATGCATTTTTTTTTTGGTTTTGGATAACCTCTCATCATTCGGTGTATGGAATTACCATATAAATTCGCTTATGTCCATTCGTAGTGAGCGGCAGTAGTGACTTTTCGCATTTGCTGATAAGGGATTTCCATTCTGGCGTTTTCTCTTGTTCTTGTCTTTGATTACTTAGTTTCGTTTTGATTTAGTGTTTTCACATGGTGCTAGACATTCCATGTATACATTAAAAGAAATATAAAGCCTACAAGGGAAGGGGGATCGGATAACACGGGTAGAATAGCCAGTGGCGTCAAAATGTTTAAGTAAAACAAATAAATGTAAATAGAGTATACCTTGTTAACTTATAATACGCAATCATTCGGGGAAATTCTGTACTGTTTCTTTGGCCAGTATTGCTTGTTTGAAGGGTTAGCTTTTCCTCAAAATATCTGAGGCTTTGAGCTGGTTAAAAAAGTGGGTGAATTAAGGGGGTGCTCGCTTCATAAACGATCTTGGTTAACTCACGAGAATTTAATTAATTACTTGTTCTCACGCCATATTGTTTTCCAAATAATTGGATGTCCTCTCACTGACACCTTTACCCACATTCAAGTAAACCCGTAACTCTTTTATTGCAATTCTATCCATTGACCATACATTCGTTGCTATTGCTGTTCATTACGTGTATGGCACGACTGCGCGCAGCAGATCTGTTGCGCAGAATCTGGCTGCGTGCACCGGGCCTAATAGTTGTGTTGTAGCTAATGCTTGAACATTGTACGGATTTGCGACGATCCCAAACATACACCGATAAAGCATGTTTCGCTTAAGGAAGTTAACCGTTTGGAGTGCATTTTAACAACAACAGCAAGGTAAGGTTCATTGCTGGTTTGTGATTTTATGATTTTACCTACAGCTAGCCACCGCAGGTTTACACCTCTTCTATTGTAGATGCCGTAGATCCATTACAGCGATTTTTAATATATATTGCACGCCCCACAAAGATTATATTTGAGCGAATACGATTATTTGTTTGATCTGCGTTTATTACGGCATTGCTTTTAATTCATTGCTGGAATTCTTTTGAACACACACTCAGTCATGATCGCGTTTTAAATTTCTATAACCTCTGCCCTCTAGCCTTTGGGATCTGGGTTATCTTTCGTCAGTAAAATGTAGCATTACAGTTGCATTATTATAACTAGAGTGAGTACTCTATAATGGTTTATTATTATTAATTATATTTAATATCTTGCAGTGCCACTGCACTAAGTTCGCTCGATAAGCGGAAGCTTGAGCGTGATAATGTTGATTGATACCAAATTGTTTTTCTCAATATATGCACCTTGTCCGGGGTTACTGGTCAAGGAAAAAAGTGAAAGTGAAGTAAAGTGACTCATAATATTAGTTTATACTCTATAATTTGCAAAACTATGCTCCTAGTATACGATTATTTCTTCTCATACTCACCTATTCATCAAGAAATAAGCTTTTCTCTTTCTCACGCACAGTTACGATACAAACTAGTAGTTTTCATTGTACCTGATTTTTTTTTTGTGTCTGTGTGGCATTGGTTCAGCTTGGGTCGACCGTACTTGAGCGTTATAGTACAGCCTATAAATTTCTATTACATTTCTACATTCCGAATTCATTATCATTGTTTATGCTGGTCAAAGTTATTGGTTTTGAAGCCCCATGAACCCATACTATGCCTGCGACCCCAATCAGTTTTCAGTCATTTACTGCTATTGTTTGGGCGTTGACATGGCGACTCTTCCACACACCCTACACAATCCAAGTGAGCTACTAACAAGAAATGGGCTGCTTGCATTGGCAAAGTCGGACAGGGATTAGCCGGATTTAAGCCATCTACGCGTGCTCATTGGTCCAGAAGTGAAATGAAAAATTAAATTTTCTCCACATTTTATAGATAAAAGTTATATAGTGACAGTTACGCTGGAATAAAGGAATTAGATAAATTATGTTTGCTTTGCCAATCTATTATATTTGCTAGATTGACCGAACATACCATAAATTAGGAACCTCGTGTTTGCGCGAGTGGATGGTCAGTTAAGAAAGCCATGGTAAACGCTAATTCTTTTATTTTATAGTTGAAAGAACTAACAGCTCATGTGATTCACAGGTCTCCTACAAGGAGAACGCCATCTTCCCATCAGCGTTCCTCTTCCGAAGGACCTCGCCCTCCCGAGTTGTCCCACGTCCAGGATATTAGTCTTTCTCATGACAAAGCTCGGTGAGTTTCTATTCAACAATCTTGCATTTCACTAAGGCTTGTGTATTGGACACCGGCGTACTCCAGTGGGCCTACTTTGCCCCATGATTTAAGTTTGTATTAATCTTAATTTGGGATTAAAAATGTGAACAAGATAATTTTAGAATGGAAAGTGCTATTCACAATTGTTTTGTTTACATAAAACATAAATAAAACTCGATAAATGTCAATAAATATTTATTCTATGATAAATGTATCCTATAAAAATTCCGAGGCACTCGAGTAAGTGTCATGCAAATTTCGAGCGTTCACCTGGACTTATTTGGCAGCCCTGGTTGCTGACGACAGCATCCTCAATAGAACAATGGTCAAGAAAGAGGAGACCAGTACGGAAGTCTAAACGTCCTTACCGTGTCATGTCGTTTTTGCTTACCTGTTTTTTATTTTCGTAGGCTTGTGTCGGGTTTGTTAATCGGTTTCACATACTGTAATATGCTAATCCACAAAATTTTAAATTTATGTCAGAATTTTATGTACTGTATTGGATACTATTGGATAATTAGGGAGAAACGCTCTGTAGTCTTCAGAAAAATATCTGATAAGAAAGATTTGTTGGCAGTGTTTCTCCTGGACGTTTATAACAGAATTTTGCCATTTTCAGTGCTAACGCTTCTGAATCTAGTCAAAGAAATGCATTTTGGCAGTCGAGAAGAATTTTACCAATTGATCCTGCAAACTCCAAAGCAACCTCGTCTTTCTCAACGCCTGCACCACAAAACCAAAGTATTAGAAACCTGTCCGGGACATTTAGTCAAGCCCGTGTGTTCAGTGGTCCCAGTCCCGTCCCATACAGTCAAGAGCGGGACGGGTCGTTGCCTAATCACTTGGCTGGGTCTTACAATAGTCAGAATATCAGTACAAGCTCCCGGGTGTCGCCTCCAAGAAATCAGGAGCCTGTTATTAGCCAAAGAAGTGGAGCGTTTCAACAATTTTGGGCGTCGCAAACTCGGGCGCCTGTCAGTCATCATTTCAATAGCTACCAGAATGAAGTAAGTTATTGCTCAGCGCAAAATATTCATGAAAAAAATTACTCAGGCCACGTCTTAATTTTACTTGGAAGGTCGTAAATTTATGTGTTATTATATACAGTAATATTTAAAAAATTGACTAATAATAAAATTGTACATGCAGAAGAGAGCAGTCAGCATTCTTCTTCTACTAGCGCTCGGGTTGCCATCAGCAGAGCTTTTGAAACACTGATTCGTCATGAATTAAAAGCCTAAATGGTCTTACCCGGCTATACCCCACTTCTGACTTTTCTGTTTAGATCTTGCAAAGGGGAGCTAGTCCAGATGTTTACCGAACTATCAGTCGGTCGCAGTCCCCGGCGAGTGACCCAGTCACAAGCAGTCAGACCAACGCGGCTGCGCCGTACTCGACCGGCCCAGCAGTCTATTCCAGTCATACCGTATATTCCAGCCATTCTAGTCCACAGACCAGTACCGAAACCAGCCACAAAGGGGACGAGAAAAAAAGATATTCCTGCTACCTCAAGTTCCATTTTGGGGGTAAGATCGGTTAGATAGTTGTGCAGCTGTGCTAACCTGTCTAGCAATACGAATCATGTCAATAAGAGCATATAAGTAGAGGATGTAGATGAACTGTTCTTATCGGGGCTTGTTACCCTGCGGTTAAGACGACGCTCCGGTTAGACATAGATCGTGGGATCGAATCCCGCCAAGTCAAGTTTTCCTATATCCTCTAATTTCGGAGAAGACAGTGCTAATAGTATATTTGGAAGTGCTCAATAATCTAAATTAAAAGAAAATCGGAGTACCCCCACAATATGTTTTTTGTACATCAATCGTAGAGCAAATAAATGGGCGTTAAATTAGCAGAAATATTTGGAAGATACAGATTGCGCTAATTATTAATTACTTAAAAATGGTGCCGCAGCAGTAACTGACACTTCTATGCACATCTCTGAACAAAAGAGGAAATTTTAATAGGCTGTGCGTGACTCGTACTCGCACTTGGCTAAGTCCTAAGTCATGTTTACACCTGGTACATTGTGTCAATGGCAAGCTTGTCTAAGCTTGTCCATTAGCGCTTATAACCTGTGTGGATTGACATCGAGGACGAGTATAAGTTTTCCAATGGCCAAAAATGCATACGGAAACAATATCATTAATCTCCGAAAAACCAATGGGCTTAGGGACATCAGGACGTTCTGTATAGGCGGTTGCATATTTTCTTTAACCCCTACCCTTATTTTTTAGGTGGAAAAGAAGAGTCTACTCGTAACAGCAGTTTGCCTCCGGTTCCCAGGCCTGCGCGTCAAGCTTCGCCCAGCTTCTACCCCGCATCTAGTCAGAGTCCGGAGCCGCCTCCGCGCTTCGCTCGACTCGCTCACCGTGCAGAAGATAATTCTCCTGTTCCATTGCGACGCATGTTCCTGGACCACTCGCCCATCCGGCGACTTGAGGGATCGCCCTCCCTATCAAGAAGGTACAGTCTCTACTTTTAGGCTACTACGCTACTACTTCTGTTGTTACGGTGGAGAGGTCTAGAGAGACAATAGAGGGAAAAGGCTTCACATCCCTTAAAAACAATGTTCTTCTACATCTTGGTATATAGTGTGTGGCCGTCACTAACAACAGTTGGCCATAGTTGTTTAAGAGGAAGCTGGCGGTTGACATTCGTCACCTCAAAATAGGTGGGTTTATATAGTTTATTGCTTAATAACGATTGGTCTGTTCAATTAGCAGATGACTACTTTATGCATAGTACCTACTATGAGGAATTTTTTAGTTTTGGTGCAGGGGCTTTTCCGTGGAAATTTATATAAATAATATGAACCAACCTATTTGGGGGTGATCCAGAGGTGGCCAATGTCAACGGTAAGCAGCTCCTCCTCTTCTTAACCTGATTTGAATAATAATAAATAAATGAAGCTCATTGGTTCCTATACGATTGATATTTCCTGTGAAGTTCGATTCGTGTGCAACTAAAAACGTAAAGTGGGTATTTCTGGTTAATAATAATAATGACTTTTTTTTGTTCTATTACTAAGCCATCCTAGCGGAGTTAGGGCTATAAAGCCCTCTCTTACACTCAACTAGGAAGGCCCGGGACCGCCTGCTTTACATGCCCTCCGAAGCATGGCCAGAAAATGTAGGAAGTGTGGGACTCGAACCAAGAACCTTTCGGGTGAAAGTCTGAGTCCGTACCACTACTCTACATGTCCTGACATTGTCCCTTAAACTTTCCTATTGCATTTTCATTTAATCTATCGAATTTGTTTCTTTATCCGGGGTGGTGAACCATTATTAAACGGAAAGTCGAGGTTCGAGACATTTGCAACCCCAGTCTAGCCCTTACCTTCAAAATTAGAGGAAACCGCGGCTGCAGGACACATTGCACCCCAAATAGAGCAGTGGTCAAGAGAGGGTCAGTCCTAAGGCTAAGACCCTCATTGGCTTGTCTTGTCAATGTTTCCTTTATTATATATTTTTTATTTGTTCTTTTTCAAGGTATGTTTCTCCTTCGCCTCCACAGCCACCACCAAGACGGCTCTCCGAGTGCAACTCTGTGCCAGGGTCGCCGCAACACCAGCGGGTCCAGCACTACCGCACTCGCCTGCATTACACACCCGAGCCTCAGCGGAGAGTCTTCGACAGTGGACAGCAATTCTGACATTTCAACCACTTTGTGAGTATTAAGTTTGACACAAATCGCAGTTTTTAATTCATATATAATTATTCAATACTTTTTAGTAGTAGGTCTGACTGGTCATTTGTTAGTGTGACGAACTAGTAAATAACCTACTACAGTAAATTGTGTGGTGGTTGGTGATCCCAACGCGCCTTTTTGGCTTTGACTTTGCACCTTGTCCGGGGTCAAGGAAAAAAGTGAAGTGAAAAGTGATTATCATCCTGAGGTTTTCCTTTTTTTCATACTAAATAGGGGTATTCACTGTGTTGGGTTTGGCCTAAGGGAAAGTAGGAAACTGAGGTAAGATGGAAGAATAGAAAGCTCCAGTTTTAATATTAGAAAAATGATGTCATAAGGAAACCGGTTTACCTAATGTGTCCACTTTAAGGGTTTGTGTATCTGCGCCTAGAGAAGCGAAAACCGGCCAACCGGTCGGCCATATTAGTTGTTTATTTGCTTTGTTCCTTCTTTTTTATTTAGATTTAATTTATAAAAAAACTGCTAAATTCAAAGACAAATTACATCATCGCGGGGCTGTAGGCCGTTATCAATATGGCTGCTGGTGGGCCTACCCAAGATAAGTACGCAATTTCGCTGGGTGAAGGGTCTGCACAGGCTAATTACAGTTTTGACCGGGTCTAGGTATCCGTTCTGCTATGCTGCAATGTCTAAGACTTTGATATTTTTTACATTGGTACTTATCTCTGATTGTTATGATTATGATTATCGGGAGCCCCGTGAGGGATATTATAGTTCCTGCCATTCCAGTTAATGTATTTCTATGAATGACATGGCTAAAAACCAAAACAAAACCCGCGTCCACCGTTGGTAGTTCCTCGTATCATAAAACTAAAATTCTTACCCCCACAGAATGCGCATCAAGTACCTTTTTTATTTCTATGGCTGTACCCTCAGGCTGAGTTATTTATCTATTTTCCCATTTTACCTTTTGCCCTTTTCCACCAACACAGTAATTACCCCTAGTGATAATCAATCTATCACGTTTTTATCATAGCCCTGGAGCGGCGGAAGCCATAATATGCCTTACGAGGCACCCGTTAACCATAAGCCAACTATCAGAGATAAGTGCCAACGCAAAAAAATATCGAAGTCTTACACATTGCAGCATAGCAGAACAGATACCTGGACCCGGTCAAAAACTCTGTACTTAGCTTGTGCAGGCTATTTTCCCCGCCAAATTGCGTACTAATCTTGTGCAGGCTATATTAGCAGTCATATTGATAACGGTCTCCAGCCACGGAATGGTTTTTATTTGTATTTTGTTTCATCACAAATTTTTATTTAATGTTTCAGAGCAAGTAGCAGACGGCGTGGACGCCAAGGGTCATAATAAGTGCTTCCTGTGACTGCTAGATTGGTCTAAGCTACCACGACCGTGGTCTGACTGTAATGCTCTAGTTAGTAGGCTATTCGAAAATAAGTGATGTGGAAACCAAACCTGTAAAAGACTACAAACTTTCACATTTGAATGTGTCTGTGTACCGTGCCGTGCGTAATAATAATAATAATAAATGGACTTAATTGTAATAAATAGACTCAGTTCTTCCAAACCTTTA
Organism: Psococerastis gibbosa; assembly: GCA_963971405.1. Lineage (NCBI taxonomy): Eukaryota > Metazoa > Arthropoda > Insecta > Psocodea > Psocidae > Psococerastis > Psococerastis gibbosa. The sequence continues at coordinate 30,026,647 of OZ020484.1, forward strand.
CTTTTTATTTTTGTCTTAACAATTGTCAAGATGGCTATGACAAAGACTCAAGTTTTAAAAATAAATATATACATATTAACAGTTTTTATCTAAAAAATTATATGATGATGATGATCGGGCTTATTCGCAGTAATATTTAAACAAAATAGTAGAGGTCAAGCTTACATAATAAATTTAAACATATGGACTATTCTATAACGTTATTAACTGTAATATCAATAATATTGAAATAAAGCGACCAGTAATTGAAAATGACGAAACCAGTTGCTTCGATTTAATAAATTTATGGTATCGGAATAAACCAAGTAATCCTACCTTCAATTAATAGTCCGACAGTACATGACAATGACATGGTGAAAGTTTTGGAAGCATGGCTCCATAGGTTGGGGTTGGGGTTGGGGTTGGATGGGGTTATCACTTGAACTACATTATTGTGCTCAAAGCTACAATAACATTTTTTCGATTTTTTTTTTTTGAAACTAAGAAACTAACTAAGAAAAAAAAATGTGAACGAGATGCTACATCTGCTATGATACATACTGTACAGTTAAAAAGTCTACATATTAGGACAAGCTACATCGTAATAATCAGGAATTCAATCATGGACAAATCCCATAAAAACGGGTGAATCTGGACAAAACTTCGCTTAGATTAATACATTTCATTGAAGCGAGACTTTATTTCGTCGTAGTTTTCTTCGCATTAGTTTCGCTTCTATGATAAACTGACTTTTGGCCGAAATTTAACAGATGTTTTGTCCCGATTCTCCCGTTTTGACGGTACAGGTCTCATTCAAAAACCATCACCACACGTCAATGTTCAGAGATTAAGGCTGAGTCACAACTGTCTCATCTTGGAAGAGGTTTGACACTTGACCCAATATTTTTATGTTCTAAATGCACAGGGCAACCTGATGTAAGGTTTTGGAATAAAAGCAATCAGGCCAACTAAAATACCATCACGACAACTTAATATAGCGGCACAGGGTCCCAGGGCAATGCAGGAAGGGATTACATAGTTAAAAGCTCGTAAAAAGCTGTTTACATGCGGTTATTTGAAATAAATCAAATCTGAGGTAGAAAACCGTATCTAACTGCATTTTCAGAATGAATAGAATTTGTAAAACACCAGAATTCCGTTCATGTTCATCTTAGTTTTGGTATGCAGTATGTGACCGTGACTAACATCAATTGGCCACAGCTCATTCGGCCTGACGTCCTCTGTAGCCAAACCTCAATTCAATCCCACTAAAACTGGCTTTGATTTCCCGGCTAGGAGAACAAGGGGCCAAGGAAATCATGCCAGTTGCCAGCATAGCCAAAATTACGGGGTGCGTGCAAATATAAAATCGTCTAAGATGGCCACTTAGAGTATACATGCATATACAATGAGGCCAACACAGTCTCAACTCAAACAATAAACTGGTATGTTTTTGATTAAAAAATATATTTAAGAATTAGTTAAGGTCCAGCGAGGGGATGCTGTTGGCGTTTTAGGTTCCTCCATTCATACGGAGTTATTAAGAGATTTTCTATTAAAGGGGAGCTTACCGTTGACACCGCCACCCATAAGTAGATTGGTTTATATTATTTAAATGAGTTATTACTTAGGCGGCAATTCCACCGGCGAATTTACTTCATTTGTGATTTGAGATTTTTTGTTTGTTTTGTTTTAAGGAGACTATTATGTAGATACTTGACTTATCTGTTATAAATTAAGTTAAATATGGTAGCAGACATCATTAATAAGTCTCTTGATAATCCCAATTGCTTGGTAAGTAGAGATCTCATACTCACCCACAACCTGTCTTGAAAACCTTTTGGAAAAATTTGTCAGCATTTTGTGTGGTGACTTGTGACCATCAATAAGTGTGCAGTATCGTAAACGAACCTTTCCTTTTAAGTTCTGCACAACGAGTTCTATTACCCCTAAAAGCCGACAGCAGCGTTCCCTTAAACCACAACTACGGTATGACTCAGCCGAATAAGTGCGGGGACTCAAAGGATCCAGAAGTACAAAATAACAACAAGAAACACGGAAGCTACCGCCACGCCTTTCACCAGCATGGACTTGCTATTGAGTAGAGTAGCGTCTTTCTTGTATTGATTTGACATAATTAGTAGATTCTGTGCCTTGGTATCCAATTCCGACAAAACTGCTCCTCTTTGTAGAACATCATCTATATTTTGGACCATAATTCGCTGAACGTCTTGGAGCTCCGTGTTCAAATTATTCAAATTTCGTCGAACGCGTGAATCGGAAAAGGATTTTTTTGCCTTTTGAATATATGTGTCTGGAAAAAGTACAATAATACTAGTGTAAGATGCATACAAAAACCTACTCAGACAGAAACGAACACTATTGCCAGGAACACATATCAAAACAATTAAGCCAATTACGTCTTACTTTCTGACGGTTCTGTGGACCCACATACACTAAACTCTTTTTAAATGTATTTACAGATACTCCGATTCAAATAGTCTATAAAAAAATTCCAGTATTTCTATAATCTATTCTGTATCAATACTTACCAAATTCGATAAACCCGTAGGGTCGTGACACTGTATTGACTCTCTTCCCATACTGTGAATGAAACTCTTGCGCTATGTCTTCTAAATATGAAAAGGCGAACCTTTTAGAATAATTCTTTTCGCACAACACTAGGTAGCATACGTCATGTTCAATTAGGTAACTAAAAATAGAAGAAAGAATAGATCATCCCCAAGTGACGGCTGGCTGTTCGTTTAAGACAAAGTTAAAAATTATACGGTAAACTTGTACATTTGAAGACTGAGGTGGTTTGATCAGGTTGAATAATATGCATCAGAAAAAACACAATGGGATTTAGCAATAATACTATTAATCTTAAATCTAATAAAAAATATTAACCTATGCTACAGATTGAACAGATCACCAGGACATGTCCAATGCGAGAACACTAAAAAATCGGTTGTCTGTAAAGTCGGTTTTCAGACGATAGTTTAACGTCTACGCCTACATTACTAAATCTTACTTAAAAAGAATAGACGAAGACATAGGTATAATTTAAATTGAGATAGGCTTTCTGCATCTGCTTTAAACCCGCCCATGCAATTATAATGGGATTCCTCGAAAGGAACTTTATCGCATCATTTTTACAAAAGTTTATGTTCCGCTCGTGTTTAAGGTGTGAAGGGATGAATTTGAAATTGTATATTTATACTCGTTTGAAACCTTAATTCATACTGCTTCTAATGAGACATTAACAATTCATGTCGATTAAATTTTGCAGGCTGTGGAATTTTTTTATTCTATGCATGTAATGGGAAAAGTACCCTTTCAACCTGTTTTTCGCCAAAACACGGATTGCTTACCAAGTCACCTGTGCCCGAACAAAGAGACGGATAGTAAAACTGAATATATGTCTAGAAAGAGTAAGAAAGGTGGAAGACAACTAAAGTAGTTTGCATTTTTCAAATTGATATTAACACATCCAAAAACGCGGCTGAAAAAGGCGCAACTCATCACGTTTCCTCCATTGGCGTAAATAGGGGGTCCTGGGGGGGTTGCCAGAATTTCTAGTGACAAAGATGTTATGGAGGCTAAAGGCATAGTATTCACAATAATGAAAGGGAAATTAATTCTTAGTATGCTCATTTTACATTAAAGACTTCATGAAAAAAATCAACACATTGACCAAGTACTTTCATAAAAAATATATTATTCAAAATGCTTAAAACCCCAATACTTCAAACCTATTCCTTCCAACATTTTCTCCGGGGGGGGGGGGGGACCTCCGGTCCCCCCTCAGTGGTAGGTCATATAATATCAACTGTACTGCATGCAAAATGCGTAAATCCTCACTAATTAGGACCGATTTATCAATTTTTTTTTTCTTCGGGGGAGACCCCCGGGCCCCCCGTTCTCCAGGCTATAACATGCGTAAAACCTCACTAACTTGGGCCTATTCATCAATATTTTTTCTCCGGGGGAGACCCCCGGGGCCCCCTTTCTCGAAGGTATAGCAAGTGCATTGGTTACTTACACTTGGAAGTTGAATGCATAGGTTCCAATTTTAGGCAAAATTCTCCCGCCCCCTCCGAGAAAAATGTGTAAATCCACGGTAAATCTACGCCTGGTACCACCATTCAGAACAGGTTCAGCAATTTGGCCGTCATTCAAATATAGAGAATGAAATGAGCGTGTCAGAACTTGTAAAAAAAATTTCAGGAGACAAAAACATTTTTGTTTTGTTTTACTGAACTTGAATAGTTTAGTGCATAATGTATTTCATACACATTAAAAAAAGAAAATGTAAATAAAAAAGTCATTATTTAATTTACTAGGCAAAGTTCGGAAGTGAATCAAAGTCAAGGCCCCCCCCCCAGAAATTTAGGGAATTTAAGCCAATGGTTTCCTCCCCCCAAAGTCGAACTCTTCGCCCTATCACATCAAATATAGCATGGACTGAAAGAGGAAGAATCGACGAAGACATGGGTATAATTTAAATTGAGATAGGCCTTTTTCTGCCCAAAAAGTTGCTTTAAACCTGCGTCACGGAACGGGGTGACTTTTCGTGCATGCACCCAGTGTTCCAGCCAGCCCTCATCGATTTACTAGACGTTGTCACGTCAAAAATAAATAAATACGTTTTTACTTACTGAAAAAGATATGGACCAGTTTCTATTGAACATCGGCTGGGACTCTGAGGTCCTAGTTTCCGAAAGAGCATTTTGGCTTGGTTCTGATACTCAAGTATGTTTCTGCCAGACTGGAATAAAAATACTAAAAAAATTAAAAAAATAAAAATTAAAATTAAAAAAAAAAATTATTAATAAAAGTAAAGAAAAGTAAAACATATTCCTCCAAAAAATAAAGACAAGTAATGTCACAAAAATATATTTTTAAATAAGTTAGCTACGCTTTTCAACCCGGGTTTTAACGAGCGGGTAACCAATGAGTCACCAGCATCTCCGGAGGTCGCTCACTCGCTCGTTGATTGCCCATAAGTTGAAACACAGATTGAGCCTGAATGTTGAACGAGTGTGGACATAGCCAAATAGCTGCATATTGAGCCATTTGCAAAGTAATAAGAAAGCTAAAGGTGCGCGACTTGGGGCGAACTTAAACTACTTTGATCCAAGGGTTGGGTGGTACAACTTTTATCTAACAATGTTCTACCATATTACTTTATTGTCGCTTACTTGTACCTTAGCTATTGTAATCCACAATCTGTGATGGCAATAACTCGGTGGATTCGGCACTGGCTGTTTCATTCTATTAGCATTTTAAAATGTCCAGCGAGTTTTTGTTCCAATAATGATGCATTAACAGTTATTGATGTATTTCAACCATTTGCATACTATTAAAAGGTGGTTAGGTACCACTGTTGCGTCAGTAGAACAAATCACATAAAACTAAATGACAGAAGTGTACGGACTGTCCGAATATTAATGCTTCATTATTTGGCAGTGCTGGTAGGAGTTTTACGCATAACTGAATGATTCGAAGCAGACAACTATAAAACGGCATACGTGTCTCTTAGCCTAATCAGCTGCACCGGTTTTAGAAATAGAATCACAGCTAATGCGCGTACCCTACTGCAAGGCTTATTGCAGTGACAACATGCTCCATTAACACTTCAAAACTAATAAAATTATTTATTTCTACTTTAATTGTATACGCCAACCTGCTCATCTTCTTGCATAGTAGCAGCTAATGGGAGTCCATCGGGCAATCTGGCAACCATAGTTAATAAAGCCATTGTTTTGCTGATAGTTTATAATTATTTGCTGATGGGTGCCGTTTTTAATCGCTAATATTTCAATAATTTTTAGTTTAGAAAAAGGCAAAAAATCACACGTCAAACAGATCTTTGCATGACAAACACAAGTCAGAAGTCACAAACACGGTAATAATGGAGTTCTTGCGTAGTGACGTCACAGTAAGAGAGCGGAGCTAACAGCGCATGCGTAATTGCGAAAATAATGTAAACAAAATCAGCTGTTCGGCCATTGGAGGATATGAAATGCATTGAGCGCTATTGATTTTTACGGTTTTAACTTGTTATTATTCATATTACTAGCGTTATGGTCAAGCATTGCTCCTATGGCTTGTGCAATAGTGATAGCCTACACCAGGACAGGACACATATGAAAGATAGGTCCGAATTATATCGTTCCCCAAGCCACTGGAAAAAATTAAGAAATGCAAGTGGAGGTTGCATCTTTGTGGCAGAACGAAGTCCACAATATTTAAAGTTACAAAATACACATATATATGCATGGCCGTGCCCAGGAGGTGGTCCATGGGGTGAAATGGCTTCATACTAAATAGAATCGGATTTTGAGAGGAAAAATATAAACTACGTACCATGTAATTTCCAATTAAATTTCTGAACCCCCCCCCCCCGAAAAATCCTGGCTACGGCCTTGATTGGGATCAATAATGTATATTAATATATATCGTCGTTACTTTCCAGTGGCCATGGCCGTGCCCAGGTGGGTGGTCCATGGGGTCCGGACCCCCCCCCCCCCCCCGAAATAATTTTTTATGTAAACCTAAATTGCTTGATGACCATTACTTCAATAATAAATTACGATAAAAAAAATTGGACCCCCCCCCCCCCCGAAAACAAAAGCAAACGGCCTGTGGCCCTACGAAAATTAACTGCTTTGGTGCTCAGATACTAAATTGAATTGATAGTATTTTGGAGAGACAATAACCCTTTATACGCTACTAATATTTACAAACAACATGATAGGCTAGCGTGTTGGCAGCCCAGCCGACTAGGCTATATTTCATGGTAGTTATGCAATAAAGTTGTATGGTTATGGTAATAAATCATTACTTATCATTAATTGTAATATGTATAAGCAAGCTTAGGCTCACATACCCATTTAAAAATCTGTTCTGCCCTCGCGGAAGTATCACAACCAATGGAATAAAATTAGATACACAAGTAAATAATATTTTTCGACAATTATTTGCAGCTACTTTGCCGTAATTTTTTGTCAGTACCCGCGCAAGTATTGAAGGAACATATAAATAGCACTAATTTGCCGTTTAAAAGCGAAAATTTCTTAAAATAAAATAAATTTCATTGGAAAGCCTATACACTCCATGTTAAAATGAGGGGGTGATGTCCGAGAATCAGGGGTACCCCTCCTTTTCCGACAGCCCGCCATCTTTGTTTACTCCATTACAATTGCATAGACAATAGATGGGATGAATAAATAGGGTAGTGTGAAGTCTACCAACATTGCAGCAATAAAATATTGTTTAACTTCCCGCTAATTTCAAAACTTTGAATTTTTTAAATGAAGTATCGTCTGGGAGGCAGTGAGTTTGATCACCCAAGTGCCTAAGGGATAATCCGGTACTGCCTGGGCATGCAATAAAGTCTCAATGCTCATAATTAAGCAACATGGGACCCTCTTCAGCTCACGGTATTTACTGCACCTGTATTGTCCATTTGCCACTACTTAGGCGCCCATTCCACATACGTACGTCAATGAAAATTATGAAATTGAAGGACATTTCAATTTCTCATTGATGGGGGCCATTCCATATGTTTTTCAAAAATTGACAATTTTCAATTGAAGCGTATGCGCCAAATTTTTGAAATTTGTTTCTTGAAATTGTATTTGTTTTCTTCGTCACCTTATTATTTAATCCTTATTATAATTTTTATACAGAAATGCTTTCTTTTTAGAGAAATCAATTAAAATAGTTGTACTTGTCATATCACATGACGCCATTTTATAATTTTAGATTGTTTGTTTCATTGTTTGTGATTTTACTCTATGATCAATAGATCATTGATCAATTTTAACAATGGCATAGAGTATGGTGCCCATTCCATTGACCGGCTAGGGCTATTTCCAACAACGGTGACGTGGTAGCAGACATTCAAGACTTAGGTGGCATTTCCACCGACCTCGCATTGCAGAATTGACGGAAATGTTTATTTTCCTCTATGCCATAGTTAAAATTGATCAATGATCATACAGTAAAATCACAAACAAACAAACTAATATTAAAAAATGGCGTCATGGGATATGTTAAGTAGGCTACAAACATTTTAATAGATTTCTATAAAAAGAAAAATTCTAATTTCCGTCAATGTCATTTGCATTCTGCAATGCGAGGTCAGTGGAAACGCTACCTAAGTCTTGAATGTCTGCTACCACGTCACCGTTGTTGGAAATAGCCCTAGCCGGTCAATGGAATGGGCGCCTAAAATTGAAATGCCCTTCAATTTCATAATTTTCATTGACGTTGTACGCATGTGGAATGGGCACCTTAGAAACAATTCTATTAACATTTCCGCCATCGGCAATACCTACTTAGCTTAGGCGCCATATTTTCTATCAACTATCCTTGAAACTGTGCGCACCATCACAGGATGTCTCAAACATACCCCACTGCAAAAAATGTACCCTGTTGCGGGTATCGCCCCACCTAAAATCAGACGCTCCACTGCCGCCGCCGTAGAACGAACTAAACAAATCTCTGATCCAAAACACGTCATGTTCGGCAAAACGCCGGCTCCGAGACGCCTCACATCCAGGAAGAATTTCCTCCAAACAGTCGAGCCTATCACAACCTCAGCCCAATCCTTCCGACTCGATGCCTGGAAGCGATCTTACCCCCAAGTCCCCGATCCAAAGGAAGAACTGATGGCGGGCCACAACTTACCATACCCAATCTGGCGCACCCTGAACCGTTTGAGAACTGGCGCCCCACTCTGCAAAACAACAGCGGCGAAATGGGGTTTTATCGCTGAAGACGACACGGCGTGCGAATGTGGAGATCCAAGACGCGGCTCACATGCTAGTATGCAGACTACTACCATCCCCTTGCACAGCTGCTGACCTGGCTGAAGCCAACGACAAGGCCGTCCAGGCTGCTATATACTGGACCAATCAATAAAACGTGTGCCACCTGGACACGTTAAGTAAGTAAGTAAGTATCAACTATCGTTGGGGTTTATATATAGATCAATGTCGTTGGGAACTAGGTATTGTCATCCGCCATTTTTTAGCCATTATAAGTCTGGTGTATAAGCCAAGCATTGGGAGTTTACCCATTTATTATTAGAAATTTACCGTTGTTTATTTATTTTTATTTAAAAAAACGTGCTACTAATTAGGGTAGTGTTTAATACAAATAATAATAATATAACGTGTTTTCGTTTTTTTCAATATTTTGCATTTCTTAAAAATACTTACCATATAGAAAATATTGGATTAAAAATTAGTTTACACCTTACTAAGGCACTATATACCCGGGTATTGTCATCCGCCATTTTTTATCCCATATTTCCTATATGCTAAGTATTGTAATTATTTTTAAGAAAAGTAAAAGATTGAAAAAAACGAAAACAAGTTTTAGCCTTTTTTTATGAAACACTTCCCTAATGGGGTATACAGGTGCGGGAGGAATAATCGTTTTAGAGTTGAAATGCTGTAGATTAGTTGTAAACTAAAGTTTTTGTGAGCCCAGTTATCTCATTTTTAGTGTAAGTTAAGTTTTATTTTAATTTTAAGTTCGTAATTTCCACTCGGAAACATTCGGACGTCGTGACGTAGACATTCACACGTGTGCTCGCCAGCTTCGGGAAAGTTCGGGTTTAAGTTAGAAACGCATATTTGTTTACATTTTACAGTGGACGAGTTTAATAAATCTTTGTTTTAATATTTTATTTGGTGGAAAACTTGAAATATAGTTAGAAAAATGGATCGGTATGTGCAAGCAAATTCTACTAATCTGCCACATGTAGACGTCGACATGGTTTTGGCCTATTTAAGTGGCAAATCTGTATATACAGCACCGGAATTGCGAGGCGTCAAAGAAAGCAGGTAAGAATCGCTAAAGATAGTAATGCAGCTCTTTGCTTTTTACGCTTAGGTCTAGCTAATAATTTGGTGTCTTCCTTGCCCCTAACAATGTAGGATATTTTTTAAAATGACTTCTCGTTTTTATACTATTTGTTGTCGGCACTTTTTGTTTGTCAGTGGTTATGTGCAATACATTTGTTTGCGTAGGGTATAGCTGCTATACAGTTCAGTACACAATCTGCTATACTATAGCGGATTGTGTACTTCTACTTTGTCCATTACACCAGTAGGTACCCTGCATTGAAAGTATTTACTTTATTAAAAACTAATTCACCTACCAACTAAACATTTGTAGTGTCAGTGATATGAGGGCACCAATTTTAGCAGCCTCATAACTTTGTTCGGGGGCTATTGCCTATTTGCATGTACGTTAGCTTTTTAACATGCATAATAGCCAAACAATTTTTTACAGATCAGGAAGACAGACCTACGGTGATAACGCTGTGGGAAAAGTGGGAGTCCTTCGTTGCAACGAAGAATGTTGGGTGAAAGGCAGAGTGTGTCCTGAACACCGAGTGACAAGTACACCGTATGAAGTAGTGGTGCATTTGAATGAGCAGGCTGAAGAAATATTGGATGCACAGTGCACTGGGTGCCAAGCCGCTCTAGGTAAGATGATATCAATTGACTAGGGATAGAATAGAAAGTCTATATTGCACCGATTTTCAATAAAATAGCGTAAATAATAAATGTTAACATAATGTACAATGCAGTCAAGAACTTAACAGAATTTATTTGTCATTTATTTACCTACTGTATTATGTCAATGTGAAAGTTTGAAGAGTATCATCGGCCCATGGCCATTCCTAACGCATTTCCATTGCGTACTACTTAAAGGTGTTTGTGGTGCCACTAAATTGACTTAACTGTGATCGATGAACAGACCTATTGGCAAGCATTAGCATAATATGCTACTATCAACAACAACATTTATCTAAACTTTTTTATTTTCATTTTAGGTGGCTGTAAGCATTCGGTTGCATTTCTTCTGTGGCTGCAGCGGAGGACAGAAGAACCATCTCCTACTTCCACTGTTTGCTACTGGAAGAAGCCTGCGTTGTCTTCTGTTGGAAGAGGAGGCACGCACGTCACATTAGCTGACTTTGGGAGGGTACCTATACCGTTGCCGGACAACGTGGACTTTCGTGCACAAGTTCTGTCTGGTGGATCATATAACAGTAGCATGATCCACAGACAGTTCCTGGAAAGACCGACCGTGGAGCAGCTCAGTCTGCACTATCTGATAAATAATTCAGAAGATTTTGAGAGTTTAGTGCAGAGGGTTATGACGGCTTCAGTTTGCGAGGAAGCAGAAGTCGCCACAAGAGGCCAGGCTGACAATCCTCTTTGGCATGAGCTAAGGTTAGTTACATCTTCATATGTTACATGAAAGCATGTAAATGGGTTAAGAAATGTTGCAAGTTAAATAAAAAAAGTTTAGAAATGGAAACATCAATTTGTTAAAATCATTGGGGTCGCGCCACTGTCATTAATTTACAAACAAACAAAAATGAATGCGCAACCGGGTTTTCACTGAGTTTCTGAGTGCCCAACAAAAACTTACAAGCTTTGGTCCATGACTCAAGGCAAATGACAGCTTTCCTGTAATTGGTCGCAAGTAAGTTAACAGTAGACTATTTGAAATGTCATAGTAATGGTGACAGTTGAGGGAAGAAATTAAGAACATTGCACTGTGTTCTAAATGGAAACGTCATTATGCGACAGCCAATGTATTGGTGCGTTTCACGACGTTTTGACCATAGTTCATACGACTCACAAATTTGGGGATGAATTTGTTACAAGTTGCAGGTTCGCTGGAAGAGTAGCCTTTCGGGGCTAAAGCTCGCCTGAAGTAAAGACGATTTTTCATTTCATAATTTAAGTCATGGATATATGCCTGCCATTTATATCCGGATTGCTCTGCAATCCTTTAATTGAGATTTAATTTGTTGCAAATCAGTAAATTTGACAATTTTTATTATAGGTACGGTAGGATCACCGCCTCGAAAATCCATGAAGCCGCCCACTGTAGAACACCCGACGGATCGCTCGTCAATTCAATAATTGGGGTTCTCAAAGTCAGGGACACAAAAGCTATGGAAAGGGGCCGCATCTTGGAGGAGCCAGTTATCCGATTGTTGGCAAAGACATTCAATTTGAAGTGGCGTAAGACGGGACTGTTCTTTTTGCCATCCCACCCTTGGCTGGCTGCGTCACCAGATGGTGTGAGCGAAGATTATGTGATTGAAGTGAAGTGTCCCACCAAATACAAAAATATCAGTCATTACGTCAATTCTCACTCAGAATTAACAGAGAAGGTGAAAGCCCAAATGCAGCTGCAGATGCTAGTGACCAAACGGCGAAGAGGATTATTTTGTTGCGCTTCGCCGGATTTCGAAAAGTCACAAAAAGCCATCCTCATAATCGTGGACTATGACGAGCCCTACGTGCGTCAACTTCTGCATCAAGCGCATCAGTTTTGGGAATCGTTCATTAGGCCCAGATTGTAGTTTGCTTCGGAGGGGAATCAGCGATTGTACCTTCGATTGATAATGGTTAAATGCTTTGTGATCCCAATAGTTGTTTTGTTTATTTATTTACATTGTTTTGACGTGGTTTTCAAATCCTTATAACTGGGCCGCCATTTTTTTTGTCTACTGCCACCTACACAAATTCACTCAGCCAGTGCTCTCTCCCATAAGTCAATCGATCTATTCTAATATATATCGTGCGATCAGCTGGAAACTGTGGAGCACATTATATGGCGGGGTTTCCACATGTCAATGGTAAATGTGGTATTGACGTTTTAGCAGACATTAAAGACATACTAAAAATGTCTGCTACCACCATATTTAACATTGACGTATGTGGAAACCCCGCCTATGGGATTGTCCACGCTAGGGCCGGGTTTGTGATTGCCATTGGCCAGAGTCTGGGCATGTGCCTTGCTAACCGGTGCTTGCGGAACCAGTTTTACAACACCTGTTCAATGAGAACAAAGAAATAAAGTGTCATTAACTGGAGGAAATAATTCTCCACGCTTTGATGCACAATATGCTGCCGTCACTGACACAGATCGGCCACAGTTTTGAAACTTCATTTGTAAAAAAAATAATGGTCTCTGGGGGCGTCACGTTGAAGGAGTTTCAAAACTGTGGCCAATTGGTGTGAATCATGGTCACATACTACATATCAGAATGAAGAGGAACATTGTTTCTGCTTTATGACGCTTCGTTTATTGTTGCAAGTTAGATATTTCATGAGGAATTGCATATCAAGCAAAAAATGGAGACCACTTAGTACTAGAAGTAGTTTTTTATTCAGGGGTACAGTATATCACAGTAAATATGCAATAAATGGAAAAAACCATTCTTGTTATAAGCTACAATATAAACTAATTTTATAGGCAATGTTCCGTAAGAAAATACGGTGAGGCTGCATATACAGGGTGCCCCAGACCATCCGACCACCTACTTTTTCTCGAAAACAAATGACGTCAGAGGTCTGAATTTTTTTTTATCATTACAAAGTGGGGGTTGATGCATTTCTGGAAATTAGTTTGGAATTTTTTGGGGACCTGGAAGGGGGGGTTTGGGGGGTCCGTATGCTGTTCCTCGGAATAATCAAATGTAAAGGTATGTCAAATTGTACATCAGTTGAAGGCTTATAAAGTGTTCATTCATAATTTGCAAAAATTTTGATTGTATCCCTACAGGTTCAGGTACAGGAGGTCTTTAAAAGTCAAACATTGGGTACCTGTGGGCTATTAGTGTGCTGAATGCTAAAAGTCTAAATCAAATTTTCTGGTAAAGAAAAAATAGGAGTACTTGATAATCTTACCTTGGTGTACCTGAGTTTTTCAGTTCAGGTACAGTAAACAGCTAAAGTTTGAGATTAAATTTCTCTAAAATATCATATGGCATGTTGTACCTTAAATGAAAGCTTATTACAAGAAATGTCAAGTTAACTATACAAATCGTACCTGAACCTGCGCTTGAACGGGGAGAGGGGCGAAGGGTGGGAATGGGTCACCTAAAGCATGGCAAGTGACACCTCAAATAAAAGCTCATGACTTCAGCTTGACAATGATACACAAATGTTAGTGCCTGAACCTGCGCCTCAATGGGGAGGGGGGGAGGTTGGGAATAGGTCACCCGAAGCATGGCAAGTGACATCTCAAATGAAAGCTCATGACTTCAACTTAACAATGACAAACAAAAAATTGTTCTCATTATTTCGAGGAACAGCATACGGACCCCCCAAACCCCCCTTCCAGGTCCCCAAAAAATTCCAAACTAATTTCCAGAAATGCATCAACCCCCATTTTGTAATGATTTCAAAAAAAAATCAGACCTCTGACGTCATTCGTTTTCGAGAAAAAGTAGGTGGACGGATGGTCTGGGGCACCCTGTATAACAATACTTCTATAGGTAGTGTCATAGTTTTCAGGTGTCCCTAAGGAATTGAAGACGTAGGCTACAGTTAGAGGGCCCACCGAGCAGGTCTGGATTGGTGCGCAGGCGCTCTCGTGTCTGATTGACTCGGTAGTGTTTTAATCCTTCTTCCGTTCTATTAAAGTTTTGCGGATGTTTATAGATTTCTATGGCTTTCCTATGTAGTCGGGGGTAGGTTAAAAGTAAATAAAACAACAAAACAGAGAATGACGCCAACTAGCCAAGCAGACACGAGAGCGCTTGCGCGCCGATCCATACCTGCACCAGTCTGTCAGTCAGTTCCTACGGTACCCCCACGATACAATCTTAGAAGTGTAGTACATAGTGCCACTGTTGTTGTTGACGAAACGTTTGGAAGCATACTTTCAAATCGACTACGGCCTATTAGCCCGGATTCTCCTGCACAGCAACAGCCAACCGCCATAATTCAAAACAAATTGCACTGGACCCAGGGGCGGATAAATAGCAGCTGAACAAAACACCTTTATATTTTCAGCTTAAAGGCAGATTCATGTACCTATTGAGATCTACCATCTACCAATGTTCGACTCTCGGAAAATTTCTTCACGACTTTTCATTTCATGACCCCCTGAGCCTAAAACCACCCTCTTTTCAAAATGTTAAGCTGGCCATACACGAGGGCTCCAAATGGAATCGCGCAAGCCATATGGCGCGTCATGTTCCATTTTGCGTTAGCGCCATTTAGAGGGGTCATTCATGACTACGCTGAACCAGTAGCTCCAAATCTTTCAAATTGTATAGTGTTACGATATGGAAGAGGTACTTTTACACTGTACAATTTGAAAGATTTAAAGCGACTGGTTCAGCGTAGTCGTGAATGACCCCTCTAAATGGCGCTAACGCCAAATGGAACAGGACACGCCATTTGGCTTGGCGCGAGTCCGTTTGGAGGCCTTGTCAATGGCCAGCTTTATACATATATACTGTATATACGTATGTACAGTATGTGTTTATGTATGTATATCGATTTTAGGAAACACTCCAACTTCCGTAAATATTATCCGATTTTGATGAACTTCAAAAATGTCTTGATCGAGTTCTTTAACCAGCTAAATCCACTATTTAGTTACAAGATAGCGGCCGATTGAAACCTTATATAATTCATATCTCAGTTAATATTGGTCGCAGAGGAATGAATTAAAATATCACTGAAAGCCTGTATTATTATATACGATAATGGTAATCTACACTTTTTACGGCAAATCAACGATTTCATGATGATGTCCAGTCAAAGTAAAAATAATTTAATAAGTAAAAGTTCATAGTCGCCATTTTTTGGAACACAAGAGTGTTTCGTGTGTGCCGGTTCTTCCGGCCTTAACACAGAATTTAGTAAATCTTGTGATAATCAAATCAAAGTCGTAATGTTACTTAATTAATTTTCCCTGTAAATTTACAAGCCCTAATGCACATTCCACTGCCATATCCAGCATAGGCAAAAATTTTAAATTCACACACGAATGCATAGACAACAACTTCTCCTCGCGAATGCGCTCTATAACTCGCTCAACGTGTATACGGAGGGCAGCTATTTGCTTCGTCTCTATGACTTCTTTCTTAGTCATGACTGTACCACTTGTAAGAAAAACACTTGGCGGTCGCACAAGCCGACAATTTTTTCTCAAAAGGAATGGTTCAAGTGTTTTGAACCCACGATCAGTCATGACTAAACTGTCCATCGGAAGGTGATGTAGAAAATCAGACTCGGTCACTATGTGCGTGTCTTCAGTCCGACCTCCATATCCCTTCGAACACCATGAGACTAGTCCATCGGGAGTAACACCCACTATGTACTTAATTGTATTGCATTTTTTATATTGCGACCAAGTGGCTGACTGCAGGATGGGATTGCTTGGCTTTTGGATTTCAATTTCGAATGCGTCCAATATGCACACTACTTCCCGGTAATTGGCCCTAAATGCAATTGGTAAGTTGGCAAGTATTGTAGGTTTAGGGGGCCAATGTATAAGCGACTTCAGGTTTGAATGGACGTAAGGCAATGTCTGCTTAAAAACAGTACTGGCGTGCTGTTGGGTAATTCCGAAGTCGTCCCCTATTTCATCGAAGGTCCTGCAGAGTTTTATTCGCTGCAAGACTATCGCCACATTGCGGCAGGGGGCATCTTTTGTCAGCATTTCAAACACGAAAATGCAGCTCGCAGGAATGCCTAAATATTTCTTTGGCCTAGCCTGAATTATTAACTTCATCCTGCGAGCAGACAGCTCCTTCAGCTCGACGACATCGTCAATTGCGAAATCGCTGTCATCACTATCTTCACTGCTTGAATTTAGAAAACTACAGGCCGAAAATTTGCGGCCGGACCCCCTCTCCAGTTTCTCCGGGGTTTTTGTAGTACCGCGACTGGTAGTTGCAGATTTAATTGGCGAGCAACTGACAGTCGTGTACTGTGGCGTCACTTGCACAGCTCGGCTAGTTACGGCAGCTGCCTGCATAGTTTGCGTGCACTTGTCATTTGAAAAAACTGAAACAAAAAAAAACCATGTACAGGTATACAGTAAATTTTAAAACACAATATAAGATTCACAGTGGCTCACACATTACACGGAACGTCTACTATACAATATTTTCAGATATAGATTTTTATTATTTTTAGAGAAACCGTCATGTGTCGCACATTGGTATTTTTACATAAACTACATTAATACTCCGTAATTCCTGTGTTTACATGGGGTCACCATAAACCAGGAAAATGTAAAAAATAAACGCAGTTTAAATACACATTATGTCCATGGGCGTCCACAGGAGAGGGCAGGGGAGACCAGCTGCCCCCCGCCTAGAACGAGAGCAACATGTCGCTGTCTGGCGGAGCTTGGAGTTTTATAAATAAGTATTAGACTGTAAAATCTCGACTGCTATCAAAATTCGTGAACGCTACTAATTCTGGCGTGCCGCATTTCACATACTTTTTCCCCAGGGGAAGCCTCCTGCGCGCAATTTTATAATATTGATATGATGATGATGATAGTAAAGAGCCTTGATGGAATTTTAGAGATTTCGGCTCACCCAGTCTGCCTCCCGCAAGAAAAAAAGATGCGGACGGCGATGACTGTGTCGACTGTGTTAAACCTCATGTGTTAGTGGAGAAATGCCCTACAATTAAATTGCACATATCTCGGGAAGTTTACCGCATGATCATCGACAGCGAAGATGCTGATTGCCAGGCGAAGGCAACATAACAACATGATAGAAAACTCTACTTACGATTGCTATCATGGTCTTCAATAATAGGCAAACTATCTTCGCAGCTTTGATTGTCATTACTTGGCCCTGCTTGAGCTTCTACTTGCGCATTTACGGCCGAAGCTATAAGTTCTTTCCTTCGCCTCTTCACTAGTAAAAGTCTTGTCGGCTCCAAAAACTTGTTGATGCGCCTGCCCTGGCATTCAAATTTAGTTGGCATCGCTGTTTTTTTTATAGTCATTCGCCCGTGCATTAATTTAACATAAGTTAAATTTTCAATGCATTCTTCCAACTGGTACAGAAAAAAACACGTCAGTAAGTTCAATCTAATATAAAATGAAGTACAACCACTTTACTACTTTAATAATTAATGACAGCTTGTTGAAAGCGGTCGGTGGGTCTCTGGTCCATATAAATGCTGTAAATGAACCGAGCACTGATTGGCCAGTAACCGACTAAAAATATAAAGTCCAAATCAACAATGAGCTGCGCAGTTATATACTGTAACTGTGTCAGTATCGGCAAAAATCGAAGGAGCTAGGGAGCTACACTATTTAGTGAGCGAAAGAAATCTACGCTTATGCTAAGAGTGACAGAAGAAAGTGATTGAATCTTGTAAGGCCGCAACATTTAAATTTCATAACCTAGCAATAATCAATAAGTCAATATGAAGTCTCCTCCACAGAATAGCCCTACCATAATACGTATATTGTTTATGTAGTCATGCATCATAGACCCCACATCAGTCGGAGAAATTACCTGCCTGCAAATTACGGCTGAATACTAATTTCATTGGAAAAAAGAGTAGAAATCAACGCAAACCTACCTCGAAATGGTCTTCACAAAAAAACAGAGTTGACTTCGGACTGACAGCCTCATCGCGTCTTGCGGCTTGGATCCATGCTCTTCGCCTTTTTCCATCATTAGGCATATGCAAAAACAGTTTTTGTGGCGTACTGAATGTCGTATTTGTACAGTTAGGCACAGCACAGTACTTATAATTAGTTTTCGCAGTTGCCATGTAAAATTAGGAAAACCAAGTAAAAAGAAACACGATTATATTATGTTTTCCGTTTTTGTTTACTATGGTGGTGGGAACGGTGACGTTCAAATATGGCCGCCCCTGCCTTAAAAGCAAAATTTATAAATGAATTTTACTCCCAAGTAAGAATAAATTTAAAAGAAATTTATATCAATTTATATGTAAAATAAAATCTAGTTTCATTCTAAATACGGCAAAAAAAATGCCTGTATACCCCAATGGGGTAGAACGCTTTTTATATAAAAAACAAGCGGAGCTTGGGACCGCTTCGCGGCCCCGCCCCCCTTGCGCCTGCCGCGGGCGGCAGCTCGCCCCTGCGGGGCCTCGCATTAACGTGGTTCCATTTGGCATTACGCAGCTCGCCCCTTCGGGGCTCGCATGACTTATGTGAATGACCCCAAACCCAAACGAAGCAGTTAACAACTTTGAAAATTGGTTAATTTATACTGCTTCTAATGAGACATTAACAAATCATTTTGGTGGAAGAGGTCAGGCTGTGGAATCCTGTTACTCTATGCTTGTAATTTCAAAGGTACACTTTAGACCTGTTTTCCGCCAAAACGCTGATGGCTATGGCTTACCAAATCACTTGAGCCCGAACGAAGAGGCGGATAGTTAAACTGAATATATCTCTGGAAAGAGTAGGACAGGTGGAAGAGAACTAAAGTAGTTTAAAGTTTTCAAAATGATATCAAGACCTCCGAAAACGCGGCCGAAAAAGCCTATTTTCGCTGAAAATCGAAAAATTTGGGCGCACCCCGTCACGTTTCCACCCCCCAAAGCCGAACCTCTTGCTTGATCACGACAAATTTGGCATGACCTAAAAGAAGAAGAGCGGACAAAGACACTGATATAATTTAAATTAACATAGGCCATCTACATCTGCCCAAAATATTGCTTTAAACCCGCCCATGCAATTGAAATGGGATTGCTGGAAATTAATTTTTTCGCCTGATTTTTTAACAATTTTGTGTTCCACTCGTGTTTAAGGGGTGAAGGGGTGATTTTGAAATTATGTATTTATACTCGTTTTAAAGCTTAATTCATACTGCTTCTAATGAGACATTAAAAATTAATTTCGGTTGAAATTTTTTTACTCTATGGATGTATTTGGAAATGTACCCTTTAAACCGGTATTTCGTCAAAACAGGGACTGCTTACCAACTCACCTGAGCCCAAACGAAGAGGCGTAAAAAGGTAAAAATAAAAGTTAATAATTTAATTCAAAGTCTCTGCAGGTTCATGTCTCATTATTGCGTAGTAATTATGGTTCGCGAATTGATTAGGCCACGCCCCCGCGACGCGACGCCATGACTCCTTTATCAATAAGCGCACACCCCAACTTCTTCGCCTGCCGAAGCCTAACCTCTCATCGCTCAACAATAAATTGAACATGGGTTAAAAGAGGAAGAATAGACGAAGACATAGTTATAAATTAAATTAAGATAGGCCTTCTACATCTGCCCAAAAAATTGTTTAACACCCGCCCATGCAATTATAAATAGAAATGCTGGAAATGAATTTTTTCGCCTGATTTTCTAACAATTTTGTGTTCCACTCGTGTTTAAGGGGTGAAGGGGTGGTATTGAAATTATGTATGTGTACTCGTTTTAAAGCTTATTTCATACTGCTTCTAATGAGACATTAAAAAATAATTTCGGTTGAAAACAGCTGGCTGTGGAATTTTTTTACTCTATGGATGTATTTGGAAATGTACCCTTTAAACCGGTATTTCGTCAAAACAGGGACTGCTTACCAACTCACCTGAGCCCAAACGAAGAGGCGTATAGTAAACCTGAATACATGTCTGAAAAGACTAAGAAAGGTGGAAAAGGACTAAAGAAGTTTCAAGTTTTCGAATTGATATTAACACCCCCAAAAACGCAGCCCAAAAAGGCCTATTTTCGCTGAAAATCGGAAAATTTGGGCGCACCCCCTCACGTTTCCACCCCCCAAAGTCGAACCCCTTGCCGCATCACATCATGTATAGCATGGCCTGAAAGAGGAAGAATGGACGAAGGCAGTGATATAATTTAAATTGAGGTAGGTTCAAAGGTCTGGCTAAGGCATTGCGTTGAACCCTCCAATGCTTTCTTATGGGATTTTTCGAACCGATTATCGCTCCTGTACCTGATCAGGTTCACTTTTTCAGGTTCGGACCTACAGGAAAACCATGTCCCGATTTTTCTCTAAATTTTGAGTGTATCCGCAAGTTTCTGGTGCCAGTGGGTCCTGAGTTATGGCGAGTCAAAAAAGTGTCCACATACATACATACTCACGCGGGAAAGTGGTTTGATTTTTATAAAGATAGACAAGCGGAGCTTGGGACCGCTTCGCGGCCCCGCCCCCCTTGCGCCTGCCGCGGGCGGCAGCTCGCCCCTGCGGGGCCTCGCATTAACGTGGTTCCATTTGGCATTACGCAGATCGCCCCTTCGGGGCTCGCATGACTTATGTGAATGCCCCCAAACCCAAACGAAGCAGTTAACAACTATGAAAATTGGTTAATTTATACTGCTTCTAATGAGACATTAACAAATCATTTTGGTGGAAGAGGTCAGGCTGTGGAATCCTGTTACTCTATGCATGTAATTTCAAAGGTACACTTTAGACCTGTATTCCGTCAAAACGCTGATGGCTATGGCTTACCAAATCACTTGAGCCCGAACGAAGAGGCGGATAGTTAAACTGAATATATCTCTGGAAAGAGTAAGACAGGAGGAAGAGAACTAAAGTAGTTTAAAGTTTTCAAAATGATATCAAGACCTCCGAAAACGCGGCCGAAAAAGCCTATTTTCGCTGAAAATCGAAAAATTTGGGCGCACCCCGTCACGTTTCCACCCCCCAAAGCCGAACCTCTTGCTTGATCACGACAAATTTGGCATGACCTAAAAGAAGAAGAGCGGACAAAGACACTGATATAATTTAAATTAACATAGGCCTTCCACATCTGCCCAAAATATTGCTTTAAACCCACCCATGCAATTTAAATGGGATTGCTAGAAATGCAGTTTTTTTCGCGTCATTTTTAAAAACTTTGTGTTCCACTCGTGATTAAGGGGGGAAGGGGTGAATTTGAAATTATGTATTTATACTCGTTTTAAAGCTTATTACATACTGCTTCTAATGAGAGATTAAAAATTAATTTCGATGGAAAATTGCAGGCTGTGGAATTTTTTTACTCTATGGATGTATTTGGAAATGTACCCTTTAAACCGGTATTTCGTCAAAACAGGGACTGCTTACCAACTCACCTGAGCCCAAACGAAGAGGCGTATAGTAAACCTGAATACATGTCTGAAAAGACTAAGAAAGGTGGAAAAGGACTAAAGAAGTTTCAAGTTTTCGAATTGATATTAACACCCCCAAAAACGCGGTCGAAAAAGGCCTATTTTCGCTGAAAATCGGAAAATTTGGGCGCACCCCCTCACGTTTCCACCCCCCAAAGTCGAACCACTTGCCCAATCACATCATGTATAGCATGGCCTGAAAGAGGAAGAATGGACGAAGACAGTGATGTAATTTAAGTTAAGGTAGGCCCAAATGTCAGGCTAAAACATTGCGTTGAACCCTCCAATGCTTTCTTATGGGATTTTTCGAACCGATTATCGCTCCTGTACCTGATCAGGTTCAATTTTTAAGGTTCGGGCCTACACGAAAACCATGTCCCGATTTTTCTCTAAATTTTGAGTGTATCCGCAAGTTTCTGGTGCCAGTGGGTCCCGAGTTATGGCGAGTCAAAAAAGTGTCCACATACATACATACATACATACATACATACATACATACTCACGCGGGAAAGTGGTTTGATTTTTATAAAGATAGATAAATAAACAACGATACATTTCTAATAATAAATAGGTAAACGCCCAATGCTTGGCTTATCCACCAGACTTATAATGGATAAAAAATGGCGAATGACAATAACTGTCTAATATAGAGCCCTAGTGGCTAGTGTAAACAAAAAGTCAAAAAATAATAAATAAAAGTTGTGGTCTTTCCTAAAAAAGTTTAATATTTGTATAATTCATTTTTTTGCAATTGATTGCTTAAAGTTAAAGCTTGTAGCCGTAATTAATGTGCATTTGTAAAAGGTATTTAGCTCTTAATTACAAGTACAGCACTGTGATGTGAGTGACTTACAAGTTAAAACGTTATTCTTATTTGCTTGTTAATTCTACCCCGGTCCCCGGCGATGCAACTATCTCTATGTAACCAAGCGCCTATGGGGGGCCAAATTGGACAAAAATGGTCAACATGCATATTATAAATTAAAAATTACTGCATAAATCTAATTAAATATTTAAAAAAAATGATAATAACAAAGTATACCGTAGTTATTTGGATTCATTGAAGAATGGGGGTATATATTATAGGCTGCAGTCTACCTGCAATAACGCAGGTTAATAAACTTTTTGACAATTTCTCTATCGATTAAATAAATGTTGAGGTGCATTTTAAACCTACCGTGGGACACCTCTTAGGATAGGATGCTGCAAGAACCAGAGTGGTTAAATTTTGAAGACCAAGTATTTCTGAATGTTATGACTTTTATATATAAGATAGAGAACAATCTTCTCCTGGCATATTTGAGGAAAAATAAAAAATTTAAAGATGGTCATTGAACGTTATGACACCATGAATGCTGATAACTTCATTTTAGGACATAAAAATTCCATGTTTGGTAAAAATTCTGTGTTTGACTTTGGAATTAGTCGTTATAATAAACTCCCGGCTGAAATCAAGAGGATCGACAAGTTGGACGCCTTCAGGAGTGCTTTGATTAAAATTATGCGGAATAGGTAATTGCACGGTTCTTTGTTGTTGTTGAAACTCTGGTACCTACCACTAAATCAACTTTACTCTGATCGATCAATTATTGGCAATAATAAGGGTAAAGGTTCAGTTTAGCTACCCCGCTGTATCTAAAGTCGAATGAAAATGCTTTTAATATGGAAGGAAAACATCCCATTTGCAAGGGAATTCATATTTTAAGCAAGGGTTGTCTTATTTACATGCCTCTGACAATGTTCCTTACATAAAAAATTTTATGAGCAATTTATCCCTATGCCTGCCCATGCAAAAATTCGAACTAAATTCAGCTGTAACTCAAAAACTATACTTTTATGACTTTTAATTCTATTTATTAATTTAAATTTAATTATAAGTGATAAATAATAAATAAAACCGATTGTAGCCCCGCGCTTTTGTAGAAACTCACTATTTTGCGCCTATTTATTCAAAAAATTGTCTCAGATATACTGTACCTCCGGCCCCTGTTTTCGAACAGTTGTGTTAATAAATTCTACGTCTGCAAAGTCTAAAATATTTTGCTGATAAAATACGTTGAGACCCAATTTTTCGCACTGGCTATAGCTTAAAAATTTAAATAATAAGATACCGTACTGTACCCGGTTTCGTTTTTTTTTTTAATAAGTCGAGAACTAAAATTTAGACATGGCGGCTGTCAAAATACGCAAACCCCCAATATTTCGAGCCCATATTTACAACCAAAAAAAATCTTCCTGGCCAGTGGCCTTTTGACCCCTTATGCTTCCCTTATTTAAAAACATCGTAAGTCCATGAGTGTTACTTAGAATGGCTTTCCCCTTTTTTTCAATTGATACATCCCCCCCCTCCCTCTGGAAAAATATGTCGCTATGAGCTATGGCGGGGTTTCCACATCCGTCAATGGTCAATGGTAAATGTGGTATTGACGTTTTAGCAGACATTAAAGACATACTATAAATGTCTGCTATCACGTCAAAACCATATTTACCATTGACCATTGACGTATGTGGAAACCCCGCCTATGCTACTAATTTATGCAACATATTTGTAGGCCTACATAAGCCTACTGTACGTACTGACTTGATAATTTCAATGTTTATGTTTTAGCATTTAGCCATGTATGAGGTTAATCAAAATACTCTGTGGAAGTCGAATTTAGAGTATCTAGCTCACAAAGAAAGCTTATTAGACGACCCTATTGAATTAATAGGAAGCAACGTAGCACCCATCAGCGAACTGATTCGATCAGCGAAGCGACACACTGATGAGGTAATGTCACGAGGACTATGAGTTGAGCCAACGGCTATACCAAGTTGAATCCACGAGAAGAGAGCCGGTTGCGGAAAACTTGGTAGTGTGCACAGCGTTGGCAGGGGGACATGATAACGTGCTGAGACTGGACCAGTCAGTCTATGTGCGTGTCGAGTCCTGGTCACCTGCGAATTATTCGTGAGAATTTACTATGTTCGCCAAGTAGTTCGGAATGCACTATAATCAGGATGTCCACCCTGTCAGTCAACTCCTCTTCTCCCCGAGGTGAATGAGTCTGTCCATAAGGTGCCTCAAGTTCATAAACAGATTCACTTCCCCCGCCAGGCTGACAGGCAGATATGATTGAAAATTTATATATGTATGTTGAAAACGGACGAACTTCTTTAAGTGTTGTTGATTTAAAAAAAAAAAAAATGTTTTATATTTCTCTAATTAATTTAAACATTTAAAATTAACAAGTGATTTTATCACTGCAGAAATGTTGGTTGCTTCTCTAAACATTACTAGCCTGTTCTAATATTATTATTCTTTGAACAATTTGCAATGTCTGCAGGTGTTATGGCAGATTAGATCCTCTGCGTGGGTTTAAAATTATAAAAACCAGCAGTTAACCTTTCTAATTTAAGCTTCTTTTACTAGCCTACTCACCATTAGTGCTACATTTGGAACAAACTTAACAAATTCTGGAAAAAGGATATGTTAAGCGTTATACCATATAGCCAGGACGCCCGGTGCACATGGTCGATTTGGGCGTCGCTGACTCTCTGAGGAATTGGTCATTGCAGCAAATGGATAGTTCTTTTACACGCCCAGAACACGCAAGCAAGGACGGATACAGGGGGGGGGGGTAGGGGGGGTAGCTGGCCCCCCAAAATTTGGTAAATCTATTGTAAATTAAGTTATTACGCTCTAATTTAGTCGATCCTACATGTTTTTCCTATTTTGACCCTCAGCTACCTCCCCCCCAAAAAATGGGCTGGATCCGTCCCTGCACGCAAGCCCATAGAAACCTTCTGAAATCTAGAAATGAACCCCATATGACAATTTCTCAGCAAGTCCCGGGCGTGAGTGTGTACCGGGTTCAAAGTATGTGTGTTCAATTAGTACATTTAAATTGATAACCCTGATATTTACCTTCATTTGTTTCAGACTAGACGAATAATTTTGTCCCCAAAACAAACGAAAACGCTGGCCTCCCTTATGCCTAATTTAGTTCTAGAAACAAGAGATCTTCTAGGTCAAAAAATGAACCATTTGTTTGCCGTTCTGTTGAGAATTGATATTTCCGGTAAACAATCCAGATCAGACATTTCATGATCTATAGTGTACCTAGGTATACAGGCCTCGGCGTAATCGAAATTTAGTAAATTGATTCCAAGATTTCTCTCATTCCCTGGCTCTTCACTCATCAATTCCTTGCAAAAAATAATAAAAGTGGTTGGTGGCAAATTTTGAACGATTTCACTATTAGTAATTAATCCGACATGGAACATGCTTTTAATGTAGGCCTATTTCTATAGAAATGGTTGGCATTCATAATAATTATGATTATTATTTATCAGACGTTCCGCTTGAGGTCAATTTTTTACCCATTTCAGGTTTTACGAAGCTATCAGAAACATGCGTACTACATGGGGGAGAAGATGGCATATTTAAGCTAACTAATATTTTGAACAATTACTTCGGAAGAATGTCTGATGAAATTTTCGAAAATGGCGGAGACGTATGGAAATTTGCAGGTATGTCCCGGAGAAAAATGTATTGACATGCATCATTTGAGAATACGTGATCAAATTGTCATGGCAATTGCTAATTTGTTTCGACACTATACATTTGAAATTTGCTATGTCTATCAATTGCATAATAATATTGATTCAATAGTATTGTTCATTCGCATATTTGTAATGTGTGTACTCCAGGTGGAGACAAATGGTCCACAATATGTTATTGCTTTCCAATTTCTACGTAGTATAAGGAAAATTATTTAACGTAGCCTACTAGATATTTGTCCTGGGTCTCTGTCAATAAATAAATTTTCCAAATTCGTCCGGGAATGGCTGATGAGACGGGAAGAGGTGGAATCCCTATTTGAAATAGTGGACTAGACTGTTATGTGTTTACGAGATCTGTTATTAATATGTAAGTGTAGCTTAATAAGTTAGTTTAAGTATGTCTAATTGAATTTTTTTCTCTTTTATTTCGTTTTAGGGTAGGGTAAATTGTTGGGGCTTTACAATTATTGTGTTAAAATTGTTTCTACATTTAATACACATTCATTCATTCATTCAGCTTTGTGATGGTCAAAATATTTAATTCCGAGATATCAACGGATTTACACGTTTTGAGGTACCAGGAACCAAAAAAAGTAGTTTTTACGAAATGTGCGTCTGTCGCTCTGTCTGTCTGTCTGTTCATTGATTTCCGGGCAAACTACTCTGTCGATTTTTATGACATTTGGCACTTATAGGTTTGCAAAAAAATTATGCCTCGGGACAATTTTTTTTATTTTGGGCTAACTCAATTTGGGAGGGTTTTATTCTCAAAAAACTCAACAAAAAAAACGTCTAAAAAAAGTACTTCTCAAAAACGGCTCCAACGATTTCTTTTAAATTCACATATTTTGTAGTCGCTAATAAAAAACAAAATCCGGTGGGAAATAAAAATAACTAAATTTTCATGAAAAATACTAAAAAATATTTTTTCTGTGGAACCATTCTATCGATGATTTCTACATTCAGCCCATTCAGGTCATTCAGGTGTTAAATAGAGAAACAAAACCGAACAGGTTGCATTCCCAAAAAAAGATTTGATTTTGTGCAAAAAATTATGGAAAATTCACGCTCCAATACATTGTCATTATTACCATGGGAAAATTATTCACAATGAAATTACTCATATTATCTATGATATGAATGAATGAATGAATGAATGAATGTATGAATGTATTAAATATAGAACAATTTAAGTACAATAATTGTAAAGCCCCACATGAAGACCTATAACAATTTACCCTACTCTAAAACTAAAGAAAAAAGAAAAAAAATCAATTAGACTTAATTTAACTTATTAAACTACACTTACATATTAATAACAGATCTCTCGTAAACAAATAACAGTCTAGTCCACTATTTCAAGTAAAGATTCCACCTCTTCCCGTCTCATCAGCCATTCCCGGACGAATTTGGAAAATTTATTTATTGACAGAGACCCAGGACAAATATTAAGTAAGTTAAATAATTTTGGTGCTATATATTGGTAGGATTTGGTAAAATTTGCTATGTATGCCCTTGGTACTACAAGGTGCTCAATTCTTCTAGTATTTGCTGGTCTGGGTCTCTGTACCATGTCCCCACTGATAGAGTAAAAAATTCGCAATGTCTCGTATAAGAACAAGTGCCGCAGCGGGAATAAACCGAGAGACGCAAAGAGAGGGAATGATGGCCAAGTTCTAGGTTTTTTGACTATTGTTCTAATAAGGTATTTTTGGATAACTACAAGTGAATTTAAATTTGTAACAAAACACTTGGATACCATACGCTAACCGAGATTCACAAAGTGAGTGGTATAGTTGGATTAAAATTTTTTGAGGGCAGACCGTGCGGAGGTAAAAAAATTGTCTTAAAAAATTTCGACATTTTCCGTTTATCGATTTTAACTGGCTGCTCCATTTCATATCACTGTCGAAGTGGACGCCAAGGTATTTCGTCGTTTGTGCTTTAGTGATAGCTGGGCATTGACAATTTGGATTTTGTAAGTTGCAATTATACGCATGGCATCTCACTTCGAGGGGCTCATCTATGCTTCCTGTTCTTAGATTGTATGGCAGAAAACAGGTTTTACTAACATTAATTGTAAGGCCATGGATTTGGAACCAAGTGTTGAGATGTTGTAAATCCTCAGTCATAAACTTTTGTATCTCATTCCAGTCCCTTGCAGAGTAGCAGAGTGCCGTGTCATCAGCGAAGCTAGTCAACGTGTCATGTAGCCGCAAGTTGCATAGTTGATTAGTGTATAAAATAAATAATAATGGGCCTAAGATTGAGCGTTGTGGTACAGAACATAGTTGTCCCAAAGCGTCACTATCTACAAAACCAACTGTTCCACTTTTTTGAATTTGCAAACGTACTCTCTGACTCCTCCCGATCAGATAGCTCTTGAACCACTCCCACGCTATTCCTCTTACCCCTGCATTCCATAAAATGTCTAGAAGCAAATTGTGTTCGACAGAATCAAAGGCACGGCTTATATCTAAGAACAAGCTGGCTGATTTACGGCCTTTATTTAGAGAATCGTAGGTGGGTCGGGTAAATTCTATCAACGCTAAATCTGATCCTTTTCCTGCCCTATACCCAAATTGATTTGAACTTATCCAATTATGTTTCGTTAAAAAGTTGTTCAAGCGAGCTGCCATAAGTTTTTCTATGACTTTACTTGTTACATTGAGTAAACTTATAGGACGATATGACTTTGCAGAGCGGCGATCCCCTTTCTTATGCAATGGTATAACTATTGCTTCTTTCATTTTATAAGGAAATATTCCTTGTGAAAAACTGAGATTTATGGCATGTGTATGATAGGTAGTAATATGAGCCACAACATTTTTTAAGCAGCCTGTAGATAGACCATCAGGACCAGCGGAGTTTTTATTTTTTAGTCCAGAAATAACTGTCATTACTTCATCGTGGGTTACAGGCGATAAAAAAATAGACTGTTGTGTAGACTTTGAGTCCCACCCTGACATAGTGTGTTGGTTTAACGGTGGTTTTACTAACTGCTCCTTTAATTGCAATGGTAGATTCGTAAACAGCCAGTTTAACTCATTTGCCACCAGCTTAGGATCAGAGATCGCTACTCCATCGTCATTTACAATTTCAATCGGTTGTTTATCCTTCCTGCACACTCCCATTACTTCATTGATTACTTTCCACTGTTTTTTACTATCACCAGACGCTTAAATGTCATTAAAAATAACTGCGGTGTGCAGAATCCAATGACATTATGAAAATATACCCTAAGGGGACTTCTTTCAATGTAAGGTATTTGCTTCGTATCGCCCAATAATAATATCTCATTTGCTCCTGTTAAATAGGCTATAAACCCAATATAACCAGCATGACCTAGGGAAACCTCATCAATGAATACCCTTTCATATTTTTTTCCAGTCTGATTTATTATGAACGATGACACTGTTCGATAATCCTGCATCAGCCTCTTGTTGTCCCTTCAATTGTAACGCCGGGCAACTGCTTTGCGAATATCAGCTACTGCTTCTCTGGTGTGTGTTAAAATGAGATCCTTATTAGGATGATGTTGCTGTACTATAAAATGAGATTTCCCTGACCCTGGGCAACCCTCAACCAATGTGATTTTTGGCATCTGACAATTTTGAAGTGGAATTTTGGACACCACTTGTGTTAACTCGGCATTGAGCATTAATTCCGTTTTCTCTGTTACTAGGACGTATTTTGCTGAGGTCACGAATTTCTGTGTTTGAGTGTTGAAATGAACATAACCTTCATTTAATGTGTACTCAATTCTGTACACAGTATTAGTTTTAATCAGGTACTTTTGAGTCTCATTATTGAATAAATTTATTTTCCGTGACCTAATTAGGCTAATAGCACTAGCCGATGAATTGTTTACGGGTGAAAACGCTGATGCTAATAACTGACCGTATTGAACGGCGTTTGCACAGTCAGCATTTAGAAGTAGGTTACGCAGTTCTATCATACTGTTGATATAAAACTCGGAGTGGGATTTTGGCACCATGTACCCTGTAGGGTTTGGCACTGATAATTTCTTCGGGGCTGGGATTTGTAGAAAATCCAGGTTTCTGTAGCCTTTATTATAGAAGACAAAGTAAAGGTTTTAGTGTTTTAAAACTGTGTTTAATACGTCTAAAGCTGAAACATCTAGGTACCCAGTCATGGTGTAAATATCAATTCCAATGACCAATGGATAGTTTTGGGATGCCCAGTGAGCCAGAGAGCTAATTAGACAAGCCCAATCTGCCATGCCGCATATCGAGTCGCTTGTTTCGAGCAGTAAAAAAATATTTTTCAGAGATGAGCAACACTGCCTCAGAGGCAGTTTCGACTTGTGGCGAATTTGGGTGAAGTTGGCTAGTTTCTCCTTGTTTATTGTGCGATTTTTTAAAAGTTTGGACATCCCCTGAGAAAGCCTGTATTTTTTATTTGTACAATCATAGTGGGCAAAGCCTATTGTGATATCGACACTGTCTCCATAGTTATACACTAAGTTAACCTTACTCTTTGGGGTGGAGGCGTTGGAAGAGAATTTAGATATTGAGTTTAACAAACTTTCAAAAGCTATAGGTTCATTTTGCTTGCCCCTGTTTTTTATTTGGTAAGAAGAAAAGCACATTATTCTTGAGGATGTCAGTTAGGGCCATAGTTAGTTTTATCAATAAGTTGCCTCAGAGCTTTTAAATAGCTTGGGCATTCAGGAGAGCTGACCTTGTGTTTAAAGTCCGTATAATTATTCCTTTTACAATTTACACAGATAGGGTTTTTATCATTACTTTCTTGACAAGACTTTATGTCATGGCCCACTGTACCACAATGACCACATGTTGATTTTTCCTGCTTACAGAATTTGGCTGAGTGAGCGAAAGTCTGACATTTATAACATCTCGAAATCGCTACATAATCTTTAACTCTACAGGTTGACCAATCTATATACACTCGATTTTTCTCCACTAAACATTTTCTAGCTCTTGGTGGGCACTCGACAATCCAATGAACGGTATTTATACCTTCCGGCTTATCGCAGTTTCCCTGCATGTTCCTGTTTAAAATTTCGTCCAATATGACTTCTTTCGAGATGTAGCTGGGCACATTGTAGATAATTATCCTTGGCTTTCTTTCCGATGGCTCCGAGACGTCTAGCTCGGGATCTTGCTGGGCGATCTTTTGCAGGACTAACTTTTTATCCTCTGGGGGATCTAGCACTAAAAGGACTCCACCTCCAGAAATGTTGACCGCCCTCTTTATTTTAAGGTTTTGATCAGCCGGTATGGCCTTTCGCAGGGACTCACGTACCTCCTTGTTTGCCTCTTGCTCTTCCGCCATTTCTTTGTTTCTGCTTTACTATTATGACGCTGTCCTTTGGCTGCTGTAATTTATGCTCTTGGATGACCCTCCCCTTGCTTTGGGGCTGTTTCAGGGCATCTGCAAATGTAATTTTCCCTGCAGGAGGTTTATTTACCTGATCGGCCATGTTTTTCAGGCATGATGTAAGGCCATCCAGGTGCTCGTACGTAGGCCCAATCATTTGGCACATTGTTTTTGCCCTCGTTTCAATTTTGGCTAAGTGCACGGTCATTTCTTGTATAACTCCGCATAAGATGTCGAAGTCAGCTCTCAGGATTTTTCTCTTTTCGAATTCGAATAATATTGATAAATTGGAAAGCATGTTCGAGGAAACTCGGACCGGTTCTTTTCCATTGCGTACGAGTTGCTCAATAGTTAATTTGTTCAATATGTTAATTTGATATAATCTAAGCCTGATATGAACCTTGGTAACGTATAAAATTTCTTTGTTTTAATTTGTTTCAGGGGACTCGTTACTGTCGCTATGGAAGGTAGAGGGTAAAGACATTTTAAGCCACGTGATATACAGGGCTGTTCGATGTGGGTTACTTATTCAAAAGAAATTGGGTTGTTATGATACAGGCTTCAATGTTGTTTTAAGATGTAAGTATATTTGTATTTTTTTTTATTTTAGTAAAGATAAATCGCCTACAAACAATTTAATGAATGTATCCGATTGACCTTTTCAGTCGCCTCTGTAGGTTATTACCCGTGATGGGTACGACACGTCTCCGATTGCATGGCGTGTAACGACTCGCACAAGTGCAAGCACGTTACCACCTGGCCATCGAAGTCGATAATTATTCTGACTTGATTGATGACCAAATGAAGTTCACATGTTTTAATTGATATTAGATGTGTTAACTGTATAATATTATCGTTTCTTAGTAAAAGTTGGCTTGGCTGTTGGGAATATGATATGGTCGATGATTGGTGACGACTTTGCGCGGCGGCACATCATCGTCGGTGGGCCCGTCAACGAAGTTCGCGATGCAGACCACTACGCGTCCTCGGGCGACGTCATCGCCTCTGCGTCCATCTGGGGACACATGTGTCCATTGGATTTCGTACACCAGGTCATAGAGGGTGGCCGATATGTCAAGGTTAGGATATTGTGCATATGCGCATTCTGAAGCAGTTATTATCTATGGGTCTATAATGACCGTGTACATGATTGAGCTTTATATCAGAAAATTGAGAATCAGGAAAAAAACTGGACACTGCGGGACTCGAACCAATCGTTCTATGCTTTTGCGAGCGACCTTTCTAAACCCTACGCTTCTCGAGCCCCGGACACTTAAAACTGAAATTGGAGAACCCTGCAAGGGCAAAGAACAATAACCAACGGTTAAAACAGACTTACATTTACGCAGGCCTACCTGTCAGCGATTTCCATCCGGTAACGCATTGAGCTTATATCTGATGCTTTCTTGCCATAATGAGGCAGCGCCGCCAGATACATTGCCGTAGTCGCGTTCATTAATACAATATTTATTATTATCGCGAGTTATTGTAACATTTTAATGCATATATGTATATACGGAACAGTGTTATATCTTCTTCTTCTACGGAAGACTGGCGATCAGCATGAATTATGATTGTACTAGGGAATTGTAATGCAGTGGTTTCCCGTTCCGTTCTGCATCGTTATGCCGTTGACTCTTTATTCAGTTCCTCCACCTTCAGGACCAGTCTCCCGATCCCAGGACAAAAGTGTGCCCTGCACAGAGAAGGCTGTGTTTTTCACTTGTATCGTTACAAATTCGGTCCCCTATCTGTTCAATCGTCACTACGCCCTTCCATCTGCACCACAAGGAGGTGCAGATTACGGATTTTCGAGTTTTCGCCTCTGAGACCATAAGGCATTACTCAGAAGCTCAGCTACTTTGAAGACAAACTACTTCCCCGGAAAGGCAAAGATCGTGAGTTCCAGTCCTGTAGTGTCTGGTTTTTTCTTAATTCTCTATTTTCAGCTATTATGTCTTCACTGTTGAGGAGGTTGCCCCTTCAACTTAGGCGGGTGTCCACCGACCTCGCATTGCAGAATGCAAGTGGCATTGGCATTGTTTTACTCTATGCCATAGTTAAAATTGATCAATGATCATAGAGTAAAATCACAAACAAACAAACTAAAATTAAAAAATGCCGTCATGGGATATGTTAATTACAAACATTTTAATAGATTTCTATAAAAAGTAAAACAAACATTTCCGTCAATGTCATTTGCATTCTGCAATGCGAGGTCGGTGGAAACCCCGCCTAAGTCTTGAATGTCTGTTACCACGTCACCGTATTTGTATTTAGCCCTAGCCGGTCGGTGGAAACCGCGCTTTAAGTCAATGTAATGTGAAAAATAGAGACTGCCTGTAAACCAGTAGAATTGTGCCAACACTTGCAGGTCTGATGCAATTTGGGAAGTTTATGGGATTGTTCTTGAGTAGCTCTTCGCTTCTGAGAAGAATGATACCCGGACTATAGTGAAGCAAAAACAGGCATGTTTGCTTAAAAAATTGAATCACATTTGCAGACTCCTTTCTACTGCATTCCTTTAATACTTTTGGATGTTTGCTATTTTGCAACACTGCTTCAACAATTTTTTTTTTCCTAATCTTTATAGATATTACTTTACTCATGTAATTTTATTTATTTTCAGATATTCAACATGGTGAGCTACCTTGGAATCTCGACTCCCAAGGAATTGAGGGCTGTTGGTGCCCCTGGATATGAATCTAAATCAGCAGAAGATCGGCAATTTCAAGGTTATTTTTTTCCCAAGCTTGTATTTTGGACCCCGTATCGGTCTTATATAAGGCCTTTATGTGGTGATAAATTTAGGCAGAAAATTGGGTTTCAATTTAAAGAATGTTCTTCAATAACCTCTTCAGTCGCCTCTGTTTGTAATGCCTGTGTTGAGTCACGACAGGTCTCCAATCTCTGTAAAGACTCGCAGAAGTACATGTGACGACTATACCATCGCAGATAAGCAATAATCACTTTATTAAGCTAGAAAACCTTAGCAACCTTACACTAATAGGCTAGAAATGATCAATGTTTCTTTTATATTTTATGATGAAGCGTCTTAATCCACCAGAACAATGTATGTTATGAACGGAATCCACTATAATCAGGAGGTCCACCCTGCCAATCAACTCCCTTTCTCCTTCGGGGGAAGGTGTTTTCGTCCTTGGTGCCTCACATGTTAATAAACAGACTCACTTGCTCCGCCTGGCTGACAGGGTTGCTTAAAGCAGAAATGTTGAAAATTTGGTTATTGTTATTGGGACATCATTGTACTGTATGTAGAGTAGTACGTACAGCAAGTATTGATGCGATGCGAAATCTTAAATAGTCTCCTGCCCCCCCCCCCCCATTTCTTTGGATCCGCCAATGACGAGTCCTATTATATTAGGCATTGTTTATTTGCTAGGCCGAGTTTTCCCAGATTTCTCAGAAAAGGATAATTTGGGGGCGATTCTAAGACTCTGCCTGTTGGACCCTGTTGTGCAGCAGGTGGACGCTGACTTAAGTTTGGACTTTCTCACAGAGATGAGAGTTCTTACCATAATGTTTATCCACATCATTCCGTACAACCTGCTCAATACCGAACTTGTAGTACTCGTGGACAAAGCGTACAATATTATCCAAGGGTTTGTATGTTTGGCCATCAGCAGCCCGATCATGGCGATTATGGATTATTATAAAACCGGAGTTTATTCAATTGTTTGAAACAAAATGCGCGGGAAATTTAGATTAATATACTATTATTTTTGGTGAATTTTCAGTTTTTACTCCCTTGGATGTAGACACATTAATTAAAATTCGTAATATATTCCAAAATTCAACCTGTACATTTTAATGTTTATTAGTATTTCCTTCAATTATTGTACAATGCAACCTTGTATATTAATAATTTGTTAATTTGAATTTCTCGCTCATATTTTAACACCGTCGCGTGACACCTTACTACATTATTTTTGAAGTTATACTTCATTATGATCGAGAGTGAATTTTGAGGATGCGCGCGCATCTGTAAGATTTAGAGTTCTCATAAAAAGTTCATAGAATGTAGAATAGAACCTCGATATTAGTCGCGCATTTTGGTACACTCGTCACCTCTGATTGCTATTTTCTGGGCAGGTATTGTCATCCGCCATTTTGTTTTTTATCTTACTTGCAGACTGGTGCGGAGTGCGGGAGGCTACGTAGATAAAGCCTGCCTGTTTGATAAGGACATAATGTTTGTGTGCTTCTTCGGACTTCGCGGTCTATACCAGACTGATGAAGTCGCCCAGTACCTTTGCTGCGGGCACTGCGTTCGAGAAGCTTGTCGAAGTATTAACGGCATCATTGAAATCTCACTTGGTGTCACAACAAGTGAGTAGTTAGTTAAACTTTTCTTGTAAAAGGGCATTGCAAATAAAATCCTAGAACACCCCAATCAATTACTTTTGAATGTCCATTCCCGGGTAACACATACAATACAATACAATAAATTTATCCATAATTTATCCATAAAAATTTAAGTTATACAGTAATCGTAATACATAATACATTGATTCAAATAAGGGTTAGTTTTATTTATTTGGCGTGTATTCCACTAGTCATATTTTCTTCATTTGTGCATTAAAAAATCTCATCATTTTTTAATGCACAAATGAAGAAAATATGGCTAGTGGAATACACGCCTTAGTTTTTATCCAACCATTATCGCCAGCGCCACTTCCGTCTTAGGCACATCCTCCTGGAAACACTAATCCATTTTCAAAGTTTTTTTGGTGAAAGTGTGAATGCTACGATATCAAGTAAAGTTTTGTACTTGAAATACTTCTTATGAAGCTATGAACGTGTTTGTTCCAGGATTTTTGACCAACACTGTATGTCGTGACTATTGAAACTGATTTTTGCGTACAGGTAACATCTTCTGCGGAGTGATTGGTAACAAAAAGTACCAGAACTACACGGTGATAGGTCCCGCCGCAAACTTGGCCGCTCGGCTCATGTGTGCTTACCCAGGCCAAGTGACCTGCGACGGTGCCACGAAGAGGAACTCCCAACTACCTGCAACTTGGTTTCAAATTTGTCCAGAGCGGACAATGCGAAATATTTCGGGGAAGGTTGTCGCGTATGAGTTCATTGGAACAAGAAGGTACTTATTGTGTAAAGCAGCGTCTATAACAATTAGTTTTTTTGTAGCAGGATAAAGTTGAAACTGAGCTTGTACAATGTACAATTGCGGAGAATTAATTGATTTTTCATTATTGGTCTGTCTGTCCCACCCTCCTTGGTCGCACTCTCCATTCCCTCTTCCCGCCGCTTCTTCTTGTGCAAAATAAAAAGACATGCAGTCAATTCCATAATGTAACATATGTTTCCAGTCGCAGACTGCAGTTCAGCATGGACGTAGGGATTCTTCCTCTCCTGGGTCGCTCCGTGGAAGTGCAAGAGTTTGAAGCTATTCTCGATAGCTCCGAAGATTTACCTGGTGCCATACTGATCGAAGGAGACATTGCTGCAGGGAAGTCTAGGCTGGTGAATGAATTCATTCTTATGTGTTGCCAAAGGGGAAGGATACCTGTTAATTTGATTCTATACGAGTCCCATGGCCAATTCCAGTTATTTTCGGCTATTCACATCCTTACGCAGGTATTGTACCTACTTTATTCAACGCCCTTCAGGTGCGGTTGAGCAATTTTAACGCCGAGCCTCCTAGTTTCGCACAGTGAGATGTGAGAGTAACAGTCTATAAATGGCAGACGAATATACCTATAATATTGTACAGTACAATAATAATAATAAATCGTCTTTATTGAATTATTTATATATATATATATAATTATTTATTATTTATGTCAATATGTCATAGTATGCAATGCATTGGGGCACAGATTATCCGTAATTACTGCAGAAAATATTTTTTCATTGGAAAACTTAACTATTTAGCACTCAAAACATGCATTTATTATTTTATTTTATTTTTTAGTTATTTTTCATGAAAATTGTGTTTTTTTTTAAAATAAATTATATCTTTGTTAATATTATATAAAAACAAATGTAATATTATGTAATATTGACATAGATTTAATTTAATTTAAAAAATGAATTCAAAATAATACAAAGTTATAAATGTGACGATTTCATTTATGAAAATTGAAACTTTTTTATTTTTTTGCACCCTGAACCAAACTGTCAAGGGGGAAGTGACCTAATGGGGGTTGTTCACATTAACAGCAAATATTGTTCAGTTTACTTACTTTTTACTTTTTCCTCGCTTTTATCCCTCAGATGGGTCAGCGATACGGCATGTTCTCTTCCACTCCTTGCGATTCTGTGCTTCGACTGCAGCTGCTCATACAATTCTGAGGTTTTGGCGGGCTGTTGCTTCTACCGTCAGTTTTCTGTGATTTAAAAAATATTGTTGTAACCGTTTTTTCGAAATAATATTGTTTTTTAGCAGTTCGCGGGGGCTTAAAACCCCCAAAAATTCAGTTAGCCAAAAATAGAAAAAATGGTCCCGAAATATGAATTTTGTGATCCTACATGCCGAATTTCATCAAAATCCATCGAATAGTTTCCCTGAAATCGACGAACAAACATATCGACAGACAAGCATTTCGTAAGAAAAAAACACTTTGGGTTTCGTGAAAAATCCAGTGAAATCTCGAAATGGAAAATATCGACCATCACAAAGCTTTCCTTATGCTACGTATAAATAGGAAAGAAAAATTGTATTATATAATGAATGAATGAACGCTCAAACTATGCTACTTACTTTATTCAATCCATCGTCCATTTCTGCCATTCTGTGTCACGTTCACCTTTACAGGTATTTTTTTCAGGATTGTTTTCCGCCATCTCAACGTCCGTTGACGCTTCCGGATGTACTGAGCGGGCAATGGTCGAATTCAGTAAAAATATTGTACAAACCTCTAGTATTGTGCAGTCACTTGCTGTGGAGACTCCCAGATTTAGTAGTACTGCACGTTAATAAATTATTTAAAAAAATTTGTTGTCTCTCAGGCATTGAACCTTGGAAGTGGCAAACAAAGGGAGAACATGCTTGTTGAGCTTTTAAAAAATGAACTTGATGCTGAAGATCTCAAGCAGATACCTGTTCTCTGTAGCAGATGCCCGCATCAATTCGACGCTGGTGCAAGTCCCGCGTTGAAGCGAATATTTGTCACTGCTCTCAAGAAGGTGAGATTAAATTCGTTATAAACAAGTGAACATGCTTTCCTATTAATCAATTGGAATTAGTATGAGAAACGCAATTGTTCCATGGTAAATAATTGTCCAGTGGTTAAATATCTACCTATAGATTTTCCCTATCCTAAACAGTGGCGGTTTTAGAATTTTCAAAGGGTGGGGGGGCATTGACAAGAGATGAGAGCCGACTAGTTTAATACTGGGGGCTTGACAATATTTAGGTCTACATAATAAATACTCGTAATGTTAAAAACAATGACTAAGCTAAAATAGAGACTGAACAATTTTAATACTTAGCCTAGAAAACAAAATTTTGCCTGTGCTTTGACTTCTTCGAAAACCTTGTAATAACAGCTTCTGTGTCAACAGGTACGTCCTTGTGCACATTTAGAAGCGCTAACCCGTTCAGCGCTCTCAATTGGTTTCACTTTATTTTTTGAAAAGAAGTTTACTAAAATGCTCCTGTGAACTGTCCAGGGGGCCCCCATGCCCCCCCCCCCCTTGAAACCGCCGGTGATCCTATAGTGAGCCTATAGGACATTAGTAAAGCCTATAATGGGAAGTGGGGAGTGAATGTGTCGGCGGGTGTACTTACTGTACGTACGGGTCGGAGTCAACTGTATATATTGCATTTACGGTGCTGTAGGGTATATATCATGTGACGGTGGATGCGGGAATGAAATGGGGTGGAATGCAGTGACCACAAAAACTAAAGTCAAGAAAAAATCTGATTGCCGACTCCCTTTTTCAGTCATTACCTGTTGTACCAACTTTAAGAAGCAAAATTGGAATTCTTTCCCGCGTTAATAAAGAGCGTCTAAAAACCAATAAATCTATTTCTCTCAGAAACATAATGTATAAAATGTTATTGATAATGTTTTAGGGATTGAAATACGAAATTCTGGTGATCGATGACGCTGATTTCTGCGACCTGGCTTCCTGGGAACTGCTGATGGCCGCTGTGGAGGCTCGCGTCAAATTCATGCTTCTGACTACGAAAAGCAATAGGCTGGTGCCGGAGAGAACTAAGTCCCACATGAAAATTTGGAAGCTGAAGCCTTTGAACTCGGAGCTGTTGGCAGCTGTCGCTTGCCAGACTCTAGCTGCTAGTGCTATTCATAACAAAGTATTGAAGTATGTCATCCTGTAATTATTGAGTTGCCTACTAAAGAAATGAAACACTGTTTAATCCAATATAGTCCGTTTATCCATTTCGCGATTTTTTCCGACTAGGATGCCCTTTCTGCTGTTTGCATAGAGAAAAGAGGGGAATACTCGCTTTCAAGTAATTCATGAATTTTTTTTTTTTTTTTTTTTTTTTTTTTTTTTTTTTTTTTTTAAAGCGCGGGTCCCTGTTGGGAATTTGCGCTAGGAAATTGGGAATGTTTACCAATTATGAACCACCCTTGCAACTACGGCGAGAGCACTTAATGCTAAAATTTTCTAGCAGGCTGAAGCATTGCCAAACTCATATTACCTACTCAGCGATTTTCTCAGATAAATTTCACAATTTATTTCGAGTCCGCCCACGCTCATCAAAGCCATTGCATTACCGCTACTCAACTTTAAATTTTGAACTCCGACTTTATGACCTGAATGTTAGTCCGATTCACGGCTCGCCTATACCGCCTTGGTTTTACAATCCACCCGTCCCTTCCTTTGGTCTCCAAATATTAAGTAAAGCCAACACTCCAACCCTCATATACCGTAAACTATTCCGTAATTTAACATTGCAGTTCCCACGACCGAGTTGGTCCCACTTTTACACAGACGGCTCCAGGACAGACACTGGTGTGGGTGCTGCCTTTATCCATGATGCAGTGCCGTACTTATTCCCGCTTTTGCCTATATGCTCTATATTTACTGCTGAACTGTTCGCCATCCTTCAGTGCCTAAATTTCATCCACCTACACTCCATACCGAACGTAGTCATTTTTTCTGACAGCCAGAGCGCACTTCAAGCAATAGGACCTACCTACAGCAAGGAATGCCCCTTAGTCCAAGAAATCCACCAACTACTGAATATCATGGCCCCCTACCAAAAAATCCATTTCCACTGGGTCCCGTCTCATGCTGGTATACCAGGAAATGAGGAAGCCGACAAAGCGGCAAAGACAGCTGCCACACTAGTGTCTGCCCCATGGCCCACCCTGGTACTAAGTGACGTAAACAATTACCTACGCAAATCTATCTTGAAAAAATGGCAACAGAAAATCTGGAATGGGCCAGCCTACGTGCAAAACAAATTGCGAGCAGTTAAGCCCATCATAACAGAATGGGACACGTCCTATCGAATCAGCCGCAAGGAGGAAATTGTATTGGCCCGAATTAGAATAGGGCATACAAACCTCACTCACAAACATATTGTTTACAAATTCTGCCTGAACTCAAATGCGTAAGGACCCACGTGTGAGAAGGGGTTTGCGGCTGTAAGCCCCTCCTTAGTAGTGAGAGATCAACTAATAATATAATTTAGTTTAATATTTTTTAGCGGCGTTATAAATATGACCGCACAATTGATGAGCGGACTATACATTACATAAATGTAGGCTGTGTGTTTGCATTAATTTTTTTTCATACTACGTGTATATTTCCTTGTGTTAACTTATTGAAATGTTCGATGAAGCCATAGTTAGGTTAGGTTAGTTACTTGAATACATTTTTTAGGTTTCTATTAAAAACAACCCAAGGCAATCCAGGGAAGTGTGCGGCAACTCTAAAGACATTGCTTGATCTACATTTTATTGAAATACACCAATTGGAAGAGAACAGGACTATGTCTAAGAACATAGCAACCGTGCCTTCGGAATATCTAGAGCGGAAAATCTACCCGTGGCAGTTGAAAACAGCTCCCATCACCTGGATCGCGCCCAATTTTCCCGTTACTGTGGAAGAAGTCACACATGATTTTGCCCACCAGAATTTTCTCGCTACCATGAAAATTCTCAGGCAAATGGAAAGTGGTGCACCGGATCATGAAGAAGATGGTTAGTAATGTTTATAACATGCAGGTAGATTATTTCAACTATTTGATTTATATATTTATTTAGAAAATATTACTACAGGACAACGTCCCTTAGATGGAATACATTAATACATTTATAACATACCCAGTCACTAAGTGTAGGGGGTGGTCATCTCAATAGCTCAAATAGGCCTACATATAGGTAGTTATTATATATTCACAAGCAGCGCGTGGATGAGAAGTTTGTAGGAGGACTTTCTTCTTCTTCCGAGGCTTCCATTATTGCTTTGAATTACTAGTACCACTGTGCAGGAGATTGGCTTAGCTACATTGGGGAGATTGTTTCCCTCTCAGTGCGCTCCCACGCCCGTTTGAGAAAGGAGGAGGGGGCGGTGGTGGGGGACCCAAAGTGCCGAGGGGTCCCTTATTAAATACCATAAACGCCGAAAAAGCTACCGGAACGAGGCGATCAGCACCGCCTTTAAATAAGTGCAAGCCGAATGCCAACGGCGGAAGATGGTGCCTAGAAACACCACAACGGCGGAGGAGGCAGATGAGCCAGGGGCGAGCCACCCCTCTGCCTTGAGGGAAGGGTATTGACCCAAAGGCTAAGGGAGGGCCCTTACAGAAAACCCCAGTGTAGGCAGAGCGCTGAGAGGGAAACCATCTCCCGACTGTCGCTAGGTCAATCTCCTGCACAGTGGTACTAGTGATTCAAAGCAATAATGGAAGCCTCGGAAGAAGCTAATCGCCTCGTTCCGGTAGCTTTTTCGGCTTTTGTGGTAGTTAATAAGGGACCCCTCTCCACTTGGATTCCCACTACCGCCCCTCCTCCTTTCTCAAACGGGCTTGGGACCGTCTTTGGCGGAGTTAGGGGGACTTTCTATTAATATCTATTGTTAGGTTCAACTCAGATATAGTATTGTACAAACCAGGCAGTCTACACAGTATGGAATTGCACCTGTCGTTTGTAATTTGACAAAGATTTTTGGAAGTGGGCCTACGTGGAGCTGGATATTAGTAAGAATTTCTGGACAGTCTATGAAATGATGGGGAAAAAAAATGGACGGAAGTGAGATTCGAACGTGAGTTTACACCTTGCCGGGATGGTAAGCTGACCAATGCATCAAATCCGTCACGTATCGGTCAAAACCTGCATTAGAGTGCATAATTATATACTCGTGGCCAAGTACGCGAAGACGTGGAGACTTGGGTGGTGACGGGTGTGATGCAGTGATCAGCATACCATGCCGCTCGGGTTTAAATCCCGTTTCCGTTCAATTTTCCTTGTCTTCTTTTCGCTGATGAAGGGCAGAACTATTATATAACGGGATCAGCTGTTGCATGGGTGCACTTTTAAATGAATAAATATATTTCGTTTCTTCAATATTACATATACATATACAGTGATATAATGAAGTGGCCCAAAGGATTTTTCCCGTGTTGGGGTCCCCTTAATACTAATAACTAAGCTAAAACTAAACTAAAACAATATCTAGACCTATATTAATTAATTTTATGTAGACTCTATGTAACATCACTAAGTAAGTAAATAAGTAAGATCATATACTAATAAAATAAAATAATATACATGTTTATCACTCTGTTGAATCCGGGGTTGTTATGCTATTGCTGTAAGATTTGTTAGTTGATTTTGGGACAAATGAAAGCTAAGTTTACTAATGAATTTTTTTTTTGGTCGTAGATTTTTTATGAACTCAGGAAGGCTGTTATAGATTGAAACTGATTGGTAAATGTGAGAATGTTAAGAGGGTTATTTTGAATCAGCAGCCCTATGACCTGGGGTTCCCATTCAAAATATGTTAATGCGTTTATTGTTTTTTTCCTAGAGGTGCCGAAAGTTAAGGTAGTGCAAAGCGACTCCATTTTAGCAGACGACACTTTTAAAATAATGTCAGCGGAAACATTTCACATGAAGATTGATGACATCGCCACCGGTGGGCTGCGACCAAGTTCAGAATACACGGATACTATTATCGATATATTTGGAGCCAGTAAGTATTCCTTTACTTAGTTAGGTAGTTTGCTGTACTTCTTAATAACTCAGTCTACGCATGTAAATTGTAAGGGTGGCTCCCTTAGAGTGGAATCCGAAACGAGCCGCCATGTTTATTTCCTCTGCAATTCATGGTGGATTCCTTTGTATTCCACTCTACTTAGCCTCC
The DNA here is from genome assembly GCA_963971405.1 of Psococerastis gibbosa. Lineage (NCBI taxonomy): Eukaryota > Metazoa > Arthropoda > Insecta > Psocodea > Psocidae > Psococerastis > Psococerastis gibbosa. Next base: position 30,070,772 of record OZ020484.1, read on the forward strand.
CTAAGCAATTTTGGAGATTCCGATGTGGTTGCCGATGCGATCAGTGTAAGTAAGTAAGTAAGTATTTATTAATCAAAAAACGCAATACAATGAGTTAGTCCAAATTCACGTTCCACGTAATGGCCAAGGGTGCCCCCCCCCTTCCCTTTTTTTGCACAAAGTAAAATTGTATTGCTCGTAGAACCATTGATGAGGTGTCATAAACCTGAAAAAATATTCCTCTACGCTTCGATGTACAATATTTAGGCGTGACGAACACCTATCAGCCACATTTATTGAACTTGACTTGTAAAGAGTAATGATCACTGAGGTTGTCAGGTCACATACTATACCGTAGGTCAAAGTGAAGAGGAATATTTCTTCTGTTGTATGACACCTCATTAATGGTTCTACGATCACTATTTCAGGGGAAATTTAAATAAATAAAATATTAAAAAAAAAAACGGAAAATGTGTTGGTTATAATAAAGCCTAAATAATTATGTTTTTCGTGTTTCCTGAACATTTTGAAAGTTTGTTCCTCATTTGCTCTTAATAAATAATGACAATTAATTTGGTAGGCAAAAATGGCTTGGCAATAACGTTATTGCATGGCTGAATTCATGCTGAGGGGTTTCGCAACCAATATTTTAACTGACTATTCTCTTTTTTTCATAGGAAAAAACATTAAAATGGAACCAGGACGTCCTGCACCTTATGTAGCATTCGAAAAAACGTACGACGAAATTTACATAGAGGAAGCAATGCATGAGTTCATCATGGATAAGGAGAGACAGGGGCGGTCCCTCGCTCCACGGGGAGACATTCGAATGGATAATTTGAGGAAACATCGCCGAGATACATGTAAGTAGTGTAGAGTAGTAAAGTCGTGGATATACAGACGAATGCTGCGCATATCTTGGAGAGATCCCTAAGACCGAGGGATTCAGAAGCCAAATTGCTGCTGAAGGTTAAGAAACTGAAACTAACATATTTCGCTATGTGTCATGTGTGACGTCAGTATCTGTCACAGTAGGTTTTTTCCGGGTCGGTTTGCAAACCTTGGCAAGGTCTGCAAACATGATCTGGCTTGTGCATTTTGTCGCATCACTTCGGGTGTCGGTTGATGCATGTAGAACTTCAGGCTGTGTACCGTAGATGTCTAGGCCGCCTATGCTTATACATGGGCGAGACCGGCTTCTTACGGTGTACAGTCTGATTAATCTCTAACGGTCATCCGGAGGTGATAAAAAGGGCAGCGACTGACAGTTACTGCGTTCAGTCTCATCCAACTTTTACCGTAAACGTTCTTTTATTTTTGACATATTATGTATTTGATTCTTGACTCGCCAAAGTCACTTATTTAGAAGTAGCCTACTCCAAATTGTGAAAGTGTATAAAGTGATTATCTGAAATAAGTGTGAGTGAACTCCAATAATGAACTGCATGTAAACGTAGTAATGGGGTGGTGAGCGAGGGCTCCCCCCCAATCATGCTGATCCAGTACTCAGAGCTGAGCGCATCGGGTCACTGCCCCGCGCGCCCCTTTCGACGGTTACCAGGGACCTCTACACTGTCAATCCAGCCGAGTTACCAAACTTGCACAAGTGCGTGATATCCTACTTATAGAGTAAGTCCGCTATATGTGAATAATATAATGTACAACCATGTATACCTACGTTAGGGCTTAACTGCGAGCTACTAGCGGGGTCACAGGTGGCGGATAGTGATACGGCCACTAGATATAGTGGTTAGCTGCGAATATACTGAATAAGCAGTCCCCGACCATGCAGTGGCGATGGTGGAGGTTGAGGTGGTAAGTGCACTGGGCAATGCACTTACTAACAAATCCCTCACAGATCTTAGAAACCATCGTGACGTGGCGAGTAACACCGCCACTAAATAGGTGTTGCCCCCCCGCGCTGCACGAAGAGATGGACAATGGATACAACGGCGTTGGAGGAGATGCAACTTCAACGGCTGAGTATGCAGAAGATCCTCTCGGAACACAGCATAGCCTAAGGGGAAGAGAAGTGAGAGTCTCTTGAAGGCGATGTCAGTCGGCAGCAGGGCTGTCATCCAACTCAGTGGCGGAAGAGCCCTAAAGGGCCAACGGCAATGAGCAACACACGAATGGTGTACTGCGAAGGGGCGGGTGAGACTCCCAGCCGAAGAGAAGGCGATCACCTAGGGGCTGGGTACCCCGAAATCAACACCCCCATCCTCTGGCAGAGGTTGGGCGTAAGGCCGACGACCTAACACCGTAAAAAAAACCAAGTTGCGATGACTCAAGACACGCCTCGGAACAACTATACCGGAACTAGACGACGACCCCCGCAAAACAAACGAGCTTCCTTGGAATTAAAACTGGCTACGTGGAACGTAAGGACAATGCTAATGCCAGGGAAGATGCAAGAAATAGGAAGAGAAATATTGAAATATAATTTCGACATTGTAGCAGTACAAGAAATAAGGTGGAAAGGCCAAGGAGAAATCAGGAAAAGTGACTTTACAGTGTACTTCAGTGGTAACCAGGATAAAACAGGACAGAGAGGAACTGGCTTTTTTGTGACAAAGAGAGCAAGAGGGAAAGTAATAGGATTTGAGCCCATCAGTGACAGAATATGTAAAATTCGTATTAAAGGAAAATTTAGAAATATAAGTATACTGTCTGCATACGCGCCAACCGAAGAGGCAGATAACGACGAGAAAGAAGCCTTCTACGACCAGATGACTTATTCCATTGAGAACATACCACAAGGAGACGGAGAAGTGACAACCTGACTGTACAAGGAATGGCTTTCGAGAATGTAAAGAGCTTCATCTACCTTGGTGCAGAAGTAAACAATCAAAACAAAACTAGCGCAGAGATAGACAGAAGAATAACAGCAGCCAATAGAGCATATTTTGCCAACCTAAAATTGCTCAAGTCAAGACTTATCTCTAGAGCCACAAAACTACGAATATACAAAACCCTTATAAGACCAGTTGCAACATACGGATCAGAAACCTGGAATCTCACTGTAAACGATGCCAACAAACTACGTGTACTCGAAAGAAAGATAATAAGGAGGATATATGGACCCCTTTACGAGTACGGAGAATGGCGTATAAGACACAACGCTGAAATCGACGCCGCTCTCAACGGAGAAGACATAGTAAGGTTTATTAAAGCACAACGATTAAGGTGGCTGGGACACGTTGTAAGGATGTCTGAAGAACGCATGCCACGAAAAATGTACAAAGCAAGCATGACGGGAAGACGACTGCCAGGACGGCCAAGAAACCGCTGGAAGGACGAGTTAGAGAATGACCTTCGCGAGTTGGGAGTCTCCAGATGGTGGAGCGTTGTGCAAAACCGAGAAGAATGGAGGAGTGTTGTCGAGCAGGCCAAAGCCCACCAAGGGCTGTAGAGCCGGAAGAAGAAGAAGAATGTATACCTACGATATTTCTTATTAATTAGCAGAATGACCTATCCGTAGCTAGTCGGATGCTTGAGGAGATTTTAGAGTCAGTTCAAGAGAAATCTCCACACATGAGTAACAAAAAATATCGCCTTTCCCATGTTATTAGAGTTGTGAGTGTGGAGATCAGGAAGGCACTCCAGATCACATAACCTTTGAGTGCCCCCTCTACAGCCGGGAGAGCTAATCAGCAGGTTGCAGGACCTGGGAAAGTTGCCGCCTTTCACAAATATGGATGTGCTCCAGGACTTGGACAAAGAGGTGTTGTTATTAGACGAAATTTCTATAATGCCTGCTAGTTGTCATTCCGAGTTGTATTTCGGGTAACATTTTACCAAATAGGCTGTGCACACTTCTTCTGCCTTGCGGCATTTGCAGAGCTTTGGGGAACAACCTTGCCTGCACCAACAAATAGCGACACAAAATTTCTGCCAAATTGATCTGCTTCGCACCTTAGGTAAGTACCCCGCACACCATTAGGCCTACTATGTTGTTATGTCAATAATCTTGTGAAGTACACGAATTATTATAATTCTCAATTTTTTTTTTTTAAATACACTTCTGTTGAAGTTTTAAACCATCTTCTTTGCAGTAACCTATGTTGCTATCTTAAGAAATTTTCCTAGAGTCAGTGGCTTATTCTTAGACATCGGGGCAATTAAGTCCGCCAGGGGCTTTCCGGTCTCTTTCGATAGAATTTTTGAGGCGAATCTTTGAGAAGAATTCTAAAACTTGCTCCATACCGAGCTGACGAGCTAACTGAATTGAATTTTAATTTCTACTGTGGCCATATCCTTAGTGGCTACATTTTGAAGTTGGAGTGCTTCGAGGGCATCATCGCCAAACATTTTTCCTTTCATTCATTTTCTCATTTTCCTATCAGAGTTCATTCCAGACATCTCACACGTGTTAGTTAGTGAGTGCTTTAGTGTCGCCAATGAAATGACTAGGCCCTTCGTTGGTTGGAGAGCAAATTTTTCCTGTGTTAAACCGACTAATCCACCAGCTCTTTTGGTACAATCCATCCTTGCAAGAAAGGTTGCTCTTCAAATGCTACAAGGCCGAAGTAGTGTCCACAGCGATGTGCTTGTGTTCCGACACATGAAACACATCGAACAATCACGCTGACGATTGAACTGCGATTATTGCTTCCCAAAGCCCCAAAATCGGCGTCTTACTAACTGTTGAAATGAAATGAAAAACGTTTACTGTTAAATGTTAAACTGTTTAGAGCCAAATGATAAGGGAGAACCGAGAAAATCTGATTTTGGGCGCCATCTTGGATTCTGAGCTTATGGTACATATTTCGAGATGCCAACATCGAAATACGTATTCAGCGGGTCTATATGGCAAAATGGCCCCTTGGCTTGAAAATCAATGAAATTCGTCTAAACAGAAGAGCATCTTGATTGAAGAACCTGAGGCAGTGGTTTGGCAAGAGCACCACTTCCCTTTTCGGAGGCTCCAAGCTACAAATTGCTATGATGAACGCCAATGCTAAAAGAGGCATACAAAGAAGATGAAGAAGTAAAGACTCAGATATGAAAGAAACTCGTTTAATAAAGAAAATGTTTTGTGGCTGGTCGAGGTTTCGTCAGGTGCCATTTAAATGTAACTTGCTTAGTATAGATTACCGCCTCGGTTCTTAAAAAAATTGAGAACTACTAGTTAAAAAAAATAGTTTACCCCATCATGGTTTTATCAACGAAACTGCTGTCACTTTTAATAAATTACACTTGTGGGACTGTGTGCTAAATATATTTTTATTCTTAAATTAAATTTTTGCGATTTTAGAGTTAAAAAATGAAGACAGACGGATACAAGGACGGGGGCACGGGGGGGGGGGGGGGGAGGATGGCCGCCCTAAATTTAGTAAATCTATTTAAGTTAATTTATTACACTCTTATTTAATCGACGCTGCGTATGTTTCTTCTCTTTTGACCCCCCCCCCCCACCCCCAAATGGGCTGGATCTCGTTTGTGGGGGCCGTGGGTCTGTGCCCCCCCAAGTGCCCATGGGTTAATCCGGCACTACCCGTCAGGAAATACTCGGACACCTGTAGATGAGGAGGCAGTGTTGAAATGGGCCTAGAAGCTTTGAATCTAACTTATTTGTTTACAGATGTAATTATTATGCATAATTTATGTGTTTGTAGGTGTGACCGAGATTTCTGAAGGGAGCACCATGGCGTCCGAGACTACTACAGCACCAGATGAGGACTCGATTTTTGAGCTTGATGACGACTCTGAGGACGGTAGCACCAGCATGCCCTCACTAACTGACACCCAGAAACAACGTCGGGCGTCAGTTTGGTCCACATTATCTTCAAAAGGATCGAAACGGACCAGAGCCAACACGGTATAATAGACCTGAGTAGTATGAAGCTAGTTTAACTACACTAATGTATCTTCAAAGTAGCTGAGTTTCTGAGTTATGTCCTTATGTAGCATTCGAAAAAACATACGACGAAATTTACATATAGGAAGCTATGCATGAGTTCATCATAGATAAAGAGAGACAGAGGGGGGGGGGGGGGGTCGCCGGCTCCACAGGGAGCCATTCGAATGGATAATTTGAGGAAACATCGCCTTTTGGTCTCATCCCTAATCCCTAATCTGTACCTCCTCGTGGTGAAGATGGAACCGCGTAATGTCGTTTGAACGGATAGGGGACCGAGTTTGAGCCGGGATAAGCGAAAAACACAGTCTTTTCTGTGCAGGGCACTCTTTTGTCCTGGGGTTGGGAAACTGGCCCTGAAGGCGGAGGAACTGAATAAAAAGTCAACGGCATAAGGATGCAGAATGCATTATAATTTCCTATAGTATAATCATCATGACATCAATTGTCATGATGATCGCCAATCGTCGATTGAAGAGGTATTTAAAGGAGAATGCACTAGGGTAAAACGTTGTAAGTTTGAATCCCAGCTGTAAAAAAAAAAATGTTTACAATTGGAAGTCAGGGCAGCCTTACTACCCCTGATTAAGTGAAGTCTATGTTCTATAGTGTGACGTATTTAAGGGGAAGGTTATCGTTGACACTGGCCACCCCTGGATCACCCCAAAATAGGTTGATTTATATTTTTTATGAAGTTAATACTGAAGTTGTAAAGATTTGGTCCATTCGATTGGTAGATGACTATTTCATACACACATTTTGTGGTATAGTCTACGCAAAATGAGAAAAGTATGGATTTGGAATGTTTTGGTACTGTGCGACACTGTAAAAATTTCGATTGCACCATTTTGTTATGCCTTGCACCCAATGCATTTCCCCTATACCGATATAATGAAAACACTTAGGACTGTTTTGTTCGAATGTTGTATACAAAACTACAAAACTTCTGTATTCCATATTAGTTGTAAAAAGGGCATCAATGCGGATGCGTCGGAAACACAATCGTAGGGTGTCATAAAATAAAAAACATGTTCATCTTAGTTTTGGTATACATTATGTGGCCGTTAACTTTTGGAACTCATCCTCAGTGGCTGATACTGTTGTCGTCTCAGAACAGCCTCGGAATTAGGGACACGATCTCTCCAAGATATGCGCTGCATTCATCTGCATTTCCACATTGCAATAAAAATATTTACATAGGCTAACTAACACTTGTTTTGTACCTATTTTTCGACATTACTGTTGGACTCATTTTGTTTTTCGTTGAAACAATAGGGATTTGATAAGGAGAGACTAGTGGAGCGCATATCAGAATTAATTGAGCCGGAAATATGCCTACTTCTGGAGTAGGCTACCTATATGATAATATTATCCCGGTGCTAGCGAAGGCTGGGTGAGTAAAGCTGCGTCCAGACTATGCATTAACGCAATGCATTATGGCAATGCCATAGTGCTTTTTCGTAGTGTGGACGCAACAGAATCCGAAACGCAATGCATTACGGCCAGGGATTACGGGATCCGAAAGTTTGCGGTCTCTGTCAAAGGAAAGCCGATCGGCATGCTGTAGTCTGGACGGCGCGTGATCCCTATTCCCGATGCATTCGTCAATGTGCATGCTCTCTTTACCCGTGTGGTCAGGCTTCAGTCCTCTGTGAGTAGATTTGCGGGCAAACTACTCAGTCAATTTTGATGAAATTTGGCATGTAGGTTCACAAAAATCATACATCGAGACCATTTTGTTTTATTTGGGGGTAACTCAATTTGGGGGGTTTTATTCTCAAAAAACTCCAAAAAAAAACGTCTAAAAAATTATTTCTCAAAAAATGTTCCAAAGATTTCCTTTAAATTCACATATATTGTAGTCGTTATTAATGTTGAAAAAATGCGGGAGTAGCTTGCCCCTTGCTAGTTTGCTTCTGGGGGTAAAAAATTAAAAACAAGCCAATTTTCATGAAAAATGACTAAAAAATATTTTTTCTGCGGTACCATTCTCTCGATGATTTCTACCTTCAGGCATGTTTCAGGTGTTCAATAGAATAACAAAACCAAACAGGTTGATTTCCCAAAAAAACTTTTGGTTCATGGAAAAAAAAAATTGTTGAATAAATTATGGAAAATTCGCGCTCCAATACATTGCGTGCCCGGTCATTGTTACTACTGTTACAATGTATTGGTCTGTTCGTTCCTGAATATGCAATCGAGTTTTAAGGGGTTTTTAATATATTGAGGTGGTAATGCATTACGGCCTCAGTCTGGACGCAGCTTTACGTGCTTCTTCTATCACCCAAAGCGATGAAGGACTGCAATACAGATTATCATGAAGACATGACAGTGACTGTCTATCTTTTCGAAGAGTAGGTTGTGACACAATTGCTTTGGCGGATACAAGATCTGTTGTGGTTATGGATAACGCCCGTAGCCCCGTAGCATAGTAGAATGTTGCAGAAGGTACCTTCAATGCGAATGCATTAATGGCTGGATATACCACAGCCCAAGCCTACGAACCCCGTTCTTATTGGTAAAGACTAATTTTTTTAACATTACCTTAATTGCCTAGAACATATGCTACGGCCGCATGTAATGCACAAAAAAGACCAGAGCACTGGAAGAATAGTCCTTTGCTTTTGAGTGGTGATAGTGCCTTCTAAGGTAGGATTTGTAGGAAACATAGAAACAGGAATAACCATACTCCTAAGGTGGCTTTTCCACTTGTCTGTTTTTCTTCAATTTTGAAAATGTCGAACCAGTAGAATCCGGGCTGATGAGCCGTGGCTGCCGCCGTTTACAACCGGAGAAGTCCGCGATTGCCGAGCACGTACTAACACAATCTGGACACACAGTGCACTACAAACAGGCGACTGTCTTGTCACAGGCTACTCAATATTTCCCCAGACTACACAGAGAAGCAATTGAAATATACAAGCACCAACACAATTTCAACAGAAAGGAAGAAGGCTTGAAGGTGAACAAACTCTGGTATCCGGCGCGAAACAAAACAACTACAAAGGGGATGGCGTCAGCCAATTGGGAAAAACAAGGTAATGGAAATTCCCCAGGGGGGAATGCTGTGTTGAGAGCGAGCAATTCCTCGCTCTCAACACAGCATGTCCCCCTGGGGAATTTCCATGTTGTGTTGAGAGCGAGCAAATCCTCGCTCTCAACACAACAACAACAACATCGTCCAGGTATAAAGGTCTACGCAGTCTACGCAGCGCCACTGAAGATGTCGACCGCAGATGTTGACGAAACGTAAAAAAAAGAAAAAGACCACGGCCCATCAGCCCGGATTCTACTGGTTCTTCATTTGACTCCGGCCGTGAAAGCCTTTGCAGTTACTTTGAAAATGTCATTGACGGAAATATAATAAATGTTGCTGCAACATGCATACATATTTTTACACCTCATTCCACTTGTCTTCAATAATTTACTGGCAATTTTTGTTTTCAAGTGGAATAGCCATCTAACCGTATTTTTAAAGTGTTAACTTCTGGGCAGTTATTATGGGTACGGTAATATAGTAACAGAAAAAAAGGACACATACTGATTTATTACATCTATAAATACGGGGGATTCGTCAGAAGAAGATGATGATGAGGAGGATTGGATATAACATGCAGCTTGCAAATGGAAATATGGTTGAATTTAATATACTGGATACGGTACCTTTCCTTTTTTAACGTTTAATTCAGAAGTTTTGACGCAAACAGTATCAGCCACTGAGGATGTCAGGCCGATTGAGCTCCCAAGACTGTGGCCATTTGGTGTTAGTCACGGCTATTTACTGTATACCAAAACTAAGATGAACTTATCAATTGAATGCGAGTTGGGAGTAGATGGTGGAGCATCGAACGAAACTGAGATGATTGGGGGAGCAGACCAAAGCCCATGAAGCAGGCGCGGATCTAGAACGAGACCAAGGAGGGGGCTAAGATAAAACACGAAATTTTTTTGAAAAATAGGGCTGAAATATGGGTTTTTTACGTACATTTTCAGAGCAATAACGGCTCTATATTATAGATAATTAATACAATCAAAAAATAAGTCTGAAATAGTGGGGTTTTACGCATTTTGAGGAACCTAATGCCCCCCCTCCCCCCGTAGATCCGCGCTTGCCATGAAGGGCTGTAGAGGCGTAGAGCCGGAAGAAGAGAACTGTAGTCCAGCAAATAGAAAGGCTCAATTTTCATGAAAAATCATTCAAACATAATTTTTCTCGGAAATCTTTTTATCGATGATTCCGAACTTCAAACATATTTATTGCTTTCCCAGCATACTACCATGCTATTGCAATAAATTATTATTATGTAGTATTATATTGGACTGTCCAGTACAGTCCAAAATTACACCGAAATTTAACATCAAGACAATTATTTACCATCCCACTGAATACTGATGATTTTCATTTACCTATACTAATAGATAAATAGGAAAGCATGTACCGGTTCAGTCGCACGGGTTCTGTTAAATCTGTAACATTTCTGTCGCCTATATCATCCATAAATACCCCTGCACCAAAACTGCTCGTAGTGCATGTAATATGTATGAAATAGTCCTCTGCTAATTCGTTATAGCTTGAGTACTCAATTAAATAATAAGAAAGTAAAAGATTGAAAAGAACTAAAACACGGATACAAAATGGCGGATGACAATACATGTTTAGAAAACAGTGATCAGAGGTGATGAGTGTTCCAACATGCGCGACTAATATCGAAGTTCTATTTCTATTTGGTTGGCAGCTCCATTGGAGGGGAACCATTAATGCGATCTGGCAACTATGAGTGAACTTTTGTGTTACAGATGCGCGCGCATCTTCCAAATTCACTCTCATCATTTTTTCATAACGCGGCTAAAGAAGTATAACTTCAAAAAATATATACCAACTTACCAACTACGTCTCTCGGACGCTCAGTAGCAATTAACAATGACAGCATTTGCTACTGAGCCTCTGCGACACAATCTTAGAAGTCTACGTACTGCCACTGAAGATATCGGCTGCAGTTGTTGACGTGATGTTTGGAACTTCACTTTCAAACCGGTCAAGACCAATCAGCCTTGGTTCTCATGTTCCATTATCCTCAAGTTCAAGTTCGAACACAGTTAGACATTTTAAACTGGGCCTAACCGCCATAGACATTACTTCAAGTTATATGCTTAGTCTTCCATGTTGTTAATGGATATTCTTCCGCAGTCAACATCGGCCCGTCGAGGCCCGGGGAGCGGCAACTACATACCCACGATTGTGGTGAGACTGGGGGTGAACCTGGAGATGGACGCAACCAAGCCGGACTCCTCTCAGGAAATGCTCTCCTTCTTTGACTCCCTGCGGCCATTCGAGCAGCTCTTACTCAAATGCTGCTCCGTGATTGGCAGCAAATTCTCGAGAGCTATGGTCGACGAGCTTCTACATCATCCGGACCCCATATTCACATCTGTTGGTAAGTGGTAGCTTGACTCCTCCCGGGAACTACTCTTAATGTTTGACTCCCTCTGGCCCTTCGAGCAGTTCTTACTCAAATTCTGCTCTGTGATTAGCTACAAGTTCTCGAGAGCTATGAGTCGAACAACATAAGCCTTGGACTAAGAAAACGAATGGTGAAGTCCCTGGTTTGGAGCGTTGCTCTTTACGGATGTGAAACGTGGTGCATAAGTGAGAAACAAGTAAAGAAACTCGAAGCATTTGAGATGTGGTGCTATCGTCGCATGCTACGAATACCTTGGCAAGCCCATGTTGCAAATGATGACGTTCTAACCAGAGTACGCGATACAAAAACTCTCCTTGCATCGATAAGGAAAATAAGAGCTCACTGGATTGGCCATTTGCTTAGACACGAAAACTTAGTAAGCTGCATCATAGAGGGAACAGTAGAAGGCGTAAACCGACCTGGGCGCCCAAGAAACGATTACCTGCAGCAAGTTATGTAGGATGTAGGGGCCAAGACATACGTGGAGCTGAAGAGAGCGTGCCAGGATCGAGGGGAGTGGAGGCATCGAAGTCACATGTTGCTGCCAACCAGCCATCCGGCTGTAACTTGAAGAAGAAGATGGTCGGCGAGCTTCTACATCATCCGGACCCCATATTCACGTCTGTTGGTAAGTGGTAGCTTGACTCCTCCCTGGAACTGCTCTTAATGTTTGACTCCCTCTGGCCCTTCGAGCAGTTCTTACTCAAATTCTGCTTCGTGATTAGCTAGTTCTCGAGAGCTATGGTCGGCGAGCTTCTACATCATCCGCATCAAATATTCACATCTTTTGGTAAGTGGTTGCATGACACGCCCCAGGAACTGCTCTCCTTGTTTAAAGCCTCTAACCATTCGAGCAGTTCTTACTCCAATACTGCGCGTGATTGGCAATAGGTTCTCGAGAGCTATGGTCGACATCATCTGAATCCCATATTCACTTCTCTTGGTAAGTGATAACTCGACTCCATCCGGCCCTAGTTCACTAATATTTGAATTGTGTAACAGAGTGATAGTTTTTTTTTTCAGCTGTTAAGAATTTATTCGAGGTGAATATCCTGCGGTGTTCTCAGTTGGGTATTTTGGACAAAGATGCACTATGCTCTTGCCGAAATTTCAAACGCGTAATGACGCAGGGTGATGAGAAGCTCCCCGGTTACGCCTTCTGCCAGAATCTAGCTTTCCGCTCGACCAAATTCCGTGAAGCCCTATACAACCTGCTGCCGCCCAATCAGAAGCGGCTATTTCATGAGAGAGCTGTAGAATTCTTGCTGACTCAGTCAAATCTGTGTCCCACGTGTCAGGTACGGTTCAGAATATTATTTTTTGTGTCTGATAAAGCCTAGGACAGCTAGGACTGTCGTTATCTTAATCAACAATCAGCTCCAGTTGCCCCGGTGTTTTATGCAGGCCTGTCAGCTATTTGGTAGAGTCCACATATATTGTAGCACGCTCTAGGCAGGTAGGCCCAGGTAACTAACCTAGCTGCCTAGAGATTGAATGACGAACCAGTAGAATCCTTCTGATGGGCCGTGGTCGAAATGAACGTGAGCTTCCAAACGTTTCGTCAAGATCTGCGGTCGATATCTTCAGTGGCGCTGCGTAGACTTCGAAGGTTGTACCTCGGTGGCTCCGTAGCGAAGATAAAAATATTTTTTGAAGAAATTATAGATTTTGTATGCATTGCATATCAGTGCTTTCGGAAATCTATAGACAACCAATATTTAACCATGGAACTATTTCAGTACCTATTCCAATTGATAAATAAGAAAGCATATAAGGGTTCAATCGTACTGGTTTTTAGGTGCTTTTTATGTCTAGGGCATCGATCGAGTCTCTTCCGGTGTTCGAAAATCAACTGCTGGCAATGTACATTTCCCAGGTTTGTTTTTCAATTTATTTAGCTTAATTTTGTTTGATGAGTCATTATCAAAAACATTGACAATTTCCTGTCCAGCGTATATTAGACTATCCAGTGGCACTTTGTAGTTGGTTGCTGGAATGAAATTGGCCAGACTTTGTTAGCATACTCTTAAACTAAAAAAATTAAAATACATTTGTGTAAAATAACCATTTTTTTAAGGATTTGGGACACTTTTAAAGTTGGGAAGTGCGCTCAAAATGTGTGTCCACACCAAAAATAATATACTTCTTGATTTTTTCTCGCCTAAACTAAAAGACTGATCACTTTGGCGGTAGTGTAATGTATTGCAACAACAATGCATCTTACATTTTGTGATGTCTTAAGAGGTCCACATCCAGTCTTGAGCTGTTAACACGAAGGTTTTGGACTGTCTGTGGAATTAGACCTGAGTGCTACGTCATGAGTGCAACGTAAGGAAATAATTTAAAAAGCGCAGGAAAACGTCTCACTAGTGCAAAGTCGCCGCCATACATGTTCACATTGTTGGTGTCTACATATAGGCGCTACTGCTAGTGTTTTAAAAATTTTATAGCGGTGATTAAAAAAATGCGTTTTCGTATTTTTATTTGATCTCATGAGTGCAACAAAATGTTGGACTATAAAAATTAACAATTGTTTGTTGGAACATAATTATTTTTAACAATGAGGCCATTAAGCTTAATTTACAGCTAGCTAATCTAGCCCTATCAGGCTATTAATACCGGAAGTTTTTTTTTAGTTTTCTCTTTCTTCTCATGAATGCAACGAGCCATGAGTGCCACAAAGCCACTCGTGGTACTCATGATCGAGCGTTGCACTCATTATAGACAATGGTAATAAAATTTTTGAAAGTACATTTTCTTTTATAAATATGACGATGAGTAGTGCAGATCGATCAAGAAAATGCCGAATGAAAAGAAATATATACAAAACAAAGCATAAAATGAGCAATGATAAAAGGAAGAAAGTAGAATTTGACAAAACGTGAGCAGAAGAAACAAAGATTGTGTCAGTCATCAGTCCCCCCCCCCCCATCAAGTTGTTAGAAATAGAAAACTAGTAAACGATCGAGTAGTTACCGTACTTTCGACAATCTAAAAACCGTAACTCACTTGTGTAAGGTTCCGTTATGCTGCCGTTGCATGAGAAGCTTTCAATGACGATGAAGGATAGATAATGGCTATGTTCATGAGGTTGTGCAAGAATGACATATTCCGTTTGGACGATTATGATATGGCATAGGGCCTACATCAAATTCGAAGATATTATTGAATACTTCCCTCTCCCAATATTCAAAACAAGGGGAAAAGAATTTTTTTTTTAAGTTCATTGCGACGTAAATGTTTTCGAAAAATAGAAATTTCGAAAAGATATACCTTTTATTTCTATTTCTTCTAGTCAGTCAAACCTCCACCGGTCATGAGTGCAACTAGACAATCATGAGTGCAACGGGCCTGTTTAAAATATTTTTTCCATCTTCTTATGACTTTTTTTTTTTTTCTTTTTAAAGCGCGGGTTCCTGTAGGGAATTTGCGCTAGGAAATTGGGAATGTTTACCGATTATTTAGTGGTAGAGAGTTATCCGTTCTGTTGTGTAAGTAGTGGGGAGGGGGGGGGGGGTGGTTAAATGTTGAAGAAGAGACCGGTGGCTCTTAGGAATTTGTGGCTGTTATTGTGTTTCCTAGAGCATCGGAGAGGGAGGAGGGTGCTCGTAGGACGGAGGCTCGTTGGACCGAGTAGGTTGGGCAATCGAGAAGAAGGTGAGCTATTGTGAGGGCCACTCCGCACCTTGTGCATAGGGGGGGGGGGCGCCTCATTCCTCATTAGATGTTTGTGAGTGAGGTTTGTATGCCCTATTCTAATTCGGGCCAATACAATTTCCTCCTTGCGGCTGATTCGATAGGACGTGTCCCATTCTGTTATGATGGGCTTAACTGCTCGCAATTTGTTTTGCACGTAGGCTGGCCCATTCCAGATTTTCTGTTGCCATTTTTTCAAGATAGATTTGCGTAGGTAATTGTTTACGTCACTTAGTACCAGGGTGGGCCATGGGGCAGACACTAGTGTGGCAGCTTATGACTTCTTAGACGGGGGTTCCATAAATTGCTATAATTTGTATGGTCTCATACGTTTTTGATGTGTCTTTAATTTTTCCCTTAGGTTTAAAATTATTTTTCAGAATTGAAGACCTCATTACAAGCAATTGTGACACTCGCGACTTCGATTTAGTTAAAAATTGGGCCACTTACAGATATTGAGACATTTAGCAGAAGGGCAGGGGGATAGGACACATTGCAAAACTACTTGCTCGGAAAAATGCTTAAGGAATGTTCTACGTAAAGCGCAAAATATTTGAAGCTGTCTCGTTGCACTTATGACAAATTTCGGTAACTCTTCAGCTTCAAACACGTTTAAAACTGCTATAGTTAAAAAGTAAAACAAACCACGTCAGTTATAGGTAGAAAGAATATAATAAGACCCAAAAAAAATTTAACGGGCAATTTTGAGTTGATAAAATAATTAAAAGTAAAAAGTTCAGACTTGTCAATGTTTTTAATAATGACTCTGATCCGTTATAAATTTATAATTGCCATAAAGCATAAAGTTCGGCTAGGCAGGGCTAGCGGGCTGGGCATTGGACAAACGACTGACGAAACGAGACAGTATAGTCCACGCAAAATGAGAAAAGTATGGACATGGAAAGTTTTGATCCTGTACAACACTGTAAAAATATTCTTTGCACAATTTTTGTTATGTCTTGCATTAATGCAACAAGGTAACACAAAATGGTGCAAAGAATATTTTTACATTGGTGCACAGGATAAAAATATTCCATGTCCATTCTTTTCTCATTTTGCGTGGACTGTAAAAATTGGTATTCATCCGCGCTCGTTGCTATGTAAGTACAGTAGTTCCAACTGAAAAATAACTCTACCGTTATATTGTACTCTTAATGAACTTGTTATTGTTTTCAGACAAATTAATTTAGGTTCCTAATTTCAAAATTAATGTTTATGGTTACTCTTTGGCATTTTATTATATACAGTATATCCTCGATGCCAGACGAGGTTTAAAGAGTAGAATTAGTATAACGTTCATTATCGAAATGCGGAAAATGATTTATGGGTTTCGTCAGATTAAAGGAATTGCAATAAAAATAGTACGAAACAAATAATCTAGTTATGGGAATCTAGCTGGTATTTCATAAAAGCAGGAACAAAATTTCCAATTGATTTTTTTGATCTAGCCTCAACATGGACACGTTTGCATTCATTGTAGAATTGAATACAACTATTCCGGACCTCTCTTGTACAGTAACAAGTTAAGAGTGTACAGCCGTAAGAAAGTGGCAGCTCGAAATTTAATACTTTTTATTTTTTATTTAATTTAAAGATTTGGCTCATCAAAGTTGTAGAAGACTACTTCATGCATCATATAATAAGGTATTTTTAGCTTTCAACATTGTAGTTTTTTATAAAATCGATTATACGTGAAAAGTTATTGTGTATAAAATATTTGCATGTTTATGAAAAAACTACAATTTCGAAAATTAAAAATACCTTATTACTGTATATGATGCATGAAGTAGTCTTCCACAACTTTGGTGAGCCAAATCTTTAATAACATGCTTAGTTAATTAAATAACAAATAAAAAGTATTAAATTTCGGGCTGCCAATTTCCTACGGGCTGTACACTCTTAAACTATTTGAATCACCTGCAGGTAAACTATTTTCTTGTTGGTTGTTCCAGTAACTACAGTCCCTGGACGTGCAGAGGATATAGCGCTGCTCCTGGACAAGACCTTCACTGTCGAAATGCCGGACTGGACAGCCTGCTCGTGCATGTGCATCAGAGGTCAAATTTTAGATCAAATCATCAACCATGCCCAATCAGCAGGTACCTACCTGAAGTAAAACTGTCGTTCAGTTTCGTAGCCATTTCTTTTTTTTATTAATTAATAAATGGCTCTAGTTATTGTCGTTGCTATCGATATTTTTGATTTGATTTGATTTATTTTAGGACTTACTGAAATCAAGCTGGAATATCGAGTTTTGAAAGCTGAGCACATGGTTGCTCTTGGGAGACATACAGAAGCGAGGAAGTTGCTGAAAACGAATCTTAATCATTGTAGGGTAGGATGTTTTTATTGTGTCTGCCTTAAAATATAATATTAAGAACAAATTGACCCCCGCATTATCCGGGTTTCTTTGCAGTCAAATTTCTCAATTTCAATCTTAAGTCATTAATTAGATGTCATAAAGTAGAAGAAATGTTCCTCTTCAATTTGGTACATAGTATGTGGCCGTGGCTAACACCAGTAGGTCACCGTTTTTTGTACTTCTTCGACCTAACATTCTCTGATTTTTTTTTACAAACCAATTAGAATTAAGTGCAATAACTGTGGCCAATCGGTGTTTGGTGACGGGCTGACGGCTACATAATGTATATCAAACCATCTGAAAGTCTGAAACGCCTCCTATCCGCAGTAAACTTAGCTAGGGGGGCAACACCCTTGCAGACATGTTCAGAATATGATATTGTTACATATTTACGCTATGATGTAAATCGTCATTTTGCCTTGGATTTTAATGATTGCTCATTTTGTTGCAGTCTTCATCTGTGGGGAAAGCAGCGGCGTACATTATCGCAAGGATGGAAATGTGTTCAGGTGAGTATTGTGTCTCCCAGAATTTTGGGCAAACATTTCGGTTATAGGCCTATGTTACAAACCATGGAAACCCATGCGAGGAAGGGGTCCAGAAGTCTCCCACTTGGGGAATATTTGAAAATACAGTTGCAAAATAATAACATTTTACATGCATTTTTAGCGCCCCTGGTTCCGCAGTAATGAATGACCGCCATCCCGCTGTCTTATCGTTTTCTGCCGATTTAATTATGTTTCCTTCCTTTCAGCTGAAATGGACCTATATGATCAAGACTTCAGTGAGGCCTATCGAAATGTAAACTCTGCTATATCCAAGATCAGAACTTTTTGGTGGGAAAATTGTCCTAGAGAGACCTTCAAATCTTCGGTGTGGAATAAACTTCTGATGAAAGGAGATTTTAACAAGACGGGGCCCTTAATGGTACGGGCTCTTAACATGCTCGCATACATTCGCCTGGTTAGTAGAGTTTACAATAGTTATTGTAAATGTTTATAAAATTCTTCTGAGCCAATACTCCCATGCAACATCTGACGATGCGAGATGTGTTGATCTGCTGCTAGATCTGGAAGATCCATTTTTTTTCTCCACTCAACATTTTGGGTATTCACTGCGTTTGGTTTCCCCTAAGGGAAAGTAGGAATAGAACTAATTTTTCTACGTAGAAAAATGATGCCATGGAAACGTATATCTCTAAGTTTCCTACTTTAGCCGATCTAACCTAACCTACCTCCAAAGTTTCTTTGCCTTCGGCTATTAACTCATGAACATCTGCTGTAGTCCACCTCTTGCCATATGTTTCCTTTTGTTGTTTTTGAAGTGTAAACTTCTATATAGACGGATAGGAGGGGTATTAGGATTTTTGTGTCACAAAAATTATAACAGCTGTAGGAAGTCGAGGTATCGCGTAGCGAGAGACCGCAAAATAGGTCTTCTAACGTTAAGCAGGCAGCCGCGTGGTGGAGGAAGCCGACGTATTGGGTGGCGCGCGGCCTCAAAATAGGTCTTCTAACGTTGTCAAGGCAGCGACCGGCTCTTGTTTGATAAAAATTTACCCTAGTGTTGTATATTTAGCTTACGTAAAATCATTTATTTCATATTGACCAAAATGTCCTCTTCTTCATTCCTAAATGGAAATGGAATATACAGTAAAACACTAAAACCATTTCTCTTCTATACTCATCGTAATCATTAGCTAGGCCTAGATCATAGTTTCGGTACTGGATAATACGTGGCTCTGCTCTCTGCAACCATACATCGCGCATGTTTTTATAGTATTTAGAAGTAAATTGCGCGAGTGTAACATCATCGAGGGATTCCTGTGTTCCTTTGTGTGTGTATAATTTTAGAGTTGACTATGGATTCTGTTTTCCTGTTTGATAGAATAAAATATGTTTAAATAAAATAAAAAATGCATTCATTAAAATGTACCTACCCAAACCAAATCATAATATGCAGTAAACCCGTGAAAAAATATAGAGATAGAAATTTCCTTAGGGTAAACCAAGTCACAGCGAATACCCCTAGTATTTGGAGTCTGCTTGTTGTTTTTCCAACGCCAGCATCCATCATTTCTGCCTCAAGCAACCCTGTCAGCCTGACGGAGGAGTGAGTCTTTATTAAATTCAGGCACCCTAGGGGCAGATTACTTCACCTCGGAGAGAAGGGAAGTTGACTGACAGGGTATACCTCCTGATTATAGTGGATTCCGAACCACTTGGGGAACATAATGTCACACGATTAATTCGGAGGTGACCTGGACTTTACACGCAACTATCAGTAGCAAAGTCACAATATAGCAACACATTGCTTCAATATAATGGCAAACTGTTTTGGACGGTCTTTGGGAAACCCGTTGCCCAGTGTGCTCCCGACAGCAGTTTGCCAAAGCACAGACCTAACTAACCTAACCTGACGATTTTACTTTAGACTTTCTTGTCAATTACTTGTATTGTATAATTTAACAGAAAAAAAAAACTACCCATGACGTATCCATTACAACGTCAACACATCAGAAAGCACGTTTACCCTATGGGTCCCGAGCTTAGGGTGGCCAGATTTTCAAAACACAAAAAGAGTTGGCCTATAGTGATCATTGACAGAAATCCTTGGGGGCGTGGCCGTGGCCAATTTTATCATGCTACCTCTGATGATGCAGGCTTCAAGTGTACATACTGTAAGTACGTTTCAAATTAAGTACAACTGAGTAAAAATAAAATAAGTAAATCAGCTAAATTTTTAAAAAAGATATTTATTTTTTTGCTCTAAAAGCTGCCTATTTTTCTTGGTGGCGTCCCAAAACTCATCGCAGCATAGCCCGATGTTTGTTTTAATTTTCTTTAATTTAATTTTTAATTAACTTGTTGACGCGAAAATTGTTGTTATTTTAAACTTTTTTTAATTAATATGTTTAACATAAAAAAAAGTGTATTGGCTAAAAAATAAAAAAAGAGAGTAGGCTATAGAGTATTTGAAAGTTTTTAAGAGTATAGGCTAGTACACTAAATTAGAGTATGTCTGGCCACCCTACCCGAGCTTTATGATAGAGTACTATTGGAAAAGGGTTCCGGTTTATTGGCTTAGACAATTCTACATGAAAACAGAGGAAACTTTCAAATTCACACTAATATCCAAATATTTATATTATAATTCATTTTTAAAAACCAGCCAAAATATATATAAAATACTGTATATATCATATTGAAAATCGGTTTATTTCTTTTCAATTAACTAGGCTATAAATCTTAGGATGTTTGTGTAAATTTGATAGTTTCCTCTTTCCGAACCACTTGGGGAATATGGTAAAGTCACACGATTAGATCGGAGGTGACCAGGACATATGAAAGTAAATAAATACACAAAACTTCTTTTGGATTTCTTGAATTTTATTGAAATTTCTTCTTTCCCTGCCGTTTCCCAAATCACCATAGGTATGTGAGTTGACATTATGTGGGTAACTCATTTTACAACTTTCTTTCAGGTCCGATTCGACTACGTGGAAGCGCAATCGCTTTGTTTGGACATGATGTCCTTGGCGGAACATGCAAATGTGTGCGAGATGGACATGGCCAAATGCTACGGGATCTACATGGATGCAAGCATGGGCAGAAACAAGCTGGTTTTCGACAAAGATGTGGAGAAGATGTTGGTTGAAAAGGCTGCGCGTATCCTTGAGCTGCCGTCTGTCGAGTCAGGCTTGGCTGCTTTACGCATCATTTATGTGATAGCGAATATTAGGTGCGTGTGATATTTCTTAACGTGACTTTCAGCAGAGCTAAGCCTCATAGTTTTGGATCTAGTCATTCACTTTTGGCTGTGCGCGGTACTGGCCTTACAAGGTCTCCCCGTTGCCTCGCGTTTTAGGTCTGGGTGTCCCAGTTTTGTTTGAATTTCTCCTATACCTCAAGTCTTAAAAGATGTGGTATGACTTGGGGCTGTTATGAAGTGGAGGGAGAGCTACAACTAATCCGAGGTCCTAGTTTTAGCAAGTACCGGACTCTTTTGAAGCCTTAGTACAGCGTTATGTAACTGCAAAGGCTTTTACGGCCGGAATCGAATGAAGAACAAGTAGAATCCGGCCTGATGGGCCGTGGTCAAAATGAAAGTGAACTTCCAAACGTTTCGTCAACATCTGCGGAATCTACTTGTTCTTCATTCCTTAGTACAGCGTCCAGTAATACTATAAAAAGTCATTATTTATTTATATACGTACCTCTGCAGGACCGCAGCTGCAAGTTTCCCTCTTTTGTGCTTTTGTAAAATTACCTTAAGAGCAAATCAGAGTCATCCATCAACCGCACTACGCATTTTTTGTACAAAGCCGATTTTCATTGGATAATATATCGATCGTATAGCCGTTTAATTAGCAGAAATGCCCCTCTACATTTCGATATAATTAGGACATGTGGCCTCCACTAACACCAATTGGTCACAGTTATTGAATTCCTTTCTCGGGACTACCAAAAAAATTGATTCTTTGTGCAAATCAAATTCAATCATTCTGTCCAATTTGTGTTAGCAAGAGGTACACATCACGTGTCATAATGCTCAGGAAAATTTCCTGTTTATCCTGATATTTTTTATGACAGCAAAGTGATTGGTATTTTATAAGATATTTGATGCGCATCATGCATTGCAGACTTGTATATCAACCGTTTCCCCCTTTTGTGCTTCGAGCCTCATTTACGTATTGTCAACGGTACTGAAGCTGCCAGCTACAAGTTGAAGCTTAAATATACATTATTCTGATTTTTATATTTAGAGCGGTGTGCATGACAAACTTGCTGGATGCATTGCACCTCATGTTGGCGGTGAAACGTCTCGCGCACAATTTGCCCGTCAGAGACGGTCTGAACTCAGCCAATCTGGACCTAGTTGTCATCATGGTCGCGCGCGTAAAGCTCCGCAAGGCAGCGGAGTTGATTGTCAGTCTGAATGGTATGGTGGACGATATCACGTACCATGCCCTCTGCCTCAACTTCTTCCGCACAACCGGGTTCTGGGTGGAGGAGCCCCGGAATTGTTTGACTTTTCTGAAGGATGCTCTCGGCAGATCGTCATTGGAGGACACTCGCAGTAATCGTGAGGGATTGGTCTCGTTGTGGCTGTGGTATCTTTACACGTAAGTCTTAGTATTTCTTAGCTTCTAAAATTCAAAACATCAGTCAATCTTGATAGTTTCGGAGCAAAGTTTCGCCAGATGGCGGAAGGGATTACCAGTCTGAAAGGCATGGTGGACCATGCCCTCTGCCTCAACTTCTTCCGGACGACCGGGACTGTTCATAGGAGCCCTGGACTTGTTTGACGTTTGACCCTCTCGGCAGATCGTCATTGAATGATAATCGCAGTAATCAGGAGGGATTGGTCTCCTCGTGGTATCTTTACACGTACTGTAATTCATTGTATTAAGAGTTAGCTTCTAATTATGGCTATAAAAGACCATGTTCTGGTTAGGGCTCCCGAGGCTGAACACTGCCACTACGTGACTCAAGAGAAGTTATTTTCTACGTAGAATATTTGGGGGCAGAATGGTTACAGGCATCGATCAACTCAACGAATATTATCAGGAAGGCAAATGGGGGAAGTAGGGCGTTCAAGAAAGAGATGGTCCGACCAGCGTCCGTTACACGATTCCCTTCTCACTTGGTCATTATAATTTGCTTTGCTTCAGGAACCCGGCGTACGCCTCTGAATGGGAGAAAAGAATCGTCTTGCATACGCACCCAGAGCTGCCGATTACAATTTCAACCTTATTCCTTATGGGCCAGGAAACTTGGGCGTTACTCCTGCAAATTCATTACTCGACTTCTCGTTCACCTCTAAAGGTCCGGCTGTTGACGAAGAGACTTGCAAAACTGAAGCAATTGTCAAACCACTTTCATTACCTGACTCCTTGGTAAGCTACTTCCTCATCCATTGCTGTGGTTTCAGGTCAGACGAGCGTATTATTAGTCGTTTCGGTCCAGTTGGTGGAGAACGCGACTACGAAGCGGAAGGTCGAGGTTCGAAACTCAATATATGAGGACGCCGGACCTGGGCCTACAAGTACCTAACCCTAATGGATACGTCGTGGCCGTATCGTAGACTTATTTCATGACATGCTTGAGAAATTCATGAAATGGTCGCATTTCATGAAACGTTTCAGTGTCCAATGGCCACACCATGATGTGGTTTGGACAGATCCATGATAAGAAATCCTTTCTCAATATGGTCAACTAAATCACCAAATCACGCCACATCTATGGCCACGACAGATACATTACCTTTATGCGTAGAGGGAAAGCGTGGGTGCCGGACATGTTGCTGATCGCAACGTTCCAAATAGAACAAGAGGGAAGATCTTTTATGGGCTGTCGTGCCACGGCGTTTTTAGCCATTAGTGTTTCCTTTCTTTTTAAAACTAATGGTTTACAGTAGTATTGCTCATTAATCTCTTGACATTCGACTTGAATTTGTGTTGTTGTTGTGACCGTGCGACCCAATATTTGTTTTAATTGCAGGCTCTATTACTTGAAGGCTCATTATACCATGTGGCTCACCAACAACCCCTCCTCTGCATTGGCATTCCTGGAGCGTGCCGCTAAAGCCGCCACCGAAAACGGCTGCAAGTTTCTCATGATAAGAATTGAATTTGTCAGAGAGGTAAGTTGGTCTAATGACCATACCACAGGTACATCGAGAGGGTTCGATATAAGCACGTGGTTCAGCATGCTTACAGATCACACCTTTTACATTGTGTCATTATGTCAAAAGTAGGCTTGTCTCAGCTTGTCCGTTATATCTTGTCGTCGGTATAGGACGTACGTGACTGTGTGCCAATATTAATATCAATAATGTCTGAAAAACTATGGGTCGTTGTCATTGGGTAAGGACTACTTTAAGCATTGAAGAAGAGAAACAGCTGGCACCTCAAATATAAAGTGGAAGAGCGTAATAGGTAGGGTATTTATTAAGACAGGAAAATCTGGCCCATCATCATTGAGGGCACAGTGGAAGGAACCAACAGAGGAGGGTGGGCAATGAGGGAATTCATGGATCAAGTGAAGGAGGACAACCGTACCACGAACTGAAGAAGGCGCAGGGCCCGGTTAGCTGGGGGATGCTATGTATGTAGTTGCTCCTAACCAATCGTTAAGAGTGTGACCTCAGGAGAAGGCTCATTCAAATTCAAATATATTTATTTACTGTTTTGATGTACAATTTGCTTGTGTTTGTGGTTCAGAGGGGCATTCCCGCGATGGACCCCTCAATCTAATCCTAAAATTACTCCTAAAATACAATTAAAATTAAAATAGAAAAAATGTTATAGTTTAAAAAAATTAAAAAAGAATTAAACTAATTACACAGTGAACATACTTTATAGTTTTTTTTTATATTTTTAAGGCGTATTTTGTTACACGAATATTTTACATTTGAAAAGGCGTATTTTGTTACACGAATTCGAATTTGGATTACTGGATTTGGTGCATTTTGTTACCAAAGGGGGCGGAGCCTATTAAATGTTCGATTCTTAACCCGGGTTAGAGAACAGGATTAGTATTATGTATTCAATAATATTTAATCTTGGTCGGGAGGTAGATCAGATATTCATTTTTTTTTCTGATAAGTTTTTTTTAGTTTTGCCACGATTTTGGCTTACAAAAATTTGTTTACGCTAGGCTGACATCTTGGATTTGTGATGACTATCGTGTTAATGGTTAATATTATGCTGTTGGTGTGACTTTCTATAGGGTTTATTTTTTAAAATGTAACTGCAAAGGCTTTCGCGGCCAGAGTCATATGAAGAATCAGTAGAAAATGGGCTGATGGTCCATAGTCGATATGAAAGTCAACTTCCATAATCAACTTTCAAATCAACCACGGCCCATCAGCCCAATTTCTACTGGTTCTTTATTTTTTTTTAGTTAGTTGTTTTAAGTTATTTTTTATAATGGGTGCTGTTGATATCATTTATTTTCTTCAAATTTTGGATTGGCGCCTTTAATTTGAATTCATGTCTACTGCTTAGAATATAATATTTGAATATCACAATACGCTCATTTTGTTGCATTTTTTTGCTTCTTTTCCTCCTGTTCCCTGATTGGTCCAACTTCTAATACGGATTTGTGTTCAAATGTAAAATATTCGTGTAACAAAATACGCCTGAACACAAATCCGTATTAGAAGTTGGACCAATCAGGGAACAGGAGGAAAAGAAGCAAAAAAATGCAACAAAATGAGCGTATTGTGATATTCAAATATTATATTCTAAGCAGTAGACATGAATTCAAATTAAAGGCGCCAATCCAAAATTTGAAGAAAATAAATGATATCAACATCACCCATTATAAAAAATAACTTAAAACAACTAACTAAAAAAAAATAAAGAACCAGTAGAAATTGGGCTGATGGGCCGTGGTTGATTTGAAAGTTGATTATGGAATTTGACTTTCATATGACTCTGGCCGCGAAAGCCTTTGCAGTTACATTTTAAAAAATAAACCCTATAAAAAGTCACACCAACAGCTTTATATTAACCATTAACACGATAGTCATCACAAATCCAAGATGTCAGCCTAGCGTAAACAAATTTTTGTAAGCCAAAATCGTGGCAAAACTAAAAAAAACTTATCAGAAAAAAAAATGAATATCTGATCTACCTCCCGACCAAGATTAAATATTATTGAATATATAATACTAATCCTGTTCTATAATCCGGGTTAAGAATCGAACATTTAATACGCTCCGCCCCCTTTGGTAACAAAATGCACTAAATCCAGTAATCCAAATTCGAATTCGTGTAACAAAATACGCCTTCATTATGCATTGTCTTATGAAATGAAATTTAGATTTGGCTTACCATAATACACGCAGTACCCTTCGTTGGCATTCATTTGGTTCCTTATTGTTTCTGTAATACTTTGGAGGTTATGTGAAGTATAACTATTAAATTTGCGTTTTACCGTTGTATTGGCATGGCGGTCTTAAGGTCTATTGGCAGGCTGTTGTATAGTGAGATTGCGTTGTATATATGAGAGTGTTTGAATAGTGTTGTGTTTGTTTTACTTGTTCTTATGTTTCGGCTCTCGGCAAATCTTGTCCGTGCTCCATGTTGTACAAATTCTGCTTGCCCGCCTGGTGTGTCGTTGTGATTGGGTCTGAAAATTACTAATTGTTGTGCAGAGGTTGCTTCCTTCCGGACGTTATTGTTACATCACGATTGAAATCGGTAGCCCCAATTCGGAGTGTTCACCCGACGGTTCAATGGGCATTATTCGAAAGGATATTCAGCATCCAGTAAGCTGTAACCGACTAATTCAGATTACGCGATTCCATTACTTAAATATTGGCTGTTTTCTTTTTCCTCAATACCCACTGAAATAAGTCATTCCGCTTCTATATACATTTTCAAGAAACACTATTCAAAATACCTCTTTGACTTTCAGGCACCTAATATCAGGCCCTAATATTCGCTGTGAACATTGTTGTGTTTTTTTTTTTTTCATTATAGACGATTATTATTATTATTAAAATTTTCCTTAAAATTACGATAATGATGTGGGATGTAGCCTGCGTACCTAATGCATCGTTACTGATGGTTGTATTACATTTTCTTCTTTCTTGATTGCTGCTATCTTGATTGCCTTTGAGATTTGTTGTCTGCTAAATGGGGTACTGATGTATGGATGTAATGGAATATGTTTGTTTCAGAGTTGGCTTCGGGGAGTGCAGCCGAAGCCCTTTTGCGCTGCTGACGGCGGAGAATGGACAAAGTTGGAGCATGTTGAACGTTCAGCTATTTATACCGGAAGGCATTAATAATAATTCTATCATTGGGTACTAATTTATAATTAGGTACCTACTTTGTTTCTAGACATTTATTTGATACTATGTCGACTAAATTTGTTTCAATTAAATTGATTGCGTTATTGATCTCGTTTTTAATCTTTACTGTGTAGGTGGGTCTTCGTACCTTTTCCGCTATCATCCCACATAACTTTTTTCGTGTTTTTACTTAATAGAAAGAAAAACCGTAGGCCTACCTATTGTAAATAAATAAATATATAAGGACTTTTTCTATTACTAAGCCAACCTAGCGGAGTTAGGGCTATAAAGCCCTCTCTTACACTCAACTCGGAAGGCCCGGGACCGCCTGCTTTACAAGCCCTCCGGAGCATGAGCAGAAAATGTAGCCAGTGTGGGACTCGAACCAGCAACCTTTCGGGTGAAAGTCCGTACCACTACGCTACATGTCTTGACTACCGGTGTAAGCTTGTAAACTGATTTTATTGACATTTATTTATATTATTTAGCAGGCCAAAACTCAGATATATTCTTTAAAATTCCCACAAATAACCATCTACCACTGTCCTAGTTCGTCACGTGTACGTTATTGTAAGCCTTCCTTCAACCAAAAAAATCAACTACACCTTTGTACCTACAATATACCAGCTAACTCCAGGAAATTCATGTTTAACACGTAACAAACAGAAGCGTACTGAATCGGAATAATAACGAAAGCACAGTATTAAGACATGATCCAACATGCAGTGGTGGCGTGGCCTCTGATAACATTCCAGCAGTGTAGGAGTGGGGTGATAACGGAAAAGATCCGGTCTTGAGACGCAACTCAGGTTGAGATAGCAGGGAGCCAATCAGGTGCGAGGAAGGCTCCGCCTCAAACCCCCTCCCCCCGCAGCTTGGTATAAATATCAGTGCACATCCCCTTGCCCAACTTAGGGGTGATGAAAGGGGCAAGTAAAGGCACAGGTGCTGGCTTGCTCAAACAGTTGCCGCTGATCCTCCGAGATACAATCTAAGAAGTCTACGTCTCTAGTTCAACTGAAGATGTTGACGAAACGTTCAAGATTGAATGACCGCGGCCTATCATCTGGGATTCTACTGCTTCATCACGTAACCCCGACCGAGAAAACCTTTTTAACTATATCCTGGGCTATATAGTTGCCATTGCCTGGCAATTATTTATTTACGGGGAGAGTGTGTTATAGCCTATTGCAAGACGACGGAAGTACACAAACTATAAGCTTTAACCATGTAGGATTTAAGTATAGTAGGTACCTACTTAAGTTAATATTTTTTAGTGGAACAGCTAAGATATTGTACTGTACCTAATTATAGTTATAATTAAATTAGAGTAACAAAGTGCAATGTACAAAATTTGCAGTGTGTAACTAATTCAACTAACACAGGATTTTATTTTCGGCACCTTCAGGGTGCGCGGAGAACGTTATCACAGTATTCACATTGATCAGAGCCATTGTTCCCATCACTGAAATAAACTTAGCCCAACTCGTTGTTGTTGTTGTTGTATGGGTAGTAGCACGAATGCTAATGGTTGTTCTTGATAGATTCACTTCAAACTAGCACTTAGTTCTAATGTTGCCGGAGGGAGCATTCTAGTCTTGTTTTTGTTTGACGGTCGCACTGTCTTTTATTTCACGGCGTAGATTATTATATCTGGATAACCACGAATAGAAGATTCCGCGCCTTTGGAATTCTGACATAGCCCGCTCCAGGTAGATGCTATTATGCTGTCTGGTGTTGTATGCATGCACGTCTCTAAAGAATTGAACTTTGTCTCGTAGATACTCTGGGAGATGACCGATCAGAATTTTGTGTATGAACGACAAAGTATCCAATATGACCTGGTCTTGTACTGACGTCAGTTTGAGCTCACTTAACATGTCAGTGACACGAGTGTCCTGTGGTGCATTTAGTATAGCTCGCAAGCCCGTGTTAAAAACGACTTGTTAGGTCTATACTATGTAGGTAAGTTAAAGTACAATGTTATTGGAAAAAATCAGCAGTGTACACCGTAGATTACGTAATAGGCTATAGGCTGTGTTTCTGAGAAAATGATATTTATTTTTAATTACTTTATAAACGCGGGAGAGACTATATTATTATTTTTCCTGAGTGTTGGTACGTCGACCTGTTGGTGCTTGTTGCTAATGGCTGAAAGGAGAAGACATTCAGACGCTATCACGCAAAGTTCCTTTTTAATAATTTTAGTTGTGTGGTCGCTGCATCCCTCCCCATTCCTCCCCACACCCACCCTACCGCACCGCTAATCAAAAATATAACTTACAGTCCACTCCGAACCACGTACGTAAGTAAATATTTTTGGACCTTCAAGCCGCATTGTTTTATTACAATTTTTAATTGTTTTTTTTCTCAGAAGTGTAGACTACCGTATTCAAAAATGCCCCAGGAAGTTAATCAATTATTAGCCAATAGGCAATTTTATTTTGATAGGCTGAAAATAATATATGATTTCATGGTTGATTCAAATACCACTCAGGTTGAGGCGTGCCAAACTCGTTGGTCACAGGCATTAGAGATCAAGTTGAAGTTTGAAAATATACAGGAAAAATTAAACATTGCGTTAGTTTCTAAACTAGATCCTAATGCTGAGCTTTTAAAGTGGCAGGATGAGTTCGATAACATGTTATACTCATGTGACATGAAATTTAGAAAAATCTTGGGATCCCGTGCAGCAGCGGCTGCAGCTAAGAGTCAATCCGCTCAGTCTACCGCACAGGTTCAACCTACTGATAACTTCCTACCTAAACTAAAAATAGAGGATTTTAGCGGAGATATTAATAATTGGCAAAGGTTCATTTCCTTATTTGATGTTACTGTACACAATAATAGTGCTTTAAAACCAGAGGCCAAGTTTTATTACCGTACCTCCGTTCCGTTCTTAAAGGGGAAGCGCTCAAGCTAATTGAACTTTTCCCCATTGATGCACAAAGCTACCCATTAGCTTATGACGCTTTAAGTAAAAGGTATGAGAATAAACGCTTACGTGCTTCTTACTATTTAAATAAGATTTTTACTTATGAAAAAACACCGCTTAACTCAGTGCCGTGCCGTGGATTTTTCAAGCATGAAGCAAGGTTCGAAAATGGCGCCCTCTTGTATGCATATATTATATATACGTATATAGTGTATAGGCCCTATATATAATATATGTATAGCACCATAGGTACATAATATATTTCCCAAATAAAAACAAAACCATCTTCATCGAGAAAAATTTATTATTTATTACGCATTGAAGTTATAAAAAAGAATTTTCCTAGTTCTTCATGAAACTCCTCATAAAATGGAAAGTAATTACTGGCATAATGGTACATTTTAACAATATTAGGCTACTTCAATTTTACTTTCCTTACTTTCAATTTGGCAAATTCGTCAATCAAATCAGTATAGTCGAGAGTGGCGGCCAAGCCAGACTCAATCGATATTACAGCTAAGTTGGACAGTTTCAGTTGACTAATAGAATTTCTTAAATAATTTTTAATTATTTTCAGTTTTGAAAAGCTCCTCTCCCCACTCGCAACAGATACGGGCAGGGTGAGGAGTATTCGTAAGGCCACAATTAGGTTGGCGTACAACGGTTCCAACTCGTTTTCCACTAAATAATTGAGAGTGTCTAAAGGCTTCATGGATTTAGGCAATAAACGGGCCACATCACGCAACTCATCTTGTAAATCAATTCCATTTATATCAGATTCATTGTCAGCTGTTAAAATATTTCCAAGTTCTTTACAAAAAGTTTCAAGAGTTTCGTCATCAATATCTCTAATTTTATAGATATCATATAAAAATTGGAAATTCTTACTATGATTTTGTAGAAGTTGGAATCGCTCACACAATGAAGTAATGGTTTTGTCTAAAATATAATAAAAAAAATTTACAGCAAATTTTTTTTCTTCATTTAAAGGTTCATCTTCTGCTTTTTCATCAAATTGTCGCTTTTTTTTTCTGGCCCTTACCTCCATTTCTTTAGGGAATTCCTTATTGCATTCCATTTCGTCTGCGATTTCGTTGGCTGTAATTTTTATATGCTCCAGCCCTGCTTCTCTAAATGCTTGAATCCTGTTAATTGTCTCTGATAAAAGTGTTACGCAGTCCGAAAGATTTATTGTAATTGATTGAAGTAACTTGGAAACCACATTCACTTCAAATAAAATATTATACCACAGAACTAACCCACAGATAAATTTGTAATTATTAATGCTTCTAGCCAACCCTCTAGCTCTTACTTTAGCCTCTTCGTCAGTCCTTTCATCTTCCATGATATCTATCAATGTGTCATACACATCGCCTAGTTGATACCTCAGTGGTTTCAATGCATCGATTCTACTAGACCATCTAGTAGCACTCAAGGGTTTGATAGTCAACTGAGTGACATGTTTTTTTAAGGCCTCCCAACGCTTTGTAGAAGCGGATAAAAAGTTATATAGTTCTTGTACGGTAGAAAAGAATGATGTGGTTTCCAAGGTACATGAAGCCGCATCATTTACAACAAGGTTTAAAGTATGATTTGCACATGGCACATAAAAAGCTCGAGGATAATTTTTAAGGATGCGACTTTGTACACCTTTTCTCACTCCTTTCATGTTGGCGCCATTGTCGTATCCCTGACCTCTTAACCACTTCAACGTGAATCCCAATTTCTTTAAATGCGCCAGAATAAGCTCAGCCAAAGCTTCACCAGTCGAATTGGTAGCCTCAAAAAACCCAACGAAAAATTCATGAATTTCATACTTTTTAATTTTTTTGTTGAGGGTAACAATTCTTACTGTTAAGGACAGTTGCTCAGTATGGCTTACATCAGGCGTACAATCTGCTATCACTGAAAAATACTTAGCTGTATTTGTTAATTCCAAAATTTTTTCTAAAACAGTTTGCCCCATTAATTGAATCAATTCATCTTGTATACGGTTGCTTAAATAAGTAACAGACGGTTTGTCTGATGCCCTTTGAACTCTTCTAATGTGTTCCTCCATAACAGGATCAAACTCTGCAAGAAATTCTATAAATTTAAGAAAGTTTCCGTTATTTTCGGCAAACAAATGTTCATTTGATCCTCGCAGAGCTAAACATTGCGTTGCCAACGCCCTAATTAAAGAAATTATTCTTTTAATGACTCCTCTCCAGTGCTGAATCTCCATTTCAGTAAGTCGTTGGTACTCATCGTCTATGGTTCTTTTCATCCGCAATCTTGAGTTAAATTCTTTCCATTTTCGAAAGGCATCCCTGTGGTATTTCGATTTTTCATG
The DNA here is from genome assembly GCA_963971405.1 of Psococerastis gibbosa. Taxonomy (NCBI): domain Eukaryota; kingdom Metazoa; phylum Arthropoda; class Insecta; order Psocodea; family Psocidae; genus Psococerastis; species Psococerastis gibbosa. The sequence goes on from OZ020484.1 coordinate 30,103,205, forward strand.
AGACTTGAGGGTTCTGCCAATATTCTGCCAATCGGAAAAGCCTGCTTTTGGCCATTGAGAGACGTCTGACTGATCAAAAAGTTTGCAACAGAAACAAAACACGGAGTCGTTTGAAACAGAATAAATGAGCCAATTTCTTTGTACAACTTCGCCATTTTGCAAAACCATCTCATAATTTGATGCTACAAATCTACGTTTTGAGCTGTTGGCTGGAAATTGGAATTGTCGTACTTGTTGCGGGCCCCTTTCTACCAATATTTGACGAATTGCCGAAGTAATTGAAAATCCCCATAAGGCTGGGTCAGAACTTAATTCAGAGACTTCGTTAGAACTGGATGGTCCCGATGGTGTATCATCATTTATCGGCTCGGATGCGTGACAATTCAATATCACAGGCGATTCTTCGGTTGAATTATTGTTGCTGGTGAAGGCCTTCATAGCTTTACTCAACTTTATATTTTCTTCTTCTCTCTTCTGTCGTTTTAGCTTGTTCTGATATCCGGACAATTTTCCACGTTTTTCTGACATGCTTGCACTGAAATAAATTATTTTCTGAATTACACAAATTTTCTGGAGGAAGTGACTTTGGTATTTTTATTGATTTTTATGACTAACATCTCTTAAAATTTAATCAAAATCGTTAGAGCCGTTTTTTAGGAAAAAAAATTGAAAACCTGATTTTTGGGGGCAGTGAAATTTGCAATCCTTCTGTTTTGTGCTCGTGTCCCTTAATATATGTGTGAAGTTTGATCAAAATCCATCCATTAGTTTAGGCTTTAGCTCTACGTGCATAGTGCATGCACACCCACACATACAGTACAGATACTAGCCAATGGAAACCGGCAACCATGGCAATGAATGCCTAAATACTTACAGTAAATAAATTAGCTATTGTAGTGTACAAGGCAAACGCGCTACCCTTCCTTCACTGAAATATGCAATAGCATAGCTACATACATAAATAAATACATATACTATATGTAGCCTACTGCTCAAATTTACTTACCATAAGTTATACTTTATACAGTATGTAGCTAGGTAAGGTAATTGTTCACAAAAGCTACCCACGGCGTCTGTATAGAGGATTTGTACTTTGTATTTAAGTCAGCCCAACGGGGTCGGAAAGCACTCACCAGTCACTGGGGCATTGGGAAGGGCAGAGTATTAGGGGAGGAAGCTAAATTTAAATTTAACACAAAGATATTTTTCGCAAGAAAATAAAAAAACACCAATTTGGGCCTTTAAAAATTAACCAAGCGCCATTTGTAAACAAACATGATACCACGCGACACGCGTAAACAAGAAACACTTACCTATCGAGTATCGACTGAAAAGCCGCCAAAAAGTTTGAAATAGTTTGTTTAGTTCTGAGTTTTACAATTATTTTAAATTTTATTCTTTTTTATATTGCATTCATGTCAATATTTAAAATTTTTGTTTTCAATAAAAAGAAAATCTAGAAGGTATATTTAGGATACATTTTTGTCCAATTTGGCGCCCCCCGCAGCGTGGCGCCTGAAGCGGCTGCCTCATTGCCTCAATGGACGGCACGGCCCTGGCTTAACTCAAGGGAAAGCCTACAGGCTTACTTAACCGCGCACAGAGATTCAGTCGCCGCTTTCAATACTTTAAAGTTAGCTGATTCTGGGGATTTTATTCTATTCTTGCTTGGTTACCGCCATTTAGATAAGTTGTGTCAAATTGATTTTGACCGTCTACACGCGCCTGATAAAATTCCAATGTTTTCGGACCTTTCCGATTTCGTTACAAACCGCTTATTATACGCAGTTTTAAATGTTCAAACCGCACCAACTGAGATTAAACAAAAGAAGACTCTTATTAAGAGTTCCGCACAGCTGCAGAAGCAGCTTTCCTTACTGGCAGCTGACTCCTCGCCCGCTCCCACCAAAAGTTGTCCAGCTTGCAACGCCACCGATGGACATCCGCTTTTTAAGTGTCCTGCTTATTATGAGATGAGTTTAGCTGATAGGAAAGCTATTGTTATTAAGTTTAAACGTTGCTATAATTGTTTAGGAACACATTTTAAAAGCCAGTGTCAAAGTAAGTCTCGCTGTCGGACCTGCTGTGGACGCCACGCTAGAAGTCTATGTGAGACTCCTGTCGCCGCTACGATGGAGACTCCCACGCCTGTTGTGATGTCAGCCAGAGCTATAGGAACGCAGTCTGTTCTTCTCGCAACCGCGCTCGTTTCTGTTCAAGACCGTAGTGGTCATCTGCAGCCTGTTCGCGCTGTAATTGACCCTGGGTCTCAGATTTGCATCTTGTTGCCGTCTTGTGCCAAGAGGCTTGGTCTTAAGGTTCATCCTACGTCAATTGAAGTATCAGGTATTTCAAATTTACCCGCTAAGGCCATGGGCATAGTTAAATTCGACCTCTTTTCTCGCTACACGAATTTTTCGTTAAAAGTTGAAGCTGTTGTTGTTTCAAGTTTGCCGCACACTATGCCTACGACCCCAGTACCAAATGAAGTTGTCCGCAAGTTTGATAACTTAAAATTAGCTGATCCGTTCTATTACAAGCCTGCACCTGTTGAAGCACTTTTAAGTGCCGCTGTTTATACAGATATTTTAAAAGCGGGACATGCCATGGTAGGCGGTGATCCAGCTGCCATTGACTCGTCTTTTGGATGGCTAATTTTAGGCAGGTTAGGTAGAGTCCAATCAACTGAACAACTACCGTCCGTTTCGCTGTTTACCACTTGTAAACCGGTTGATTCTCTGCTATGGCGCTTCAGGGAAGCAGAGGAAATAGACACCACCGCCATCGCTAATCCACATGATGTATGTTGCGAGAACCATTTTGTCCGCACGCACTTCCGCACCGAAACGGGAAGGTATGCAATAGGTCTACCGTTTCGTTCAGATAAACCACCCCTTGGTTTTAACCGCTCTAAAGCACTCGCAAGTTTCTACAACTTTGAGAAACGCATTAAAAGGTCGGAGGATGGGTTATATAACAAATACATTTAGGATATGTCAGAGTATGTAACCCAAGGCCCCATGACTCCCACGCATGACCGCGCCTCTTACGTTATCCCCCAGAATCTTGTGTTAAAAGATTCTTCTACAACTTCTGCAAGAACAGTCTTCAATTCATCCGCCTTGGATGACACCGGATTTAGTCTTAAAGATCGCTTATTTCCCGGACCAAAGCTTCAGCAAGACTTGGCTTTTGTTCTGTTTGGGTTTCGACTTCCGCGCATAGCAATATAATAATAATAATAATAATAATAAATCCGTGTAATTTCTTTACATTTTTTCTCGGTACATATATAAAGTAGTGCCCCCTCATGCCATGGGCGTGCGAGGGTAGCACTAAACTAAGACTACGGTATTATATATATTTACTTAGATTATTAAAAATAAAATATTATTAAAATTAAAAAATTAGAAACAAACAATTACTCATTACAACTATTGTAATTTGTCGTCGCATTACTATTGTAATTTGTCCAGTTCTTTCCTCGTCCATATTCTAATGATTGTCTTGTAAATAGCTGTTCTTGTGTTCTTGTCAGTGTTGTCGTTGTCTACTGTGGGATACTCGTGTTTGTTAGAGTGTAAGTCCTTAGTGAGTAAGTTGTACAGGGTCGTTGCCTTATATCGTAATGATCGTCTTGAGTTTGTCAGGTTCCAGTATATCTTCCGATATACGCAAAATGTACTTACAGATCTTAGTCAAGGAACCTGACTGCTTGTCACAACGTATAGTCTGGCGTCCCAATGACCAATCACCGCTTGAGGACTACGTACTTCGACGAGTGACCTTTGGCGTCAACTGTTCTCCTTTTCTCGCACTGCGCGTTATTAAACAGCTTGTCCAAGATGAAGGTTCCGGGTTTCCGCTAGTAGCTCATGCCCTACAGTTTGGAACATACATGGACAACATTACGGGCGGGGCTGCCACTCAGGACGAAGCCCGTGACTATTGCCAGCAGCTGTTGCAACTTCTACAACGTGCTGGATTCTATTCGCGCAAATGGGCCTGCCCCCATCCTTCCGTATTAAAGGACTTCCCTGAGGAAGACCGAGACACACCGCTGGAACTTGGTGAAGATGTATCTTACAATTTACTAGGTCTAGCTTGGGAACCCGCAACTGATACCTTTAAGTACATATTGAAAAACCGTAATTTTGAGACACACACTAAACGAGGTGTTCTCTCGTTTATTGCTCGTTTATTTGATCCATTAGGCCACCTACAACCAGTTCTTTTTACCACAAAAGTTTTTATGCAGAAGCTATGGTTGGTCGGGATCGGCTGGGACGGCGAACTGCCGTTGGACCTCGCAGCAGAGTGGAACCAGTTTCAAGATCAGTTTCATCACATCGCAAAACTTAACATTCCCCGCTTCATACCTGCCCTAGGGGCCGAAGAACTTCACCTGCTAGGGTTCTGTGACGCTAGCACGAAAGGATATTCATGTGCCATCTACTTAGGCTACGTACCAGTTTAGGTACTCAAGTCTCTGTTACCTTGTTAAGCGCTAAAACGAAGGTAGCTCCTTTGAAACTGCAGAGCATCCCCCGGCTGGAGCTCGCCGCAGCTGTACTATTGGTTCGGTTGTTCGTTAGTACGTCCGAATTTCGAAAACAATTGCGTCCCCATTGTTGTCTTTTTTTCTCAGATAGCACTGTTGTACTGGGATGGTTACGAATTCAACCTCACCGCCTTCGCACTTTCGTCGGACACAGAGTTGTAGAAATTCTAGAAAGCACTGAACCTGAATCCTGGCATCACATAGCTACTCACCTGAACGCCACAGACTGCGCTTCTAGAGGCCTGCTGCCCGCAGAATTGCCTGATCATCTGCTTTGGTGGAACGCTGCCGACGTGTTCCTGCAACCTCCAACCGAATGGGGTTTAGGTACCGAATTCGTACCTGACTCCGAAATTCCTGAGCTTAAAGCAATATCGCTCATTGCTACCACAATTGAAACCGAACCTGATGTGTGCCATCGATTTTCGACGCTTACAAAAGCACAACGCTCATACGCTTATGTATTAAGATTTAATTTTAATGCCCGCTGCAAAATTAAAGACCAGCGAAGAACTGGACCTCTTTGTGTCGATGAACTTGAAGACGCTATCGTCAGATTGCAACAGAAGGTTTCGTTCCACGAAGATATCACCCGCCTGCAACGAAAGTCTGTTCTCTCGCCGCCGCGGCAACGGCTAGGTCCATTTCTTGACGAGTATGGAGTTCTCAGGGTAGGCGGAAGACTTCAGCAGTCCCTCCTGTCCGAAGAATCCAAACATCCAATGTTAATCCCTAGAAAGTGCCAGTTAGCAAAATTAATTTGCCTATGCTATCACAGAGTTACTGGGCATTTATCCCAGCAGACATGTCTTTCTGTCATTCAACTGAAATTCTGGATTTTAGGGATAAAATCGCTGCTTAGATCGATCATTCATTCCTGTATGAAGTGTGTTCGACTTAAGGCTGTTACTGTACAGCCCATAATGGCTCCGTTGCCAGCAAACCGTGTTCGCCCGTCTCCCGTAGATTGTCCAAGAGCTTTTACGGTAGTAGGGACCGATATGGCCGGTCCGTTCCGTTACAAAGAAGACCATCGTCGCAATTCTCCTATTTCCAAGGTCTACCTATGTGTGTTTGTCTGCTTTGCTACAAAAGGGGTACACCCTAAGCACTACTGCCTTCTTAGCTTGTTTTGATCGATTTTGTAGTAGGAGAGGTTGTCCGTCTGAGGTCTGGAGTGACCAGGGCCGAAACTTCATAGGAGCAGCCAATGCTACAAAAGAAGTAGTTGTTTCTTTCTTGAATGAGCACCATGATGAGATTTTTTCTTCACTCGCTAGTAGACAAATCCGTTATAAAACAATCCCCGCATTCAGTCCTACGTTTGCTGGTTTGTGGGAGGCGGTAGTCAAGCAATCAAAAGTAATATTGACAAGGTTAGTCGGTGACGCGGCTCTTAATTTTGAAGAGTATGCCACCCTTTTCTACCGCATTGAAAGCATATTAAATAGACGCCCATTAATTAGTAGGTACTGAAGATCCTAATGACGAGGTCGGTTATCTTTCGGCGAGTCACTTTTGGCTGGGTGCTGGTGCTGTCAGTCCCCCCGAGACTATTTATGATGAAAAGATGAGTTTAACTTGCCGATGGGCACGTGTGAGACAAATGACTCAAGCGTTTTGGAAATCATTTTCTAATCGTTATTTGCAAAGCCTAATGCCTCTGACTAAATGGACACGTTCCCACGGGGAAATCAGCTTGGGTCAGCTTGTGTTAATTACTGGAATCAATACTAGTCCTCTAGCTTGGCCTATGGGGCGTGTTGTGGATTTACATCCTGGACCTGATGAAGTCACCCGGGTTGTGACTATAAAAACCCAGAACGGGTTAATTAAAAGGGCTGTCAATCGCTTAGTAGTATTGCCAGCCAATGATATCTTTGCTAACTAAGCAGTAGATTGTCCGCTCCTCTTCTGGAAGAAGCAAGGGGTGCTGACAGTTTGTTCATTTTTATTTTTGTTGTTTTCAATTTGGGGTATTTGTATTTTCTTAAATCCGCTGAGTTAGGTAGGCGGTATGTTTCTGAGAAAATGATATTTATTTTTAATTACTTTATAAACGCGGGAGAGACTATATTATTATTTTTCCTGAGTGTTGGTACGTCGACCTGTTGGTGCTTGTTGCTAATGGCTGAAAGGAGAAGACATTCAGACGTTTTCACGCAAAGTTCCTTTTTAATAATTTTAGTTGTGTGGTCGCTGCATCCCTCCCCTTTCCTTCCCACACCCACCCTACCGCCCCGCTAATCAAAAATATACAGTCCACTCCGAACCACGTACGTAAGTAAACCCGCCAACAGGCTATCAGTAATTTAATTCAGGTCCGGGGGCTGCGGTAATGCTAATAAATTATAGTTAGTAAAAAGAAGTAGGCTACATTTTATAGTGGTATATATACTATCGTATACGGATTATACCCTTGCCTCGAAAGATGGATAATAAATCCGCGCCAAAATTGCGTGCACGCCATTTTGGGATTTCGTAGTTCGCGACAAAACAAATGTAAGATTTGTATGAGGTTCTGTAGGGACAGTTTTGGTCACTAGGTTCGCTGACGACAAACCGATGTCCATATTATTCAAAATGGCCGCCGTTTGCATGCGAAAACTAAGCTCTTAGCATCTAATTAATTCTTTTAATATTTTTACTATGCCTGGACCTTATTTCGCTGCATATAATTTGATATATATATTCTCCATGATTTATAGAAAAATATCACTTTAAAATAATACGTAATCATTTTAAAATAGTATTGAGGCTTATGGAAAAATCAACGCTTTGATATCATTGCAACTGGTACTGCCATCTACAAAATGACGCCTCAAATGAAGCTCATTGGTTCCTATACGATTGATACATACTTACTTAACGTGTCCAGGTGGCACACGTTTTATTGATTGGTCCAGTATATAGCAGCCTGGACGGCCTTGTCGTTGGCTTCAGCCAGGTCAGCAGCTGTGCAAGGGGATGGTAGTAGTCTACATACTAGCATGTGAGCCGCGTCTTGGATCTCTCCACATTCGCACGCCGTGTCGTCTTCAGCGATAAAACCCCATTTCGCCGCTGTTGTTTTGCAGAGTGGGGCGCCAGTTCTCAAACGGTTCAGGGTGCGCCAGATTGGGTATGGTAAGTTGTGGCCCGCCATCAGTTCTTCCTTTGGATCGGGGACTTGGGGGTAAGATCGCTTCCAGGCATCGAGTCGGAAGGATTGGGCTGAGGTTGTGATAGGCTCGACTGTTTGGAGGAAATTCTTCCTGGATGTGAGGCGTCTCGGAGCCGGCGTTTTGCCGAACATGACGTGTTTTGGATCAGAGATTTGTTTAGTTCGTTCTACGGCGGCGGCAGTGGAGCGTCTGATTTTAGGTGGGGCGATACCCGCAACAGGGTACATTTTTTGCAGTGGGGTATGTTTGAGACATCCTGTGATGGTGCGCACAGTTTCGTTCAGTGAAGAATCGACTTGTCCGGCATGAGCTGAGTTGAACTACACAGGAGCTGCGTATTCTCCAGCTGAGAAACAGAGGCCCATTGCTGATGTTCTTAGTGTGCTGGGTTGTGCACCCCATGTGGAGCCCGTCAGCTTCTTTAAAATGCAGTTGCGAGACGAGACCTTCATTTTGGTAGCTTCACAGTGTTTTTTGTAGCTCAAGGTTCTATCCAGCGTCACTCCAAGGTATTTCGGGTAGTCATTCTGATTTAAGACTGTGCCTTCCCAAGTAACTGATAGTCTTCTATAGGCGTCCCTACTCCGGAGGTGGAACGCGCAGACTTCTGTATTTGATGGATTTGGCTTTAAGTGGTTCGCCTTGTAGTATCGTCCGAGGTTATCGAGGGCCAGGTTCAGTTTTTCTTCGACTTCTTCAAACGTGTAGCTCTGGGCAGCAACCGCAGTGTCGTCGGCGTATATGAAGTGTTTAGTGAACCACAAGGTAGGCTGGTCGTTAGTATATATGTTATATAGTATAGGAGCAAGGACCCCTCCCTGGGGCAGGCCATTTTTTTGATGTCTCCATCTACTTTTCTGTTGATTAAGTGTGACATAGAAACGGCGGTTTTCAAGGAGGCACTTTACGGTGGTAGTCAGTTCCCAGTCGTGTGTGACTTCATATAATTTTCGTAGTAGTTTTTTATGGTTGACTGTGTCGTATGCGGCAGTCAGATCTATAAAAGCCACTTCTGTGATTTTGCCTTCTTCGTAGCCATTCTCGATGTGTTGGGTAATATTGAGCACCTGTCCACAGCAAGATTTGCCTTCGCGGAAGCCGGCCTGCTCAGGTATTAGCTTGCTATCTAATGTTTTGATAATTCTTGATAGGATCATGCGTTCAAGTGCTTTAAATAAGTGGCACAGGAGTGATATTGGGCGGTAGCTTTTCGGGTCGTCTGCTGATTTACCAGGTTTTAAGATGGCGGTGATTTTGGACTGTCTCCACTCTCTTGGTATTTTCTTTCGAGATACGCAGTTGGACATCATCGCAGCGAGCCAAGCGTACGTTTTCGGTCCTAGGTTCTTCACTTGCTCGGTTCTGATATCATCTACCCCTGGGGCCCGATTATTTTTCATTAGTTTCAGGGCAGCAGTTAGTTCTTCGGCCGTGAAGGTCTGCGCGAGAGAGTTGGTTTCTCGATGGGGTATTCTTTTTGCTTGTTGTTTGCCTTTATTTCCTGGTTGTTTGCCATTTAGGATAAGTTGCGCGGCAACTTGATTAGCGGTGACATTTGTCGGTCTGTTTGGCATTTGGTCTCCTTCTAGGCTCTTGATAGTTTTCCAAGCTCTCCGACTGTTAAGTTTCATGTCTAGGGACTCGACTGTCTCACACCATTTTTCTCTGCGGTGTTGACATATTGCCTCAGTCACGGCTTCTCCAGCTTCTATTGTTTCTTCAGCAAACGGGTCTTCGTTGTAAAGTCATTGATAGGTGTCTAGGAGCTCCTTCGAGGTGGGGTTGAGTCCTGCAATATACTCGGTTCGGCAACCCCTGGGGATATGACGTCTGGAGACTTCGCGAATCAATTTTACGAATTCACTGTACTTCTCTGGCTGGGGCTCGATGCGGTCTATCTGGTTATCGATTTCTATAGCAAAATTTGTCCAATTGGCCTTTTTGAAATTAAATCGTCTTTTAAAGGGCACGGTAGCGTATACGATTGGTATTTCCTGTGAAGTTCGATTCGTGTGTTTGCCAAAAAATGATGAGATTTTTAATGCACAAATGTAGAAAATATGACAAGTGGAATACACGCCTAAATAATTGTTAAATATTATTGCAGTGAATTCGATTCGATTGCAACAGTGGCCGAATATTAAATGACAATCAGAGGCGTAAAGTTTTAGAATGATGGCGGGGGCAAAACTAAGTAGTCCTTATTAGAATAGAATATTTATTATATGCCAACAACAGAAATAAATCGATCCAATAAAGAAGGCATTTGTAATAACAACACAATTAGCAATTTACAACACAGAAATATTTCAAAATTAAAATTAAAAGTAATTAGGCAATCGTCAATTTATAACACCCCGTAAACACATTTTAAACCAAGGTAGGCTGCAAAACGGGTCTAGATCACTGTGTTCATTAATTGTTTTTAAAATTCTTGACAGTGAAGCTTTGGATAATGAATCAGCCACAGAGTTCTTAATCGTGTGTTCCTCACATTGACTCTCAGCTGAACCCTTTCAAGTATAGTGGGGGCATCTAGCATACTGTTTATTAACTTGAGGAAGAATATACAGTCCGCTGACACCCTCCTATTCCTGAGCGAGCTCATCTCAAACTCAGCAATGACGTCATCAGGCAGGATTTGAGGAAAAATAGAAAATATAAGAGCAAAATAGTAGGGTTTTACGCATTTTACTCGTAATAGTTGTAAAGTATAGCTGTAGATTTTACAAAGCTAAAAAAGGAATGCGTATATTCATATTGCTGCAAAGGGGACCATGAAGTATAGTCTAAACCACGTCTGACAATGCTCGAGGCTGGGGGGCAAGTTGGACCGTGCCCCCCCCCCCCCCAACTTTACGCCCCTGATGACAATTAGGGAATATGTGCCGAGTTAGGTAGGTATCTACCGTAACGGAACGAGTAGTGGTTGACTATATGCTAACTGTTAGGTTTTCATATTATTTCTTCAAAATTCCTGCAACATTAGGTAAGAATCTTAAAGAAATTTTTCCCTAACCAATTTTATTTCCCTTATTATGAGTATTACTTCAATACGATATCAACGCTTATTGCTCGTAAGCCAAGAGAATGGGCAATGCAATTTTTCTTATTAAAAACGCAAGAGAAATGGTGATGTAAAGGATGGGTGGGGATACCAACCCCAGTAGTACATAATAGGGAAATGAGGGGGGGGGGGAGGAAGGGAGGGGGAGACCCCATCATTAGACGGACACGCAATACCAGGGCCCCCGAGCAGGCCTACCTTTCAGCTGGGGAATAAACCAATCTCTCGACTGGTAACAAACCGTCTATTAAATAGGAGTCGATATCGTTATGGGTACTTTTTTTTTCCTCTACCTCCTCAACTTCCCTCAGACTGTTAAAAAACGCGTCGAAACACAAAAATCAAGTATTCTCCAACGTTCATTTTCCATGGCCATAAATTTACTTTCCTCCGGCTACGATATAATGATAATAATTACGTGTTTCACCGCGTTAGAAGATGGCCACTCTAATGGGATTCGTGATTTCGACACAGGTTTTCTCCCGCTGAGACTTAACCCGTAGCCTTTGTTCGGGTTGATCGAGGTAATATTGGAGTTGCCAGCCATCTTGGATGGATACCTGTCACGCTGGTGTTAACAATTCATGCAATTGTCCAGACCGAAAATTCTTTTAAGTTTTTGTCAACAAGCGTTTTGAATGATGCTTCAATTTCTCCAATGTCGTACCCAATCAAATTTTTTTCTGCTGTCACAATAGCTGATGAACATCAGTTCAAAAATAGTAATTTTTTTCAGGTTTTCAAGACAGAGGTATTTCTTTCTTTTTCAACGACTTTGTTTAATCTGATCGATGCGATGGTTCATGGTATACATAACTGAGGTTGTTGATGGCGTACCCCGACTATCTGATTATTATTATTTTTTTCTTTTTTTTAGAAAAAGAAAAATGTAGTCGTTTTCAATGTACAATAGGTCGGTCCTCTTGGTTACTTCTTCTTCTTGTTCTTCTGGGTCTAAGCCTTTGATGGACTTTGACCTGCTCTACGACACTCGTCCAGACATCTCGGTTTTGCACGACGCTCCACCAACTCACAGCTCGGTTTCTAATTGTGGTTTCATGGACGCCCCCCCCCCCCTGCTGTCGTCTTCTCGTCATGCTTGCTTTGACATTCTTCCAACTTCTCCCGCATGCGTCTTTAAACTTGGGTCTCTGTTTTTTCTATTGGATAATTCGTATATATGTCGGCTTTGCCACCAGTGGCGTAGCCAGAAAGTTTTTTTTTGGGGGGGGGGGTCCAGTTTTCATACAATTTGCCCGCTTACGATAGGTTTTCAAACGGGGTTGTGTTTCATTTATTTGGCGCTACCCCCCCCCCCTCCCGAGGATTGTTTTTAAAAGATTGGCCTGAAATAGTTTGTTGGCAAAAAAATTTGATTTTGCAGACGATAACTTTATTAACAAAACTGGAAAAAAGGGGACTGGGGTCTCCCCGGCGATGTTTTTTAGATACATATCTAAAAAATTTGCTATTTTGTTAAATTTTGGGGGGTCCGGACCCCGCTGACCCCCCCCCCCCTTTTTTCATATGGGGATCGACATCGTTAATAATATTCAATTAATCATGCTCGCCTACCTTTATTAACCAATTAATGCATAAAAATAGTTTCAAAATATGCATTCATATTACTTCTTCTTTCGTTTTTGAAGCTTGTATTTTTTATTTTTATTTTATTTTAAGTTAATATTGCGATTTTTATGTTTTCTTTGTTCATATTTCTTCTTATTTTTTCAACACACACCACAACCTCACTCTATCTAGTATATCTATCTATAGATAAAGCATATTCTCTGTTATCTAAGATACTAAGAGAATTTAGCAGGATTTGGTAGGATTCGAGACAACTGCTATATTATTAAAGAACACACGCTTGCATAGTTGGCAATCTGCAGGGATTGGTTAATCAGGGCCTATTATATGGTGACACTATACCTCTCGGTGATTCCGGGCAGCCGGGCAAACGTTCCCAGGCCAATTCGTTCCCCTTATATTTAATAATCCAGCATTACACAAAAAATTGAATTTGGAAACTATTTGCTATTATTATTTATATTTTTGGGCAGTTTTTATGGGCTTCTATGTAAAGAAACACTGCTTTTCTGTTTTTATTAATTTAAACCGTTCCAAATTTTTGTAAATCGGTTTTTTGGCGAACTTTGGTGGCTTGGTCTATTTATCCATTTATTCCCATTGCGCATGTCCTTAGATGTTATCATACAACTTCTGCTATTGAGGCATCTAGTGAGCAAGCTTACCGTGTTTGTACCAGCCGGACTTAACGAAGCACGGTTGCAATGAATCGAGGCTGAACCAAATAAAAGGACTTAAGCTGGTCATTCACGAGGGTTCCAAACGGACTCGCGCCAAGCCAAATGGCGCGTCCTGTTCCATTTGGCGTTAGCGCCATTTAGAGGGGTTATCACGACCACGCTGAACCAGTCGCTCCAAATCTTTCAAATTTTACAGTGGAAAAGTACCTCTTCCATATCGTCACACTGTACAATTTGAAAGATTTGGAGCGACTGGTTCAGCGTAGTCGTGATGACCCCTCTCAATGGCGCTAACGCCAAATGGAACAGGACGCGTCATTTGGCTTGGCGCGAGTCCGTTTGGAGCCCTTGTGAATGGCCAGCTTTTTGATTATAATATATACATATAATACTCTCTCTCTCTCTCGCTCTCTCTGTCTTCTTCTTCTTCTTCTCAATAGTAAGAAGTCGTCAGGGAATTACCAGCTAGGGCATTGTCCTCTATAAGTCGCCGTTACAAGTCTTTTATCACTTCAACAGGGAGCCTTCTTTAGTAGTCTAAAAAACATGAAACTAGCGCTCTGATTGGCTGATAACAATTTATTTGTGACAGCATACTATATATGGTACACAGATGTATTACCTTTAGACCTAGCTGTCCAGAGTGAATAATTATTATTGAATTGAAGACAATTGTCGCAGCCCAACACTTTGTCGGGAGGGAATGTCCCATCTCTCCTATTCAGAACTCTATTACTGATTAGTCTTATGGGACTCCTCACCCGATGGTGAGTTTTGATAGCTAGTATAAGGTGTTCGCGTGTGACTGTGTGACTTGGCCATTGAGTGGCAGGAGCTATGAGGACGTGACTGGCAGCCGCGAGACGGAGATTTTGTTCGGTGTCGTGACTGCGCGTTCACTGGTTACTTCTAGTCAACACCTGTCAACACCATGCTAACTGTTACGGACTGCCCGCGCCACCAAACCATGGGAATTTGTGCACCTTAAGAGTGTACAGCCCGTAGGAAATTGGCAACCCGAAATTTATTCACTTTTATTTTTTATTTAATTAACTAACCATGTTATTAAAGATTTGGCTCATCAAAGTTGTAGAAGACTACTTCTTGCATCATATTATAAGATATTTTTAATTTTCGAAATTGTAGTTTTTTCATAAACATGCAGATATTTTAGAAACAATAACTTTTCACGTAAAAGCGATTTTATAAAAAACTACAATTTCTAAAACTAATAATCCCTTATTATATGATGCAATAAGTAGTCTTCTACAACTTTGATGAGCCAAATCTTTAATAACATGCTTAGTTAATTAAATAAAAAGTAATAAATTTCGGGTTGCCAATTTCCTACGGGCTGTACACTCAAGTTGATTTTCTTAGCCACTTGCCTCAAACGCAAGCCCCACACACCGAGTTCCTACCCATTAAGAGGATACTGGCCGTCCTAGTCTAGTCTATGAAACAGCAGAAGTTTCAAGACTCGAAATAAACATTGCCCGCCAGGTCTGGGTCCACCCAAGTAAGGGAAAAACTCGGTTGCCGGAAATGTTTCTGACCAAAACATCCGAAATAGAGCTATCTAATTAGGCGTAGACCCTCATTGAGTTTACGTACCACGGCGTTTTTTTCATGGCCTACTTTACCCCTCCTCCAGCTTAGGAACACAGGTTAGGGCATCTATTTCTTAGCAAATTCTCGTACATGAGAATAATGCCAATATAGTTTTTCCATAGGTAAGAGAAATATTGTTCAATAGTATAGCCTAATGGTCGGCTGATTGGGAATATAGGCTTGCTAGTTACAATAGGCTAGTCGATGTTATTCTAATTTGAGGGAATGTTGGCGTGCATCAGGAATGGGCATGTTACAGACACGAAGTCATTTTAATTGGAGAATACTTTGCAGAATTTTCCCAGTTGACTGCAATAGCTAAGGTATTTCTGTTCATCTTTAATTAAATTCATATCGTTTGTATAGCGCGCCATTTTTCAAACTAATGATGCTTCTCATCTCCCATTCGCATTTCTCCTTTTCTGAATATCCCTTACCGCCTTTCCCTTAATAGCTATGCAGTACATACAATTAATTATTAGATTTTAAAATAAATTATACAAATTTTAATTAGGTGTACCTCTATAGCAGTCATATTATGCCATAGTTCTAGTTTCTTGTTCAGTAAAAAATGTACAGCCTAGTTACTTAGTAAAATGGGGCCACGTGTGTTTCATATGTACAGTAAGTTAACCCTAAATTCCGGCAAATTTTATTTTTATTTTTAATCATATTAACCCCTCGGCCCTCATGCCTCAGTGTTGGTCATTCTAAATACCTTTGATTTTATACTAGGGGTGGTGAATTTTGAAACGTCAGCTGGGGAAAATCGACATCGGACCTTAAAAGTAGATTTAAATAAACTAATTATTATTTATTATTTTATTTATTTATTATTTATATTTTAATAAATTAAATCTCTTTCTTATACACTCAATTAGGAAGACCTGGGACTGCTTGCTTTACATGCCCTATGAAATTGAAAATGCAACAAGTGTGGGACTCAAACAAACAACCTTTAAACCGTTAAAGTTGGAGTCCACATCACGAATCCTCATATAAGTATTAGATATTTTTTACTTCTTATTATTAGCAAATATTATTATCAACAGTACTAAAAAGCAAAGTTCATATTCAGAGTAAAACATCCTTTAACTTGTGTCGACTGTTAGTGCATTCTTAAAGCCAGTCAACTTACGATACATATACTATGCAGTGTAACAGGATTAAAGTAGTTATACGTACGAACAGTTATGTATTAGATGCTTACCATTTCGCCGATTCGTAATTTTCATTATCAATTTCGATGGCAAAAATGTACCTCAAAATTCTCAACCCCTTAGACTATTATCTAATTGAAACAAGTATTTTAATACAAAGAGTGCATTAATACTTAAAACCATGACAGAACAAAGCGACTGAAGGGGTGGCACGAGGGCGGAAGAAATTCTGGGAGCGGCGGGCCGGGGGAGGGGTGGGAAGGGGCGCAGGGAGACAGGGGGGGGGCCTCAGGTGGATTTATGTGGCAATTAGCACCCTGAGTAGTAATTTATACATGTAATAAAAGCAAGTAGAATTGAGGGGGTGTCTACAAGGG
Organism: Psococerastis gibbosa; assembly: GCA_963971405.1. Classification (NCBI taxonomy): domain Eukaryota; kingdom Metazoa; phylum Arthropoda; class Insecta; order Psocodea; family Psocidae; genus Psococerastis; species Psococerastis gibbosa. The sequence continues at coordinate 30,119,415 of OZ020484.1, forward strand.
GACGTGCGCCACCAGAAAACGAATCACTAACTAATATTTACTCACTGCTATTTTGTCAAATTTTAAAATCATTTATGCATTAACATCGCATGACATTTCGTAACCAATAGCAATGCCTGTATAATTTTTTCCTTTCCTAGAAGGTTAGTGGACCTTTTCATCAGTTTTTTCGCTAAGTGTTTTTTATAACTTCATGGTATTTGTTGTACCGATTAAATAAATTAGAGAGAACAATCACTCCCCACTATCAGTTTGTTTTGTTGCACAAAATCAATTTTTTCACGTGAATATTTATTGTAGAGCCATCATTGAGATGTTTTAAATTATTAGGACGATTCTCTAATGTTATATTCGCATGCAGTATATGTAGTAGCCTATGTGATCGCTACTGAAACACTGTTTATACAATTATGGAAGGCGTGATAAAACTGAAAATCCGGCGCCTTCTGAACTTACCGCTCCACAGTCAATGAATGTGTCTTTTTTCACTTTTGTCAATTTTTCACTTTCCCCATCTTATCAAAAGTATTTCCAAAGCATTGAAAATGCTAAGGGATAGTGTAAAACATGGCAATCACTCGTAATGCGAACGGTGCAAAATACTTTGACCACATATCACTTGACAGTTCCGACGGTGGGTATCTTATTTAGTGTTTTGCTTAGGTTCAACACTATTCAAGTGGAAAAATTTCCAGATATGTATTCAGAGTGTTTTTGATTTGGGATAGGGAAAATTTTGGGGAAAATTTACCTTTTTTTTAAATAGATAAGGGCATAATAGCTTTCTGACAAAGTTGCATAATTCAAAATCTGCAGATTTTAGTCTAATTGATGTGACGTAGATAATAATAATATACCTAGTCCTTTTCATTGCTAGCCATTGACATTGGTGAATTCATGGAATATCATTTCTAACGCCAGCCATGAATTCACCATGATCGCTATTGCTGTTCAACAGGACTATTAATTTGTTGTGGATTAATTATACGAATTGATTACGTCAAGTTCTCGTAATGATTTTCTTCATTTGAATGATTTATTAATCATGAGTGTTTTCAAAGAACTTATTTTACTACCACATTTTGTTATGTACACAGGCTATTCCAGACCACCCGTCTATCTCGGTAATTATGAGGAATTTTGAAACGTTTAAAAATAATTGAAAACAAAGTATGGGTCTATGTAACAGCAAAGGCTTTCACGGCCGGAGTCGATTGAAGAACCAGCCGAATCCCAGTTGCTGCTGTGCCTCAAGGATATAATCTTAGAATTCTCCGCAGTTCCACTGAAGATGTCGACCGCAGATGTTGACGAAACGTTTGGAAGTCACTTTCATTTCGATCACGGCCTATCAGCCCGGATTCTACTGGTTCTTCAAAGTATGGGTCAGACCATCTTTTGGTAAAATAGGCTACTTGACCGTAGTAACAATAAAATATCATGTACACTCAATGACGGAGCTTATAGGCTACCAAAAATAAGTACAATACATATAAAAATATTTGCATAAAAAAAAACTTGTAAATATTAATAAATAAAAAAATTGGTGTTTTCTTTGTATGAGAATTACAAGAGCCAAAACACCGCGGCAGACGGTAACAAGAAAATGCCGTCACATTTTGAATAATATTACAAATGATTATGCCACTGCGGCATTATTTTAAATCTTAACCTGCTGGAAATGAAAATGAAAACAAGATAATTTTATAATGGAAAGTGCTATTCGAAATTGTTTTGTTTACATTTTTAACCGAAAGAATAACTTAATTCTAATCGCTACAATAGGTGGCTTATTCGCGGCCTTCGTAGATGACTTCACATTCTTCAGTCACGTGGTCCCTTTTTAACCATCAAATTTAAATTAATGGGGGGGGGGGGGGGAATTCTAAATATTTTTAGGTTAAACAAAAATTATTCAATCGAAACCTACGCATTATGATATGTTTTCAAAAATTGTCAAGTAGTTTATTAAATTTTTGGAGGAGCACAGCTGATGTTTTCTCGAAAATCGAAATTTATCAAATGCTGTATGTCATGTTGCACATCAACTAAATGCAACCCCCCCTCCCTCCTCCCCCCCCCCCCCCCCCACACACGAAAGAATTTTCCTCCAAAAATAAAATAATGTACTCCCGCTTGACTTTGTATTTGTAGTAAAAAAAAATTTAGCGCATTTCAAAATTGTTGATAGTAACTGAGATAGCCTAAATGGGGTGGTATGAAATAACCTGCATACGTATATCTGGTATGTAGCCCTTTATACAATCCTTGCATAGTAGACTAATGAAAATAGAAAATTTGTTATTTTATATAGATATTCAACAATAGCGTAAAGATTACTGTCGTATAAAATAAAAAATAAAAATAAAATAAAAACGTTTGGCTGCCCAACTTTTATTCTAATTTCCTCATGGGAAACTGGGGATAAAAAAAAGTCTCACAAAGACAAGGCATTCGTCTGGTGTAGTCACATGAAGCGATTCCCGGTTAGAGACGAGTAGGCCTATACGCCATACGGATTTGCATACAATCCTCTGCTCCCAAATATACATCCACTGCAATCGCATTTGAATAAAAACAAGGATTCTCGTAAATCCATCTCATCTGAATACGAACCAGACTCAATTTTCAGGTGCCCCCTCCATCCATCCTGTACCTGCCGCCCAAGGGCGGATCCAGGCCATGACTTTGGATGGCATTAAGAGCAACTCGGGGGGGCCGGCCGCCTTACCAAGTTGAATGCAGCGGACCAGAGCAGGTTCAAAGATGCAGATAACTTGGTAGTGTGCACAGTGCCGGTAGGGAAACATGGTAGGACTTGTCCTGGTCACCTCCGAACTAATCGTGTGACTTCACTGTGTTTCCCAAGTGGTTCGAAATCCACTATAATCAGGAGGTCCCCTGTCCTATGGGCCCACACCGTGGCCTGGGACTGTGTCCAACCATACCACTAACTAGCAAAAGAGCAACTCGGAGAATCCCCACTACGCGTTCCAATAGTACAAAGCCGATTTTCACCGGAAATATCGATCGTGAAACCGCCAAAAGTATCCGTTCAATTAGCTTCCCTCGAAAACGCTGGAAAGATGAGTTTGAAACTGACCTTCGCCAGTTGGGAATCCGTGGTGGAGCTTTGTACAAAGCCGAGATGAATCCAGGAGTGTTGTCGAACAGGTCAAAGCCCACCAAAGGCTTTAGAGCCAGAAGCAGGCAAGAAGAATTAGCAGAAATGTTCTTCTATATTTTGACATATGCAAGGGCGAACCCAGCGGAAAAATTAGGGGGGGGGGGGGGGGTCACATGTTGTATGTAAATTTAAAAATGTATTTTTTTATTTTATTTTTTTAATTTGAATTTTACTTTTTTTTTCTTTTTTTTACTATCATGAATTTACTCATTTAGGGGGGTCATGACCCCCTTGACCCCCCCCCCCCCCTGTAGATCCGCCATTGGAGATATGACGCATGGGCTTCAATACCGCCAGTTGGCCACAGTTCTTGAACATCTTCCTCGGGACTACCACACCAATCGTTTTTTTTTTCACAAATGAAATTCAATAATTCTAGCCAATCTGTGTTAAAAGGCGGTACAAATCATAATATATCAAAATGCTCAGAAAAATGTCTTCTGGTTGTCCTGATATTTTTGACAGCTCTATTATTGATATTACATGAGATTTTTGTTTTTTACACTTACAAGGCTTTTCCCCTTCTGACTGTATCTTAAAAGAACAGAGCGGTATGGTACCTAATTGATAACCTCTACATAGGTAGAGTAAATGTTTTAAAATAAATACTTAATGCCTTTCATTCCACTACTGAATCGACCTAACGAAGTAAGGGCTATGAAGCTCTCTCATATACTCAGTTCAGAAGGTTCGAGACCGCTTGCTTTACATTCGCTCTGAAGCATTGCCCGAAAAAGCATTGACCTAGACATAAACTGGACTAGGCCTAGTTCTGTCGTAGAACTACAATAAATATGGTGGCCGGACTTTTTCAAAAATTGATATTTTTTAATTGTGTTTTTTAAATTATCCTGACTGTAAGTTATAATAATGTGCAATATGCACAAAATTTTGTGAAATTTGCTTTACCCCAGCAATACAAGTCTCTGTAGAGTACTTAGTGATGGGGTTGCCATTTTAAATGTAAAATATGTAAAATGTCATTTACTATTTACTTACTATTTCTGGAAGATGAAAATATATTTTGGGGGTATTTGAAGGGAGGAAGAAGGCCGGCTGGGTTTTGCTCACGCTTGTTTTGGAAGGGAGGATTACAGCTAAAGGGCTAAAAAAAATAGGAGCAACAGGGCAGTTCATGCCATAAGTAAGTGGTTCCCAACTGAAATAGTCTTAGCCTATATTAACGAAGTTTTTTTTACAAATTTAGTACCGTTTTCCCATGTAATCTTTCTCAAACTTTTGTAAAATTAACAGTTTCTAAGGCGGGTATTCCACTGGTCAATATTCCGTCATTTGTGATTTAAAAAAAGTTGAGATTATTGTTTTAAGGAGACTATTATGTAGATTCTTAACTTATCTATTATAAATTAAGTTATAATATGGTAGTAGACTCTTTTTTAATCACAAATGACAGAATATTGATCATTGAATACACGCCTAACTAAAAAAATGAAATAAATGAGTACCAAAAAAGAGTAGTAGCCTATATACAGTATGTTTTCCTTAAAAAACAAAAATGAGAGATTAGTATACCCTCGGTGACCCAAAAAAGAGTAAATCTCCAACAATATGCTATAATACTCATAGTTATAATGACAGCCCCCTTTTAAGCATATTCTTAGTTTATTTTCGGGGGACTTGGCGCCCCCTTAGATCCGCCCCAGCAGCAGTAGTATACGGGCGCATCTACTTAAGAAGTGGACGTGTCTGGGATGAGACGGGCTGTACATCTTCTTGTCTTGTCCCATCTTCTCTTTCCCTCGATGGAAATCACCTTGATGGATTGCCCGGTTGACAGCCATATTTGAATTTTTCCCATGGCAGTCAAGGTTTTGAGTATTTAGAGGGCTGATATGGTTAGTTTGTTTTTCATTGGACGTAGATACAATATATACCCCATACACCCATAATGTATTCCTATTTTAGATGTATGTCAGTAAATGGTAGCTTATGCAATAAAATGAAATGTCTCTTTGAAGGGTAATAGAATATTATTTCTAATGTCTGACAATTGCCTTTTTTTTTAATTGCTACGTGACATACTATATTATTCTCCTCGTCTAAAAACACTTCAGAATCTAGCAATTCTCTTTTTGAAAACTTCATAACGGAAGGGTTCCTGTAAGGTAGGTACCAGTCTTAGGTGGTTTCATAGAAAAGGTTGAATGAATAATTTTTCCCTGGGTCGTTCATAAGTGTAAATTACTGTGTTTCAAAATATCTATTGATCTGCTTGGGAGTTGTTCAATATCTTTTAATTCACTTCAGCTCAGCCGCTTTGCGGGTCTACTATGCCGTTCGTGGATAACTAAGATAACTTAACCATAGGCGATAGAGTATTTAACTTAATTAAAAATGTTAATAGAACAATTTTAGAGTAGCCATTTCTAAAATTGTCTTGTTTACTTGTTTACATTTTCAATCCCAAGTTAAGTTGTTAACCAAACGACATATCATGGTAGACTTGCAGGTGAGGGGTGCAATGTTTCCTTGACCCGGGCACAATTTTTACTTTGATTACGGCACTCCAATAATGGTTACGAAAATGGGAAATCTCCCATTTAATCATATTAAGAAAATTACCCTTTTTACTATTTTCGGAAATAACCAAGAGCGGATCCAGCCGAAAATTTAGGGGGGTCACAAGTTTTTTTGTAAGTTTAATCCTATTCGGCTATGTTTTTGGTGAGCTTTCAATTTTTTCTCCCTTAGATGTAGACACATTAATTAAAATTCTTATTATATTTCAAAATTCTACAGGTAGCCTATATTTTAATGTTTATTAGTATTTCCTTCAATTATAAAACTATACAGCCATTCTCGTTTATTCCAATAATTTATTAGTTTGAATTTCCCGCGAATATTTTAACACCATCACGTGACACCTTAATATTTTTTATATTATATAAACCCCGGTATTTTATAAACTCCGGTGTTCCAAATCCCAAATCGCCGTAATAGGGTTGCTGTTAAGCGAAATTAAATAATTAAAATTAAAAAATTGATTGAATTTTACGTTATCCGTTACACCTTGGTTTATAGTTAAGGTTGTTAATTGTACTGTACTGCACTTTATAGAGGTCTATATAGGACATTCAAACCCGACTAAATTTTTTTAAAAATACTTTTAAATGTTTTGTCGTGGCCAAATATTTACATTTTTGGCGGGAAGAAAATGTTTCATCTCTCCCATTCCCATATAGAACTCGAGCATTTTAAATGACCCACACACGGTACATTAAAGCTTTTACCCTGGTAGTAGCCTTACAGCATTAACATTCTACCGTACCATCCCACTAAAATAATAACACAACCATACATTCATGTGCAATATAAAAGCCTATTTAAATTAATTACTCATTTCTTCGCCCATTTGTGCGGCTACCTGATTGTCCTCTGTCGCTTAAAGACGGATTATCATCCCACGCATTGCAGCGTGCCATGCGGGAGCTCCCATATAAATCTTGGAGAAAGGAGCTATCCTGGCTGAACCACCTGAGTAGTTCTCAAGGATCAACCAGGAGCGCGATCAGCGACTTTGATAAATGGTTGTGTTGGGGGATGAAAGCACGTTACTTTCACCCTTCACAAGCGTGCCGCCTTTTTCAACTTTTCTCCACGCCAACAGGAGGTATTTTCATGAATTTTTTGGGTGCAAACAGCAAGGTGTGAGTGGGAGGGCAGGGGAAATGAAAATTATTTTTTATTTTTGTTCATCCTTTACGTTTCTGCCGACGTTTCGTTTCGCACCGCTGTGCGGTCGCTGAGAAATGGGAAACCTGTCTGTCTAGCCATGTTAACCAATAAATTATACCGGTATTACGCTTGCCATGGCTTCACAATGGCAGATTGAAATTTGAAAACAACGCTGCGCAAGTTTTGTTTTAACGCTCCCAACACTTTTTATTTAAAATTTTATATTGTCCAAGGCGCGGCATTTCATCACAAGACTTTCTTTTAACTCTTGTAATTTTTTACTTATGAAACGTATGTAGTAACAGTATTCATATTGTACTAACTGAAAAACAATCAATTTTTGTCTAAACTATTATAAGCTAGTCCTAATGTGCAAATACCCTCACTATCGGTTAACAAAAACATTTAATCTAAACACTCGTTCATTATTGGCACTATTACTATATGATTATGATATTGCTGACAGCACTAAAGTAATTTTTCATAAAACATTTTCACAATTAGCCATAAATCAATATATATCACATAATATATTAAAATATAAAATACAAGTTTAATACCACTACCATTACTTAAAAAAAAAAAGATTATTCGCATATAAACAATTCAATGAATGTATCCGAAAAACCTCTTCAGCCGCCTCTGTGGGTAATACCTGTGTTTAGTTACGACAAGTTTCCGATCGCATGGTGTGTAGAGACTCGCACAAGTACTACCTCTATGCCATCGAAGGCCATAACAACTAATAGAATATTGTAAAGTACTATATGAATTCCTATATGACCTATTGAACAGTTTTTTTTTCTTTTCAATCTTCCTTTGTATTTCTTTTCAAAATATGATTGTAATTAATTGTCCTAAAATCTACGGGCTGCAGGATGTTTTGTGTCGACAGTTCGATGATTACTGTCTACTGTATATTTTACGTAACTTAGTAAAAAAAAAAGTACGAGTACCATGATGCCTGAAGGAATTTAAATTGTACTCAATTTTCTCTATAAAATTGGATTATATTCGACTTTTAGGTCTGTTTACAAATAAATGACTATTTATTTAATTATTTATATTGAATTTCTCAACAGTTACCACAATGTAACTGTCCACATTTTTTTTGTTTTCCGCCCGGACAAAAACAATTTCATACCGACGGTACTTTTCTCTAGCCGTTTGCAATCTTCCAAGTTCAAACGCATGGCAGTGCCATGCAGTATTCCTTACGAATAATTTTCAAGCGATGGTGGGGCCCAATTAGAGTTTTCTTTCCATACCACAACCCTTTCATACCACAACCCTCCCATGGGTTGTTTTTTCGTGTCTGTATAAAAATTAATGCATTTTTTAAAGCGCCAATGGACTTCATTCTTAATTCCCAGGAGTAGAAAGAGAGTTTCCAGATTTTTATGCAACCATGCTAATTTCCTTCGTTCAATGTCGTAAAAGAATGAGGGTTGTGAGGACTGTGGCGTATAGGATTGGGCTTGTCACGTGCCTCATGCTGAGCTGCATCACTATATAAATATTAACGGGTGCCTAGGTACATAACTCATTGATATACAGTACGTATGATATTGATAATAATCTATGATTTTCAACCACATCAATAACATGTATTTCAAAGGTTCATCTGCATTCACATTTAATTTTGACACTCAAAACTGCCGGCATGAAATATACCCGTTCATATGGAATTAAGTCCAAATTAGATGTTCCATAAATCGAAAACTCTCCATTGAAATCAAGACCAACGCACGGACCCAAAACCTATTCAAAATTTCATGAATATTGAAACATTGTTCTTGGCTAGTACTAGATACACCCGCGCTAACTGGCCTCAAAATTAGAAACTTTTTGGACCCTGTAAGTTAACCATGGAGGTGTTGGGATTTTTTAAAAGGGGGAGCCAGCAGGTGGCTTGACCCCTTGGAAAGGAGAAGGCCACCCATTTTTAGGTATTTCCACGGTCGACATGGCACGCCGACTGAGAGCAAGCCCCAGCGGGACTTGGCCCCCTACCCTCGCTGGGCGCCGCGGGGCGTCTGACAGCTAGAAATTAATGCACGCATGCGCGTTTTAGGCCTGACGTTTAGGCCTATCTTCGACACCGAAACCCGAGCCCGGGCTAAGTTCTAACAATGTGGATGTGGCCATTACATATGCGGCTCATAATTACTGTTTTAATAATGTATTAGGTGTACATGTACAGTGAACTGTCATTGGCCCTAATATTTATTGTTGTATAGGCTAGATATTTTCCTAGTTTATGTCAAATTCAGAATGAGATGACTATTTTTCACGTGGCGTGTTGGCAACAGCAGACCTAATGTTAAACTAAGTTAATACAGTCTTATTCTCTTCTTCCCCTACCTTAAGAGGATATGTCACGTTGAAAATTGGCACCCCAAAATTAATTACTTTTCATTTTTAATTTAATTAACTCAGCAAGTTATTAAAAATTTGGCTCGTTTAAGTTGTCGAAGACTACTTGGTGCATCATATAATCGGGTATTTTTACTTTTCGGTTTTGTAGTTCTTCCAAAAATCTCAGAATACACGAAATTTTAGTCCTGTCCAGTCTGTTGTGGTATTTATGGAAGAACTAAGGTACCAAAAATTTAATATTTCCGATCATATGATGCATGAAGTAGTCTTCTACAACTTCCATGAGCCAAATCGTAAATGACTTGCTTTGTTAATTAAATAAAAAAATAAAAAGTCTATAAAAACAACAAATTTTGGGGTGCTCATTTTCTACGTAGCATGTCCTCTTAACCCGAAATGAGAGGATTTTGGAAAAAAACTGGACTTAGTGGGATTCGAACCCACGATCTACGCCTATCCGGAGCGTCGCCTTAACCATTGGGCCACAAGCCCAATAAGTACAGTGTCTGCTAAATCCTCTTATATGCTCTTATTGGCAAGATTCGTATCGCTAGACTGGTTAGCACAGCTACACAACTATCTAACCGAACAGGTGAGTGAGCTCACTTTATCGCCCAAAGCTTTTGCCTTTATTCAATATACTGCAGTATTATATACCTTGTGAGTGCACCCCTCGGCCTCGGGGTGTCAAGGGACTCTCCATTCATACATAACTCAGTCTTACCTAATTTATAGGTATATAAATCAATTGGCGCTTCTTGCTGAGATACGAGAATTTGCTATTAAAAAACTGAAGCGGTACCGGTGTGCCTAAGTGAGCAGGGCCTAATAGAACCATGGAAAAAAAGCGCCGTGGCACGACAATCCAAATGAGGGCCTAGGTCTGAGGACTCGTAGGAGATCTGGACAATGAAAATAAGGTACCCATTAGGGTTGGGAGGGCCCGGATCAGGCGGATTTTTTTTAAATGATCTAAAAACACCCGAGTATTATCCTGGACTAATAAAATCTACAGTATATACGTTCTCATACCTGGCTAAGTAGAGCCCGTCCTGGATTTATAAATTGGCCGTATAGGCCGCGGCATAGGGGCGGCAGCGTCCTAGGGGCGGCAGCCGGCGGGATCCTAGGGGTGGCAGCGTCCTAGGGGCGGCAGATTTCAGAGGACGGTCACTTGATTTCAGAGGATAAACTACAAATGAAAAATTATTATTTTAGAAAGGTATGGACATGGGGCGGCGGAAATAAAGTGGCCTACACTCATGAAAGATATAAACCCGGCACTGAGTATTTACAATGTCAATGGTAATTATGTCTGAGTATAAATATATAAGTATAAATATTGGCGATCATCATGGCAATTGGAATCCTGGAGACGGCTGCTATGAAAAGGGAAGTCGTGCTCTTGCCTAACCCCTGCCACAGGTTTTTCAAATGGGATATTCTTCTATCGGGAGCCCTCAGTCCTTCTATCTTCCCATGGATTACAACATCACATGGCCAAAGTATGTTAGTTTCCGTTTCTTAGCCGTCAGTAGCAACTCGGCTTCTGTGTCCATTCTGCTTAGCATGGACATTACGGATGATAATAATAATAAATACAGTATACTCGTATCTGTATACGATCGCGCCTTTAGTCAAGTTTCACACTAAAAAAAAGCATTGCAAAAACTGTGCAGGCCTACTTAAGCAGCTAGGTACTCTATTTTAATACTCTGCAACATAACTCATCAAGCCTGCATCACCTGCATGCAGCGTTCAACATTACCGCGGCCATAACTAACAAAATTGACTATTTACCGTCCGTAGCGGTGGAGACACCTTTTATTTTAATCTCACGCCGCGAGAGTTCAAGATTTTCTTAATGACAACCTCATGCGAAGGCTTTTCTACGTTATAAAATGTAATAAATAATTCGGAGCGCTGGGTTTTGTGAGACACGGGGTTATCTCGGGTGACCCCACGATGGCACAATAGCTACATGGATGACATCTTAACACTCGCAACGCTATTTACCGCTCCCATGGGCACAGGTGTATCACCCGAGTGGTAAATCTTCAAACCTACCTTCCTAATTTTATCAGCAGGACAAATTCTGAGGTAGCGACAGCGACGCAGTATAGTTTTCCAAGGTTTTCACTCGATTTCTTTTGTAGTAAATAAATAAATATTGACTATTTGTTCTATTACTAAGCCAAAACCTTGCGGAGTTAGGGCTGTAAAGCCCTCTCTTACACTCAACTAGGAAGGCCCGGGACCGCCTGCTTTACATGCTCTCCGAAACATGGCCAGAAAATGTAACCAACAACCTTTCGGGTGAAAGTTTCTTGTAATAGCACCATGCCTAGGCTGGGAGACGCTCATGCAAACGTACTTTCCTAATTTTATCAAACAAACAAACGAATTGGATTTATGCCAGAGGAGGTATTTGGGGCAATGCATTGGAGGCCAACCTATTTTCGGTGGAAAATGGATTTAGGCCCGTTCCCACCAACGCCTGAAAAGTGGTCTTCATACCGGACGGCATCGCTTTATATTGGAAAGTGAGGGTACCGTCCCACTCCAAAGCAATGGCTTGGTTAATAATTCTGGACGTCGCTCTCCCTACCCCCCCCCCCCCCCCCCCCCATGGCGGTGCTGTCCAGCCAGTGTTCCTTACGAAGACATTCCAGCCGTTGGTGCCTTAGTACATGCATTGGCCAGGTTATGATCTTATTCAAATGCGATTGATACGGCGTATTCAAGTGATGGTTTCTCTCTCATTTAGTGACTTTAGTGACTTCGTGGGTGTGAGACATTATAAATTTTAATTAAAAATAAAATACATTTAGCAATAAATTCCACAAATACAAAACAATCTTTGTAGGTTTTTATTGTATTTTTGGAATTGATTGCTAAAGATATGGCATACGCAGAGGACACAAGGGGTTCCTTGTTACTGACAAAACTTATTTTGCAAAAAGTGGGACACCAACTGGGCGCCTTCTCTACAGGGAGCAAAAGTTGAAAATACAGATACGTAATAGTTTCAACTCGTGCATATCGAAAAGAAAGTTTAGGTTTTAAACTCCAAAACATTTTCTGCTGCAGACCAAAAAGTGCTCAAAAAGCCCTGACCGTACCTGACAGTACGGTAGGTAAAATCCAATGGAGATTTGAATTTATGTATATGTTAAATTGTATCATTGATTATGTTCAAAAATTGATTGCCCATCATTGACTGGCGACCGGGCGTTCAATTTTACCATGAAGCTGTGGCTTGCATAAAACAACACTAGAATATTAGACAGAAGTTGAAGAAGTTAAAGAAAAAACATCCTGAGAGAAGGTCAAGAAGAAAGATATTGATCCGTCGGAGTCAGTGTGGAAGCAAATCCCCACTTCTCACATTTCTCAGCCGAATCAACCGGTACGATCTCCGGTGCGAGTTCCAACCGAATATTTCAACGAATTTCCAGCCTCGATAAACATCAATTGGGGAAAACAACCGAATGATGTTGAGTGTTTTTCTGGAATCCCAAACACGCTCTGCGATGATGATTCATGTCCAAGTTTTCTTGTCTGGCTAGGAAATTTACATAAAGGATTTTTTGTCATTCCAGTCCATAGCACTAGCTCACACTGCATGGTACCTAGCGACCTCTATAGTATTTTGAGAAATTCTAGATGCGATCGTGTACGCCGTATTTTCTGTCATCAGTATTTCCACTCTCTCACTACAACAATTTTCACCGAGAGAAAGGACAAAATTTCCCTATTTTCCCTCACTCTTAGACTTAATCAATTTTCCCTTCATTTCCGTCTCCCGGCTCTTCAGAGAATGTCCCGTTAAAATTTATGTGTCACAAGTACTCCCCCCTTGCCCGATTACGTCTCAATACCGGCCACGACTACTTGTAAGCCAGCCCCCCTGCACCGCATTGGTCTTGCTGACAGCAACGCCTGCCTGACGGAGACCACATGAAAGTATACACTGCTCCCACCCCCCCCCCCCCAAATGAAGATACCATAAACCGCTACTGGGAGGCTTGGTAGCCCGCGACGGGTCCTGAAAAAAATAAAAATAAATTTGCTAATTGTGAGTTTCCTTCAATTAATTTAAATTGCTGGTAAAATTATAGTAACAATAAATTGTGCAATAGATAAATAAATAAATGACCTGGAGTCAGTCCAAACAGTAACACGCATTTACAAAACAACTCTCATGGAGACAGATCCGGGGGAAAATCCGTGCGCCCACTTTCTGCTGGATCAGCTACTGCAATGCATAAATTTCGCAATGTTAAACAGTGACAATATAACATAAACAATGCTACAAAAAATATTCATGACATCAACCACAACCACTATTTCAACAAACTTTACCATTGGTCAACTTCTTACGTTGAAAAATATATACGAGTTACGCTTATCCTACACTTTCAGAGTGAAGATTAAATGTAGGAATTATGGTCATGAAATAGAGCTCGCACAAGTGGCAGTACAAGTTTACGCTGGGCCCATTTGATTGGATTTTTATTACCTCAAAAGCTATCTGATAGAACATAAGCAGAGACTATGTAATAGGTTTCATTTGTGTATGGCCTTGTTAGACATGCTGAGATTTCAATGTTAACACGTTCAGGATGTATTTTTCGTTTATATTGTATAAGATCACTACAGCCAGCGTTTCCCCTCCGGGGAATATTTTCCAAGCCAGCATAGATCTTGTGTCCTAGTCCCGCCGGATACAGGGGGGAAGCAGGGGAGGGGGGGGGGGGTTGCCGCCCCGCAAATTTGGTAAATCTATTGTAAATTATTTTATTACGCTCTGATTTAGTCGATCCTACATATCGATCATACATACAAATCAAACTACCCAGCAATGTTACGATGTCATTCTATTGCTAATTTAAATTACGTATAATACGACAATATTTTCTTAAATTTTACAGATAATACATTACGTATTCTGAGCAAGAACACGGACACGCATCTTACTCCGTATAAAATGTAAATAACAGAAACCGGAAGTAAAGGTAAGTACCACAGCTTTCTTTTCAGTTGTGTTAACACGTATTGTTTTGTAGTGGGATAGCACCTTTTGCTTGATAGTCGTCCAATAATTGTACTAATTTTCCTTTCAACGTCCGAATGAAGCGATTAGCCGGGCAGCGGGCTATAAGGTGTGTGTTACGGGACAAAAAGTGCCAAAACACGTCTCTTATTTTACAGCATTTCCGGTATCAATTAGGCGCACCTGCCGTGTTCGTTGTTGAGCGCATGCGCAACCTCAATGCCGCTAATAGTCGTCGGCCCTTTTAATTTTTGTGGGACCGTCTGCACATGCTCATATCTGCATTTTTTGAAGGTTATCAGACTGCAATATCTAAAGCGGGGTTTGCATATTGAACCATGGCCCGGAATATAAGCCTGTGTATTCACAATTTTAAAATGGCTGTCGAGTTTAGTTAACATACATGGCAATGGATTTAACCATTGGCGTAAATAGGGGGGTCCTGGGGGGCTTAACCCGTAGCGCCCCCCCCCCAGGAATTCTGGTGACAAAGACGTTATGGAGGCTAAAGGCATAGTATCCACAACAATGAAAGGGAAATTAATTCTTAGTATGCTTATTTTACATGAAATAAATCAACATATTGACCAAGTACTTTCACAAAAAATATATTACTAGGCCTAAAAATGCTCAAAACTCCAATACTTCAGAGCTATTTTTTCCAAATTTTTCTCCAGGGGAGACCCCCGGGCCCCCTCAATGGTAGGTTTATTCGCCGTTGTAATATCTCAATTTTGTACTGCTTGCAAACATTGGCGTAAATAGGGGGGTCCTGGGCTAAGCCCCCCAGAAGCACCCGTAGCCCCCCCCCCCCAGGATTTCTGGTGACAAAGAAGTTATGAAGGCCAAAGGCATAGTATTCACAATAACGAAAGGGAAATTAATTCTTGGTATGCTTATTTCACATGATAGATATCATGAAAAAAATCACCATATTGACCAAGCCCTCTCACAAAAATATATTACTCAAAATTATTAAAACCCCAACATTTCAGACCTATTTTTTCAACCCCCGGGCCCGCCTTAGTGGTAGGTTTATTCGTCGGTAAAATCTCAACTGTACTGCTTGCAAAGTGCGTAAAACCTCCCTAATTTGGGCTTATTCATCAATTTTTTTCCTCCGGGGGAGACCCCCGGGCCCCCCTTACTCCAGGGAAGAATATTCGTAAAACCTCACTAATTTGAGCCGATTTATCTTTTTTTTATCTACGGGGGAGACCCCCGGACCCCCCTTTCTCCAGGGTATAATATGTGTAAAACCTCACTATTTTGGGCCATTTATCGATTTTTTTTCTCCGGGGGATCAAAGTCTTGGGATCCTAAAGCCCCCCCCCCCCCAGAAATTTTGGGAATTTACGCCAATGGATTTAACTAAGCTAACCAAGGCGTTAGCTAAACGCACTTCAAGGTTGGTTCAAGCGAGTTAAGCGGTCAAAACGGGGCTGCGATAATTTAATGTAATGTCAGCAGCCTTCATCATGGTGAACTTGCAACACCTACAGGTCCACTCACGATGTGTGGTATAACTACTAACTTGGATAACAGCTCGTCACTTTTAACTCAAAAACTCCATATCTTCAACATTGTGAAGACAGTCTATTTGGTTGAGAACTACATCGACTACCTATGTTTGAGGTTCAAGACTTTTCAGGACTATTTATTATCGTGAAACTGTAAATGAGGCTCCTGAGAGTTGAAAGAACGGGTGGCTCGTTTATAAAAATTATAATTTGAAATGTCTTTGATATTCGTCCGTCAAGACGTTTGAAGTGCGATAAACGTGCTTTCACTTGACGCTATGCCTTTTAAATTTTGCCCCTTGCAATGACGTATAGTTATACGGTATATCGCCCACGGCAGGCTTTTCAGTCTAATGTGAACTTTTTAATAGCATATCATAATAATACTCGTAACAATAATAATACATTTAATGTAGGTCTACGGCCCACGCCACGCGGGTATTAAAATAATAGAACCGCTATGAAAAGGGTGAGGAGAGTTTAAACTAGTCTGCCGTTAACCTTATCTTTATTGGATTGTTTTATTAATTACAATTAACTCACAAGTATTTGTTAAGGGAAGTTTATAGCCACTTTGCCTCCTGCTTAGCGGTGTAGCTGTTAAACCGAGGATTGTCTAGTACAGCGGTTCTCAACCTTTTTCGTAACGTAGGGTCAAGGGTTTTCACGACCCACCAGATATGAATAGGCCTCTCGTTTTGTCTATAATTTGGTCGATAGACGATAGACGAATTACCAAATTTGTCCTTATTTATGCTTTTACTATGAAACATTACGGAACTAAACTTGAAAGATGCTGCTTCTTGGTCGTTTTTAATAGCCATTGTTATATGCATTTAGCATCTTCCACCAGCTCTGCATTTGGCCTACAACTCCGCGGACTTCGTTTGACAACTACATAAGCTCACTGTAAAACAATAGATTTCCCTCTATTATGATTCAGGGGAAAAGATAGAAAAAAATGCTACCTGTGTCTAATTTTCCTGTGGTGCAGCACATCCCCTTATACAAAAGGGGTTTTCTCATTTCAATTCCACGCCCTTTACCTTCCTAATGAAGACGACACCGCCTTCTATGATTAATGGCGCTGGGTGTACCACCTGCAGCATCGTCTACAAACATACCAACTAGGATAGGCCCAAGCACTGTACCCTGAGGTCCCTCACTTCTAATTGCTTCTTCAGATCTGCGCTCTCGTGCACCGCATCACTCATTGCCTAGCCTCATGGAACTAGAGTACGTAGAACGATAAGCTATAGCCATCACGGATCGGTACATCATCACGTATAAGATATGTTTCCATAACTACCTGCTGGGTGTACCACCTGCAGCATCATCTACAAACACACCAACTAAGATGTAGGACCAAGCACTGTACACTGAGGTCCCTCACATATAATTCTTCAGATCTGCGCTCTTGTGCACTCATCACTCATTTCTCCGACACATTTCCCAGCCTCATAGAACTAGAGTACGTAAAACGCTAAGCTTACCACTGACTGTTACTTCGTCTAGCTTAAGGTATTTCCATAACAACCTGCTGCAGCCTCGTCTACGGACACACCACCTGAAATGGGCCCAAGCAAAGATCTCAGATCTCAGATCTGCGCTCTTGTTAACTAATTCGTTTAACTAATTTCCCAGCCTCACAGAACTAGAGTAAGTAGAACGTTATAGGTTTGCCACGGACTGTTACTTGATTACTTCGTCTCGCTGCTGGGTCTACTACCTGCAGCATCAGCATCGTCTACAAAGAAACACTAGGATAGGGCCAAGCACGCTGGCCTGAGGGTCCTTCCTTATAATTGCTTCTTCTGTTGTCATTTCCATCTTCAACCATGTGTACGGGTGGGACCATATGTTTCACACAAGATATGTCCAAGGCAACCAAAGAATGAGAAAGCCGTAGGCTTCGGAAAATGAATACGGTATCTTGCCAATTTTCCTGGGTATAGCCAATACATACTGTACCTTACCGCTTCAAGCGCTCTCTAAATATTCTAGCTCGCTGCCCAGCCTACATCCCTCCACTCCCATGCCTGCCTCATTTGAATCCTATTTGTTTCTAATTATTATTTCTGGCTGGCCTGTAACCCAGACCATAGACACGATTGTGGTATTATTAGGCATGCGTTCACGTCGTTCTATGCTTTTGTCGGAGCTATAATTATTATTTTTAAACAATGTAGATTAATAGGTATCATTATGGGAATAAGTTTTCAGGAGATTAACAGTATGTGAATTTTTTCGAAATTCAGGATATTTGAAAAACAGTTGCGGATACATTGTAGTATTATATGGTATATATAACACTGACATTAAATTAACTTTGGTTGAAGAGGTAACCTCCTCGTTATAACCGAAATTAGAGGATATGGAAAAAACTGGGCTTGGCGGGATTCGAACCCACGATCTACGCCTAACCGGGGCGTCGTCTTAACCGCTGACTACAAGCCCTTAGCGGTTAAGACGACGCCCCGGTTAGGCGTAGACGTTGGTTCGAATCCCGCCAAGCCCAGTTTTTTCCATACCCTCTAATCTCGGTTATAACAGTTGCGGAGTTTACAAGTTCATTTTTATGCGAGATTTCAAAGTGTTTGTCTAAAAAGAATGGTAGGGTCAAATTGACGAAATTAATCAATTCCGCCTTCTACAGCCACAAAGGCATGAAAACAATCACATGAAAAATTCACAAAAAAAATGCCTTCCCAGAAAATTTAGGTTATGGGCTCAACACCCAAAATATTGAGTCTTCTACAAACCCTGATAAAATTCATAGAACATAGATTGAATAGGATATTACTAAATAATGGTCTGTTTTTTTGTTGTTGTTTTTTTCTGGTAAGCTGGCATTTCTTATGAATTTTTCTCCTGACTATCTGTGACTGTGACTTACAAAATATTTTGACAGCTCTACCTTAATGTTTGACTGCCAATTAACATTTTAACATTTTACTGGAACTTCCATGTACGAATTACGAATTGCTCGTAACCAGTGAAATTTAGTGCTTCTATGTTTTGCGCTCATGCCATATCGTATCAACTTATTGATAATCAACGGGTTTTAAGGGAATTGGCAACTTACGGCTTTTCTAAGGGCCAATTAATAGCAGGCGGTTGCGGGAGCGGGTCTGGCAAAAAATAAACATAAACTTGCAGTTAGTTAATAACATCGAAAATAGTCTCTTTTTAAGATAAGTTTCACAAGATTCATAAGATCCGAACACTTTGCACAATGCTTAAACATGGAATGACAGACAAGCTTATGCTATTTTTATGTTACTTCACACCTGCCTCCACATTCGCCTGCTATAAACGGGCCTAAATGCACAAAAGTGTATAATTATTACGTAAGTATTTAATTTTTAATTTTATTATACACCCTATAAAAACTTGCATCATGGTTAAGTAGGCTTTATCATGCTGAATCGCATTGGGTAGAAGAAACGCTTTAACACCTCTCACTTTCAACTATTATTTTCATTAAGTTATGTCTACAAATTTTCTTGCCCCCCCCCCCAGGCGCGGATCTACGGGGGGGGGCTATAGCCCCCATAGCCCCGCCCATTAGGGTCCTTAAAATGCGTAAAACCTCACTCTTTCAGTCCTATTTTTCACAAATTTTCTCCTGGGGGAGACCCCCGGGCCCCCCTTGCGCTCGATTGTATTAATTACCTATAATATAGAACCCTTATTGCTCTGAAAATGCGTAAAATCCCAATATTTCAGTCCTAATTTAAAAAAAATTGAAATTTAATCTTAGCCCCCTCCTTGGTCTCATTCTAGATCCGCGCCTGCCCCCCCCCCCTCTTCCCGTCCATATGGCAATGAATGTAGTTTATAGTAGGTACCTATATGTACCCCATAGAGGGAAAAATGGCTTTTTTTAAACTGGAAAATTTGGTGCATCTCAACTTTTGACTCTTCCATCAGTTCCATCGTAACAGGTTGCCGACCCCAATGCCAGTACTACAAATTTGCACGACGTAAAACTGATTATAACTTACTTTCTACGATGCTGATGTAACGACAGACAGGTGGCCTGTATAGTTCTCCATGTAAACAAATAGAGGGCTGATCTAGGGCCAAACAATTTACGTTTGAATATTGAAGAGTGTGGGTCATGTAACGGTCGGCCATATTGTTTGTTTGCCTCCCCGATCTACCATATTTCTCTCGTTACTGTCATTTGTTTCTTTTCTGTTTATTCCCGCCGTTTTTTCCTTCAAACACATACTCCCCCACCCTTCCCCTTCCGCATTATCACGTGCTCGTGCTTGGCTACACCACTGAGTTTGTCTGTTAGCGAAGAGATTACATTTTTGTGAAAGTTTTAGTGGTTTCTGAGTTATTCTCGCAGTCTCTTAAGGGTTATGATGAAAGCAACGATGTGAGGAACTGTAAATAATATTGACACAGATTTCAATCGGTTTGCATGGTTCTGGAGTAGTCTAGTTGGTTGACAACTAGAATACAACATGGAAGGAAGGTCGAAGTTCGGCATTTGATATGGAAAAAATTGTCCTTCTTCTATAAATGCCTTTTCTATCAAAGATAGGCTGTCATCATGGCAATGGCAATTACGGCTGTCGACCATGATACTGACCCCAAGATAGTGTTAGGCGGGTATTCCACATACGTCAATCGTCAATGAATAATTGAAAAATGACGTAAATTGACGTGGTAGCAGAATTTTTATTATGTCTTTAATGTCTGCTAAAACGTCATTTTTCAATTCTTCATTGACGATTGACGTATGTGGAATACCCGCCTTAATATATTATTATATCTGCTGTCGATATCATCAGTGGCTTCGAAGGTTCCATTTCGAAGGCGGAGATAATTGAGTACATTTACGGTAGGACCGATGCAGCAGTTGCATATTAAGACCCAAGCTTTTTAAACTAAGGCGCCCATTCCATTGACCGGCTAGGGCTATTTCCAACAACGATGACGTGGTAGCAGACATTCAAGACTTAGGTAGCGTTTCCACCGACCTCGCATTGCAGATTGCAAATGACATTGACGGAAATGTTTGTTTTTTTTTAATAGAAATCTATTAAAATGTTTGTAATTGACATATCCCATGAAGCCATTTTTTAATTTTAGTTTGTTTGTTTGTGATTTTACTGTATGATCATTGATCAATTTTAACTATGGCATAGAGGAAAATAAACATTTCCGTCAATTCTGCAATGCGAGGTCAGTGGAAACGCCACCTAAGTCTTGAATGTCTGCTACCACGTCACCGTTGTTGGAAATAGCCCTAGCCGGTCAATGGAATGGGCACCATATAATTACAGTTCCGACAAAGAACAGCATGTTTTGACTTAAATGGCAAGTGACTTTCTATTGCTTTCTAATAAATAATAATAGAGAACACTCACTCAGCAGTAGTAAATGAGAAACGGTATCGAAGATAGAAACTAGACGTAAAAAGTAGATAAACAAAATTTTAATTGTATTTTAAGATAATTTATTAAGTTTTATTTCAAATCCCAAAAGTCCCATTCCCCTGGTTTTTTCTCAATATAAAGCAGAGATTTCCAGCTACTTTGTCAACAAAGAATGTCTCGATTTTTTTTTTAAGAATTTAATTGGTTTACACTCCAATAACGCAAAAATATGGAAATGGTTAAATCTCATCAATGAAATACTATCATATTCTTCCAAGAACATCATTAATGGATCACCTCTTCTTAATTCAATATTAAACCGGAACTATGAGCTCCGCCCGCTTTCATCTAGCTTTCTAAAAAAAAAACTATTTACTCAACTGATTTACGACTATTCTACAAAATATGTTTATTGCATATTATTATCATGTGTTTCTATAGTAATAATAATTCAGATGCAAAAATTATAATTTTCCAAGAAAGCTTTTTCTTTTTATGAATTATTCTTACGACTATTTTTTTTAGAGTTGTGGCACGACGAATTAATTCATTGACTAACAAATACCTAGGTCTCCCTTGTTTACAAAATAAATGACTATCTCTGCGTTAACATAGGAATGTGAATACCCCTGTAATAATGAGTAGTTAGGATCATTGCGCGAAAAAATCCAATATGTTTCATTGATTAATGAACGATGGAGCAGAATAATTTCGATTATGATCACTAAATATAATTGTTAAGATTCAATATAATTGCAGGCTGTGCTTGGCAAAAAGCCGATCGTTTAAAAAAAGAAGTTTAAAACTCACGTGATTCAATAAGAAATTTAAATGAGCAAAGGTTTCCTATACCCGTAGCCCAGCATAATATAATATCAGTGGCCGGAATCAATACAAGATCAGTCTAATTATTTTTCTTGGTTAAACTGTACGTCATTTAAGTCGGAACGCATTGAAATACAAATGAAAATTTGCATGAGAAGACAGTGAGACTTTATTTATTTCAAAAATTGAACAATGGGGATGGAGTAATCTGCATTTTGTGCATGAACAGTGGGGACCACCTGAAGAGTTTATAACGCTCGCATGTATTCACTTGAGGAGTCTTCAATCATGGCCAGCCAAGCAGTGATGTGGTACGGTGGGTTTTGCGCACAAAATATGCAAGGGGTAAGCAAGGGCGGATTTTATGGGGGTCAGGAGGTCTAGAACCCCCCCCCCCACAAAAAAAAAATTAAATGAACTTACACTAGATAATATGGATTTACAGTGGGAATTAAAAATAATAATGTTTTTTAATGTTATAATCCACTGAATCTGCCCGCTGACCCCCCCCCCCCCTAAATTGGAGGCAAAATCCGCCCTTGGTGGTAAGGGTCTTGGGCAAAGACTCCCTGAAGCAACGGTAAAAAATATACAGAAATGATTGAAATTGATGTAGCGTAATTGAAGTTTAGGTACGCTACAGAATATTGCATGGCACGAGAACTTCTTTCTTCTTTTAATGCCTATTCCATCGAAGATGAGCGATTATTATGGTAATTTGGACCTTGGGCCTCAAGAACAGTCAGTGGCAAATCCAGGAGGGGTGCTACTCCATGCGGCAGAAGATATGTTTGTGAAACTGCTTATAAAAGGTACTTTTAAGCAGACCCCCTTCTTAATTCTTAATTTACAGTTAACTACATCAACTGCTTGGGGTAGAAGAACAAATTTTCTCTTTTGTCCAGGAGCCTATTTGTGCCCCCCCCCCCTGGTGGAAATCCTGAAGCCGACCATGGAAGCAGTGCATAAATTAAATACACTTCTAATTTGATAGCATTTTTAAGAAGATTACAAGACGTTGTTTTTATTTGGGTACGGCGTGTTTTCATCAACAAATTATCGCATGATGCCGTAAATATAGCGCTCACTTCCTTTTCCCATGGGGAAGTAGCTGACATGCACGCATGCTTACATGACCTCCAAAATTAAACTTTGCCACATCTGCCCTAACGAAATTTACGAAATAGGAATTGAAGTAGCCTAAGATAAAAAGATTTACAATATACCTTACAGCCAGTAACAGTCAGGACAAATTATACGATATTGCACACCTATTCCATTAAAGAAAAAAATAGCAATAGCTTTTTTTCTGCAAATGAAAAATGAGATATACAGATTTGAAAGTTGTTCAGTGTGGTGACTTAATGAGTTTATTTGCCAGTGTGATTACAGAAAGTGGTTTAGTTAGATTCCGCGAGTGACTTTTAAGGCGGCAATTCCACCGGCGAATTTACTTCATCTGTGATTTGAGATTTTTTGTTTGTTTTGTTTTAAGGAGACTATTATGTAGATACTTAACTTATCTATTATAAATTAAGTTACAATATGGTAGATGTAGCGGGTTATTTCCCCCACGGTCGGAATGATTTGAAACGGTGGCGGAAATAACCCGCTACTGTAAATTAGAATATTGAATGCCCCACTTTCTGGGCGCCAAGTTGTAAGGTTAAACTTGGGAAGAGATAGAAAATACCAGCAGGCAACACACAAAACCGGATAAACTCCGTGATCTATCTCAATCCAACTCCGCCTTAACAAGGGTGGCCTCAGCCGGTGCGTCGGTAGCTCAGGGACGGCAGAAAATAAAGGGCGTGAGTAATGGGGCTTCAATCCAACAATACAGAGAGTTCCCAACCTTAAGAGATAAGGAAGAAACCACAGTGAACAACAGGTTATCCGATATAGTAAACAATACATTGGGCGATTCCTACATACGACCGACAATGTGGCCGCTGCCAAAATCTCTTCCAGCACAAAACAATATAAATAGCAAAATTGGCATAACGCCGGAGATCCGATTCTACATGAAATATGGATCAAACAAAAGAACCTATATGTTTCAGGGATGCTCCTATGGAGCAGGGCCCTTCAAATAGAGTGGAAGACGTGGAAGCTTCTCTGGAGCAGGCCTCGTCTTCTTTGTCTTATTCTTTTCCCCAGGTCATGCTGACGGAGGGGGCACCGGAAGCTCCGACAGAGCAGGCCGGTATTTCCACCCAGGCCGACATGGCGGAGGGAGGAACTACCCTGGAGGGGAACAAGGAGATAGAAGAGGACCTGAGTAAGGCCGCCTCTGGACTCCGACTAAAAGGGAAGCCCAGGAGAGACTCTGCGTGGCATAAGGCTAATTTCGAGAGAAAAAAACAAGCCAAAATTGCAGCAGGGACCTGGACTTCCGGGAAACCAAAAAAGGCAGCTGGAGCTGAAAAGGTAGCCACTTCGGTGGCGGGACCTACAGCGAAAGCAGAGCCTATGGAAACGCCTCTGAAAAGGCAAAGGTCGGAAGGCAGTACGCCAAGTTCCGGAACCAAGGCACAGGTGAAGAGGCGGAAAAACATAGATGACGTGAGACCGGGAAACCCAGGACTTAGTAAGGTCGGAGGGCTATTCTCGGAGAAGCTCACGACTGTTAAAATGGCAGTAACATTTGCTGAGTTCCCCGACAGACGTCTGACAGGAGACGAGAGCGAGGAACTCATAATGTTGCTGACAGCAAAACTGCAGCTAATGAGCAATGGCTTAATGCCGTGCTTCAGTGAGCAGTACCGAGTTGACGGGGGGGCGCTGGTTCTATACTGTGCGAATAAGGAAACCAAAGCTTGGCTTGAGCAGGTGGTTTCCGAATCCAGCCCCTGGAATGGCAACTCCCTACAAGTGGGAGAAGCGAACAAAGTCCTTAATAGGACAAGAGCCATCACCAGGCTAGCAATGCCTTATAGCAAGATGCGTATGGTAGATGTGCTTAAACAGCTGCATGCTCACAACCCGAAGGTCCAATGCAAGGAATGGCGGGTAGTAAATCATCAGCTTGAAGACGACGGGAAGACTGCGACGGTGGTGCTTTCCCTCAGTGAGACTGAGATGAATGAGCTCAGGGGGCATAACTTGCGCTTAAGTTTGGGCCTTGGAGTCATTTGTTTCAGGGTCGTCGATAAGAAGCAGCCTGGAGATGGAAGGAAAGATTAAGATCATCCAAGCCAATCTCCAGCATAAGAAAACCGCCTCGGCGAACCTAGCCAGGATGCTAAGGGCAGGTCAATACGACGTAGCCCTTATTCAAGAACCCTGGGTGGTACAGGGGAAGGTGTCCGGACTGGCTGAATCCAATGGTAAGTTGTTATATGACACTACAAATAAAAGGCCCAGAGCGGGCATTATTGTAAGCAAGAAACTAAACTTTCTCTTGTTGCAGGAATTTTGCTCGAGGGACCTTATTTGTGTCAGACTCGTAGTAAAGATACAGGGTGGTCCAAAAGAAATACTCTTGGCATCTGCGTATCTTCCATATGATTCGCCCACTCTACCTCCAACGGAAGAAGTGGAAAAACTCATTGGTGAAGTTAACAAGAATGGTGAACACCTGATCTTGGGTACAGACGCCAATGCACATCACACAATATGGGGGAGCACAAACTGCAATGACAGAGGTGAGTCCCTATTTGACCATATACTGCAGGCTGATCTCAATATTTTAAATAAGGGGAATAGGCCTACATTTATAACAAAGACTAGAAGGGAAGTGTTGGATATCACTGTGTGTACACAACACACTTCTAGGTACATCTCAGGGTGGCAAGTGCTGCTGGAGCCATCACTGGCAGACCATCAGCACATAGCCTTTACCCTTGAGGAACCTGACATTGAAAGGCAAGTATTCAGAAATCCCAGGAAAACCGACTGGTCAGGATACCGGGAAGATCTGAGAAATGCAGTGAGAGATATTAACTGTCAAACGAGGGGTACAGTGGAATTGGACGAGGCGGTGGAGCTCATCGAGCAGACCATCTTATCCTCGTACAACAGAAACTGCCCCGTAATCGAAAAAAACATCAAAAAAAGTACGAAGTGGTGGAATAACGAATTAGCAAAAATGAAGACTGAGGTACGTAAGTTATTCAAGACCTCAGCAAAAGTTGGTAAGTGGGAAGCTTATCATAGCAGACTCACAGAGTACAACAAAGCTATTCGGAAAGCAAAACGGAAAACATGGAGAAGCTTCTGCGAAAAAGTTGAAAATACAGCAGAAACAGCTAGACTCCATAAAATACTGAAATCCACCCACACTAACCCCGTGGGAACTCTGGAAAATTCTGATGGCAAGTTTACTCGGACAGGGGAGGAGACACTGGAAAAACTTTTAGGGTGTCACTTCCCCGGTTCGGTGAAATGCGACAACAGCAGCACATCAGAAGACAATAAAGCCCGAAGGGCTGATTGGAACTGTGCCAAAAGGCTGATAAAACCGGGACAGGTGGGCTGGTCCATCAGCACTTTTGAGCCATGCAAGGCTCCAGGTCCGGATGGGATTTTTCCCCTCCTTCTTCAGGAGGGGAAAGAGATCCTCACCCCGGCATTGACAACCATCTATCAGGCCAGTGTAGCGCTTGGACATGTTCCTAAGTCGTGGGCAATGGCTAAGGTAGTATTTATACCTAAACCTGGAAAGGCGAACTACGCCCAGGCCAGGTCATACAGGCCGATATGTCTCAGTTCTTTTCTATTAAAAGCTCTAGAGAAAATCCTGGATAAACATATCCGGGAAAAAATACGCACTAACGCTGGTTTGCATAGTTCTCAGTATGCGTACCGCCCTGGCAGATCCTCTGAGACTGCATTGCATCAACTGGTGAGCAGACTGGAGGAAAGCCTGGACAATGGGGAGATTGCACTGGCAGCGTTTTTGGACATTGAGGCGGCTTTCTCCAACGCGGGACATGACTCCATGGTAAGGGCGTTGGAGAGAGTTGGCGTAAATGCAACTGTGTGTAGATGGATCAGATCCATGCTTAGCAATAGGAAGATTCTAGCATCCCTATCTGATGAGAAGGTGATGGTAAGGGCCACCAGGGGTACGGCACAGGGGGGGGGGGGTTATCTCGCCCCTGTTGTGGAACCTTGTGGTGGACAAAATCATCACCAGACTCAATGAGGTGGGAGTGTACGCACAAGGATATGCGGATGATTTGGCCATTGTGATTAGGGGTAAGTCCATGACGGTCATAACCGAGCTAATGCAAATGGCTTTTTCTGAAGTAGAAAAATGGTGCAAGGCTGAAAATCTGAGCATCAACCCATCCAAAATCTCGATGGTACCATTTACTCGAAAGAAGAATCTTGATGGGGGAAAGCTGCCTAAGCTTTTCAATCAAGTTGTAAAACTGGGGACGGAGGTTAAGTATCTAGGGGTTAACCTAGACAAAGGACTTACCTGGAATCCCCATATTACAAAAACTATTAACCGAGCTAAACAATTAATTTATGTTTGCAGACGGGCAATAGGCACAACGTGGGGAATCAGGCCCAAAATGGCAATGTGGATTTACACAATGGTCATTAGGCCGGTGATTACCTATGGAAGTGTAGTTTGGTGGACCAAGACTACACAGGTCACAGTGACAACCAAGTTGAATGGGCTCCAGAGGCTGGCCTGCCTCTGTATCACAGGAGCAATGTCAACTTCACCAGGGGATGTCCTGAATACTTTATTGAACCTGCCAACCCTGGGAGTCTTCATTGAAGCACAGGCCAGGATGGGCGCCTATAGATTGGAGCTGGAAGGCTGCTGGAGAAGCAAAAGGTCAGGCCACTCCAATATTACCAAAAGCATATCGGAAGACACGCTTTTAATGCCGTCAGACCGAATGACACCCCTGCTCTCATTCAGCAAACCATTTAACACTAGAATTCCAGCTAGAAAAGAATGGAATGCTGAAGAACATCAAACAGGGGACAATGACCTAGTCTGGTATACAGATGGGTCGAAAATGGAAAATGGGGCTGGAGGAGGAGTCTATGGGGAAACTGTAGACAAATCCATAGTCCTAAGCCTCGGCAAATATGCTACAGTCTTTCAGGCTGAGGTAGGGGCCATTATAAAATGCCTAGAGGAGTGTATGGAAATGGAAAGCAAGGGCAAAACCATTATTATCTATACAGACTCGCAGGCAGCGATTAAGGCTGTGGAGGCTATAAAGATCACATCAAAAATGGTGTGGCACTGCATCAACCTCCTAATAAAGGTGTGTCGGGAAAACTCAGTCTCGCTGATTCGGGTCCCGGCTCACTCGAACTTTGATGGGAATGAAAGAGCCGACGAGCTGGCTCGAAAAGGTGCAGAAACGCCATTCATTGGTGCAGAACCTAAGTATGGGATGGCTTATTGCCAGGCCCGTACTTCTGTACAAAAATGGGTGCAGAGAAAAACTGCAGAGGAATGGAAGAAAGTCCCGGAAAGCAGATTTGCTAAGAAGGTTATTCCGGGTCCTAGTAAAAAGCTCACCGATCAGCTTCTCTCTTTAAGTAGAGAGCAAGCTAGAAGGGTGGTTGGCACGCTTACGGGCCACGGCCACTTCAACAAACACATGCATAGGGTTGGCGTGAAAAACGACAGTAGATGCAGACTGTGTGAAGTTGAAGAAGAAACAGCTGAACACATTCTCTTTGAATGTGAAGCGCTGGGAAAAACTCGATACCAAACTCTTGGCCACCCTAGGTCTGAAGAGGAAACCATCCGATCTAATCCCATCACAAAAACACTAGAATTTATCAAAAAGACTGGTGTTATAAGATGGGCGTAGACGGCAAACGTGGAAGCAAAAGACCTTCTAAAAAAAAAAAAAAAAAAAAAAAAAAAAAAAAAAGTCCGATTCCATCCGGAGTCCCGGATTCAGAACTGAATCTGGACCACTCCCTCCGTCCGTCACCGAACCCACGATCATCCAAATTAACATGACGAAAACAACAACAGAGAATAGCTGTGGACTGGACTTTTGTAAGAAAGCTAAACTCAAGGTGCCTGCCGACAGTTTCTCCAATAATTTAAATGATTTCCCTAACCTGAGGACTGGACGCCCATCTATTCAGGGAATGGATTATAGCCCCGGATCGTGAAGAAGAGCGACACGCTCCCTTCACCAACCGAATCCATCCTCCACTCCCGGAACAGCGACGCCGTCCTTCTCTCAACTTATAGATTATACAGCATATTCAAGTAAACAGTTCCTTTCAGGTACAAATTGGTAAAGACACTTACAGGTTCCAGCGGATCTTACTGCTAATTAGTTATTCGAAGTGAAATAGAGGGATAATTTGACCCAGGATCCCTCGGTCCTAGCCCATGTCCTTAGCCTCCGTGCATCATCGGGAACTGCTGGCCCTTTACAGGCCTAAGACGCTCCTCCCGGACATCCATCTTTTTCCTCGACGTAGCTCCCCATCAGGGGAAATACGCCAGGACTACGCCTCCTCGGAGCTCCTTAAGCCTTCCTTACGTCCTCTTACGACCGCTGGTGATGGTCCGGATTCAGGACTTCTTAGAAGTCTTAAGTATTCTTATGCACTCTTACATGAGGAATTTAGGGAAATTCTTCCCGATAAAATTTAGAACTTTACTGCTTAAAGAACACCTCTACTCTGAATCTTGTGACACTCGTACTTGCCCAAGTAAACTGTCTTCTGCAATGGCCAATGGAAGAAAAATGGCGCGGAAAAGTTAATAGTTGGCGCAATTGATATTTTTCTACAATTTCTTCTGTTTGACGATAATAGGACGTTCCTGTGACTCATTTTAAAATATATATTTTATTATTTTGTTAAAAGTTTTATGGATCCACCTTACCTCGGGGTATTTTATTAAATTTTGGAAATTCTCGGATTTACCACCTAATTAGCGCAAAGTTTGCCTTAACCATTCGAGAGTCAGATCTTTGTTAGTTTTTATAAATAATTAAAATGGCGAAGGAGGACCTAAACAAGGATTGGGTTATTGTAAGTTTTCAGATTTTTGTTTAGATTGTAAGAACTATGCATTTCGACCCCACGGTCGGAATGATTTGAAACGGTGGCGGAAATAACCCGCTACATAGAGACTTATTAATGATGTCTGCTACCATATTATAAATAAATTTATACTAGATAAGTTTAGTATCTACATAATAGTCTCCTTAAACAAAACAAACTAAAAATCTCAAATCACAAATGAAGTAAAATCGCCGGTGGAATTGCCGCCTAAAGTCATACACCAAATTAATTATCTCACTTTGTACATCGCGAATGTTTCATTTAATATTATGCACAATTTTAATTAAACACAATGCGTACATAAATTAAGCTGATATAAGTAATTAGGTATAGGCATAGCCTACACATGCAGTAGGTAGACACAGGGCCGTAAAGTGAATCAACCACGGAGAAAACTGTCCCCTTCACCCTCCATACCTATACACACACATTAGAATTTTATTTTGGAGGAAAAAGGCAAAAAAAGCACAAATTGTTCAGACATAACAAGCTGCAAGCTGCTATAAAGTTTTAGATATTGAACTGAAAAAGGGCTTTTTAGTATTGACGGTGAATTGGGGGTTTCGGGGGACCGACACCAAACAATTTGCATTACCAGAAATTTTTGTGTTTTTAATTGAATCCTCAGAAAACTGTGTTGACTGGGAAGCCACCGACCATAAGGTACGGTGACGGGGTGAAATTAACGAACAGAAATCATGCTTCAGTAGCTATGATTCCAAAAACAAAATTGATCGTAAATAATAAAAGTTTGACAACGTCATCAAGCCGCGTAGTTTTATTTACATATGACATGGTGTCAGCCAATAACTCACATCACACTGCCTTATTATTCTATTATCATTATCGCAATTTCAGTTGTTTACCATTGAAACCCGTTGATTCATTTATTTCGTTCACTATCGACGGCATTCATCAACATTCAACACCCATGTCTTTCCGTATTCTGATAGCCCTACAATGAATTTGGTGTCCATGTGTGATTTTCACCTAGGTCATTTTGTATTGATTTTTATTGTAAGTTAATGCATAGCGGAACTGAAGAACCAGTAGAATCCTGGCTGATGGGCCGTGGTCGAAATGAAAGCGAGTGCCGACGTCGCTACGACGAGTCGCTACGGAGCCACCGAGGTGCAACCTTTGCAGTCTACTCAGCGCCACTAGAGATGTCGACCGCAGATGTTGACGAAAAGTTTGGAAGTTCGCTTTCGTTTCGACCACGGCCCATCAGCCCGGATTCTTCTGGTTCTTCATTCGACACTGGCGGTGAAAGCCGTTGCAGTTACATAGCGGAACTGTTTAAAGAAATGAAATGAAATATTGAATTGAATTTAAATGACTTTATTGATATACCGAAACGCGAACAATAAAACTACAAAATCTCGTTTTCATGCAAACCTTAAAAAGATTGTATTATTAATTATTATTAATTAGTTCTCACCCCATGTAGTTTTTAAATTTTTGAAAAAATTCCGTTAAAATCTGCTCAATGCTTTACAAATACAGTATTTGGAATAGATCGCCGTCTATCAGAGGGGTCGCGTTCGACTATGGAAGCCTTAAAATCTGACATCCATTTCTTGCGTTTAATAAGACGACTAGGCTTGGATAGCACTCACTGCGGAGCAAGAGTTCTACTTACTAGTCACGTGACGAATTGATACAAGAGGCCTAATTCCACAGAATGTGCCACCATAGCCCAGTGTTTTAATGGTCCTAAGCAAATGAAGTCAATCAAAGAAATCAAAGAATTCAAACTAAACTTTATCCACTATGACTGCGTGCTTACCTCTACTTGGTTTAGCAAACGTTTTATACTTTCATGTAGAAGCCTGATTGAACTTGACTCTTCCTGCAATATAACAGCTGTCAGTAGTTATTATGGTGCAGCGTTGGTTACACATCGGACGGTACGATTTTTGTTATTGTTTTTGTTATTTCCTATTTTCGTGGGTTCCACCTGTCTCACCTCGATCCTAGACATAAAATAAATGAAATTAGAAGGTAAATATCTACTGTAAGGTGGGTATTCCACATACGTCAATCGTCAATGAAAAATTGAAAAATGACGTTTTAGCAGACATTAAAGACATACTAAAAATTCTGCTACCACGTCAATTTACGTCATTGTTACGTCATTTTTCAATTTTTCATTGACGATTGACGTATGTGAAATACCCGCCTAAATTGTAGTAGCCAAAATAATTGAAAATAAAACGTCTTAAATCTAAATATCTATGCAAATGAAAACTCAGTATGATTATAATATGCCCATGATAATAATAATAATATATAATATAATAGTATAATAGTAAAATAATAACAAGACGCCCATTTTGGGGCTCATTGGTGTTGGTCGTGGGTCAAAATAGAATACGCTTATTGGCTTACTTAGTATCGATTAAATTATAATGTAGTAAATTGACTGACAACAGACTTACTAAACTATCCCCTCCCGCCCCCCCCCCCCTAGTTTTGTGATTTTAGTGGTTTGTTTCCCAGGTCAAGTAGAAATTGGAAATTCCTTCACGGAGCTGAGGCGGGTCGTATTTTTTTTTTAATCCCCATCCCATTTACAACGTATTAGATAATTCCATGACACATGACTTAAACAGGTATTATGTACTGTTTATTCCCCATTTTAGACATTAGACACATGAGTGACAGGGGCGTACCCTGGATTTTCGTAAATACGGGGTACAAATAGAGCCCTTTCCCGACCCATAGAAAAATGGGACTCACCAGGGGCGTATCACCACCATACGGCCCCTTAAGAATCTTTAAAGGGACCGGTGCCCATCCCCCCTCCCCCCCCCCCCGGAAAGTAGTACTAGTAGACGTATAATTTTCATTTATTTATTTGGATAATATTGTACCCACCTACGTATTTTGCGGCATGTGTAATACGCACCTGAGGCTACCGCCCCTCCCACGGGGGTTCGAGGTGGTTCTCCGAGGCAAAATTAGCCGATACAATTTTTTGACTATCTGATTAATGGTTATCTGAAATACTTGTTGTTTTGTTATTGGCTTTTAGTGGTGACAGCCAGTTCCCGGGTTTATGTTGTCAGCCAGTCATAGTGCAGCCCTGCATCCTTGAGTGTCAGTTAGACCGGTCTCTGTGTGCAGGCCAACAACCTATCCGAAGCATCAATGGTGGAGACACCCTCCCTTTGCAATCCTGCCACCATCTCAACCCGGAGGTAAGCCAAAGCCAACATTCAAGGATCAGATATTGAGAATTTGAATCCTTCCTCGCTACGGCAGAGAGAAGACCCCACTATTCATAGCCTAATAATTTTTGTCAGTCTTTCCAACCGTAGAGCCATTCCCGCATTCGGCTGAACACAGGATAAGGTGTTTTCCGCACGCCAACGTGACTGCCTTTGAAGCAGTAGAATACGGGATGATAGGCCGTGGTCATTATGAACTTCCAAACGTTTCGTCAACATCTGCGGTTGGCATCATCAGTGGAACTGCGTCGACTTTTAAGCTTGTATCTCGGAGGCTCAGCAGTAACTGTTTGGGTAACGTACGCTTTCGGAACCACCACGGCCTATCATCCCGGATTCTGCTGCTTCGTGAAAGCCTTAGTAATTATATTGTCTGCCTTTCCTGCACACTTTCTGCCCGTAGTGTGGAGTGTCCGAGTATGGAGGACTCAGGTTGAGCATACTCACATACGGAATAACGAATAAAAAAACTAAAAAACAGTGCTTTGCTGAAAAATAAAAAGAAATGTTGAAGGATCCGAATTCAGCCGTAGGAGATTTACATGTTGGAAAGGATATTAAAGCAATAAATTGCAGACCAGGTGCTGCGCAAGCTGCTTCCCGACCGTTCTAATACACTTCCACTGATTTACAACCCCTTCTACCTACCTGCCCCCCCTTCCCCCGTTCCGCTGAATTCCCTTCGTTCGCCTATTGCATTTACAAATTACTACCTTATTTTTTTACTTTTAGCAAAAAAATCATTTTTTTAACTGCTGACCTGAATTTGACTTTTTTTATTTCTTTAATGTTTCGATGATGAAGATGTACGATTGTTATTGGCTTCTTGTAGTTGGTATTGTAAGTGCTGTTATATTTCATTGATGTTAGCCCCATCATAACCTTTTCTGCTAACCTATTCAGATTACTTTTGCCTTTCTTAATTTCAAGAAAAAATGCAAACTCTTTTTTCCAGACGATAACTGTTTTGCCGTGTAAAAAAATTTTCCGCCTGCGTGTATGCAAGAATGAACAGCGATTAACCTGGGTTGACAAACAGTTGTTCATTTATGTTTTATATCCTCTTTTATTTCCGTGGGGCTTTGGCATTCATTAGTCAGTACAATAATCAGCTATTTTTAATAATTTACACGTAGCCTATTCCCGGATAAGCTATAATTTTACGGAGCCAAGATTTTGCCTATTTCCAATAGGAAATAAGAATTATGGCTTCGTATCCCGTCCCATCCCATCCCGTCCATTCTCTTTTACCTTCTGCAGGAATTTTTTTTATTCATTCAGAATGGATGAATAAGATGATATATCATACTGAGTTGAAATTGAAGACGGCTATAGTATGTACTGTATACGGTATATACTATATATAAATTAAAGAAGTGTTCTGTAAGGGTCATTTCAACATTACCTCAATGGAATAATAAGAATAAATAACAATAGCCTAATAATAATGTTGCGGTTTCCAACGCCTGTTTTCAGCATTTCTGCTTTAAGCAACCCTGTCAGAATCTGCTTGTTAACTTGAGGCACCCTAAGGGCAGACTCTTTCACCTCGGGGGAAGGAGAGTTGACTGACAGGGTGGACCTCCTGATTATAGTGGATTCCGAACCACTTGGGGAACATAGAAAAGTCACACGATTAAATCGGAGGTGACCAGGGCTCGACACGCACGTAGACTGACTATAGTATAGTCTCAGCGCCTTATCATGTCCCACCATGTTCCCCTGCCAACTACCAAGTTTGCTGCAGTTTGAAACATGCTCTGCTCTCATGGATTCAACATGGTAAGGTCGTTGGCAAATAATAATGAATACGTTTATTTTTCATACATTTTACTACTGTATATTTGTTTGGTTAATGTAAGTGCCCTTAACCATCGGTATGCGGGGTAAATACTGAATAGAATGCAAAATATGTATCCAATGCTGCTCGGCGTGTGAATCGCAAAATTTATGAACCTGAAGTGTAAGGACGTTTATCTCACTTTAAAGGGGAGGATGGCCTCTTGACGGACGAATGACGAAGGAATTTCAAATGATAATTTTTATAGACGAGCCACCCGTTTTTTCAACTCCCAAGAGCCTCTTTTACGCTAATAAATCTTTGCAATAGACCTTTTGGGCGGGTCACTCCTGTAATATATTAATTCATCTTGCACGAATAATTGCCTTTCCCACAAAAAACCGGTCTGTAGATGGCAAACTGGGTATTGTTCGCCCAAAACTTACCTACTGTAACAATTATCGTGTTGTGTCATCTGCTGGGTTTAGCTTCCTGGTGAGGAAGGTTTCGATTTTGACAAGGGTTTTTCTGTTATCCTCTGTTTCGAAATGATTAAGGTCCTCGACCTTTTCTGTATCTTCTGTATTATTGGCAAGAAATTTTTGGTATAACGTTTTTCCTTGTGAGAGTGTTATTAAAAGTATTATTGTATATCTTGTTGCTTTATACGTTAGTATAAGAAACTTTGTGATGGTCGAAATTTTCAATAATTTCGATATTTCAAAGACTTTGCACCTTTTGAGGTTCCAAGAACGTAAAAGGTGGTTTTTACGTAATGCCTGTTTGTTGATTTGTGGGCAAACTACTCGGTGTATTTTGATGAAATTTGGCATGTACGTTAACAAAAAATGTATCTGGGATTTTTATTTTGGGTTGACTCAATTTTGGGGGGTTTATGGCTCCAACAATTTTTTTTAACTCACATATATTGTAGTCGTTATTAATGCAAAGATAACGCAATAGGTCCCTTGCCCCTTGATAGTTTGATTCTGGGGCAAAAAAATCAATTTCCAATTTTCCATGAAAAATCATTGAAAACTAATTTTAACCGTTCTATCCATGCTTTCTAACTTCACGTATGTTGTAAGTATTAAATAGAGTAACAAAACCAAACAGGTTGCTTTCCCAAGCAAGGTTTTGGTTATTATATTATTTTTTGAAGAAACTATTATGGCTATATACTGGCTACATTTTCTGGCCATGCTTCGGAGGGCATGTAAAGCAGGCAGTCCCGGGCTTTTCCTAGTTGAGTGTAAGAGAGGGCTTTATAGCCCTAACTCCGCTAGGTTGACTTAGTAATAGAAACAATAAAAAGTCCTTATTTATTTTTATTTATTTATTTTTGTTATAGTTTTTTTTAGTGAATAATTATATTGAACACAATGCAATACAATACAATTATAACTAAACAAAAAACACTTAAAAACTAACTTTTAACTTAAATAACTAACAACAATAAGAAATAAAAATAAAAATTTACAAAACGAAATAAATGCAATCGTCCCACCAATCAATTCAGTGCGTTGGGATGGGGAAAGTAGAGGCGACCGAAATTTAACCCCAAGACTTTTTTTTATTTTTATTATAGTTAATCGCATACAAACAATTCAATGAATGTATCCGATTGACCTCTTCTGTCGCCTCACTAAGTTACCTAATAGGTACTTGTGTCGAGTTACGACACGTGTAGAGACTCGCACAGGTACAAGTACGCTACAACCTGGCCATCGAAGTCGATTTACCGGGGAGCTACTCATTTTATCTATCTCGGTACCTATACTAACTAATAAATAGGGAAGCCTGTACGGGTTCACTCGTACCGGATGTTACACTTACACCTTTCCTTCGCTCAACCCCTGAACCAGTGGCGTAGCCAGGGGGGGGGGGGTCAGCGGGGTCCGGACCCCCCCCCCCAAAATTTAGCAAAATAGCAAATTTTTTAGATAGTTATCTTTAAAAAATCGCCGGCGAGACCCCGGTCCCCCTTTTTCCAGTTTTGTTAATAAAGTTATCGTCTTCAAAATCAAAATTTTTTGCCGACAAACTATTCAGGCCTATCTTTTAAAAAACAATCCCCGGGGAGGGGGGGCGCCAAATGAAACACCACCCTATTCGAAAACCTTTAAACAAACTTTATGAAAACTGGACCCCCCCCCCCCCAATAAAAATTCTGACTACGCCACTGCCCTATACCAAGTCCTGTTTTTGCTTCACTCATCTTCTTTTTGAATTGTAATCCATTAATTGGTTTGCAGCGAATGTTTTAGTCTTCTTCTCCACTCTTGTCTGTCTGGTGCGGTCACCCTCGTGGAGTCGTGGTGAATTATTAATGTAATATTTATTATTAACGTAATATTATTGTGATAGTCATTATTTTTTTGTGCTTCAATTTTTGACGATTTGAATCCAGCTATGCCCTGGCACTTAAACTGAAAATGTGATTATACTGATTATACTCATCTACCGCCTCGCAAACTT
Organism: Psococerastis gibbosa; assembly: GCA_963971405.1. Lineage (NCBI taxonomy): Eukaryota > Metazoa > Arthropoda > Insecta > Psocodea > Psocidae > Psococerastis > Psococerastis gibbosa. The sequence goes on from OZ020484.1 coordinate 30,156,984, forward strand.
TCCCTTTCCCATCAGATCTGCCAGTGTTTTGCGCATTCTGACAGGTTTTATGGCAGACTCTTATCATGTTCACGGTCATTAGTGGCAGCAGGATGCACAGTGTTCAGCAGATTGTTCACATTGACATGTACAAGCCAAAGATTCCATGAAGAAGCACTGTGTTTTCACATGGACGTGGAAGATCATCTCGACTACTGCTTTATTTGAGATTTTGCGGTCCGCAACAGTTTTGGCAGCCCGCGATTTTCCCTTGCCTTTGTAGGTAATGTACTTATTGTCATCGTGGGGTGGATGCACGGAAAAGTTTTCCTTTTAATTGTTTATTCGAACCTTCTGATTCATAGACAGGTGTACGATCAGCTGAGTCGATTTTAGAAATTTCCTAGTTTGGGAACTTGATCACTATAGTTCAAGTTCAAGTGTCAGTTAGCCCGCTATTCCTTTTTTTTAATATTTACGAATGAGCTCATGGAGAATTTTAATAATAACGCCTTGACTGATTAATTCACTGTACTTGGGCCTCCATTACACCACCATCACTCTCCCAAGCACTCTAACCCCGCGACCAAGTCCTGGAGATGCGATCGCGACCCTCCGAACATAAGTTTGCTGTCACCATGGAACCGCAACTATTCATTACCACCGGGCGGCATCTGTTTACCAACACAGACATCAAACCGATGAAAATGCAACCGGCAGCCGATAGGCCGCTGCCTCAATCATTCACAGTGACAATGAATATTTATATATCTCCAAGTCGTTCCGTACCTACATTCAGGAGCTCCGTACCTGGATTCCTTTCTGGAAAAACATCTCTTTAAGGTAGGCTAAACATCGTGAGGGCACTTGAACTTTGCGTATTTAATTAGTTGACTGTTTTTGAGTCTGTCAAACAAGAACTCAGGCAATTCTTGCATGTAAATGAACCCTCCTCTGTGCGGAGAGAGAGCCGGTCAAGTAAAGGTTTGTCAAGCGGTTGCTATGGAGCTGTCGGTTATGAGAAGACTGCTGAATACAGTGCTGAGATAATTGACTGAAATTAGGTTCAGTTGCTTAGGTATTCAGTATATTCAAATGAAATGACGGTAGTAATGAATTTGCCCCAAGATGGAGCGAGGGACGCGCGGCGGCATTCTTAGGCAGGCTCAAAGTACCTTAGGTACGCGCATAATTTGAGTTGAGCAAAAAAATACTAAGAGTATGAATTGCAAACAGATTGCCCACAGGCACAATTTTCGATTTGCCGTATGTTTTGCGCTTGAATGCTTATGTGCACCAGCTGTCTCACTGTGCTCAGTTTAAAAAATAATAATATTCCATTTAAAAATGGATAAAAATAGAAAAAAATGTGTCACTTTTCCCTTGGATGTTTACAGCACTTTTCATATGTGACATCAAACTTGGTTGAATCTTCAGTTCACTATAGACCTTTTTCGAAGAAGAAAGTACTTCACTTTGACTGGACGCCATCATGTTATCGTTGATTTCTAGTAAAACGTGTTGATTACCATTGTCGTAGATAATAATACGGGCTTTTAGTCAGATTTTATTTTATTCCTCTGTGACCAATATTAACTGAGATATTAATTATATAAGGAATTAATCGGCCGCCATCTTTGAACAAAATGACGAATCTAGCTGGTTAACAAACTTGATCAAGGCATTTGTATGATCAATTTTTGTGCCAAGTTTCATCAAAATCGGACAATTTTTACGGAAAATCGATATACATACATATTGTACTAGTACATATATATATAATATGTTATATTATATATAATATATAACATTTTGAACGGAGGGGGGTTTTAGGCTCGGTGGGTCATGAAATGAAAAGTTGTGAAGAAATTTTCTGGAAGTCGAACATTGGTCGCCGTCTCAATAGGTAGATGAATATCCCTAAAATCCCGAATATTATTAAAGACTCACGACGACCCCTGAAGGGGGCATCCTTGCGAATTTAATCAAGTAGATTCACATGCATCCGTGACCTAATAGCTTCAGCAATACGACATCTTCATGTAATTTATGGCTTTGCTACAAATGTAACTCTTAAATTAGATTAAAAATACCTTTAGCAACAAAATAACAATTTGAAAAGCTGGGGTATGATATATGAGGGAACCCTGTGAGTGTCGTAGTAAATCATAAAGAGATCCTCTGCAATGTGTCGGCGGTGAAGTCCTTCTACGGGGGTGTTCTGCTCGGAGATGGAAAGGTTCAGGCTCATTTGTATAGAGATGGTCGCTTTGTTGTAGCTTTGAACTCTTTTCATAAATACAGGTGTAAATATAAACTGAAAATATTGATTGTGGAGCCATCAACGAGATGACAATAGTCTGGAAATCACAAAGCACAATATTCGGATGCTGATTGTTATACAATAATATCGACATGTAAATGTAAGGAAGAGGCTGCATGCCTTTGGCCTTAGTGGCAGGGATAACTCTGAGATCCCTGTACGTAGAACCTTCAGGTATTAGTGCAGACCAATCTACGCGGGTACTTCCAAGAGCAGCCCCGGAACATTAGAGGGGTGGAAGGCATATTTCGGTACAGTTCAGAAGAAAACTAAAGCAATATCTTCTCGAGAAATGTTTGTATTTAGAGGACATGATGTGGAACTAGGCTAATGCTCGTGATATCTGGTATTCTTTAAATCTTTGGATATTCATCAATGCAGATAGTATCGATATGGAAATATATATGATATTTGAAATTTGTTGTGTTTTGTACGTTGTCTGTATAGGCCTATAGTTTCATGTTATTTTTATATTTTTAAATTGTATTCAAAATTATTCAATTCAAATATTATCAATTCTAGTATTCTATTATTTCTATCTCGGGTTTGTACAAAGCTCCGCAAAACTCCCAACTCCTGTGGGTCGGCTTCTAATTCGTCCTTCTATATGCCATATTAACTGTATTAAAATAGGTAATTTATCCATGAAGCGCATTGTTTAATCAGTCCTACTGAGTCATTTATGATTGCCATGGAGATACCACTAAATTTTTTATGCTCGTTATAGAACGACTCGATTTAATGTCTGTTCAATAAGTAAATTATCGAATCATCCATTAAAACTATCGCCTCTACAAGAACATCTGTTAATCCAACTTCCTCTGAAAAAAAAAATTAAGATAATTGACGGAGGTTTTTTGCCCCGCGGCTATTCCTTCATAGGTCCATCAACAAGTTGCTGCATCTCTGTAACCAATCATTACCCGCTCCCTTTTGACGGTAATAACAGGATAGCCTTGACTTGAAGTGCGATTGGTCGAAGCAGGACTCAAAATTAGGGGCGAACGAGGCCCTTTTTATAAACCTACTATTAGACAATTACTAGGGGCATCCTATGGAACCGCCAGATGCACACTGTCGTCATTATCTGGGAGTCTAAAAAGTTGTTGTATAACTGGCTATTTACTGGTAACCCCCCAGGTTACAAGGGTTTCAATCGCTACGGTGCAATCCAATCGCTTATTTTTTTTTTCCTTTGTTGGAGTACACAGTGTAACGGATGCGTCATTCGCCGTACAATAACTTAAACAGTATAATTTATCCAGTGCCCTAGTTGGACTAGTGACTTATGCAGGGACGGATCCAACCCATTTTGAGGGGGAGCGGGGGGGGGGGTAGTTGTGGTTCAAGGGTTAAAATAAATAAAAACACATGTAGTATCGATTAAATTAATACGTAATAAATTAACTTACAATAGATTTACTAAATTTGGGTGGGGCAGCTGCCCCCCTGTATCTGTCCATGGACTTATGTATTTACTCGTACATACCTGTATTATATAGGTCGTGACGTATCTAGGACTAGTCCTGCCCGAAATTTTTAAATACATTAGACTTGATGCTTTCATGATTTCACTAGTATGAAAAGGCGGGATATTTTACTTCGTGGCATCACTTAGCTAATAAATTGTATAATCTTTTTGATAAGTAACTTTCCATGTAAATACAGCCTATTTCCAGCAATAGCAATTGTTTAAAAAAATGAAAATAGAATTTTTTGTCCTACCCCGACATAAATCCTTGATACGTGATTGTCAAACAAAAAACCATGTTACAGTTTTTTTAGCTCGGTCGATGAGTGGGTACGTATACGCTTATTTCTATAGCAAGGTAATGCTGCTAATTAATGTCGATCCAGTTTAATAAAAATTTGACCATTTATGACCAGGTCGTAATTATGGCGGGTACTACAACACATTATTACACATCGTCATCCACTCAGCTCCATTATTTATTTGACTTCGCTGAGCAATAATTAATGAGCCATTAACTCATAACTTATATTCATTAATGATGGATATTGTCTTTAAGGCTTTGGCCGTCCTTGGGACATGAATATTTAGTCGGCCGTCTTTATTCCAGGCACTAGATTAAGCTAATGAGTTTATTACTGCATATTATTGTATTATATACTGTATGTAATGGCTTTTTATGGACGTAGGTCTTTCTATAGTGTGGCCCATTGAACTGCGCTCTGCCAACGACCCCATCAGTTTTCGGACATGATTGGTATTCTGAATGAATTTCTGGCCATTGGCAAACTGGTTCACTCATCTCTGTCCACACAGACTAGAAGGACCTCAGATATGCTTGCTTACCATATTGGCAAGGTAACAGTAGGTTTGTCAGAAGGACAATTATTGATGTTGGTGCCGTGATTTGCCCTATCCCAAAGTAGGGTTCTCGAGATTTAAACTTTCAGAAGGAAGTCTGAGTCATGCACGATTCCACGCTTTTAAGTATCCTGCTGTTTATTTGACAATTATTTACCAACGATTTTTCGAATGAACTTTTTCTCTGGGGGAGTTCTCCACTAAATGAGCTTCCAAAAGTCTCATACTGACAGTCATCTTGCTCTCTAACATAGAAATTTATCAAAAGCAGTCACCAACCGTATCTTGTCTAGTAAAATTATTTATATGTAGTACCGAGTACGTATGACCATTCAACTATAGTCAGAATTTCATAGCTTAAACCATGTGGGGGTATCTTATTGTGTAACTCATAGTAAACATAGAAAACACCCTTTGTCTTACAGTTCGTTTAAGATCACACTTAAATACATGAGCTTACCATAAGAGGGAAATACCTAGTTTTCGTCTCAAACTGACCATTTTAATTTATATGGATGGTAGAGACAAGATATTTATCCATTAATCAGATTATAGCTGACTCTCTTTGCACCCACTGAATTATTATAATTACACCCACTATACCCACACACTAAATAAACAGAGCTAACTATTTACTATACATAAATTTGTTGACGACAGTGAATTTTTGCGAGCAGTTTCGGACAATAAGGTTTGCATACAGAGCAAGAGAAAGGATTTGTTGACAGAGGGAAAGAAGCTCTTTCGACAAAGTGGACCAAGTGCATAGAACTAAAGGGGGGCTATATTGAATAGCAATAAAATGTTTGTGAACTTCCGGCAGATTTTTTTTTTAATACAAATATAAGCATACAAACAATTTAATAAATATATCCGATTGACCTCTTCATTCGCCTCTGTAGGTTAGTACCCGTGCTGAGTTACGACACGTCTGCGATCGCATAGCGTGTAGATATATAAACTTAGGTAGGTTATTTAAAATTTACCCTGGTATTTGACCAAATTGATAGTAATACTTTAAAAATATCATCTTGCAAAAACATCGAATGAGTCTGCCTTCTTCTTTGCTTAGAACAGGCGAGGAAGGGGGGGGGGGATGACACTAAAGCAACGCCGTGCCCAGGGAGGTGGTCCAAGGGGTCTGGACCCCCTTCGAAATAGAAGGGCATTACACTGGATAGAATGGACTTTCATTAATTAAATATACGTTAAAGAACCGGTTCGAGTTCACTCGAACATGCTTTCCAATTAATAAATTAGTAGATATAAACATGTGTAATTTCATAGGAAATAATTTCCCTATAGTTTAATTTCAAATCCCTCGAGAGAGGGGGGGGTCCACCTCAATATAGTAAAAAACCCCTTAAAACTTAATTGCATATTCTGGAACGAACAAAACAATACAGTAGTAACAATGACACACACATGGCACGCAATGTATTGGAGCGTGAATTTTCCATAATTTCTCAAAAAATAATTTTTTGCACAGAAGCAGATATTTTTTGGGGAATGCAACCTGTCCGGTTTTGATACTCTATTGAACACCTAAAACATACCTGCAGGTAGAAATCATCAATAGAGAGGTTCCACTAAAAAAATATATTTTTAAGTAATTTTTCATGAAAATTGAGTTATTTTTATGCTTTTACCCCCAGAAGCAAACTATCAAAGGGCAAGCGACCCAACGCATTTTGTTAACATTAATAACGAATATAATATATGTGAATTTAAAAGAAATTGTTGGAGCCGTTTTGGAGAAATATTTTTTTTAGACGTTTTTTTGGAGTTTTTTCAAAATAACCCCCCCCCCCCCCCAAATTGAGTTAGCCCAAAATAAAAAAATTGTCATGAGGTATGATTTTTGTGAACCTATATGCAAAATTTCATCAAAATCGGCCGAGTAATTTGCCAGGAAATCGATGAACAGACAGACAGACATACTGACAGACATACAGACAGAGCGACAGACAGACATTTCGTAAAAACCACTTTTTTTGGTTCCTGGGACCACAAAACGTGTAAATCAGTTGAAATCTCGGAATCGAAAATTTGGACCATCACAAAGATTTCCTTATACTACATATAAATTGGAAAGCAAAAAAATTCGACCCCCTCCCAAACAAAAACCTGGGCACGGCCTTGCACTAAAGCTTCGAACCCCGGATGGTCAAAGTTATGAAATTCAGACTTTTCTATATGTTTATATCAATAAAATTATAAATTATAATTTACCATAAAAAATAATGATATAACTTATCATCTGCACCTGTCCTGCCTTCATATTATACAATAGTCAAATTCAAATCCTTATATACATTATAATGAGATGCAATGGAATGATTAGAAGAAACCTGCTAGTATATTCGACTCACATTCCAAATTATATTCATTGCTTGTTGCTCACCCATCTGCACGCGGTATGGTATAATGCCTAAAGAGTAAAAAAAACTTGGTTATGATTTACCATGGGTGACTTTTTAGATTGGCCCAAGTCGTTTAACATGTTTCGGCTCGATGCCTCAGAGTAAAGGATTTGCCCGAAGATTTACTAGGTATGAGTGGCTCTTTTATTTGGGAGGTGGGTCTGGTTATTTGTCCTTAGGATTACTTAATTGTTGCCGCGTTTTTGCTTTCTTAAATCGACATTGGCTGCAGACAAACGAGACTAGGCGAGTCGGCTACACTAGCTTTTTTAGGCGCTTATTTCACCAACGTCAATAGTGATAGTAAATGTAGTATTGACGTGGTAGCAGACATTTTTAGACTGTCTTTAATGTCTGCTACCACGTCAATACTACATTTACTATCACTATTGACGTTGGTGGAATAAGCGCCTTCTTCTTGAAATCCATGACTTGCAGCAAAGTGAGTAATATGAACACTGTGCATCCTGGTGTTGCTATGTTCGATGGGTCAATGACCTTGCACATGATAAAGTCTGCCGAAGAACCTGTCAGGAACACTAGCAGCTCTTATTATTGTTATTGGCAAGATCACTGAGTGGCTACGGCCTGCGGGGACGAATACGACCCTGACTATAGCGAAGGAACAGCAGGGGACTACTTCAGCAGCTACCTGAAGGGAAGGTTTTACTATAGGGAAACAATGTGGAACTTCCGGTTACAAAAAGGAAGTGAATTTGGGTACAATAAGCAAAAGGCTGCAGTATGAAACAAGTCCGGTTTTGACCTAGGAACTATAGACTTGACTCATGCATTTATCATTTAAGACAGGTAGCTTATTGCTTTCCAATTTATACGTAGTGTAAGGAAAGCTTTGTGATGGTCGAAATTTTCGATTCCGAGATTTCAACGGATTTACACGTTTTGAGGTCCCAGGAACCCAAAGAAGTGGTTTTTACGAAATGTCTGTCTGTTTGTCTGTTCATCGATTTCCGGGCAAACTACTTGGTGGATTTGAATGAAATTTGGCATGTAGGTTCACAAAAATCATACCTCGAGACAATTTTTTTATTTGGGGGGGGGGGTTTATTCTCAAAAAACTCCAAAAAAACGTCTAAAAAAATTATTTCTCAAAAACGGCTCCAACGATTTCTTTTAAATTCACATATCTTGTAGTCGTTATTAATGTTGATAAAATGCGGGGGGTCGCTTGCCCCTTGATAGTTTGCTTCTGGGGCTAAAAAATAAAAATATCTCAATTTTGCTAAAATGACTAAATGACTAATGACTAAAAAATCATTTTTCTGCGAAACCTTTCTATCAATGATTGTCTATCAATGATTTCTAACTTCAGGCATATTTTAGGTGTTGAATTGACTAACGAAATCGGACAGTTTGCTATCCCAAAAAACTATTGGGTTTTGTGCATTTTTTTTTTTTTTTTTAATGATGCATTGCGTGCCCTGCCATTATTGCTGTGCGGTAATTTGTTGGTCTGACTTATCTTGAATTTACCTCACCTCCAGTGACGTCAGGTGGACAACCCCCCCCCCCCCCCCCCCCCCGAGATGCCCGAAATTTAACTAGGAAAATTATTTACCATGAAATTACTCATTTTCTCTAGCTACTACTTGATAAATTGGAAATCATGTTCGAGTTAACTCGGACCGGTGTTCTTTTAATTTCAGCTACATCAAAACTTTATTTTTTTATTTTTTTTATTTTTTCCAAAGTTCCAATTTTTCAGAGCAAAGTTTCAATCTTCAGCATTTCGGTGGAGGGGTTCTAGAGGTTTCTCGATTCGCGATTTCTCTCCCTTATCATCTTCTTTCTACAGTTCAGAACCCCTCTCCCCTCCTAGGTAATTTTTACAAACAACCAGCGCAATGATTGTGGAGGCACTTCTCAAAGAATGGTACACATCTTGGAGACGTGCTCCAAGAGATCTTTCACTGATGGGCAAGGCCGTAGCCAAGATTTTTTTTCGAGGGAGGGGGTGGGGTTCAGAAATTTCATTGGATATTACACAGTGGTTTTTATTTTTCCTCCCAAAATCCGATTCTATCTAGTATTAAGCCATTTCATTGGGGGGGGGGGGGGATTTGAACCCCCATGAACCCCCCCTTGGCTGCGACCTTGCTGATGGGTTGCAAAGGCTGTATTATACCCCTTAACACTAGATGCCAGCGAATTTGTAATTTGTATCGCCAGCTCTAAGTGACTGGAGTGTTTTACTTTGTTAGTTGTTGTTGTTTTATACGGTACGTACCGTAGATTTGACATTGTAATAGTTTGCTGTACCTACTATTTTTATATGACATTTTGTTTTGTTAATCTTTGTGATAAAACGCTCTTTCATGCGAAATCGCCTTTTATTGTCATAACTCATACGATTATACATTGTGTATACACACTACGTCAGCGACTCAGCGCGGTATAGAGCGAAGCGACTCGTCAAAATTTATTTCTTTATTTTTTGTTGACATTGATCTACAGCTAAAAGTAGCAATGACTGACACATGTAGTGGCTATCACTGACAACCATTGTCTCCAACCTGTCACAACGATCGGGCAAACATGTCAGCGAAAAAAAAAAATTGGAAAAGTGATCCCAACTATAGAAAAATCCTTCAGGTACGAACGAACGGTGGCTGTCTAGCGTCTTCTTAGCAGTGCTACGCCAAAGATGCAAATAGGTATTCAATCAGTTTAATGTAAAATTGATTGTAGAACAAAAGGAGGCGTGGCAGTGACGTGGGGGCCAGCCAACCAAAGAGCCGGCCATGTTGTGAAGGGGCGTGGTCTACGTCAGTCACTGGTCGGGCTAGTTGCCCGACGGCTATCAATCAAATGCAGAGTGGCCAGAATGGAGCCAGGGACGGTGTAAGGGAAGATGGCTGGAGACTGGCCAGAGTCTGGCCACCAGACCGTTCTGTCATCAGGTCTGTAGGAAGGTAATATTTGCAGACGGGTTGACCTAGCTGCATAAACAAATTTTTGCAGGAATTTCGGTTTTGCCTAAGGGTGGCTCCGGGTCATGGCGCTCCCGAATATTCCAGTTGTTATAAAGCTGGATAATTAAACAATAAGTCAAGGTTCGTTGCTCGACATAAAAGGTAACGTTCTCCACCAAGCCGGGTCCACCTGACCCCAAATAGGTACCTATCTTAACTTCACCGGTGAGGGAAGAACGCGTCATGTGGGCATATTGCTGACCGCAATACCCCAATGAACATATAGGAGTAGAGAGACGATCCTTTAACTGTCATCAGATTTGGACCCTCAATGGGTTGTTTGCTGTGAGGTCATTTTTTATTCCGTAGAAATCAAAAATATTGAAAGACAATGAAAAAATATTTAAGGCAGCAGTGAAAAAGCATAAATTTCTGATAATCAGCTACTTGCCATATTGTTTTAGCTTTTTAATTTACACTCTTTTAACCTCTTAATTTTTTTGTTTTATAAATATTACTTACTACATTTTATTATATTATGATGTATGTACATATAATTATAATGAGTACGGTACGACTGAATAATTTATGTTTTTTTTAATTGTATATTTAATCGTATCCCCGCAACACAAGCTCTATTGAAGAACTTAGGGTCGGGAACTACAAGTATATAATAAGTGTATGTTTTGAAAATAAATATTCTATTCTATATGCCATTAATCGATCGTGTTTTTTCTTCGGCTAGCTACGATTTTATTTTTGAATTCATTAGTTCATAAGTTCATTATATAATATTATTCTTCAAAAGTGTTACTACTTATTGACTGTTTTAAAAATTAAAGCACGCCTAAAGAATAATCATGATTTCTTCTACTTGCTATCAAAAGCAGTTGGAACAACTACTGTGCTATGATTTATGTCAAATTAGTTTTACTTGATGAAAAGCTGCAGGTGGTAAGATGAAAGATACTCGTATAATATTAGGTTGTATTTTTTATTAGGACTTGAGAAGAACGATATTTTAATGGGTTAATTGTAAAAGAGTGGGCGGAAAGCCCCAAAATTCGCCCAAATGGAAAATAAAGACACATTTCTTTCTTTCTTTCTATTGTATCACCTATTATAGTAGCCCATTCCTAGCCTTTAAATGTAATCATCCCCGGCTGCAAAGTAAATATTGTATATATTGTGGGCAATGAACCTAAGGCAACTTGGAACATTTCTCACTGATGCAAGGGTTGCGTTTTCTTCTTCTGAGGCACAATCTCAGTGATTGGCTGGCAGCAACTCCCTGCATATCATTCTCCAGTTCTCTCTGTCATGTACCTTCCTCTTAAGCTTTTGGTACGTTCGAGCTCCTGCGTCCTCTTTCAGTTGATCCATGAGTTCCTTCATGAGTGGCCACCCTCTTCTATTGATTCCTTCCACTATGCCCACAATGATGGTGTGTGCCAGATTTTCGTGTCCTAATAAATTTCCTACCTATATTTCGCTCTTCTAATTTTTTATGAGGTATATACAGTATGTATAATTTATTGTTCTATTTCTAAGCAAACCTAGCGGAGTTAGGGCTATAAAGCCCTCTCTTACACTCAACTAGGAAAGCCCGGGACCGCCAGCTTTACATGCCCTCCGAAGCATGGCCAGAAAATGTAGCAAGTGTGGGACTCGAACCAACAACAGCTTTCGGGTGAATGTCGGAGTCTGTACCCTACTCTACATGTCCTGATTGTAAGTTCGATCTCACACTATCTTTAGTCTACGCCTTCAGTATACATGTAGGCCTAGACGAAACAAGGGAGTGGCAGGTACCAGAGTCTTGCCAATTGCTATCGTAATAACTTATTACCTAATTATTTGAGGTCCGTATGATACGCTATAGCTACTATCGTAAATTGTGATTTGCAAGGCTAATTGTTTAAATTTAATTAAAACTAACTTACTGCGATATTATTACAAGGGAATATTATTATTATACTTTCATTCGATGGCCTTTTAGATACGAATTACGTTTAATACAAGCTTTATCTACAAATCCTATCAATTTCTACCAGCGCTGCAGCCGGAATCAAAAAGGATAACTTGTCCGGGAATTAGTGTAGATTATTCTTAATAAACCCCAACGAATTTAAATTGACTTACAAGTATAACAGCGAATTAAAAATATAAATATAAATATTTTGTCAACACGGATTAATTGCTGTTCATTGCTTATTCTCGGCGTAGGCGGAACAGGTTATAGGGCTCTATTGTACCAACTTGACAAAACTGTTTAATACCATCTACTTTGAAGCGAATTAAAAGTAAAATCGGCGCTATAATATAAACAAATAAATAGAAATAATATAATAAATAACTTCTATTTGTTCTTTTACTAAGCCAACCTAGTGGAGATGGGGTATAAAGCCTGCTTTACATACCCTCCGAAGCATGGCTAAAATTTAGAAAGTATGGGACTTGAACCAACAACCTTTCGGGTGAAAAGGTCCGAGTCCATACCCCATACCACTACTCTACTTGTCCTTGTGTTATGTCCTCGTGATATGCCATCATTGGACCCATTGTAGGCTATGAAGAAAGTGACAACGTGCAAATGCAAAAGACCTTGGTGCAGACTTATACGACTGAAAAACTAAATAAATAAATAAAATAAAATAGGGAGTTTTAACCTATCAAGTAAGCAAGCAAGAAATAATTAATTGTTGATCTGTTTGTTATATCGTCTGACCGGAAGTGGCCTCCACATAATTATGAAAGCGAGTCTCTAAGATATGAACAAGCATGGCCGTGCCCAGGGGGGTGGTCCATGGGGTCTGGACCCCCCCCCCCTCCCCCAAATCAAAACCTGGGCACGGCCTTGTAAACATGCAATTTTAATTATTCAATAATTCGTCGTGAGTTTTGAATGTAAATGTATTTATTCCACAGAGTGTACATGTACTTCAACGTTTACGTTAAATACGTGGCTACTATATTGTAGTTGAAATTGGTTGTCCCCCGTACGGCAAAATCCAAAATTCATTGCACTAGGTATTGCCAACTAGTAATAGCCGCGTGTACTGTATGGTAATGGGGCCCATTCTGTGTAAAGGTGACTTTCTAATGGTCTCCAATCCGTAGTTTACCCTTATAAGTTTATAACTCCAAATCTCCTTAAGTAGGGACTTGAATTGCAAAATTATTGATTATCATTATAAAACGATTTAAATATCCATGGCTGTTCAATTTTTAAAAATCTTATAAGTCCATATTGCGTTCGAACACACTAAACTCATTAAAATATTCACCCATTCGATTAGAATTGTTAATCCAGATAAAAGATATGGACAGAACAGAGCGAGGCAGATACCATCATGTCGTGCCATTGAGAAATATTTTATGGGCCAAAATTAACATAAACGGCTGTACTTCATATTCCATTTAGTTAAAACTAAATCAAGAACAGTTTGATACGATCGTTTTTATGGTGTCCTAAAAGACGCTATACATGTAAAAATCTCCATGAAGTTTGGTTAAGCCACCTGTGGTTTCCACGTTTAATTCATTTTTATTTTCAAATCAAATCTCTGTCACATAGTCAGAAAACTGTGCCGAAAGCTAAGAACCGGCTTAAATGTGGCAGTTGGGGGATTTTATGGGGGTTTCAACATTTTGAAATTATTTTATTACTCTATGCAATTTATGGAATTTGAATGAAAGAATTTACTATAGAATATACTACGCGACCACAATACGAGGACGGCTTATTTTTATAATGCAGTAAGGCGGGGTTTCGACATACGTCAATCGTCAACGAAAAACATGGTTTTGACGTGGTAGCAGAATTTTTAGTGTGTCATTAATGTCTGCTAAACCTTCAATTTCATAATTTTCAATGACGATTGACGTATGTGGAAACCCCGCCTAAGTAATAAGGCCATCTTATCTTTCACATTGTAAGATGCCCTCATTAAGTGAGAAATTATATTAAAAATTAAATGATTCTTATTCTAAATATGACGAATATGCCCTTTCCGCATTAAAAAAGAAGCCTCGCCTCAACATTATAAAGACATCTTAAACGTACATTTTCTCACAAAATACTTAAATAATTGGGGGTGTATCTTATATCCGAAATAGGGTTTTTTTTTTGTTTTTTCGGCGAGGAGGAGCCATTCAGCCGCACATGTAGCGTAGTGGTACGGACTTCCACCCGAAAGGTTGTTGGTTCGAGTCCCACACTGGCTACATTTTCTGGCCATGCTTCGGAGGGCATATAGAGCAGGCGGTCCCAGGCCTTCCTAGTCAAGTTTAAGAGAGGGCTTTCCTGCCCTAACTCCGCTAGGTTGGCTTAGTAATAGAAACAATAAAAAGTCCTTATTTATTTATTACTAACTTAAATAGTTTTTTTTTTACTGTTTTTTAAAAAAGTATGTGAAGCAAAATATATTGTTGGGCTGCATGTTTCTAGAATTGAAAGTAAATTGCACGCTGTGTTGAGTATAGTGGGCATTCCAATATAATATGCTGTATAGAGTTTCAGCTGTTGACCCCGGACAAGTGTCGCACATGCCACTGCGGTCCTATCAGGAAAAAACTGAATCCGATTGGGCTCGAACCCTTGATCTACGCCTTACCGGGGTATCGTGTTAATAACTACACTACGGATTCGCACCAGATACTAAGAATGTTGCCTCTTTAACCAAAAGTCAATTTAATATTAATATGGATTGGACGATGGGTATGTAGGCCTACCTGCCATATAAGTTATTTATATTATTTTAGACCTACTAAATAAAAAAACGCGGAGCTTTCAAGGTCATGTGCCATGTGGCGGCATTTTGACTCATGACCCTCCCAAATTTCAGTTTTAACTATAATAAGAGGTACAATAAAATTTGGAATTTGAAATAGGGCACCGGCCACCAAGCGCCTATGAGAACGCTTTAAACTACTTTTATGGCTTTAGTCGCTCAGTTTATACAAGCTCTCCAATTGGATAGGCAAACTTCCCATAAAAAGAAATAGGAGTTTGCAACTGTCCTAAGTCAAAACATTAAACCTTTCCCCGCCCAGGTACGTACATAACCTAGGAATCCGCTCGCCGCCCACTATAAATGTTAAATGACCGAAGCAGACGCGAAACTCATAATGTGTCAGAGACCTTAAATTTTTTAGAATGACTTTTATGTTTATAGACTATTTAAAGTTGTTAATTTTTCATTTATTTAATAATTCATACAGTATAACCCAGTTTTACGATCACAATGATCGTCGGTTTTATAACCCGCCGCATGGGCTTCGCTTTGGAAAAAATAGTCATTTTTAATGTTATAAGACACATTAGCGGATGATCTACCTGGTATAAGCCGATTGAGCGGCTTGACCGCGTCGTTTCGGTTTGGAGTGAATTTTATGGGACTAAGCGCACTTATTATATAAATGCAATACAGTACAAAAGAATAATTGTATACGTACAGTACCTGTATAATAGAAAAATGTTACATTTTCTAACTTGTGATAGTTAATACAACCCTGGGACCTTGCATTTTAACAGTGTTAATTTTTTGACATTTTTTTTCATAAAGTTCTGATTTAATTAGAAAAAGAGTAGTATTGAGAAGTTGAATGATTTTGGTTTCAATAATAGACTAGGCTTCTTACTACTTACATTTACTTTTACGGCACCTTACCCTCCTGGAGGGCCAGCGCCCAGCGGCACGCCAGAAGCTTTTTCAAACAGTCCTGTTCTGTGCGTCCTCGGTTGAGAGCCAGTGGCGGCGCTACGGGGGTGCCCGAGGGGGCCTGGCCCCCCCAACCGTTTCTCCGGCCCCTCCGGGCCCCCCCACTTTTGAGATATTTTACATGGTGTTAAATTGCAGAATTATTGAACGGTATATACTTACTCCCAATGAAAAATGTTTTGTGTTTTCATTGCCCCCCCCCCAGACAGATGTCATGCCCCCTCATGGCCCCCCCCGTCTTAAAATTTCTAGTGCCGCCACTGTTGAGAGCCCCAAACTTCCCATATCTCCGGCGTTCTTTCTTCCCAGTGTAACAGTTGTCTTCTTCCTTGTATCTCCCGGTTTATTACTCTTTTGAGTAGATGGAGATTGTCTCTACGTAGTACATGTCCCCACCAGTTCAGCCTCTTTTCTCTTAGTTTCTCCTGTCTACTTATATCTCGCATTCGAAGTTGGTCTCTCAGTGTTACACCGCAAGGTCTTCTTCGCATTCGCATTTCTGCTGCGTGAGTCATATATTTCTCACACTATCGTAAGGCCAGCACTTAAACTCATACAGCATACAAGGGCGCTCAACTTCGCTTATAAATGTGTCGTTTCGGCTTTTTTAGCATTTTCCAGGGCTTCTAACTGGGTGACATACCTCGACCTTGCCTCGAACTCGGTTTAGCCGGGTGATAGGGAGTCATATTTTTATCACTTTTAATAGATTAATCGGTCATTCGAGCGAATCGAGCCCATAGTTATTTATAAAATTGCACTTCTGGCATGAGGGTGGGCCCCTGCCCTTTACAGGTGCTAAATTTTCTATTATATGTGTTAATAATTTAGCACCGCTGAATTTATTACCTGTGAAGGAAAAGAAAGGAAGAAAATTGTCTTTATTAAACCCGTGTGGCGAATGAATTGATTAATGGTTAGTATAATATTTTACCAACACTTAGTGGTAGTCAGTCACCCTAAATATTTAAAAATAAACCTACAATTAACATTAAATTTTAAAAATTCCTGTTTTTTTTTTTTAATTTAGATTCCAAACCAAAGTTTGCAGTCGCCTATGCTAAGTAGAGACTCACGCCACTTACGACGTACCAATTGGGTATTTTTAAAACTCTAATGAAGATGTACCGTGGGACGCAAATGTTATTCAAATCAAGCGAACTGCATGGAGTACGATAATCACAGACTAATTTGCTTTAGAATTTTAATTGTTGTCGTAGCCAGGCCAGGTATACGTCGTGATCGCTCGCAGCTTCAAGACGTGGGTGCCATTCAACGTTTGCTTTAATCGTCTGCATTCCTTCTGTGCAGATAATCCAGTCTTCTTTAATGATAAGCACCATCGCGGTTCTGTTTGAAGAAGAAACTTGGCGGGACAGACCGTGAAGGTCGTGTTGGGATCGTAAAAGGAAGATAATAGTACTGCTTGGCAATTTCGGTTGACACTTTGAGGAAATGGTAGTGTTTCACAGAAATCAACAGGTATCTTTTTTCTCGCCTTGATTGTATAAGCAATACGGAACTGACGAAGGTTTTGGGATAGATAGTCTCGGACTATTAGTCAGTGATTATTGACTTTTTTCATGATAAGCACCATCGCGGTTCCTTTTAAAAGGAGGCTTGGCGTGACAAACCGCGAAGGTTAGGTGGGGATAGCCATCTTTTTCTCCCTTAAATTGTAGGAAATTTTATTGATACTAGTACTTAACAATATATCCAACGCTCACTCCTGGCATTTGAGTCATTCGGCGTTCCGCGTCTGCCAGCTCTCTCAACGTTTGCTGGGATATGGCAGTATCGAAGATGGCCTGTTAGACCGGGTGCCACCTATCCTTCGGTTCTGTGAAGTGGTGGCAAATTTTCACACTATGTCCGTAATAGTCCATTGGCTGGATATGGCGAAAAGGGATTTCTGGCTGGCGGGAGCGGTAGCATTTGGACAGGGGATTTTTTTTTCGAAAATATTTTTAAACGAAAATTCACGAAACGAGTGGCACGTTGAGATGCTACCAAAATGACAAGTGGCACTCAAATATAGGTGTAAACCTCCTACCAGAAGATTTTTCCATGGTTAACCCCTCTCCAGAGGGTGGTAAAATCAGCTGTGAGTACCAAAAATTTGCTGAAGAGGTGGCAAATTAAATTTACCTATGTGTGCAAGCTTGTCACCTGACAATCATAAAAAACAGTATGCCAGACGTTTTTAGCGACAGCAACCCCTTGCCAGAAGGGTCGGAAATTTATCCTAGGGTGTTCTATGTTAAAAGGGTGGCAGCGGAAAAAACATTATACCGTATAGTACTTGTGAATATAATGTTAGAAATCTTGATCACAGACATTTTAGGTGCAATGGGGGTTGATACAGAAGGGTGGAAGTCACCAGCCAAGGTGCAAAATTAGTTGAAAAGGTGGCAACTTAATTTCGTCGTATACATCATTGGGTACTTCATATTCATAATTGAAATTTTTGTCCCAGAAGTTTTCTCATGCTTTTCCCTTAGCAAGAGAGGGTAGTAATTTATCTGGGGTGGGATTTCGATGTAAGGGTGGCACGGGAAATCCATCCTAAAACAGTTCCTTTGGACTAATTTATGGCGGGAAACAACCCCACAGAATATTATAGGGTGGTTAGGGGTGATCCAGAGGGGTGGAAAGTCAAATGCTGAGGGATAAAATTGGCTGAAGAGGTGGCAATCTAAATCGTAGCTTAAATGCCTTAAATTGGTGCCTGGTTTACTATGTTATTGGTCACAGACATTACATTCGGTAACTACCCCTTCCCAGAAGGGATGGAAAATTTATAACCAGTTTCGATCCTTAAAGAGGGTGGCAGCGTAAAAAATGCTGGAAAGGGTCGCAAGCAAGTGTAGTATGGCAAAAACCTTACTCCCAGAACTATCACTCACGGAGGGGTAGGTGACAGAAGGGTTCAAACCAGGGATGAAACGGAGAAAAGTGGCTAAAAAGGTGGCAACTTTATTTCTACCTTTTTGTTAAGTAAGTTACTACTAGTATCTGGAAAATTGTCTCCCAGAAATTTCTTTCTCATTTTTCCCCTACCCAGAAGGGGTAGAAATTTATCTGGGGTGGGATTTCACTATAAAGGTGGCATGAAAAATTCAACGCGAAATAGCTGCTTTTTGCCCATATATGGCGGGTAACCCAATGCCAGAATATTATATTATAATTAAGGGTGATCCAGAGGGGTAGCAAACCATAAGCTGAGGGATAAAATTATTTAAAGAGGTGGCGCCTTGAAATTTTGCTATGTGTTAGTATAGTTAACTGCAAGTACGAAAAAATCGGTCCCAGAAATTTTATGCGATGCCTACCCCTCCCCAGAGGGGGTAGAAATTTATCAGGGGTGGGATTTCGCTGTTAAGGTGGCATGAAAAATCCAACGCGAAATAGCTGCTTCTTGCCCATATATGGCGGGTAACCCAATGCCAGAATATTATATTATAATTAAGGGTGATCCAGAGGGGTAGCAAACCATAACCTGTAAATTCCATGAAAAGGTGGCGTCTTGAAATTTTGCTATGTGTTAGTATATTAAAATATGAGTACGAAAAAATCGGTCCCAGAAGTTTTATGCGATGCCTAACCCTCCCCAGACGGGGTAAAAGCAGGAAAGTCAATTTTAATCACTAACCCGGAATTTGTGCCAGTCTCTAATATTGATCCATTCGTATTACCAATACCGTTGGCCTACATTTTAAAAGCACTTATCCCCAGTGGCGAAATTTGAATAGCTCCATGGGGGGTGGGGGGTTGCAACCTATACAGTAAATGTTAATATGAGTATTTCAGAGTATTACAATTGAGTATGTACCGACTGGAAATTTAAATATAGGTACTTAACGAAATAGAGTAGATTTTTAAACATTTTCTATTTTTATCAAAGCCCCTGGATCTCTTGTGGCTACGGCTATCCCGTAGCAGTGAATTAATCGTTGGCAATTCCACCACCAAGTAATAAATTAATAACGCCGCGCCATTTCATATAATTTCTTCAAAAAATAATTTGTAGCACAGAACCAAATATTTTTTTTGGGAAAGAAACCTATTTGGTTTTTTTACTCTATTGAACATCTAAAACATACCTGAAGGTAGATATCATCGATAGAAAGGTGCAGCAGAAAAATTATTTTTTAGTCATTTTTCAAGAAAATTGAGATATTTTTATTTTTTTACCCCTAAAAGCAAACTATCAAGGTGCAAGCGACCCACCGCATTTTGTTAACATTACTAACGACTACAATATGTGAATTCAAAAGAAATCGTTGGAGTTGTTTTTGAGAAATAATTTTTTTTATACGTTTTTTTTAGTTTTTTGAAAATAAAAACCCCCAAACTGAGTTAGCATCAAATAAAAAGAATTGCCTCGAGGTACGATTTTTGTGAACCTACATGCCAAATGTCATCAAAATCCACAGAGTACTTTGCCCAAAAATCGATGAACAGACTGACAGAGCGACACACCGACATTTCGTAAAAAACACTATTTGGTGTTCCTGGGACCTCAAAACGTGTAAATCCGTTTCTCTCGGAATCTCGGAACCGAACATTTTGACCATCACAAAGCTTTCCTTATACTACGTATAAACTAAAAAACAATAATGTGTGTTTCAACCATAAATGCGAATTTTTTAATGCAAAAACATTAATCAACGGAGGAGAATTTTTTGATAATATACAGTACATGCATTGCGTAGGAGTAAGATGGTTGGTTTTTAAGCATTTTATATTCTTTTATTTATAATTAAACCTCTCCTCCTCTGTAGATCCCTCCCGCACATCAGCCGCGATGGTAAGGATAACTTACATGCTTACACCTGTAACTCTACGTTCGATTCGACGAGAAAGAAATTTTTGACCCCATAATTTGGAATATTTGGATTATAATTGCCTCATTTTTTTATTTGGTGCCCATGTTTCAACATAGGTCCCATGTCCTATTTATGCAATTTAGTCAAAATGTGCATTTAGATTATTTTCAGATCATGGAGATGATACAGTAAGTCTACTTAATACCCCATAGCCTTATCGATACATAATACAAATACCATAGCCTCGGTAGCCTATAATAAGATAAGATAGGGGCAGGTCCTATTTCCGGAAATGTGGTCGCTGTTCTTGAATAATTAAAATTCTCAAAAAAAAAAAAAAAAAAAAAAAACGGCTAGTTGGAATGAGTTTATGTGAATCTGTGGACGAAATCATCATTTATCTTGCACGGTTATTGAGGTTATTAGATTGAAAATTAAGGTGGCGAAATCACCGCTAGACAAGTTCGTTGCGGATTTCTAATTCAGGGCCTTCTGAGGTACGAGACATCCCATGTTTTTTGGGCATCAATTACATTATACATTTATTATGTAGGTACTATTTTTAGCTACCTACCAAAATCATTTATCTACCTATTATTTCATATCCTCCTGGAGCCAGTGATACAAGTTGGTAATTAAATTTGCAAACAGTTTAATAATTGGCGATGATTTGGCCAATTTTAGTGGTGCAACTTATAAAACGTTTGCTTACGCCTTATAAGTTCAGTACGTGCTTTTGGCATTAATCTGATATCTGAATTATGGCCCTGCTAGTAATATGAATTATGATTCAACGGTAATCAGAATAAAAAAGGCTACTTTTTCAATTATTTCCTATCTCGATAAGCACAATTAAAATAATATTTAATTTTCTCGCTTTGCCAATAAATTTAGGATACAATTAAAGCTCACAGCTAGTCCTTCACTATTGGCCTGTTGGTTTTAATTTATAGGCTACCTTTCATTTCGGTTTTGAATTTGCGAACAATATTATCGAAATGGGCCTGACTGTGAGACTACGAAATCTTTAAGAAATCCTTTTTTTTTACTGATGTTATTCTCTAGTTCACCAAAACGGGCCAAATATAAGGCAAGGGGAGATCGGGGAAAGATGGATTGCGTAAAGTGGGACTCCTAAAACTTGAAGAATAACTTAACCTTTCAATAAATTGGCAACCTACCGACATACCAGTTAGTCTGTCAAGACCTGAGAACATATTTAGCGCAACTGTTTCCATCTTACCCCAAGGAGTCAGTGTTAATCTTAGCCCACCATGTCATTGACAAGAAATGATGTTATGTAAGAAATAGTCTATCTAAGTTTTCCAAAATTATTACGTATTATGAATTTTTACGACTTTTCTCATGCAACTGAGAAGAAATTAGTAAATAATTAGAAACATTCAATTTGTTAAAACTTACTAAAGTGAACCATATTACTAAAAGCGTGACATAAAAAACGTCATTTGCAATACAACCTCAAAAAAACAACCAAGAAATTCTTGTGCCGCGATTACCGGTCAGTTTGGCAGTTCATTTATGTCACTTTCAAAACTACCACCAGTTTTTAGTTTGGCGGAAATTTGACTATCAATCTTACCCCAATCTCCCCTAGCCAACACACTGCTGCTGCAGTTGAAATCCAAATTTATTAATTATTGGCTTATATATACCTTCGCGGATTAAACAATAACTACACCTATTATGAAAGGAAAAAATTTATGGCTTATGGTCATTTTCATTCGGTCTTCGCATTTCGGATTGTTTCTAAACCGTTAGTAGCTAGTTGGTTCCTGTATCCATGATTTGAGTGCTTTCATGTTTTCTACTAGGACAGCTGCAGTTACGCCGGTATAGATTAGGAATAATACTTAGGTTTTTATCATCGTTGCCAACATCAGGGTATCAAGCAAATTCTCGTGCCTTACATAGTCAAAAGTCTTTTAGAAGTCAATAAAACACAAGTAGGCATCTTTGTTAATGTCCAGATGTCTTTTAGCCAACAGTTGTAAGCCATACAATGCATCCTCCCGCGGGTGCCTCACCCATTGCTAAAGCGACGCCACGCCATGCCACGCTCACATCACTTTTAGGATAATATAAGCTCTTTTAAATTATTTTCAAGAATATTTTTTTAGCGGTTTACTTATCAAGGTGATCGTCTTGTGTCTTGTGTTTCTTCGGTTTGATGTCTGCCTGCTTAATACAAAACATGCTCTACTTCATGGGTCATAATCATAATACTGCAGCGGATTCAACTCCATGCTCCTCACCGTCGTAGAGGTTCTAAAGATCTTCCACACATGTCCCCAGCTTGCCTAGCACAGAAGTGATAACATTTCCCTGTCCCCGTCCTTGTTTATTATTGCCTTTATTCTCATGTGTAGATTAAACGAGTCACGTCTGTTCTCCATCCCTTCCATTTCCCTGCAGTTCCTTTTCCATTCTCTCCTTAGTCAATGCAATTTTCATCTGTACCTCACGTTTGACCTCTTATGTTATGAATAGGGGCTCAAAACAAACTTTTATAAATGCCATAAGGGATGAATTTCTTGATTTCACATTTGGATGTGGTAGAATGGAGAGGATACCAAGAGACTGGCAAGTCCTAGACGAAGAGTCTGCATCCGACCAATGCTACGTGGCATTTGTACGCCAACGGAACAAGCCACTCCATTAATGATAGCTCTACATTACCTTCGAAAAAGTTTCACCCAAAACTCCTTGGTGGACGAAGAGAATTGAAAATCCCTTTCGGCTCTGGCCGATCAGGTGTAGGGAGAATCCGCAGCCCCTGCTTTTTCTCTACGCTACCTACGCTATGTAAGTGATAACAAATAAAAAATACTTCATTATTTTCCCGACCACAGCATAACACACAAAACACTCTTGTGTTACAAGTTTCGAACTACAATGCTGACTATGAACTTTACTTATCAAACCATTTTCACTTTAACTGGGCGCCATCTTAAAATGGTTGATTTGTCGTAAAAAGTGTAGATTCCATTATCGTAGATAATAATACGGGCTTTCAGTCAGATTTTAATTCATTTCTCTTCGACCAATATTAACTGAGATATGAATTATATGGGGTTTCAATCAGCTCCCATCTTGTAACTGAACAGTGGATCTTGCTGGTTAACGAACTCGATATCAAGACATTTGTATGATCAATTTATGCGCTACTTCCATCGAAATCGGATAATATCTACGGAAGTTAGAGTGTTTCCTAAAATCGATATACACACATTATTTGTACATACATAGGTTACATAAGTACAGTCATACTGTACACATATATATATATAATGTATAATATTTTGAATGGAGGGTGGTTTTAGGCTCAGGGGGTCATGAAATGAAAAGTTGTGAAGAAATTTTCGAAAAGTTGAACATTGGTCGCCATCTCAATAGGTGGATGAGTCTCCCTAAATCTTTGAAAGCTAACCAGCGAACGATAAAAAAGAATAAGACGAGGGGGTCACAAAGTAGTACCTACTGCTGAATACAAAACGGCAATGTAAGCGAGAAATACGAGCCTCCAAACGGAGATGATGGCGTTTTTACTGCAAATCTTTCAGAAGCAACAAGGCTGCAAGAAACCTTACCTAAAGATAAACGCATTATTCAATGGAACTCTCTTCAGTAACAGAAGGAATATCTCTACAGCATTCTAATGCCGAAGCCTTGTAGCTCCTAATAGAGACGCATTCCCCTGACTGTAAGTTTGGCTCTGACAGTAATCTACATCCTGGCGAAGACTCTACAGCAGGCGTTTCTTCACATTCTGATGTCAACCCAACCTGGTTAACGGAAGAATGAGTGGCGCATGCTTTGGAATATTTTCCCCCTTTAAATCACCGGACAGATGTAGGATCTTCCCCTTACTCCTTTAAAAAGAAATTCTTGAGGTTACTAAATTCCTTGTGCCCTATGGTCCCTCACCGCGGCCTGGGGCTTTACCTAAATCTACTACTACTAAATTCTTTACGGCGATTTATAAGAGCTGCTTAAGGTTTAGTTCCATCACTTCCATACCCATCAAGTGGCGGGAAGTCTAGATGATCTTCATTCCCAAACACGATAGATTCGCGGTTACACCAAGCCATTGGCGTTCAGACCTATTAGCCTCAGTTCCTTTTTGCTATACGAAATGCTAATGGAACGAGAAATCAGGCTTACTTTCACCAGCAGCAATGCATTGCACGACAGTCAGCCAGGATTCAGGCCAGGGCGGTCAACAGAAAGCGCCCTGCATAGTTTTGTCACGTAACTAGAAGGGAATCTTGACAGTAAAGAAATAGTGCTCTGTGTATTTCTTGACGTGGGTGGTGGTTTTGCGAATTTAATTCTTATTTGATAGGGGTATTCACTGCGTATGGTTTACCTTAAGGGAAATTAAGGGAAAAAACTTCAGTTTTTCTCATGGGTTTTCTACGCAGAAAAATAATGCCATAAGGAAACGCATTTCAAAACGTTCCCGCACTTTACCCAAATACTTGGCTGGGTAAACTGAGCTTGGGGAATCGAAAACACAGAACGGTCATATTTGCTGTTGTTTACTTGTTTTGCATTTGAATTTTGGTTTTTATTCATATTTAATTAAAAAAATAAAATAAACAACAAAGGGAAACATATATATGGCAAGAGTTGGATGCTCATAAGTTAATAGAAAGAAACTAATTAAAAGAAACTTTGGAGGTAAGTTAGGTTAGGCCGGATCAAGTGGGAAACGTAGAGATGCACGTTTCCATGGCATTATTTTTCTACGCAGAAAAACTGTTCTATTCCCTCAGTTTCCTACTTTCCCATAGGGAAAACCAAACGCATTTAATACCTCTGACTAATATTGGCAGGATCATCGCCAATTATTAAACTGTTTGCAAATTTAATTACCAACTTGTATCTTCAAAACTATGTAAGGCAGAACTTAATAGTCCCGCCTCTAGAACGAGACCACTAACACTCCCTTACGACATAAACCGACCGAATGGTGCGCATTACAAAACAGGAAGTTACGCTGCCTCACCCTGTAGATAAAAATTGTGAGCGGGCAAAACATTTTTTTAACATTTTTCTATATACCGGTGCTATTAAAAAACTATTTTCGAAGTTTTTATAAATTATTATTATTTATTATTATTATAAATTATATAAACTGAATTCCGAGGCTTTTCCATTTTTTTGACTTACGGCGCTCCACTAATACTCAATGTATCGAGCATGGGGGACGTGATCTAAATGTTTTGATCTTCGGAACTATAGACGCCTAAGACAAAAGTGTCTAGTCCCACTTCTCGAACGAGACCATAAACACTTCGCTAAGACATTCCCCGACCGAATGGCGCGCATTCCTAAATGAGGAAGTTACGCGGCCACACCCTGTAGCTAAAAATTAAGAGCGGTGAAATTTTTTTTTTTAACTTTTTTCTATATATCACTAACAATACATTTTTAAAATTTTTATAAATATTCATGGGCTGTCCCTGGATTCTGAGGTTTTGCCATTTTTTTTTTTTTTTGTCTAATTGCACTCCACTATGTATCCGGCATTGGATTTTCATTAAAAAATTCACAATGGGATCCCTATTGGCATAGGTGCTTCGAAGAACAATATAGAGAAATAGCCGTCATGAATCCATACAAAAATAAGTTGTATTCACCCTCACAGCTATGGCTCCTGAAACGCCGCTACATCACCAAGTAGGGCTAGGACCTATGACCATTCGTCTATGGAAATCGTAGATTCTGTCCAGAAGCCGGAAGTTTCGGGGAAAACATGGGATGTCTCGTATCTCAGAAGGCCCTGAATTAGAAATCCGCAACGAAACTTGTCTAGCGGTAATTTCGCCACCTTAATTTTCAATCTAATAACCTCAATTACCGTGCAAGGTAAATGATAATTTCGTCCACAGATTCACATAAACTCATTCCAACTAGCCGTTTTTTTTTTTTTTTTTTTTTTTTTTTTTTTGAGAATTTTAATTATTCAAGAACAGCGACCACATTTCCGGAAATAGGACCTGACCCTATCTTATCTTATTATAGGCTACCGAGGCTATGATATTTGAGGAGCTTAGTTACAAACGTGGCCAACTCCATTTTTTCACAAAATTAGGTTTTGATCCGACCTTGCAGAAAATTGTAATGTCCACCTGCACGTTGTAAAATAAAGTGACAAAAGCAGCCAGATTGCGCACAGAAGCGCTGAGAAGTCTGGGGTTAGCTATAAACTTAATGCAATTTTCAACAGAAAATCCGCTCTCCAGAAAAATTCTAAAACTTGGAGTTGGCCATGATTGTAAACAGCCTCCTCAATTTTGTATTACGAATGAGGCTATGGGGTATTAAGTAGACTTACTGTATCATCTCCATGATCTGAAAATAATCTAAATGCACATTTTGACTAAATTGCATAAATAGGTCATGGGACCTATGTTGAAACATGGGCACCAAATAAAAAAATGAGGCAATTATAATCCAAATATTCCAAATTATGGGGTCAAAACTTTCTTTCTCGTCGAATCGAACGTAGAGTTACAGGTGTAAGCATGTAAGTTATCCTTACCATCGCGGCTGATGTGCGGGAGGGATCTACAGAGGAGGAGAGGTTTAATTATAAATAAAAGAATATAAAATGCTTAAAAACCAACCATCTTACTCCTACGCAATGCATGTACTGTATATTATCAAAAAATTCTCCTCCGTTGATTAATGTTTTTGCATTAAAAAATTCGCATTTATGGTTGAAACACACATTATTGTTTTTTAGTTTATACGTAGTATAAGGAAAGCTTTGTGATGGTCAAAATGTTCGGTTCCGAGATTCCGAGAGAAACGGATTTACACGTTTTGAGGTCCCAGGAACACCAAATAGTGTTTTTTACGAAATGTCGGTGTGTCGCTCTGTCAGTCTGTTCATCGATTTTTGGGCAAAGTACTCTGTGGATTTTGATGACATTTGGCATGTAGGTTCACAAAAATCGTACCTCGAGGCAATTCTTTTTATTTGATGCTAACTCAGTTTGGGGGTTTTTATTTTCAAAAAACTAAAAAAAACGTATAAAAAAAATTATTTCTCAAAAACAACTCCAACGATTTCTTTTGAATTCACATATTGTAGTCGTTAGTAATGTTAACAAAATGCGGTGGGTCGCTTGCACCTTGATAGTTTGCTTTTAGGGGTAAAAAAATAAAAATATCTCAATTTTCTTGAAAAATGACTAAAAAATAATTTTTCTGCTGCACCTTTCTATCGATGATATCTACCTTCAGGTATGTTTTAGGTGTTCAATAGAGTAAAAAAACCAAATAGGTTTCTTTCCCAAAAAAATATTTGGTTCTGTGCTACAAATTATTTTTTGAAGAAATTATATGAAATGGCGCGGCGTTATTAATTTATTACTTGGTGGTGGAATTGCCAACGATTAATTCACTGCTACGGGATAGCCGTAGCCACAAGAGATCCAGGGGCTTTGATAAAAATAGAAAATGTTTAAAAAATCTACTCTATTTCGTTAAGTACCTATATTTAAATTTCCAGTCGGTACATACTCAATTGTAATACTCTGAAATACTCATATTAACATTTACTGTATAGGTTGCAACCCCCCACCCCCCATGGAGCTATTCAAATTTCGCCACTGGGGATAAGTGCTTTTAAAATGTAGGCCAACGGTATTGGTAATACGAATGGATCAATATTAGAGACTGGCACAAATTCCGGGTTAGTGATTAAAATTGACTTTCCTGCTTTTACCCCGTCTGGGGAGGGTTAGGCATCGCATAAAACTTCTGGGACCGATTTTTTCGTACTCATATTTTAATATACTAACACATAGCAAAATTTCAAGACGCCACCTTTTCATGGAATTTACAGGTTATGGTTTGCTACCCCTCTGGATCACCCTTAATTATAATATAATATTCTGGCATTGGGTTACCCGCCATATATGGGCAAGAAGCAGCTATTTCGCGTTGGATTTTTCATGCCACCTTAACAGCGAAATCCCACCCCTGATAAATTTCTACCCCCTCTGGGGAGGGGTAGGCATCGCATAAAATTTCTGGGACCGATTTTTTCGTACTTGCAGTTAACTATACTAACACATAGCAAAATTTCAAGGCGCCACCTCTTTAAATAATTTTATCCCTCAGCTTATGGTTTGCTACCCCTCTGGATCACCCTTAATTATAATATAATATTCTGGCATTGGGTTACCCGCCATATATGGGCAAAAAGCAGCTATTTCGCGTTGAATTTTTCATGCCACCTTTATAGTGAAATCCCACCCCAGATAAATTTCTACCCCTTCTGGGTAGGGGAAAAATGAGAAAGAAATTTCTGGGAGACAATTTTCCAGATACTAGTAGTAACTTACTTAACAAAAAGGTAGAAATAAAGTTGCCACCTTTTTAGCCACTTTTCTCCGTTTCATCCCTGGTTTGAACCCTTCTGTCACCTACCCCTCCGTGAGTGATAGTTCTGGGAGTACGTTTTTTGCCATACTACACTTGCTTGCGACCCTTTCCAGCATTTTTTACGCTGCCACCCTCTTTAAGGATCGAAACTGGTTATAAATTTTCCATCCCTTCTGGGAAGGGGTAGTTACCGAATGTAATGTCTGTGACCAATAACATAGTAAACCAGGCACCAATTTAAGGCATTTAAGCTACGATTTAGATTGCCACCTCTTCAGCCAATTTTATCCCTCAGCATTTGACTTTCCACCCCTCTGGATCACCCCTAACCACCCTATAATATTCTATGGGGTTGTTTCCCGCCATAAATTAGTCCAAAGGAACTGTTTTAGGATGGATTTCCCGTGCCACCCTTACATCGAAATCCCACCCCAGATAAATTACTACCCTCTCTTGCTAAGGGAAAAGCATGAGAAAACTTCTGGGACAAAAATTTCAATTATGAATATGAAGTACCCAATGATGTATACGACGAAATTAAGTTGCCACCTTTTCAACTAATTTTGCACCTTGGCTGGTGACTTCCACCCTTCTGTATCAACCCCCATTGCACCTAAAATGTCTGTGATCAAGATTTCTAACATTATATTCACAAGTACTATACGGTATAATGTTTTTTCCGCTGCCACCCTTTTAACATAGAACACCCTAGGATAAATTTCCGACCCTTCTGGCAAGGGGTTGCTGTCGCTAAAAACGTCTGGCATACTGTTTTTTATGATTGTCAGGTGACAAGCTTGCACACATAGGTAAATTTAATTTGCCACCTCTTCAGCAAATTTTTGGTACTCACAGCTGATTTTACCACCCTCTGGAGAGGGGTTAACCATGGAAAAATCTTCTGGTAGGAGGTTTACACCTATATTTGAGTGCCACTTGTCATTTTGGTAGCATCTCAACGTGCCACTCGTTTCGTGAATTTTCGTTTAAAAATATTTTCGAAAAAAAAATCCCCTGTCCAAATGCTACCGCTCCCGCCAGCCAGAAATCCCTTTTCGCCATATCCAGCCAATGGACTATTACGGACATAGTGTGAAAATTTGCCACCACTTCACAGAACCGAAGGATAGGTGGCACCCGGTCTATGTGTAAGGGTATAAGGAGCTGAGAAAGGCACAAAACTTTTGGAATAAGTATTTAAGCAATTCACCACGTGGCCTACCTCAACCCCTGTTGCTGGCATTCGCGGTATACAAGGTATATTCTTCAAGGAACACTTAGTTATATTTCCAGATTTTGACAGAACAGAAAAAAATACGGCTTAAGTAAAACACTCAGTATGTTTTAAAGTAATTCTGCTCATTTTTTCAACTGCCTGCATGGCAAATCCAAAATCTCCAAGCTCAGGGTAGCATGACAAGGGTGGAAAAAGTGTTGACCCCCTGTTGCGTCCACCCGGTTCGACCTCGCCCGCTCAACCGCGCGAATGCCAATTTCACAGTATTAGTAAAGCAAGCGCGACCGCCCAAAAGTTTCAGAACATGGAGTTATTGTCGGCAGGACAACAGGAATTATAAGAGAGCAGTTAATTAAGCGGGGCGTGGGTTTTGCTTCTGTTTGGCGGCCTCTTTTAAGACGTCGTGCGACGGTCTATATCGTGGACACACACTGTGTGATCAATGGTCCGACCGATCGTTTTACATGTTCATTGCCGTTCATTCAGGCCCTGTCGACTGACCGAAAATAAATGTCCATTCAAAAGGGGTTTCGGGAGGGAATTTGGTTTCTAAAAGGCAACGCCGCTTACTGCATACGGTGTGTTCATTTACTGTAGCTTCCTAGTGAAATGCTCGGCAGCCCTAGGTTTTTCAGTTTTGCTTTCCTATTTATACGCGTCAGTATAAGAAAATCTTTGTAATGGCCGAAATGCTCTATTTTTATTTTGTAATTTCATTGCCTAATATGCTACCGAACACAGTTTACCAAACCTCTCACCCATTGTTGGGAGATTTGTCGTTACATACTGTATATAAAAAGAGCAAATAGCAATTAATAGCCCTAAGTACTATTTATTTACGTGCTGCTTATGCCTTAATGCGATATCTGGTTAGCGTGTGTGCATTATTTTTATCATTATTTGACCGTGGACGGTGTAGCCATTAGCTGCAGTGGTATATACGATATAGCGCATAATGAGGTGGGTTATTTTATTGGTTGCACTGAAATAATGAGCGCGAGAGAGCGGGGGCTAGCACGATATTGAAGGACTGCTATTCTGATGCCTATCGCGTACTATTATCTTTTGCCATCCTACTTTATTTTGCATTATACGGAGCAGCTGAAACTTAATAGTGCGCCACTGATGCTGCTCTAATATACTAAACTTTGCATTACATTTTAACTAGTTTAATTAAATATTGTGGATAAGTTACTGTAATAACCCGTAACCATACACTAGATATAATAGAATTGAGCTTTCCACTCACTGAGTTTCCAGACGTATGATATTTAACTATATACTATAGGATTGCAGCCAATGGTGGATCCACGGGGGGGGGGGGTCATGACCCCCCTCTCTAAATGAGTAAATTCATAAGAAAAAGTAGTAAAACATAGTTAAAAAAAAATTGAATAAAACTCACCTTTTCAACAAAAAAAATTACCTTTTAAACTTACAAAAAACTTGTGACCCCCTAAAGTTTTGCTGGATCCGCCCTTGATTGCAGCCCTAAAATCATGATTACGGGTCAGACTTTAATCACAGTACAATACAGTCACACAAATCTTGAATGCGTATTAGCGTATTCTGTCGGTTATAGGTAGGGCAGCGCTCCCAATCTAATCCAGGATTTTGTTTCAAGGCCCCCAATGTGTACTATAGTCTGCATTTCATAACTTTGACCATCAGGGGGCTCTTATTCTAACCCAAATATAACATAGTAACTATGTCTGCATTAGTCACAGTGCCGGAGATACCTATGGGAATTGTATGCACCTGCACAAAGGGGTCAGCATGGGCGGACACAGGGGGGCAGGGGGGTAGCTGCCCCCCAAATTTGGTAAATCTATTGTAAATTAATTTATTACGCTTTGATTTAATCGATCCTACATATGTTTTTCCTATTTTGAGATACAACTACCCCCCCCCCCCCCACAAATGGGCTGGATCCGTCCCTGTGTTTCATCACAACAAACATGGCAGGTTAGCAATACGAATCTTGTCAAAGAGCTTAAAAGTAGAGGATTTTGCAGATACCAGACATAGCGCAGCGGTTAATAAGACGCCCCAGTTAGGCGTAGATCGTGGGTTCCAATTCCACCAAGTCCAGTTTTTTTCAAACCCTCTAATTTCGGTTATTAAGTGGAGGTGTATAACACTGACATTAAACAAACTTAGGCTTAACAAATAACCACAAACTTACACGAGAAAACTACCGCGTAATCGTTGAGTGAGTGAGCTTTGGATGCCCAACCAGCCTATTATGCAATTAATCTTTTTTTTTTTAATTTTGTTGCGAAACTCAAATCACAACTGATATAAATCCGTTTGATCTGTATACATTGAAAGGTACTTTAAACGATTGTGTCCGATATATATAAAAGCGGTGCAACTTCTACACTTCGCAACACCATCTTGTGAGTCTCTCCTCCTAGAGGTAGTTTATGGCTCTTGTAGCCGCACACTGCGGTAAGCAATAACTTTCATTCATGTGTTAGGCTCAATTCTCGCGAAGCCTAGCTGAACCTGAACTGCGATGTTTCTCCTCCTCCGCCACCTTTGTGCGCCTCTTCCTAGAAACTTTAACATCGCTCTAACATTGTTTATGTGACGCGCGGGTCATAACTCAACCATAAGACTGGGAACAATATTAAAAATAATGCTTGTCGCAGGTCGAGCTGTGGTATATACGTTTCACGTATATAAGCTGCGTTAGCATTAAAGTGCTTGCTCATTACTTTCAGCCTGTGTAGTTTTCCGTCACCTTAACGTTCAATGAGTTCCTCCAGCTAGTGGTTAGAGTCTATGTAACTATATACTACTGTATCTAAAGCGGTTTTAATCTTAAAGCAAGAGATTTCCAAATATTTCTTAAACAAAACAGGCCTGTGCATATTTCACTAAATTAATGAATTCCTCACTTTTTTATACTTTATAGCCGTAAATACCCGTAAATACATGTTGTCGCGCAAGTACTAGATAATCCGGGGAGATGGGGGTTTCATTTAGATATGAATTTGGGTTCAAAGCTGCAGACAACTTGGTTGTTGCACAGTGCCGGTAGGGAAACATGGTAGGACTTGTCCTGGTCACCTCCGAACTAATCGAGTGACTTCACTGTGTTTCCCAAGTGGTTCAGAATCCACTATAATCAGGAGGCCCACTGTCCTATGGGCTGGCATAGGACAGTCAAGTCGGGGTCGCTCTATGGGCCCAAATATGAGGCCTAAGTCGTTATTAACCCGACGAACATTACTACTACTAGATATGAATTGACCAAGCAACCCATGGTCGGAAGGAAAATATGTCATCAGGGCCGTAGCCAAAGTGGGGGGGGGGTCCAGGGAGTCTGGATCCCCCCCCCACACTAGATAGAACGGAGTTTTAAAGAAATTACACATTAAAGGTTACCTCACCTCCGGTGGCGTCAGATGGACCCCCCCCCCCCCCCGAATAAGATTTCTGGCTACGGCCTTGGATGTCATTGGAGACTTTGCAAGGGAAGACAAAGGACCGGGATATCTGCAAGAAGCCAAAACTTATCCCGAGCTGTAGCGCCAAGGAAAAAGAAAAATAGCGCAATAGATAGCCACAATTCAGTTGTGTTTTTCTGCAGTGTAATTTAATAATTTATAAAAGCATCCTATTTCGAAGGGGGCCAAGGCCGTAGCCAAGGCGGGTTCATGTGGGTTGAACCCCCCCCCCCCCCCAAAAAAAAAAGTGAAAAGGCTTGATACCAGATAGAATCGGATTTTGAGGGGGGAAATAAAAACTGCTATGTAATATCCCATGAAATTTCTGACCCCCGAAAAAAAATCCTGGCTACGGCCATGAAGGGGGGCAGGCGATTTACAGAAAGCGTAGCCCTGAGGCCGTGGGCCGAGTGGCAGCACATGATGGATGGCCGTTTGGTTCATTAAATCCTATCCATCTGATTGTAAACGCCATCATATACACGAGCTATTTAATGCTATACTTTTCTAATGTAACCTATTTAAGTATGCATTGTAGCCTATATAATATACTAGTACAATGGGTCAGTGATCTTTATATTGTTGCTTTCCAGGCTAGTATAAGGAAAGCTTTGTGATGGTCAAAATTTTCGATTCTCAGATTTCAACGAATTTACACATTTTGAGGTCCCAGGAAGCCAAAAAAGTTTTGTTTGGTT
Organism: Psococerastis gibbosa; assembly: GCA_963971405.1. Lineage (NCBI taxonomy): Eukaryota > Metazoa > Arthropoda > Insecta > Psocodea > Psocidae > Psococerastis > Psococerastis gibbosa. The sequence continues at coordinate 30,191,337 of OZ020484.1, forward strand.
TTGTTTGGTTTTTACGAAATGTCTGTCTGTCGCTCTGTCTGTTCATCGATTTCCGGGAAAACTACTATTGGATTTGGATGAAATTTCGCATGCAGGCTCACAAAAATCATACCTCAGGACAATTTTTTTTATTTTGGGCTAACTCAATTTGGGGAGGCATAATTCTCAAAAAAATAAAAATAAACGTTTAAAAAAATAATTTCTCCAAAACGGCTGCAACGATTTCTTTTAAATTCACATATATTGTAGTCGTTATTAGTGTTCATAAAATGCAGGGGGTTCCTTGCCCCTTGATAGTTTGCTTCTGGGGGTAAAAAAAATAAAAATAACTAAATTTTTTAACTTTTTAGTCTTATTGTTCGCCTTTTGTTTTGTTTACAATAAAGTCGTATTTTCATTTCATTTCATTTCATTTCATAAATTTTCATGACAAATGATTAAAAAATAATGTTTCTGCGGAACCTTTCAATCAATGATTTCTACCTTCAGGCATGTTTTAGGTGATAAATTGAGTAACAAAACCGGACAGGTTGCTTGCCCAAAGAAGTATTTGGTTTTGTGCAAAAAATAATATTTGATGGAAAGTTCACGCTCCAATACATTGCGTGCCCTGCCTTTGTTACTGTCTGATAATATATTGGTCTGCCCGATCTAGAATATGGAATGCCATTGATTGATTCAGTGCTTTGGGATAGGGGATATCCTAGGCCGTTGCTAGGGGGTCCAGGGGGTTCGCCCCCCCCCCCTCCGAGTCATCCGAAATTTAACTATAGGAAAATTATTTTCTATGAAATTACTCATTTTCTCTATCTACTAATTGATAAATTGGAAAGAAAGCATGTTCGAGTAAACTCGGACCGGCTCTTTATTGCTGGTTCGCTGGAAACCATAATTTTTTTTCGGGGTGAACCTAATAAATTATTGCTCTGTTTTTAGATTTTGCACCTAAAACTGACCGTTCGCGTTCTTCAGGTTCATGATATAGAAATGATTCCTTTTATGCGAATACTGAAGTAGAATTATTGCTTTCTTTATGGAATGGAACTAGTAATAATTATCTATTACTTTACCTTTATACCTACCATTTGTTATTATAAAAATGTACGTTTTCACTGATACATTCTTTTCTATTTATCAATTTTAGGATGCGATGGGTATAATAGGAGTAGTTCCATTGTGAATAATTTTCCTATCGTTAAATTTCGGTTGCCCCGACGTTCCTTATCCCAAAGCACAGAAAGAAGCGATGGGACCATTGCATAGTCAGGTACGGGCAAGCCAATATCATCAAGGCCGTAGCTATAGATTTGCGACAGGGTAGGTAGGGTAGGTATGGAATAAGCTAGCCTAAGGCGGGGAATCCACCAACGTCAATAGTGATATTAAATGTTTTTTGACGTGGTTGCAGACAGTTTTAGACTGTCTAAAAATGTCTGCTACCACGTCAAAAAACATTTAGTATCACTATTGACGTTGGTGGAATCCCCGCCTAAGGCCCGAGGCTACTACAGTAGTGTCTACCGACCGAGCTTAAGAAAGCAAAACTGAATTTTAGTAAATACAACAAGTAGAAATATAGAAAGAACAGAACAAATTTATTTTTTATTAATTTAATAACGACCTTTTGAAGGGACTGGCAAAGAATGAAAGTATACGAAAATACTTTGTGGATGATGGAATTTTTCACGGGGGTCTGGACCCCTGGATTTGGGGTTGGGGCTTGAGTGATCGAAAATCCAGAACCAAGCCATCATTAGGTTTTGTATACATTAATAACGACTACAACTATTAATGAGAATTTAAAGATTTTTTTTTAAACTTTAATCGCAAATCAAACAATTTAATGGATGTATCGTTGGAGCCGTTTTTGAGAAAACTATTTTCTTGCAGTCTTTTTTAGTTTTTGGAGGGTAAAACCCCCCAAAATTGAGTTGGCCTATTATAAAAAAACGATCCCGAGACATGATTTTTGTGAACCCACATGCCAAATTAAATCGAAATCCGCCGAGTAGTTTGCTCACAAATCTACGAAAAGACAGACAGGCATTTCGTAAAAAACACTTTATTAGTTCTTGGAACCTCAGAACTTATAAATCCAGTGAAACCTCGAAATCAAAAATATCGACCAACACGGTTTTTCTAACGTATTTATAGGAGAACAATAATTTGGGGAAATGGCTTTTCCCTGTTCGGGCATATACTCGTGCCATTTCTGAATAGTTCATAAATTTTTATATTCTTTCTTATTACTGATTTTGTACTTGTTAGTGTAGCTGATGTAGCCTCTAGTCAGTAGTCACCCGATTTCGCCAGAATATATCAGTATCAGTTATCGTTGGTGATGGACATTCAAATTAATTAAGGGTCATCTGGACTATCTGTTTTTTTAGATATATATATAATTAGTGTCCTGTGGGCCCTCACCGTGGCCTGGGACTTTGCCAAATTTACTATTAATAAAGAAATATACAATAAAAATAAATAAAATTGCTCTGAATCTCTGAACGCGGCCCTGGGTACAGAAATGAAAATATTAACCTCTTGCCGGGTTGCCGGCCAATTCGCGTCCCGATGATTACACCTCATTTCTTTATCGTTCTAAACTGTAGGCCTAAAAAAATTCAAGAATCCCAAACAAGTTTCAAATATAATAATTTGCTCACAAACGGTTCAATAAGTCTGAACATTGATTTTATTAATTACTATCCCGGTCTCGAAATTAGTCCGAATGATTTATACGGGCCTCGAATAAGTTATCCCATTGGCTTTGTTTCTTAACTAGCTGGAATTAAAAGCAATTTTGCTCTGTTAGGGCCCTGACAAGATTTCAATCTCCGTGGGCTACTTAGATCAGGTTAATTACAAAACCAATTAATAGCGCTCATTGGGGGCTGCATAGTCTTGCTGCATGCCTACCATGTCATTCATTTACTATTCTATACACCCTGGGGCGACACTATGACATTTTTATGAGGGGAGGGGACTGGGATACGTGGAAGATGCTATTGAAAGACAAATCCAGTAGGCAGAGGAATTGTTAGTCAAGCTTCGGGTGGCATGTAAAGCAGGTGGCCCTGGGCCTTCCCAGTTGAGTGTATAAGGTAGAGTTCCGCTAGGTTGGTTTAGTGATGGAACAATCTCATTATTTATTTATTATCTGTTTAGTTGATATTTCTCAGATATACCTAGCCTCCTGTTGGGCATGTAACCTATATTTTAGTTAACTTTATTGGATGTATCCGAAACGCGCACTCAGATAATAATGAAAATTCTTCAAGAGGTAATTGCATCGTTGAATTTGGCTGAAACGCACCACCTTGAAATTTAGAGGAGGGGAGGCAGGAGCGCCCACTACGGGGGGGGGGGGACAGAACTTTTTGCCCCCCCCCCCCAGGAAATGGGCCTAAAACCTACTAATTCCCTTCACTTCCCCTGGGCATTTCCATTTTTCTTTGAAAATGTTTAATTTCTGCGTGACTTAAAACATTGGAGGAAGAAATATAGTAAACTATTAATACTATACCTAGGTAGAATAGTAAATATTCACCGTGATGTGGTAGGAAACTTAAACTTAAAAAGGTTTGTGAATTCAAACACACTTTTAGTTTTAGTTTTTCAAGGGTAGCAACTTAGTAAGGACAAGAGGTATAAGAGTTTAAAGTTACAAATGTTAAATTAAAATTTCGTCATGAGGTAAATCTAAAAAGTAGTATAGAAAGGGGGTTTCTGGCGCTTACCCCACCCCCCGTCGAGCTACCCCACCCCCCGTCGTGCTACCCCTCGTGGGTGGTCTGATTTTTTTTTTTTTTTTTTTTTTTTTTCACCCCCCGTCATGCTACCCCTCGTGGGTGGTCTAATTTTTTTTTATTAATTAATTATTATTAATTTATATTATAATTATAATTATTATTATATTATTATTAATTATATTATAATTTATATTAATTAATATTATTAATAATTTTTTAATTAATTTTTTTTTTTTTTTTTTTTTTTTTTTTTTTTATTTTTTTTTTTATGGTGTTAATTGAATTAAAACATTTCTTTCTTCTTCTTTCTTCTTCGTGGGTGGTCTTTGTACCCCGCCGTCTATCTATCTATGTACCAGGTGGGTGGTCTATGACGCACCCCCCCCCCCCTCCCCGTACAGCGTACATCTAGAATGTTCCAAATGTGTCGTTACAAAAGGCATCGCCTTGGGTTGAGGAGCTTAGTTGAAGCCAAACCTTCATTCAAGACTCAAGTAATACCACTTTATAAGTAAAATTGTATAATCTTACAACATGACATCTCTATTCAATAAAGTTAATGCCATCAACCAAGTAGCCGGGCCTACCATATCAATGCGAAAACTAGTGATTGGAGTTAAATACCTAATATTGAAAATAGTGCAAATCGAAAAAACAGAATATGGACCAGCTGTAAAAGTCATATTGCGAGGATTGGAAAAAGAAGTCGTGGAATGTTTTGTGCCTCAACAATATCTGCCAGCCTTTCAACAAAGTGAAGTTACTCCAGGAGCTGAGATGTATCTTATCGTTTCAAGCCATCGGGGAAAAAATAGTGTCAACCTACAGATCATAGAATGAATATTTCATGATGTATTATTATTGTAAACTACAGAAATAATGTAAATATATGAATAATTTCTATATATATTTTGTTCTTGTTTTATTAATTTCATAACTAGTTTTAAGCTTACAGTTAGATGATGATGAGTATTAAAAACTAATGTTTGAAAGAAACAAGCTATTGCTTCAGTCATAATCGAGTACTTGAACGGTGAAGGGTTATCATAATCATAGACTATGAAATGATGTAAATCAAATAATTAAACGAGTACATTAGCTAATTTTAATAAATCTATCCGAAGCATAGGTTTATGGGAAGTATTGATTTGGTAAATAGTTAACCGTGTGCAGGTTCAAACCTGTTGTGAATCACCAGGTGCATATAACTCTGTACAGCCGTCTAATGGTTCAGACAAACAACACATTAATAAATCTACCCCTCGCGGACAGTCCATTGTAAGCTAATGTGATTTTTGTTTTCGTAAATCTATCCAACACTTATATTGAAGGGAAGTATTGATTTGGTAAACAGAGTGCAGGTTCAAACCTGTTGTGAATCACCAGGTGCATATAACTCTGTACAGCCGTCTAATGGTTCAAACAAACAAGCCATTAATAAATCTACCCCTCGCTGACAGTCCATTGTAAGCTAAAGTGATTTTTGTTTTCGTAAATCTATCCAACACTTAGGTTGAAGGGAAGTATTGATTTGGTAAACAAATAACAGGGTGCAGGTTCAAACCTGTTGTGAATCACCAGGTGCATCCAACACTTAGGTTGAAGGGAAGTATTGATTTGGTAAACAGAGTGCAGGTTCAAACCTGTTGTGAATCACCAGGTGCATATAACTCTGTACAGCCGTCTTATGGCTCAAACAAACAAGCCATTGATAAGTCTACCCCTCGCTGACAGTCCATTGTAAGCTAAAGTGATTTTTGTTTTTGCATTAGTTGCAATCGATCGTTAGAAAATGAATGGTGTCTTAACAACATATTATCCGCTTCGTGATGGACAATCTATCCCTGTACCCTTACCATCTATCCTTAGTGGGTGGTCGTCGCTACAAAAGGCATCGCCTTGGGTTGAGGAGCTTAGTTGAAACCGAACCTTCATTCGCGTAGTACCACTTCATTGTAGTGAATTTGTGTAATCGTACAGCATGGAATCGAAGAAAAGGAAACTGAACGCGAGGGAATATGTGTGTAGAATATGTGCTGTGAGTTTCACACTAAATTGTCATTTGAAAAGGCATGCTATAAACAAACATGGAGTTAGTATTATACCGTGCAAAAAATGTAAAGCTACATTCACATGCAGAGAGGACCTATCTCATCATATATTGCAGCGGCATACATCAGCTAATCGCGGGAAGGAAACTGAACAAATCACCCCAAAACTGACATCTGCTGGGAATGGAGAGGACTGCAAGGCATGCGGGGGCAAAATCAACAACTCCAGTCCACTTACAGTTCTGTGTAAAGAATGTTCATCTATCTTTTCGTGTAAGTATGAGAATCCTGTATCTGTTAAAACCCTTGAGTGTAAATATATTTGTGAATTCTGTTCGGTCCCTTTTGCTCGGAAGTATAGTTTGAAAGTCCACATATTAAGCATACATATTATTAATTGTTTGAATTGCAAGAAATTGTTTATGAGGGAAGATTTTACTAATCATAAGAATAATTGCACAATTATGAGCGGGGGAGCACTATCCAACGAGGAGAACTTTTTATGCAAAACATCTATAGCTCTAGATGGTGTAGTAAAACAATACAATTATAAAAACATAACCATACATGATCCCGTTGTATATTTAAATAATATGGAAGGTGAGGTTGATTCTATTACAACTGAAAACATTAAACTTTTTAATGCAATTAAATGGTATGTAGCCTTACACATTAAATTTGAACGCGGACCCGACAATAATAAAAACTATACTGAAGCATGGTTTCATGCTAAAAACGAACAACTTTTCCTCACTGATGACTCCACAATAAAATATCAACAAATGATTGAACAAATTTTAGTAAAAATAGATAAATTTCAAGCAATGGGAAGCGGGTGGGTGTTGAAATCTTTAAAACGTTTTGTTATTTTTATTGCTGAATATAATCCATGCAGTGGTAGTAGTTACATCCCTTTACCCAAAAAAATCTATAACACTAAAGCAGTAATCAATATTAAAAATGACGATCTCAAATGTTTTATATGGTCAATTTTAGCATACTTACATCCAGTAAGTCGGGATGCTCAGCGGGTTTATAATTATAAAAAGTATGAAAAAGAGTTAGATATGAGTGGTATAACTTACCCAGTATCTTTGCAAGTCATTTCAAAATTTGAAAAAAATAATAATATTGGAGTAAATGTGTTTGGTTATGATCACAGACTGTACCCATTATATTTATCACAAAGTCACCATTATAATAAGCAGGTGGATCTGCTTTACATAACGGAAGACGAAAATTCACATTATTGTCTTATTAAAAATTTCAACAAACTTAATTTCTCAATCACTAAACATAAGGAACAAAAGTTTTATTGTCGTTGGTGCATACACGCCTTTAGTAGTGCTGAACGCTTACATGAACATAAGCCACTCTGCTCAAGACATGATCCTCAAAAAACCACATTTCCAATTAAGGAGAAAAGCACTATGAAATTTGATAAGGCACAATATATGATCCCTGTAGCATATAGAATATATGCCGATTTCGAGAGCATTCTCAGTCCCGTTGAAGGGACTATTTGTAACACTGAAAAATTATCTGCACATATACCATCAGGGTTTTGTTATGTTGTTGTAGATATCAATGGGAATAAGTTTAAAGAACCGGTAGTTTACAGGGGAGCCAATGCTGTTGATGTGTTTTTGAAATCGTTATTAAATGTTAAGGATGAAATTTTAAACATTTATAAAAATATTAAAGCAGTAATTATGACTGATAAGGATAGAGAAAATTTTAAAAACTCTGTCATTTGTAATGTTTGTCAAAAACCACTAGGAAATGATCGTGTAATAGACCACTGTCATATAACGGGAAAATATAGACAAGCATTACATAATGTTTGTAATATGAGCAATTTTCGAACTCCAAAACATATCCCCGTTTTTATGCATAACTTAAAACGTTATGATGGTCATCTTATCATGGAAGGGGTTGGGAAACTAAAAAATATGAAAATTACTTGTATAGCTAAAACTATGGAGGAATATATAGCCTTTAGTATTGGAGAGTTACGCTTTTTAGACACTTATCAATTTATGGCCTCCTCTTTAGATTCATTAGTTAAAAATCTTGTTGATGCGGATAAAAATAAATTTAAAATTATGAAAACATGTTTTGTGGGTGAAAAATTAGACTTGATGTTGAGGAAGGGTGTCTTCCCCTATGAATATATAACGCACGAATCAAAATTTAATGAGGAACACTTACCTCCAATTGATGCATTTTTTAGTCAATTAACTCAAGAGGGGATTTCACAAGAAAAATATGAACATGCTCAAAAGGTGTGGAATGCTTTTAGTATAAAGAATTTAGGAGAATACCAAGACTTGTATGTATTAACAGACACCCTTCTCCTTTGCGATGTTTTTGAAGCCTTTAGAGCCTTATGTTTTGAAAACGATAACCTCGAAATTTGTCACATGTACACAGCACCAGGGCTAGCTCTTCAGAGCTGTCTGAAAATGACAGGAGTAGAACTTGAGCTATTGAGCGAACCTGATATGTATTTGTTTTGTGAGGCTGGGATTCGCGGGGGTATAAGTATGATTTCAAAAAGATTTGCGGAAAGCAACAATAAATACTTAAAAAAATTTGACTCAGATAAGCCATCCAAATTTATAGTATATTGGGATTGCACTAACTTATACGGACATGCGATGCGTCAATTTTTACCTATTAGTGGGTTTCGCTGGATGGAGGAGGAAGAAATCAAAAACTTTAATGTAATGCTCGCACCTGATGAGGGCGATGATGGGTTCATATTACAGGTGGACATGGAATATCCACAAAAATTACATGATTTACATAATGAATACCCACTAGCAGCTGAACATTGTGTTGTAACATCAGACATGATTTCCCCCTATTGTAAGGAATTTCTCGCTGAAAATGATATATCTTTAACATCCAACATCTCAAAGCTTATTCCCAACTTAAACGATAAACACAACTATATAATACATTATCGAAATTTGAAGCAATGTTTAGAATTGGGATTAAAATTAAAATGTATACATAAAATTTTAGCTTTTAAGCAAAGCGCTTGGATGCGACCCTTTATCGATTTTAACACAGAAAAACGGAAATTAGCTTGTAATGATTTCGAGAAGGATTTTTATAAATTGAAAATTAATAGTATGTATGGGAAGACAATGGAGAATGTTAGAAATCACGCAAAATTAGAGTTAGTTAACACTGCCAAACGAGCTCGTAAACTTATCTCATCCCCTGCATTTAAAGATTTTAAGATTTTTTCCAACGATTTAATAGCAGTCCGGTCAAAAAAAACTAATATTTTGCTAAACAAGCCAATATTTATTGGCCTAACCGTTCTCGAACTATCCAAGGTAGTTATGTATGAATTTCATTATAACTTTGTAAAACAAATGTATGGTGATAAAGCTGCACTGATTTTAACAGATACAGATTCGCTCGTTTATGAGGTTGAGAGTGATGATTTGTACACTGATTTAAAACCATATCCCCATTTATTTGATAACTCAGTATATCCTCCGAACCATCTCTTATACAATATTGAAAATAAAAAGAAAGTGGGAACGTTCAAAGATGAAAATGCTCAATCTCACATTTTACAATGTGTTGCTTTACGCCCAAAATTGTATTCCCTTTTAGAGGAGGGAAAGGAGAAGAAAGTGGGCAAAGGTATAGTTCGTTCAACCCTTAAACATCATATTAACCATCAAGACTATTACAATACCTTATTTAAGCCTTGCATAGCAAAAGACTCACGTAAACCAATGTTCCGTATTCAAAGTAGAGATCATAAGCTTTTTACAATTAAACAGCAAAAAGTCACTCTTAGTCCTTATGATGATAAACGGTATGTGTGTCGTAATGGAATTGATAGTTTAGCTCATGGTCATTATCGCATTATAGATATGTCTTAGGTTTAAAAGTTTGTTTTAAGTGATTGTATGTAAAGACATTGATTTCTTTTAAAATATGTGTATTATAAAATTTGTATATCATAAAATGGTTTACATTCGTTTAGCTCATGGTCATTATTGTATTATAGATAAGTCTTAGGCTTAAAAGCTTGTTTTAAGTGATTATATGAAAAGACATTGATTTCTTTTAAAATATGTGTATTATAAAATTATTATATCATAAAATGGTTTACATTCATTTACAATAGTTGATGTACAATACCAGTTAAAGGTACATATTCATATAAGCAGTCGCTGATGAGTAGACAGTAGGCATTCATTTTATTAGGGAAATTAGTTTGGCCATGAATTTCCAAACGTATGTCAACACCACCTGTTTTAATGAGCTCATTCTGTCGCGAGCAGTCAATAATCCAAATCGGGTATGAATTTAGAAATTCACTACGGGAAACGTTTGGGGCTGCTTCATCCTGCATGTAGTAGTGTTTCCGGAAATTGAGAAAATTTTCATACAACACAGCGACAGCCTTTTTGTTGAAGTTCGCCTGTAGCGGATGGTATGGATAGCATTCTGAGCCGAGGAATAGTTGCATTTGTTGTATAGCACATTGATCGAAGGCACTAGCGTCTTTCGTAATATCATCCGCTCGGGCAGCTTGGAAGCCAATAATAGCAAACCGTGGTTTTTCACTTGAAGAAATCATGCGCACAGGCCAATTAATTGATGATGTTGATGAGGGAATGTTTGGATATTCATACAGTTGCCATGTTCGAAAGCCAATAGGCAACCGCACGTTTTCCCTTAGTACACTCAGCAATTCAAGACGTTGGCTATCACTCACACTTACGAAAGGTATTTCCCACAGCACAGTAGTTAGTTTCAATGTTAAGTCTTTAGTGTTTGAAAGATCCCGCATGGCATTCAGATTGCTGCGTGATCGCACTAACACAAGTTCTTGTTTAACGTTGAGTAGAACTCGTCGAAAATCCTCGCAAAATCCAAACAGCATTTTCAATGGCACGCAAAAATTAAAGTTCCTCTCTGTTTTATTGGCATCGGTATAAAATGAGCTGTTTGTAAGACGTTGTGCATCTTGAGCGGTGAATGATACTAACCCTTTAAGCTGAGTAGCAATACCAGGGTTTCGCACATGATCAACAGTTATCCCATTGAGTTCATAGCGTATTTCAGAGAATAAGTGTGCCATAGCATTAGCGCTAAGCCCGTCTTCATCTTCATAAGCAATTGTTGTCACACCTTTTTCTAGCACCCCTTCAATATACAGTCGGCTTTCACATGGTAGAGTAAGTATATCTTGTTGATGGATTGGTATGCGAATTTCATCATTATTATTTAGACTACTTGATGAATAGGGTGCAATCTTATGGTATTCATAACGCGTTAAACTCTCATCCACGAGAATGGACTCCTTCACGTTTAGTATTGATGTCATCGTGGATTTTAAAACCTATTGATTGTAAATATTGCTTGTTCTCGTTAGTGAGCCGAATATAACGTGCTTGCGTGGAAGTCCGATGTGGAATGATGTATGGTGCATACCGCTGTGCAATATATACTCTCATTGTCGTTTACGTAAATGAAGACGTAAAGTAATAGTTTCTCCTCGGAAATTAACCGTCTCGTTGTCTTGATCGACAATGTCTAACGTTAGACTTGTAAGTACATTCGTATTTATAGCATGGTAGATGATTGTATTTGGTGCTTCAACAATCCGATAGCCAGGTGGTACATTAGGATAAAATTCATGAACGGCATGTGATGGTCTACCATTCAAATATGATCCACTTGTAATATTACAATTAATTCGAATTGCATTGACTTTGGATATTTTAATGCTATGTGGTGATTCATATCTTTCCCCAGGGAAAAATGTCATCACATCATAACCAAAGCCTAGCAGGTATCCTAGTTCTTCATTTACTTCAATTTCAAAGTCTTCATGTATTATCATAACTTCCGAATGTAGGGTGTTCCGATTTGCGCGTATCCGTATGATTTCAGAACCCCACACTTGATTAATATACTTGACTACATCTAACAATTCGTAGGATCCAGTTGGTATTTCAATTATTCTAGTCTTCGGAGGAATTGAATTGTTTACAATTTTAACGACACCATTTGAGAGATTAGGAATTGAATTGTATGTTTCGAGGTCAAGCAAGCCGATTTCCCATGCACCCTCAAGTACAATCGGTGGGAAGTAGTTGCTACTTAGCAATGAGTCGTTACCGCTCAATGTCAATGCTAGCGACATAATGCAATAAATCAAACATATTCATAACTTATATAACTTTTAATAGTATGGAAAATGGATCTTTCATGTAGAGAAATTTTAAACATAACTGCCCACAATTTGATGTTGAATAGGTTTGATACGATTGATGGTTGTAGTATATTGTACAGTTGTGGAAATATTGTTTCAATTCCAATGGTGGTTGTAAGTCCCCGAAGCTATCGAAGTATATAACTCGGTTTCTAATCTTGCGGTAAGCAACCCAATGTGTACCAGGTCCTATAGCATCATCTAAATTAATTATTCCAGCTTCATTATGTTTCCATGGTATGCGAGGCAATGCATTTCGCATGAACACACCACGAAAATGAGGAACGTTAGCGGTGAATTTTGTAAGTTCCACATTAGTCATTGGACGGTTCCGAGGCATGCAACTTAGTTTTTTGAATAAGGATGCAAGTAGAGTCCACTCCCTTTCTTATGTGGCGCTAAATACAAGCCTTTCCCAATAGCTATAGATTCCATAGTTTGATTATGACGTTTCATTTCTTCATACTTTTTCTGTGCACTATGGACTTTATTAACAGCTGATGTAATTCCTGCAGCACCGCCAGAGAGAGCGCCTAGTGCAGAAAGCCCCGCAAATATCGGGATAAGTGGTAATATACCACCTGTCTTGGCAATAGGTATGATTCGGGGAAGTTTCACCTTATTTCCCTTTGATTTCTTCACAGATTTATAAGCAATCTTGATTGTATCCGCCACAGTGGGTGGTTTTGCAAGCTTTATCGCTTTCTTCGCTGAAGTCAATAGTGATCTGAAGGATACTTTCCGCTTCAGCCCAAATCCCAGCTTTCGTTTAACTTTCATTGCAGCTGTCACACCTAAAGCGACAATTTTTTCCCCTATAGATGAATCTTTTGCCTTAACACGTTGCCACGCTTGATCTGCTAATTTTATATCCGCTACGTGTCGATTAGTTATATCTGATGACTGCGAATAAGCTATATCGTGTTCACGGCAAGCTTGATCAAGTTTGTTTCTCCCTCGATCTCCTCGAATTAATCGTTTTTCTAACTTGGTGCCTGGTCCGCAGAATTGATAGCCGGGGATATGTGCTTCAAATGGTAACTTATTAATTATGCTGTTCACCATAGACATTCTCAAATGTGAATGAGTAAAATACATATATACAGTGGTATTTATAACTTTTTTATCAGTCATATAATGAAGCTCGTACCACAGAGACACAAGTTCAGTGTGATTCTAAGTCAAGAAGATGAAGATGTACGGAATAATAGAAAGCATGGACCTTTACTCCCCGGATCGATTCGTGGTGCAATCTGCGGCCCATCAGGTTGTGGTAAAACAAGCCTACTATGCAGTATGGTATATCATCCGTTTGGGCTACGATTTGAAAATGTATACTTATTCTGCAAAACATTGTTTCAACATAAATACCAGCAGCTTGAGACAAATGTAAATTCTATTCGTGGGATGACTTTTACGGGGTCAAGCGATTCGGTTACACCACTCTCTGACATCAAACCTAACTCTGTGCTAATATTCGACGATGTTTCATGTGAATCACAAACGGAAATTCGAAATGTCTACTGTATGGGTCGTCATAAAGGGATTGATTGCTTCTATCTCACTCAGACCTATACCTCTATTCCAAAACATTTGTTGCGAGACAATTTGAATTTTATCGTGCTATTCAAACAGGATTTACTTAATATAAAGAATGTGTATAGAGACCATGTTGCGGGGGATATGGATTTAGCGACATTCATGAAACTCTGCGCCGAAGCATGGAAAGAGTCACATGCATTCCTAGTTATTGCAAAAGATTTTGGATTAAACGATGGACGATATCGGCAGGGATTCGATCACTACTTCAAAGATATAAATAACTCTGCTTAACACTCAACTCATCATTATTCATTCAACTGTGACTCGGTGAGGTAGATATGGATACTAAAGTTATCAAGAATATTGTCAACATACGCAAAGCTCTGCAGCAAAAGTACCTTAATCTTAAACGTGATCTACACAATGAGGCTGCTCAGCAAGAGCGAAAGTTAAAACCGGTCTCGAAACCACTACAAGAATTAATTGAGTTGAACAAACAGACAGCACCAGAAAAAACAATAAATAAACCCGGAGTTAGCAAATATTTAGACTTATTTATACCTGATCATTATAATAGGAAAACCATTGATACATACTATGGACTAACACGAAGTAATGAAGGTATATTTAGGCTGGGTTCATACCCTGTACATTTCAATGATGAAGATGATTCAATCACAATCGAAGATAAAACATGGCAAGGTACATTGGGCTTATATGAATTATTAACCTTGAACAAGCCTGAAAACTATACTCCGGAAGATTTACAAGCTTATAAAGATATGCTGGAAAGAACTGGAGCTCATTTAACCACTAGTGGTCGTCTGAGGGGCAGTCAACGTTATAAATATCAAAAGATTATTAAACAGCTATTTGGGATAAAATCTGGTGGTGAATACCGGTATTGGAACGATCCAAATGAACTGGTAGAACGATTACGCTTACTTAATGCATCACATGCTGCAGGACATACAAGTCATCAAAACGAAATCATTGATATTATAAGCGAATTGCGAGAAGCAAATATTATTCAATGAAGCAAGCTTTGGTTGATGAAATTCATCGGCCTGCTCGACGGAATTATCCTCGACGTCATGTGACTCTTAAAGGAATGCATGATTTATGGCAAGCAGATCTAGTGGAAATGATTCCATATTCAAGGATTAATAAAGGATATAAATATATTCTAACAGTGATAAATGCATTCACAAAATTCGGTTATGCAGAAGCAGTAAAAACTAAATCTATGAAAAATGTTACTGAAGCTTTCATAAAAATTCTCAATAGAGCTCCACAAGCTCCTGCTCACCTCCAGTCAGATATGGGACTAGAATTTTTCAACATGCGAATGAAAAGTCTTCTAAAACAATATAGCATTAATCATTATGCTACGTATTCTACACTGAAAGCTTCAATTATTGAACGCTGGAATCGCACTCTGAAAAATCGAATGTGGAAGGAATTCAGCTTGCAGGGAAATTATAAGTGGTTGCATTTACTACCTCGTCTAGTGCAACAATATAACACTACCAAGCATAGGACAATTAACATGTGTCCTGCTGATGTGCGAGAAGAACATGAAGCAAAATTATTATCCATGTATAATGCTGTTGATGTGAAAGGTACTATCAAACAGAAATTTCAAGAGGGTGATCCTGTCAGAATCAGCAAGCAAAAAGCCTTATTTGAGAAGGGTTACCAACCGAACTGGTCTACAGAAGTATTTCGCGTGCGTCTAGTACAACCTACTCGACCTACCACCTATCTCCTTGAGGCTATGGATGGCGAACCCATCTTGGGCTCATGGTATATGGAAGAGTTGCAGAAAACCAAGCATCCAGATGTATATTTGGTGGAGAAAGTTTTGAAAAAGTCAAAGGATAAATTATATGTGAAATGGCTTGGTTTCCCGAAACCTACATGGATTAATAAAACTGATATTTTATAAATATAACTTTATTTTAATCAACCTCATCATGATCAATGAAACAATAGACATCTTGAAACCATTTCTGTAGTTTCTTCAAATTTATCAACGCGCAGTTTCCCGTGTGAATGCATTGTTTAGCTTCTACAGGTGGTAACTTCTGAAAACTTGCCAGAACCACAGAGTCCAAGTCATATACAACACGTTCTAGTATTCCTGCAAGCCATACTTGCTTCTCTCCTCCTTTAGTAGCAATTCTAGTATACTGATTAGCAAACTCAAGTAAAATGTTCTTTAGCCAAATGTAGTTCACGTTCCCCTCTTCCCAACGAAGTTTATGGAGATTATTTGTGCTCCATGTGTTGCTGCTTTTTACTTGAGCTGTAAGATTGGCGAATGGAAAGGGTGGACGGAAAAACCAATGCTCATACTGGTCATCGTATGCAGGGCCCATAGCCAATTCTTTGATGATGAAATTGTTTCCATTATCTTTGAAACCTTGAAACTCAACTATTCCCAGCGGTTTCATCATGTTCAACAGTCTGGTTCATACTGACTTGAGGTCGCTCCAACCAGTGCTTAAGTATCACAGAGCACAATTCATTTTCATAGATGGTTATAATTTCTAAATATATACGATTTGATTGATTTCGATACTTCTTCGACACTAGTTTACAACGAACATCCTCGATAGTTGCTACTATTGGAGTTGGTGATTGCACAAACTGTAAAAAAGCTTCCATTGAAACGTCATCTGTTTCCAAGTCCATGTATACGTCTTTCAAGATATTTTTTAAGTGGAAGTTAGCCTGCATCTTCTTCTCCTCCAACTCACAGCATACAATATGAAGAATAGCTTTCAATGCTTGTATGTTCTCAATATTTACTCTAGATAGCTTAATGTGTGATGATGGAGACTTCATTTCCAATTCATTATCATTCGTTAACATCATCGTCAGGTTTGATTTGATGAAATTAGGTGTCCATAGTATATTTCCGTTGTAGCACACTGTTTTCTTACGGAGATATAATCGAAATAATGGTAATGTTGCACACCAGAACTCCCATTCAATCATATTGAATACAATTTCCTGATCTTTATCAACAACTACGACGTATACTTCGAATTCTGATGTTTTGAATTGTAATCCAACAATAACACTTTGTCCATCACGAAGCGGATAATATGTGGTAAAGACACCCTTCATTTTCTAACGACCGATTGCAACTGATGCAAAAACAAAAATCACTTTAGCTTACAATGGACTGTCGGCGAGGGGAAGGTGTTTGTACGGTGCGGAGGGGGGGGGGGGGTAAGCACCATTTGTAAAATCACTTAGCTTACAATGGACCACCTGGTGTGATGGGTGTACTGAGTTATATGCACCTGGTGATTCACAACAGGTTTGAACCTGCACTCTGTTTACCAAATCAATACTTCCCTTCAACCTAAGTGTTGGATGCACCTGGTGATTCACAACAGGTTTGAACCTGCACCCTGTTATTTGTTTACCAAATCAATACTTCCCTTCAACCTAAGTGTTGGATAGATTTACGAAAACAAAAATCACTTTAGCTTACAATGGACTGTCAGCGAGGGGTAGATTTATTAATGGCTTGTTTGTTTGAACCATTAGACGGCTGTACAGAGTTATATGCACCTGGTGATTCACAACAGGTTTGAACCTGCACTCTGTTTACCAAATCAATACTTCCCTTCAATATAAGTGTTGGATAGATTTACGAAAACAAAAATCACATTAGCTTACAATGGACTGTCCGCGAGGGGTAGATTTATTAATGTGTTGTTTGTCTGAACCATTAGACGGCTGTACAGAGTTATATGCACCTGGTGATTCACAACAGGTTTGAACCTGCACACGGTTAACTATTTACCAAATCAATACTTCCCATAAACCTATGCTTCGGATAGATTTATTAAAATTAGCTAATGTACTCGTTTAATTATTTGATTTACATCATTTCATAGTCTATGATTATGATAACCCTTCACCGTTCAAGTACTCGATTATGACTGAAGCAATAGCTTGTTTCTTTCAAACATTAGTTTTTAATACTCATCATCATCTAACTGTAAGCTTAAAACTAGTTATGAAATTAATAAAACAAGAACAAAATATATATAGAAATTATTCATATATTTACATTATTTCTGTAGTTTACAATAATAATACATCATGAAATATTCATTCTATGATCTGTAGGTTGACACTATTTTTTCCCCGATGGCTTGAAACGATAAGATACATCTCAGCTCCTGGAGTAACTTCACTTTGTTGAAAGGCTGGCAGATATTGTTGAGGCACAAAACATTCCACGACTTCTTTTTCCAATCCTCGCAATATGACTTTTACAGCTGGTCCATATTCTGTTTTTTCGATTTGCACTATTTTCAATATTAGGTATTTAACTCCAATCACTAGTTTTCGCATTGATATGGTAGGCCCGGCTACTTGGTTGATGGCATTAACTTTATTGAATAGAGATGTCATGTTGTAAGATTATACAATTTTACTTATAAAGTGGTATTACTTGAGTCTTGAATGAAGGTTTGGCTTCAACTAAGCTCCTCAACCCAAGGCGATGCCTTTTGTAACGACACATTTGGAACATTCTAGATGTACGCTGTACTACGGGGAGGGGGGGGGGGTGCGTCATAGACCACCCACCTGGTACAGAGATAGATAGACAACGGGATAAGCACGGCGGGGTACAAAGACCACCCACGAAGAAGAAAGAAGAAGAAGAAAGAAATGTTTTAATTCAATTAACACCATAAAAAAAAAAAAAAATTAATTAAAAAATTATTAATAATATTAATTAATATAAATTATAATATAATTAATAATAATATAATAATAATTATAATTATAATATAAATTAATAATAATTAATTAAAAAAAAAAAATTAGACCACCCACGAGGGGTAGCATGACGGGGGGTGGAAAAAAAAAAAAAAAAAAAAAAAAAAAAAAAAAAAAACAGACCACCCACGAGGGGTAGCACGACGGGGGGTGGGGTAGCTCGACGGGGGGTGGGGTAAGCGCCAGAAACCCCCTTTCTATACTACTCTAAAACAGTACTATTTCCTTGATAGTTTGATAGTTGGGGGGGGGGGGAGTCATCTCTCTCTTTTGCCCCCCCCCCCCAGACTTTTTCTAAACTGGGCGCCCTGAGGGGAGGGGGTCTTTAGGCTGAAACAATATTTTTTTCCAAAATGAGTAAAACCCCGAAATTTTGCACCTGTGTTTTAAAAAATGTGCAACACCCCAATTTCCGTTTTTTTTTTATACATTTCCCCCCTTTTTGCAGTTATGTGAATCGTCATCGGTAAAACCTAAACCTTACTGATATCAAAATTCAAAAATCCCACTATTTTACCAAAAACTTCCTCGCGAGAGACCCACGAAGTGTATAGTTAGGTGAATCTTTTGCGTGGTAAAATCTAAACCTTACTGCTATAAATAATCAAAATGCATTCAGCCCACTATTTCGCACTTGTTTTGCCAAAAATTTTCTCTCCCCCGGGCCCCCCTATTTGTAGGATATATACACCATGTGCAGACAGTTCCCAGGTTTTGATTGTGGGGGGGGGGGGGGTCCAACAAATTTTTTACGTAATTTATTAATGAAAGTCCATTCTATCCAGTGTTCAAACTCAAATAAATTTATTCTAATTCTTCAAACAATACAGGTTTACATTTAAAAAAAAAAAAAAATCGGGAGGGGGGCCTATGTGTCCCCCTTCCCACCCCCTCCTCTCAAAATTTCTGGGTAGGCTATGGTTTTGTAACCCATTATGCGTATCAATCAAGTCTAGTACCTCCCCTGTTCCCTCCCTCCCCCCTTGTAATTAAGTACTTGGATGGTTAATGGTTCAGCTCCATACCTTCTGTTCTACTGTAGGAACTGTTGCAACTACATACAGTATGTCTGAACCTATGAGAAATGACAAGTAAGCCTGCCACAGGTAGCACCCCGTGTTGGTTGACTACTTTCGGCGACAACACGAGTTGAAAATTTTAAATTCAAAAATTCCTTCTATAGTTACATGAATGCAGTTGAAACTCTTCTCCTTAGGTCTTAATTACTAAATATAAAAACAAAACCTAAACTAAAAATTAGCGCAAAAGAAAAATTGAAGATGCAAAAATGTTACAAAAAAAAATTAAAGTGACTTTCCGTATCGCTAAATGCCAGATCTAGCAAGAGGCATTGATAAAGGTAAGGTAGCTGGAGCAGTTTGTCACGATACCTGCAGGTTTGTTTGTGATACCGACGAGTGATATCTATTATGATAAATGGAGGAGCCTGAGAAAACGGCCTGCTGGGGTCCGCAGTAATGGCTCTGAAATCAACACGCCATATATACGCTATTAATATGAAGCATGGCGCTAAAACTTGATTGTGACTGCTGATTGGAAATTTTTCCGATCACGGTGAAAGGGACACTGTTTAAAAGCAGGATCGCTTTACAGCCTGTTCACCTATTTAACGGTAAGCGACCTGGTTGCACGCTCTAAACACGTGCCCTCTCCTCACTACTTGGAAGGGTTTACAACCCTACGGTCTTTTTATCTGGTACCTTAAGAAGACGACCGTGCGGTTGTAAACCCCTCCAAGAAGTGAGAGGTCGGTCAATTAATAATGTGGTTGTTTAGATAGTGCAAGAGGATGCAGTTCTCAAATTATTTGGTGGGTTAATACCACAAGCTCAAGGCGTAACGATAGGTTTTCGAAGGGGGTGGTGTGTAATTTGGCGCTCCTCCACCCATTCTCATAAAAGTGAATAAAATGGGGAAAGCCGTTCTCATGGACGTACGCAGCTTTTAAATTAATAACCTTAGTCCGGTTCGGAGGATATGAAGGGGGGCCCGGGGGTCTCCCACGGGGGAGAAATTTTGCGAAAACAGGCCTGAAATAGTTTGATTTTACGCATTTAGATAGCAGTAACTGTGACAGTTTACAGGCAATTAATATAATTGCGAACGAGGGGGGGCCGGGGGCCTCCCGGGTGAATTTTTTTGTAAAATAAGGCTGAAATATTGGGGTTCTACGCATTTTGAGAGGAATAAGGTATATAGATTACAAGGAATTAATATAATTGCGAGCGAGGGGGGCCCGGGGGGCTCCCCCGGGTTAAAATGTTTGAAAAATAGGGCTGAAATAGTGGGGTGTGTGGCATTTTGCATCAGTAACACTTTAGATTTTAGAGGCAAAGAATATAACTGCCTTCCAAAGGGGGGAGGGGGCAATTGCCCACAAACTCCTCTAAAATTCATAAATCTAAGCAAAACAAAAGAAAAACACATAATTTCCCACCAATTTCAAAACTTATTTTTTTTTTTTAATAAAAAAAAATCTCGTTGGGGGGGCGGAATTTTAGGCATTTCTGGGGGGGCCGGGGACTTGTGCCCCATGTGCCCATGGGTTAATCCGTCACTGCTTCAGACTCCCGAAAAGGAAGTCATGTATGTAGAGTATCGAATGTACTTAGTCATGATGGCTGTACTGGGGAACTGTAATGCAGTGGTTTCCCGTTGCCTTCTGCATCCTTATGCCCTAGGGGCCAGTTTCCGACGCCCAGGACAAGAGAGTGCCCTAGTAGTGGTTGCTTATTTAGTGGCGGCAACCATACGCCCCGTCACATGGTTCATTCCTCGGGCTACTGTGGCTTTTTCTAGACAAGTCTGCACCACCAGACCCATCCTCCGACTATGCCACAGCTTTGTCGAGGACTGCTTATTCGTTATTATAGACGCAGTGGCTTTTTTGCTATCCAACGCCTGCGACCCCACTAGTAGCTTGCTGCTCATGCCTATCTATTCTCTTAATTTCTGTAACTATATAGTTTTTCATTTTCATAATAGGCAGAAATAAATAAGTACAATTCATTCTATTCTTCTATTCCCCTTCTCCCTAATAAACTAGCAGAAAACACTTAATGTGGAATATCAAATAGGGTCTGCGGTGCATATGCAAGAAATGCATTGTAATTATTACAATAAAATTAAGAAATCAATCTGATACCATAGTACATGGTCCAGTGGGTAGTTAGATAAAGTTATGTAAATATTGAGTACCTTTTGCTTTGTACCGTATCACGGCTTCCGCGAGCCTCTTTAATGCTAATCGAGCTACAGCGTACCGCCAAACCCTATTGTATTATTATGTCTACTTGCGAGATAATCTTTGCAAATATTACCCGATGGTGGTCTCCTCTGTGCTATCTTAAAGGAATTCTATCCATATTTAATCAAGTCGCGGGTATTATACTCAATAATTTCAATTGTGTGTCACGGTTCGTTTATTTACATATTGATGATCACGGGGAGTTGTTTCAATAAGTTCGCAAGACTTTAAGGCAGATATTTTTTACAAAGGGTGACCGAATCATTTGAACCAAATTATTTATTTTCTCGTCTCTGTCCCAGTCACAAATATTAAATTAAATTATTAACCATTATACTGTACAAGTACTACAACTATGCGTATTGTTGTAGATAGTGCTGCTGCTGAGAAGCTAAGTTAAGACGCTTATGCCCTTTTCAAACGTGAAAAATCAAATTTTATGGGAAAAATTGATGGTAAAAATTCCCTTAAAAGATATTTCAGATGTATACACTATTGGGCGGTAGCGTAGCTGGGCATGGGCCAAAAGGGCCAGCCCTCCGCCCCTTAAAATTTTTAGAAAATTTAACAATTATAATTTTAAATTTAAATGTTCCACGAAAACTGGAGGTATTTATTTCTTACTCCATGTCTACCAAATATTCGGTTTCTTCTTCTTCTTCTTCTTCGGCTGGCACACTCTTATGCGCCGAAGAAACTCATTTATATAAATAATTGGTTGGATATCAGGGATAGAACGGTATAGAACTCACCCCTTCCAAGTCAAATCTTGCCTACTAGTTATTTAACTTGATTCGTTAAAAATAATGTCCGACTCTCTCAAACGACCCTTCAAATATGATTATGGATTTGTTTGTGAAACTATGCAATGTAAAATTGTTTTTTGATAATTTAAAGTTAATTGTTTATTAATTCAGAAACTCCGAATATTAATACTTCACAAACCCATCAAAATTATGTTACTTGTTTCTCTTGATGTATATAGGTTTGTGCATTGCAATAATTCGTAGATTCATTTTTACAAGCTCAAGACTTTACAAACAATAATATATCAAAAATTTGCATTTACATTTGCAACGTCTGTAACACACCTCATACTCTTAATTGCCAATTACCTGATACACGTTGCATTAACTTCTTCCTCATTTTTAATTAATTCATTTCCCTTCCTAACAACTTGAAGACAAAGGGGCATTCTACATTAAAAATCACGCATTCGTTTTTGACCTCGGTAACAATGTGTATGTATACAATATCATGAGTAATTCAAACCAGAGTAGCATGTATTATTTGTATTGCAGTTGCACTTTATGGGCCGTGGTGTATAGAGGAAGCAAAGTGGATAATAATGGCAATAAATGCTCACTTATATACCGTCTACTGCAATTTCCAACTTCTTTAGAAAAAGACATTGAACTAGGGCAACTTGTTGTAGTCATCTGACTCTATCAATCTCTTGGACTTCTTCTGCTTCTTTCCTATCTGTCTTCTTTTAATAAACCTGTTTTGTACATATAGAAAACATGCGTGTAGTTCCCCCGGTATACTTCGATAAAATTATCGTAACTCTCTTCGTTGTCCCCAAGAAACTTTGTAAGATTCTGAACGCATTTCAGGGAGATTCATCCATGGGCGCTGGTTCCATAAGGCTTGGTATGGCCCGGGCCATACCAATTTTCAGATTGGTATGGCTGAGCCATACCAATAATTTTAGGAATAACCACCTCATATTTTAGTGTAAGTTATTTTGATAAATTTTGTATTTTTATTTATTATTAATTTTTATTGAAATGATAGGTACAGAGTGAAGCCATATGTTTATTGGGGGAGGGGGGGGGGGAGCAAATTGACTCCTTCCTCCCGAAAATAAGATTTCCTCGGGCAATGTTGGGCCATACCAATAATTTTCACAACTCGGCGCCCATGGATTCATCTACCTATTGAGACGGCTACTGCAACATACGGCTCGGAAACTGGAATCTACACTGTCAATGACGAAAACAAACTACGACTATTGAAAAAGGACGATAATAAGCAGAATCTATGGACCCCTATGCGAAGACAGAGAGTGGTGTATAAGGAACAACGCCGAAATAGACGCAATACTCAACGGAGATGACGTAGGCCTGTTCATAAAAGCGCAAGGCATAAAATGGCTGGGACACGTCGTAAGAATGTCAGACGACCGCATGTCGAAAAAGATGTACAAAGCAAGCAAGACAGGAAGACGACTGGTCGGACGTCCTCGAAAACGCTGGAAGTATGAGTAGAAACTGACCTTCGCGAGTTGGGAGTCCGTAGATGGTGGAGCGTAGTACAAACCCGAAATGATTGGAGGAGTTTTGTCGAGCAGGCCAGGCGCGGATCTAGAATGAGACCAAGGAGGGGGCTAAGATTAAATTTCGATTTTTTTTTTTTTTTAAATAGGGCTGAAATATTGAGGTTTTACGCATTTTCAGAGCAATTAGGGTTATATATTATAGGTAATTAAAAGAATCGAGCACGAGGGGGGCCCGGGGGTCTCCCCCGGGAGAAAATTTGTGAAAAATAGGACTGAAATAGTGGGGTTTTACGCATTTTGAAGACCCCCCCCCCCCCCCCCCGTAGATCCGCGCTTGGAGCAGGCCAAAGCTCATCACGGGCTGTATAGTAAGAAGAAAGAAAGAAAGAAGAAAAAAAATTATTCAATGAAACATCATACAAATCAAAATAAAACTCTAAAAATGAAGATTGAGACGGCGACTAATACTCGACCATCTGAAAATTTCTTCATAACTTGACAAAACAAGACCACCTCAGCCTAAGACCACCCCCTTTCAAACTGTTATATGACTGAGGGTACTAGAAGCAAAAGGTCACAGTTCCACTTAACTAAATTTTTCAGGAGAGAGACCAAAAACTGTAGGTTAGCTGATAACGTACTTAGGAATCTGATTCTTTCACGCTACATTGTAACACTTAGGAAGTCCCATTTTGCTGCTAACAACACTGTCACTTTGTAGCCCTTTACTAGACGATTCCGCATATCGCAAAAAATTGGAACTGGAACCTTTTGCTTCTAGTACCCTCATATTGATGTAGAAATGTACATGTATATATATGTACATATGTTCTGTATATATGTATATATATATATACATACATATTCGAGTCCCGTTTCCGTCCATTTTACCAAGGCTTTCTTTCTCTATCTACTACTACTTGTATTTTTTACTTTATTTATTTATTTATTTATTTAATAAAGGGCCGGAATCTTGGTGGAATTTGACTTTTTCAGGTTACACTTTTCATAACTCAGGTAGCTGAATAAAGTCCTATTTTGTTTCCCTATGGTCCCGCCGGTTCAGGTATCTAGCAAAGCCACCCAATTGCCTCACACAATCGCTAACTTCCACCAGATCGATAAGTGTTTTGCTTTCTGACAGGTTTAGGCAATCTCTAACAAGCAAACTCATTCAGGCATAGCGGAAAACGGGTACACTGCGTTCAAATGGCTCGGGCTTCAGTAGACAAACAAAACTTTTTTATCAAAACTTGTTGTAACAACTTATAAGTAGAATTAATTAAACCTAAATAATCGTTTAAAAAAAGGGGTTTGTACTAACATCAGTGAGTTTCGTACAAAGTTAATTTTTCAACGATTATTTGGGTTTTACTAATTCTAGCTATCTTTTATATAACAAGTTCCACCATGGCTGTATGTGAACCCACAGTGCCAAAAAAACAGAAACAAAAACAAGTTTTAATAAAACACTAAGTTTTTGTTTGTTTATTTAAAGTGAAATACCACGAAGTCACTAGTAATTCAATTCTTTCTATCAGTCTATGTCTATATTTCCAACAAGAACCACTGTGTTCCTGCCCGTACGAGTGCCCAGAGGTGCAAGAATTAATTATGAAGGTACGTTCAATTCAATAATTTTATTGGTTTTCACTTGGTAACGAGTGTTCCGTAATGGTTTTTAGCACAATTATCCTTCTGGTGCATACCCTAATTTAAATGCGCATGACTAGAAACCTGCCGGTATATTACAAAAATGAACACAACCCGTATAAACCCCCCCCCCCCCTCCCCCCGGCCCACGAGCTTGCGACAACTTCTTTTACTAGAGCAATATATCTTGCGCCCCTCATAAAAATTCCATTTACGACAAAGAAAATTAGTTTAAAAAATAAATTAAATTATGTTTAAACAACCAACCTACAGCTACGTCTAAATGTTTGCCAAATTATTCAGTTATTGTAGCTGGCGGGCCAAATGACAGGAGGCTCGGCCCCGCTTAACAAGACGTAGCCATCTCGAATTGTCGTTACGACAAATACTAAATTTAGTTTTTAATTAACGCAGATAGTAATCTAGGTAGTTTGCTCATGGGTTGTAAATGGATGTCCTGTCTCAGGGACGAATGCGGAATACTCTCTTAGGAGTTTTTCAGCTATTTTAGTGTACGTTGTCCACTATACGACACAAGAGTGAGTTGGCATTCTTTTTGCAAGTACTTAAGTCTTACCCCGCCGGCCGCCATACCAAGTTGAATCCAGCGGACCAGTGCAGGTTCAAAGCTGCAGATAACTTGGTCGTGTGTACAGTGCCGGTAGGGAAACATGCTGGTAGGACTTGTCCTGGTCACCTCCAAACTAATCGTGTGACTTGACTGTGTTTCCCAAGTGGTTCGGAATCCACTATAATCAGGAGTTCCACTGTCCTATGGGCCCACACCGTGGCCTGGGATTGTGTCCAACCATACTACTACTACTAAGTGTTACCCCGTTGAAAAGAATAATAATATTGAAGATACTTTCTTGCTATGATATAAAATTGTGACAATTTGTGAAAGTGTAGCCGTAAATTTTGGTTTGATAAATAAAGGTTTGGAGCATTGAACTGTACGGATGTGAAACATGGTGTACATGGCCGTGCCCAGGAGGTGGTCCATGGGGTCTGGACCCCCCCCCCCCCCGAAATAAATTTTGGTATGTAAACCTGCCCTGAATGGTTTGAAGAATTTATTCATCAATAAATGACGTTAAAATTCCCCCCCCCCCCCCCGAAATCAAAACCTGGGCACGGTCTTGATGGTGTATAAGTGAGAAACAACTAGAAAAAAAACTTGAAGCATTTGAGATGTGGTGCTTTTTTTTTTATAAATTGGGGTACAGGTGTTACCTGTGTGCACTTAAGCCTATTGGCCTATTGTGCCCCCTACAACAAAGTATCTACATCACTTCTACATCACTCTTTCGAGGCCTATCTCCCTCCAGAGAGCCAGGATCTTGAGGGGATTCAGAAGTGGTAGGTCTTTTACATGTAACTGCAAGCTTTCCGAGCATGCTGCTCTTCTTCGTGCGATTGCATCGCATCGCATCGCAGGTCCTCCGCACCTTCATTGCAGAATCTGCAAGACTATAGTTGTCTCCCTAAGAGACTCCAGATATTTAACCCCAGGACCAAAGACGCCAAGGCCTGTTCTTGGTTTGGTACTTCCTAGCCTAGAGCCATCAGTAAACCACTTGATTGTGTGACTATTGAGAATTCCTGCTGATTCGCAGCATTCTTTCGTTGTCCCTAATATAGTTTCGAATTCCCTCCTAAAACAGTATTTTGGATGGATTCTATCGCTTGGCATATCCAGGCAGTGGTTCAGACGTAGTCAGAGAGGCTGAGTCTCTCTTAATTGCCCTTCCACTCCTAGTAATGCCATTTCTGCTGAAGTTTCCACTACAACATGGAGGGGTGGGAAGTCCAGTACTATCTCCATTGCTGCAGTGGGACAGGATTACATAGCCCCTGTAAAGCATCATGTTAGAGAATACGGGCTTCTGAATGTAGCCATAATTTGGATTATTCAGAGAAAAATTCTCATGTGGTTTGATTTTGCCATGTCCATGAAGCCATGACCAATGGTATGGTTACAGCAGGAAAAGACAGGCAGAGATGTGGTGCTATCGTCGCATGCTATGAATACCTTGGCAAGCCCATGTTACAAATGAGGAGGATCTAACCAGAATAAGCGAAAGCAAAACTCTGGTTGAACCAATAAGTACAAGAAGAGGTCACTGGATTGGACATTTGCTTCTACACGAAAACTTCGTAAGCGGCATCATAGAGGGAACCATAGCAGGCGTCTACCGACATGGGCGCTCGAGAAAAGACAGCAAGTGATGGAGGAATTAGGGGCCAATACATACGAGGAGCTGAAGAGGGCGTACCAGGATCGAGGGGAGTGGAGCCATTGATGCCAACCAGCCATTGATGCCAACCAGCCAGCCGACTGTAACTTGAAGAAGAAGATTTTAAGCACTTTGAGGTATAGTGTTTCAGAAAAGCAAGTTTCACTTTCGAAATTGCGAAATAATCAGTACGGACTTCGCACCCCTTTCCTGACGACGGCCCTGCTCATTAGCCCGGACTCTCCTGCTCCATTATGGCCTTATCTCCTTCATTGTCTTCAGTTTCTATTGCACTTGAAGGCTGCCACTGAGTAGTGTGGAAATGTTGCTGGTCCCATGATCTATCAAGTTCCCTTTCCAGGTGCCATAAAGCGCAGTCAAGTGTTGGTTGCTGTCTACTGACTGGAACGGCCGGTTACCCTAGGTCATGTTTTTATTTACCTAATACCCTACAATTGCACTCGCTTTATGAACCATTATGAGCCAATACAGCCTTCTATCTACTACCAGTATAGTATACTGAACAATAGGCCTACATAGTGTTGAAAGAAACGCCAACCCAGCATTGAGGATCTAGGCGTGTCGTGTTTTGTACGTTGTAGGTATTTGCGTTGTAGTTTTATGTTTTTTGGGCGCCTATTGTATTCAGAATGAATATTTTCTACTATATTCTATTCTATTCTGAGGACTGGTAGATCGCGTTCTTCTGTCTTCACCACGGATCTATTAGGAATGTTGGGCTCAGCAACATGCCCGGTAGCCGCTTTTTTCCGCGTTTTGTTACAGTGTTTCCATTCATGTTGATTCTAAAACCTCGACTATCTGTTACGTGATTTACAAGACAAAATATCATAGCGAAAGATTTTTAAAAGATTAAAAATTTAAGAAATTGGTCGGGTTGAGCAGCAATTTCACAGTTTTATCCTACTTTGTTATTTGTGACCACTGGGCGTCAAATTGTACAGTGGTTGTGAAGCTTTCTGATGAAAAATCTGCAATTTGTTTCGTCTAAAGCTAAACTTACTAACCATTGGTTTTGAATGGAATATTATTGGAAGGTTTCGGATGCTATAAAAATTGTCCATAGTACATGTACATTATATTAAAGTTAAAAAAAATTATTTTTTATCGTTTCTATAAATTGTCAAAACCCTCGTTTGCAAAATCCCATCGAGTTCCGAAATGTTTTTAGCAACTTTTTAAAATTAAAAACATAAAAATTCCACTGGAATTTTCGCCCTTATAAAAAAGCTTTTACTTTTCAACTGCCACTCACAATTTGGCCATAAAAAATTTAAAACTATTTCACAAAAATCCGCCGGACACCCTGTAGTGGACACACCATTCGCATCCGACCATGGATTGATTGGTCAAATCATTTCCAAATGAACCCTGCCTCCCTTCAAATGAATATTTTGCCATCGCGGGACCCCTGATTAGGCACATCTCATTGGCATTTAAAAATCCCCTTTGGCCCTTTCCACAAATAAATCCTGGGTACGCCAATGCCATTAAAAAATATATATAGTAAGTTGAGTATAACCAGGACATAAACCAATCTGAATGTTGAAGGTGCGTAAGGTTTGACATGTGATGGATGAACTGAAGGAGTGCGACCAATGTGATTGATGCGCTGTGTTCAGGTAGACTGCGCTCCGTCTAGCCTAATCTCACTGACCTACCTTAACAGTCTACCTTCTTTTGCTGTTGTAGGCCTCACTGGAGGGGCACTAAGATGGCAAAAAAATGTATATTATATTGCTGGTGGATGTACTGTTCATACCATACGAACTCACAAAGAAGGCCAGCAATCAAGGCCGTGTTGTTCCTCCATTATTGCTTTCCAATTTATACGCTTTGTGACGGTCGAAATTTTCGATTCCGAGATTTCAACAGATTTACATGTTTTAAGGTCCCAGGAACCCAAAAAAGTGGTTTTTACGAAATGTCTGTCTGTCTGTCTGTCTGTCTTTCTGTCTGTCTGTCTGTCTGTCTGTCTGTCTGTGCGTCCATTTCCGAGCAAACTACTCGGTCGATTTTGATGAAATTTTGCATGTAGGTTCACAAAAATCATACCTCGGGTTCCATTTTTTTTATTTTAGGCTAACTCGATTTGGGGGGTTTTTATTTTGAAAAACTTCAAAAAAACGTCTAAAAAAATTATTTCCTAAAAACGGCTCCAACGATTTATTCTAAATTCACATATATTGTATTTGTTGTTAATGTTAATAAAATGCGGGGAGTTGCTTGCCCGTTGATAGTTTGCTTCTGGGGTTAAAAAAATAAAAATGACTAAATTTGAATGAAAAATGACTAAAAAATAATTTTTCTGCGACACCTTTCTATCGATGATTTCTACCTTCAGGTATGTTTTAGGTGTCAAATTGAGTAACGAAACCGGACAGGTTGCTTTCCCAAAAAAGTATTTGGTTTTGTTCCAAAAAATGTTTTTTTGAAAAAATGATAGAAAATTCACCCTCAAATGCATTGCGTGCCCTGCCAGTATTGCTGTGTGGTAATGTGTTGGTCTGACCTATCTAGAATTTACCTTACCACCAGTGACGAGAGACGTCAGGTGGACAACCCCCCCCCCCCCCGCCGAGATATCGGAAATTTAACCATAGGGAAATTATTTACCATGATATTACTCATTTTCTCTATCTACTAATTTTGATAAATTGGAAAGCATGTTCGAGTAAACTCGGACTGGTTCTTCTTATATTAGACGCTTTAGGAGCCAAAGCCCCAAGGGCGCCGACAGAAGATTATTTTCTAAGATTTCAAATATTTTTCTGGCACTAACAACGAAAAAATCTTAAAAATTGAAACCGCAACAGGCATTATATTTTTGCCCTTCATAATCCAACAAACAACAATGCTCAACGTCTCAACAAATGGAAACGGCCTACTGTCGTACGGTGTTCTCACAATTCTCAAGATTTCTGCCGTAAGGGACTAAGGGGCGAACAATATCTGCCACCAAAACCGATCAACAACCAAAAAAAGTAACTTGTTCCTGTGGCTGTGGCTTACCTCTATTAGGCGCATATTCCACCTACGTCAATACCACATTTACTATGCACTATTGACGTAGGTGGAATAAGCGCCTTAGAGTTAAGTACCTGTCGTACCATAGTGAAACTACAAGAAATGTGTCTTTATATTGACTATTTCGTTTAGAAAAATCCAATCGCCACACATTTGAAAAAATTTCTAATTTGCTTCTGTCCTTGGCAAATTTTTCTACTTTGTGACATTTTATTTATTTATTTATTTTATTTATTTTTTATATTTGTTTGTTATATTTAAATTATTATTATATATTATTTTATATTTATAGCTCTGTGATCGATATTTCCCGTGAAATCGGGTTTTATTTGCAGAGTGGGGTGTCTCATAATACAGGATATTCTATAAAACTTATGCAATGTAACTAAATTCCAAATTATATACTGTAAAATAAAAAATTCTGCCAAAACGGCAAGCCAAAAACATTTTCTTATAAGTACAAACCAAATATTTAAGAGTGTGGACCTACAGTACATCCCATAGAAAATTTAATACTTATTATTTTTTATTTAATTAATTAAGCAAGCAAGGCCGTAGCCAAGTGGGGGTTCAAGGCCCCCCCCCCCCGAAAGAAATGGCTTGATACTAGATAGAATAGGATTTTGAGAGGAAAAAGAAATACCACTATGTAATATCCAATGACATTTCTGAAACCCCCCCCCCCCTCGAACAAAAAATCCTTGCTACGGCCTTGTAAGCAAGTTATTAAAATATTGGTTCATTAAAGTTGTAGAAGACTACTTTATGCATCATATTGTATTGGTAATTTTTAGTTCAGTAATTATTTCATGGTATCTACATTACGTAGCCCTTAACCATTTTTTAAAAAAGGGCACGGTACCAAAACTTAAAAAAATGCCCTATTATAATTATGATGCATGGAGTAGTCTTCTGTAACTTGAACGAGCCAAAGCTTTAATATCGACGCTTTGTTAATTAAATAAAAAATAAGGAGTGAAAACAACGGAATTTGGGGTTACCTATTTCCAACGGGATGTACACTCGTAAGGCTCGTCCCTTTTTGAATTTTATGAACTTTACGTTCTTTCATATGGATTTTTCAATGGAAGCAATATTGAATCGCAAATGATGATGACGTGAATTATTTTGAATACAGCCGGTCCCAGTCTCTGATATTTGAAAGCTGAGACAGAGAGACCCGCAGATTAAGTTTGTGCTTGATGGATGCTTTGGGGCAATTGGGTGTGGAACTGGCGTTGAACCAAATCAAGTGTCACTACCTCATGCTGACGACTTCATATAAATCTTACAAAGTGCTAAATCTTCGAGTCAACAAGTTTAACTTATGCACTTAATCACCTGCACTATGTGAAGGTGAGAGTGCAATTTATTGTCAACGGGGCCTCATTTTTTAATGCCAAATACTTTAAGCCTAATATAACCCTATCTTAAGTTTAATGTATGCATACTTCAAAATATATTCATAGTTATACCGGTAGAAAATCTGTTTTATAGAATAAATGATAATAAATTGGATTTATAAAATCCCCTGACACGGAACCTAACACTTTATCACCGCTCAAGGCCTTGCCTAGGTTTCGATTTCGGGGGGGGGGGGGAAGAAAAATTCTACGTAATGAATTAACGGTTGAATTCTTCAAACAATACAGGTTTACATAAGAAAATTTATTTCGGGGGGAGGGGGGTCCGGACCCCTTGGACCACCCCCCGGGGCATGGCAATGCCGCCGCTTGTGAATAATGAATCAATCGTTGCATGGAATTAGATGAAGTACTGCTAAGTTAAAATCATTATCATTGTGATTCTGAGAGGTCCATAAGTTGGAAATACCTTCATATTCAAGCTAATGTGTTTTGGTTACAGAAACGGTGCCTGACTTCCTTATGGGCGAAAGGGGCGTCCACAAAGGGCATCGTGAGGAAAAATTTGAAATAAATTGTATGGTAAATTTCGATACGTTTTAGTCTGTAAAATCTAAAGTTTACTGCTGCCAGAATGCGTAAACTACTCCACAGCTTTAGACTTATTTTTTTTTTTTTTTTACAAAAAAATTCTCCCAGGGAAGACGCTGCCCTTTTCACGTGAGGTATTTTAATCTTGGCCTGTAAGTTATTAACTTAACTGTCATCAAATATGTAAACATTATTGACCGCACAAGGTCTAGACAAAATATGAAAAAAAAATTACTACTGTAGCTTACTTCGCATAACAAGATTTATTATCGGTCCCTAATAAACTACAGATTTTCGATTTTTAGAGGTAAGAGTGGCATGAATTGAAAAGCCTGCTAAACTATGTAAATCCGCCACTGAGTAAGTGGCCCCTATTTCCGTATTCCGCCTGAAGTCTCGACACCCCTAAGTACCCTCTCCCCCTCCACATAGCCCGTGTTCCCCAGCTCAATCCTTTCTATGTCAGCTTGTCAAAGAACCAAAGGGTCTATAAACTACCTTTAATAATACACAGCAACCAGTTACGGACAATGCAAATCAAGGCAAATCAAACTGCAAAACAACCCAGGTTGTGATGATGAAAACCGATAAAAATCATCAGAGTCGGTAATTGCGCCGTACAAGAGAAACCGCGGGCAGTAAAATAAAAGAAAAACTGCACATATTTAACAAAGGCCGCGCTCGGAACGTCGTCAGTCAACATAATGATAGGCCATACGGACAAAAAAAAACGTAGCCGACTTAAAAATGCTGATGGCGCGGTTAAATGCAGTTTATTTAGACTATTATATGTAAATGTCCGGTTGCGACTCATTCCAGACATTGAATTTCGTGAGATCGAGTCTTGGAATTACGTATGCAAAGCAAAAAAACGTCACCAAATTAGGGAAATATTTGCTCGAGGGGAGCAGATTGTAATTTATTGTATTTCGTAGACTTGTATCGTTGTTATTTCGATGACAGAGTCATCATTTTCACTCTTCACACCTTTTTTTCTGGATATTGTATTGACGGATGCGGATGGATTGAAATTTTTTAGTGACAATGGCTGCTGCAGATTCTTTGAATGCTTGCTTTATTTACACATTCCATTTACAGTTGGCAATCAAATTATTTTACAATTGTTAAGAGAACACTGATTAGCTCTGGTTCGCCCCTAGATAAGACACTTTTAATTTTTTCTTCTAGTTACTATGAAGTATAAGTTATTAAAAATTTCCGCGGTTCCCTTTGTGCCTAGATAATTAATTTATGCACCATAGCCGAGAATTTTCACATCTAATTGAGGCAATTGAGCCGCTAAATTTTCATAATTTAATGCAATGGTGAAAAATTATAACTGTTTGAAAGAACCGGTGCCAGAAAACCCGTAAACATGCTTTCCTTTTTTTTTTTTTACCTAGTTATATCAAGTTACCTAGTGTTATATCAAGTTAAGTTAACACACCGATAACCAAGCTAACCGGCGTGCTATCCTAAACGCACTTCCAAGTTAGTTAAGTGTGCTATTTAACTTGCGCTGCGATCGATAGCTCAGGTTTGTCCGCCGCCATCTTTGTTTTTGTTGATGGATTTGGAACACGCGTTTAAAATTTTGTAGTACTTAATTTTATTTGTATAATCTATTATCACAAGCAATTACCGTAAATACTTAAAATTATAATAACCAAGATGAACAAAAAATGTAAACAAATGTGGCACTAGAATAGAGTTCTGCCACTTCCATTAAAACCGTGCCGGTGCCGCGAACGTATGACTACTACCACGTTGTTTACCCTGTTAAATATAGCATGATAACTCACTCCCGAGGTACGCTCACGATTGTGTGATAACTTGGATAGCACATTTAAGTCAATAACTCGATAACACCAACACTGTGAAGACCCCTATTGTATAATTTATCTGAAATATATATTGCATTGTATTGTATTGTAAGTTTTTACCACCCTCAACACCCATAGTTAAGTGCAAATTGAATTATTATTGTTTATTTATATTTACACATTATTACAGTATTGTACGCAGTGGCGGCTCGTCCATAAGGGCACTGGGACTACAGCCCTCCCAAAATTTTACAGGCAAACAAAGCAATTTCCTTTTAATAATAATAACAAATAACAATAATAAAATAATAATATACTAATCTAGATTCTGGAGAAAAATGCAACTGCTACAATTCGGCTATACTATGTGCGTGCTCTGGGCAACTGGGGGCAATTTTCAATTTAGCCCCGGGTCGCCATGGCAACCGAGTCAGGCAAAAGTTAAGAAGATCGTTCCCACCATTGAAAAGGTGTACACAACTTTTCTCTTATGGGCCTAGCAATGCAATTCCTGGCATATGCATAAATACATGGGCAGCGGGGCAGCGCCCCAAAAATGACTTTAAATTTTTCGTATTAATAATTGTTGGATATTAGTATTCTTTAAAATCATAATTTTAAGAGTTATTTTTGAGAAGAGTTTCACTATTTTGTCATGAGTGATGATTGTTATAAAATTTTTCAAAGTACAATTTTTGACTAGGGAAGTCAGGTTCTGCCCAACGGCCAACGGCCAGTTGTAATGTAAACAAATATTACAAAAATGTAAACAGCGAGTGATAGACTTGTTTGCCACATCGAATGATCGAAATGCCGAAGAATCTATTTGATAATCAAGTAATGGTTAGTTATATGCTATTACTTTATTACAATTCGTTGCCCCACCATTTTGATACATTACGAGCCGCCACTGATTGTATGGAGTACATGTGTATATAACACTGACTTTTAAATTAAGTTTTGGTTGAAGAGGCAACCTCCACGTTATAACTGAAATTAGAGGATAAAAAAACTGGACTTGGCGGGATTCGAACCCGCGAACTACGCCTAACTGAGGTGTCTTCTTAACCTCTCGACCACAAGCCCGCACAAGAACAGCTAATGAATATCTTTAACTTATATGCTCGCATTTTGATTCGTAATGTTAGACAGGTAAGCACAGCTACGCAACTATCCAACCGAACAAGTCTGTGAGCTTACTTAATGCCATAAAGGCAATGCTTTACACATTATTGCAGTATTACCATGGAGTATATAACACTGACTTTTAAATTAACTTTTGGTTGAAGAGGCAACCTCCACGTTATAACTGAAATTAGAGGATAAGTAAAAACTTGACTTGGCGGGATTCGAACCCACAGTTAGGCGTAGATCGTTGGTTCGAATCCCGCCAAGTCCAGTTTTTATTTATATTTACATTTTTAAAATAAGTTGGTACCGTGAAATCATCCCATGGCTGTAGACCGTTATCAATATGGCTGCTAGTGTAGCCTGCACAAGATAAGTACGCAATTTCGCTGGGAAAATAGCCTGCTCAAGCTAAGTACAGAGTTTTGACCGGGTCCGGGTATCCGTTCTGCTATGCTGCAATTCGATATTTTTTGCGGTGGTACTTATCTCTGATAGTTGGCTTATGGTTAACGGATGCCCGTAAGGGATATTATGGCTCCCGTCGTTCCAGTTAAATGTTAATATATTTCTATGCGTAGAATCCGCAAAATAATCTAAAACAGTACACAAAGCTATTGGAATATTGTTGGTGGGAATGCTCAGTGCGGGAGGTTGTGGTTGTGTCAAAGAGTCTCAACAAATGGAGTTCAAATAAGTTCAATAAATAAGTGGAGTCGTTAGTTATTATTCCAAGGCGGCGACTTTGTCGTTGACTCCATACGGTTGTTCTATTTGTTTGCGTTCGGTGTAAAATGGTTTCTCTCCCTTACATGCGTTGGCGACCTTACAAGTTTCCCAGAAACTACCCTCCCTATTTTGCTTTTTGAACAATTTTATGCCGATTTTAACTGAAGCCTGTCTGGCTCATTTCCAATTCCACGTAAATATCTTGTTCTTTATATGCCTCTTCGGAAGATTGGCGAGCATCACAGCAATTTGGACCCTGGAGACTGCTGCTCTGAAAAGGGAAATCGTGCTGTTGCCAAACCACTGCCTCATCTTTTTCAACCAGGATGTTCTTCTGCCAGGAGCCCTCAGCCCTTCTATCATGTCCTTGGATTATATAACATGCATTTCGTTCCTCATAACAAAGGCCGAAGTATGTTAGTTTCCGTTTCTTAACCGTCAGCAGCAACACGGCTTCTGTACCTATTGGCCTCAGGACCTCGACATTAGAGACACGATCCAAGATGTTCGCAGCATTCGCCTATATATCCACATTTGAAATGCATTAATTCTGCTGTACATAACTTAGCTTGTGTCAACCTCCATCCCCCCATGCCATACAGTAGACTATAGAACGATTGAGACTATATGTAATACTGTGTAAAATTGACTTAAACTATTATATGCTTTCTAACAATCAAGCCCCAAATGAGACTTCATCATAAGTAGCTATCGTCGATCTGTAATCATGGCCAGAAAATGTAGCAAGTGCGGGACTCGAACCAACAACCTTTCGGGTGATAGTCGGTGTCTCTACCCGGGTACTCCTAGTCCATATGTCCTGACAAAAGGTAATGATAATTACAGTAAGGCAGACATTAAAAAATGGATGGACACGGGATTCAAGCTCGAATCTCCACCTTGCCGGGGTGGTATGCTGCACCAAATCCGTCCATCTCCGTCTATACTTATCTTATCTAATTCCTCCCACTATAGAGGGGCTGTCCAGGCCCGGATTTAGGAATAGGCAGAGTAGGCAGCTGCCTAGGGGCCCGCACACGAAAGGGGCCCCCACAAAATTTAAAAAAAACACGATTTTAAAAAATAAAAAAATAAGGATATTTCTTGTGGCAAAAATAATTTTAAATTTTTACTATGGCGGGAAATTTAGTGTCGTGGCATTAATTACACCTGACAGTGACACGTTACCGTTACAAAAATGAAATGTAAGGACAAGTATTATGCTCTTATTTTCATTGTTCCCTCTTTTCGCAATATCCTACTATACTTTACATCTGCAGTGGAACAGTGAGGGAAAGCCAATGGAGTTGCTTCTTTTGGGAGGGGCCCCACAGAGAACAGTGCCTAGGGGTCTCCGAAGCCTAAATCCGGCCCTGGGGCTGTCTATAAGTTTAAATAAGTACTCTACATCTCTAGTTGCTGTTATATGATAGCGAACAATATTGGGGTAATGATAACTTCGTTGTTGACGCAAAACTCATCCCTTGTTGAGACGGTTTAGTTGTGGGATTCTTCGCTAGATGTCAGGAGCCTGCTGTAAAGGGGTGAATATAGAACCCCTGCCGGTTGGCCATTGATCCCCCATCTATCTCCATACGTCTATATGCCTGGAACTTAGCCTATTACAGACAGGCTAGTGCATTAACATTTCTGATGACCTGATCATGACTTATGCGTTGAATAGGCTTGATTGCTTGGATCACGCATACATTAGGTTTCTTGCATAAATTAAGTGGGCTATATAGCCAGTGCTTTTATCTCCAACCATATTTCTTTCCATGCTTATTGTATGGTCATGGTATAGAATGCATGTTTAATTTTTGTCTGTTTTCCCTTATAAATTTGCACGATAAATTGTCGTCTAAATTTCAACCAATTTTGGACCTAATAGCTTTTAAATAGGCTAGTTAAAAAAATATTATTATTAAAAATACTTGGTGTATTTGAATAATTCAATTATTTTTAATTCTTTCACTATGTCTCTTGTTAGTTGTTGGTTTTTATTTCTTGTCGTGAAATTACAACAAAGTCCGCCTAGATATAACCGTACGGTGGACTTTTCCAGCATGCTGAGGCAAGACTTGAAAGCGGTCCCTTCTTCGAACAAGCCAAAAGTACCTACAGAAAATTATAAAATTCCAGCGGCCCTACTATGCCGTTTACAGATTAACATAACACCCGAAAGAGGATTAAAGTATTCTCAATAAATTGATTCACTTACTGTAAGAAAACCGACTGCACAATGCGTGGGAGATGCCAATCTATAAATTATTGTATTGAAAGATTAATGGTAGCATAATTTAATAATTCAATGAAACACATAATTATTTAAGCATTAAAATGCCCATGTTTTAATTTTTAAATAAATATATTTAATTAAGAATTATTAATAATGTATCTAAATCGACTAAATCTAAGGTTATAAAAATTATAAATATCGTAAACTCATTGTAGGAATGCTGGAGGTTCTTATAACTCCTTTTGACAATTTATATCTTTGTGAAGTGCAATATGATCTCACGCACGACTATAGTTTTGAGAATCTTTTCGTTTTCAGTCATCCAGTGCCAAAAATAATTGATTAATGAATTGATGAATTGAATAATACGTTATTCTCCCCACCGCCTGTGCGTAGAAATCCCAATACCCTTGCAAGCTTATTGAAAAGTTTGGGCCCCTTACAATGGCGTATACATAAAATATTTTTGGGAGGGGCCGAGACAACTGAGACAAGATTGCTCCTTGCGAACAATACGGTAGTTGATTGAAGTAACTGATTTAGGTTTTCGGAACAATTCTGGTTGGTACATACAGAATAAAATGAAACCATTTAAAGAATTACAATAACACTTTCCATAATATTCATGTTTTTTTTTTAAAGATTTAAGTTGTCATTTTGCTGCCTTTTTAAATTTTTGGAGGGGGGTCATGACCCCCGTGCCCCCCCCCCCCTCTGTGTCCACCACTGGACAACGTTGCATTTTACCATTATACCATCTATATTAGATATATTAGACGTGGCAAATTGTCGCAGTAACCACCCCATAATTATTACTTATAAGACTTATTAGCTTTGTAATAAATAACTAAACAATAAGAAATTAATCCTAACCTATGCATTACAACAACTCAAATGAGTAAATTTCGTCTAACATACCCCCTCTTCCCCCCCCCCCATTTATACATACGCCACTGTTTTATAGGCTATAATTCTTGGGCAAATCCGGTGACACTGGTGACAACACTGTGTTTACCAACTTTTCTGTAAGAAATACAGGAATTGGTAAAAAATTAACATTTGTCACGGAAGTAATTGGAACTAAGAAGGCCTTCTTTTCATTTTTGTTGCAGACTTGTCGACGATCTGAATAGCACCTCTCATTCTCTTTACGACCCTTCGTGTAACTGTGTAAGTTGGCAAGTACAGGAAAATTCCATTTCAATCAATGGGGATGGGACCCCGATCGAATAATCAAATCTTCGGACAATTGGGGTGGTAAAATCAGTGACGGATACAGGGGGGTTAACTGCCCCCCCCCATTTTTTTTACATAAGTCTGTTGCAAGTAAATTTATTACGTTGTAATTTAATTGTTATTAAAGTTAATTCTGTACTGAGCCACCACTCCCCCCCCCCCAATGGTCTGGATCCGTCCCTGGCTGTAAGTACCATCAAAGAGAAGAGGTTATATGACCGGTACGGGGTATGATTTTAACAAACACTTTTTCATTAATTTAATGAGTAGTGTACTCTTAGCGTACTCAAAAAAGATAACCCAAGATTTTTCTGAAAATCTCGGTCAAACTGTCAAAGTAAGCTGTTTGACTGTCTTCCACTTCCAAGCACTAAGCAGCCAAGTCGCGCGTTCACTATAAATATTTTGTCTGAAAGCGAAAATTAGAAAAAATCTGAAATTCTCAGTCGGATAATTGGAGTTCTATTATACTGTACTGCCAAAAATACAGAAGCCTCCAGAACTTTTGCTTAAGCGGGTATTCGACTTTTCAATATTCCGTCATTTGTGGATCAATAATTGATGAGATGTTTGTTTTTATATAGAGTAAAAACAAATCTCATCAATTATTGAAGCACAAATGACGGATTATTGACAAGTGGAATAGCCGCCTTATTGCCGTATTGCATTCTCGACAAGCCTATATAGGCGAATGGTATAGCCAACGCGAGAGTTTACTATTGGACAGACTTTAGACTTAGGACTTGTAATAACCTGGTTGGTATAAAAATCGAAATTTAATTCTCTGGGTATAATGTCATGGTTGCATAATCTGAAATCTGCAGTCCTTCAGTAATAACTAGTGGCCTACTACTATTAATTACATGTTCAAAAGTTGCAGAACTTGAAGACACTAAATAACATATTATACTAAGTTGCCTTCTACCTTACAAGTACAGTATGTAATAACTTTTAATAACCAATAGGTATTAGCAAAATGCTTGGCCAATGTTATTGATTAAGAGTGTCTACAATCGTATCTATGAAATCGTGAAAAAAATATTTCGCATGAAAGCCCTTGCTGTTGGATAGGGTAAAATTTTGTGGAGACAAATTTGTGTAACTTTATCTTTAGCTGGTGAAGAAAGTAATTCTTCAGCAGCATTTAAATACTTGCTATCCATTGTTCGGGATAGGGGTGTTGCGAATCCATGACCCCAACCCCCGAATCCTTAGTGCTATGTGGCACATGAAAAAAAATGCTCGAATAATCTGGCAATAGCTTATTTGTAAACACACAAGCACGGGGAATAACGCACTCGGAAATGTAGCTGGGGACGGATCGGAAGGGATGAAAAGGGCGAAGTAGCGCTGCGTTCGTGATCCAAGCCGGAATGGAGAAATAATGGTGGCCTGGAGACAGCAAGCTCCGCCCACCGGAGCACCGCCAGTGGGGCTTACTGGGCGGGGCTTGGACTGCGCGTAGGCACGAAATTACATGTCCACCGCGCAGCTCCGCGCAGCCCAAACCAACCGACCTCCCCGTGATTGACAGTTTGCACTTGACTGCGATCCGCGCAGGGTCCGGTCTGTCGTTCGCCAACCGGAGTTTTTCTGTCAACAAAACGCGCAGTAGCAGTTATTTTTTCCCCGAAGAGATAAAAAAAAAAATCACTTTTGTATATCATGGTTGTGGGGGTTTGACATGTGTGTTGTGAGTTGCCTAACGTATTTTTGATCAAGAGTGTTGTCGGTTTCCGTCAACTTTTTGGATTTCTTTCGCCGGTTCACCGCGTTGGCGCGCTCTCGGTTTCGGTTTGCCCGTGGCAAGTGTACGCGATGATTTTTAGTGCGGGAGTGGCCAGGTGACATCTACTAGAGAGTCACCGCCGGTAATTAATATACACAGTTAAGTGCGCGCGGGTTTGAGTGTTGTTGTTTTTTGGATATACAATTAGCCCCCCCGGAGGTCATGCTGTCATAGTCACTCCTGCATCGCAGCCCCCCCTATAAGCGGTCTGCCCTTGACACTGTTCGTTTGCCCCCCGTGATTTTCGAAAATTCTTTACAGTGGCTCAAACCGCGGAATTGTCGGCGGTAGCTAGGGCGTTTATGGCGCAACCCAGGGTGAGTGGCCATGTGGCCGTGTTGTGGATGTGTCGCTATAGATCATGGTAATGCTGCCGCTATCACCATCCATCAAGTCACACCCCTGCCCCCCTGCCTGGCTCAGTTGCCCATCGACCGCCCTTCACGCTTCTCTTTTGCAATAGGCCCTATACCAAATTTACCGACGAATACCGATTTTAAAAATATAATAATCTACATTTTTTGAAAAAATGTATATCAACCAGTTGACAACTTAGTGCCCATAAACCATCCTTCGCTGCTCTTTTGCAATAGTCTATACCTATTTACCGACAGGTACCGATTTAAAAAAATATAATAATCAGATTTTTTTCAAATATTTTTTAGTCGTTTTAGACTTAGTTCCTGATTTTGTCCCTGTCATCAGCCTTTCGCTTCTCTTCTGCAATAGGCTCAAACGATTTACCGGCGAATATCGATTTAAAAAATATATAATAATCTAATTGTTTTTCAAAACCTAGTCATTTATACTTAGTTTGTGATTTAGTGCCCATAGTGCACATTATGCCTTTCACTTCTCTTTTGCAATATCGAGTTACCAACAAATACCAATTTAAAAAAAAAAAGTCTCAAAGTTGACGATTTTGATTTTGTACCCAATTGCCGTTCTGTCGTTGTCTGCTATTAAGCAAGGAATGCCCATTTTTAACATGTGATCCTTTTATTCAAAAATTATTTAGTCCTCCAAAATTTACTGAGATTATGTGATTCATCGATTAGCCAAAGAAGACTAATTTTAAAAAAAGGGGCACTTTTTTTCTTTCAAAAATTGTTAATCATAGCAGGTCTACTGGGAGATGTAGCGCTGGTTCCCCGCCTGACACACCCTTTGCGCTTCTTATCTTTGACAATTTAGGTTTCGCTGATAGATTAACCCACCAATAAGGAATATACTACCGTATTTAAAAATTTCAAAAATATTATTTGTTCAAACCAACAAGATTCAGGGCGGTTAAAGGGGACTTTTTAAGTTTCGGGCCCGGTTCTGTTTATCCTGTTTCCTTAGTCTACCTTATTTTCATACGTCTTGTACACTTTTCTTACCCAATGCCTATATGTTTCAAATTATAATACAATCTAAACATTAGCCATAAATGAGCAAATTTCAGATGTTCACTGAAAGTTCTAAACCCTCAAGGGTTTTGAGTTGTGGGGGCCCAGCATCTTCCGAAATAAAATAAAACCCAATGCTTTCCTCATACTGACCTATAAATAGGAAGGCAACCATGACCCTTAAATAAATATCCTATATAAATTCCTATATTATTAAATACATACAGTATACTAGCAGTATTAGCTGTGGTTAGGTCAAGTTTTTCAGTTTTGTTTTTTTAATAATTTAATTTTACCGTTTACCTTCTCTAGGTATTTTTGGCTATGCCCATAGTAGTCTACAGTACATCTCATTAATTTTATAAAAAAATAATAATTTATTATAATATGTTATATAACATATTATTGATTTATTATTTAATATCTTAATCGGGTCAGTGAGTCCTAAATGCAGCTATAATAAAATTAGGCCGAAAGCCTGCCCGTTGCAACATTGCCGGCTGCAAGAATTTAAAC
This sequence comes from Psococerastis gibbosa, assembly GCA_963971405.1. Classification (NCBI taxonomy): domain Eukaryota; kingdom Metazoa; phylum Arthropoda; class Insecta; order Psocodea; family Psocidae; genus Psococerastis; species Psococerastis gibbosa. The sequence goes on from OZ020484.1 coordinate 30,235,040, forward strand.
TTACATAGTACATATAAGTACTTTACAAATGTATTGGGTGTTGCCAACATCTCGCACCTATGGCTAGGCCATTTCCTTGAACATCCGTGGGACCGTGGCTGATATTACGCCTACGCCTCTTAAATATAAATATACTGTATATAAATATTCCAGGCATTTTTCGTTAAAATTTTAAAAGATTCAGAAGAGGATCTTTATTGAAAATATGACTCAGTCCATTCTTGTTGAGCGAAATCACTATTGAGCTAGTAGCCTTTCAAAAAAATTTAAATGACAACGAAAACCAGTAAAATTGTCTATGAACAGATCAAACTTTACAATTTCAATTTCTGTAAAAAAACCCATAACTTTTACCCTATAGGCCTTTATTAGATGAGATAATAATTTTTAGGCTATAGACAGGCTATAAATGTTTGGTGTAAACTTACAGTATAAGTTAATTCATCAGTTAATTTTTTTTATGCCTACCTTAATTTTTTTGAAACGACTCCAAAATATTATCCTCTAACCTAATCTATCAATAGGTACATAAAGCCTACATACAATAAGGGTATAATTTTAATATTCTTCATTATTTCCATACAGGACATTATAAATAAATGACCTGTGAAATACTATCTAGCTTTACTCTGCAATACAGTAAATATGTGTTATAATACATTGTAGTATTATATGGTACATATAACACTGACATTAAATTAACTTTGGTTGAAGAGGTAACCTCCTCGTTAATTAACATAAGCTATATATCATAATATGTTACTTTATTTGCTACATACACAATAAACTACCTAAATAAAATGAATTGAAATGAAATAAACGAGAAAATAACGTTATATAAACGGTACCATTCTCCCGTCGGGTCACCCGGTTTTCATACGGCCTCACCTATGGCCAACTCTTAGGTACCGTCGGTCCGAATTCATTTATTTTTACTTGCTTTATTCTAAATGTTAACCATAATACCCATTTACTCTACGTTTATTAAGTTATTAATAATTTAATAGAATGGTCTATTACTACACAAATTCATTTGGTTTAACATAACCTACCTAAGTTTGCATATTAAGTACTCGGTCGGATGGTCGCCCCCTACTCCTAATGATCTTGCTATTTTCTGGATGGCTTCGGAGGGCATGTAAAGCAGGCGGTTCCGTGCTTTCCTAGTTGAGTGTAAGAGAGGGCTAACTCCGCAAGGTTGGCTTAGTAATAGAACAATAAAAGTCAATATTTATTTATTTATGTAGGTACGTCTCTCTCCATTTCATAGATTACAAAATAAAGGAAATATCTCCCATTTTTGTGACTGATGGATGGTGGTATTGGACTTCAGATATGGTAAAAAGGTTGCTAATTCTACAAAAATTGTTTGCAATCAAAAACTGAAAGACAAAAAATTAGTGGGAATTTGCTTAGATATATACTGTATATGCTTGCATGAATACACATTTTACAGTATACTAAGGTACAGTATATAGTCAGCCTGCACCATGCCCGTATCTGGCGGTTTCAATATCATAAGCTGATGCATTCTGATATTGAACAAACGTTAGGCTTCCTTCTTCTTATTATTTTATTACTATAGTATCTTATAACGAAAAGGTGTCTTGAATAATATGATATCGTTAAGCGGGTTAGGAACACATACAGTATGTAAGTACGATAAATTAAAAAATAATAAATAATACCAGCTAGGAAATTGTAATGAGTCACCAATCTATATTAAGACTCAAACGCCTCGTGCCTTGTTATGCGTTTTGTTTTTGTATAATATTTGCATTACATATATACATTACATAAATTACATTAGTAGCTTCATGTTTCGTAGCCATCCGCCTTAGTAGTGGTTAGGCTTCGCATTTATCATAATATTCTATAAACAATACTGGGCAATTTATTTTTTTACAAAAAAAAAAAAAAAATAATGATGAGGATCATACTTGGTGTTGCGCAGCTCACCAATCAGGATAGAGTAATTCACACATTTTGTTAAAGATTTATCAATCTTAATGATCCAATGAAATTCATTCAAACTAAGTTGAATGATCTGAAGAAAACCTTAATATTGAAGTTATATTGTAGTGTTTTAAATTATCGTAAGTTTAATATAATTCCGCCTTAGTCCTGTTTGTAGAAAATTTAACTATGAATTGGAAGGCTGTGGTTTGACTCACTGTTGAGACTCCACATAAACGAAAAATGTTTGGCCGGGCTTGGATCCACTCAAAATTATTGGGTTATATTCCATTGTCAGGAGGGGAAAACACCGCTGCCAGGCGTGTTGCTGACCGCGGCACCCCAAATAACGCAGCGGGTTAGACAGATTCTCTACCAATCCCCACCCCCTAAACTCTCAATGGGCTGTCGACTGTCGTGCCGCGGCATTTTTTTTAACTGCTTTTTTAGTGATATAAATATTTTATGACGCCAATAACATTATTTACGTGCAAATTGGCCAATGTCTCGCAGGATTAAAACGCTCAATTAGATGCCAATTTAGTACGCGTTATGCGTAAGATCCTCTAAAGTAGACATAGGTGTGAAGTGCCATAAACGAGTAATAACCCGCTAAATGGCTGGAGCCTAAATACCTGATAGCGCTTATAAAAGCTGCACTAGTAATCAGACTAATTGAATTCAATAGACTTAATGCAAAGCATGAGCAATAAATATTTGATTTAAAAAAATTTAAGGGCCAGTCTGACGGTTCTAATCAGGTAACCGGCTTCGTCTGCTGCCCATTCTTTTAATAAATATTTTCTGAGGTTTACAGCTTTCAATTCTAATTAATTTCCACACTTAAATACGTGCCTCTGATTATTTTACTATTTCCTTGATTTTTTTTTCATTTGTGATATATACAATAATTTTAGGAGACTTCTCAGCTCTTGTCAAACTTCCCTATAATGTGACCATTTTTAATAATTGTTCTAAAGCTGGTCACCTGTTTTCAGGGCCACTACGACCATTCCATCCTTGAAAATACGTAAAATGCTCTTGAGTAGGGAACGTCCTTGATGCCGATCCTGGATTTACCTTTATAAAGACCTTTTGAAGGGGCAGATCTAGAATGTTCACCAGGGGAAAATTGAAAATATATGCGAAATAGTATTTTTTACTTACCGTTTACCGTTAGAATTGGCCACCCCTGGATCACCACAAAATAGCTTGTTTCTATTTTATATTTAAGTTAATACTTAAGTTATAAAGATGTGGTCCATTCAGAACAGGACTGTGTCATATATACCACGTTATAAGGTGTTTTTCATTTTTGCACTAATATTTCCATGAGTTCGATAATTCGTTAAATTTCTGTCGCCTCTCAGTTTCACGGTAAAATTCCTGCACTAAAACTAAACAATTCCTCGTTGTACTATACTATGCATGAAATAGGTTTTTACTAATTGAACAGACTATATGGTCGTAACTTAAGTATTAAATTAAATAAAAAAATATAAACCAACGTATTTTTGGGTGATCCAGGACAAGGACGGATATAGGGGGGGGGGGTGGGGGGGGCACGGGGGGGGGGGGAGCTGTCCCCCCCCCAAATTTGGTAAATTGATTGTAAATTGATTTATTACGCTCTGATTTAATCGATCCTACATATGTTTTAAGCATTTTGAACTTAAACTTGGCATGTTGTTTCGTGTTTAACTGTATATCTCCTGTATATAGTTGCGATTTCTTTGTTTTAAAGAGCTTTGGGGAAGGTGATTATGAAATAATGTATAGTTTTCGAGAAAAAATTACAATATCTGTGTTGCCTGCCACATGGCTTGTTTCGTGCCTGCACCTGAATTAAAATTTAAATGCCTCGTGCAGCTGGCAAATGAGGATATCAGCGGCTGCCTATAAATCCTAGAAGAAGGCAATTTTTCATCATGCTATAGACGCTCAACTGGCTCCCTATAGCAAAGCCATAGCCGAGCACTATACCTAAAATTTCTTTAAAATTTCCTATACAGAAGAAAGAGTAGCGGAGCCGGTAGTGGGGCACAGTACGTGGTTAAATAAATGCTTCAAATCTTCCTTTTTCGCACATGTATTTTCAAAATTTTCCCACTGGGTAAAACACTGTCCCCTCCCAAAAGAAAGTTTTCATACAGTTTTTAGTAAACTACCTGTACATCAGCTTTGTTATTAGTAATTTCGCTATAGAGTGAACGGAACTACAGTAGCCTACTTGAATGTTATTGAATTAAGCAAAACGAGCTAAGTCCGCAGATGAAATTAAGTTTTTGGCGCCAATAGATTCGTCTGGTTGAATTAATTATCAGAAGCTAATTCTGGCATAGTCCAGCGTAAAACTAGTTCAAACAGTATCGGATTTTGATGTGCAGATTTCCCGTGTAGTACCCCCCCTCTGAAGATTATCCTGGGTCCACTCTTGCGTTGCATTCCCCAGCTTTCTCCTTAAGGGAGAGATTTCAAAATGTTTTGTGAACAAGTCACGATCGCGTCTTTTTGACAAAATTAATATTAACTCTTCGTTCTGCAGCCGTTATGAAAAATTCATAAAATACAGAGGCTTTCTCAAAACGCAGTTTACTCACATGAATAAATTATTTTTAAGGTATTTTAAAATAAGTATTTAACGCTGTTTTTCTAGAATAATAATAATAAAAATTTAGGTTAAAATTATTCCGAAAAACTTGTATTTTTCTTTTTTCACGTGACAATTTTTGTAACTTTGCGGCTGCAATGTTATTAATTAATTTCGTCTAAAACACGCAGTGGTCTTTGTATTCAAAATATTTTTAAATCTCAGCGTCAGTAGCAGACTGGGACTGGAAATCGGCCCTGGCATTTTCGGATACAGCGGCCCCTTCCTCAGGTCAAAAAGGCGGACGCGCGCTTACATTTGAAATTCAAAATGGTGTTGTAACGCTTGTTATTAACACAAATATTATTTTATTTTGAAATATGTTACGATTTTTTTTCCTTTGGGCCCCAAACAACTATTTTTGGTCCGGCCCACCAGGCAAATGCAGGTCTGCCCGCCGGTCCAATCCGCCACTGCTTGCTCAGCGTTAACGGCAGTCGGCAGCCTGCTTCTCTCTTCTTAGTTCTTGTGGATATCCCTGTTTTATCCTACTAACATATGTCTTCGGGTGTGTTTTCAGTATGACGACGGCATACATCCCTCGTACATGGAGGCTGCGAGCGGCGGGATGTACGACCCGCACGTGGGGCACCGCCCCCTCCAAATGGCACACCACTCGCCCCATATGAACCATGCCGCTGCCATGCACGCTGGGTACCATGGCAACCACGTTGCGTCTGCCGTCAGCAATCATGTCATGTCCGCTGCTGTTCCCGATGTACATAAACGAGACAAGGATGCCATTTATGGGTGAGTCCAATTCCATGCATTCATATATCTCTGAACCACGGTCCAATGATATAGGCAACAAGAAGCCAAAATCAAACATTCTATGTTACAGCAGAAAAATTACGGTAAGTTGACTGAGGCATAATGTACAAGTGCTATGCTATCAACAGTCATCTTACAAACGATAGATACGCAAGCTAGCATCAAGTGTATCATTAGTATAAGATGACTGATTTTTCTGTTGTGACGTATGGCTCGATTCAGTGTAGTTTTACTACAGGGATATGCATATGAGTAAAATAAAGTCCAATAATTTTAAAACCGTTCTTATAATAATTAATGAGCTGACAAATATAAAGATAAACCAAACACCACTTCAAACGGAAAATTAATCAGAAATTGAATAGTTTACTAGAATAAGGGTTTAAATTCGCATGTCTCGAGCAAAACTGCAAAGGGTGCATGTGTTCGCTAAGACCTGTTATTACCATAAAAACAGTTATTAACCGACTATGAGCTTTTAATGTAAAGTTTTGACGAGCTTTCTGACCTACATTTGTATTTTCTCATCAGTATATAGGTATAAGCGAAGATAAAGTTTAAATCAACAGTGACTACAGGAATACAGTATCCAACATTATCAAATATGAATGAAATTTCCTATTGAGCAAAGCAACCAACATCGATCGTAAATTCTCAATACGAACTATTAAATGTACCTGTTGTGAGGTAGGTAGTGTCTTTCGAAATTAGGTTCTTTAAAATTTGAAATAACTAAAGTAACTAAGTAACTGAATTTTGAAAATCTATTAGTTCAACCGATATTATATGTCAAATATTAATTTACTTTTGAAAATAGTCATCACACAGTATAATTCAAACTTGATCTTAAGGTTTACTACAAAATTATAATATTATTGAACCCTATTGCTGGCATGTTGAAATTAGCCTTATCAACGCTCTTTCACATGGGCGTAGCTAGAGAGGTGCAAAGGGGAAGGGGCGTGTTGTAATGATATAACGAGCTAAAACTAAATAGCATTTGGTATTCTTTACACAATAAAAAAAAGTGCGGGGAATTTGAACTAGATATAGAAATAAGATCATAATGTTTATTTAAAAAAAAAAATTCAAATAAACCCGCGAAAACCAATCGATTTAATCGAACTTTTGCAACCCCCCCCCCCCCCCCCTGTCCCGCCCCTCCCGCCGTAGATCCAATCCTAGCTACGCGCATACTCCTTCACATACGAGTTTTTTCTCATCAGGATGGGCAAAAGCAATGACAGAGTTTAAACAGACTATTACTACATAGTAAAGGAGATCAATACACAGTATCCGAACTATGTTGTAAGTATGAATGACATTGTGCCTTGATATTTGAACAATACAACCAAAATCGATCGCAATGCTCGCTCGTTAGTATCCATTTCCTGTGAACTAGAACACCGACGAATTGGTGGAAATATCGTATAACGGTAATGGAATCTCGAAAAGCTAAATAGGTTCCACCGAAATGCTATTTCAATAGCCATCATTTACTTCAAACTAGATTATTACATTAATTATTATTAATATTATTATATTGCCAACTTATGTTGTTATTATTGAACCGCACAGCAGGTAGGTATAGGCTGTATGAATTTAGCCTTTTACCTAGGTGGTGTCAAAATGAAAGTACCTTATCAGTGTGCTATTCGCGGTTGGGATTTCCTGATGTGCAGACCGGAACTCTATTATTTTAAATCTGAATTGTTTGAGCCCCCTAACTAAAACGTAAATTTAACACTAGCTCAAAAATTAGTTGAAAGTACACTTGGCCTAGACTTGTGACTTGTAACTTACATAGAAAATTAAATGAAGAATGTCTGGTTTGGGTGGCCAATATTTGCATTCCGTATCCTACCTATTTTTTTAAAGTCAATTTATTTGCGATTTCCTTAACAAGATTTGATTGGACATTAAATTATTCTTTGTTTATCATGTCTGTAGTTGGTAGGGACGAAAGGTTGAGGTTCGAGAACCACGGCTCCACATTGAAAGAAGAATTGTCTAGGTTCACCAAACCCTCATAGCCCATAGGGCATCTTAATGTAGAGGGGAAAAGGTTACCACCGGGCATGTTGCTTACCTCCCAAATAGAGCAGTTGTCACGATAGAAGATCCTGTATCAGTTCTCAGACATAGATCTCATTGTGTTGACGTGCCACGAGGTTCTCTAGCATGACAAGGTTGGCTTGAGAATTCTTCTTTTAGTTTACTAAGGCGGCAATTCCACCGGCGAATTTACTTCATTTGTGATTTGAGATTTTTGTTTGTTTTGTTTTAAGGAGACTATTATGTAGATACTTAATTTATAATAGATAAGTTAAGAATCTACATAATAGTATCCTTAAAACAAAACAAACCAAAAATCTCAAATCAAAAATGAAGTGAATGCGCGGTGGAATTGTCGCCTTAGCACGTAGATATGAATAGTTACCATAGTTACCTTTTTTGCCATCTGGGTGAACGCTACCAGTACTACACTTCAACATTTGCCAAGTAAACTTACAGTTAGATATTTGCATTGACCCGGTTTTAAATTAAAAAATGCTAAATATCCGTAGTATAACAAAACAACCAGAAGTTCTTGATGACGTCAGAAAAGCACACAATAATCTTGTCAAAATACTAATAGAACAATTACCTTGTGTCATTTATTGTGTCAGCTCAAATAAAAACAGTGATGTGGTCCCCAAAAGGTTATAAATCTTTAACACCAATATAATAACAAGGTTTGCCACGTGTAACAATCCTCCTAAACGTCAATCTTTCGGACGATTTTCGCAGTTGAAGTGTTTGGACAGAAGTATCGCAGTTGAATAGATTGTTTTAAAAATGGGGAGCACCCCATATGATGGAGGGTTGTTTTTGAGTCCGGTCCACGGCGCGTCAGCTCCGCGGCTACTGGACCAACCCCCACCCGCCAACGAGTTTCAAACTCGCACGTACTATTTTATCTTCTTTGATTTCTCCCCTTTTTCTTTTTTTGGGTTTTTCTTTTCAATTGCTTTGCACTCGTAAAATAGAATATCTGTATAAGTTTAACGACTGTAAGAGTGGGTTCTAATAATTATGCTTCCTATAACGTTAGTTTACTTTATGTACACATTAGCCGATATTCGTCATCATGCCCAATGTCCCAGAACTTATTTTAAAGTACCTATTTCCATATTATATCGTATTTTTTTAAATATTAATTTCCCTAGTTAGCTTCAATTTGTGACAGCCTATTTCTTACTGAAAACTATTTTTTTTTTTTTTTTTTTAATTTTAAGGTTATTATTTTTGTCATTTTTTTAAAAAGAAAAATGTAGGCTTCCTTCAAGGTTATAGTGTTCTGAAAGTGTTATGGTCACTTTGAAATGGCAGAACCTACCAGGTAAAGAAGGCTTTCCGAAAAACTTAGACTTCGGCTAGTGACTAAGAGAAGTCTAAAGAATACTTTACTGGACAATTTCTCATTTCTCGAATCCGCTATAAAAGAAAGATGGATTAACACGAACAACCATCACCTCCACTTACGTGAAGACAATTATAGAGTAGGCTAATACACCTATATGGGCTAATAGACCTATATGATAGGCCCTAATCCATGACATTCAGGCCATTATTACCGTACGATAGCTCAGAAATGTGCACTGATAGCTTTTGTATACTATACCTGTTTTGCAAATAATCACGACTGATTTGAAAATATCTGATAAAAGGACACTAAAGCACTCTCGTTCCAGCACCTCTTCCACTCAGAGACTGATTATTTATTTATTTTCCAAATTAAATTTAAAGCCATTTATTGTAGATTACTAAATAAGCATTAACTAAGGGAACATTACGTAAGATATTATTAACAATCCTAGCCTAGTAGATCCAATGAATTTTTTTTTTTAAGCCTCACGTTTGTTAGTAAATGTTGCGATTTATAAGCTAACCATCAGTACAAATGTCTTGGTTCTTCACACTCTATTTCGTTGACCTGACCTGACCTGACTAGCCTTGAACGTTATAAGCGTTAATAAACCCCCAAAACATTCCTCACTTTGTTTCCTTCGAAGATATTGGTGTTATTTGAGTATTAATTAAATTAAAAAGCAATCACTGAATACGAGAAGTGTCACACTAACTACTAAGTGCACCCTCTAAAGGTGACTTGCGTCGTGGCCCTTATCATTACAAAACATTATAAATCGGAGAGTGGTCGAATATACTCAAAAAGGTATATCTTCCCCCTTACTATTTACTCCATTTTATCAAATGTTTCTAAAAAATTTCCAGCTCTCTAGGTCCTTTAACGTTGCATAAAAATCTTTCCTTATCTCATAGCAACCTTAAAATTTTAAAAACATCCTCAGACCAGAATAGCCCCAAAACTACCCGAGCTACAGTGCCAACAAAACAATTTAATTAAAATTCCACAGGAACCCCGTAATAAAAAGGTTTTGCCACAGACATTTTTTTGGTGTGGACAGCCGATGGCTTGCTAGCTGGGATCACATGTCATTTACAGGCAGCTTCGATGATTGGCAAACAGAAAAACCACCCTTCGTTCTGTGCGGCCAAAAATATGCATGGGGAAGATGCCTTTGACTCGGCATCTGGTTTTGTAGTTATCCAATACCTTTCATCCTCAGCTGCTAGGGTGGGGACAACCCCTGGGGCATATGCTCTAGCTCTGGGGCTGAGCCCCATATTACGAGTCGCCCTGAATTTTTCAAAACTATTGTCTACTAGTCACCTACTTTTATTAGCTTTTTATTCTGCTGGTGATAATAAGGGGGGTATGTTATCATTTTTATTCTGGAGTATATTTCCCGAGCTTTGATTTTTTTTATCTTAGATAATAGGGGGACTTTGTTTTGCTTGTAGGTGCATGTTTACAATTTTTTTCTTTTTTCTTTTTATCGCATTTTATGTATTACTGGAAGTTCTTGTTATTCTTTCTAGGAATTGCAAAAATGAATTTTTAGCGTTTATTGTAGTTATATGCGACTGATAGCAATAAGCACCCTAAATTGTGTATTCTTGACAATGAGCCGTTATCTAGTCTATCGCATTTTCAGTCCATGCAGTACTGTGGATTATATTGCTTTTTCACTGATCAATATAATGCATTCTGATTCAAACTAAATCTTGGAGGATTTCATTTAAACGAAGTATTTGTTTAAAATGTTAAATATTTCTATGAATTTTCTATTAATGCATACATATTTTTTGCGATAAAAATATTTATTTTTATGAAGCCTTATTACAATAATTTCTAACTATTATATATCCTTACCATATAATAAACATTATTTTTTTTTAGGCCTATTCGTCTAATGTGTGTGACAAAACTTAATTTAATATTTATATATTTGTTTACAGCTTAAGAACGAAAGAGAAAAAGACAGAAAACTGTTTTTATATGGGCGAATTACAATCTTACATCTCTTACAATTTCAGGCTTTGGTCATTCAGATTGTGGTCCACGAATACAATTTATTTTGTTCCTAAACTACCTATAGATATACAATATTATAACTTAGTTACGGCAGACTACATTAATTTCTTTCCAGCAATGATTCCGATAATGGATAGGCAGCAGTGCTGCCACTATCATTTCCTTTCATTTGATAATATTGAAAAGTCAGCTATCGATAGAAAAATATTTACCGTGTGTCATTTGCTTCAATACGTTAACTAATGACACCTATCAGTTTGTACAATTTGCTACCAAACTAGCCGCTATGTTCTGCTTACTCCAATTCCAATTGATTGATTATACTTTTGTTTGAAAGCTCATCAATAAAACATTTGTAAGTTGACCTACAGATATTTTTATTTAACCGTTATAAGTCTAGCTTCACCTAATGAGTAGAATAAGCTATATATACACTGCAGAAATATAACCAGCATGGGGCGTCTGCACAACACTTGCTGCAAAACTGCAGGCTTCTTTTTTAGTCAGGTATATTTTCATGTTTTCGAGTTGCTATTGGCGATTTGTGGGGGAAAATTGGTGTACCTACAGTGCTAGGCTTTCATCTTATGAATTTAATTGAATATCTTATATGTTTCTGTAAATTATTAAGGACGTGTCAGCCAGTGGCGTAGCCAGAATTTTTTTTGTCCAGTTTTCATAAAGTTTGCCCGCTTACGATAGGTTTTCGAATGGGGTGGTGTTTCATTTGGCGCTCCCCCCCCTCCGGGGATTGTTTTTTAAAAGAAAGGCCTGAAATAGTTTGTCGGGAAAAAAATTTATTTTGCAGACGATAACTTTATTAACAAAACTGGAAAAAGGGGGGACCTGGGTCTCCCCGGTGATTTTTTTTAAATAAAAAAATTGCTATTTTGCTAAATTTTTGGGGGGGATCCGGACCCCGCTGACCCCCCCCCCCCCCTCTTGGCTACGCCACTGTGCTCAGCCCCCGTCTGTTAAAAGTTGGAGGTGTTTGAGTACCTGAGAACCGTTCAAGTTGGCAACACTGCATGCCCCAAATAATCAACGCACTGTCGCAAGTAACATACATTTCTACCCCATTTTTCCTGCATTCGTTTCATATTAATTGACAACTTCTTGCTGTGTACATCTGCCGGCTTCGAACTCAATGTCAATAAATAAATAAATTCACTGCCCCAAGTTGCTAGAGTCTAATGTACTTATCTTCCGTATTAAAATAATAATTTGAATACAGCAGTATCATTAGGTACTATGGTATACGAGTAAAGACTTGTTTGCGTCCAATACCGACCTGAAAAAATTAACCCTAGTAATTTTACCTCATAAAACAAAACATTTTAAACGCATCCAAATTTCTTCAAATAGTGTCATCAAGAACACTCCCTCCTCATAGTACCCTATAATCAACTTTAAACGTCCCACATTTTTAACGACACCATTGATGGTTGAAAAACAATGTCTTTTGGCCAATTTAATTGTATAGTACTGCGAGTCGAAAGTATACAATTTCTTGTCATTACAGGTAACGAGTGTTAGTTAAAAGGCTCCTTCTCGAATGCGCTGAATTATACTGTAATAAAATGCTCCCAAATCTACCCTTGCGCGCTGCTCGGCAATAGACAAAAAACTCCCTTACCAACACCTGGCACTATGGTTCCGCCATCTTTGATTACAATCATTTTTCAGTGAGATATTTTATCACGTGGCCCTTTTTTGAGACTATGTTTGTTATAGGCATGGTGGTATCAAAGTAGGTTTAGAAACCAAGATCTTCTAGCGAACTTTTAAGGCCAATACCTTATTACTATCAGTTTTTTTTTTCTGTTTATACACACTTGCTGTTCAGTGGCGGCTCTTGAAATTTTAAGGTGGGGGGGGGCGGAAAAACATTCGGGGGGGGGGGGCAGGCCCCACCGGGCACCCCCAGGCCCCGTAGCAGAGCTAAAAATAAGAGTTTATATTTTTACTTGCGTATCCCTGCCCTTTAATCACACACCTAGGTGGTTTCGGCAATTTTAGCACACATTGCTTCTTGGTTTTACTTGTGAAATATCACACATACACAGTATTTGTTTAATTTAACGGACACTCGCGATTTGCTAGGAAACTAGGTAGTATGATATTGCTCTTTGGATATCAAGGCGTGCTGCAGGTAACAATTTAATTTTCTCCAGCGTATTCCTTGCAGTGTGAATCATCCTGATTCCAGGTATGTCTTATTATCTGCCGCACCCTTTGTCATATTTGTTTGAGACTTCAAATTGCCGGCAGTTTGCGCCATACTAGTTTGAGGGTTTCCACCCTCTTTTGTAGAAGTCTGTCGGCGGACCACCTATTTCGTTTTCTGACTCACCAATGCGGTTTGTCGTAGTTGTCTGTTGTATGTGCAAAATAGATACCGTACTCGGTGTCTATACTTTTTCATTACTTTTAATCCAATACAATATTTAAGACTCGTGTATCGTACGCTATAGTGGAGAAAGACAGAAACTATTTTATTCCTTCAAACCTTACTAGGCTATATCCATGTGGGTTTTGTGCCAATCAATAATTGCTAACAGCAATAAAACTTGTAAGAAATATAGAAAATTGCCGTTATTTTCCAAATGAGCAAATTTTGGGCATTTTACAATTAACCCATTAATATACTCATTAATTAACCCACAAATGAAACTAAAACAAATAAAAGGTTAAAATATAACTTTTATTTTAATTTTAACTTTTCACTATTACACAACACTTCTTCATGTCAATTTTATTAAGAGCAGGCAATAAAACTTAAGAAATCTCAGAAAATACAATAGATCTGAGAATAGAGAAGTTTACAATTTACACCTGGCCTAAAAGTGTTTTTTGGCTCTAAATATTTAATACAGTATGTAACAACATATAGGCCTACCTTATTTGCTAGGGATAAATAATGTTATATTACTTATAATGTTAATAATAGTATTTAAACATTTCGTTGGTTTCACGTTGTTAAAAATCTGTATAAGGCGCAAAGGCAGTCTAGCTGTTGTGTAATGAGCGCTTAAAATTTAAATAGAAACATTAGTGGCCTCACAGATGAGTGCTAAAGGTCTTCACACCCAATATTTCCACGCGTAGTTTACTTCTTTTTGGCTTAGGCTTGAAGACCCATTTTGGTCCCTTAACGATTATCAGTAATGTTTTGTTTAAGTCATGAATGGCCTTCTTAATTTTCTTAATACTTGTGCGAGTCTCCACACACCATGTGATCGGAGAAGTGTCGTAACTCAACACAAGTATTATGCTACCTAGTGAGACGACTGAATAGGTCAATCGGATACATTCAAAAAAATGTTTGTTTCCGATTAACCTCTTATTATATAGAAAAGTCAGTGAGTATGGTTCTTTTCTAGTGTAATGCACATAGTTACATGGGCGGATCCAGCGCAAAATTTAGTTGTTTGAAAGTTTAAAAGGTATTTTTTTTTTTTAAAGTTGAGTTTTATTGATTTTTTGTTTGTTTTACTAGGTATCTTATGAATTTTCACATTCAGGGGTGGTAATGACCCCCCCCCCCCCCCCCCCCGTGGATCCACCATTGCATAGGTACATGCACCCTTTCATATAGTCCAAATCAAAACGGTTTAATACCGAATAACTTGTGTCTCGCCAAGCTTGAAAAATTGGTAGCTACTATATTATACACAAGAAAGCATCAATCAATAAGACACCCTTCAAAAATATCATGGACATCATGGTACCAATTAATTTTCCATAAAAAATTTTATGAATTTTTTGAAAGAATTTCTTAACATTCTTTACTATCGATGATACGATATATTAGAAGAACTAGGTACCAACCAATGTGTGGTAACAATGACATTGAATTAAATCATAAACCTTTTGTAGGGAGCCATAACGTTTCTGTATGGACCCGGAAATTTTTATGGTACCGTAAAACGTATATAGCTTCCCTATTTATTGTAAAGGTGGTATGTTATCGTAATCCCGATGCTTCCTATCTCCCCATGTTAATCCCCCGGCCTTGATTGTGTGAGTCTCCTTGCCTGACTAATAAAATTAGTGATAACGCCACGAAAATCCAACTCCTTAAACCGGGTCATTCAACAGAGTGTCACTCCAATGAGCCACTCCTGAATACTGGTTTCCCTGCAAAGATAAATTCCCCCTTTTTGCATTAAGTGGAAGCTGACCATACTAGCTGGAGGGCCATCCACAGCTCAGTCAATCAACGATTCCGCAGTTGTGACCTAGCGTAAGTGGGAGGTTCTCGCCATAAGGCCAATACAGTCCAAGCTATTAATATGGCCACCCAACTCGTAAAACCATCGAGTGGTGACCCAAGTCAAGTGCGCAGTGCTTCTGCGCCTGTTTTCTTATTTCAGCCCGGCTAGTTGAATTGTTCATTTGTTTTTCATTGTCCGATGGTCACATTTCCATTGAAATTTCCCTTATAATACTTAGCTTATGGTTATTTTATTATCGTTGAAGCTGAAGATATTGGCTACCCCTGAATCACCCGAATTATGTTAGTTTATATTTTCTATTTCAATAAATAGGTACTTAATTTACCGAGGAATTATTGTAATTCGGTAAATTGCCCGTATCAGGTAAACGGAAAGGAAAGAAAAAATCCTTATATTCCTATGTATGATATTATGATCCTCTAGTTATTAGTCTAGTACTTGGATAGACCAAATCTTTACAACTTACACGTCTTAAATAAAAGGAAAACTGTAATCTAATACGATTTTTTGTTGATCTAGGGGTGGGTAATATCTACCATCAGCTTTCTCAAAACAACGAAGTACTAAGGAATAAAATACAGAAGCTAAAGGTCATTAGTAAATCAATAATTAATAAATCAAAGACTAGATTGTATCTATTGTAACATTGAAATCCTGGAGTGAATTCCCAATCACGCATTTCTGAAAATAGTAAAATAATACTGTAGGCAACTTACTGTAGGTACTTATTTCATGATTAATCTAGGCTAATCACTATAAATAATCTATTAAATTTTAATTTGAATGATGCTAAAATAATAATAAACTGAGGGATTACACCTAAACTGCCGTTAACATAATAAATAAATAAATAAGGAACTTTTTATACAATTACTAAGCCAACCTAGCGGAGTTAGGGCTATCTCTATAGCCCTCTCTAACACTAAACTAGGAAGACCCGGGACCACCTGCTTTACATGACCTCCGAAGCATGATAAGGAAATGTAGTAAATGTGGACTCGAACCAACAATCTTTCGGATGAAGGTCAGAGCCCTTACCACTACTCCACATGCCCTACGTATATACCGGGAGCCTAGTTAATGTAAGTTTCTACTTCATAAGACCTGTAATGTCCCTTAAAGGCATCATCCTGTCTTCTGTAACATACCTCATAATACAATTTGTTTTTAAGGGTGCCAGCCTACCATTTCCCCCGGGTGTATTTAGTTTTGAGTACAATCCTTTAAAATTTGGGAACTGACCCGAAGGGATAAAAACAGACCATTCTAAAAACAGGAACGGTTTCCAAGAATCCGAGGGAATATTATATTATTAGGCCCTGATGGAGCATCGAAGCATAGGCAGCTGCAAACCAGGCAGGGCACCCCGATGTTATATGTTTACCTGTAGTTGCCCCGAACAATGCGATTTTACACCCGATTTTGTCCTTTTCTATATTTTGGTTTCTGTTGCAAGGAACGACTTGCGCTCTTGTAGGTCTGTCTATTTATGGCAGTTCTTGTCCAAATTCCAGCACCTTTTCAATATCAGTATTTGTTGTAGACAATGCTTTTATTATTAGTGACTGTAAAATCACACTGGAATTCAGCTTAATTATTGGAAGACTATGTTACTTATTTGTTTGATTTTATTTTTTACGCCTGTATGACAGAATGTTCTCAGCCTGAAATGTTGCTATAATTTGAATCTAAATTGTAAGCATGTTAAATAATAATATCCTTTGATCCCCACACATTACATTGAGTACGGTATGTCCTAAGTATGTTTTGTTTCAGCTTTAAAATTTAAACCTTAACTTTTATTGGCTTAATTTACTACAAAATGTTCCGTGATCATTTACTGCAGTTTTTTCTTCACCTCAAGACCCATCCGAAAAAGGTCTGATGAACTGAGTTGGCGACACCGTGGCTAGGTTTCGCAGCCTTGAGATGGAAATTTCAATGCAACCTATGCAAGCCAAGCAGACCCGTTATAATGTTACAAATGATAACTCAAAAGTAATATTTAGGGTATTAATTACGTAGAATAATCACAATGCATCAAATCCATGTTATCGCTGTACGGTATTTCAAACTCAATTCAGAAGATTCTGAGTGGTTTATCATGGTTTCCAGTAAATTAATTATTTATTTTGTACGTATGTACTGATAGTAAAGCTGGTTTAAAATACGATTTAAATAATAAAACTTATTTGTCGGCTCGACGCAAAGCGAATATTCCTATCAAACGCTTAACCGACCTCAAAGGCAACATTTCGGCTTGTTTAATTTTTTATCATTAATACCATAGCACATCATAAAAAAGCTAAAAATTGTTCCCAAAGCCATCACAGTGTCATCAAAAACCCCACCAGAAATTCCGTAAAATTATGTTCACACAGTCGTAAAAGATTCCCTAATAGCTATAAATGAACTTTTATATAGAAGTCACGAACTTTATATAGTGACTCAATTGCAGTCGAGACCTAAACTGCCATCAATAAAAACTCATTCAGTTGAAGGGAAAAATGTGAATCTAGAAGAGGAAAGAAACAGTCAGTGGCTGACTCGAAGCCCATCGGATATATTGAAATTAACTTGATTAACCCGATCAACGAGAAAACTGGCAGGACGACGCAAACGCCTGAAAAACGACCTCTTACTGTGATATCAATGCTCGTTATACTACTCCTATACAGGAATACATCATATTCAAAGATTTATTACATTTTTCTAACTATCGAGAATCTATTTAAAATTAAACAAACTTGAAAAAAAGTTCAGAATTTTTTATTCGCAAATTTCACAATTCACAGAGACGATTTTGTTCACCTGGCCGAGTTAAAAACTAATCGATTGAGTCCGGCAGAGTTCTTAGCAATGTTATATATGCATCCTCTGTGGTTGGAAACTGGCTCGTCCTTTGGTGTCTTGCGGGGGTAGGGCAGACGAGAGTGTGGGCGATTTCTTTTAGCATTGGCAGACTGTACATGGAGGTCCCAGAACCACTTTTTCCCGTCCTCGGAAGGGTCTTTTGTCCCCCCTGTTTTTCTATGGCTATAATACAACGTGTATTTTGTATATTAAGTCGTTTGGAAGTGGGAGATAAATCATGTTAAGTGCGTTTTCGTTTATTGCCCACACACATACTGCGATCGAGTAGGACACTGCTAGACATGGCGTGGTTTGTCGCATTAAAATATGTAATATATAGTTTTTGGTTTATAGTACGCAAAAGAGCCATTTATGCAACAGACTGTAATTTTTTAGAAAATGAGGTTTGTTTATTGAGTAACTTACAGTAGGTTACTTTTTACTATTATTTATTGTTGTCCTTATAAATTAATAAATACTAGTAAATGGCCCTGATAATGGTTATGTTGATTTTGGCATTGCACTTTTGAATTTTTCTTGCACCCATATTTATTGGATGAGTGTAATAGGGATTGACGACTTTTTGTTCTATTACTAGGCAAGTTGGGGGACCTATGGGGCCGATCTCTGAATGGTGGCCTGGGACCCGAATCCAAGAATATACTACTAAACTATGTGCCCTCTTATACTTACCGGAGAAGGCGGGGGACCACCCGCATAGCCTGCAAATGTAGCATGTGTGGGACTCAAAACAATCACCTTTGGGGTGAAATTCAGAGTCCGTACCACTACTCAACATGTCCTTCTCTCTTTTATACTTAAATTCCAACAAATGCTTATCCCAAAATGACTTGAAACCCATCTACAAGTCTGACCTACCTTTAAAGTTTAAAGTCATAAACTTGTGAAACAATGTTTCTTAGTGTATACATGTGTATACATAGACACAGTGTTTCTAGGCTTATTACTATTACCTGAATTTCTTATGTTGGGGGGTACGTTTTTGCGTATGCTTCGCGACTTATTGTGCCCCCAACTGAGAATAGCTACTCCAGATCTTTTCTTAGACTTTTGTGGGAATTTGACCCTTTTCAGGTTACATTTTTCATACATACAGTCGTATTTTGCTTTGCTATGATCCGGATATTCCTTGCTGTTGCGATGCCACTCAACAACCGTCTGACACAATCACCAACTCCAATCAGACTAGCAAGTGCATGCTTTCTGACAGGTTTAGGCAGTCTCTTAAGATGTATACGCGATCATTGAGACATAGCAGAAATGGGTGCACTGCGTTCTAACTGCCCGGAGCACTGGTTGCTGCAAGTAAATATTTCCAACAAAAAGCGCTGTGTTTCATGAACTGTGCCACTGACAGGCCACTGATCTTGTTCTTTTGACTGTTTCAGGCACCCGCTGTTTCCCCTTCTCGCCCTGATATTCGAGAAATGCGAACTAGCTACCTGCACGCCGCGTGACCCGGGCGTCGCCGGTGGTGACGTCTGCTCTTCGGAGTCCTTTAACGAGGACATTGCGGTTTTTTCCAAGCAGGTAAGATAATCATTCCGTTTGGGTTACGTTCGGAGATTGCGATAATGTCCAAAAAAATAAACAGTCAGGTGTTCATATAATACGTTTAAATAAGTTTTTTTAGAGACAATACAATTCTCCACGATAAATACGATAAATGCAATGAAGTAAGACCGATTGTTGGTATAAATGACACAACTGAATGAAACTATTCAAACCTTGTACTATTACTGCTGTGAACATTTTTAAATTCTTTTGAAAACCAGCCGACCTATAAGCCATAAACCAATAACTGGTACATCTGGGTTTTATAAATACAGAAAGGTATCCAATTTTGAGTAACAAAAAAAAAAAAAACAGTGTGACTGCCATAGCCCTACTCCAGCACGTATGCCCCCCGATTTCTTAGCGCAAACCAAGTGTGTTCCTTTTCTCATACGTCATACGATATACAGCATTGTCAATATTGTCATTATGTACTAGGATGGCAGTTGGAACACTTTGAACACATAGTTTATTCGATTTTTTAAGTGCCCTCCTATCGTGGTTGTGTGTAGTAAATAACCATATGTTTTGCGCAATGTTCTTTAGTTTTCTGAATCGTACGTATATTTTGGTACCTGTAACTCCACCAGCCTCCACAAATCTAGGGCGACCAGATATACTCTTCTCAAGAGTATTTATACTCTTTTGCGTTCCAAATTCGACATACTCTTTCTTTTTGTGCTTTTGATGCAAATATACTCTTTTTTAAACCAGATCCTACTCTTTTACTCTTTTACAGAATTTTCAGATAAATAGAAGTAACTTGGGTCGGATAAAAATACACAAGGTAGAATGGAATAATAATTTTTCAAGTAGGTAGCTATTGAAGAACCAGTAGAATCCGGGCTGATGGGCCGTGGTCGAAATGAAAGCGAACTTCCAAACGTTTCGTCAATATCTGCTGTCGACATCTTCAGTGGAACTGCGTAGGCTTCTAAGATTGTATCTCGGAGCCCGGATTCTACTGGTTCTTCATCCAACTGCGGCCGTGAAAGCCTTTGCTGCTTGGCTTTTACGTATATAGATCTTGTAATGTATATATATAAATATCTTGCATAGGCCCTATATACTCTTTTTCCGTTTTGGAAATCTGGCCACCCTACAGAAATCACAATTTTGCGACATCGTAAGTAGGATCCTGCATAGCCACATTACAAGACTTCAAAAGACTTATTTTACTAGCATGCCACATACACTTGAGCATTGTGTAACTAACTGAATTTATAGCTTCGCTCCATAGCAGTGCCTAGATGAATATGCATGAAGTAAACTACATACTTTAACTATCAACTTCTTGAAGCCCTCTACTGCTCCCTTTATATAAATACCGATTGGAATAGTTTAAAACTCAATGTAATACACCTTTTTATGGGCTTCTACCGTGTATCGTGATCCCAGTTTGTGGTTGAGCAATTCGGAAGGAAGTTCGTAATTTGTGTTCAGTCGTAATGCGCTTTAATTCGCTTTATTGTTATACGCTAATGGGAGACGGGGCCATTGGATTGTTTCAATATGAAAGACGGAGTAATCAGTTGTTTGATCGGAACCAAGTTTGGTTAGCTCGGTGGAAAACAACTGTCGCGTTATTCTATTGTTTACGTTTTTCCGGCCCCAATTCCTCGAGTGACGTCTGAGGTTTTGCGTTCCACCCAAAGTTAGGCTCGTCGTAATTGGGATATCCTACTCGTCTAGCTTAGCCTAAATATTTCTTATGGTCAACGCCTTTGCCCTTTGGGAACGGTGCTGCGGTCGGTGACTTTGGTTTAACAACATGCTGTTTTCCATAATTTAAACCTTGTGGTTTATGTACTGAATATGTAGTGGTTATAGTGGATCTACTTATTGTTTAGGCGCCCATTCCACCGACCGGCTAGGGCTATTTACAAAAACGGTGACGTGGTTGCAGACATTCAAGACTTAGGTGGCGTTTCCACCGACCTCGTATTGCAGAATGCAAATGACATTGACGGAAATTAGAATTTTTCTTTTTATAGAAATCTATTAAAATCTTTGTACTTAACATATCCCATGACGCCATTTTTTAATTTTAGTTTGTTTGTGATTTTACTGTATTATCAGTGATCAATTTTAACTATGGCATAAAGGAAAATAAACATTTCCGTCAATTCTGCAATGCGAGGTCGGTGGAAACCCCGCCTAAGTCTTGAATGTCTGCTACCACGTCACTGTTTTTGTAAATAGCTCTAGCCGGTCGGTGGAATGGGCGCCATCAGTGGCGGCTCGTGGTGTATCAAAATGGTGGGGCAACGAATTGTAATAAAGTAATAGCATATAACTTACCACTACTTGAATATCAAATAGATTCTTTGGCATTTCGATGTGGCAAACAAGTCTATCACTCGCTGTTTACATTTTTGTAATATTTGTTTTAAATTGTTTACATTACCCTGCCTGGCCGTTGGGCAGAACCTGACTTCCCTAGTCAAAAATTCTTCTTTGAAAATTTTTATAATAATCATCAGTCATGACAAAATAGTGAAATTCTTCTCAAAAATAACTCTTATAATTATGATTTTAAAAAAATACCAATATTCAACGATATTATTAATACGAAACATTTAAAGTCATTTTTGGGGCGCTGCCCCGCTGCCCATGTATAAATGCATATGGCATGAATTGCATTGCAAGGTCCATAAGAGAAAAGTTGTGTACACCTTTTCAATGGTGCGAACGATCTTCTTAACTTTTGCCTGACTCGGTTGCCATGGCGACCCGGGGCTAAATTGAAAATTGCCCCAAGTTGCCCAGAGCACGCACATAGCATAGCCGAATTGTAGCAGTTGCATTTTTCTTCAGAATAGTTTATTATTATTTTATTATTATTATTATTATTATTATTATTATTAAAAGGAAATTGCTTTGTTTGCCTGTAAAATTATGGGAGGGCTGTAGCCCCAGTGCCCTTATGGACGAGCCGCCACTGGGCGCCATAGCAGATTGACTAATACACTAATAGGGTTTGGGCAGGAATACTGGAAGGCACCGCCTTCTACCAATGCATGGTGGTGCCCTGAAGTATTCCTAACCGATTCTTTCCAAGTGATGGTGGATCAGGCTTAAAAGAAAGGTGGTGTAGTTTCATAATTCATACATGTACATTTGACAATCCACCGGCAGGACACTTTGCACCAATTTCTCATGTTTTTGCACATTAAAAGGTACAAGTGTTATATTATATATTTAATACATTGTATGTTAAAACTATGACCGGCTCACATGTACCCTGGCATGGTAAAGGTATGCCCGAAAATAAATTTCCCATCAAGTTGTTCTCCACACATAAACAATACCGTTATTATCGACCCCTTTGTTAAATAGCACCATGGCCCTTTATTTCTCTCCCCTGTACTGCCTAGTGCCCAACAGTAAGAAAAGGTGAACCGCGAAAGCTAAATCTCTATGGTATAGTCGGTGGGTGGTCATTTTCTAATTTCGAAAAAAACGTTTCTTCCCTATCTCAAACGGCGCAACCTTCAACGAAACCTGTTGTACCGTATCCCCAAAATAATGTTGTCAAATTGTCATGGTAAAAAAAATGTCGAGGGGTAGTATCCCTAAGGTTATCTACCTCATTCAGCGACCAGCGTCTAGTTAGGCAAGGCCCTTGCAGGTTAATTTTGGGCTAGATGCGCTTGGTATTCAGACAACCTTCCTCATTTTTGCAATTCTATCAAGGTTAACACCCACTCCCCTGTATCATCCACAAAAGGCTTTGTTCTGAGACTTTGGCCCCACACTGTTTTCTCGAGAATTTGGTTCTTCGTTGCCCTAACTCTAAAAAAATAGGATTTTTGGTTTGTTTTGTTTTTAGTTTATTCTTTTCTTGAAATTTTACTTAAATGGTTCATTCTGGAATCAATCATGTGGAATCAATTACCTGAACAGCCTGAATTAGAGGCGGATTAACCATTTTGCCGCCTGTGCCAGACCTGATATTTGAATACCCAGTACCAAAGGGAGAGAAGGGGGGGGGGGGTTGATAACATTAAATTAACTTTTGGTGTATTTTATACCCCTTACAATTATTATTTTTCCTAAAAAAAAGTTATTTAGTAGTACATGACTATAGAATGTGACGTCATTTGTGATGCAGCGGAGTAGCAGCTAGTGATAGGATTACTAGTACTAGTATTTGTATTCGAAATGTGACGTCATTTTCTTGTCACTCATGTCTGCCGGCGTTTAGGCGTTGAGTTCAATATATTAAAGAATAATTTATACGGGTAAAACGTAGGAATATAGGTAGATAGGTATGATATATGCAAACCACTACTTCTGTGTCATAAGTATCCTTAGTCGAGCAGCTCTAACTAAATGGAACATACCTTGTTTACGGGTTGTAAAAGTATTTATCAGCAATAGAAACATAAGATTGCAGTTTTGCCCTGTTTTTGCATGCTCGTGTTTACTTATCTTCCCCAAGATGGGCGCCGGTTCCATAAGGCTTGGTATGGCCCGGGCCATACCAATAATTTTAGGAATGACCACCTCATATTATTTTTAGTGTATTTTGATAAATAAATTCACTATTTTACATTGCACTTATTTAGAAGAAATATATAATTTATTATTATTATTATTAATTATAATTTATTATGAAAATTAAAAATTAAAGGAAATGAAATCGTCAAATCGATTATTTAAATCGAAATTGGCGGGAGCGCTGAAGAGAGTTGGCGCGTTGATGACTGTCCACCTCGGCCAGGTTGATCTTTGATTTATTGAAATGATAGCTACAGAGTGAAGCCATATATTTATTTGGGGAATTGACTTCTTCCCCCCCCCCCTTAAAAAAAAAGATTTCCTCGGGCAATGTTGGGCCATACCAATAATTTTCACAACTCGGCGCCCATGTCTTGGGGGGCCTTTGGGTGGAAATTGGCCACAAAACTTTGAAATTTACTGGCCTGAAATTGATGAGTTTAATACTCTGGAAGTACAAAATCATATATCTATACGGTATTGATTCCGTTTATTGCTTGCATTCAATATTTCTGTTTATTAACTGAAAATGTATAAAAATAATTATTAAAATAAATTACGACCGTGACCTTCGATGGGCTGGATCAAGAAATAGTGCGGGATCTCATTTGAGGCCGAGCCTTGAAAAATTAGAGTGGCGAGGGCTGCCATTGATACGGTTATGTGTGCATTATGCCGACACATCCTGCATTCCATCCTCTACAAGATCTGGATCTTGTTCTGAGCTGCCCTCGTCCCTTCACTGTCCCTTATTAGACCGAAAGAACCCATTCCCTGACTTTTGTAGCTCAGTTTTTGACTTATTAATTTGATTTTCATTTTACTATCATTTTTAATGGCAGCTCCCACGAATCGTGATGTCGTGATGAGTGAAATCCGAAAGACACTACGTTGAAAAATAAATGTTTGCTTTTATTTATTTTTTATCAGTTTCCGAAGCATGGCCAAATTAAGAGTAAGATCTGTTAGATTCTTTTCACCATAGGAAAAGCAACAATTGGTGGGAGCCGTCTTGAGAGTTGCTTCCATGGCCGCTTGAAAAGTCTCATTGAGGAATACTAGACGCATAGTCTTGCATTGGAACATAGCGGTATCTTCCCGTATTTCTTACCGAGGCTTTTCAATTGGTCATATACTTTATTATAATTCAATTGATTAACAAAGGCAACTGCTACTTCGTCTTTAAATGCAATTTAATTATTCAATTATATTAATATCAACAACAAAATTATAGTTTACAAAAATGTAATTGACATCCCGCAAGGCATTGGTCTGTGCGCGGCTTAACATTGGGTACCTATCTAAACATATAAAACCATCCATTATCAAAATATTAAGGTAAAAACAGTTCATTCAATGTGAAATCGACATTTGGGGACTTAAGTAAAAATCAACACGTAGACAATTGATCATTGAACGATGGAAGTCATCCTTACCCACCATCACTTGAAAAGTATCTCTGGGGAATACTGGGCGGCGCCGTCATCTACCAATGCATGGCTGTGCCACAGTATTTCTTACCGAGACTTTTCAAGGGATATGGGCACTGTCCTTAATATAACTCACATTTTTAAATATTAAAAAAGTCAAAACTTCTGAATTCGTTTCGTCTGACAAATGAAATACAATTCTCATAATACTCCAAAGGGCCCGAAAATTTATTTAAATATTGACAAAGAAAAGGCGACAGTATCAAAACAAAAGGCTAAAATGATAATAATCCTCTATTCTGAATGCATTCCACCCTCCGAGATGACGACTGCAATGGAAAAGGTAACAGCAAAAATACATTTTTCAAGGACAGAGACAACCCTATTTTTATATTAGGGGTGAACAGTTCTCAAAAGGAAGATGGGTTCACCTAGCCGCGATCCCTAGATGCAAATGCTGTGAGGTCTTACTTTGTTATTTGAACCCCATACCGCGTAAATTGAAAAAGAAAACCGAAATCCCGAGTGCACCCCACATACTGGCCTTTAAACGCGCACAGGGGGTTGTAATCTTCGCATTTTGAACTGGTGGCGAAGCTTGGATCAGAAGGGGGCTGCAATAAAAACCGACTGCGGGGGGTCTCCCCAGTTACTACGCCTATCAATTAATGCGGCATCTCGAAGCGCCGGCCTTGATTTAACTTTTTGTCTTGTGGTTTTGCGTTATCTGAGTTTCATATCACGCCGTTTAGCTCCACTGTTTATCCAACTGGAAATCAGGAGGTACGATCTCGAATGCTTTTTTATGACCGCGAAAGATGTCGCCCAGCAATGATGGGGAGCTTGGGGGTTTTCATCACCAAAGTTAATCCCCCGTATAGGTCAAGTTCATGAATTCAATGCGAAAAATGAATTGGCATACATAATGACTGATGATCATAATGATGTCAAATGGGGATATAGAAGTTTTTTTTGTTATTACAAAGTTGTTGCTTGTAGGAGGTTGGAGCCTGTCGAGTCTGTCGACTGTCGAGCCGGGTGGATTGTAGTTGGATCGGAACCTTTTTCCGCCCCTGTCAAGCCGAAACCTTTTTTGGAACCCGTGGTGGTGGTTTTTTCCCTGAACTGTCTATGCAGTTGAAGTTAAGTTACTAGTCAGTTCACTTAGTTGACATAACGCGCCAGAACGTGTCCCATCACACCACACATTTAAAGCGTAAGTTTCTCTATCCTAATTGCATTCTATTAGGCAAATGTAACTCAATGCTTGTTGAAGAATGATTCTAATACCTTACACACGTCACACCATAAACGCAAACAGTAGTTTACTTTTCATTGTGTTATTGATACAACTAAACCAGTACTTGTATTTTGTGAGGTGGCATTTGACTATTGGAGTACCTTTTCCTGATTTGTTGACGCAAATGGGCCTATGACCATTTTTTTTTTTTTTATCTCGGTGTGACATTTGACAAACAAACAGTTTCCGCAATCTTGCAAACATGCACTTTGTGAAACCGCATTCGATAAGTTGATGAAAGGAATGGATTAAGATAATCGTAGTCAGTATCATCTATAAAAATTATCAATGTTTCATAGGGATATTCTAATTTGGGCTATCTCTATAGAATCTTTCAATTTTTTTATGGTTGTCCCCAGAATATCACTATTTATTTCATTATTGGGTAAGTTATTATTTTCGATAATGTAATCATATACTAGTATTGCATTGAATTTAGTTCTGAATTACAGCATTATAATTACTCCCTCAGGGAGTGTTCGCATTCTGAGACATGATTAACATTTTAATTGTTTTATAGAAAACAATTGGAATCTTAATTAAAACTAAAACATATACACTATACGTATTTTTTGTAGAGACAAAAATTTCATGAATTAGAAGATATTTTAATACATAGTATGTAGGTGACACTAACACTAACACAGTTTGGCCAATGTTTATGAAAGCGTGAAAAAATTCATGGCAAGGTTTACGTTATTACTAAAATTCCCCAATTCTTCTCTCCTCACATTTCTCAGGATCTGTGAATCTAAAACTAATGCCCTAAAATGTTTAAAATGCAACCACTATCCGATTACTTATCTAGTGAAAAGGAATAAAAAATTGGGCTCCACACTAGGGGTCCTTGTAACCCACCAAGAGATGACAACCACTTGTATCTCAAATCTGCGCTCAATATCTCTTGAATTCTCGGGAATTTTGACGAAAAACATATCATAAAATTCCATCGACAAGACTGTATCATCTGCTTTAAAAGATTCTTTTACTTCTAATAACATTGTGCCCAAACCTTTCTTCTAACAGCGAGACACAGGAAAACCAAAACCTATGCCCGAATCTTTACCCAAATCTTAAAAAGTTACAGAGAGCTTTGACTCATCTGAAATTTCAACAGAACCGGCGAAAATAATAAAATATTTGAATCAGACACAACTTTTCTTTGTGGCTATAATTTTATTACATTCCAAAACATTACCAAAAAGTCTCTAGTAAATTTTGATGTTATTGTGGCCTGGAAAATGCAAAACTGCCGGTGTCTTTAAAAAAGGCCGAAGGAGTGGTGCATGGTTTTCTACAATGACGCCTTCAGAGGGCAGAATAATAAGAGGAACCATAAAAAGTCGGAGAACGGAGCGCATGAGGAGTTGGTTTAAAGGAACGGGCGCCCCGCTGATCACGTAAATAGCCCAACAAAATCAAGGCATTCTTGGTCCATGGACTCCTAACCGTGAGGCACAGTGTGCTCAAAAATCCGAATCGAAACCCTGGACAAACGAGTATCCCAGGCAACAACAATGTTCTTTTTCTTTCAAAGGCAAATGTTTGTCTGATGCGATTGTTGTTGATTTTGGGAGTGATTTTCTTGTGCATATTGTAATATGTACTAATACTATGTATACATTGTAATTAATTGGTTCACTATTTACCCGATTCCTGGGAAAATATGAAGAAAGTGGATTTTTTATCGAAACATTTTTTATTTCAGCTTTTTTTTAAATTCTATTCTGTCCTATTTGTCTTTTATCATTATTCTCGGTTGTTTTTTTTTTGTTGGGAATCCGAATGTTTCAGGGCATTCTGCAAAACTCATACTGGATTCGATTGTATTTGTATACATAATATTATTTAATAATATGTTGATGACTATTAGAGTGTATTCGCTCCTTGAACCAGGATTTTTGGAAAAAAGATTAAATTATATTCTAATTTGTAGCCTATATTTCGTATCACAACAATTAATTATGCGCTTTTACTTTTGAAAAGTCCTGGTAGGTATATTTAATTATCAAATAATGATGGTATTGTGTATCAACAAAAATTCAATTAAAACACTAAATTAAAAAACAACACATCTAATTTCAAAATTGCCTTCGAGCCTATTTAATGCCCCATTAAAAAATTTCGGTAAAAAACGTTTTTGGTGTGGAATCACAGTTTGCGTCATCAATCCCATAAGCGTGAGAAAGTCCGTTTGAAAGGTACGATGGTTCAGTGCCTGGGGAGACGTTACAAATTGACATCTTCACCCAAAGGATCATAGTAATTCTTCTGCAAAAAAACATGGATTTCTCCTTAAATAATGACGGGGTTCTTAAACGGTTCGGAACCTCCCTTGTAGTGTGAACATTAATCATCAAAATTTTATACATTTTTGCAGCCAATTTTTGCACGGGCTTGGAATTCCTCCGTTTCTTGAACTGGAATAACTTTTCAATTTATTCCGCATGGTTTCATTATTTCAGATTTCTCGTTTATCTCAGACTGCGCTAGGGTTTGTGTTCTTTTGATGCAGCAGCTTGTCTAGTGTGAATGTATATCGAAGTGTGTAAGCTAACGAATTCGGTTGTTACATTTTGAATCTTCAAATGGGTGAAACCTAGCTAGCCTTCTTAGATAGCTTCCCTATACTTTTATTTTTTTAAATCTTATACTGCTTACAATTTGTATTTTGTCGGTGTGTTTACGTGTGCTTTGTATAATTTGTCCGGGATCAGGAATTGAAACTGTGACCAGCGATTATATACGTCGATTATTAAGTAGGGTTGATTATTAAGGTGCGTTCGAAGTAAATATATAAAGTATATGTACCTATATGTACTTCGAACGCACCTAATACGGTATATGGTAGGATATAAAATGTATCTTATGTAACGCAGATTGTTGTAACCAAATCAATGTGCGATAAAAACGGTTACAACCTTCCGCAACAATTCGTATCGCTAATTGTTACCCCAAGTAACGTGTTACGAACGGCAGTTACTGCTCTATAAAATCAAATCGTTTCAAAATGCAAGTTTAATACGCCATGGTAGGGGGACTAGAAAAGAGATTGGCCGTAACCTTATTGTTCCTCGACCTAATACTGAACATTTTAAACAATCTCATATATATCGGTCAATAATCTTATACAACAATCTACCTTTGTCACAAAAAATTTCCATATCTTCTCACTAAACACCACCTTAACCAGTATGCCAAGAACATAAAATCAATACTATACAATAATAAGTTACGTAGTTTTGTTATTTAAATTTTTTTTTGTTACCTTTAGTCCGCATAAAGTCATTAAAAAAAAATCATAGGTAATAAAGTCAATAACAATTTTGCATTATTCGCACGTATGAAACATTATTAAATTGGGGCCCATCACAGATTCATCTACAGGGTCCCTACCTTCCTCTGTACCTACTCTATATACTACTGTACTATAATTTTGTTTTGTTTTGTTATGTATGGATGAAGGAAATAAATACATTTATTTATTTATTTAAGTAGGTAATTGACATTTAACGTAGCCTACCATACATACCTACCTTTTATCATTATTCTGCAAAATCAAAGAACGCACCCTAATATTTGAAACTGTTCAACATTTCTCATGTCCCACCGCTTACTGCTTACTTAACAATGGCTATACTACTGTAGAACTACAGCCTACAACTGATAGTAAACCCATGATGATGTATAAATTCCCTGTCGAGGAACTGAAAAGAGTGGGTGATGGATAGAAGGCAAAGTCGGCGGAAGGCTCCCGTCAAAAATGTAAATTTGGTAATGCACCGAAGCGTACAAGTCACCATTTTTGAAACGCGCAACGAAACATCAGCCCCTAATCATTTCGGGCACCCTCCTTTTAAAAGCCAGCTTTTCGGGGGTATAAAAAGAGCCCTGTTCCAGAGCCTTCAATCATTTGTATCTTTATAAATTTCGTTCAGTTAGGCATCACGTCTATTCTTAATTTAATGTTTTTGAAAATGTTTAGTCATATCAAGTAGTCACGTACTGCAGAGCTGATAAAAACAGGTGCATTTATCACGTGAAAAAAGTCAGTACGAAAAATTTTCCCTTCTATTATTAGAGTCCACGGACGGGCGGGAGGGCAGGCATCCATATGACCATAACCTATTAAGGAAACATTATGCTCATGCCCCCCTCCTTGAAATCCGTCACTACTAAAATTGCTCATCAGTGGCTAATTTTCTCACTGCTCCTAATTAAATCCTGAAACCTGAAACAAAAACGCAGGTGCCTCACAGCCTATCTCCGTGCAGGCACATAGTGTCAATATTTACCTTGTTTAAGGCTTCCCGTTCACACCGAGATCATTGTAAGGAAGTCTTTGTCAACGCTACCTTCAGGCATGGCATAATCCTGACGTACCTTCAATACTCCACCAACAGATTTAATGCCGTTGTTGTGACCCCACCTTTTTATTTATTTGAAGAAAGTATATTGTTTCTGTGCTACTGCTGATTTTGACCTCTAGGTCTATCGGATTATTTCTGTACAAGTGTGTGGCCACGTAAGAAAAAAAAGACTGGATTCAATTTATATATATTCTGGTGAATTTTCGGCCCCTTCCCGGTCTACCATTACAATTGACGGTCATTCAATTTAAATAATATCGCTACATAAGGTTCCTTGGTATAAACTGTCCCATAGATAGATTACCTCAAATACTTTTGCACTTCATTGTGCGGGCACGCATTCGCCATTAAACTTCTGCATACTGTTTTCATTTCTGTGAGCGGCGGACTCCAGCAAAATTCCAAAACCTGTATCAAAACGGTTTTGATTAAGGTAAATCGTCCCAAGAGGCCGAGAAGGCATCGTCGACCACCCAATGAACATTTTGAAAAACATCGGCGGCTTAAATAATATCACAGCGTTGCTATTGTGTTTAACAGATATTGGCAGGATACTCCAAAGCAATCATTCCATGAGTTGTAATACTACTTATAAACTAACAAGTAATTCAGTGTAACTTAACATTTCGTTGCTATCATTCAGTAAAAATGTAGAAACCAAACATCGTAAGGAAAGGTTATACGCGTACCATGGAATTCCTCCATTCAGATGGCTTTGTTATGCCGCTAATCAAATTTTTCTAATTCACATTAAAGAACGGAAATGGAATCAACATCTGCTTGTGTTAGGTAATTCAAACTGTTAAAAGAATCAGGATGAATTCGGATACGCATAGTATGCAATAAATTTTGTACATTGGTTCTAGCCTTTTAATTTGTAACCCGTACATGTTACCACATTAGTATACTAGTAAATATAAGTATGTTAGTAATGAAATATTGAAATGGAATAATCGTAAAATTGCGCATCTCTGAATCACTGTAAATTGCAATTCTGGCTGAGATATTTCGGATAAGCTATATTTAGCAATTTTCAACAAATATAATTATTTGTCAACGGGTTATAGCTTGACATGGCAAATAGAAACAGAGGTACACATAAGCAAGGACTACAATCAGCCTACCAAACATATTTTCTTGGATTTGAAGGCCTTTAACAAAAATAACGTTGTTTAGACTGTCATTCATCGCAAATGACATTTCCGCCGCTTTTATTTTGCCAGCCTAATGTTTATGTGTTTGTAGTGCTAAGGATTTATTCAGTTGGCATTGACCATTTTACTGTACATACAGCTCATTTATCATCCGCATAGTTTAGTCAAAGTGCAATAATATTAAAAATATTACCTAGCCTACTTCAACGATAGCTATAAAAATTAATTGAATTAATGGAATTGGACACACTCGTAAGTTTTGTAGGCGAATAAGTCAAATTTCACAGGAAATAGTGCGACCAGGAATTGAAAATAACGATAACCTAGTTTTTTCGATTTTATAAATGTATGTTTATGAAAGTATTGCAGCATTGGAATGAAAACATTGTTCATTATTTCATGATCATCAATTTATGGCCGTATATTGATCGTAGAGAATAAATATTCCTCTAAATTTCCGGCAAATAATAATAATAAATTTTTTGTCCGACACTTTGACACTAAATTTTGAAATTTTTGCTTCTATAGCCCAGCATACTTTCGCCTGTGGAAATAATTCGAAATGAGAGGGTTTCTATTATATTAAATTAATGAAATCCTAAAATTAGCCACAACATTCGGAGAGGGGGTTGAAAATTCCCGTTTCCTGATAAATGTCTTGTAATTTATGCTGTCTCATCTCTCATTCCCGTGAAATTTAACATAGTACAAAAAACGGCTAAAGTGTTGGCTGATTCCGTCCTAAATCCGTAATATTTAAGTGATTTTTCAGTTAAAATTGCCTTCCCGCAATCCCGCTTGCCAAAATGGCCCAAGACTTCAATTTCAGCCAAATGGTAATCCTATAGGCATAACGCAACCTAATTTGTATTTTGAGAATGGTTCAGAGTGTGTAAAGAGCCATTGTGTTGGCCGCT
Organism: Psococerastis gibbosa; assembly: GCA_963971405.1. NCBI lineage: Eukaryota > Metazoa > Arthropoda > Insecta > Psocodea > Psocidae > Psococerastis > Psococerastis gibbosa. The sequence continues at coordinate 30,268,197 of OZ020484.1, forward strand.
GCCATGTTGTTGTTCACCCCTATGGCCATTTTATTTAAATGCGACCTGTTTAGGCAACAATCCCACACTCAAGGAGATTTCAAATGAGAGAGACTAAATCAGCCATTGACTACATTTGCATTATTGCTAAATGGTAAACCGTACGATTTCGTTGCTTTTTAATGGCGTCTTTCGTCGACTCCAAATTGAAGGTGTTTTTCTGAGGTATGGGTATTTACTATATACCACTGTTTATATATAATAATTGTTTCATGGCTATGAATACACAAGAAACCGTTTCCCAAATTATTCCAAAGTTACTTCAATGTCACCGCAACGATATCTATGGGGTCCATCACAGAATTTTCTACCGGCTACCTTCCCCACATACTGTTTAACTGATACTTATGATGATTGTTTGGGAGGACGTGCGTAACAACAAAGAAAGAAGAAAAAAATGTATTTATTTTCCATATGGGCGAATTTTGGGTCTTCCGGCCCACTCTCACAATTAATAAATCCAAAAGCAAGAACATTTGCTAAAAATTATCCCTTTACAATATTAGGACATAGCGAGCATCCGTTTGAATTCATGTCAAACCCTCAAATGCATTTTCATATCTTTAGTATAATCGAGTCAGAACTATTGTCTTTGTATACTTCATAGCCGAGTTATTCAAGTTCAGCCTACATCCACTTACAAGGAAGTTACAGCCCATTGTATGGACAGAATCGCCCCAATAAAATGTAAATGTACTGGAGTGGCACTCTAGGTGTGGCGGCTGGTGTGTGAACCATACACAATTTAATTCTACTGTATAGTTTTTTTAAAAAAAAAAGTTGTTTACGTACTGTTAAAAAAAAATTCAGATTTACTAAAATCGGGGCAGCTGACGAATTTTCTTTAGGTTTTTTGTCAGGTGGATGACCAGAGTTTCCCAAGTGGCTTAAGTTGACCTAAGTCTATTAAAAACGAGCATTCTGCAGGGGAAAGTCTCGACGTCCGTCAAAACCTGTATCATTAGGGCCTTTTACACCAACTTCCAAAAAACTTGTCCTTCAAGTAATAAATGTAACCCCCCATCCAGAGTCGTATCGACAGTAAACAACAATAATTTTACCTTCATCAAAGTTTTGGTTGAGTATTTCAATCCTATCAATAGCAGTTGATAAATTTACCTTTTGAAGGCATGTAATCAGAAAGTTTTCTGGAAGTTGATGGGAACAGCTCTTTGCAGTAAACTAAACATAATATAGACAGACAATGTACTCATAATATACAATAATGATAGGCGTATTATACATTAGTATTGTATTAAAATATGGAAGACAGGTCATGCAACTTGCACTAGTAATTAATTACTGAAATTTGTACGACAAAGACGGTCGTAAATTATTTTAACAATTTAATTAAAAGCCGCGTAAATCATTTGTTTTGCGACATGACTCTTGAGCGCACCACCGACTTCATTCACTCGTCTTATGTAAGCAACTTCTTCTCTCCAGTATTTTTTCGCCTACACACTCCATGATGTAGGCTAGTGGTTAACGAGTTGGACTCTCAATGAAAAAAAGAAAAGTTCAAAGCCCCATCTATATTCTGGAATATCGATATATTATGATGTCTTTTGGCGCACTCGTTCTCGTTTCATTATTCGCCTCTATATACCGTGGATGTCGGTCGATGGTAGGGGTAGCCCAGTGGTTGACAATTTGGACTCTCAATGTAAAGGAGAAGAGTTCGAAGCCCTGCTGCCTTCGTTCTAGAACATTAATATTATTTTTTGACACACTCGTTCTCTATATGAGACATCTTGTCTCTTTTCTTTATTCGCCTCTACACCATGTTGCCTGTCGATACTCGAAGGTAAGGGTAGCCCAGTGGTTGAGGGCTTGGACTTGCAAAACTGGAACATTTATATTCTCTTTTGACTCACTTGTTCACTATATGACAGACATATTGCCTCTTCCTTTTAATCCATACACCTTGAATAATTGTATGTTTTGTATATGAGGGTCTTCTCAAACCTGAATATCATCCTTAAGATTGGAATAGGTACTGTTACGCAGATCTTGAGAAACCTGAACAGTACTTGTAATACAGACTGCGACAAAGGGAAGACAAGCTCGGCGCCACAATATTATCTAAATTGTTAATTTTTGGTTCTCTCCGTTCATTTAGTAATTTCCATTTTCTAATGGGTTTTCACTTGATTGACAAGGGACTGTAATGAATTAATGACCTCTTGTTATCATAGAAATCACTTGCAGGACATATTACTCAGCCTCCAGTGATTTCTAATGCTGCGTCCGCTCTTGTGTATTATAATCCAAAGCGTTAAAAAAACCAGGCGACCCTTCCTCAGCTTTGGATAATTTGCTGATCCAGCAAGGTTTTCACACCTTCCAAAACATCCGGGAAACGGTATTAGTGATGGACTCACACTATAGAACGTCGAGGAGCACCTCATCTTTTTCAAAATGTTTAATTAATACTTCTATGAAACTTGTACAAAAAGTGGGGATGCCCGATTGATTCTTAAGAAATTGCCAGAAACCCATTTTAGGTGCGTTTCACTGCATAGCAATGCCCATAACGTCCATAGATCTAACAGCGTTATTTAATCCAATCTGATCCAAAAAAGATCTTTACTTTATATTGTTGGAAGAGATGATAAGATGATGAAGGAATAAGAACAAGTTCTTACCTTACTAACAAAACAAAAATTGGCTTTGTTTGCTGCTATCCTAGACTCATAGTTACTTGTAAATACTAGCTGTAATGTTCCTTTTAAATTTATATTGTATTGTTGATAAAATTGCATTGAAGTCAGTTAAATTTGGTGGAGTCAAAGATCGAGGGCGAGCTGTCCCCGTTGGTTGGCCGCCATATTTGATATCTTTGTGTTGTTTTCTTCGCGTTGTGGGGGATCTCAGGGTATTATGTCACAGTTGTAATGCTCACTCATGTGTACGTCACCTTTTCGTCCCTTTGGTATTCTGGGTCTTTTTTTCTTCTTGAGATTCATCGACCTTGGCTCTTTTACAAATGTCCCTGTCCCAGTTTTTATTAAAGAAATCATTGTTATTATTCGTGGGACTGAAAACTTGTGGCAAATTTGGAGGGTGTAACTCAGTTGTTGTAATATGGAATTATTCCGTAAAAACGTTGAAAGGAATGTAGTCACTTTTGATAGTGAACTGACCAGAGGAAATAGTGAGACTTTTGTACTAAAAGAACTGGTGGAATCCAGTAATTTTAACGTTAATCGCATCGAAAACTGGGTTACTTCAGAGTAAATATAACACGGAATCGTATACTTTTTTTCATTTCCTAGTAAATATACGCCAGCATATGCCTAATGTTTTGTACAACACAATTGTATGCTATAGGACCAGATTTCGATACCAGCTGTTGATATGTTTAGGAGAATTTATGGATGAACTTATCTAAGTTTATTTCATTATATTCCTTAGGAAAATGAGTTTCTTTCGTTGTTAACATTGGAACAGTTTCATGTGATTTGGATGGGAACGGCTATAACTTACGTCAAAAAAGTTTCTTTTTCTTAGTATCTATTTCAAATCTAAGTAAGGTTCAGAAATAATATTTTTTTCTCCCCATTCCGTACAAAACTAGAATGTTAAATCTGCACTTGTTAATTGAAATTCAATTTTTTTCGTTCTGAAGCTCTTTCGATTGTACTTCTAACTTCTAACCCTGTGAAAACGACAAGCCAGTTGAGCTCTTTTGTACAGGGAAATGCTTTCGCCCAGCTAATCAGATCATTCAGATCATCGGCTCCACCAACATTCTCTAACATTTCCACGAAATCTGAATGTGATGAAGCTACTCTAACCTTTCAGGTATTATTCCCGTCTGTATCTTTAGAAAACAGTTCACAATAGCTACTGGAAGTGTATCTAGATTTGCTACGCCGCGACTTTGTCGTGATCTCGCATACGAATGCCTTCTAGTCCCTCCTTCTTTTCGTCACACATATCTTTGCCGGCACTTAATATTTCGTTGTTAAACTCAGCCATGCATGTAATATTTAGGCATTGTCATGCAATAGCATGAGTACCTATGCAATCCCCTAACGTCTTTTTATGGTTACCCGCATTCGGTGGTATACTCTATGAATATTGTTAATGTTTTCTTGGAGTCCTCATACAGAATGACAAGTGGTCTATTAAAGGTACATACTGATGGGGACTCAAAGTGTATAGCTTGTTAGTACGCAGCTTCCCACGATGAAGGTTTGACTTCGAGTTTTAGGCCTAAAGAGAGGATTGTCATTCGCAAAATGCTTGCTCATGCTACATGCTCATATGCTTATTTATACACAAGGTATGGTTATCTCTTTCCAACAGCGGCATCTGAAACGTTGCTGGTTCTGAGCCATGCTTGCTGTATTTTCTGTTCATGCTTCGGAGGGCATGTAAACCAGGTATTCCTAGTTGAGTGTATGAGAGGGCTTTATAGTATACTAACTCCTTTAGCGTGGTTTAGTCACGTGGCAAAGTCATTATTTATTTATTGACCCACTATTTACGTCCGCTGCACGATACAGCAGGCCTAGCACCAACTCAAAACATTAACTTTCCCAAGAGATTATTTAAACCATAGTTGTTCGTTGTAAATGTTTAAAAGTTAAGGTTTTGTGTTGGTGTTAGTGCTTCAGATTCATTACTAATAATAGTTATAAAGTAAATAAATAACAAATAGGCCCTAATAACACTTCAATTTAAAATACAATGTACAATTATACACAAAATATGAGATACAGGTGCCGCACTTGTCACTTTTCCCCATTTATACATAACACGTGCCTGCTTACGTTTGGGTAACATTAGACGCCTAAAGTTAACCATAATCCGAATAGCTGAATTAAGTTTGTTATTCTTGTTTCAGATACGGCAGGAGAAGCCATATTATATTGCCGACCCTGAGGTCGACTCACTTGTAAGTATTCCCCACACTTTACTCACCTATATCGGTGAACTAATCTTATCACAGCTTTAGATAAGCCGGCTTGTGTGGACCTAATATGGTTTAACGCTGTGGCTACTTTTTGGGGGGCGATTGCCCTCGCTTAGTTCAAATTGGTAATTTGTGGTCTTAAATGAAACGTGAGTATATTTGCAAGAAAACGTATTAAGACATCAGGCAGAAATCGTCTATTATAAAATAAAATTTAACCGTCGATTGAGAATGGGGAAATATTATGTGTTCCCAACCTTTCAACATGGTATGGAGGAAGAGACGGTGATACAAGATACAAGCTATGGAGAACAGAATCAGTACATTTGAAATGTGGATATATAGAAGAATGCTGCGCACATCATGAAGAGTTTCTGTCCCTAATGCTGAGACCCTAAGATGAATGGTAACAGAAGTTGCTGCTGTAAGATAATAAATGGAAAGTAACATGCTTCGGCCATTTGATGAGAAACGAAAGGTATCACCTTCTGCATGTAACAATCCAAGGGAAGATAGAAGAATTGATGGCTCTCAGCAGAAGAACCCCATCCAGGTTGAAAAGCCTGTGAAAGCACGAATTCCCATTTCATATATCAGCAGTGTTTAAGATCCAAATTGCCACGATGATTTCCAATCTTCACTAGATGAGGCATTTAAAGAAGAAGAATAAAATAAACGCCGTGGCATGACAACCAAATGAGTCTGAGCTTGAGGACCTTTAAATTTCTGTGACGCATCCTCTGAAATACATAGGTTTTCTTTTCCAGAATAGTTTTTTTGTTCCATGACAGTCAGGGGCGGCATTTCAAAATTTTCTCAGTGGGGGGCCAGATGACAATAACTGTGGGTGCGTTTTCAAACAACGGTGTAACGATTTTCTTAGGCGCTGAAAACGTCGCAATTCTAACGTCGCGTCAACGCTCCATACGGCAGACTATACGAGCGCTGAAAACTTCGCGTGAAGACGCGTAAACTCGGCCCGGCGTCAGCGTCACCAACGCAACCGGGCGCGTAAATCGGCGTTAGGTACGCGACGTAACTAGCGCCGAACTGGACTATACGGGCGATTTCAACGTTTTCAATTTTTAATTCACAACTGACCTTAAATTCCCGCCATTTCGCCTCCAGCGCGACGTACACAGCGCTCGTATAGTCGAGAATTGCGTAGCGTTGACGTTTCAAAACGTCGTTTTCAGCGACCGTATAGTCGGCAATATTTCTCATCCGACGTTGGCGTTAGAATCGCGACGTTTTCAGCGCCCGTATAGTCCTAGCTTTATTAGTCAGGGTCAACTTTTTTCCATTTGCAGGGTAGGGGGTTTTGACAGTGTATGCTGCAAGTATGAGGGGCTGGTCGGAATGTAACAGCCCGGTTTAGATAAGCATGCGTTGTGAAGAGGCAGATGAAACGCTAACCCATATTAAACAATTCATAAGACAATGGCCGTGACCATCAATTAATTGAACAAACAGAATTGGTCCAATATTTGATTCGTTGTCATTGCTTCTTGGACTTCCTTTCCCAAGCTTTAGTTGGTTGCGCCAAACTTCTTTCTTTTTTCGTAGACCTAAATAGGTATTGCAATAGAGATAAAAATTAAAAACCACTACTACGAGTAGTCTGGAGCGTAATCTGGTACACAACAAACTAATTCGGCATTACTTTGCTAGTGACAGCCGTATCTAGTCGATTGCCTAAAGTATGAAGAAATAATTAAAATTTAATTTCAACCCACTATACTCCTATACTTGAACCAAATAAATTTCTCTATTGGAACTTATTCAGAAGCTGTATTACTGATGTGTTATCGGGTATTTTATAGTTTATTACCAGTTTAGTATAGGTGTAGTGTAATACCAGATCACAGCATATATCTTTTCTATTAACTTATTTTATTGCACCATTACATTAGTAACTGTCACGTCTCATTCATAAAAGTCAATCTGTTCTTCTGTGTAGCTCTATAACCCATTGGTATTTTTTATGACTTCTGCTGTGCAATATTTACTTTCTTCTTCAATTGAGTCTTCCTGTGGGTTCTTGTAAGTGTTGTTGTTTTGATCTTTTGTCCTCATCTAGCAGCTACGGCAAATTTACTACAATCAGAACGAGAATATTATGTACAGAAAAAAAATACAATGACGACAAAAAGCATTTAAGGAGCAACTACTATGTATAGATGAAGCATCTTGCTCGAGCCTCATTTACAATCAATTAATTTCTTCTTCCACAGCTGCAAAACGACGAAAATGATCAGATGAAAAATTAATTGAAAATGCAAGTTTTCGGAGGAAATTTACGTTTTGTCATCTGAAATATTATTACTTCTGTAAAACTCGATGAAGTGCATTGAACAGATTTTACAGAATATTTTTAAACCAGTCGGGGAAATAGACTGCTCTTGAGAAACCTTGAATTTTGCATGAATTTTTCGTCTGACCGATCACTTTCATACCTTTGCCCTTATGGAATGAGAAATCAATGAATTTCGTCAAAATAAATATGTGGCCATTCCTCTCTAAAGAAATATTAAGAAATCTATCCGTTAATTGTTTCTCATTAACTTGTGGCATATCTAGATGAGACCAGGAAAGATATAGAACTGCATGGGTATATCGTAGAATGCGTCTCTCTGAACACTGAGAAGTTTAAAATTTATCGATATAACTGAAGATGTTCGCAGTTTGTTTACTATCGACCATGTACACACAATGTAAGTCAATATTGGAATACACATGGGCTCTATACCTTTTTAACTTATCGTTAAATTTGAACAAATAAAAGGGAAGATATCTCAGTGTTATGTTGATGTGTTCTGATTTGCCAGCGTTGTGTTGTGCCGTCTGTCACGACTGACTGATTGTATTATTTCACTTTGTTGTAATTTTCATTGTGTTTTCTGGAGATTGGTAGAAATTGGAAATTAAATGGGACAGCTGTAAATGGTAATCGATACCGTTTTACTATAGGAAGACTATGGCATTGAAATTTTAAAACATGTAAATGAGTAAGAACAAGAAATGGGTCAGGTGCGCACGTGGCACTTAGAGGGAAGAGGAAGAAGAAGAAGTAAATGAGTGAAATTTCATAGCTCGAATGAGTCCAATTTAGAAGGGACAGAAATAATTTTTTTATTGGACGATGCCTTCGAAGTCTTATGACTAAGCCTTAAATACTGTATATATTATCTTTTAATATGATCTAATGGCCCCCGGGATGTTCACTGTGACCATGGCTCATCACCCGGATTTAAATGTTGTACTTCGAATAATATTCAAATTAGGTAATGTGAAATTTAGCAATTGACGTGCAAAATAGTCCCAACTGTAATTGGTTTAAATATTTCTAAGTATCGTCTGAACTGAAATTATTAATTATTAATGTCCCTCTGTATCTATTTACAGATGGTGCAAGCAATTCAGGTCCTTCGGTTTCATCTGTTAGAGTTGGAAAAGGTATGTATTGTTTTTTTTTTGTTTTAAACTGCTGGACATTTAATTTTACCAAATTAGTAAGGGGCTGTTGGAATAAAGTTAATTAAAACCGATGCATAGACTGAAAGAAGGAAAATTGTCTTTATTTTCCTTTTGGGTGCATTTGGGGCATTTATTAACCCACAACAGATTGCCATGGTGAATTAACTACGACGATCCTATGACCACCTGTAGGGCAGGATAAACCTTACCTGGGCCCCTAGGCAATGAAATTGGTGGGCCCCCTCCCCCCTCTATGGGCTCTATGTCTATCATCATACTAGGCAAGGTGACCAACATTGCAGCTAAGTACTAATACTACTAGTACTAAATACAGAACACATCATATTTTAAATAATATTTTAAAGTTTTGGCGGGAAAACTTTTTGTTTTAAAAATTTGAGGTTTACAATATTATGAAAAACACATTTTCCAAGGTATTATGAGAAGTTTTGAAAAATTACATACTACATTAACTTCTTTAAACATTTCTGAGTCCTTAGGCAGTTGCCTAGTTGGTGATCCGGCACTGATCATCTGGAAGCCTCGGTATGTCGCTTATTTCACCGACGTCAATAGTTCACTTTAGAGACAGAGATAGTGAACTATTGACGTCGGTGGAATAAGCGCCTATGGCAGACTGCACGGCACCACCATGCGTTCTTTACGGAGGTCTTCCAGTCGTTGGAGCCGCCCTGATGGTGCTTTCCATCATTGCTTGAAAAGTCCCAGTAAGGAATACGGTGTCTACCAATGCGTGGTGGCGTTATTCCTTAGTGAAACTTTTCCACCGATTGTGGGACTAGCCGTAACTCACTGGCATACTGGTTTCCCTAGACCATTTACCTATTGTAAATCGGGTATTCAGCCATTGTGACATGCTGACTGACAGGCTACTTTTGAGTAAAAAAACAATAATTAGACACATAGCGTCGTCACTGCTAACTAGACTTGCTGATAGCCGTATCCATCGGCACGCAGCTGCTGCTGCTGCTATTAAGCACTTTTGTTATGACAGCTACCAGCTCATGTGCTAAGGACAGCAATCACGTGAACCTGTGCGGTATAAATATGAACGAAAGGCCACTGTTCGAGACCCTATATGACACGAAAATATTTCCCAGGGTCCACGTACCGGGGTACCGTACCTTCGCAGCAGGGGTGGACATCAAAATATCTCAAACAAAGCAGTGGTCAACAAAGCCGCTTCGGAGGGAATACAAAGTGGGCCACCCATGTTGGATGAAAGAAAGAGTTTTACAGCCCTAAATCAGCTAGATTGGCTTATTAATAGTGGCAGATTAGCAGATAAGACACTGAAGGGGCTAGAAGCGTTTGAAATGTGGTGTTACGGAAGGATGCTTTGAATTGAAGAAGAGAGACACCTCATAGAAAACGTTGAAGAGCAAATTGAGTAGGTAGGGCATTTGTGACACAAAAATTTGGTACACACCACCATTGAGGGCACAGATGGAAGGAACCAAGAGAAGAAGAAGAAGAAGGGACTCAGGGATCAACTGAATAAATATGCTGGAGCTCGAACGTACCAAGAACTGAAGAAGTGGAGGATCATGAGAACTGGAGAATGATATTTAGGAAGTTTCTGCCAACCAATCGTTGAGATTGTGACCTTAGATGAGGACCGAACAGCCTAACCTTTAAGCAATTCATAAAAAATGAGTATTAGTAGAAATGCGACAGATATTCGGAGTCGCTTTGAGTAACAATAACATTATACTAGTACATGGGTTAAAATTGTGCGTATGGGCAGAAAGGCCCCAAAATTCGCCCATACCGAAATAAAGACAATTTTATTTCTTTCTTTCGTTCTTTCTATAGCAGGTTGATCTTCCTAGGGTTACCCTAACATACTCGTAGCTCTATAGTTTTAAGCAAGAATCGGCTGTTTTCTCTATATATGAGACATGGAGCGCCAACGATATTTTAAATTTCTGGTGTCACCTGTCCGTGTCTTCTTTTGACCAATTGGAGCACGTCTTGCAGCCACGGCATTATTGATATTATTTGAAAGTGCCCAAGGTATTGTTTGACGTGACAGGTGGCAGTGGGGCACCTGAAATTCACGCACCTACACAGAATAAGCCTGGCAGACATCACTCTTGTCAGACAGCGAGTATGGATAGGTGGGGGCCACTTGTCAAACTGCCCCCAGCTCCAGCCCTACAGCCAGATACTGGGAGACTCGGTGTCGGGTGGCTGAACAACCGAGGGCGGGCTTTGGATAAAATAAAGTAAGAACCTAAAAAAATATCCTAAATGTCCCATCTCACTTATATATATACTCGCAGAACCCTAGTCTGTTCATATGTGTTTAGTGAACTCCTTCTTCCAAAAAAAAACAACATGAATCAAAAATATCAATAAAAATTCCAGTAATGTCTAGGTATTTATCAGAAGTGTAGTATCAATGAAAACCTTCTCGCGAAACATGCCCCTCTACCTCACTACAACTCGGCAGTTTGGCAAAAAACAAGTGCAGTTAAGACAGAATGGAGGTGGAATGATGCTATGTCATCATGACCTTTGGCTCGATCGCTACGTGGTGTGAGGCACAAAAGGCGTCTGATCATGAGATTCGAAATTGTCCACAAAGGCAGGGGCTGATGTCGTCCCATGACTCAGCCTTCCTCGATGTCTAATGAAGTAGATATCCAAGCCTACAGGTCCCAGGTATTATGTTCGGATTTTTGTTACATGAACAATACTTACTGGTGGTAAAGAGAGCCTATATTTCTCATTTTTTCCTCAACATGAGGTAGTTATCTCAGTGTACAATGAGAAATTGGGACGGCCAATTGTCCGACAAACAATATCACATACAGATACATTTTTGTAATGTTTGTTTAAGCTACTACAGCGAGCCTGCTAAGGCGATTATTTTTAATCTTGACCTGGGATTAAAAAGTTAAACAAGTAATTTTAGAAAGGAAATGGCTATTCAAAATTGTTTTGTTTTGTAGTATTTTTAACCCCAGGAATAAGTTATTACTAAACATAGTATGCCGGCTGGACTGACATAAATTCAACCTAAATCCACTAATCCCGCCTTAATTATACAATATTTGTCTGTCATCTCTGGGCTTTCTAGTTGCAATGAGTCATAGGTCTTTCATGGAAATTCCAATGCAGCCTAATGAAAAAAATTAGTGTTCTGAGCTGGTGAACCAACGAAAGCTGCGCGTACCTAGCTATTCAAGAGGCTCGTTTGCTCTTTTTGAAATCATGTTTCGACGTTGTTAAACCTGTTAATGAGCATCGTAGTTTGATTAATAGTTCTCTTTTGTTAGACGTTTGACAATTCTCCTATGAGTCATCTGCGAAGAATGCAAAGTTCGGCTGCATTTTAAACTATGTTGAGACATTTAAATCTGCAACTAATAATCCCAAGCTCCGGCATTGACTGTAGAATAAGAGGGACAATTGACAGTATCATTGTATATATTGACATCTTGCTAGGGTCAGTCAAGTCCACGGCTAGTTATTCCAGTGGGTTACTAGGTGCCTTAGTTTCCGGGGAAAGACTGACGGATGAATATTGTGAATTACCAATACATTAATATTATATTGCTACTATGGTCGTTTGAGTCGTCTAGTAACAAAGTCGCCAATGTAATTTTTGACTAATTTTTGAGAAACCACAAACCGCAATATACTGTATTAAACTAAACTAATAGATCAGTAACTGTATTGTACGTTTAGATTAATACAGTATCTGACTTTTAGTGTACTTACGGGTTTCGCGGTTTCTGAAAAATTGGTCAAAAATTACATTGGCGACTTTGATACTAGACGACTCATATATACTATGTATGACTGTTGTGCCAATTTTTCGCCAACCTTGACCAACCAATAAATAATTGTACACTCTACAGAACTAATAAGCTTTTAAAGGTACAATTTAGCATGTGGTGACATGTGAATATTAAAAAAAAATTAAACCGAGAGACAAATAAAGGAGATTGAATTGAAAAAGATTTAATATAAAGTCATAGCTGACCGTAGATCGAATTAATCACTGGCCGAGTGCCAAGTTTTTCGGATATCGTTCATTTGCAGCACCATTTTTCATTCTTCGCCATTTCACAAGTTTGAAAAACTCCTCGGAGAAAATTGGATCTTGCCATGGCTTAATAGAAGGAAACCCATTAATTTAATCGAAATCTCGTTTTTAAGACAGTCCACTGTCGTGATTTTAGTTTTTTGAAACGAAAAACTTTTGATTTTCTCTTCGTTATTTTGTATTGTTTGTTCCATTATAAGATCTTGTCTTTTTATGGTTCTAGGTCCCTATTTCCTTTCCCCGGGTGGCTTTTCTCACTATGCCATAACAATATGTTCGAATACTGTTTTAATGCAATATTCACCACTACCTACCCAAATTATAAAAAAAATGTGAATTATTTAACTTGACTATTTTTTACAATGCATTATCCTAATAAAGAATTTTCAATGCTGCATTATTTTCCAAAATCTGTTTTCTCATAACTTTTTGTCCAAAAAATGACAATCCATGTTCAGTTCCGGGTGCCGACTGGTTATGTACCAAGGATGGTTGTCATTACGCCTGAATGATCCCACGGGTTAATTGCAGTGTTTTGTACATGTACCGGAGCCTGGACATGGGCCCTGTGCCTGCCAGGTACACGGGACTCCCTTGTACTTCTGCCAGCCAATTTCCTTTCACTTAATCTTCACCAAAACATGCCCGCGAGGCTTACGAGGGACGCCATTGTTTATTTTTGCATTCTTGCTGAATAATGGTGTCCGTGTCGAGTTATATTTTGTTCTGCGAGGGTAATTTTAGTGATAATTTTAGTGTTTTTTTTTTCATCAGCCTTTTACACAAGCTGACTCTAGTCATGTAATTTTTTGAATGACCTTTTATGGACCCCATGAATTGTGGACATTATTTGTATTGTTTCCGTATGCACTTTTGGCCATTGGAAAAATGTTACACGTTCTCGATGTCAACCTACACCGGCTACAAGCGATTATGGACAAGCTGAGACAAGCTTACCATTGACGCAATGAAAAAGGCAAAAGTATGACTTATCACTTAACCAAGTACAAATACGAGTCAAGCTGGCTCGAAGTCCTTTGAAAACTATAGTACTGCCAATCATGACAAACAACCAATCATAACCAACAGTCACACCATGGAATTCATACTAACCCAACTGAGCAAGCAAGTATAGTTCTATGGCTGAACACGGGACCTGCTGATAAATCCTATATGAATGCGGTTGGGTCATACCACAATTCCGTCCCATTTGCATGGGCTAGGTATTGTGGGGTCCTTTCTCTGTCCTTGTGGGACAGAGGGGACGCTTCCACATCTGGTCCTTGATTGCATGCTTACCTCCAGACTGAGACGTGATATGGTTGAGGAATTGCAGAGGGAGGGTGTCTTCTGCAATGATGTTTTGGACAGTAGTTTGCCTGCCCATTAAGACCGGTCTATCTGATTATTGGCCCTGGAGAATATAGGCCTGAAACTATAATCGGCTGACATTGCAAACCCAGGCACTGACTGTCACGAAAAACTATTTAAAAAAAACTGAACACCGCTGAGCAACCACTCTTGGGTATATAATATCGTGCGAGTGGGAGAATTTGAATTTTTTCACTTTTTACCTACATTAGGCCCCCACAAAAAGCAACACAACTTTCAATGAAGCCCCTCCTATTCGCCCGGGTCGAACCACACACACTATTGTTCTACTACACAGCGGTATCCATAACACAAAGGCGCCATTGTAATAGGACGAAAATTATCAGTGCCTAGTAGATGAGACTAAGTTGAGTGTTAAGCCCCTAGGTACGGCTAGACGGCGTTTTAAGCCCCCTAGAGAAGTCGAATATGCTCAGCAGGTATCTTGTAATCGCTCCCTCAAATCACAACACATATAAGACAATTAGTAGCTTTGTATTTTGAAGGCAACGCTGTGGTGTAGTGGTTAGGTTCGTAGGATATAATTACAAAGGCTTTTAAGACTGGAGTGAGGTGATGAAGCAGCAGAATCCGGACTGATGGGCCCTGGTCGATATGGAAGAGTACATCCCGAACACTAGTAGCACTACAGTTCCCACTGAGCCTCCGTGGCACGATTTTCTTAGTGCACTGAAGATGTTGAAAAAGCTTGCACTTGTAATTAATATTTCTTCCGGTCACTTCCATGTCGTCGCGGCTACGGATCGAGAAATTAATTAATTACGTCAAAAGGACACGGCCGTCATTTAATTACGACATCTTGTAAAGTTTTTGAATTATATTCACAAATGTACCAAAACGGAAAAGAAACTTGGTTTTAATGTTTTGTGCTAAACATACGCGGAAATATTCTCTTATGACTACAGTCGCAATTGTTTGGTTTGTTTGTTTACGGTTTCGTCCAGAATTTTACTTAGGGTGCAAAGTTCAAAAGCACTGTTTTCATTAATTAATTAACAATGAAGCAAAAATTTGTGACTCACAAGCAATTGGATCCGTGACTCTGTAGTGGGAAAAAACACAACATGCAAACCCAAAAACATCGGGCTTCGTGCAATATTGAAAAGGACAGATCTTTTCTTCAGACACTAATTAAACTTTTTTAAAACTACTAAACACATTGTTATATTGACAATAATTCATTCATACGTTTTAAGTGTCCACCAGTCATGATTCTTTGGCATAGTCCCTAGAACTTTCCTTCAAAGCGATAAAGTTACCATTAGAGCATGACTCGCTCGCATCGCTGACGCTATCTCAGCACACGACAGCACAACGTCAGTTATTCGTCAGCAGCATAACCCAAAATCATTTTCAGAACGCCACCGCGTCAGCATTTTCCTCAAGTTTTTAACAACCTCAAAAATACACTAATAGAAGTAAATCCCAGGAAAACGTAGGATTAAAGGTAGATTTGGGTTTATTTTCAAAATTGTCTAGTTGTGCCCTGTTTTTTAATACAAACAAGTCATGGGACCCGTCAGCAGTTCGAAATCCCGCTGTTTTTTAATGCTTACGAATGCCAGAAGATTGAGAAGCTCGTGCCAAGTCTCAGCTCATATTCGACATTCGCCCAATCTAAGACGGATTCCACGCACACAAATTTCATCATAACGACTCTCGCTCGGCCCATTGCTCACCTTCACTCAATCTCCCCCTAGAAAATGTGTGGTTATGGGACATTTTTTTTTTGATAGGATGGCATCAGTGGAGTATTTGTGACTGTTGGCGCCGTTGACTGAGACTGTCGTCAGTGTCAGGAGCGGCAATTTTTGGAATGCGTCCATTCTGTTTTTAATCTACGGGTATTGACAACAGCTTCGACAGAAACTTTCATGTAGTGTGTGTATAGTTTGAAATTATTTCTGATCGATTTTTACTGTCAGTTTACTGTGTAGTGAGCAGATTATATTGTTTTGTTGGCATGCACGTCATTGATGTTGATAGGTTAATAATTTTTGAATATTGGCAAAAATGCTAGTGTACAATATGTAGGCCACCTACGTCTTTCGGATAATATGAAAATAAACAAATAATATTATAGATTGTTCGATTACACCATTGTAAAACCAATTTTCAGAGGCTGTATGAAGCAAGCCTTTATGAACCCGAAAGGTTTCAATCCCACACTTCCAACATTTCCTGGAGAGCTTGCAAAGCAGGCGGTCCCAGTTGATTGCAAGGGGATTCTATGGGATGGTTTCGTGATTTATCGTTCATGGTTGGCATAACTCACCAAAATGGAGTTATCCAAAAAATTAAGAAAAAAATGTATGCGGTCAATGGCAATGCCGAATTTCAACCAATCGAATCATATAGTTTGGCTGAAGATGGCCGAAAACAGATGGACAGACAGACATTTCGTAAAAACCCCTATTTTGGGGTTCTCAAGTGTAATTCCGTTGAAATCGCGAAATAGAACATCTCGTTTTCACAAAGTTTTCCATGAACCTATAAGTAAGGAAGCAATAATTTTCAAATTTTCATGGTCTATTACTGGCTAGACGCCAAATATAGAAGCAACATTGACGACTAGTAAAGATACCAGAACAGACCTACCAAGCGGGAGCGCCCCAAAGAGCGCGCGGCTAGCTTAGAACAATGGAATAAGAGCAAGCAATTCTGCATGGGTCATTTCCATTTAATTGTGCGGCTTTTTCCGATCTAAAACTGTTGTACACGGGTTTTTTGCTGTTTGTATGAAGGGGTCTTGTAATTTCCCGTAGCTGCCCATCATTATTACTGCATTATTTTTCAACAACAACGGAATTACACAGCTCCTTTCGATATGGCCGTCAATCATTCCTGTATAATTGTAAAAATAGTCATTTTATGTCAAACATTGGGAGCTCTATCTGTGTTATTTCTTATTTTCCCACAGCATTAGGAATATTGTTATTATCGTACAACGCGACTGTGTACATTTTGGAAAATGTACTGTATGACTAGTAATCGCAGGAAATGTAACACTATTTTTATTGCAAAAGAAGAACCAATATATTTTATAAATTCCTGTATTCTCATTATCATCGTTTTTCACCAGCAATAATGCATTGTTATTCATTGGCGTATTCATGGTGTCCAAGCCTCCAGGCTCCAATCGATTACCTAATAAATAGATTATGTTTTACATACGTGCGAAACCCTCAAAGAACCATTGTCTAATTTATTAGCTTTTTCCCGCAAGTCTCAACGAAATCGAATTCACGGATAGCTTTGGAGAATTTTTTTAAAATATTTTTTAAATTCGCAGAAATTTGATTGAAGTAAAGTGGCTTGTAAAAAGTCCACTCTTTCATTTGAAAACTAAGCATTATAACAAATCTTTCAAACTCGCTCAATACAGAGAGAATATGTTTGTACCACCCGACCGCGATAGGATGCATTTGGAACACTTATAAAAATCGAATGAACTTGGTGTTCCAAAATGTCATCCTGTCGTGGTCGGGCAGTAGATAAATCTACTCGTACACTAATTACCTTTCTTTCAATCTTTGAAAATGAAATATTTGCAGGGATTTGTAGCCAAACAGAAAAAAGACCATGTGTAAATTTTCCTCTTTCCCTCAAAATGTAACAATTTTGTTTCTAGCAATAGTGAGGATGGTTATTTAAAACCAAAGCAATGTAACTGCCCCCTCGCGATCACTACACAAGACAATTTCCATCTAAACCCCGTAGTTTCAGCTGCAGTAAAATCCGAAACATTTCCGGAACTAAAGTCGCCCGCACCCTTCGCAACAATAAGGAAAGAAACAATTCCTGATGTTGTTGGGATGGAAGGAAAAAGACATAATGATTTCCCGGCGATTTATCATAAGCCTTGAGAAGAAGAAGAAGACGAGCAGCCAAAAAGGTTTGTTTGCCGCCTAGGGGATTCAAGTAGGGGGAAATTCGTGCGGGACTGAAAGCTTCCTAAGAGCTTATTTATAACAACTTATGGAATTCCATAACATTCCATTTATATCCATCTTCTCTAATTGATTCTCCTAAAGTTTCTTTGCTGGATTTTGTTCCTCTGGTGGTGTCTTCTCGCTTTTTCACCGTTTTCGTGCTTTCCTTAAGCTCCTGTCAGAAGGCAGCTTCTTCCTTTTCTATGACATTGTTTGATGATTTCGTCTTTATTGCTGATCTCGGCAGATTTCATGGGGTTTCGATGATTTTTTTTTGTAATTGCAAGCAGTGAACATTGATGGGAACCCATATATTGTGAGACGGGACGAGGCATGTATACATTGGGAAAGCATATATTGATTTTATACTTTTTTGTTTTATTTCTATAATTTGATTGTAATTGTCTATGACTCTACGGACTGCAGGATGTTTTGTCTCTATAGTTTGAAGATTACTGTCTCCTATATTTTACGTAATTTAGCGAAACAAAATTGTACCATGAAGGCATTTAAATTGCACTCAAATTTTCTGTATAAGTTTGCATTTTATTGGATTTTTGGGTATTTTTGCAAATAAATGGTTATTTATTTTTATTTATATATTTATAACTTTACATTTTCCACATTGCTCATGAAAAGTTTTACTGTTTAGGTACTGAATAGATAAAATAATAGCCTACTTTGAAGCACAAAATTTTGCATACCTTGATTGGCTTGATTGCATTTACCATACCTAGATACGATAATTACAAAATCTGTTTATGCGCCCTTCAGATTAGGCACCTATATGGTGGCAAATGTGGTGTTATACAATATTATATTATATTGAGTAATTTGTAGCCTAATATATTGCCAATCCAAATATTGGCACTCCCATGGCCTCGCACCCGCCGTACTGGAACAACCTTGTGTATCATTATTATGTGGTAGAGGTTGGCCAAAGCAATAATATAATTTTAATTAGGCCTATTCGGCCTAAATACGGTATACAATACCGTATGTGAGTGCATTCTAGTCGCTTTCTCAGCGCTTTAATCCGAAAACCGTTACAGAAAAACTGCAAGAGACATTTTTTGTAGACAACTTTATGAGGAACAATTTTTATAATGACCTCTATTGACCTCCGAGCAATAGGAAATAATTGCGAAAAACTGATTTTTTTGGCCTTTTGACCTTTGTAAATTTTTTGGCCGCCACGATATCGATGTCGATTTTTCACATCTTCTTAACAACACCGTAAGAAAATACAAAAAATACAAAATACAATATAAAATACAAAATACAAATACAAAAATTCAGCTCACTAGGAATTTTTCCGCAGATTGGGGTTTAAAATGTCTAAAATGACTGGGAGTATTATCCATTGTAGCATTGTCCAGTTTCTTCCCAATTTCCAGGCGTCCTGATGTAGTTGCCTCTTGAACCCAATACAATTTAATGTTAAAAATTGGTATTAAAAAAAAGATAATTATTATTATAAGAAGAAAATTTGAAAGCTTTAGGCTGTATTAGATCTTGTTGCCATGGTAATTTAATCTCTCTAATTGCAATAATGAGTGGTTGAATTGACTGCACGAGCCCGCAGGTTTCTTGTGGCACTACACTTCGCCTGAGTTCGAAAAATTAGTAACAACGCTGAGTCATGGCCGAGAAATACCTGCGCCATTGATAAGACGCAGACTTAAGTCTTGCCTTCCATCATTAGGACGCATAGTGCATCAACATTTTTTATTCTATCTCGCTTAGGGTCTGTTGAACATATTATACATTCCACATACCTTTTTTTATTCAAAAATATTGAGATGCGCCATGTAAGAGACGCGGCTAAGTATTCCTCCCCCCTCAGGCTCCGGCCATAATGAATGCAACAGATTCTGAGATACAGGAAGCAGCCCACCAATACTGGCGTACAGATATGCATTTTGTCCTGGTTTTAATGATGTTTCCAGGGATACAAGTTGACTGCTTTGGCTATGGCTGCCAAGTATTGGTAACGAACTGGAATCAATTTAATTTTGCCGAAGGTATATTGCGACCTTTAGGAAGGAGCTATAGTGATTATCATCAGTCTATGGCACAGTTGGAGCATTATTATTGGGTTCTCTTGGTACAGTGGGCCGGAATAGTCTAGTTGGTAGAGAGCTTGACTGTGCAACGAAAGATTGAGGTTTGAAACTAGATATAATACTAAAAATTTTCAGTCGGCTCTTAGTCCCCCACCCCTAAGCAGTAGTGGGGGAAATGCGGCTAACCTAACATGTTATGGACTACAACATCCCAAGCGTGTAGTGTAAGGCCAGCATCTTCGCTAGTCTCACCTTGCCCAGATTGCTTGACCTTACATCCCTACTATTAGCCCGTGTAATCAGCTGATCGGCTTAAACTCTTTCAGTGGATTCAGGACTTACTGCTAAGGAAAAACGCATTCACTTATTAGTTATTATTATTACATTGTATACACCATACCATTAATACATATAGTCTCTTTGGACCGCTGTGATTATTAAAGTCATTCGTTGAACAGGACAGGACGTAGGACAGTAGAAAATAAGTTGATAAGCACGCACTTCCATTGCCCTCAGTGGAGAGGCAGGCAATTGATGAATATACTGCGGTAGGCAGCTAATGAATATACAAGGTCGGCATTCTTTTCTTGGGGGGGGGGGTAACTCTTTGGGAATTCAATCATAAATGAGGAGAGGAGAGAGGCATCGCCCTCCGTCCCCCTACGCTTCCTCTTCTAACTCACATATCTATTGAGTTTATTCACAGTAATCACTCATTTTCCACATAACACAAAGATGATAGATTTGTCACAGCAATTGGTTCACCTTACTGTGGGCTTGGCAGTTCCAAAGTGATTGCCCGGTTTTCCTATGCTTAGCTTGGCTGCAGACCGATCTCACCCCCGCTGAGCCCATCAGCTATGCTCGGGAAGTCGTTACTTAACTTTGTTTTAACATATTTGGATCATCCTATGACCAAATGAAGGAGAAAAACTACCGCACAAAAGCGTCACAGTAGTCAAGAGTCCTTATTGCGTTGTCGTGCCACAGCTGTTTTTTTTTTTTTAATTGTTCAGTAGATAGAGTTGTTGTTCAGTGCACTGTAGGCACATAGTAGGTATGTTTCGAATTTTTCACAAATTAATGAATGCATTTAATATTTTCCGATTTATTTAAAACGCACCAGGATTTTCCTTCTTGATTTATGCTCAATGCATTACTTATAAATGGTGTGTATCTGTTCAGTACAACCTAAGGTATTGAATCGATGCTCGCCAATTTAACAACTGTTGGTCCATTACAAGTCTGTTTCGGCCCTATTTATTTACAAGTACAGTATTATGTGCTTAGCTCATTATTAATATTATTTGTCTATAGCAATGTAGCTTCATTGAATTCGACGTACCACTTCATATATGCATTAGCGGTTAACACCCCCCCCCCCCCCGCTCTGCCCCTTTCGGTTGATGATTACATTACCTCAATCTAAATTTCAAATCAGAAATACTGACTGGGAACTGGGCTGGGATCGGAAATTTGAGCTGACAAAAATGTTTTTGAATTCTTGGGCCACCTGATAGGCCTTTTCTAAGGCTGGTCATATAGGTAAAACGGCGTGTGGTCAGGGAGGCCAACTTTTTTCTTTTTATTTATTTTTTTTATTTTTTTGGCGGAAAGCGAATTTCCCATAGATACACAGTAATACCCCGGACTTACGCGGTAAGTGGGTCCGAGCAAGGTCGAAGGTTTCATATATTCTAACATTGTTGCCTGACGAGTTAAGTTTTTCTTCCTCTCACTCAAAATTTCCTCGTAGCATACCAGTACTGAAAAACCGCGTATCTCCGAATTCACTTAAAACGGAGTAGCGTAAGTCGGGGTATTACTGTACATCTTTAGAATATACAACCTCTTAGGCTCTTACAACTACCGCTCCAGCACAGCTCTCTTCCTTAGTCAAACACATCTGCGTGGCAAAACAGTTAGCATTGTCCTCACAGAAGTAGTGGGCTGCTGCGTCTGTGGGTTGTCGAAGGCGAGGTTTCATAGACCCAGACAAAACTATCTGGAGACAATAGCCAAATGATTTCTCTTTAAAAGAAAAAATCGTTTACAATTGAAAATTTTATGAAAGAGATAATGACCCCCGTGTTAGAGTTAATGGTAAGGTAAAGAAAAAAAATCCAAGTATGAATGTGTGATACATTGAAGATGATCCATTAGACGAGTATTCTTAGAACTCGTTAGCCGTTATTCAAATATCACAACTCCCTTAAATTTTAATTAATTTGTATTTTATTCAAATGATTGATTCGAGAAATCCTATAGCATCGTGCGTGGGTTTATGGTGTCATATTTGAATCCGTTTCATGTTGTAACGGGAGTTAACGCCAATGGGATTCGATAAGATTTTGTTACTTTATATTTGGGTAAAACTGCTTTCGTCTTTTCTTTGGTTTTTATGGAATTATTCGTTTATAGGAAATCCCCAAATCCGTACGATTTCTAAAATGGCGTAAAAATAATACAAGATTTGTTTGAATAATTTTTGTCTTAATTCAGTACGCAATTTTGGGTTCCTTTCCAGTTTCCACTAAAATTACCGCTTTTAAAACAATTGCAAGTTGATGTCTTTAAGGGTTTTTATAGACGAATTTAGTAGCTTATTGAACCTTGCCCTTCCAACGACGGGTTTCCTTATATATTTGGCCGATGGCAAATTAGTACACGTTCTCGATGTCAAGCCACACCGGCCACAAGCGGCAATGGACAAGCTAAGACTTGCCTACCATTGACACAATGTAACAGGCGTAAGCATACATATTAATCATATTATTATTTATCCACGAGTAGTCATTTAATTATTAAGTAAAAACCTCTTTATGTGAAACGAGAGAACCCATTGAATAATGGAAATACGACCACACAACATGAATACAATGCTCCAGCCCTAGTCAACAGTTTTATTTCGGAGCGTATTAACTAGTTAGACATACAGTTTTATGGTGCCATTAATGTCTAAGGGTACCTTATTTCCCACTGGCTCGTGTAACGTTTATGAGAAATTGACCGAGGTTCGGTTATTTTAACACTTTGTTGCATTCTGTTTAAAGGTTTTTATGCATACCAAGCATCAGGCGTATCCCACCCCGTCTGGGTAGAGTAACCATAGACACTAAAAATTCGTTTATTTCCAACCGTTATGGTTATTGTTGCTTTGTAGTGCAACGTATGTTTATTATTTATTTCTTTGTTGTTCATGGCCCATAAAGTTTATTTGCCAGTGTTGTTTCTTTATTGCATATAGGGTGTACTCCCTTATACTCGAGTACCTATAGTGCAGGTTTTCAAAATGATATACACTGTAAGTAAGTATGTTCCTTCCTTTTAAGGAAGTTTCATAAGCCTGCCGGGTGTGCAGGGAATGGATTTGTTTAAAACGCACTATTGGATAAACCTGTACAGTTTATCAATTTATCTCAAATTGAAATTTGAATGTGTTTATCATAACTGCGGAAACTGGGAAGAAAGAATGTTACTGACCACACCATCCGATAATTTCACCATCAGTCTCAAAGATTTTAACGAATTGACGATTTTTCATCAGTATCATATCGGTGCACGCAACATTTAATCGCCGATTTTTCCAATTTCGTAATATAAACCTAAACTCTTTAGCCTCCGAGTGCCTACTCTTTACGGTAACATTTACCATTGGCAGTCTTTCAAGCTCTTCATCGGTCTTTATCCTCCAACCATTTATTGGCATATTTGTGAGAAAAATAAACTAAATGAAAAAAGAGCAATGTAATTTTTTTTTATTTTTTTATTTTTAACAAGTCGCTGTGGAATGAGAAAATAATTAACTTTTCAAAAAAATTACACTTTTTTTAGTGTAACTGGAGATGTAGGAAGAAAATACACGCAGCAGTATTTCAGCTTCAAGTTGGGCGACAGCTGCAGTAGGGGGCCAAGGAGGGACTCCACCTTAAATAAAAGTTGCGTTAAAAATGGCTTCGCGGTTCATTACAACAGGACAGACTCTCCTGTTGGCCCAAGCTCGCTCGCATTACATAAGTACGTCCGCTCATTATGATACCGATCTTTACACTCATCACAATCCACGCTTGTCCGCCATATCAACACAACTCAACGGTCCAACGCCAATTTCTTTACTTAAGGTCACTCCCACTTAGTGTGGGTAAAGCTATGGTGCGTGGAATCTGATGTAAGACTGCACTCCGTTGTGGTAAGCATTCTGACTTTTGAACGAAATTTGGTTGGTTCGAGTCAATCAGTCAAACACTTGCTACCAATTGCCAATCGTCTAGAAACCATCGGCCCTTCTGAGGACTGAGCCTGATATTCGAAACATCGGCCCTTTCCCCTGACAATGGACTCCGCCCTAATTGTTCGTTCGATGACTGTTAGCCCCTGTCTCTAATGACTATTAGCACAGCAGGTCGTTCTACTTACGGGGGTTCCTTATTTGAGTGCAAGAGCTAGAGGGCTGAACTAAGAGGATATTGAAAAAACTGGACTTGGCGGGACTCGAACCCACGTTCTACGTCTAACCGGGGAGTCGTCAGCTCGCCCAGGTTTATTCATTATCAAAACTGTACAAATATTTTTGATTCATTTCCTAACCGTAAATCACAATACAAATTACTGAAATGTTATACCTACGTCAATGCATGAGAGCTGTATTTTTTACCTGAAGGGTGTATCCCAATAAGAAATACTGGGCGGCATTACCATGTTCCAATGCCTAGAGGAACCCTGCAGTATTTCTTACCGAGACTTTTCAAGCGATCGTGGTAGAAAAGACCCCAATAGTCAGGCTTAAAAATTTTTAGTCTCTCCCGAGTCCCGAGTGAGCGTTTTTCTGTAATCTCTATACAATACTTTTCCCAATTCATTATTTCCCCTCCCCCTGAATCCGTCAGCAGCCATTGAACCTACGCAAATGGCCATTCAGGGAATCCTCCATGGATTTATTTAAAACCTTCCATGGTCATTTATTTTCCAATCTTGCAAATATTCTCGCACAAAATGGGTCCCGCGTAATTGCCGAAGGGGTTTATATGAGTTTGGGCTGTGGCCGCTGGAGCGCGCGGCGGTCGCGCTCCCCTCGCCCGTAAGATTAATGTGTTTAATCAGCCTGTGGCGGATTTCAAATGATCAACCCTTTTCTAAACCTTCTCCATATGTAGCCCCATTAAAAATTGTTTTTGTTTGCGACCCTTTTGTCGCTATTGCGATCCTCCGGAGTATTTCCGGTGCGGGGGTTGCCGTGCGTTCTTTCTTTTAATACCTCTTGTCGTAGTATATAGGCTTTGTTTGTAATAAAATCTCTCTTCAAGACTTCAAGTAGTCAATACACCACATTCTATACAACGGTATGATTCGAAAAAAAGCCATGTACGACGATCTATTGACGGTGTAGACCCGAGGCCCTTCATCTATGGGGGAGTGATCACATGTAGTACAGACAGTACAGTACGGCTCTCACTTAATCTGAGAAGTTGTTTTACATTTTACATCTTCGGCCCATGCCACGTAAAGCAGATGGTCAATTTAGTTGAGTTTTACAAAGTTAATAAAGAGGCTATATTATGTATAACAAGTGTCTCCGCTAAAGGGGCCCTACGGGCCCCACACGGCTCCTGCACTTGTTATGTATAATTTAGTTGTGTGTCAAAAACAACGGATTGGAAGAAAGGAATACACGGAAAATTGAATGAGAAAGGAATTGGAACCCAGGTCAACCACAGAACAAACTCCACACTCCCACCCTCTCGGACAGAGAATATTTTGAGGCTAAACCCAAAACTACAGTAAACCATAATTTATGTCTCAAATAACCATCTACGCACTCTTCTTCAAGGCACTATAGGGCGCATAATCACCCTTCCCACACGAGAAGTCCTAACTTTAGTTTCGTCATTGCTTGTCTTTGCTCTGATAATAAATCATATTGTATTGCAGTGTAATATGGTGCAGAATGGGGATCCACTTAAAAGCTTGCAACAAGTCATTTTCATACCTAAACTAAACTAAATCTAACCTTCTGATATCAAGGGCATTTTTCCAAAACCGCCAAATCAATAATTACCGCCAAAATAATGCGGAATGCATGTTTTGTTTGGAGATGTCAAAATTATACTGGTTTATTTATTAACATTGAAATCTATTCAAATGCACGTGAAATTTGACCTGTAGCAAATTATAGGTCATAAAATGTTTGAATAGTGTTTGTTTATTTGTGTGTTTTTGGTCGGCATGCGGTCTTTGTGGAAGTCAGCCGCAGGCGCCGGGCTTCATTTTAACCATTGTCTGTTGTGAGTTTAGAATTTAGCTACCAAATAGCAATAATCTGGTTTTTATTCGGTTAAACCGAGATCTGCATAAAAATAGATTTCATTATAATTTAATACGCACGGAAAAATTAACGCAATTTGGTTACAATCCGAAATCGAGTTACACCAAAATAGAAAATAAAAATAATCCCGAGGCATTATTTTTGCCATCACCAAAAGCAGTTTGCCCACAAATCGACAGACAATAAAAAACACTTGTTTGGTTCCTAGGACCTCAAAAACGTGTAAATCCATTGAAATCTCTAAATCGAAAATTCCGACCATCACAATGCTTTCCTTAAACAATACTGACGTATAAATAGGTAAGCAACAGACTTAATCGACTTCAGTGGCCAGGTGGTAGCGCGCTAGTACTTGTGCCAGTCCCTAAACGCCATGCGATGCCGTAACTCAACACGGGCACTAACCTACAGAGGTGACTGAAGAGGTCAATCGGATACATACAAATTGTCTGTATATGCCGATTAACCTTTTAATAAAGAAAAAAAATAGGTAAATATATAATGACTTTATTAAGAACCACTGAACAATGGCCCATTTCTGACTACGAAATGAAATGAAATGAAAAACGTCTTTATATTAGGCGTTACTCTGCCAGCTAACCTATTTACAATTTATTTTATTTTTCACATTATTATCACACGTAACATAACATTTTCATGACTACGGTCCCATTAAAAGTGGATGTTGCTAGCGAAAGAGGCCGCAGCGAAAATGCAGCAGCTTTTCTATCTACGCTTGTGGGTTGACATTATTCGCTTAGCTGGAATGCCAAGCATTCACAATGTTTTCTCAAAATTAAAATTGAGGGGTTGAAGTATTTGGTGGGGAGGGAGGTGGAGCTGGGGGGCTAGGGCAGTTATTGCCTGTCGTTTGCGTTCCCAGTGAAAGCAGCTTTTAATTAATGTTTGCCTCACTGTGAATCCTGCGATTTTGGATTTAACGCCTTCGTTTATTGTTGAATTATTGCGCCCTGGCCAGTTTTACTTTGTTTTATCTTTCTATATAGTAGGCTACTTGACAGTTGTAACAACAAAATATATAATATGCTAGATGGGGTAGCTTATACATAAGTTAACAATAATGTAATAGGAAAAACCAGGAGAATCCAGACTGATGGGCCGTGGTCGATATGTAAGTGAACTTCCAAAAGTTTCATCAACAGCTGCGGCCATCTTCAGTGGCACTGCGTAGACTTCGAAGGTTCTTCATCTGACTGCGGCCGTGACAGCCTTTGCAGTTAGGCTACAAGCCTACAATACTGAAATATATTTTTGCATGGAAAATGTAAATAATTAAAAAAATATACATATACATACATGTGAGTGTTTTTAGCTCCGGATTACAAAATCCAAAACGCAAACATCAAAATGACGTCACAGTCCCATCGGCGCCATACGTTGGTGGGCCACTTACGACCCTGCGGCATCACAAATGACGTCTAGACGTTAGGACTGGTCGAGAGGATCCTCTCTTTTGACCACTGCTCTATAGGGATACTGTGGTCACCAACATGCCCTGCAGCCGTGTTTTCCCCTACTGGCTTTCAGCTTTCAACTTCCGTTTCATAGTTCAATTCTTTGCATCTGAGCATCCACTCCAACTCCCTTTTACAGCCACCCGGTACATTCTTTCTATGGTAGTCCCCAGCTTTTACAGCATGGATAGTAGCAACTCTCAATCCGATTACTATCATGACAGCCTCTGCGTGCCTTTCACAGGTACTATCCTTTTTGGCCCTGTGTCTGCCCATGAATGGTCCCGAAGTAGCCATCCTGCGATAGTGTGTGCCTGTCACTGGACCCTTTGTGTGCCTGCCAAAATGTAACGGAGTCCAGGTTTGCCACCCGCTATACCTTAATGGCCCCCATTCTCCGGTTGTCACAGATCAAGCCAGTCCTGTCCCTCACATCTTGTACCTCACCATTTACAGTCCATTATTTTTTTTTTATGAATTTTTACCTTCCATCTCATCTGGAGTGAATTGTTTTGCGCTTTTATATACGGGAGATATTGTCTTGAATTGAGGTGGCTTTCTCCTTTTTTTTTTATTCTTCGTGGTCCGTTAAAATAGTCACGAATAAATTTAATGGTTATTTCATGGTTGATTTTTTTTTATAGGACATTTTTATTTTTTTGATTCTCATTCACGCTACTAGCTGAGGCATGTTTCGTAAGGTTTTCCTTTCTATCTGACACATCTCATAGTACCCACTTGTATTGTTGCAGTAAATATATGGCCAAGCAATGTTTAACTTTTACTTCATTTAGCTTTCTTGTACAATAATTTCACTAGTCTTATTCGTATTTTCACTAGGCGAAATGTATACAGTACTAATACAGTAGTACTACAATATTGTTATAATGGAAATGTTTTGTACACAAGTTCTCTGAACGTGCGCGCTCAGTCTCCACATCCTATTATTATTATGACATTAGTTAGCTGACATAGCTGTCACATTAGATCCTTTAAACAGCGTATTGACATCAATCTCTTCAGGTCATTATTACGTGACTATTAGTTCACTATTATTATTTTTATTATTATTAGTTTACATGGGTCCATTTTGTTGAGCTGGCAAGCTTCGCGAACAGCACTATGACTGGAAGCTTGCTGTTTTTTATTGTGGCGCTCTCGGGGAATGCGTGTTCAAAACACACCATCCTTTCCCACCAGAACGCTGTGCATACGGCCAGGATCTGCAGTGTACACTGCAGTTCGTAACTTACTCGTCTCCACACCTTGCAAGGAACATCCCCGACAGTTGTTAGATGCATGTCCCGTCAGCAGTGAGACCGCTGCTTTGACTACCGTCTCAACAGCCTAAGTAAAATTAATTTATTTTAAAAATAGCAGGGGATGATTTTTGTTTCTTTTTAGATCCAATTTTAACTGCATCAACTTTTAGGACTCCTAGGTTCATTCGCAGTTAGGCGTTGCTAATAATTTTAAGTCTCCCAGATAAACTACTGAAAATTCAATAAATTTTCGTTAAATTTAAATAATGAAATTAAAGACCAGAAATATTTTAACATAAATAAATATAAAATACAAAAAACCTTAAGATGCTCATACAATCATTCAATAAAAACCCCAAGACTTTGCTCAATTAATCCTTATATTGATGTTACAACACAATTATTAACGGCTTGGTTCCATTTTAAGTGAAGGCAACTATAGAAACCTACAGGTATGGGACGTGGGCATAAAGCGACTTGATCGCCAGCCATTTTTTGCCCAGTTATGGTAGACAAACTGGGATAGAAATATGTTTATTGGGAATTCAACGTCGCCATATCAAAAATTTTCAATCATCATCTCGCTCTCTACTTTTTCCCCACTGCCTGATTCTTTGGAAACACTTAGTGCGGAATGTGCAAACATGCTGCTCTACATCGTCACCCTGAACATGGGCTCTTTGTCGCCGTGATATGATTTAATGTCCAGTCGCTTCTGTGGATAATAAGTGGAGAACATGGGAATAGCCCAGTTGGCAGAGAGCTGGACTGTCAAACTGAACTTCGGAGTTCGATCAAGTGCATGAGCAGCTAATTTTGGGCGGTTATTGAAAAGAGAACAGGTGAAGAAGAGTAAGACTATGGATGATGTTGATATAGAAATCAGTGTTGCGGAACTGAACCTCTTGTATATCTGACGCCTACGACGATACTTCCCAGTTGCTTTTGCTCATTTTGTGATAGGTCAGTCAATGTGTTGGCTATCAATGATGCACTACATTTATTTATGTTTATGTGTATGAAATGAAATAAATATTGAAAAGTTTCAATTTCAGGTACCTATCAGTACGAGTCTTTTTTGTAGTTGTAAACATTAGCTCATCTATGAATCTACAATAAGTATTGGGATTTGGGCTCTTCTTTACATGCAAACAGTATTGCTTTATGTTTCAAATAATATACTATTTACCCTTCTGGGCTTCCGCACTCCTGTTTTTATTGAACCCACAGACGCCTATCCTCTTTCAGGGTGTTTTGAAAAGGGGGGTTCAATGTCACAGAAAATTATTCAAATCAGCAACACTCAAGGAAATCGAAGAGCTAACAAACCCACATAAGCTGATAATTAATAAAGAATCAATAATAATAATTACATTCGCTAATAACAGTGCTTAGCGGAGGCCTTCAGACCAAACTTACTTTTAATGCAAGCCAAGCCTGTTGACGAATGTATACCATATATGACTTATCAATTCGGTATGAATTCTTCTTACGTTCTTAATGGATAGTAACTAAACTTCTCTTTCTTTCTGTTTCAGGTGCACGAGCTCTGTGATAACTTTTGCCATAGGTATATTAGTTGCCTCAAAGGCAAAATGCCGATAGACCTTGTAATTGATGAGCGGGATCCGTCGACAAAACCCCTCGAACTGGGCACCTCCACCAATGGGAACGAAGGGGCTCGCAGTAATGCGGACTCCACGTCACATACGGATGGCGCCAGTACACCCGATGTGGTAAGTCGTTCTTCTTCATTTGTGTAAATTAGAAAAAGAAAGGAAAGATTTGCTTTTCTTCCCTCACCAACGGAATGTTTTGATTGTCACTCAGCCCAGATGACGCAAATCTTCGTCGTGTATGTCTATACTAGTCTTGTTGAATCTTGAAGCCACTTAAACGCATTGAGGAGATACATAATTGGGCAAAGTAGTCCTCCTTGTGGAACCATTATTTTCCAATAAAAATTGTAATTGTATTCGAATGTGGATGCAGGATTAAAATTGAAAAGTGTGAGAAGATTAGACCAAAATTGTTGCCGACCTCAATAATGTTTTGTATATGTGCAGTGTATCTCTTCTTCTGTATTATTAGGCTACTAAAACTATTATACCATAGTACGTGCTACATACCTTAGTATCACCTACTAACAAGCTATCAACGTTGAAAGAGACCTTGATTTTAGAAGAATTCTGGTGGAGAAATAGGGTTTTATGACGGTTTTTTCAAAAGATGTATCAGTAACCGCAACCAATTACGACTTTTACACGTTGTTTCGCTTTGCAATGAGCATTACGTTCCGTTCGAGCATATTATCAGCAAATGTTTCACTGAATCTGGTAGCAAAGTACTTTTCTCTTTGATTTTTCGTAAAGCTCCCTATGGGGAAAAGAAAATTGAAAAAGAATATATACGAGGAGAAAATTCAAATGAATAGCATTGTACCGCAGGCAGATAGTAAATCACAGTCGGATACCATTTCGTTCTTTTCTCGGATGTAAGTTCCACCTTTTCCCTGTTTTGCAAATGTTGGGCCATTTTATGCTCCCTTTTCCTATTCGAAAGGGTTGATTTTCAAATACTTTTTTCTCTGAGTTGAATTGTAATTTTTCCACCCCAGCAAGATTAGATTGTAATGCTATGTTCCTTGGCTCCAATCGATGAGTGTTTACTTCCCATCTTAGATGTTCAATTGCCTTTACTTCTTATTCATCGCCGTACCCCTATTTATTTATTCTTTGCTGGTTCTTTGGTTGAGTCTGAAGAAATTGAATCAACAACTCAGAAAGAAGTAGAGATATTCAGTATAAAACGCTTTAATTACATGAGAGTGTCTGGGGCATGATGATTTGCTTTGTAAAACTCATCTATATGGATGGTTTTGCAAAGCGGGTTTTAATATATGTTAGTCCAGCTGTCTGTGAGAAAAGCTGAAAACTATTTGCAAAGAAATCCAGACTTTTCTTTATATAAAGTACAGCATGTAGAAAACAAGTACCCAGTGATTGACAGTATAGAGAGGCATTATTTGGCTACAGCAACTCCCATATCAATACACAATAGACAAGAATAAATGAAGACATCTTATTATGTAGGAAGGAATGTATACAAAGATTGACAGTCGCCATCATCGATATTAGTCATTTCACTGTCTTTCTATTTATGACAATATCGTATGATTTCCTGGAAGCCTTGGCTAGTCTCAAAGTATATGTTAATCAAGTTATAAAGAGAGATAGAGGATTACAGTACAAAGTAGAGACTAGTGAGTAATTAATGATTCTAGGCAGTAAATCGTAGTAGGGTGGAGTTGGTCAACAATGGAGTCTGGCCGACTCTGTAGCCATCAATGCTATTAATTAATTGCGCATGTCAAATAATGCAGACAGACAAGCAAAAACACTTACAATTCAAGGAGTAGGTTAAACAGTATGAAGGCTGCTTTCGGATGACGTGCAATTCATTATCTCGCTCCAAACACGGCTATGATTATTGAATTAGGATCCCGTTCTGGACTTCTATTACTTTGGATACAATGTCATTACCATATGTAGAAATTATGTAGAAATTTTTGAGGACAAATGTGCCATACACGATTGCCTATTTAGAAAAGAAAAGAAAGAAAAAAAAATTGTCTTAATTTTCCATGTGGGCGAATTTCGGGCCTTTCAGCCCACTCTCCCTGCAATTAACCCATAATAAATTGTACAATGTTATAAAATAAACAAATTTAACTTAATAATAAAAAAAAGTAAATATTCAAAAATTAAACTAAACAGACCATTTTCACACTAATTATACACCATGCATACCCATAAAATATTTATTTAGTGATATTCATGAAAAAAAAAGTATTAGCTTGAAGGATATTGTAGCATTATATTGACATTAAACTAACTTAGGTTGAATACGCCACCTCCTCGTTACAACCAAAATTAGGGGATCTAGAAAAATCTGGACTTGGCGGGATTCAAAACCACGATCTATGCCTTACTGGCACATCTTCTAATTTCGGTCATTAAAGAGTAAAAGCTAGAAGAAAAGCAAAAGGGTGTTCATAACTTTTACTACACATTTGCTCCGTTACCCAAGTACATTTATTCATGCCATGTAGCTGTAAGGTGATGGTTAAGATTTTATTATAGCTCAAAATCATTTTCAAAACAATATCTCCTAATCTTATACGCGTATGAATGACTCATTAATGCATTATATAGGTTACGCAGTTACACGATATCATTGTATTGAAACACACCATTTAGAATGTAATGAAACATAATGCTCCATTAACGTGACCACGTCTCAATTCTGCACATTTGTCACATGACATTGACAAGATCATTTTAATTATTAACGCCCATATAATTATTCAAAGCATATGAATAATCCATCATCAAGATACAATGCTTTCATTACCGAATAATCCATTCATTCACATTACCATAGTATATAGTACTAGTACGTATACGTTGGAAAAAAATAATGAATGTTTTATATACTTTAATAAACTTAATGTTAAATGTTTGATGTGGTACGATGTACGAGTGAGTGAACATACATCATACAACATATATCAGGGCCTATCTATGCCAAAAACAATGCTTAAACATTAGGTACTCTTTTACCCTTAGTATCTTCTTGACAATGACCAAGAACTATATAGCTGGTGTCAAAAAAAAACCTCAAAGTAATATCGTACCATTGGCCATATTCTTTTTTTTTTTTTTAATTTATAACAATGCTAAAACATATCTCGTTTACCCTTGTAAATCCTAACACTGCGCAAACCTGGAGTTCCGTATAGGAGATATGGGACATTCGAGCGCGCCAAAAATATTTTTTTAATCCTGAGCCCCCCTGCTACGTCTTATCAATGGCTTGACATAGGACACGTGGCATAAGGTGGGCCCAGGATTTAAAAAAAAAAAAAAATTAATTGCCGCTTGAATGTCCCATTTTTCCAATGTAAAACTTTATGCAAACCGATAGCGACGGCTCGATAATGGACAAAAACTACGAAATGCATAAAACCCTTTATGGAAACAATACCATCTGCTATGTCCATACTCAGGCCAATCATTTAAAAAGTTATAAAATCGTTAAATTACTAGTTAAATTCAATGTTTGCGCCATTTGAACCATCAGTGCACACATTTGCATTAATGACGCAATACGCTCTCTATGTAATTCGGAATACATCTGCAGAAATGAAATGGGGGGTTGTGCGGGTGAGCAGCGGAGCGTGTCCGTGTTCTATGTGCAGCGACAGGGGCAAATCAAAGAAACGCGGAACGGAAGGGTTGACAAAGTTGCGTCGCTGTAAACTGTTTCCGGTGCCATTGTCGGCCCCCTCCATACTAGACAGCACTGTATGAAAAAATTAAATTGAAAATTCGGGGGGTGATTTTTCGATCAACAAAGCCACGAGAGATTTAATTTAAAAAATGTATACGTAAGTAAGTTGTAAAGTTTATTCAAGTAGTAATAGGAATAGGAATATTTGGCGCTCAATGACAACTTTCATGGAGTAATTTTTCCATTTTGTCTATCTTTCTCATGCTAACTAGATAGTCATCCATGGCTCGGTTGATCAATGATTCCACAGTTGAAATCGAGCGCAAGCGAATGGTTTTCGCCATATGCCAAATACAGTCAAATCAATCTATTAAGAATGCCACTCAGCAACGCAGAACTGCCCTTGAGTATGTTCAACCATGGATGTTAAATTGTTGATTTGCTTTTCATTTCCGGATATTTTGCTATTATTTGCAACCCCACAACTTGGTCACATATTCTTTGACATTTTCCCTACGTTTGCCCGCTATCAGCAATACTTACATTATAGTTAGGCGCGGTCTCTTCTATTATCGCTGATTTTTCTACAAGTCATGGCACTTTCACGGCGGGCTTTCCCGTTTTTTCCATTTTAGGTTTTCCAACTTTATCACAGGGATGTGACACCCTTATATCACAACAATATTACCTTGACACATGTAAAAGAACTTGAGATGCGCCGTACCGCCGCCAAGGTCACCCCCAAGGTACTGTAGGCGGTAGACATTATAAAGTATGACTGTTAATGTCGAATTCGCAATTATGTCAAATTGGTTTGCCCAACAAAAAATGTTCCACTCAATTTTGATTTCGAACCGTGCCAAAACTTGTTAACAGAGCTTGCCCGTGCCCAATTTAAGATAGTATCGACGAACCTTCTATGAAGCCAGCGCAACGTCTGTAGTTATGGTATTAGCTTCTCTTCTGTTTATGTGGACTCTGATAATTAAGACCTATTAAAAAGATTACGTAAGAAAAATTAATACAACTTGTTTACACTATTAGTTTTTTGAACGAAATCAAATTTTACAAGTAAATTTTGATGGCATAGCTGTCAATTAGGTCACATAATATAAAAAAAAAAATGTTCCTCTACACTTTGATGCATAGCTCTAGCACGGATTCAATTATGAAATTCATTCCACCTATCCGGCTTTTTCACTTAAAAAGTTTCATAACTTAATGGTGGTCACTAAATATACATTGAAATGTATAGGAACATTTGTTTTAATGATGTGACTAATTGGTAGCTCTAGAGTTTTATATAAAAGAGCCCAACAAAAGTATTTTGGAATCCACCTGCTACGTTTTTTTAATGGCTGGTCATAAGAAGGTCAAGGCATGTAGAGTTGTGGTACGGACTCTGACATTCACCCGAAAGGTTTTTGGTTCGAGTCCCACACTGGCTACATTTTCTGGTCATGCTTCGGAGGGCATGTAAAGCAGGCGGTCCCGGGCCTCTCTAGTTGAGTGTAATGGCCCTAAGTCCGTTAGGTTGGCTTAGTAATGGAACAGAAAAAAGTCCTTTTTATTTATTTATTTATTTATTTATTTAAGAAGAGACGTTAATACAATAGCAGAAATTAAAAGAAATATTAGTGGTACGCGAATGTCTCATCTCTCCAATATAGAACTCTAGACACAGTAGCTCTACTAGCTTACCAAATCTACTAATGCATTCAAATAGTTTTTCAAAAATTGTCAAGTAGCCTATTGTAGCAAACGAACAGCAGGTGCTGAGTCTCCCATATTTATGATGGCGGATTAATGAGAGACTAATCGCGTTCTTTTAAATCAAGTAGCACTCCCCATAAATCATATAATGTTTGCGAGCAAAGCTTCATCGAGAAGTGGGTTAGAAAGCATTAGGCCTGCACTTGTGGGACGAAATGCTCTGATATTTTCGAATGTTGGCATCTATCGTTCTCTCGTAGAGCTATACCGGAATAATATAACATTTTATTGGCCGGCTCCCAACGCCTAATTTTGTCGCCACTGCCTGCGCTTGTCGCTGTTGGTAGTCGGGGCATATAATTTTTTTTTTGGACGACATAAACCATGTGGTTTCAATGTGTTGGACACTTTATAAACTGAAGCTGACGGAAAATTATGGTTTGCCTCGGGTCGACCTTCGAGAGCTGATTGAGCTTTGTGCCACATCGGTTCTGCTTCCACTTAGTCTGCCAATTTTTTGGCTCCCGTGTGATCTGGCTTTTATCTTGATGGATGTCACTTTTTACCTCTCTTTAATTAAGTACATCGGAACTTAAAGTTGATTGAGTTGTTTGCTTGGTCAATTATTTCCATGATGCCTGAAAGACAGGACGCCTGAAATAAGAAATTAAGGCTATTAAGCCCTCTCTTGCACGCAACTACGGTTGGCTATTTCAGCATGGCGCTGTAAAATGTAGCAAGCATGGAACTCGAACCGACAACCTTTCCGTTAATAGAAAGAGTCTGTGCCACTACACTGCATGTCCTGATTGATGAGTATACTATGAATGTATCGCCAAGATGACTATCAAAACACCAAATTACTAAGTTAAGAGAGGACCCACACGAATAAATAAATAGTGAATGTGTATTCACCGTAATGCGCATGTTTAGTGTGAAGGCCAAAATGCGTACCTGAAAATGGCCCAGGCATAAGGGTGGTAACGCGCTTCTTAGCTATAAAAAATTAGGTTTCTATTGTAATGATTGCTAATCTGCAGCAGCAAAATCAATAAATATAATGCATTTGCGATAGGGATCCAAGTGCAATTTATAGCCCCTTGTTATAACGCGGACTTTTATTACACTTTCACAAGGTAATACAAGTAATGGGCAAAGCTACCGGGTCGTTATTGAAAACGTCCCCAGTCGCGCCTAATCATAGTAATTACTCTATACCGTCAATTTTCGCCCTACTTTTTGTCCAAACCCACTTCCTATTTGACGCCTGGCACACGTTAGTCGCGTGGTCGAAATGCTCAGACGCAGTCGCAGTGGTCTAATGGTTAACGGACTCTGTCTCTCACAAAAAGATGACGAAATCAAATCACCCTTGTGCCCAATTTTTTATTGACATGAAACCATGCTAACATTGGTACCTGCATTCTTTCTGCGTGAATTGCAAAATTATTTAATTTTTTGGAATAAGATTAAGAGGATGTGGCACGTAGACATTGGTGTATTGGTACTAATATATTTTGAAAAATGGACGGAACGGGATTCCAACCACAGTCGTCATGCTGTATAATTGTATAAGGTTATTGGTTCGGACTCTGACTTTCACCCGAAAGGTTGTTGGTTCGAGTCCCACACTGGCTACATTTTCTGGCCATGCTACGGAGGGCATGTAAAGCATGCGGTCCCGGGCCTTCCTAGTTGAGTGTAAGAGAGGGCTTTATAGCCGTAACTCCGCTAGGTTGGCTTAGTAAAAGAAGCAATAAAAAGTCCTTATTTATTTTATTGTAGCATACGATAACGAACGATACTGATAAAAAATTACTAAGGTACTTTGAATGCTTTCGCCGACTATAAGAGTAATTTTTCTCTGAATATTCAAAAATATCCAGAATGAAGGTTATAAACCTGACGTTCTTATTAAATTATTTGTTACTCGTAAATTTTGAGTGAGATTTAAAATTATTAATGAACTCCATAAGAGCTTGTCAATGTTTAATGGGACAATATTTCTCAAACTGTCGTAAGACTGTCTTGTTTCCAATGAGTTACAGTTTTTTCATTTTTCTTTGAATTAACTGCGTAACAATTAAAAATCCCGTTATAATTATGAAAGTGAATCTGTTGGAATTTTCTTTCGAGCTTTCTTTGCCATTCAAATGTGACCTGGAATTATTGATAACTAGACACAAAATTTCTTAGAATTCATAAATATTCTATAGTTTTATGCAAGTATTTTAATAAACAAAGGGTTTCTGTAATTAAGAGAAGGTCAGACACCTCACTAAAATTTGTTTTTTCAATTTTCTCAGAAAATATTGATCACACTGCCGTAAATGAGATGCCATAAAGTATTAGAAATGCATTTTAAAAAATGGTATGAATGGAGTCGATAACTTTGCATTTTTTTCACGCCTTCAAAAATTGTGCGTAACGGTGTTAGTGCCGGCTGCATGCTATGTATTTAAATGTATAAGTTACGAGCATTCCTTCTACTTTATGGCGTTTCTTTTATGATCGAAATGTAATGATAAATTTCACTTTGTACAAAAAACATGCAATACAATACCAATTTCTCATGTTAGAGTTATTAACTGTCTTGCAGGAATGAACTAAAAAAAGATGCAACCATAACGTAACAAATTATCCTAAATATTTTTTTGATTCAAAAGAAAAAAAGTATCGTCTCAAACGGCATGACAGACCGTATTATAATTTAGTCGTTTCTCGCCGTTGAACATCAGTCAATTGGAAAAGTCATTTTTAAGCAAGTTTTTTAAG
The DNA here is from genome assembly GCA_963971405.1 of Psococerastis gibbosa. Taxonomy (NCBI): domain Eukaryota; kingdom Metazoa; phylum Arthropoda; class Insecta; order Psocodea; family Psocidae; genus Psococerastis; species Psococerastis gibbosa. The sequence goes on from OZ020484.1 coordinate 30,306,944, forward strand.
ATAGTTCTCGGTGACATACGACAGGTATAACTACCGCGATTGACATCCCTAGCAACGACATAAACAGTCCCGCAATTCCACAAAAACAATAAAAAATCAACTGACAAAGTCCATTTAACTTTTACTACGGAATGTCTTATGTAAGCTGAGGGACAGTGCCGGATTTACACAATTAGCCCAGTAAGTCACCATTAAATTTTCTTTGTAGGAATACTATTGTACTAGTAGCCCAAAACTCGTAGAAACCTTCTATTTTGCGCCTTTACTTTTTTTCTTTTTCCTCGCTTTCACCCCTAGGTGGGGTCAGCGATACGGCAGGTTCTCTTCCAATCCTTGTGGTTTTGGGCTTCGGCTGCAGTTGCTTCTATTTTGCGCCTAAATTTTCAAAATTCTTCACCCGGGGGAAGACGGGTTCCACTATTTCCCGAAATATGTCTGTAAAATCTAAATTTTTCTTAGTTTCGTTAGTTTTCAAGATGTCTAAAAATTGTTGGCCTATACATCCACATCTATATTTTAATGCATATATAATATTAAGTTTTAAAGCACTTTCACCTGAGGAACCCCCGGAAGCTTCGCGTTACGCCTCTGACAAAAATTTGTGATCCATCCCTGGATGGTATAAAAGGACAATAATATTTGGGTTGTAGGAGGGAATGCCGGTAAATAGGAGTGCGTATTTGGATAATATGATGCTATAGCACAGAATGGGCTAGAAGCCAATGTGTACAAGTGACATTTTTTTTACTTTTTGATTATCTCTATCATACATAACATAGTTACTGAGCTATAAGGGGTTGAAAATTTTGTCCACCATCAAAAGGATAAAGACAATCAAAATGTAACTGAGTTTTTCTCGAAATGAGACTGACACATTGAGTTCTAACCCATTCAATTTAAATTCAAAAACTGTATTTGAATTTTCAAAGGGGGGGGGGGGTCACCAGAGATTGCTCACTGGGTAAATCCGGCCCTGAAAAAAGGAGAAAGAAAGAAGAAGTGGGCTTGGAAAAAAGGAAAGATTGAAAAGAATCACATCTTATTTTTCATGATCTCATGAATAATTCTACGGCGGACAAGTTCCAGCCGATATTTTTTTGATTGGTAATAATAAAAAGTGGTATGGTATGAATGGTAAGGTTAACAATGCCACTAATGACGGCTATGCCTACGAACCTCGCCGATCGCCAATCCACTTTTTAATTTTTTACATCTCGACTTAATTCTTCAGCCCAAGTCTCATTGCCTTTATTGCAGGTATTACACGACTTGTCGCGACGTCTATCTTCAAAACTGCGTCGCCTGATTTTTTTCCCCTAACAATTTTTACTTTCCTTAGTTGTCTCTTTCCCGTTGATGACGACTCCGGCGTTCACGACGAACTCCTTTTACAGTTGCTACTTGTCACATTTCGCTATAACGATAAATTTAGCGACTCGTTTTTAATTATTTCGTTGTCGCGTTTATCGTTCAAATTGGGTCGTTTAGGCTGAAATATGCTGCAACATTGCAAGCTTGCAGTGTATGTATTGATGTTAACATAGTCATTTGTTTTGCCGATGCAATTTATTGTTGCAGTTTTGGTTGAGAAGTTGTGTTATGATACCTGTGGTATATATAACTTTATAGTGAGAAATGTCCGATGACTTCGACCGTCTGACGGGCACCCATCAGTATCAGGGGGGGGGGGGTCACTTGTGGCTCTTAGAAGGGATTGATGAACACTTAAATCTTAAATATGTTCTGATGGAATTCAGGTGCCCCATAGGTCAGCATAACTTAGAAACGACATAGAAAGATTTGAAAAAGTGGCAAGTTCAATATTTAGCTGAAAATTACCTTCAATCAGATGCACCATCTACGATCTTCGAGAAGGGTGGTTGAGGGCTATGATGCTGTAAATAAATCGTACTTGGCGACTACAAATGGAATTACTGAAGTGGGAAGGAAATTCTATTAATTACTTCGAAGTAATAAATTTACTAGGATTGAATACTGAATACCCCCTGTTTATTGACTCCCTAATATTGGCTCCCCAATAAAAATAGATTGCACACTCCTGCTAGACAAGTATGTTAAGTATGTGACATTGTCATTGGCCCCGATTGACACAAAATAATTATTAAGGTCATTTTTATGATAAAAGGTTCATATCAAGAACATAATTCTTTAGGATCAAAATATTTAATTTATAGTAGTCTGTTATTAGCCGTAACTGTAACTGTTTGAACACATTTTTAGTAGTAATTCAGAGGTTTTTACCCCCCCCCCTCCTTGTACACCCCACTCCTGCTCTCCCCTACCCCTGTCTACGGCTCTGACTCATGATGTACTCATAATATACTGGTGTAAGTGGGCACCAGTGAATTAAATTAGTGCAAGAAATTAGGACTTTTTAGGCGTTTTAAATTATAAAACCTGTCTTTGTCCCTTACTATTTTACATACGTTATGCTATTTTGGTTGAAGTAGGCTATTTTCTAAAACTTCTATATTTCTTCTTCTTGCAAGCTTATGTGATGATCGGCCCTGCTTCCACCTCCACCTAGTCCCGTAAGTCTCACATCATTTTTAATTTTTTCCTCTTTTATTTGAAATAGCCTACAACGGTTTTAGCTAGTGTTCTGCAGATAAATACTAGTATGTCTACCAATGAATTAAGTGGACTTCAGATTTATAAAATACCGCTTCATTTATGTTACTTTCGAAAAAGCCTGGATCATTTACATTTTTTTTTCAATTTTCTCTTAATGACTTAATGACAACAAAATAATCTTATTCGAAGAATTGTTTGTTGAATTTGACTTTAGTTATAATTTGACGAAAACCTTCTGCCTCGAAGCCATTTCCGCTAGTTTTCGATAATTAGTTTCACTCCATAAAAATAGCCTCCCCTCCGAGTGGATGCTCTTTGCCAGCGATTTTACGCTCTGCCTAGGAAATGAAGCCAATTATAATAAAGACATATAGTCTCGGAGGACCGGCTTCATTCGGGTGTAAACTTTGCTGGCCCCTCTTGTCTGGGTTTATTAATAGTTGCAATTTTGAGCCGAAACTGCATCTTTTATTGCAATAAAGCTGCGATGTACTCAAGGGTGTCACCTTCCCCAGTGGTGCAAAAAGTACCTATTTAGAAACGTAGGTTAAATTTAACAATTTTTAATAAAAAATCAAGAAATGGCTGATGAGACGGGAAGAGGTGGAATCAATATTTTAAATAGTGAAATATACGTTTCTGTTTGATCTTTTGTTATGCTTGCGAGATTTGTTATTAGCTTGTAAGTTTAGTTGTAATACTTTAAAATGTTTTAATGTTATTGTTAATTTATTAATTACATTACACACTCTCTAATGTTTATTCGATCCATTATTTAAGCACAAGCACAGGCGACTGATAGTTAACATTTAAGTGACGCTTATCATATTATTATTATTGTTATTTTTGAATCGGCTGACGTTATGTCAGCCGATTCAATAATTATAGTAATAATAAAAATAATACACTTAAATGTTAAGTATCTATCAATCGCCTGATCGAATCGAAAAAACATTTGGAACTTTTATTTTGAAGTATACGATTTAATTCTGAATTTAGGTATTGTACTTTCCAATTTTTTCTTAGACCCAAATTTATTGGATCGAATATTGGAACAATATATTATGGTAGGGAAAATAGTTATGGGTCTGTGACTTTACAATTATTGTGTATATCTTTGTCTTTTTTTTCAATGCACTTACCTATTTTTCAGAAGAAATAACCTTCAGTACGTGCACTATTTAGCTGTGCATTTCTAAAGCCGGCTTTTAATATAGAAACGTTCACAGCGCTTACCCCCTCCAAAGCCGTCATAAATACAAATAATACCTTCTGAATACCATTTGGATTTCTCATCATTTCACCAAAGTAACGGACAAAACTATTATAGCCTTGATTACTTTCGTTATCCCTTTTTGTGATTCATCAGGAGTGGCCGGTTCGTTTAGAAGAACATGGGACCTGGTTACAGTAATTGGATTGATATCATTTAGATTAGGCTACACGTTTTTGAGGGCTTCTCTCAATTTGGTGACATTGTCCTTGAACTAAGTCACCAACGCAGTAGTCTACTTCTTTGCAGTCTTGGGTTTATAAATAGGCCGTATTGGCCGCGGCCTAGGGGCGGCAGCGTCCTAGGGGTGGCAGCGTCCTAGGGGCGACAGATTTCAGAGGACGGTCACTTGATTTCAGAGGATAAAAGTCAAACATGTCCACTGGTTTTTTCATGCTTTTTTATACTTTCAATAAATCCCCTTTACTACAAAGGGAAAATGATTATTTTATAAAGGTATGGACATGTCCATGGGGCGGCGGAAATAAAGTGGCCTACACTCATAAAAAATATAAATCCGGCACTGCTTCTTTGGTAACTTTAAAAAAAAACGTATTAAACTATGCTAATGCAAATAAATAAATAAACATTCGTGTCTGATAAAACTATGAGATCTGATGTGAGTCCAAATTTAGCGATTTTATTGACATTAACTTATTTATAAATAAAACGTATAAATAGGTCCTGTTATCTTTTTTAAGGCTGTTTTTCATGCAACATACTTAAAGAAATTTTCGTTTAAAAGATAATATACAGTATGCTCTGTACAATCTAGCAATGAGAATAAACACTATATTACATTGTTCTCGTGGCAGTTTTTTGGTGTTCTTGGATTGTCCACAATTCACTTTAAAACATGGTAAACAAGACAAAAAATAAACCATGTTTATCAACAGTAGAAACATTAGAATACATGTTTCACGCTGTTTTTATATATATCAGTCACTTTATTACTACCTTTACTATCGTACACTATTATAATAATTTTAATTTACGTTTACCTATATTATGAATATTATTTATTTCGCACCCAAACACATGGTTCCCGCAGTTCCAATTACATAATAATTTTGTAGAATATTTAGCTCAATCATTTACTGTATACCTTTGTGAATTGTGTTATTGTGAATAAATTAACTTTACTTTACACTGTTAACAATTACATACTTATTACTTTGCAAACATTATAATTTTATATTCTTCACTCTGACTGTTGTCACCAAATTTGTGGCATACTTAATAATTTTTTTTTTAATTTTTGACCACAATGAAAAGGTTTTATAGCATATTTTTGTCATTATTTTACAATTTTTAACTAAATAGGGTACACTGGCTTTGTTCAAGGTTATATTGATCAGTCAGTGTTATAGAGAAGTTAGTTCTGGCCAATTCGACCATTTATAGTGAACTTAGTTGGGAAATGAGGTGAGCTATTGGTCATTGCTTGGAGTACTTTATCGGTCGTATTGTAGTCCTAAATATTTCAGCAGTTCTATATTACAGATAAAGTATTCGTAAGCCACACTATGTTGATGAAGTATAACACATTAACCCGCAATGACTCAACGTTAATGCAAAAATAAGCAGTAAAGGTTTCACTCATCTCCGCCCCGCTCAGCAACAGCGTCATAAATAAGCAACAGAGCTGCACATTTTCTACTAATTCTCCAACACAACTTACCAATCGTAAATTTTCTGAACGTGAACATGAAAATTTCGTCAGGGGCCGCTGTAGCTGACATATTTATCAGCGATCGCTGAGACACAACACGTCTTAATCTGTTTTTTCACTCGTAAAGTGCTGAATTCGGGCGTGATGTGTGAGGTGTAGTGAGCGGCGAAGGATGGTGCATTTTTGGGGGTTACGGGGGTGTAAATATTTATGTCGATATCATACTTGGTAATAGGGTTATTATTTTTTTTTTTTTTTTAAATGAAAAACCGACTTATCTACTATATTTACGTGCGTTTTATGTAATATTCAGAGGAATTATTATCAAAATTGTTTGTCGCTTAGCCTGACCTTAACATTTCCTCGTAAACATTTTAGAAGTAGTTAGAAGTAGAAGAATGTCTTCTTTCTGAATTCTGATTCATCATGATTAATATTGAGTCCTGGGCAAGGCCGTAGCCAAGTGGGGGTTCAATTTTTCATTTTTCCATTCAAATAATACATTCATTTTTATCTCCAGATTAATTTATTAGGAGTAATCACGATGTGTGCTTGTATACACCTAACAAATACTCACTTATTTAACACTCTATTCTTGAGTACTACAATCTTATGTTTCTTAATATCTACCAAAAATAAATAAAAACCAAGTTTTTGGGCCAGCCACGGCATGTCCTTAGAAATCCAAAGCTATTCAAACAGTATCGGATATTATATCGTATAGATGGCCAATAGAATGACATTATAAAGCTTATGGTTGCCGGGATTTCTGGGCTGTAATTGGGAGCCGCCATCTGCATGCCGCATTCAACAAACCTGTTACTAATAATAAGCAATGATGCGCAGGAATCCTGTCGGGATTATTACAATTATTACGGGCATTCCATCGGGCTTCTACAATACACCGCGAAAGCTTTTGACATTGCAGTAGTTAGTACACCTTGTTAAGATCTTGGATTGTAGTAATGGGATCAACGTAAGTTGACTATATTCCGGGTAGAAATTAACCAGTGAAACAGGAATAATTTAGGAACTACCACCCTACCCTACTACCCTCTGTAAATTCGTGGCGCTGCTTATGGGGAACTGCCTCTGCTCTGGTCATTTTGCATTCTTTCATTATTAGTATTACATAAGTCTGCGCGAGAGCACTTCAAAGCTCGAATTTAATTTTAAGAACAAATCGCACACCCCCATGACACGTTTTTTGCACAAAGTCAAATTTCCCATAAAATATCAATCATAATCTAGTAGGCTTTGTTTACATTAATAAATATTACAATTTATGTTAATTTAAAAAAAATGTCGCAACTGTTTTTGGGAATTTGGTGTTAGTAGTTTTTTGGTTGTTTTGGGGGTATTAAACCCCCCAAAATAAAGTTATAAAAAAAAATGATAAATATCCTTGTACATTATTTTTGTGAATCTAAAGGCCGAATTTCATAAAAATATCGAGCAGTTTGCCCCCAAATCGAGACAGACCGAAATCTCGTAAAAACCACCATTTTGTTCCTAATATATACCAGCACTATTACTAATAATTAATACCACACCTAAGACTAGATAGGTCAATACCCAATAGTCATTCATTGTTGTGTTATCCGAACTACAAAAGGTATTGATATCAAGTTGGACCTTGCTTATGGTGATTGTTATTTTATTTTGCTTAATGCTTATGACACTGACTGTCCAAAAAACGCCACAACAAAAATTACCTTTTTTTACTTAATTTGGGAGGTTTTTTCAAACATTCCATCGACCTGCTGTTCCTTTCTTATGCGTGTATTCGCGCATTAGAATGGGGCTTCTCCAGTTCAGTTTTAGAAAAGGTTATATTTTTGTCGCAAACCTTTTTAGTCATGTGTATCTTCCATATGGCTCTGTCCGAAGAAGAACAGACATCTGATTGTGAATCGGGATCAAACTCACGTCCTGAAAAGGATTGACGAGAGTTCTATCAAAGGCTATTGGAGGAGGAGAGCCAAAGCTAAAAATACAGAAAAATTCACATTCACGAGTCAATACGCCCTCGACAGATGCCATCTCCCGCAGGGAACAAGGTGCGGAAAAAGTCAGAAGTAGATCCGATGAATCGAATAAAGGTGCTAAAAGGCATTTATTCATTAGCGGCAACACTTATTGACATTCAGAGACAACACTGGAGCAAAATTGCAGACTGGACCTGTCCCAAAGTTCTGCGAACTGCACACCGTACGTCGAGGAAGGTGCGGAGTGACGGTACCAAGTGTCGGAATGGCAATCAGGAGAAGGTTCTAAGAAGAAGAGAATCAATCAATTTGCTGGAGCATACCACTCATCGTCGCGGCCTACTGCCTAATTAAACAACAAAAAATGCAACCGATGGCATTCTTGCCACTTCGCGATGACGTGCCAGTTATCCAGTATTGCAATCTTCTGGATATCTCCAGAGTGTAGATTACAGCTTAAATGTTTACTTCAGTTTAAAGGGTTGCTTCTGAGTTTTTGCTGAAGATTTTCTGGATTTATAATTTCTCCATCAATCCTATTGGCTTTTTGATTCCTTTCTGTGTTGTGTGGTTCCAGTAGCCAGCTGTCTAGTATTGCACTCTTCGGGATTTCTCCAGAGTCAAGATTATGCTGCTTAAATGTTTACTTATCTGGATCTGTATTGTTTACTTCTGTTCAAAGGGTTGCATCTGTGTTTCGCTTACGATCTTCTGCATTTCAATTTGCCTTGCAATAATACTGGCTTATCGATTTCTTCCTGTGTTCTGGTTCCAGTTGTCCAGCACTGCACTCTTCTGGATTTCTCCAGACTACATCTTAAATGTATATTTTGTGCTGACATCCTCCCTATAGTGTATAATGTCCGCCAGTGACTAACCCATTCGCTGATGTATTCTAGGCACTACAAACTCCATTATCATCATCTACCGCAACTGCATCCTCTTCTTTTAACTAGTTATTTCTCGACATCAGCTTCAAGTTTGAAGAATCTACACCCACGTAGTCTGTACTGGTTCATTGCTGGCTACCTTATTGTTTGTTGACCCTTTCTTGCCTTTGTACTGGGACTTCTTTGGAGCATTACGGACGTTAATGTGTCTGAATTCTTTTTTACCATAATCTAGATACTCTTAATGAATTACTGAAGCCTCCAGCTACAGCTCTGTATCTTCATACTCTGTATATTATCTATCCATAATATGTTCCTCATACCCGTAAGACGCAATTATTTTATTATTATTGACCGAAAATATGATAAAATAAATAAAGTCTATCACTATTGCCTCCTTCACGGTAGCTATCACCATATTTAAGATGTCTTTTGTCATTGTGAAAATGTAAACAATGTAAGACTTATTGTCTTAGCTGTTCGAAAACAATACTAATGCCACATCAAGAATAATTTCAAACCCATGAACCTTCAAAACTTTTTAATTAATTTCGCAAATAGTTAACGGTAAAAGTGTCAAAAAGTTTTTGTATAGAGTTTGAAGCTGAAACTTCAATGAAATTCGTGCACCGCAGGTCCTTGGGTTATAAATAATGAGGGCATTCCCGTTATTTAAAGAGACAAATGTTTTTTCAAAGTTGAATTTGATTTGGGGAACTGGGTGCCAAGAGTCCATTTGGTCGACGAGCGCCAAGCCAGTGTGGGCCTTTCTTTTTAATAAATTACTAGCATTCTCCGGGCAGCTAGCGACAGGGCCGTTGTAGGCTACCAATTAGCCTTGAAAGACTCAAGGTCAGCCCAGAGATCGTCGTATTCTAATTCTGCGTGCTGTCAGAATGAGTTTTTTATTAATTCCGCTGCAAAATCTACATTAGGTACTATATTTTCCATTGAATTCCAATTAGGGGTGATTCCGTCCAACTGCATACAGTAAAATATGATGAAAAAATTCGGTTGCCTATTGCCCTAACCCAAAGCAAGGTGCAACCCGCTGGGAGATTTTGAGAGTACGATTAGCGAAACAAGATTTGAGACGCCCCTTTTTGGAATTGTGGTTTGCATCTTATGCAGCAAAAACATTTTTACGCACCAAAAGTGAATTAATTGAAAACTGAAGTTTATAAAAGTAAATTTTACCGGGAATATGACCGCCAAACTCTTGGTAATATATACAGTAAATTGCAGTCTGCATTGGACTAAAGTGATATCGTAGCGTACCATATTTACAATTCAATTTTATATTAATTTTTAGGCTGACTGAATATTAATTGGTCACATTCAACCTACCTCATATTCCGGAATGTACTGTACGTCTCACCTTCGACCTAGCTTCGTCCCTGACTTTTGTCGTCGCGATCTTGGCCAAAGTAGATCATTGTAAAGTTCAGAGCATTGCTAACCCTTTACTTTTGAAATTCGAAGATTCCGAAGTGTTCGTCTGACCCTTCAGCTCACCTTGGTCCCTTTGAGGTCCGCCTGTTGCCAAAATTTTCATTAGCTGTATAATCATTGAAGAGTGAAGATTTTAGCATGAGAATGCGAGTTTTATCTAGGCGTAACTCAAGAATTGCTGTATTTTTTCAACATAGGGCTTACATTTTATGCATAGTCTGCGAGCATGGAATTTTTTAAAAACTCTGAATGAGCAATGTATATGCAGAATGTATGCGACATGTCAGTTCATTGTGGAAATTATAGAATTAGTACAAGGTACTGCTTCGTGCCTCACACTGTAACTCACCTTGTCATTTCGCTGCTCACTCTTTGGGGCTATAAAACTATTTGCCCCAACGGGATTTGAACCCAGTTCAGTCTTCAGCTGGTTATCATACTGCCAATAGACTCTAAAAGGGTCGATCCCATCTATACAATTCAGCTAAGACCGCTGGGTGGCTTTGTATAGAAAATAAGGTCTAGCCTGCACCAAACTACACATATGAGGTATCAACTTTTTCCTTCAAACCCCAGGAATACATCAAAAATACTCATAACCTATTTAAATGCTTCTGGCAAACCTACAATATAATTAAATAGTTCTTAAGACTTTTCCTTCGTGCACACAGACGCTGTACAATTTTGCAAATGTTCGCCCGCCCCATTGGTCCTGAAACGTTCAAATCTTAGCAGGCGCGATGGTTCAACTTAATGTAATTAAATTAATATGAAAATTTAGATTAATTTAACTATGTACATACAGTATAATCTTATAGTATGTTTAAACTGAGGTAATTTGCACTGCACCTATTTAGAGGATGACCTAATATACTTAGTAAACCTCCTCCATTACCCGTACACTTCACAATACGTACATATTATCGTATATTCTACTTCAGTATTAGTGTAATAACCTATGCATTACAGTAATATTAAGTAATAGAAAATTTTATTGTCCGTGAGTAAAATTAGAGCGCCTTTTGAAATATGCATTAACTGTAATGAATGCATTAACACTGGTGTTTGTTAATTGCGCATGTAATAAATGACCAATCAGAGCCTCGAGGCATTGATTAACTTCTTAAAGAACACTCGACGATTTTCCGAAATGTCGACTTCCAGATTAATTATCGGTCATTTAAGACTTTCCTGTTAAATGTTTCAACAGGGACGTGATTAATGTATTGCATTTCATTTATTTAAAATAAAACCACTCTGCTATTTTTGAATCCAATCATCTTTATTTTGAGAATGACAATTTATTTCTTTTGTTCGGATGGTTAACAATAATTTATTTTTGTTTTTGTTCTTTGGCAATTAATGCACTTTTTATTTTTATTTTTTTTCGTTTAAGAGAATGTTTATTAAGAAGTATCGCTATTAATATGGCACAATTATGTTTTTATTGTACCTACTTCTATTTTCTTGCTTTGGGGTGAGCGGGAGCATACCAATTTTATATTGTAACTGTGGTATTTGATATTTTATATTTCTATGAAATTTGATCTTACAAAAAACTATTATTCTTTGTAGGCTACATTTTTTAATTTTAATTTTTTATTCCATTGTTAATTTTTTGTTTATTACGGGATGCTCGATTTGCTTTAAACATGACATTTTTGCTTACCAGTGTTATCATTTCGTCTATGGCACCGTACCTACAAGGGCACAACAGGATTTGAGGTATTGCAATGTCAAGTTTTGACTTCCGCATTTCTAACACTAACATGAATATAAACAGTCTGGAGTACCAACATAACCGTAAGATACCGAAATGAAATTTGGAGTCAAGATTTACAATGAATGTCCTGTCGACCAGTACGTTTTCCGAAAAAAAAAACTAAAATTGATTTGTGCCCTTTTTGCAGTTGGGGCCTTCTTACTTGGATCGTCAAACTTTCTTTATTCCGCATCAATTATGTGCACATGTATGATTCATGATAGAGAGGCAAATTCAAATTTCCCGATTTTAAATCAATAACACACAAGTGGTAGAGTGAATAATTGTGTATCAATGACCCTCAGCTGACACGAGGTGCGCTGTCAATGCCCGGCGATCGTTCAACCTGTCCATCAAACTGATTTTATCACTCTGAAGACTTCATTGCAGCAAGAAACAGCACAGCACTGCCAACATTACACTTTTCTTCTCCATTTGCAGACATTAATGAAATACACAGTCCAAAATAGTCCTATTTTTTCCCACCAGGTGGTACACAAGCTATCAATAGAGATTTTTTTTTTTTTTTAAATTATTTCTATTTCTTATTATTTTTTTCATTTTTAAGTTTAGGTTTAGGAATAATTGGGGGGTCTTGGCTTTATAGCGACTGGTTGGGGGGGGGGGGGGTGATTGTTGAAAAGTGTTGTTGGGAATCTCTAACTTTCTTTTTCTTTCTTTTTAAGATTAATCAATCGTATACAAAATATCCAATTGACCTCTTCTCTCTTCTCTCTTCTCTATTCAGTCGCCTCACTAAGCAACCTAATAGGTTCTGGTGTCGAGTTGCTACACGTCTCCGAACTCAATTTAAATATTGGCGCCAAACAAAACAATTCAAAGGAAACTTGTGCGCCCCCTATGTTTGAAACCTACAACGACTCTCCGTTTCTGAAACCGATAACTGTCATCAGTTTCCATATGTTATCATTTTCGAAGTCTATTTATTCTTAAAGTTCGACTTAATATTTATTTATTAATTACTACTACACTGTCGCTACTGCTTGCCAGCGTCTCTTACTGGAAATAAAACGTCAGGTTTCGTACCAGCTCGGGAAAGGTTGCACATTCACCAGGAAACTAAACGCTCGTTGTCTTATCATACAATATCCTTAAACGCTGCCACCGAATCCTTTTAACTATCTGTAAGTTGTCTTATCATACGTTTAGCGGAAGTACGGGTTTCAAAATTGACATAAGAAACTCAGTTGGGTACCTTCAACCTGAAAAAGGGAGCGGAAAAAACCCGAGTGCCGGCCATATTGCTGAATATCCTTAATAAAACAGTAGTCAAGAGGGAGATCCCTCTACCAGTTCTGTAGTCGCTGACACAAAGCGCACTGTCGATGTCCGGTTTAACCTGCGTACACACCGTGCGTTCACTGCATTTACCGTATCATACTGTATGTTGTTGCACTGAAATACATTATTTCATTATTGTAAGTGCGGGTCGAGCTTTAATAGTTTAATTAATGCAAAATGCATCCCAAGTACTTCGAACACTAATAAATGAAACTAGTTATGAACTTTAAATTGGGTAAATGTCTCTTGGGCCATCTCTATGGGATGAATGTTATTTTAAGTATACGTAACATCACTCCTTTGGCAACCGAAACGAGTTCATGTTTGTTGACGGCTATTTTTACTTCTCATTTTCAATGCGGCTGCTCACTTATTATGTATATTTATTATATATTTAAGATAAACTACTTATATTAAATTTTCCTTTCAACGGAATTTCTAAAGCATTGTTCAAAGCAGCAATTAATTTTGAGAGCTTTCGACAATCGCTATAATGTAGAAATCTACGGTAGTTTCTTTCATTATTTAAATATTTATTGTATTTCTAATGCTAGATTAATTGTTAAGCTATACGATACTGTACTTAGATTGGCTTCTTATTTTCAATTGAAATACGCCCTATACAGTATAGAGGATCTGTCACAAATTTCTTCGCCTCTAAGTCATTATATTAGGTCGGTATGTTTTATTACATTATACCTTTCTTTTTTCTTATGTACGGTACTTATATGGCCAATGACTTTTGCGAAGCAGATTACAATAGACATATAAATTATACTATTCAAAAAGTAAGCGAAAGAAATAAAATAAAAAGTCTGATTGTACTCGCTTGCATACCTGTATTCAAATTATCACATGGATTGCTTGCCGAAAAGTATGTAACATATATTTATTTTGTATAATACACATGTATTTTGTATCAGGTTAAATTATATTTTTGTTGAAAGGAATCTCTATTGATTGGAAATTATGTTGATTAAAAACAAGGCCCATCAAACCGATACAGGATTTTTTAAAATGACAACTGTTCTGCGCCATTACCATGGGAAATGAACCATAAATTCCTTCCCAAAAGGAGTGTCATTTTTAATTTTTACTATTCCTTTTAGGGCCTTAAATTATTAACAATGTTGCAAACGACCTATCATTTTGAAGAATGAGCTCCAAAATGTTACAATAACAATAAAATTAGTCGTGTTAATGTCAACCGCCTTGTGCTATAAAAAACCTAGACTATTTCTTCTCTTTTATTACACTTTATTTTTTTTCTTTTTGATTACCGCTTAAGAGACACCCCAACACTTCACCAACGATAAAATGTATACTGTATAACCAGTCCTATCTATCCTCACACTTAAATCATAGTCCTATCACTTGAAATAAGCGTCTGTTACGCAAACAGGTTCTTATATCTACAATACAATGCGGATTATATCCTCAAAATATAATATGTAAATAAACAATATAAATAAATATATAATGCTTCGGCTATGTGATGAGGAACGAAAAGTATATGTAATAGGAAGATTGAAGAGCCTGGGACAGTGGTTTGGCAAGACTTATCTTTTCAGGGCAGCAGCCTTTCCATGATGATCGCCAATCTTAGATTGAAGAGGCATTTAAAGAAGAAAAAGAAGTCTGTTGATAAAGAACCTTATATATTTAGTTTGGCTCCAACTGTCACCTGTAAAGATACGGAATGTGTAATACGCATCACGCAATGGAGTAGGAAAAACGTTGGCGGCTTCGTTCCGATTCCACTTTCCGCAGCCACCCATAGCGACTTGAGCAGCCCTTGGTTTCACTTTAGCGACTGTACTAAAATTTCGAGGCAAAAAAGCCATGATGGACATAAAAAAAACAACACGAAATCAGCACAACTCTGAGGGCATGGCGGATTCGTTCAGATTCCACTTTCCGCAGCCACCCTTAATAACGTGAGGAGGCCGAGGTTTGACAGCAGCAACTGTACTAAAAACTCAAAGCAGAAAAACCATCATGGAACAGCAGGAAAACAGCACAAGTCACTAACTCTGAGAGCATGTGACCCTCTAACACAAAAGTTTGAGAGCCATTAAGTGCACATTCTCGATGGGCCATTAAATGCAGTAAATATATCGAGAAGCCTGTGAGTTCAATCTGCGAGCGATTAACTCTAAGACATGTGAGATGGTAGTTTAAGCATTGCTAACCCGCTATAGATATATCATACGGTATAGTATATTTAGCCTGTTAAGCCGACACATTAAAACGTAATTGCCCCACCGGCATTTATCACCGGTTAACAATCCGCAAAGGCTTAAAGCTTATTTACATAGGTCGGGTTTGTCTTAAGTGAAGCCCTCTCACTGACTCCCTGTCGTATTGCTGATGATAAAGCTGCTGTATGAGCCAGGACTGCGGTTCCCAACCAGTGACGGTCTGCGGACCACTCAGGCCGGCAATGTGTCACGGACCACCCCTTATATTTATCATTATTTTTTGTTTAAAAATTCGAAGGCCTTAAAGGATATCACTATATTTAGCTTCCAGTATGATTTTAATGTACAACAAAGTTCATGTGCAACTTGGGCACGCATGTTTTTTTACAAGTTGTTGTATTTTCGGCTTAATGTTCTTGTTCATAGCAACTCTTTTGTCACTGCAGGCATTTTCGCGGACCATTTTCCAAGGTCTGCCGGACCACCGGTTGGGAACCACTGGTGCGAGGGGGTAGACGGCTATAGATCCTTGAAATGTTTAGCAATGTGTAAAAACGGTAAAGTTACAATGAAAATGCTAGATTCGTTCCTGTTGGGAGTCAATGGCCCTGATTTGATCCAATAATTATTTGATCGTAGAAATATTCGAATTGATTATGTTGAAGTATACGATTTGAATCTGAATTTAGGTGTTACACTTTCCAATTTTTTGTAGACTCATATTGGAACAATATTCGAGTGTGTAATAGGGGGTATGGGGTTTTTTGGCCTGCATTGAGAATCTTACATTTTTTCATTCATTTCATTCTGTCCTTGTATCTTCCCTTGGATTATTACATGCAGAAGGTGATACTTATCGCTCCTCATCACATGACCGAAGTATGTTATTTGCCGTTTCTTAATCGTCAGCGGCAATTCGGTGTTATCGACGAGCACATATCACATATCGATGTGTAGACTATCATTTCTTCTAAGGTATGTAATATTTTCTTTCAGTTCTGCAGTCCATATTACATGAGATATTGGATTTTAGTACACTTGTAAATAAAAAAATAAAAAATAAAAATAAATAAGGACTTTTTATTGTTTCTATTACTAAGCCAACCTAGCGAAGTTAGGGCTATAAAGCCCTCTCTTACACTCAACTAGGAAGGCCCGGGACCGCCTGCTTTACATGCCCTCCGAAGCATGACCAGAATTGTAGCCAGTGTGGGACTCGAACCAACAATTTGTACGGCTTGTCCTTCTCCGATTAGCGCTTAAACAAGTTCGTGAGCGTGTCTTTGTCACTCTTTATCCGTTATCGGTACACTCTCAATATGTTTTGAAAATTATAAGCCTTTTGGTGACTCACTTCCCTTTGAGAGAATATGGGCGTTGCAAAATAGCTGACAGCGGTTAAATTCTGCTGAAAAATTCATGGAAATCAAATAGTACCTGCCACACGCCAATGCAATTGAAAATGACCGGGCCACATGTTGCAAGTCAATAAATTATAGGATCTTAGTAAATTTCGACTTGTTTATTTAAACCTATCCATTACATGGATCACAAAAATATCAATTTCGCCCTCCTTTTAAACCGGAGCCTGCTGTTTACTCGAATCTACGCGTTTTATTTTCTATTGCGTTTTATGCCATATGTTACGGAGATCATATTTTATTAAAAATGGGGCGGTCCAGATTTGCAGTAGCTATTAGAACCGTTTGGTGTGCTCTGTAATTTCCAGTGGCACGACGTCACGCAAGTCCTAGACAATAAAGTCGTATTCATATTTGATGTTGTATAGCCGAAGCAATCAAGAGTAGTTGTTTTGGGGGGTAATACAACAGACAACAGTATAGTGTGAATGCTAATATGTCAGATAAGGAGAAAGGTTTATTTTCTGTAAAATATGTTGCAGATATATTGCACCTATGTATGAGGGTACTAGAAGCAAAAGGTTCCAGTTCCAATTTTTTGCGATATTGAGTTATTGGTATCGTCGGAGTCGTCTAGTAAAGGTCTACAAAGTGACAGTGTTGTTAGCAGCAAAATGGGACTTCCTAACTGTTAAAATGTAGCGTGAAATAATCTGACTCCTAAGTACGTTATCAGCTAACCTACAGTTTTTGATCTCTCCTGAAAAATTTAGTTAAGTGCAACTGGAACCTTTTGCTTCTAGTACCCTCATATGCTCAGTAGCTTCATATTCTTTACATACCTAATTAACGTGCTATGTAATGTTTTGTATGATTTTGTATTTAGATGTGTTTCCTATAGCTATATGAATAGTGTTGCAATATTAGATCAGGGTTTAGATTAGATAAGGCACGATATATTCTGATAATATTATTATTATTTTAATCAGAAAGTAAATCAGAAATTTTAGTTTATCGCTCAATATAAACCCCATTACAAAGTCAATTCTAATAAAGCTAATATAAATTAGTGATATTTTAATAGGAGTGCAACTTCTAATCTCCCAATCGCTCAACAATAGCATGGAGGGATGGACGTTGCTGACACAAGCTATGGATAACAGAATCAGTGCATATTTTGAAATGTGGACATGCAGATGAATGCTGCGCATATTCTGGAGCGATCCTGAACTGAATGGATACAGAAGCCGACTTGCAGCTGGCGGTTAAGAAACAGAAACTAACGTACTACGGGCATGTGATGAGAAACTAATAGTATCGCCTTTTACATGTAATAATCCTAGGGAAGATATAGAAGGACTGAGGGCTCCCGGCATCCTGGTTGAAAAATCTGAAGCAGTGGTTTGGCAAGAGCACGACTTCCCTTCACAGAGCAGCAGCCTCCAAGGTCCAAATTGCCATGATGATCGTCCATCTTCAAAAGAAGAGGCATTTGAAGAAGAAAAAGAACAGCAGAGTACTAATATCATGTGCTAACAAATGTTGGGCCACGTGTATTCATTCGTCTAGAAAAAGGTTTTCGCTTCCGCTCCCAGGACCCATCTGACTTTCAGACCCTGATCTCTTCCCCATCGTTTGCTTTGAAATGCTTTAGTCATGATAGTTGCTCTGTTAAATATTTAATTGTGACTATGTGTTATTACAACACAATAATATTAATCATATGCTCATACATCGTATTAGCCTTAGCTATTGTTGCAGTTCAGAACTCTTTGACAAACTACCGGACATGTTGCCAACCATAGCATCCCAAATAGAGTCCACCAGTCGTCAGGTCCACTCCCTCATTAAGTTGCCTAAGTCCCGCCTCAAGCCTCAATGCCTCATTGGATGCCTAAGCAGTTTTCTTTCCGAACGCATGTTGGACAATTTAATTCCCAGTAAATTGTCCCAACCCATCTTCATGTCATTTAGCAGCCATTGTCATCAACACTCAACACTAGAAAGTTATGCACGAATAAATTACAAAAACACCCAGATCGAAAACCAGTATTGGGCCCCCCTATATGACGCGACTTCGAAATTTCGCTCCGCACATGTGACAAACCGAATTTATTTTGAGTTATTGCCTGTTCCCCGTAAGAAGTTACCACCTGACGTTCAACGACCGTGTTTTGGCCAATTTACTTAAGAAGCGTGTGTGTGACTACCCCAAAGGCATTTCCAACATGAGGGGGTTTGTTTATTTTTGACTTTTTGATGGTGTCAAATGATCCCTTCCATTAAGTGTCAAAATGTGCTCCCCTCGTCTGCGGGCTTCACCGTACGGAGAGCAATAACTCAGCGTATGTTGTAGTAGCTCGAGTGTGGGCCCCGAGACACACATGGGCCCCCTCGTAAAGGCGTTTTTGTGCCCAATCTCTGTGGCTTAGCTGATTGGGACATGATATATTGGTTTCCTGCTTGAGTTCTGGTTTTTAAGGGTTAATAAAATACCCGAGGTTCATACTTACAAAGACTCTTTTCATTTAAACAGTTTCATATTAAATCTTAATCGATATGGTTGTTTAAATGTTTATTACCGTTCTAGTGCTAGGTGTCACCTATTGTATTTTAGGTGTTTAATAAACGCATCTATACTGGTACCTCAATGAAATTTCGAACACGAGACTTTCTTGGAACATTTGCGCTCAGGTTAATCGACCAGACTGATGCATTTACTGAATCGTGGATCAATGTATTTATTTATTTATTACATTATTCCCGACACAACGCGAACAATTTTCCACCGACTGTTTCTATCTTACGAGTACCTTCAGCTAAACAAGAAAAATACAACTACCGAGCATGCTGATGCCTGCTAACTAGAGCTAGAAGGTCCCACTAGATAGGCCTTACGACATGACCGTTCCTTGGCTCTGACAGGGTCATAGGATTGTCGTGCCACAGCATTTTTTATGGGTAAAATATAAAAATATCCAGGATTTTTATTTAGTGAAGCAGCAACACATTATCCAAACCGTTGCTTTCTACTCCAATAATGAGGGAAATTGATATTCATTGGTGCATCCCCGTTGTTTGGAGAGGACGCAAAATAAATAGCAGGGCTCATATTATGTCCCCTTTTCTCTCGGATCAGTAACCAGCAAAAATCGGCCGATTTAGAGTTTTCTGATGTAGTATAATACAGTTTTTATTGGCATACAAAATAAAAATACTATTAAACAATTGCACTGACTTCAGTCATACGTCACAGCAGAAAAACCATGGTACGTTGAATGCGGCATACTGTGGAAGTGTTACGCGAAACAAAGTCATCTTACAAATGATATACAAAACCTCAATCGCATACATCATTTGTATGTGGGCCGTTGTTCGCGTAACACATGCTCTGTATGTCTCAGTCAACTTACCGAGATTTTGCTGCTGTGGTGCACTGCATGTCTCAACTCAGTGTATAGTTTACCTCTATATCTACAGGTATATTTGCGCATACCTACGTTCTTTCAATGTGCGATATTCCGGTATGTTTTCTTTATGTTAGAGAAAACTGCGAATCCTTTAAAGAAAACCACACCTTTTTTTATACAAATGAAAGGAAAAATCGTCTTTAAATACACATTAGGCGAATTTTAAGAAAGGAAGAGAAACAGACGCAAACGGGATTCGAATCCGGGTCTCCATCTTGCTGGGGTGGTATGCTGACTGTTGCACGGATTCGGTACCTCTAATAAGTTGTTATATATTATATCAAATCAAATCAAAATGTATTTAATTTCATCTCAAGAGTACAAGAAATATGTATTTGAATTTTGAGACTTTCGGTAACCTCTTACAATTAGCCCATTTCTGCATTGTCTGTCTATTGACCTCATAACACATTCCTATTAGGAAGCATGGCCGCCGAAAAATTAAACAATAAGGTTTCCGAAACCTAAATATTTTCATTCACCTGACGAATTTAATTAATTAATTTTCCCTTGTTCTATTCTTCTAAGAATCTAGGGGTTAAATTCTGCTGCGTGCAGTGGCCCGCTCGCATTGAAGGATATTTTTGAAAAGGGGGACCTCTTTCCCCCGCTCCCCCTGCCCACCGTGACAGGGTACGCCAACCCGGTTCCGATTTGAAAATCAATAGGAGCCATCTCCAATCCGTACTAACTCTCGGCCCCCCATCATAATAAACTCTGTGAGCCAGCCATATTTTTCCTTCCCCAATGAAGGGTAGAGCTGGGGATCCTTCATTGAAAATTTTGGAATTGAGTATTTTTTTTGTGTAATTTTTATATGGCTTCCGGTTAGGGGATGATGTTATTCTATTCAAAAGCAATTCTTCACTTAGCCTATAACCGCACTATAAGTATTGTAATAATTTTGTTCTGAAATGTTCGTCCCCAATTCTCAGTATAAAAATACTGGTATGCCGGTATTATACTGGTATGTTTACGCTGCAATATTATATTACATATTATACTGCATTTACTACCTATGTAGTGCAATAAAGGTATTTGATTGTAATTACATAATTAATATCCCTTTGCTATGCACATTTTTCATAACGATACACACATGGGCTACTTTTGTGGCTTTGCCACTTGGGGGTTACTAGTAGTATAACGAATTATGCCTATTAAAACAACCAGGATATTTGTAGATTTTCCCTTAGGTATTCTTTAGTCAAGGGTGAATGTTAAATTAAAAAATAAAAATAAATTTTTCCCTAATTCCGTGATTTCCGTAAGTCCGTTCCAAGTAGAACCGGGTTGAAATGTCTGTTACGGGAAAAAAGCTCACAAAATGTGACAATCCCCGTACCGCCAAGCCTCCTCCACTGGCTGAGACTAGGCGAAGGTTGGAAGCGTTGTTTTCAATATTATTAAACCAGACATGTCGTTCAACCTCATTCTGATCTCAGTCATGCTCTCGAGATATGCCAGAAGTAATATGCATATTTCTGTACCCATCGACCGCGGATATAAAGGAGGGGCTACACGGTTGTTGAACGTGGCGTAGGTGAGGGGAGCCCATCTGGGGCCCATACATCAAATGTCGCATCGTAGATACGATGAAATGCAACACCCCTCGTTATGGGGTGGGGGCCATAACTCACCCCCTTCCCCTGCTTCTTACCTATACCGGCAATTATGTGACAACTTTACCCCCTGTCTATAATAGTGTAAACTCCTCTGATTTAAAATTTCGACTTCTAGATGTATATGGTCTGTCAATCTTTCCATGGTCGGTGCAGCATTGGGGGTCCACCTTTTCTCGATATGTGATGTTACAACTTTACCACTTGAGCCCTTGATATGCTATGGGACAACTTTACCCCCTGTCTGTAATAGTGTAAACTCCTCTGATTTAAAATTTCGACTGCTAGTCAAATCTTTCCATGGTCGGTGCAGCATTGGGGGTCCACATTTTCTCGATAAGTGATGTGACAACTTTACCACTTGAGCCCTTGATATGCTATGGGACAACTTTACCCCCTGTCTATAACAGTGTAAACTCCTCTGATTTAAAGAAAATTGACTGCTAGATGTATATGGTCTGTCAATCTTTCCATTTCTAATGCTTGATATATGTGGTCTGTCAATCTTTCCACGCACGATGCAGCAAAGGGGTCCTCTTCTCATCATGATAGGTTATGTGACAATTTTACCCCCTTATGTATGATAGTGTGCACTCTTCGTGATTTAAAATTTCGACTGCTTATAATGTATATGGTCTGTCAATCTTTCCACGCTCGGTGCAGCGTTGGGGGTCCTCCTTTTCATGATATGTTATGTGACAACTTTACTTTAATATAATACCCGTAGCGATTTCTAGAGTTAAGATGTCAAATGATAGATGCACCTATATGGTCTGTCAATCTTTTCACGCACGATGCAGCAAAGGGGTCCTCCTCTTCTCTTCATGATAGGTTATGTGACAATTTTACCCCCTTATCTATGATAGTGTGCACTCTTCGTGATTTAAAATTTCGACTGCTTGATGTATATGGTCTGTCAATCTTTCCACGCTCGGTGCAGCATTGGGGGTCCTCCTCTTCATGGTGTTCAGACAGTTGAGTGATGTGCCTGCCAAGTCTGGTGAAAGCTCAGTTTGCTTCGACGGGCTTTGACGTTTTCAAATTTGTAGCTGTGGTTTCATAGAGCCATAATGATTTAAATAATAAAATATTTATAGGTATATTATGGTATCGTGGACTACATGATTGCATAAATCTACTAGTATTTCGAACGACTGTTTGACAGTGAAATCTGTCACAATGTTTTACCTAGAGATCTATATAGGAGACATGGGACATTCGAGCCATTCAAAAATATTTTTTGAATGCTGGGGCCACCTGCTATGTCCTTTCAATAGCGAGTGGCCCTAGAAACTAAATAAATATAATTATATTATTGGTGGGAAGCGAAATTCCCATCTCTCTTACATACAACTCCAGATTTACCCTAGTCCAAAGCATCGGGCTTTTCAAAGCGTGGTTGAAGCCTCTCTGAGTGCTCAAAAGCAATATTGACAGTATTTTTATCCTATTCTGTCAATTTGTCTACATTGGAAACACTTCCAGTCACAGTCATTAAAAATTAATAAATCGACCTAGACGTCTTATATAAATACTACAACACAGTAATAGGTAATATAACCATGTACTGTACGGTACACGTTACATTTGATAAATTGGCTATGGTTACGGTATGAATAGTATTGTACATCACTTGTACATACTGTACTTTCTTCCCCTCTCCAAATAGAGAACCGATACTAGTTCACTATGTGATGGATGAGTAGATGGACCGTCAGTAATACTAATGTCACATTTTTGTTTCTAGGTAAGTGTTTTAAGACATTTTTAGGCTTATTACCCTGAAAGCATCGGCAATATATATAATGCAACTTGGTAAGTAACTAGCCTATGTAGGGAATGCAGCTGGTGGACATACTCGTATATGCCACAAAGGTTCTGTCACAGTAGTGTTATAACTAGGTTTTGTACAAAATAGTTAGTTTTACTGAAAATAATTAATACTCATAGAGTCATAGATAAGTAAGTATGTGTATGGATAAAGAACGCATAGCATTGTGAAACTAAAATGCAAAGAACAACAACGCTCAGGTCGTACATTTTATCGTTGCGCACACGTTCTGATTTAAAATTCTTACACTCTAGTCCAAATTTTCCCCCCTCTGGTGGTAAATCTTTGAGACAAATTGAATATCCGCGTATCTGGAGATAAGGGCCGTTACTACGACGCCACGGAAGACATAACTGGCTACAACTGGGTCTCCGTTTGACTCCAAATGCTCAGCAACTCGTAAGGGTGGGGGTAAATTGCTCATTTTATCGACACTAAACTTTCCCCTTCCCTAACCCCTAAATCTTTACTCACTATTTTATTGTTTGCTGCCTATATTACGCTTCCGTGAAATATTTGACTAAATTTTCTAAGGGTGGTATTGGGATGCTTACCTTTTGGATGTTTGAGGCTATGGGATCCATCATCATTTACTAACATGTTTTTTTATTATTTAGAGGGCTCTGTAGAACGTAGGCCTACTTATAAGGGCCCATTGAACCATGCCTAGTGCCAACGACGTTTCGGCCATTATTTATTTTGTTTGTGCATGAAAAATTTATCTATTAGGCAACCACGTTCTCAAACTACATCACCACAAGCGATAATGCACAAGCTGGGACAAGCTTACCATTGACACATTGTAACAGGCGTAAGCACTAATTTACTAAGTTCGGTTACTAGTATCCTCTAGGTTCTGAGCCGTTCCGCGGCTTCAGAGGGCGTTCGGCTTACCTAAGCGCTGAAGTACAACATTTTCAGGTCCATGTACCTATAGGTGTCTATATACCTATAAGAAGGCGAAACACACAATCCTTTAAAATTTCTAAAATTGGACCAAGCATCGCTTATAAAATGTCTTTGAAATTCTTCCTTGTCCAAGAAGCTTCTAAATATATTCAAACCTACTTTAAAATGCAATTAAACCCATAACAAATAAATGTCCCAGTATGACACAATCCGTAGCTTTTGCAGAGCGTGCGGGCCACAACTTTAATTTCCTGACAGTAAACCCCTCAAAATCCGACCACATTGTGCATTTTAAAACAAACCAAACAAAGACGACTTTTACGAGGGAGTCACTCTCATGAATACCACCCTGATTGACTAGTTAGCCGGGCTTTGTGCCGGCCCTGACGACAGGGGGACATGCTCGAAGGCTTTTGATAGGTCAGAGAAGCTGACGGATTTGCCCGAATTTCGGGTGACAATACGAGCTCTCTCTACAATACTACCCCATTGCATAGTTATGATTAAACGGTGCTGGCCACGTGATTTCCTTACTCCCATTGTCGACGCACCCCTTTGCACGACAGGCGTCGCTCTCTGTTTGTATACATACGCGGAAGGGTGGCAGCACCGAACGGGCTGCAGCAGGGGGCCTACCCGACAGCGTATGGCTAATTTCCGTGGTTGCGAGAGGTGCTGGGTTCGAACTGCCCTTGCCCCTGATTTTCATATGATGAGGTAAATAAATCTGTATTTGCAGAGGACATCCAGCATATTATGTACAGCACCGTTGGCTCATTTTTATCCACATGATAGTGATGCCATTCACGCGTTGGCCAAGATTCGCGGTACGCTAGCTTCGTCTCATTGAGCCTCCGAGAAGAATTCAACCGCAGCCGTTGACGCAGCCTTTCTAAGATCGTTTTCAAATCGGCCACGGCCCATTAGCCAGGATTCTCATGTTTCAACACCAGCTGAAATGATAGTTTTTGCTCCATTCATTGGTTTGATCGGTGGTGTGAATAAGTTGGTCGGTACTGGGATAGCGCGAATCTCGTACTATGAGTCTTCTAGGGTTTCAAAACCAAATGACGTCACTATCGCACGTTAAAACAGCTATCATCACCGTGAAATATCCACACCCCCATTATGAGGAACCCCCTGCTCTGTTTATATAAACACACTGGCAGCACTGGCTTGAACTAACTACAGGGGGCGCCTACCCCTTAGCGTAGCGCTAATTTCTGCTAGCTTGCAATTCATTTTGATTTAATACAACCAGAAGATTTTGGCACAAAAATAACACTAAAAATTAAATCTCATTGCCATATCGCAGCCCAGGCCTCAAATTAGAAAATTTACGGATGAACAAATTTACCCCTTTAAAAAGTAATATTGTACATTTCAGCTGTGTTCATTCTGTACCTGTAACTGACTGTTCCAAAGTTTGTCCCTTCCTAACATTAATTCCCCAAAAATATACATTAGCTGTGCAATTTTTTTCATCTTCTTCTTCTTCTTTGGCACTGCAGCATGGAGCGAGCTTTGACCTCTCACACCACCTCTCTGCAGACATCCCTGCCCTTTGTTTTCACTTTCCAGACCACGATCGTCACAGTGTGAACTCTGTAAAATTCACTGCTTCGTTCCCCACACATCGCCACACCGTTACCGAAAATGTATTCCATATTGCCCTTCGTATCCCATCATTTGTATCGTATTCGTCCCCTGTACGCTGTGTAAACTCCATAAAAGGGACGGTCTCGTCTCATTTCGCTTAAATCACCGCCCCATCTCGAGACGCGTATCCCCATGGTAGTCCAAACTGGAACTGCCATGTAGCTTGCTGTGCGTTCACGTAAATTATCATGTGTAGGAGTCCACGTCATTTCCAGTCGTAAATCGCTCATCACAATTTTAGATGTGAAAAAAGATCAAGCGCATTTTTATGTCGATCGGTCATGAGAAATATTAGCTTATGGCCAAAACACGAGCTCTTCAATATGGAACACTTCGAGACTGATTACTAACCAACAGCTCATGTAAACACCAGTAACAAAATAGCATATATTTTCAGTATAAACAACGGGTCCTATACAGGGTGTTTCAGGCCAACAGAGACAAACAGGGCGTATTCCCCGTTCAAATTTTTTACAAAACTGAACCATACCATACTAAAACGGTAAATGCACCGTTATCGAGCCAGGGATGGATTAAGGGTAATTTAGAAGAAATGGATTGAGTTCCAGGGAATGTGTCCTGCTCAAGAACTAGCCAACAAATCGTAGATTAAGTATTGAATATGAACAGCAATAAAATAGCCAAAGAAGTAATACCGGCAAGTTTTCAATGCGATTTCATTTTGAGGTTGAGGTGGCATTAAACTCAAAGTTTGTTTGAAATGATTATAGATGGCATGAAAAATGTAATGCGCTTTACATAGAAAATCTTGTCTTGAATAACTGAATGCTGTGTCGGCCACGGGCCAATTCCTATTATATCGAGACATTCATTGATTTAAATAAAAATTCACGAAGAAGTCTACTTAGAGTGTAGGAATAATTATCATCTAGCCAGGAGCCAAGTCTCCCTCCCAATGAAGCAAATCTCAAGTTACGAGCCATTACGGAATTGTTTTAGAACACTCATTGGTTTCTATTAAGTGGCTTTAAATAAACACGGGCGTGTTGTTGTTGCGGTTTTTGAGCGCGGTGCCCATGGGGGCAATCAATGTTTATTTGCTGTTGTTAGTATAAGGGGGCTGCTACAGCTACAGCTCTCTACCGATTTCAAGATTGTTGTCAGCAGTATTGATGTGCAACGAAAGAATGCCGGAGTGGACCTCTTTCGTATAGCAATCCATAATGCTGGCAAGCAGCATTTCGATTGGGTGGCCGCAAGTTGGCCTGTGCGAAAAATACACGAAGGGCCTTATCCCTCCCCAGTGGTGTCGACGGAATGGATCTTCAATATCCAGGTGTTCCAGTAATGTTTATCTTCTGGTGACAAACCGAGGGTCCAGAGGTCCTCCCTCACATTTGTTTCTAGGGGCATTCTTGGTGCTCAAAGTGGTCTGGCGCCTTCCACCGAATAGTCACTCACACGTTGTAGCATGTTCTCTCCTCTTCGTGTAGCCCCACCAAGCTAAACCTCCGTTTCCTGACATTTTCGGTGATAGGGGCTAGATATGGCAATATAAACAATTATTATTTCTATCGTTCTAACTCATGTCTACAATCACAAATTAGGTAGACACCAAGCTGTGGGGCCGGGAGAAAACAGAGCATTGTACTTTGACGCTTCTGGGTTGTGCTCACCCCTCAGTACAGGGATAGGGTGATTTCCTGCGTGTACGCGCGTGGCTATGAAAGCTTTTCGGCTAGGGGGGACGAGGACAAAAGGAAAGCCTCGGTTTATCTCAATTTACAAGAACCACAACAAAGGTCCGGAGGGGGCGGGAAATGACTGGAATAGTTGTCTATCAGTAATCAGTCACAGGCGTATCTATGGTTTTTAAGACATTTTCTGTTTGTTTTGGAAAAAATTGCATTTCTTTTTGTTACGCAGGTAATTTTTGCTTGTGGGACACATTCCAAAATAATTTGTAAACAAGGAAGGACAAAGATATGAAAGTAGTCAAAATGCAAGCTTTCTCTAAAGGCTGTCTATTTTTCCTACTATTATATAAAATCGGTTTGAAGCACTTTATCGGAGGGGGGGGGGGGGATTTCAGGTGAGAAAATGTAAAGTTTCATTTATTTATTTTTAAATTTTTCATTCGAGTACTTTCATATATTTGCGGCTGTGGAAAGGGAAAAAATGAAAATTGTCTTTATTTTCCATGTGAACGAATTTATGCAATATTATTAAATCTGTCTATTAAAGGTCATGAGAAACTATTTGAATCGCAAAAAAAAATCACGCTAACATTTATTCAACTTTAGACGGGCACTGGTATACTTTCAATTTTAATTTGAAGAATCGCAGTGTTTACTAACTTATGCAGATAATTTTTTTTAGACCTAAACTGTAACTACAGCTTGTAGGCCTATTTGTGCAAATCTCTAAACTACTTGCAATCGGAGACGTGTCGTAACTCGACACAAGTACCTCTTTGGTTACTTAGTGGGGCGACTTAAGAGGTCAATCAGATACATTCATTGAATGGTTTGTATGCAATTAACCCTTTTTTTAAATAAATAAACTACTTGTAATTTTTTTAATAGAATGGAGTGCCCCATTTGGAAAATTCCAAAAACAGACTGGAGCGTCAGTGACGTCAGGTTATTTGACTATCAAATCAAATGCCGGCGTGCACGTGAAGTATACAATATAAAGTGTTTCCTTCATGTGAATATAGCTTACTCTGGCTTGTTTTTTTTGTCGGAAAATTTTCCAAGTCGTTAAACTCTGCAATCCAAGTCTTATATGTATTATTAATGACTCTTCTCTTTGTATTTTTATTCTTTCCCGCTTGAAACTTTTTTTTTAAATTTTTTTTCCATACATTGTAACTGTTGTGGCTTGGTGAGATTTCAGATCCAAGGGAATTCCCCGTTTTTATTTCTTTTTTTTTAATGTGGAAGAAACTACTCTGACAATGATGAAACCGTTTGAAATTTTAATAAACATTGCGATTTTGTCATATTATATTTTATGAAGGTCGAGCTGATTTGATAGGGAGACCAATGTGGAAAGTATAACCATGGGTTCCAGTTTACCTCCAGCCTCAACAACGTAATTTTATTATTCCGAACTCCTATATTTTATTTTGAGAATTGAATTAATTGGTGCTAAGATGAAACATGTTCATCTAGGCATATTAAAAATTAAATATTGAACATTTGGGGGTCCTAGGGGAGTCCAGGTCAATTGCCCCCCCCCCCCTGAAAAATATTCCCTAAGAGCTACCAAACCCAATCGATTTCGATCTAAGAAAAAAAGAACACAAAACCTACCCACTATGAGTTAATTCCAAACTATGTACTCAACCAAAACACTATCTTACGCTGATCACGCATTCACGCACCATGTACATCAACAAAACAGGGACCAGGATTGCTATATAAATCATTACATTAACCTAAACTACGTCAGAGGACGTTGTGTGTATACCATCTCATCCAGTAGTGCGCTGGAGTCTATGTCATGAATTATAGGGCCCGATTAAAATTTTATTTGTGAGAGATAGCAGTAGACAAAGAATGTAATAGCTTTCGCTTGCCTACCGTCATTAATGAAAAGCAAACAGACGAGGCTGTTTGTTCGGGAAGTAGCGCAAATATTCGGGAGGTGTAGGAGGGGGGCTAAAGTTATTCCGGACCTGGAGCTAACAGCACTGTCTCACGCACGTGACACCCCTTTGTTATTATTTTATTATTGTGCTATTGAATTTTTAATTGGTTCCATGCCAACGACCCTTTTTTAGATCAAAATGTGTCGCAGCTTTCTTCGTATCTAGAATTCCCATGAACGTTGACAATGTGTTAATTTCTTCTTTTTTTACTGTAGCCTATTAATTTTTTGTAGTGCCGAACTTAGCAAAATGACAAGTTTCTTTTTCCCGCCGATTTGGTTTGAATTTGGCTGTTTAAAAAAAAATTAAATTATTATAGTAAAAAATTTAATTTGTATTTGTGAGCCCCTTTATAAAAAATAAAAGCACCCATTCAGTTTGAAAATTTTTCCTTTTATATCGAGCCCCAAACATTCCGTTTCCTAGTCCAGTCTTCTACCGACTGGAATATTCCAGCCCTTAGTTTGGAAGTTACCAACCTAATGGAAATAAATGAGAAAAAAACGTAATGGGCTAAGGGGGGTAGGTAGCCCCGTAGCCAGCCAGGCAAACCAATCCTCCCCCTCCATCCAGCAGCCCCTCATGTAGCTGTCACTAGCAGACCAGAGGGTAGCTGAGGGTCCCGTGGTTGGTGGGGTGGGGGGAGGGGGGTGAGATGGATACTGGGGACCGAGGAGTTGCTCATTTCCGACAGCCATACCATTCTGAAGGAGTCCCGCTTCAGTCCAAATTCCCTGTTATTGTTAGCTATGGCGCTGGACTCTTACAGACTTATGCAATGATACCAACTTTGTTACCATACATTCTTTGTAATATTGGTAGACTCGTATCTGTACTTGGTTAAGTCATGCCTTCATCTCTTTTAACTTTCATTGCGTCAATGGTAGGCTTGTCCATTATCGCTTGTAGGTTGACATCAAGATTGTATACCAATTTGCCAATGGCCAAAATTTCATACGGAAACAATACAAATAATGTCCGCAATCCATGGGGGTCGTTGGCATTGGATAAAAGACCTATGGGCCACTATAAGTAGGCCTGGGTCCATAAAAAGTCCTTCCAAAAAATAACATTGCAATGCTCCGGTAATATTTGTGGCTTAAATAAATAAATACTGTCTTTTTTTGTTCTATTACTAAGCCAACCTTGCGGAGTTAGGGCTATAAAGCTTGTAGGTGAAATAAAATTTAGCAGTAGGTACTCTAGGAAGCGTCTCTACCATTTTTAATGATTTTAATGATGGCGACTGGTCTTTGCGAAATTTTTAAACAACATTGTATTTTAATCACGGTATTGACTATTGACCAATACATGTTAGTTACTGTACTTCCTTATTAAGTTAAGGTCTATTTGATTTTTCTGTCCCTCTCACGCATCATTTAAAAAACATGTCATACACAAGAAATTCATCTAACGAATAGGAAGGATTTCTCCATAATTTGTATGTTACTTTACTCTGTTTCTCCTTATGTAGGACAATATTAGCTAAGAAAAAGGTTAGTTGTTCTGTTTATAACATTTTTACCATTCGGGACTCAAACTCCCGCGATCATACTAACACTTGACTAAGACGCTCAGTCGAACCCATATTTGTTTCGTTAGCTTTAATATAATTATAATAGGTTAACGAAAAAAAACATTGAAAATCAGAAGCTACCAGTTGATTCAAAATCAGCTCTCACTATATAATGGCAAGGTATTGTAAGGTAAGGTGGTAATTCAAATTGGGACATAGAAATGGGCTTCTCGGAACATTAAACTGTCTGATTGGAGTGTAGCACATTGACTAATAAAAAAAGCTCCCACTAAATACTGAAAAGGTCGTGTCTAATAATAATTGGGACATAGAAATGGGCTTCTCGGAACATTAAACTGTCTGATTGGAGTGTAACTGGCTGTTAGGGACTCAGGCAACAGCATTAGAAGAGTCTGCAGCAATAGCCAACTCTTTGGGAGTCCGCCCAGCAGCACGCGACCACCCCGAGGCGCGGCCTTTGTATGCTTTTTCAATCTCCTCGGTCGTGTGCGCGAAATTATGAGAGATTTGGCCGTGTTACTGGCAGCAAAGGGGGTTGTCCCTGACAGAAATTATTGTGCTTGTCCTTAGGGGTTTTTCCTGTGTGCCGAGAAAATTACTGGTTTGTTTGAGATGAGGGATTTGTTTTTCTATTGTCCTGGCATTAACACTTGTTTCCTTTTGTTTGATTGTTTGTAATTATTTGCTTTTATTCACACAATCTACTATACATTGTATAGCCCACTTGAAAATTATTCACGAGTAATGGTATTATAGTAGGTTAAATGTTAATATTGATTTTCGCTATAGATGTTCTCTCCTATTTTTAATCAGAAACGCCTTGCATTAACAGACAATTGGATATGTACCTCATAGTCAGTTTTTTGACGGAAATAAAAATTTTCAGGAAATATTGCTTGTTGAGCTACAGCAGTACAGCCTGTATGATGTCTCGTTACTTAGAAAAAATGTTCCTGTACATTTCATGTACATTTTACTAGTCACTTAAATACCCACTTTTCAAACTCCTTCGGGCTTCCACGTGACACCCCCAGTGTCCATTATTTGTTCAGAAATCAAGGTTCCAATCTGTAATCAATTGACGGGCACATAATGTACCTCAAAATGTTGTTGAACATTTCTTCTAAGCAATGAGACATGTTTTATAGATCGATATACTTCCTGTCAAATACTTTTTTTACACCCTTCATTTTTCTCCCCTTCCGCTGTCTCTTATGCCAGTTACTGCTTCTAAACTAGACCGAGTCTACTACTAAATTGAAAGAGAGAATAATGTAATAAATAAGACCTTTTGGCTAAAAAAAATATATATTCTTTAAGAAGTTTAGAAAACTAGTAGATCTGGTAGACCAGTTGGTAGACGGCGGTGAAGTCCAGAATTTATTAAACATATTTTTCAAGCGGTGGTGGGACGGACACCATTTGTTAGTAACTACAGTATTTGTGAAATCACACTTTAGGGAACCTGTTTGATCCCTGAGGTCATTTAGAGGTTGAATGTCAAGGTCACTAGGTAGAATTTGCGTGTCCTGGAGAACCACGGAACCACGTGTCCCCCGATACCACAGTGTTTGGTTTCACCCGACCAACTGGATTCCAGGTTCGGAACACCGCAGAGATTTAATATTTTCCATGTTGGTATTAAAATACAAGCAACCACGCCCCTTATTTGTCATGAGGTATTATATTTAAACGGTATTCTACAGTATTGTGACCTGCAGTTGAGGAGCAAACTTTCAAAACGTCACAAATCCATGAAAATTAAAAATGGTTTTAATCATCGATTTTCCATCTTGAAGATGAGTTGAATCAGGATTGCTAATCAAAACAAAAACAAAAAAAAAATTAACCCAGTCTTCTGAAGGGTTAAAATCTTATATTCCCGTTGTAACACAGACAAAATAATTATGTTTTTCGTGTTTCCTGAACATTTTACGAAAATGGATTAGTGCCGTTTGTTGCGTTTTCTCCCCGGCTTAGGGTTCTTTAGGAGAGGCTGCAGGATCGAGGAATGAATGTTGTGAAATAATTACAACAAGATTTAATTAACAGAAATTATATTCTTGATAGAATTATGAAACCCTAAGATATAGAAAAATAGAGCACCTGTAGTAGCGTGGCCAATAAGCGTCTCCAATAAATAAAAAGTAAGCGATCACCTCATGGCTCAATCCTAAATCGTCACATTGTCTGGGCTGAGGAGGGAGCGGAGTCCGAACACCCCCTTCCGGGTGGGGTTTAGCCCATCATCGTCGAAATCAAATCCATGCCACCACAACTCCTGCCAGCCATCATCCTTATGACTTCTTCCTTCTTTAAAATCTCATTTCTTTTTTTTCTTTTTTTAAAATCCAAATCGGGTTATAAGAAATTCTCGGCCATCCTTTCTCGTAACATTTTCTAACAAGCCACCGCAAATTCAACCGGCCGCCAACCTCTCGTCAAAAACTTTTTTAAAGTAATAATAATAATAATAAAAGTATTTTTATTAATAAATAGAAATAAATAATAATAGATACTTTATGATTTTGTGATTTTAAAAGATCTGGCGATAATTAAATTGTGAATAATAATAAAAGATAGAAAAAATTAATTTATTTTAAACCGATGATGTTTATTTGGAGGTTGGTTAATTGAACAAAACAAATATGGCGGATTTACAAATAAATAAATAAATTGAAAAAATTTAATAAATAATAATAAGAAGATATGTAATCGTAATATTAAGATTTAGTATATCCAGTAAACTGGATACACATATAAAAAGGTAGGGTTGCACGCTACAACAAGGGTCTTCCCCCCCCCCCATTTTTTTTCAAACCTACACTCGTTAGGAAAGCAAACGAGAGAAAAGCCCCCATCGCCCCCAAGAAGTCAACACCACACGAACCAAAGATCCCCAGAAAAACAGAGAAGAAAAGAACGGAACAACGGGAAGGGATCTACACTAGCCTGAGCCAGTACGAGACCTTTGAGCGGTTAAAACCTAAAGAACATCTTAACCGATCCACTGACGGGTAACCTCGCTACAGAAGAGGGAAAAACCAATCATACACCATTCGTATCCCATTCATACAACATCCATCCACGGATTGGGCGCCATCTGTAGGAGCAGAGAGAAAGAAGAACAGCTGAGGAGATATGGTATGGGACTTCGCGGTCCCAAAAAGACCGGACTATCCCATCGTAACAGAGTACAGAAGGGAGTTCCAGAACGTAAAACGTCGATACTAAGCATCTCGCGATAGCATTAGGATCGCCCTCAAAAGGTCATAGCGGACCACCCTCCGTAAAAAAATTACACATTGGGGAGTTCACACACACTCATAAATCAAACACTCGAAAACAAACTCCCACCCAATTATTGATCAATCCACTAACTATACCAAAAACCAAACTCAGAACAGAAGGTATCCAAACATGGTCTTTTCAACCTCATTCTCCAATGCAAATCGACATGGAAGGATAGAAAGCTCACCCCCCATTAACGATTCACGAATCATTTTCCAAAATTTAATACGTCCAGGAGTACTCAAAACTCAAACAACCAGGACATTCCTATTCAACGTCGTACTAAACTCACTAACTATTAATCACCTCCGGGACGACAACTAAAACAAGCAAAAAAATATGTAGGGTACACCCCCTCTTTCTTTCATATACTATTTTAAGTACACAACAATACACAGTCGAACCCACGATATTATAGTCTAGGTCAACACAGATTTCAAGTGAGACACATGCCAACGTCCAGCCAAAGTACCATTCATGCGTTGCAGTTCATACTGCGTTGGCGAAAGCACTGTTTTTATAATGAATGGTCCCTCCCATCGTGGATAAAATTTGGCTGTTTTCTTATCAATAGCACTAGATTGGTGAAAATCTTCCTTAAACACTAGTTCTCCCGGTTGATAGGTCACATCTTTCCTTCGCAAATTATAACGTGCCGCCTGTCGTTGTTTAGCCCTCCTTACGGTGGATCGTACCCGTTGATAGAGAGCGTCAAGATTAGTGGTCAAAGTGCCATTATAGGTGACAGGATCAAATGGCATTAAATCAGAATTATCAGTAGTTGCAGCCAACTCATAAAAGGAGCGCAGTTCTCTGCCATAGACTAGCTTGGATGGAGAAAAACCCGTTGCTTCACTTACCGACGTTCTAAGAGCAAACAGAACAAATGGTAAATGTAAATGCCAAAGCTGGTGATTATCCTTAGCGTAAATAGCCAGCGCGGTCTTGATTGTCTGATTATATCTTTCAGTTGGGTTACTTTGTGGATAATAACGCGGACAGAAATGTATTTTGATATGGTGGTCTTCACAGAATTGTTTAAATCGCCTACTAGTAAATTGTGATCCATTATCCACCAGTATGATCTCCGGTACTCCATGATGCATGATAACATGATTGAACAGGGCGTCTTCGACAGTCTTCGAAGTCGCAGATTTCAATGGGACTCCTATACTCCACTTTGTGCACGAGTCAATGAAGACACAGATATAACGATGGCCACCGCGACTGCGGGGTAATGGTCCCACTAAGTCGCAAGTCAGAAGTCGAAATGGTTTGAGTGATGGCGGGTGCACCTGCATGTGCCCATGAGGCGTGGTATTGCGTGGTTTATGGCGTTGACAATCCAGACATCGGCGAACGGCGAGGCGCACATCTCGGGCCATTCTTGGCCAGTAATGGTTCTCAGCGATGCGACGGAGAGTGCGATTGATTCCGAGATGGCCAGACGGTAATGACGAGTGATGCTGCTTAATCAGCTCCTCTCGAAACTCGGATGGTACAAGTAACTTAAGATCATCGGTTTTGGTAAGTCGATCTCGAACGGATTTGAAAATGGATGTGGGAGTAAGATGAAACTGCGGGAAATGAGTAGGATTCTGTTCTATCTTCTTACGTAAGGCGAGGTACCATGGATCCGTAATGGTACTAAAGTCGGGTAAAGGCGCAGTAATTCCCGTCAAGGCGGAAATGACGGTGGAAGGCTGCATTCGTGACAAGCAGTCAGGAACAACATGAGTGGAACCCTTCTTATGGAGGATCTCCATGTCGAACTGGTTTAGAGTAACTAACCAACGGGCCAGACGTCCGCTCGGGTTAGGAATGTTTCGGATCCATTTCAAAGCCAGGTGATCCGTCACACAGGTGAATCGCGTTCCCCAGATGTAGAAAGACCAGGTAGTGACCGCATGTAGTACCGCCAACAACTCCTTTTCTGTCGTACTGTAATTACGCTGGCTACTGGATAACGTTTTCGATGTATATGCGACGGCGTAGGGCACTCCGTCTTCTTCTTGGATCAGCACAGCTCCAACTGCAATGTCCGAAGAATCACAGTGAATCTGAAATGGTTTAGAGAAGTCAGGACAGCGCAAGACAGGATAAGACGTAAGGCAATCCTTCAACTTCTGAAAGGCAGATTCCCGTTGCTCAGTCCATTCAAAACGGGTATCTTTATGTAGCAGCTGGTTCAACGGGGCGGCAGTCTCGGAAAAACTCGGAATGAAACGCCTAAACCATCCCACCATTCCTAGGTAGGCGCGGACGGCCTTTACAGACGTTGGTCTTGGATAATTTCTGATCGCGACGACCTTGTCTTCGGAGACTTGTAGTATGCCTCCTCCCACACGATATCCGAGGTAGATGAGCTCAGATCGGACGAACGTGGACTTTGTCCAATTTACCTTTAAGTTGGCTTGACGGAGGAGTCGGAAAACTATTTCTAAATGTTTCTTATGTAGTTCCGCGGTACGGGAAAATATTAAAACATCATCTAGGTATACGATTGTAAACTCTTGAGCTTCGCGAAGTACTCGCTGCATCAGACTCTGGAATGTCGCGGGCATCGTACTAAGCCCGAAAGGTGCATAGGCATGTTCAAAAAGACCCATATTGGGTACTATAAAAGCTGTTAAAGGTCTGGTGTCATCCGCTACGCGGATTTGATGATAGCCCGACAGGAGGTCAAGCGAAGATACAAAATACGCATCTTTCAGACGGTCCAGAGACTCATGAATCCGGGGTAAAGGAAAAGCATTGGATTTACACAAGGCGTTTACACGTTTGTAGTCGACGCAGACTCTTATCTCGCCGTTTTTCTTGCGGACCGGAACTACAGGCGACGCCCATTCAGACTCTGACGGAACAATGACGCCGTCTGCTAGTAATTTCTTAATCTGCTGATGCACAATCTCCAGGACCGGTGGTGACATCGGGTAGTAGCGCTGTTTGACCGGCACCGTATTCAACTCCTTCAGGTACATTCGATGCTCTACGAGGTCACACTTGCCACTCGAAGTGAGGAACTGCTGTTTCCATTTGCAAAGTAAGTCATTGAAGTCGGCTCTGTCAACGGGTGTTAAGTCCTGGTGGCAGAATTCCTCCATTTCATTAATATTTGGGTCTTCAATGGTCACATCCTTGACGTCCACCTCATCCACACAGTGTAGAGAAAAAGCGTCAGCACGAATGATAGTAGGGGCTGCACCATCTTGAAGAGTTACTCGATGTTGTCCGAAGTCAATGACGGTTCGGAGGGCTTGCAGTGTGTTCATCCCCACAATTAGAGGATGAGAGAGACGCTTCACAAGGTAACAATCTCCTGCCCAATTTGCGGGTCCCGCGTCCGTTTCTACAATGAGGTTGATCTTGACACACCCGACTACTTCGGCTTCTTCCCCATTGGCAACAGTCGCGCTTGCCGACACCGCGCGGATGTGATGTCCCCTTTTTTGTAATTCATGCCAATACTCACTTAAGATGACAGAGTGAGTCGATCCGGGGTCAATAAGTCCAATAACTGGAATCCCACCCATGTCTACTTTAATGTAGTACCGTTTCTGGGGGTCCGGCGCGTTCGCACAAGAAGACAAATCAATCTGCACCGATGGCTGATTGTTCACTGTTGTTGGTGAGGTTGTTCGGTTGCGGGGGTCGTGGTCACCTGCCTCGCCACGCCCCCTTGGCTGTTTAACTTCGGTGGCCGGCATGTACAAAGGCTGGATAGGACTCCCGTCTTGCCACAGTGATAACAAAATGGACGAGAAGTGGTTTGGCAGTCTCGTTCCCGATGTCCAAACAGGCGGCAACCCCTACACTTGTAAGTGGTCATATTGGCAGGAGAAACCAGCGCCAGGAGTTGTGGTCTTGAAGCTCCAAAGTCACCGTAGAGCGGGTTGCATAGCATAGCGTTGGTCGGTGGAACGTAGGACGCTTGTTGTTCCAGTTGGTGCTCCGCCGCGACGCAAGTTATTTCAAAGGATTTTATTGAGGTATATACCGTAAGTTGGGAACCTACAAGACTAGCCAGTCGAGGGGGTAGGTGAGCCATGAGTAACGGTACAAGTTCGACTTCTTTGAGTGGAGTTGCGAGGTCGTCGTTCAGTGCCTTCATGGCCGCGATGTAGTGGGCCACCTTTTCGTGTTC
Source organism: Psococerastis gibbosa (assembly GCA_963971405.1). Classification (NCBI taxonomy): domain Eukaryota; kingdom Metazoa; phylum Arthropoda; class Insecta; order Psocodea; family Psocidae; genus Psococerastis; species Psococerastis gibbosa. The sequence continues at coordinate 30,345,519 of OZ020484.1, forward strand.
TCCCATCGTTCTAGTATATAGTAAGACCTTCAACTTGAGTTGATGGTCTGCCGGCAGGTAAACGTTCTTCAGCGCCATTTCCAGTTCGGTCCATAGTGCATACTTATTTCCGGCGTACCACCGAGCGGCTGGCCCGTCAAATAGCGTAGGTATGGCGCGGAGTTTTTCGTCTTCTGTTAGTGGGTGAAGGGCAAGGCAATCTTTCAATTTGTTAAAAAAAAGTGGTAGACTCCCGTCGGCACCGGTGAACGTGATGTTGCGTCGTCGTGCCTCTTTTAAAAACATTTCTAGTTGTGGCCTAGAGCTTCTCCCTGGAAGAACCTGTCGCAGGAAATCGCGTTGCAACTCTAAATTGACCTTGAAGATTCGATTCAGTACTCTCTCCATCCGTATCTCCTCTCCTTGATCGTGGGAAAGCTCTTCCTCAGGCTCCAAGTCTGTTGGTCGAGTCTCGGGTAATGGTGAACTTACCAATTGCAAATTTGCAAATTTATCAATGTCGCCTAGGCAAGCTGGATGATCATTCACGTAGCTTTTCATATATTGTCGTTGCTCTTCCAGATCAGCCGCCGGTAACTCACATCCGACTTCCGTGGCTAATGACTCGAGCTTCTCTCCATCACAGTTGGTTAGATACTGTGTTAATGTTAATGGTACCACTAAGTAAGGAGGCCGTACAATGGTAACGTCTGCCATATCCTCAAACTGGTTTGCCGACTCCGGTGTCGCTAAGAAGTGGCTTTTTAATTCCTTTTTCAGGGTCTCCTTCGTGCCTTCTATCGGTAATCCTAACTGTTCAGCGATCTCTTCTAGCCGGGCCTTACTGGTGGCACTCAAAAACTGTATTAGGGTTCGCGGCATTATCTTTCGCACTTTTCACTATATATATTTATATAAATATATATTTTTTTTTCCACAACAATGTCTATCGTAATATTAAATAGTCTTACGTGAAGTAATTCACACGATAATTGTTATTAATACACTTATTATTTATAATTATCATAAAAAGGGAAGTAGGTGTTCCTAAACACCCCCTCCTCAAACCCAAGACGAATGCGACTAAAGAAAACTAACTGGTATATATTATACCACTTTTGGTAACCAATATAGGCCTACCTGCTTATTATTAATATAATGAATTAATACTTCCTTATCATTCATTCCATACATACAATACTACGACCAAGAGTGTGTGAACTACCCCAATGCTGATAACTGAGCCAATTTGCACAAAACAAGTCAAATATATTCCGTGTCAAACAGAAAGGACAAACTCCTATCAATGGTTTACCATAATTAAAGTAAAATGACGATAATTTTTATATAGGCCCAATATTAAATAAATAGTTATAGATTGAATTACATAAAACCGATGTTGACTCCTCTGGATCCGTCCGTCCTCAACCCTGACGAATTGACGAAACTGTAATTATAACCACAACAGCACAAAGATTATCCGTAACCTAAGCCCTGTTGACAATCAAAACATTTTATTATCACTATTTTTTTCTTAGCGAACATCTTTCAAAAATATAAATGCCATGATTAAGAATTTTAAAAAGTATCATTTACTGTTTGTTATTATCTTTTCGAAAACTATCATTTCCAAAATTATTAATATCACTTGTCAACAACTAATTCAAAACTACTGTTGTTTATATCTTTTCAAAACTATTGTTCTAGCCTAGAAATATCACTTTTGTCAACAATCCATTTAAAAATAAGATTATCATGTTCGTAACAATTTCACAACAATCATTCCAACCATTCTACAACCTCGGGCCCCAACGTTGGTGTGAGCCACTTTGTTGCGTTTTCTCCCCGGCTTAGGGTTCTTTAGGAGAGGCTGCAGGATCGAGGAATGAATGTTGTGAAATAATTACAACAAGATTTAATTAACAGAAATTATATTCTTGATAGAATTATGAAACCCTAAGATATAGAAAAATAGAGCACCTGTAGTAGCGTGGCCAATAAGCGTCTCCAATAAATAAAAAGTAAGCGATCACCTCATGGCTCAATCCTAAATCGTCACATTGTCTGGGCTGAGGAGGGAGCGGAGTCCGAACACCCCCTTCCGGGTGGGGTTTAGCCCATCATCGTCGAAATCAAATCCATGCCACCACAACTCCTGCCAGCCATCATCCTTATGACTTCTTCCTTCTTTAAAATCTCATTTCTTTTTTTTCTTTTTTTAAAATCCAAATCGGGTTATAAGAAATTCTCGGCCATCCTTTCTCGTAACATTTTCTAACAAGCCACCGCAAATTCAACCGGCCGCCAACCTCTCGTCAAAAACTTTTTTAAAGTAATAATAATAATAATAAAAGTATTTTTATTAATAAATAGAAATAAATAATAATAGATACTTTATGATTTTGTGATTTTAAAAGATCTGGCGATAATTAAATTGTGAATAATAATAAAAGATAGAAAAAATTAATTTATTTTAAACCGATGATGTTTATTTGGAGGTTGGTTAATTGAACAAAACAAATATGGCGGATTTACAAATAAATAAATAAATTGAAAAAATTTAATAAATAATAATAAGAAGATATGTAATCGTAATATTAAGATTTAGTATATCCAGTAAACTGGATACACATATAAAAAGGTAGGGTTGCACGCTACACGTTTTGAAAGTTTACTCCTCAGTTGTACTACTGGGTTAAATCCGGAAAACACCCATTTCAATGGGTCACTGCTAAGCAAGCATCAGCCTGCCAATAGCCGCTTTACGTTAGAACAGAGGTTCTCAAACTTTTTCGTCGCGGACCCCTAAATGGCATAAAATTGCATCGCGACCCACTGAATTCTACATTGTAATTTTTACTTCGATTTCCTTCCTAAAAAATAGCCTTACAGTCCATGGGCGTTCCCAGGAATAGGAGCAAGCGATCTATTCTATTTAATATCTTTGGTTCCCGCCAATCTTTAAAAAATATACGACTTAAATTGAACAAAACTTTTCATTCAATTCAATTCTATCTAGTGTATAACTGGCAGACGAGACCGCGTCGCGACCCACTTGCAAATTTTTCATGACCCAATTTTGGGTCGCGACCCACACTTTGAGAACCCCTGCGTTAGAAAGATGATGGACCAAGATGATCGAACCTGATCTAAAAACGGACATCCAACTGCTAGAGTTGACCTCGGAAGGTTGCAGATTGACCACGGCGCATTTTTCTGTTTCTTGATCTGACTCCGGCTGCAAACAGACTGTCCAGAAATTCTTGCTAATATCCAGCTCCACGTATACCAACTTCCCGAAATCTTCATTCAAACCGCCTCTTCCGTGTTCCGTTACCTACTACCATTTACAAGTGCAATTGCACACTGCGTAGACTGTCTTGCCGATATAATACTACTAGTACATACTATCTGAGATGAACCTAACAATAGATATTATTTGAAACAGCTTATCCTACATACTTATCATTCACGTGCTGCTTGTGAATATACATAATTTGTAATCACTAGCGGATCTAGAAATTTATAGAGGGGGGGGGGGCTGAACTAGTGGATGGTCAGCAGGTCTATGATAGAGTGAAGACTTTTTTAAAATGCGTTCTATCTAGTGAAAGTTGGGTAAGAGAAGGGGGGAGGGGGCTTTAGCCCCATTAGCCCATAGCTGGATCCGCTAGTGTTTGTAATAGTTGACCACCGTACCATATGTTTTCTATTTTGTCTTTGTTTACAATGCATACCACTTATTTTTAATGTAATTTTAAGTGCTTAGTTTTAAGTAGTTAGTGTGCTAACTTAAGATATATGGACATGGACTATGGACATGTATTACGTCCAAGGAACATTGTCCTGTTGTAATATTTTTCCAAATAATTATTTAATAAAAAAATACCGTCGTTATTTATATTGGTAGATTGTAGGTTGACATCGGGGGCATGTTTGTAGTGCCAGTTTTCCAACTGCTACGTTAGATGTGGAAAAATACCATTTAAACCCAAAAAATCAATGAGATGAGGTTTAATAGGCCAATACCTACAATATGTTACATTGTCATCCCTCACAAATTGTTCGCCTAACAATTTATTCAACATTTTCAACCATAGCTGTGAGAAATTTGGCCCTCTATTCCATTTATCAGGACATGTAGAGTAGTCGTACGAACTCTAACTTTTACCTGAAGGTTGTTGGTTCTCACATTTTCTACATTGTCTAGGCATGTTAAGAAGGTGGTCCCGGTCCTTTCTATATTAGTAAAATTCGCTGGATTCGGAATTTTTTTATATTATTTTTTACAGTGATATTAGACTCCTTAGGCCGTGGCCCGTGATGGACCCTAAACAATTTTAGTTGTGTATGTTCCATTCAAGTAATTGAAAAAATTCAAAATAATTTATTGTCTGATTCAGTGCTCTATTTCGACAGTATAATGTATTTTTATTCATAGCATTGGACCACCCTTGTAAAAAGACCACCAAAGCTGAAATATGTACCCCGAGTGTACATTAGCAACACAACATTTTTGACTCAGCAGCAGATGTTTTGGTTCATATTAAAAGCTCACGCTGATGCTTTTATGCTATTCAATATGATATTTAATCCGAGTTTGCTAATGAATTTATGTGTGCAACAATTCTTTGAGCATCAGAGAGCTGAAAATTTAGTGTCCTGTTGAAAAACTCTGAGACGCGCTTTCCTTGGAATGCAAATACATTTTTTTGGTTTTTAATCTGACATGTTTGACATTTCGCTAGACATTAGTAACTATACTAAATTTAACTGTCATGGTGCTTTCATTTTAATCTTTCACTAGTTGGATATATGCAAGACTGTGAGGTGTACGCATAAATTCACCGTGGTGTGTCTATAAAACTAAAGGCATTTTTGGCAAATAAATTAATCCTTGAGTCCTGCATCTGTAGGACGTGCCCAAAGTTGACGTTTTGTTTAATTGATTTAGGCTACAAAATGTATTTCGTTTACTTTTTGTTTTAGGTAAGTTTATTCAATAACTGGTAGCCTATAGTTCCAGAAGCCAATACTCCAGCTTTTTGCTTTATGCACTTAGTAAGTATAGTTGTAACTTTTGGTTTTTTGCCTAGTAAAGTAACGTACTGTATATTGTACTTACGTACAATATCAGTGTAGTATACAATAGAAATGAAATACTGGTATTGCAGACATGACACGAGGCATTAAGTTAACTTTTAACAGGGGTTAAAAATATTTTGTTTGCATTTTTAATCCGGGGAGTAAGTTATCTTAGTACCTCGCGCTAAGCCAGCTGATCCGTGAAAATAATTATCAAATCATGCCCATTTATATATTAAATAATGTGCTTATGAGAAGGCAATCTTATTGACACTAGTAAAAATTGAACTGCATTGCTTTTCTAATATCTGTTGGTACGCCGGCTATTCCGCACTTGTCAATTTTTCTTCAATAATTGATGAGATTTTTTCTTTACTCTTTTTATGTCATTGTCCATTATAACTTCCACATGTTAAAATTGATCACTAATCATACAGTAAAATCACGCTTTGCAAACAATAACAAACTAAAATTAAACAATGGCGTCATCTGGATATGATAAATAATTGTAATAATTTTCTTGAGAAAAACGAATTATTTCACAATTTAAATCATAAAATTACTTGTAGATTATAAAATTAAAAGAAATGCCCGCCGCAAACTTACCAAATTGGAAAAAATGGAAAACAAAAATGGTCAATTATCGAAGTCAAGTGGAATGAGGTGTAAAAATATAAATGCAACATTGCTGATTTTCCGTCAATGACATTATCAAAATTGAAGAAAAATTGACAAGTAGACTAGCCGCCTACGCAATTAATTATTATAAACGTTGCTTTTCTTTAGAATCAATGAAAATACTCTTGGAAACGCAGTATTAAATAAAAAATAAAATTGCACACTGATAGACATCAAAAGTGGAGAGAAAATATTGGCAAAAATATTTTCATCAACAAAATTGTACCATTAACGAAAGGCATCAACGGGAGAATATCGCAGCATCCAGTGACAGGATCGCCTCATAAATATGTATAACGCTTGAATCTATACCTTGTTTTAATCTTTGATACGAATTCTTGGTATTGCTCCACGTCAAAAATGAATCATATTATACGCTCTTACTCCCATTCAACAAAAAGACTTTTTATCTCAGCGCAATCACATTCGCCAACCTCTCTTCCTACATTTTTAACTTCTACAATATAAGATGGCAGCTCTGTACCGGTTCTCTATTAGGCTTTCAGAATATTTCCCGCGGCTTGGATAGAAGTTGAGTTTGTGACCATCGATCAGGGGTTTGACAGGGTTTGACGATTCTATCAGGGATTATTTGGTCACGATGTTGCATGGAGGCAAGGGTTCTTACTGAAAGGTATATCGTACTAAAATCTCACATGAAATTGATGGTAGTTCGACATTAGTTTCGTCGCCATACCTCTGGAAAACTTTTCTGCAAATACAAATCAATCTAGGCCTATAAGTTACCTGTTGCACTGCAAACTGTCGACAAATACTTGTACAGTTGCAAGTTGCAAGGCTGTAGAGCCAGAAGAAGAAGATAACTCCACTAATAAGCCCAGTGCCGGATTAACCCATGGTCACTTGGGGCACAGGCCCAAGCCCCCCCCCCCCCCAAATGCCTAAAATTCCGGCCCCCACAAGCAAGATTTTTTTACAGATAAAAATATAAAAAAATTGAAAGTTTTGAAATTGGTGGGAAATTATGTTTTTTTTTTGTTTGTTTTTTTGCTGCAATGCTGGTAGATTTATGAATTTTAGGGGAGATTGTAGTTTGCACCCACGGCCCCCACATATCTTATGCCTATGGCCCCCAATTAATTATCTTGTGCCCACGCCACCCTACTCCCCCCCCTCCCCTCAGAGGTTAATCCGGCACTGAATAAGTTATCTAAACTGGAAAAACTAATCTGATGCTGTATAGGCTAGTAGAATTGTAATGAGCCAGTGGAATTATTGAAACAAAAATAAAAGTTGTAGCTATAACATGGTTACAGTTGCGATTAAAGGAGATATTGATCTTGAGAAAGAAGAAGAATAAGATAACTCTACTTATAAGGCATCTAAACTGAAAAACTAACCTCATGTTATATAGGCTAGTAGAATTGTAATGAGCCAGTGGAATTATTGAAACAAAATTAAAAGTTATAGCTATAACATGGTTACAGTTGCGATTAAAGGAGATATTGATTTGGCGTTCATGAGGCTAATGGGAGGTTCATCTTGAAATAACCCATGAATTTGTTGCCTGTACAAAATCGAGATGATTGGAGGAGCCTTGTTGATCAAGCAAAAGCCCATCAACGGCTGTAGAGAAAGAAGAAGAATAAGATAACTTTACTAATAAGGCATCTAAACTGAAAAACTAATCTGATGTTATATAGGCTAGTAGAATTGTAATGAGCCAGTGGAATTATTGAAACAAAAATAAAAGTTGTAGCTATAACAAGGTTACAGTTGCGATTAAAGAAGAGATTGGTTTGGCGTTCATGAGGCTAGTGGGAGATTCGTCTTGAAATAACCCATGAAATTGTTGCCTTTATGGGTTGTTTTCATTATAGGACACATTTATGGGTGGGTTGTAAAGCTACACCTCTTATGTTAACGAGCCTACCTGATTCAACCTCGCGACATTTCTCTTTAGAACTTTTTAAGTACTATTAGTTCATTTTAACACAGTATTAACGATAGCTAATTTAAAATAATGTCATGAGTAATGGCCATGTGTATTAAATAAGGGCGATTTTTAAAGCAGTGTGAGGCAGTCGAGTTATTCATGATGTTATTGAATTATTGTTTAGGCTATTTCATGAGCCAGTGGCCATATTTTCTTTATTAATTTAATAATTTTTGTAAAGAGCCAATGGGACACTCCTAGAGTACTTTTTCGAAATAAGATCTAATTTCACAGGAAATATCGATGGAGCCATAAAAGTTTCTTCATAAAGTAGAAGAAATATTTTTCTAAATTTTAATATGTGAAAGTTTTGCAACTCCTTCAATCTGACTCCTCAGTTAGTTTTTACTAATCGAGTTCAATAACTTGATGACTTCGGTGACGGATACCTACGTAATGGGCTTCAATGTAAAGGAACATTTCTTCTACTATATGCCATCTCATATTCTCATTCATGTTTCTTCGATAGATATTTCCTGTGCAATTTGATTTTTTTACAACCGTAATGTTTTCCTACCTCATGTTGGCTCATAAAAGAACTCATTTTGAATGTGCAGTGCTGCTCTCTCAAGGGTACAAAGATGGATACAGGGGGGGGGCGGGCAGGGGCGGGGGTAGCTGCCCCCCAAATTTGGTAAATCTATTGTAAATTAATTTATTACGCTCTGATTTAATCGATCCTACACATATATTTCCTATTTTCACCCACAACTACCCCTTCCAAAAAATGGTCTGGATCCGTCCCTGCAAGGGTAGTTGTCATGTAAAGGTCCAGGCCCTAAATCCGCCAATGAGCAAAAACAATACTAAAAATATAATATATATATATATATATATAAACCTAGTTTAATATTTAAGCCTACATTCGGTTATAAAATGTATTCGGAAACAAATCCCCGTCTACAAGGGCAGATAACCACCAAAATTTAGTAGTGGGATAGTCGCATGTTCAGCTCGTTTTCCCGCATTGACAGAAATTTCGTTATGGCATTCTCCTTGCGTTGCTGAGAAATGTATTGGATACACCCCTCGCTGCAGCCCCCCCCCCTCCCCTTTAGCACACCCCCGAGCCCCCAGCACTTGAGGTAATCACTTTACTGACTACTCAGCGTAATCGGTTCCTTTCTCAGACGTTTTACAAATTAGTTGATGGCGTGGCTCGTCTATTCGGTTACTACAATTGATTTTTGGCAAGTACTTTATCGGGAGGAGAGGGGATATGCTGGCTGAGGGTGCATTCGAAGTCTGTAAAATTGAGGAGTAACGGGGGGGGGACCTTGTATTAAAATGAAATACGGTATATACTGTACCTAATAGAGCTATGGTATCATTGAGACATAAGTAATATAGAATGACTAGTTTTTTTTCTTCTATTAATTGCTACATAAGAATATTTCATGTGCAATATATAGTCCCTTACTCCATATGGCATATTTCGCCCCCTACAGCATCTCTTTACCCTCTCGACCTTGAGGGGAAAGATGGAGTGTCCCTGTACATTTTAATAAATAGTGTATGAACGCCCCTAACACCGATTGACAACAGTTATAGAACTTGCAACTTGCTTAGAAAAAAAAAAAAAAAAAAAAAAGGAGTGTGAAGTATCTAGGATGTAGTACATAGCCATAGTATGAAGCAGTAAATTCTTTTCATCAAAATGTATTGGATAACGTCTTCATTCTACTAATGTGCCATCCAGAACTCTATGACTAGTATTTCCGGTCTAATTTGATATGTGCTACTGCTGTAAGAAGGTTTTCCACCTCCGGTTATCCCTTAATTCATATGCTATATAGCATATAGCAGTAATCAAGGCGCTATATCCAGCGCCTACTCAACTATATCGCATCAAATTGACCTCCTTGCTAATATACCTGTTAACTGTGTCACCAAACGATATCTTCTTGAGGTTATTCACTCTTCGGTACTTGATCCCATAATGAGGTGATTCTACCATCAGGCGACAACTGCTCCGTCGCCAATGAGCCGCAGGCGACTTGTCGCGCGACGTCTTAATAAAGCCGGCCAGCCCCTTAATATGGGATAGGATTCGCCCGTGGGTGGCGCCGAGCAGCCCCTTCATTAACGCGACTTGATCGGGAATCGGGATCCGTCCGGAGTTGGGTGTCATATTTTATAGGGTGGCGTCCTGCGATCGATAATCTCATGTCTTCGTGTTTGAAAATTTTCATAAACTGAGGCCTGATATACGAAGGAAAATTCAACGCTGCAGATCTGCCGGAAAATCTGTCATAGGAGCCAATGGGTAGGTACCCGATAGTAGAGTCTGCTTTAGCAGATTTCTCTCTGCTGAGCTTGTGTGGGTGCACGGTTTTCCGGAATATATGCCTTTTTGCACCAACTCATTTGCCAGATCTTCCAGCAGTGTGCGAGAAAATGGCTGGAGGAAGAAGTACAGGAAACCCCAAGGACAGGAAGACCAGGGACCAAACTTCTGTTATCGACGCCCCATCCATTCGGAACGGGGATAGTAGAGTTATTTAATTACTAAAGAATGTAAAAAAACACATGCATGAAATGAAAAACTCAGTGCTCGGGAAAGGGTCTTTAGAAGAAGCCAAATTCAATATTTCCCAGGGTCCGACACCCGATCGTAATTACCCTTTAGATTCTATTGCACTAGTTCGTACTGTAAAATGCGTGTAGGTGCCGGTAACTAACTAGGAACCGTTAAATCTTAATTAGGTACTTGTAAATTAATAACCCAATAACTAAGAGCTACCATATTCAGTTCGGATGCATACAAAACAGTTTAAAAATGAAGTAACTGATAGTAGTGATCTAAATAATCCTTGCTATGATAAGAAAGCGTCGTTTACAGCCTTATACCTTGTAAAACGAGCTCATTAACAACACACGATGACGGTGCGGTAAAACTAAGCCATAAAACCTATATGGGATAAACTATATATGCCTCGCCAAATTCAATGGCATCTCTCATCTCACATATTCGTTTTAATGGACTATTCGTATAGGCTTCATTTGATGATATCAACGCGTGTAGATGAGGCTTTCAAAATAAGATTGGGCGCCAATTGTAGCAGTGAAATTGACATTGGGATTACATCTATTAACGGTACAAAATTCCTTAGCCTAATCTTTGATGAAATTGTTTATTGTAGATTAATACGGGGTGAAATGAGTGGCCAAAACAAGAAACCCTACCAAATATTTAGTTCTAAACCTAAACATTTTTTGTTGCCAGGTGTAGTTATTGTTTGCGTATCTATAACCAAATTACAGTTGAACAGGTCTGGTAACGCCTCTAGATGTAGACCGGACCCTGACCGATTTAGTGCTGCAGTCTTTCCTTCTATAATATATTTAACATCAGGGCTAACTTTCTTGCAAACAAAGTGTTAGTTTGTAATTGTTTTTGTAAGCTGAAAAGCTGGCGACAATGCTAGAATTTCGAAATTTTAAGTACTTATCCCTATTTATCCATCTTTAATCTCTTATATTTTTGAAGATGTTACGTACCAACTTCGGAAATATTTTGCTATGTTTTGTAATTCAGGCGTATAGCCAGACAGTGAAGTCAAACGATCAAAGTCATCTGCCACGATTTATATCAAAGCATTGGCGATGGTCGGAGCTGCTTAGGATAGAATCCATGCAGTATATGTAAACTTATTGTAACTTCAATCCGAAAGATACTGCATTGTTATGTGAATGTTCTGTCCTTTTCTGATACAAGGAGGAAGCCTGCAGTATCCGTTACCACAAGTTTTCATAAACTTACTGAGCTTGGAAACACGTCTCAAACAACCTTAGTAGCCCTTTTAATGTCTCGGAGAAAGCTAAACTTTCTTTTCGTGCGGTCCCATCGAGGATTAGTGTTTTAAAGAGGGTGACTTGAGCAGTGATACCGGAGAAGACATGCAGAGCTCTAATGTCCATAATCTGGTTATCGAAGAGCGCATCCAATGTTTTGTGAGGTCGGCCTCCCCACCCTCTAGGGAACTACAGGGTGTCAGAGCGTTTTAACTTAATTATTGATGCTCCGCTGTAACTTTAGCACCCTCTTCGCTTCGCCCTGCCTATAGTTCTTCCCTTCTCCAATACTAATTTTGCTTAAGAGATGCCATAAATGAAATTAATTTTGCCAATACTATGACAAAGTAGGGCGTGTTTTAAGTTGGTAGAGGACTGGTTACTGGACTATGCAAGGTTTAAACAACTCACCCTCGCGAAAAATATTTTTCTGCCAAAATAATTAAATAGTGTAAAAATGTGTACCCCTTTGGGCTCTTCTCGTTGGATTAATACGAACCTTCGTCTTTTAAACCTAACCCAACGGCTATCAAAATGCATTAAACTGCACTACTTATGGGCTATTTTTTTCAAGTTTTTTCATCGGAGAAGATCCCCGGGCCCCCTTCTCAAAGTTCCCAGGCTTTGGGACTAAGAAAGGAAGATTGTGATTTGAAACGCGACATTAAAAAAAATTATTATCCCGGGTATCTTAATTTTACCGGTATGGTTAAAAACTCTGGCTGCCGGACCACAGTATCTGACCACAGCATCCCAAATAACACAAGGATTATTCTAGCAATGAATGGTTATTGCCCAATGACAAAAAATATGATATGTGGTATGCACCTGTAAAATGTCCTAAAAACTCCGAAGTGCAAAAACAAGTATTAACACATCCATAAATTGATTGAACAAAAGATTCATATCTTTGTAATATTTCGGTGGATCGGTCAACCGCACTAGAAAAATAAGTATTTGGCACCTTGTTTTGAGAATGAAGAACAAAAAAAATGAAGCATAAATGCATAAATGGGGCCCAATTCCGGTCTTTTGTTCAGTACTTCTTACGCGGGTCTCCCGGAATTCATCAAGTACTGAAAAAGGTGCTCTACTTCCTTACCACATAGACAACTGTACCTTAACATTTCACGCCATCACGCGTTTAATTTCTTTTTTACTCTTTTTGAGCTTGGGTCTCATAAAACGTACCCTATTTCTTCCTATGATATTGTAATACTTTGTGGACCAGGAACCCTGGTGTTCAAAGGCAGATTCTACGCAATAGATCTGCTGGGAAGTGGTGCACACCTACTGTAGCTAACATCAGTGGCGGCTCGTGGTGTATCAAAATGGTGGGGCAACGAATTGTAATAAAGTAATAGCATATAACTTACCACTACTTGAATATCAAATAGATTCTTCGGCATTTCGATGTGTCAAACAAGTCTATCACTCGCTGTTTACATTTTTGTAATATTTGTTTACATTACCCTGCCTGGCCGTTGGGCAGAACCTGACTTCCCTAGTCAAAAATTCTTCTTTTAAAAATTTTATAATAATCATAAGTCATGACAAAATAGTGAAATTCTTCTCAAAAATAACTCTTATAATTATGATTTTAAAAAAATACCAATATTCAACGATATTATTAATACGAAACATTTAAAGTCATTTTTGGGGCGCTGCCCCGCTGCCCATGTATAAATGCATATGGCATGAATTGCATTGCAAGGTCCATAAGAGAAAAGTTGTGTACACCTTTTCAATGGTGCGAACGATCTTCTTAACTTTTGCCTGACTCGGTTGTCATGGCGACCCGGGGCTAAATTGAAAATTGCCCCAAGTTGCCCAGAGCACGCACATAGCATAGCCGAATTGTAGCAGTTGCATTTTTCTTCAGAATAGTATATTATTATTTTATTATTATTATTATTATTATTATTATTATTATTATTATTAAAAGGAAATTGCTTTGTTTGCCTGTAAAATTATGGGAGGGCTGTAGCCCCAGTGCCCTTATGGACGAGCCGCCTCTGGCTAACATGTATCAATGTATCTAAACAGGTCTCCCATTCCCAGCAGATTTGCTGCGTTGAATCTACCTTTGCACCCACACTGGAAATAAAGGTGTCTCCGACAATCCACCTGATAATTGAAATTTGGAGACGCGACACCGATGAGCATATCTACAGTGTCTAAATTCTGATATCTTAGAAGCTGTTAATTCAGCAAATTTTGACAATATTAGACCAATGAAATGAGAAATTAATTATCATAATTAAATCCGCTCTTTCGCCATGTTTTCAAAGATTTGGAACGATTCCCCTTAATGATAGTAGAGCAAAATTTTGAAAAGTAATCAGCTGTTGCAGTAGCATGGGGGGTTGTACAGCGCATCTGTTGCCTTGTCCTTTGTTCACTCACCGAAAAATGCGCCCTCGTATTTTTTTATTTACGTTATTTTTAAACAAAATTTCTAAGAAGGGTAATTAAAAAGCATTAAAATGAGTTTATGGGTGGTTGTGCGCCGCGGCCCGCCACCAGTATTTGTTTGTTTTGCCGTGTTATCAAAACTTTTCTTATTTTCTAATAGCCCCGAATTCGTACGAAAAAGGGACATTTATTTGTTTACTTTCGACTGTCACTGTTGTATTGCATCGAATTCTATAACCCCGCGAAAGCCAACAAGACTACGTGCAACCAACTTTTAACGTTATTATATTATACTGTTTTCCCCGACTAAATAAGGTTTTTTAGGAAGAAAAAAAAAATTTAAGGTTTAAAATAAATTTACTAATGCATAAAATAGGTTTTCAAATAGTGCCAAGTAGCTAATTTTTTGGCTGAAATGATTTAAGTTATGTATAACGTACATTTGACGTTCATAACATCACTTAATATTTCATCTACAATATAACTATAGTAGGGTGTAAACCTTGCAAAAGACGTCAAACACCTGCCTAACAAAAATATTCCATCCCATTTAACGGGGTCGACAATAGTGGCCTAAAAGGTTTTCTAAAGATTCCACGAAATTTTTACCTGATGGAAGGCCTCATAAATATAGTTTCAAACGAAAAAGGTCTCTTGCCTTTCCAATAAAAAAATCCATTTTTGCGACGCCCCCTCAAGTGTCAAATTCCTGTTTGAGATACTGTCAGTTTCTTCCAAATTCTTGGATTTGGAATTCCCATAACTTACGCAATATTTCGAGTTTCGATTCCTCCGTTAGAATCGATCTGTTGTCATTTTTTTTTCCTTTTGACTATTTTTGTCTGTGAAATGGTTAACTGAGTTAATGCCGCTACAAAATTCATGCGGATTTCGTTCCTATAAAGTACAATAAATACAGTTATTTTCTTAAGGCAAAGCATAATTGTATTGCTGCTTAGTAAGCGTCAAATATGTTGCAGGGTGCTAGAAGACATACCTTACGACTTACTGTAGTGTAAATAGTCATTGTTTGAGCATGGTTTTCTACATAACCTAATCTAAATCTAAAATTTAGATTATAAATCTAAAATTTAGATTATAAATCTAATCGGTACAGCCGATTAAATTTAAAATAATCTAAAATTAGTGATGAGAGCAACTTTATACTCAGCTACATCACATAAGCCAAGCTTTTGGAAATGTACATATATTTTATCTTTGGAATGAAATATTTCCAGGACATTTGCTGTTAATAGTCGTAGCGACCCTAACTGTATATTGTAGTCTTGCAATTCATTATCGCGTTTGCAAATACACTGATTGGATGCTGACCGTAGTTATTATAGCCACTAACTCTTTCGATTTTTATTTTTTATTTATTTCCCTACCCAAGTAATTAAAAATTTAGTCTATGAAAGTTTTAGAGGACTGTTTCATACGTGGGCTAGTGCTGTAACGAATGTTTTTGTCTTGGTACAGTGATTTTTCCGATAGGAGACAGAAATTTACTAAAATTATCAAATTCATGGAAAAATTACAGTACTACATTTAAAAAAACCTTATAGGCCTAATATTGTGGATGAAATAGTCTTTTACAACTTGGGTAGCATTGTTAATAATTTGTGTAGGCTAGTAAATGGTAAATAAAAGGAAAAAATAAAGCTGACAGATTTTGGTACGTTCTTGGGCTAGAATATTTCTACGGACAGCTTCCTCTTAAATTATACCGACCCTTTTTTTAGGATATAGATTATTAACCATGTTTTTCTTGCTTTTTATGGAACAGTGTCCATCTGGATTGCTCATCAAGGTAGGCACTCTTCCTAGAGCAGTCCACTCTTGTATGTTTTTCATCGTAGACAATGCATGGGAGTTAGATTCACTATAGCATGGCTTTGTCTGGTTATATACTTATCGTGACTCAGCTATTTTTGACTTTTCATTCTATTCCGTAGCCGAGCCTGTAGTTATCGTATATTATCATCAAACTGTGCTCCACCATTTTGGCAGTTGTGTTTTTATTAGCTGTAGATTTATGAATTACATAGTACTAGATAGCCCGTGAAACAGCATAACCAATCTGGCGTTGTGCAGCTACTTTTCTAAGCCGTGAGTTTAAATAAAGATACCCGTTAGAAAGGAGATCTTCAGGAAATTTGTTTTTGTTTGTTTGTACTAGTATATTATTGATATTGCGTAATAAATGACTAGCTAGGAATATAAAAAAACATACGCAATGAGGAAGATAGCTGCGACACGCAGTTTAAATAGAATTTTAGATTTAAAAAAACCGCATACAAAGAATTTAATAAATGTATCCGAATAACTTCTTGAGTCGCCTTGTACATAATACCTGTGTAAGTTACGACATGACTACAATCACAAGGTATGTAGAGAGACTCACCAATATGAACAAGCTACCAAATATGCCACAAATTATACTCATAATAATAGGGTGTAGAAGCCAAATTGGACCAAAAGACCAAATAAAAATATGCGGGGCAAACCTTAGTCCCTTATAGTACAAAATTCAGTATAAAACTATCTGTATACAGTGTATTGAAAAAGAAAGGGTTATTCTTGATAGATATGCTCTAACGATAGAATGGGCAAAAATGTTGCGTATGCTTGGAACATACCTTTTATTTTCCATGCAGGTTATTGCCCCCCCCCCCCCTTACAGAATACTATTCTTTAACGATGCAGAACTATCCCCAGATTATTATAATGCGTTGAATAAGAAGACACCATACTAACGACTAACTTGTATGCATCCTCTATCGCATCGCAAATAATTGTTAAGAAATTTCGAATAAGGTACTCAAAAAATACCTTTCTTTGCCTTTCTAGAAGAGAAATAGCTATACTGTAATTGATAGTGACACCCTTATTGAATTTGGAAGTGGAAATGAGAGACAGGTAGGAGAAAAAAGAGAGTTAACTTCAACTTGCAAGTTTATTTGATTAAAAGTGACATTTTTACAACACCGAATTATACGGATTGATTGTGAATGAGGAATTGCCTCGACAGGTTGTAAATTTAATCTCCTCCTAGGACGTCTTTTACCAGGTTTTAGCTCTGCGCACCTTAATAGCTGGTACTCTTTAGGACTAAAAGAGTGTTATTTGAGTGTAAAAATTGCGCAATTAGTTTGCCAATAATAAAGTGCTGAAGAATTTTGAATCTTTTCCTTAATCATAGAAATATTAGGTATAGACACTCACCGTTGCAATATATGACATATTTAAAGTTACTTGGAATATCGCCGAAATAACCTCCAAATAGCAACTTTATTAGACAGTACAGCAATAACAAGTAGTAATTTAGCGGCTTTTGTTCGTATGCTGGTGGTAGCGTAAGCGTACTTGCACTCGTGCAATTCTCTACACATCTCTGCCTTTGAAATAGGCATGAGCCTAAGACTGGCAACATTTTTTTTTTAATTGTCTATAGAATCGAAAGTTAGGCCAAAAATTGAATTAGAACTGATGTGCACTGGAAACACCCATGCGATCGGGAATCGTAACTCAACACGGTTATTATATTCTACAAAAACAACTGATGAGGTTATTCGGATACATTCTTTGACCATATAATACTATATTATACCAGTATATATATATTATTATTATGATTATTTCAAAACAAAAAAAAAATATATATATATATTATTTTAAAGCCTATTAAGTATTTATTACGATTGTTTTGTTTAATTCAATGTTTATTGTTTAATTGTTATTGTATCTTCAGTTCTATCAGGTAATTTCTCACATATCCTCTTTCTCAAATCCTAAGAGTTGTTGCATGTTCTACTCTTCCATCAAAGAGGAAGTATAAGCCAACAATTTCTGTATAATAGTAGATAGATCTGCACGCACGTGCTAAGGCCTGTCCATTGCATCTTCACCGTTAGCTGCCCATCCTAAGGTAATGACGTTCCCACGACTAAAGCAATCGGTATCTATTAGATTCCAGTCGGGTAAATACTTAAAGGAGTAGATCAGGTGGACACAGGTACATACCTTCACAACTCTATACAGAAACATGAAAATTTCTTATATGTACGTTTAAAGTACCAATCAGTTATAATTGCTCATTAAATTCCGCAACAAAATAGCAGAATAAATTTGTTGGAAATATTGGAAGGTCTAAAACACCTCATCTGTTTCATAGTTTTCAATAAAAATTAGGAAATCCACAATAGTATCGTTGCTGGGTAAACTAGTAGTTATCCCCTCATACCGACACGCAATCCTTCTAGCGAATTACTAGCGACCGAATTCCGTGCGTGCCTTGGAGTTCCTCACAGACCAAATGGAGTCAAAAGTGCAGTTAAACTTTTGATTATGTCTCTCTGATGGGTTCGTGACGCGGTCGAGTGATACCTTTTTACTGCCTCTGTTTACATTTGGAATCGGAAATTACGTTCCAATTTGTTTTTGTGGTTGTATCCGGTTATTAAAAGTGACAGATATACTATTGTACGCATGCTATTAAATTTACGATACTTTTCGTGTGTAGCGGGCAGTGTTGTAGGCTCTCTACTGGGACTACCTGGCAAACCTGTTATTCAATTGATATTTCTTCCATCAGACTTGAAACATTGGGAGTTGCTATTGAATTGTGATGATTTTTAATACCTGCCTGAATATGAATATACTAGTAGACTCACCATAATATTGAGTAGTAGATTCTGTAAGGCACAATTTGTTTTAACCAATTTTAAAACCGATACGATGAATATCTGACACAGTTGTATGACTACTGCTAGGGCGGGGAATTCTCTAAAATAATGATAGTGTTACGCTGTGTGCAGAGAGACTGATAATTTAAAAAAAAAAATGAGTTCCCATCATCACCATCTAATCTTACGAGATGTTAGAGCGATTAGCGCAGCCCCAATCATTAGTTAAATGTACCAAAGAAATTCTCGGGGGAAATGCTAAAAAAAAGTAAGCATAGTACACAAAAGGGAAACACATTCAAATTTCAAAAATAGCTCATCGAAGTCTTTTAGATGTGTGGCCGCAATAATAGATTCAATGTTGCAGAGTTAGCTTCGATAGTGATAAGCTAAGTATCGCGCATGGAATTCTTTTGGAAACTGCTAAAATAAAAAGGAAGCACAGTATACAAAAGGGAAGAAAACTCAACGAAATAGTTCATCTAAGCATATAAGATGTTATAGCGGAACCGCAATAGTTGGTTGAAGGTAGAAATCAGCTGCTCACATAGTGTTAACCAAAGTAACGAGTGCTCAACGAATTCCTTTGGTATATGTTAAATAAAAAGGAAGCACGGTATATAGAAGGGAAGAACACCCAAAGAAATAGTTCACCTGTCGTCATAATTTCCACGATACTCTACAAAACGCCTTTGTTCGCACATTTCAATTTAATCTAGAGTAAGGTCAGGAAGGGCGTAACCGCGCCATCACTAATTTCTCCCTGGCCATCATTAGCACGCACCAACTTTATGAAAACATTGCCCGGTAAAAAAACGGGGGAGCATTCGTTGCCAGGTGGGCGGACACCATTTCGGGTAATGACATTAGTCAATTGGTTTTCGCGCCCTTTCTTCATTGGGTGATATATGTCTGTTTCATAGTTATGCGTAGAGTTCCTAGAGTTGGGGCACGTCTTTTCAATAGTTAGTCATATAAGACGTGGCAGTTGGCCCATGAAATTAAAAAAAGTGCATTTTTGGCGAAAAGTGAATGTCCCAACCAGAGTCGTAAAGTTTTAGAATGATGGGCAGGGGCAAAACTACAATAAGTAGCCCTTATGACGTTATCAGGCAGGATAAGGAAAATTTGAAAATATAAGAGCAAAATAGTAGGGTTTTACGCATTTTAATAGTAGTAAAGTATAGTCGTAGATTTTACAAAGCTAAAAAAGGAATGCCTGTATTCATATTGCTGCAAAGGGGACCATGAAGTATGAACCACGTCTTACAATGATGGGGGGGGGGGGAAAGTTGGACCGTTCCCCCCAACTATACGCCCCTGGTCCCAACTCCCTATATATTTAGAAATCCCCTTTCATGAACCATTGACGAACTGGTTCTGTATAGGAACTGGATAGTGGATAGGGAACGATCAACGAGTGAACCAGTTGCCAGTGTTGGGATTAAGCCGCAGCCATGAACCGGTTCATAAAAGAATGCAGAATAAGAACCGTTCATTTTTAATCACTTGAACTGAGAACGCAAGTTCTCGAGAAAACCAAGAACTTCTAGCTTATACTATGTTGAATGAGTTGTTGTTAGTTAATATGATCATTCCCATCTATCTCGCTCATTCGCCCATATGGAAAATACAGGCAATTTTCTTTCTTTCTTCTTTCTATCTCACGCTGGCCATGTGACGAAGCAGTAGAATCAGTGCCGATGGTTGAACTGAAAGAGTACTTCCAATTCAACTACGATGCATCAGACCTGATTCAATTGCTTCATCTTCTGACTCCAGTCATGAAAGCCTTCGTAAATAACTAATCTTGTTCTGCTCTTTTTCATGACGTATTTATTCTGTTTCTGATTGTGATACCCCTTAATGTCCATTTTAGTGTAGTCTTTAGGCTTGTAGCGTCCACGATAAACTCAAGAAACTTGACGTGAAGGTTTTTTGAAATCTCCATAGCATATGATGATAATATGAGTCCTTTTATGCCTATATTTATGACGTTAAAAAAAAGAATATGCGTAACAATTCAGTTGTAATATGGCACCTTAGATATTAAAAGTATATTATATGGAAAATTTTGGTCAGTAGGTAGAGTACTAGACTATGCAACGGGAACAAGGCTCGAGACTCGACGTAAAAGAATGCCACCCAGCCTTACCCTACCCTTACATATTACCCTTACCTTATCAATAAGAGAAGTATAGCGACTGTTGCTGACCACAAATTCCCAAATAAAGCAGTGGTGAAGGGAAAGAATCCTCTACCGGCTCTACCAGTCCTGAAGAGCCTTAGACTCTCATTGGGTTGCCGTGTCACGGCGTAAGGGCCAATGTTATGAAACTGAAACCCTTTAAAGGCGATCGATCCTCCTGTAGCAAGGGAAAGCCTGTTTATTTTCGACTGGTTATACATGAACGCGTCAGAGCTAGGGGTTAGAAAACATCTGTTGAGGCCAAAAGTCACTCTATCTTCTTCGTTTCGAATTCGAATTTTTGGCGTTAAAGCACGTAACGTGATTCTGACTGGTGTCAAGTTCTCAAGGATTTCACTCACATCCCAGGCTGTATAAGTTGAACTGTCATATCCTCTCATTGCGGTTGTATTACTTGAAATGCAGCAATCACAGTCCATGATTTACTCCTAGAAATGGTATAGTAAAGGTGTGTTCGGGACTAAGAACCGTTTGACTAAAATTTGTTCACCCAGTAACAGATCCACTTTCTGTGTTGAAAGCTTGCTTTGAATACACCCCAGACCTCTTGCATCACTCCAGCACTATTGAAATAACTGCTAAATAACTCTTGTTGCGCTGTGATTCCGATAATCTATAATTTAAGCATTAAAAGCCCCTGCTCTAACTGTGTGAAACCCTCACTGTTTATAAAGCTTATCACTTTGTACGAGAAGTGTTTATGTTGCATAATATACCGATACCTCATGCGTTAGATTCTCAAGTTTTTTACATTTTTATTGTGGATCTAATTGACAACATAGCGGTAATTATCTGGGAGCAACCCTTTACCAGAAAAAATTAATAGGGAGTTCTGAATTTAATTTTGCATAATTGACGTTAAAATTCTTGCGGGATGAGTCAAGCCGTTTGGCAGCAACCAAGGTGTAATGACATTACAACTAGGATAACAAGACGTCCCGAAATTATGCCGAGTCATGGGTCATGGAATGTCTCCAGTTCTTGTGTATACAACTCCCTATCGAGCTTATCATGTCCAGCTCCATTCTATTTACACGTTCGTAATCTCCATTGGAGTAACCCTTGACTCTGCCCGCAGCGCGGACTTCCAAAAGTCTTTTGTTCTAAAACCCAAGAGGACCACGGTATAATTTACCCACATGAATGCCCACTTGTCAATCTGAGCCTCATTCCTGTCCAATCTAGTAACCCCAAGAGTTCTTCGAGCCCATTGTGATCCCTACAATTATTTAGAGGCGCGCACAACAGCAAGCAGTCTGACGAGGTTATATATTTAGTCTTGTCTTGAAGACGAAGAATTCCAGGAAGCTTTTGGATAAAGCAAAGTAATTTAAGACGGGAATTATATTGTGTGAGATGATGGTCGTGCATTTCATTTGAAACTCTAGTGGGCTCTCTTCGCTAACTATTAAACTGATAATTGCGTGTCAAACAACTTTGGATGAATACAATGTCGAAGACTCGGAAGATGATATTCTTTGAAGGGTTTTTGATGCAGGGGCCGGTCTTTAATGCCACTTTACCTCTTGAGAGTATTCACTTAAAATCCTTAGCCTATTTCCAACTGCTATAATACAAAACAGAAATATCTCCCGTATTGTCTTTAAATATTTCTTTATGGCACTAGCTGCTGATGTTTGTTTAGAAATCGAGCACATCTGCAGTAGAATACGGCGCTACATGCAGTAATGCTTCTTACGCATTGTACAAGTATGTGATGCGATCTGATCTAGCCTTCTAGAAGTCTAGTAAACTGAATTATTTTCCAAATTTGCGATAAAGTATAAACTCTTTGCCCAATGAAATGCATCTAGAAATTCAATAATAACTTACCAGCAGTCTGCACCTACTATTGTAAAATTATGAGACTGCTTCTCACGTTTTTATACAAATATATGCCCAATGTTCTTTTTATTTAATTTGTCATTGTTGTGACATGAATGAATGAATTATTATTTAAACTTGTGAATCATTATGAATACGTTGAAATGCAGACTTAAATTATTCAAATTGTTTTTTTTTTGTAAAAGGGTAAGAGTTTTGTATAAGATCTGAATAATTATGTTTATTTCCTATTTTCGTGAGCTACGAAGCTATGCTGTTTTGTGTAACTGTATTGTATACATGGAAACAGCAGAAGTCCACTTGAATGTTAATATTACCATCAGCATTTCAATGTCACAATCAGTTGTTTGTATACGTCACAGGACTGCGAGTATATTACGTATGAGGACAAAAAGTCATCAGTAATGGGCAATAAAAGAGACCAGTAGGCGCATGATACATTGATGGATCTAGTGTTGTTCCCGAACGGAGTGAAGGTTTAATTGATGCAGTAAAAGGCACATGTCGCTTGTTTATTTGTAATATTAGTTAAATTAAGGTCAAGTAGAGCATAAAAATGTCACTATCATTTACCTTTCGATAGTTTATCATTAGCGTTTGTTTCCGATCCTTTATTATAACATCAATTAAGTAAACGGTCGCGATGTACTCCAGATACAATAGGCGGAGCAAAAACTAGTTTATTCACGGTTGTTGCTTTGTTAGTGAAGTTGCCGGATAGTTTTTCTCATCTTTTACTGTTTTACTTCTCGGTTTTTGTGCCTCTTTGACTAGATACAGTCGGAGCAGACCTTCTTCAAATGGTCGCTTTAATCAATTCCACGTATCATATACCACATCTCATACCCTCCACAGGCCACAGCTCAACCCCATCTTAGAATAGCTATGTCAGAATGGGAATTAATTAATGGAAATGTGGATATTGAAGTAGTGTCCGATAGCTTTGCCATCTTTTACTGTTTATTTAATTGATTTTTGTGCTTTTTTGGTCTATCTAGTCTAACCAGACAATCCTCACATGGTCACTTTAATTAATTCCTCGTATACACCTCTTATCATCCCCACGACCCCATTCAGGAATAGCTATGTCAGAATATACTGCCAATGACAAGGCCATCCAGGCAGCAATATTTTGGATCAACGTGTCCGGGCCTAGGACACGTTATGTAAGTAAGTAAGAATAAAGTATAAACTGAAGAAAATGCGGATATACTTTAGCTTTTATTGGGAAGTAGAGTAGAACAGTTTTCACTCATTTAACATGTTTTATTCCATGGTTTTATTGACAGCTTGGCCTATTACGTCCGACCAGGCCATCCTGAAATGGAGTATAGACACAACATCCTTAACTCCGCGGATATACACCTCATTTCACCCCCTCCACCCCATCAAGGAATAGCTATCTTAGAATTTGAATAAATTGATGGAAATGCGGATAGGTTTGAAACGCAAACAAGATAATGCAGTTGTGGCGTTGTGCAAAATGCTAAAGTTCCGGCAGAACATTTTTGCATGCGACAGAAATTTGCCTGTTATTGAGTCAACACAACAAGGCATTTGCATATTACTTTTATCCAAAACAAAGGGAAGGTCACGGGGCTCAGATAACGGTTTCACCTCATTTGTTATGTAAAAACTTACATTTAATCGGTATTAAATCACAATAAGTAAGTTTCTTTGAAGTTCCTTGGATTATACAGGGTTCAGTTCCCAATGTTGTGGTTTAGACTTTGCTATGAAGTTTAACTTGGATTAAATTAGTTAAATTAATCCAAAGCCCAAAGTGTTAAATTAATTGGGTTTTGCAGTTTGATTTTGCTGTTGAACGTATATTACTAAATTCTAACGCATCGTACATTTGATGAGCGATGCCCCTCCGAAGTACTAATTTAGAAATAACGGTATACTTAGCCCCTTCGCATGTCCGAAATTTTGCAAGTTTACATGAATGTGATACATGGATGTCAAAATTAAAAATTATTAACTCTGTTTTCACCATGTGGTAGAGTTTTTGTTACCTACGTAGCTCTCCACTTCACGGTAGGCCTAGTTGTATTTTTTACCTATTGCCTTCTTAGCTATTTCATTCAGTTGAATTGTATTATTGACTTGTTAATTCAGGAACATGTCTTCCTTATACTAATACAGTTTTCTTTTTCCATCTCAATTACTCAGTTTAATTTTACAGCATCGGTCAATTTTCCCTTATTTGATTATGAAGAGATTGAGATGAAAGTTTTAAAAAATGCAGCAGCCGCTTATGATAAGAGATGAGGCATTCGCATTTAAATAATTTTAAGGATGAGTGGCTCTGTAAGATTTATTAAGACACTGATGACCCAAACGATGACATTATCTTCGAAACTTTGTTTATTGCATTTTAATTCGTGTCTCACTAGCTGTCATCGCAGATAACTAATTAAAATTGGGTCAAGGAATTGAAGCATTCGGAGAACAATGTAGCAAATATACTTTGGGACAATCGTACTTTGCACCGAAGACAAGTTTATAAGAAGACTGTTAAGGGCAGCAACTACTCACTGCAGTGAGTCTCATTCACGAAACAGTCCAAGTTACCATGTTTCAGCTTGTCCATTCCTGTCAGTAAATTTACATTCATGGGCTTCTTCTTTTTCAAATGCCTTATCACCCTTATCTACCGTAGATTGGCAATCATCATGACAATTTGGAGCTTGGAGACTGCTGCTCTGAAAAAGGAAGTCGTGCTCTTGCCAAGCCACTGCCTCAGGGTTTTCAACCCCGATGATCTTCTATTGTGAGTCCTCCTATCTTCTATTATGCAGATGGTGATACTTTTTGTTCCTCATTCTGGATTTCCTAAATTATTATTTGCCATTGTTGCTTAGCCTGTGGACAGAAATGCAAACATGAAGCAAAGCTCTAGTAGGCAACTTTCCCATTAATTTTAAAGTTAGTATCCGGCTCGTAAGGAGGTACCAATTTGTTGGTGCCCCCTTACATCAAACATTATTATTAACCTTTTCAACCAGCCAAGCACCTTGTTTGTCATAGGAAGTGACTAGTATGAATGTCGCAAGTGAAACAATGGAATATGTGTGGTAAAGGAGAGGTCTCTGTGGCTGACCCTGCGGGACGCCCATGTTCTGGGTGGTCTGTGCCTTCCACTTGTGAAGAATTAGCACAATGATGGGACTCGCTTTTTAAATTACCCGCCTTTTTTTGTAAAGTATCTGTAATGAGGACATCTGCGCACACAGGCGCATCGATTCAATTTGTTATTCTATTTTGTATAGGGCTGAATTATGGCATAAAACTGTTTTGTGACTGAGTCGAATCGTCGGGTCACTTCATTCTTTATTAATAAAAATAATAATGCCGTGGCACGGCAAACCATAGTGGGGTTAGGCCTGAGGACTGGTACGAGCACTGCACTATTTGGGATATTGTGGTCAGCAACATGGTCGGTAGCTGTGTTTCCCCTTTAGCGATGAAGCTAAGGTCCCCACTAGTATGGGTGAACTTTTGACTCCTTTTTGTTTCGTACCAATGAAGGTAAAATGGGTTTGAGTGGACCCATTTTGTATTTTTTTGTTGAGTCTACAACCTCGAGCTTGTAGTTCTCTAACAACTGGACTATTTCTGATCATTCTTAGTAAATGCGCCATAATACTGATAACTGGTTAAAAAATAGACCTATTGTAGATAAGGGCAAATTTAATGATAAACAATAAAATTATAATAAAGAGTGAAAATACGTTAAATACAATACGTCGCCTAGTAATAACTTACTGTAATAAATTAGTGCAATGAAGTAAATTGTTGACATTATTAGAAAATACTGCTACTCTGATTCTACTTATACTTTTCTAGAAATTTTAGAAATTTAAATCATGTACAAGAAAATGAAATTTTTGCAGACCTTATTAAATTAAGAGAAAGTCCGATTGCTGAACGGGGAAACCCCTTCGCAGGTCAGCACTTTCCCCACCGGAATGGTTTTGGAAAAACATAATGCGTGCGTAATTGGTAGGCCTGAAAGCCACGGGAGGGGAGGGGTTGTTTGTTTTGTTGCCGTGGAAACCTCCCCAATACCCCCTCCCTCCCCCCTGTTGTTCATAATGGTGATGTTCGAAAGTATGTATTGAGTCTCCGGTTTGCTATCATATTGTACATACACACCGTATATACACACAGTATTATCTCACTATAATAAGAATGATATGACGTAAACTGTACTATAGAACTTTATTTTGATTCATCATGACTCTTTATTTAAAATTTAAAATCCATACGCTCAACATGTAGTACAAGAGGAAGATAATGAATCACGAAATGTAGAGTAGTGGTACGGCCTCTGACTTTCACCCGAAAGGTTGTTGATTCCAGTCCCACACTGGCTAAATTTCCTGGCCATGCTTCAGAGGTCATGTAAAGCAGGCGGTCCTGGGCCTTCCTAGTCGAATATAAGACAGGGCTATAGCCTTAAGTCCGCTAGGTTGGCTTAGTAATGGAACAAAAAAGTCTTTATTTATTTAGAGACGTTCACGAGATTTAAATATTAATAGCTTTTTTAAGGTGTTCAATCTGTTCAAGTGTTCAATCTTTGCTTTATTATTATAATTTTAAAATATTTATTTATGGTGGTTTTGGTACCGTTCTCCCGTTCCTACCTCAGGTAGACTACCTGTCGCACTCGCAGCAGTCTTCAGCAGTTTTAGATGTGAGATGCGCCATCTTTTAATGTATTAAATTTGTAGCTATAGCTGAGATTAGCTTCGGCAGGACCGGATTTACTTTTGAGCTCCCCACGCTCTCTCAGCGCTCTCGAGTCTTGCCTGCATTCTATACACATACAGTATACATTAATGTTTTAGCAAACTAATTATAAAAATTAACCTTATAGCTCCTTCAGAGGAAAATGGATTGGAATTTACTCTGAAAAATGGAGGAAACCGAATGTCGTATAACAAGATGTACTGTATAGCCTGAAGTTAATACAAATTGTGTGTTATATAGTCTTTAGCTTGCTTTCTGTAGAGAAAATTTAGTTATATATATATATATATTTATTGTCTTATTGATTACGGTATATATTCTTATTATTCATATGTCAATGAAGTCCATTTCATTTCACTATAGTGTATTTCAATAGTAATAAGAGGAATCTTTCCAATTTTTTTTTTAAAACAACATGGGGTGAGACGTAAAAACACCCCCTAAAATATATAAACTGTAACACTTGTTTGTGAACTCTCTTTATTTCATAAAAATTCATTAAGTCCTATTGCTGGAATGCGTTGTCTGCTTCTTTCTTTTATATTATTTCATTTTCATTAACAATAGTTCATATAAACAAAAGTATTGCGTATAATCTAAGTTAACAAAGTATATTTCAGTGGGTCAATTATACCCTGTAGTATGAACTAATGGTTACAAATTTAAATAAAACTGTTTTGAATAGCATTTTCCATTCATAAATTATCTTGCTTACATTTTTATTTCCAAGTTAGGATTAAAAGTAAACGCCATAGTAAAGTAGGCCCTCAGTGTGTTTTAGTGGTGGGACACAATAGTATAAACGTATTTACAGTAGTATCGATTAAATTAATTATAACGTAATTCATTGAAGTTTACGACAGACTTAAGGTACTTACGGTACTTAAGTACAGGTCTGCAATGCTCATACGCATCCTTGGAAAAACCTGCACCCTCCCTTCCAACAGTTCGAGAAAAAAAATCGAGCCACCCCTTTAAAAAGCAGAAAATATTGGTCTCCCTGAATGCTGCCATGGCCAGCTGACTCCGCCGCACCCGCTCTGTCTATTGTTTTTTTTTTTTCGTTTTCCCCTAACCCCTTGGATGACTGGCAATATTCATACTACACGGGCGTTGATGTCATTGAACCATTATACAGAGAGCCGACTGTAGAGTAGTAGGGCGCCTTGTCGTACACGTACATGGATTACTTTTTGATACATCGTGACATGTAATGCGGTATATCGCTGATAACAGATGATACCGAACAGGTTTTCATACCGTGACCTTTCAACTGGGAATTAAAAAGGAACATGGCCAGCGGTTTTTTTTAGGCAATGCGCCTGCCATGTTTGGTAATGTAAGTCGGAATTGATCGAATCCTGAGATGGCTCTTTAGTTGTTTTGGAATTGAACATGCTGTACTGGATCTGGGTGTGCTGTGCTGGAAGAAAAGCAAAAGCCACATATACATAATGAGTTTCGGTTCTATTACCGTACTACGCCAATGTAGCGGAGTTATAAACTAGTGGTAGTCTATGAAGCGCTCATACTCAACGGGGGCCAGGACTGCCTGCTTTGCATGCCACCCGATGCAAAATACTACTACCTCTCCATTATGGCTTATATCCACCTCAATGTAATGATTGTCAGGGATCTTAAGACCAGAGATCGCAACGTCTGATGATCTAAACCACTTTAATCAATCTAACTAAAAAATTTAATATGGCTGAATTGCTTCTGCCAATGCCAGAGAAGGGGAGGGGGAAAAAGTATACTTTTTAAGGGTAAAACCACTCCTAAGCAAATCTAAATTCCATCACGAAAATACTAGGGAAATCGAAAAGTTTCATAGGAAGGGTGCAAAGGGGTTGGATTCACTCGAATTAGGCGTACGTGGCAAAGGTTTGCGTGTTTTCGAGACTTGTGGTCAGAGAAGGCAACAATCAATTTGGTCGTTTGTTTCATCATTTCGATTATAACGGAGCTTAGGGTTAATAGGGGAACAGTTGCTACATATTTGCCCTAAAAGCCCCGAAGCAATGAAATTGGTCACGGAAATATTTTGGGGATATTTTTGCTGATCGAATTTGGCATAGTTAGTGGCTGTTTGATATATTCATATAGGGCGGATTCTGGTATGCATAGGTGTAGCAGCGTACCTTTCTACCCTCTGTGCGGCATTCGGGAAGAAATAGATAGGAAACCCCTTAAGCCGTGCCCGTCAGTAGCAAAGGTTCCTACTAGATTATGTGTTGAATTGCGCTGCAAGAAAGCTGATGGCGGCAGGCGGTACCTAATGCTGTGGCATAATTTAAAAAATATATATATACTTACATACTTTCCTTTATCTAACGCCCATCCGTGGCTGGGTAGCGATTTGTGATGTAAAAAAAAATATGTTCCGTTTAGTATTACAGAATACATGAAGATCACTTTAGCCGCCAATTTTTACTAGGAGGTCCTACAATGACATAACTAATTATTTCACGAACTTACTTGATACTTTCGCATACAGTACGCATTGATTGTATAATCTAAGATGAATGATATATTTGTTTTTCCGGAATAGTCGCATGTAGGCCTATAAGTTTTAGTTCAAATTGTAAAGATGGCAACGCGGTATACTTCATACTACGCCAATTTTCTAGTGATATGAGTAGTGAGCAGACTTCGTAAAGAGACAGGGTGATGCATTTACGACAAGATAAGATAAATTCTTCGATTGGCAGCACTGAATTAATATTGCTGTGAATTAAATTCAACATGTAGCTGTTGATTATTCCAGACGACTGATTTGGCTCCCTACTGCGACCGAAGTCTTCCTTTAGTAGAAGTAAGTGTCCGAGCTAGTGAATCCATTTTTTTGTAAAAAACTGAATTCCGGATTTTCGGAATTACAGGAGATGAAATCCGGAATTCCGGTTTAATTCCGGAATTATTATAGAAGAATTTAAAAAATATAAAGAAAAGAAAGTACATTATTTTTTAACATAAATGTATTTAGTTCAAAACAATAAAATTAAAACAAATTACAAAATAAGGAAATATTTCATATTAAAATATTTTTGAACTACATAAATAAAATTGCAAAATGAAAGTTCAATTTTCATTTTGATTTTTGAAAAAGCTTCTTAAAAAGCACAAAGTATCCAATGTTTTGTCGTTGAGCCTTGATCGAATTTTTGTTGAAAATGCTCCTGCAGCGGAAAAAGCGCGCTCTGACTCCACACTAGTTGGTGGAATTGTTAATAAACTTTTGTAAAGATCTTCCAAAAGCGGTCCGCGGGATCCCCCTTCATCCCAAAATTTCATTTCACTGCGAATTTCGGAATGAATCGATGATTTTTGTAGAACTTTTGACCGTGATTCCGAGAGTGATTCGTTTATCTTTTGCTGAAGAATTTGCTGCAAGGATAACTGAGTTTCCAATGATTCGATAGGTTTATCGTCATCCATTTCAGTAGACTCAGATACTGTCGGGTCTATTTCTAATGCTACTTCACCATTAAGTCTCTGGATTAGGGATATGATAATTTTGTTAATTTCAGTTTTCGAGCGACGCAAAATGTTCTTGTGAATTTTGGTTTTACCCCCATTATGCAAATATTGAAGAACATCAGATACGACAGTTCTTCTTCGATTAATTTGAACTTCCAACTCTTTTTTCATTTCACGGCCAATTTCTTCATTCTCATCAAAATTTTCTAACACAAACGTAAATGTTGCATCCGCAGAAAGTAAATTTGCATCAGCACGGCATAACGCGTCTACGGCTAATTTTATAGGCATCAAATTTCTAGAAACTGTAGATATTATATTCCATTCTGAATCATTCAAAAATGTATCCGCTTTGATATCAATTATTGCCTTTTTTATTGAACTTTTCAAAAGATTAAAACGTTCTAACATGGACATCAGGCTACTCCATCTAGTCTTCGAATCAAGCAATAGCTGCAATTCCTTTCCATGATCTTCCTTCACATGTTTTTGCAACACTTCATTTTTTAAAGGGGAACGTCGAAACACTCGAACAATTACCCGAACTTTCATGATTACATTTCGCAATGTAAACTTTTCAGTAATTTCTACATCACATTCATTTCTCGTCCCCACTTGCATTCCTTCATCATCACTTAAATCTTCTTCATCAGAGTCCAGATCTAGGACACTCTCATAATCATCTTCATCTACCTCTTTCTCTGTTTGTTTGTAGATCACATTTACAATTGCAATCTGAATTGCATGAGCAAAACACAAAATTTGTTCACATGGTAATAATCTACCCACTTTTTGCATCATAGAAGCACCATCAGTTACAATACACGAAATATCGTTCCTTATATTTAACTGAAATGATTCTAACTTGTCCTCTAACAATTTTACACAATTTTCAGACGCAAATCGACCATTAATTCGAGAAAGACCCAAATTCCAGATATTTTTCGACCCATGAACGTTAACATTCATATAACGTCTATTTCGAGAGGACGTCCACTCGTCCAATGTTAGACTAAAGCATAAATTCTTTTTTAATTGATTAATTTCAGCAATTTGCAATTGTTTAATTTTTTTACTATAATCCATCACGACTTTCTGTATGCTGGTGGGTGATTTTGGAATATCACCGAATCCACGCATTGTTAAACATTTTCTTAAATCGTTTGACGTACAAAAAACACGAAACGGTAAACCATCAGAAGCAATCATTCTAGCTACTACGGCAGGAAAAGTTTCATCTTTTTTTGACTTGAAAAAATCAATGATCGTGTTCGTTTTTCTGGTTGTGCTCACAACACTATCGTTACTGTCAGATGTAGAAGCTGTTGTATTTTCATCAAACTTTCGCTTGCTCAAAACTGTGTTGTGTTTAGAACGAAGATGTGTGTGCATGGGAGTTGTACATCCACCCAATATCTTTAAAACTTGCTTGCATTGCATGCATTTCGCCACCTGATTTGTTTTCCCTCGTAGAAAATATTTCCACACTGAATTTGATGAGCTTTCTTTTGAAATGTCCATAAAAGTTTCTTCAGATTTATCTACCATACTTGGGTTGGGATTTAAAAAAATAACAATGTAAGTACACAATGCTGCCACAATGAAAGTACACAATGACACAATGCTGCCACAATGAAAGTACACAATGCTGCCATCTATAGTAAAAGTTCTTCTAAATTCGAAAAATCCGGAATTTACGTTTTTGAATTCCGGATTTTTAACATTTCAAAATATGACGGAATTCCGGAATTCCGAAATTCCGAAATCCGGATTTGGATTCACTAGTCCGAGCTGGCCGATGGTACCCACGATAAGACCCAGTATGGTAGTGAGATCACTATCTGGCTTTCTTTTCAAATGGCCGTAAGATTTTATTATAAGAACTTGTACTTGATATAAAATTCTTGACATTCTGATAGCTCGGATTATATGGAAACTGCTGCGTGTAACATCTCAATGATGTGTACAGACTACTAGCAATAACCGGACTCAACTTTTATTATGGTTCGTTCATAGTAGGGTTTTTAAAAACTGCAATTAATTAAAACCGGCAATCAATTGAATTTCTGGGGCCACTTGCCACCGTCTCCCATAACCAGCCATTTAAAAGACTTAGCAGACGACCCAAAGATGCTAAAAATCGAATGTCCCATCTCTCCTATGTACAATTCTAGTATAATCCGAAGCCTATTCTTGTTCATGGTGAATTCGGGGTTCTTCGAATTCCATTTTCCCCTAACCTTAGCAACGATGGCTAGAACCACCAAAATAGAAGGGAGAAGGCAATATACAGTATATAAGTGGTGTAATGTATTTAAAACATTTTTTTTTCAAAGTATATGAAGCAAGTTAAAGTCCATAAATTATTATACATTATTAATTTTAGTTCGCTGAGGTAGGCTTTAACGCATTGAACAGCACGAACGACTACCCTAGAGTCAGTGCAGGATCTAAGGCAAGGCACGAGTAGGCCTGGGCCTGCTCGCCCAGGCGGCCTGAAAGGCGCCAAAATTACCAGAAAGAAAATTTAGACTATCTAATATTAATAAAAGAAAATAAAATACTAACATTTTGTGGAACTTGAAACTTTTGCCTGATAAAAAAAAGAGGCATAAAATTATTAGGACAGAAATTCACGACATTTGAAAATTGGCGGCAAATTATGGTCGTGTAATTAATTGTTTTAAATTAAAAAACTATATGGGAGGGCGCCATTTTCAAGCTTTGCCTCGCTTAAAAAACAGCCTAGACCCAACACTGCCTAGAGTACATATATAGTAGTACACCAGTGCTCTCGCATTTCCTCCCAAGTCCGAGGATGTGATCTCCGAGGAGAGGTACTTCCAGTAACTGAGTCAGTACTAGAGAAAGTGAAGCATTGAAGGTGCTCTAACTCCGGTTTATGCAGGACGGGCATTCACAAAGTAAAGTTAAAACCCAAGTGCAACCCTTATAAATTTACATTTGTTCATCCATTCTCCCTGACAATTTCCTGGTGTAGTTCAAACGGCTAAAAATATTGTATTTTCTATTGCTGTTTTCTCTCAATCTCTATATATTTTTTTCTTCTTCTGAAGTACCTGTAATCGTGACAATTTTCACCGCACCATACTTGTGCATAAAGTATACGTAAATATGAAATGATGCGATGTGAGCGCATCCAATGTTGATGGGTAAAAACTAAAATAAAAACAACCACTACAGTATATTCTCATCCCCTGCGAGTAATGCCGGCGCAATACCGAATTCTACATATTTTTTGACATTTCCCTCTTTTTCATATATTCTACCCCTATGAAAAATGGATGGCATAGCATAACACCGCGAGCTTCTTCCCAGAGAAGTTTGGTTTCTAAATATACCATCATGATTCCCACGGGAGCTCCAGCAAAGTGAGATGTCATGTCTAGTCACCCCCCCCCCCCACCCCCCTCTGGGTCTCTGGGGGATGTTTTAAACTGAATATAAATATATATATAGTGGGGGTTGCTACTTGCTACGTGCTGAAGGTAAAACCAGCCCACCCCCCTTCTATCCAAAAATGTTTCTTGAAATTTTCTGCTCGCGTATGCTCTTTAATGCATTATGAATAAGGAAAATTGAAAATGCGGTAAGCCGGTGAAAGTCAAGTATCTGGTTTCGCTTTTTTTTTAAAGTTGTTTGTCTCTTCTAAATCGTCTAAATCTCTGTATAAATGTGGAATGTAACTATTCCCTTGCGCTTACTCGTGCGACAATGTATTGTATTCAAAACGTACATAGCGAAAAAACAACTTTGTACGCCCACCCTTTCTTGTTCTTGACCATTGCTCTCTGCGATTTTGTAGTCAGCAGCATTATTGATAACCTTAACTTAAATTAAGGGGACAAGGAGATTTGGATCTGAGTCTCTGCCTACCTGAACAGTTGCAATATGTAACAGGTCGTGGTAAATCGACCAAAAATCGGTGTACTAGTTTCCACGGGATAGTGTAGCTGCATAACTCCATGCCGTGGTAAGGCAGGATGCAAGTTCGATTTCCCCTTTCATCGATACATTTAGTTTCTAATTGAATACAAACCTTGTAGACATTTATTCTCTCTAGAATGGAAGGTATGACTGATATTCTGTATGAATGTAGTTAACAAAATTATATTTCAATTGAACTATCGTTGATACGTACAGTTAGGTGTAAAAATAGGGGGCCATAGGCCCTAACCTCACTGTACCTAGGCCTGCATAATTTTTTTTTCAATAAAGACTTTATTGTTATTATTATTATTATTATTAATATCTTCCCATTGTTATATATAATTTTTATATCAATAATTTAGGCAGCTTATCGTATTTGAATTTTTTTACGAATACTTTACCAATTGTGGCCTTTGATGGCATAGGTAGTTGGTACGCACGCACTTGTGACTTTACATACCATGCGATCGGAGACCTGTTGTAACTCAACCCAAGTACTACCTACGGTTGACTGAAGAGGTTATTCGGATACACATCATACGTTGATTTGTTTGTATGCGATTAATCTTTTCATGAAAAAAAAAAAAATATGCTTTCCGCCAGCTAATGCAGAAATCATACATTGTAGCCGTGCGGCTCTAAGGAGCCTTTTACAATTCAAATTTTTTAGTTCTAAAATTTTGCTTTCGTTGTTACAGAGGCCACCGTCTTCGTCTCTATCGTATGGACCTGGGAATGACGACGTCCGGTCGCCCGGGTCGGGGGGCACCCCTGGACCTCTCTCCCAACCCCCCGGTTCCCAACAAAGTGTGGACGCCAATGATCCCGGTAAGTTACCTTCAAATATTTCAATCATAATAATTTTTTATTGCATTACGAAAAGCCATTAAGGACAATTCCTTAATTCCTAGATTGGGTTTTAGGGAAGATTTTCTATTGGAATATCCCTTTACTGCTGGCTCAAATTAAGTTCTTATGAATATTCCATGAAAGCCGAAGTACCCAATCAGTCGTATGTGGTGAGCACTACTTTCGTGAATACCTTTTTTATGTAGTACAAAATAGCTCATTGAGTCCCTTTTTATGTTGTACAAAATAACTTATTGGGTGATTCTACTTTCATGAAATATTCATTATTCGTGGGTACTTGATCCGAGCCAACAGCTAAGGTATAGAAGTTGTCGTGTAAGAATTTGAAAATTTTGGTGGTCTTGGATGTATGAGCTCAGCCAATTTGAAGAAAATATAGTTAATTGAGGAAGGAAATTATAATATATTAAAAAATAAACTTTTTCCACTTCATATTTTAGTGGACTTTTATTGACATTTTACTGTACTTTACAAGGAGAAAAATTCAAAATATACACTGAAAAATTCAAAATATACACTAGGCAGCCTAGTCTAGGCTATACCAGTATTGTACTGTAATATTTAAGGATAACCGATTGCAGACTATATACTCGTACTTTGCTTTCGGGGACATTTTAATATTGTGCACAGCAATAAGCTCTATTGTATATAGATGTGTGCCCTGTAATTTTGAAAAAGCAGAAAACTATCCAAACCATTTTGGGTATCGGGTTAAGGGAACCCAGACATTCCAGGCTGGCTACCTGGTCTGCACATTTTTAATTAGCCATCCTTTTCGCACCCCCATGACTCGTTCATTTCTCACAGTGCAATCTAGTTTTTACCCCATTCATCTTTACCAATTTCATGCGGTGCTACAATGTCTCCGGCCAACCTAATTACCGCGGTGAGGTCTTAACTAAGCCTCATTAATTTAGGCCTGCTGTTGAGCGTATGGCACACCAGGCGCAAAGAACCATTGTATACACTAATTTAACTTACACAAATTGACTCATTTGTAACTGTCTGCGTTTCAAGTACCTTTACACATTGTTTGCCGGAATTCTAAGAGTTTTTTTTTCGAATTTAAATTAACATTTCCTTTTGTTTCGCCACAAAATGAAAGAAGCAAAAGTTCATGAATTGGAACGAACATTTGCATTTTTCCTATCTTTGTTGATTAATGGGAAAATTGTGTGTTTGTGCTTCTTGGGTTAGTTTTAATTACTCTGGTCTTTCCAAAACCTTTTGCGGTTCTTTTCAGACCTCTAAGATTTATGTAAAACGCTATCTTAATAGTTCCGGTGTATTGCAGAGTGTAGTCATTTCCGTATTCTCTCGTTTCTATATGCGTGGAATAAGAGGAGCTTCTTTTGAAAATCTTTCTCAGTATTATACATCAATGGCGGATCCACGGGGGGGGGGGGGGGGGGGTCATAAATGAGTAAATTCATAAGATTCCTAGTAAAAAAAATGAATAAAACTCAAGTTTTCAACAAAAAAAATTACCTTGTAAACTTTCAAGCAACTTGTGACCCTCCCCCCCCCCCCACTAAATTTTCCTCTGGATCCGCCCTTGTTATACATGTGCAAACAAATTTTTATCAACATCGTGGTACAGTCCTCCGGAAAAAAATATATTCTTGATTATGCCTTATTTTTTTTTGTTTTTGTTTTGTTTTAAATATAATTATGAAAGGTAAACTCACTTTGTCAAATGTTTTTTTAAGTTGCGCACATTGATATCTCCCAAGAAATCTTCTACTCATCCATTTCTTGAAAGCCTCAGCGATCATTCACCCTCATAGAAACATTTGTACTGGTATTCATTTCTATGTACCTCGACCATCCGAGTCTTGCTACTTTGATTTGAATTAACTAATTACAGCCATTGGTAAAGTGTAAATAAATTGAAATCCATCTTATAAGCATGTAATACGTTGTTCTGTTACTGATCCAATCAATCTTTAATTTAATTCAATATTTAATTGAATTTAACCTAGGGCTTATAATTTAAGCTCTCTATTACACAAAACTAGAAAGACCCGGAACCGCCTGCGTTTTCATGACCCGAAAATATAGCAATTTTGGCAGCCTTTTGAGTTCTATTACTATAAAAATACATGCCCTTCTTGGGGCTGGACTTCTGGACAACATACCACCATTGCTTCCTATGAACTGGCCTATATAACAAGCATCGCAGCAGCATGTTTATTGAAAAATCTATATTTGTGATACACAGTTCCCCTTTGCTTAGGTCATCATTTTTTAATCATGTTGTTGATGACCTTACTCCGGGGTCAAAGTTCACGTTCGATAACAAAGTCTCCTTCGGTCCTAATGGGCATTATTACATGCTGTTGACTTTTTCATTTGATGCAAAACTAATTGCTGTAATCTAGAACGCAGAAATTTATGACTCTTCTTTTTACACTAAATATCCTTCTTCTTTCTTCTCCTTATTCTTCCTCTCCCTTCACCTGCTTGGCAACATCCCTACAGTCATCTCGGTATATTCACGATGCAGCACCATTTTACAAAAGCCCAACTCGTTGAGGTTAGTTTCTAATTCATCTTTCCAGCGGTTTCGTAAATTTATCCGCCACCTCATGTTTGTTCGTATCCGCTATTTCAGAGGATTTTTTTTCTCTCGAAAATCCATCTAAATTAATGTCTGTATATTCATCTATTATATATCTTCCTCTTCAATCTATACATACACAAACACACAGCACATATTTTATGGAACTTTGGAAAATACTGAAAACCCTACCTTTGCCATCAGACTACATTCTTCTATTGTACATACTTCTACATTATGGGATGTAATATTTTAATTAATATGCTTTGATACTGTAGGAATCGCATAAGACTTCTTTTTATAGCAGTCAATGAGAAAATTCCTGTGATACCACAACTCAAAAATTATTTCGCCTTTTGCATTCATGCTCCTCATTTAGGTTATGCCAACTGGCATCTAATCTAATTTTCCATGAACTTTCTATGTTTTTATGTAAGGACACAGCCGACACAGGTTGTCGCATATTCCACCTAAGTCAATAGTCAACAGTAAATGTGGTATTGACGTGGTAGCAGACATTTTTAGACTGTCTTTAATGTGACGTAGGTGGAATAAGCGCCTTACGGTACATCATAACGCATAATATTTATACATTTATTTATTTACAATCTCCGGCCAGGTGTCCATGTTGCTCCCTTTGCAACAACTTTCTTCTACTTAACTTATTAACTGGTGGAATGAATTGTGCCTCGCCCTTCGTCAATCTATTGTTCTAGTCCATATTAATTGCCGATGAACTTGCGTTGGTCGGAGCACAATAGGCAATTTGGACTGCCGATTCGTTGTTGAGCAACAATGATCGACTAGTTTGTCGTTCTTGGAATGCTGGTATTCGAGTAGCTTAGGGCCAAAATATTTAAATATTCGGTTGTTTTTGGAACAGGTCATCATAAAATATATTAATCAATAATAGAAATCTACCATATTTTATTAATTTTAAGTAGTCAAATTTTGAGGAGCTACAACCCCGCAGAGACACGCATGGCCGTGCCCGGGAGGGTGGTCCAAGGGGTCCGGACCCCCAAAATAATTTTTTTTATGTAAACCTGCATTGTTTGAATAATTGGACCCCCCCGAAATCAAAACCTGGGCACGGCCTTGAAGACACGGGTCATATGTGCACCATGGCGTTAAATAAATAAATTACCCCGCGAATTACTTAAAAATAATAATAATACCGGTTTTAAAATTGCCCTCTCTCATAATTTTACTTGCTGGGACATTAGTTGGCTGGGAAGCCATGATGCTATAACAATAAAGATAGGAGGCAGCGCATAGGCCAAAGCTCTGTGAACTTTGGTCTCAGCAGTGATTCCTCATTTTCGCACTATTTACTGTTGACATCATGCAGCTGCTGACAAATTTTATTGGAATCCGTCAGCACAGGCGCGAAATATATTGCAAAATGTAATGCAACTTATGACTGTATTATAACCTTGGCTTATATCACTTAGTCTTGTCTTATACAATATATTGTATTGTTGCTAAATAATCCTACATGCCCTTCTGGGCATGGACTACTGGACAAGCCACCATTGCTTCTTATGAACTGGCCTGTACAAAAAAGCATAGCAGCAGCATGTTTTCAAAGAAATCTATGTTTGTATCTCGGAGACTTTGCATTAACTGTCAATGGCGAATCCACGGGATCGCCCCCCCCCCCTAAATGAGTAAATTCATAAGATACCAAGTAAAAGAATTTTTTTTTTTTTTGAATAAAACTCAACTTTTCAACAACAAAAAATTACCTTTTAAACTCACATAAAACTTGTGACCCCCCCCCCCCCTACATTTCGGCTGGATCCGCCCTTGTTAACTGTTTGGGCAAGGGTAGCAACGAGCAAATCAGGTTAAGTTGTCAGCGAGCCAATCAGGGACGAGGATGCCTTCATTTCCCAGTATAAATATGCTGTCAACCCTCCATGATACAATCCTAGAAATCTATGCAGTCCCACTGAGGATGTCTACCACAAACGTTGACGACACGTTTGGAAGTTCACTGTCAGATTGAAAACGGCCTATCCACCCTGATTCTACTGCTTCATCACCTGACTGCGGCCGTGAAAACCTTCATAATTATATCGCCAGCTGACAACTTGATACTTATGTAATTACCACAGACTGTGACTTAATGGCCGTTGACGTCCATAAATAATTCTTCGTTTTTCTCTCTTTCCATTTAAACCCAAAACTCATGGAAAACTCCGTCATTCTTTCTGCTTCTTCAAAACCTTTTGTTTTTCTCCAAGCTAATCTCCCAATCCGTCTGCCTTATAACCATTCTCCTAAGTCATAACCCATACAAAGCCATCATCTCTTAGAAACTAGACCTGCATTACAATAAGAGGCGGCGGGCGTCTTTTGCGCCGCATCGCCCCCTGAATACATTACCAATTACAATTGACTCTGCCACAATTAGAATATTTCATGGTGGTTTGCCATTACTAATTACGGGGCTGGAAGTGCTAGAATCTATGCTGAGCGATGACAGGACATGACGCTGAGTTATAGCTGCACGAATTTTCTCCGCTTCAAGTTGTAGGAGAGTAATTCATGAAATTCTTAAAACTTCGCGCGTGCTAATGACACCGTTTTCATTTGGACAGGTGTGGGGGGGGGTACTCGCAAGTGCATGTATATGTCCATCAAATAATGGCCGGCATTAGTGAAGTTCTTCATTTCCGTTTGAATTTTAATGTCAATTGTGTCGTTGTTTTTGTAACTGACTAAATGACAGTAATTTATTTGCGCGTTTTACTCGTTAAAAATGATAAAAAATAATTTTTTGTATGTTGAATTTTCTATATCACAGATTTTTGAAAGGTGACGTCAGTGTAGAAGCTTTCTACAAAGTTAACTAGGTACACAGAGTAATTGTAAATTATTACAGACAATAGTGTGATGGCAATGGTGCGACTTGTAAAACATTTAGGGGCGTAACCTGCAGCAAGTGTGGGGCTCGAACCAACAACCTTTCGCGGGGTGAGAGTCAGGGCTTTTACCACTACTCGGCAACGTGAGGGTCACGAGCCGCATGCGGCTATTATGCTCATTGAGTTCGGCTCTGCCATTATATTACCGGTTATATAATATGTTAAAATTAACACAATGTAGAATATAACAACAAAATTTAAATCAATTTTGTTGTTGTTTTTCATTTGGGATGTGTCGCTCTTATGACAGATCTAAATCTGGTTATTTCAAAATTTGGCTCAGCTGTTAAAACATGTTTCCGGCCCCTGCCCTGCGGAACTATTTCCTTAATAAACAACGATTTAATAATTGAATGAAACTGTTAATAACAGAGTGTTAATAACAGTCCATAAGTTTATTACTGTTTAAAAACAAATAATTTTTTAGTTAATTAACATTATTACTATGCATTCTACTAACAACTCGTTCCCGTCTGATCTACAATGTATTATTAACTTTTTATTAAAACAAGATTAACATTGTGTTGGGTTAAAATGTTGCTTTTTTTACTCTTTTGCTCCTGCCATTGTGTGTAAATCATACCATATTTCATTTTTATAACAAGAAATTTTCGGATGGATGAGTTTTAAGCGTCAATTTTCATTATGGATATCGAAAAAAAAGCTGATCTGATGTCATATTTT
Source organism: Psococerastis gibbosa (assembly GCA_963971405.1). Taxonomy (NCBI): domain Eukaryota; kingdom Metazoa; phylum Arthropoda; class Insecta; order Psocodea; family Psocidae; genus Psococerastis; species Psococerastis gibbosa. The sequence continues at coordinate 30,387,403 of OZ020484.1, forward strand.
ACGAATTCTGATGTTAATTTTTGTTAATTAGCCTATCAACATTGCAACCTTGCTTCAGTTGTAGCACAACAATGCCAGTAGGGACATTGGATACAATTTTATGACTTTTAATGAATAATATAGCTGACAAAAATGAATCACTTCCCAAAAGTCTAAATCCAGCTGGATTTTCTTTCCAAAACATATTTGGTATTTGTTGCAATCATGTTATTAAGGGCGGACCTAACGGTATCCACCCCCTCACTTTTGGAAAAAAAAAACCTTGTATTGCTCTTCTTGTCATGTAACTTGGGGTAGCTTCCACTGTCGTTAGTAAAGCTACGGAATGTGGAATAGAATCCGTATGTTTTGCCTATTTCAATGAATGCGTGACTTCTGTCGGATTCCACTTTTCGTAGCTTGACCGACGATTGTGGCAGCAACTCTGATATCTTTAATTGTTTGGTTAACAGTTTTGGAAAATCTATTGGAATGCGATTTTTAGTCCCGGTGTCACTATCGCTAGAAAAGTCTCGGTACATAAGGAATACTGAATGGCACAGGGTGTTATCGTGCAGTATTCGTTAGCGAGACTTTTCAAGCGACGGGATAATGGGAACCACCTTTAGAGAGAAATAGGCTGATCACGTGTAAACAAAAGAAGTAAAAACCTCATAAGTCATGATACTCTGCAAAGTCAAAATTCCAGTCATAAATAACGCTATATCTTTGAAATTAAACATTTTCTCCGTTGCTCGCATGGCTGGAGAAAATGCAGAAAATCTTGGAATGAATCCATGGAGTCGGTTGGTGGAAATCGTTGGAGTTTGCTGGAATTCTAGATGTTTTCACCCTTGACAGCTCTTCAGCTGTTTCTGGGGAAGCCGAACTGTGAAGAACATTCTCCAGCAAACAAGGAATTCAGCCAGCTGGAAAAGCTATCTACTCTTTCCCCATAAGTCAGCCTGGTTTTCGTTAATACTCTGTTTCCCTCGTTTGAGACTTCCATTTTACGGGTTTAAATTTCGTCTTCTTTATGACTTTTTTGGACAGAAATATTTTTTTAAGACTGAAGAAACATAGTCGGAATAATACAGTAGGTACAATACAATATGGTTCGTTAATCATTTGTTTATTCCCTTTCATTAGGTATTATTACCGTACACATTACCATTACACGTTTTCATTATTGTTTGTTAATTTTGGGGTACAAACAGTTCTAAGTACAAAGTGAGGATAGAGAGTAGAATACGGCAAGGCAGGCCACGAAACTGGTAGAGAAACAAGATGGAAAGTAACGAGTCAAAGACGGCATGGTATGGGAAATCCAAAAATCGGCATGTCTGGAGTGAGGTGGTGCAAGAGGACAAAATTCGCCCCTAGTTATAGCGCCGGGGATGCTATTATATTATAAAATGAAAGTCTGGAAATATTTTTCTACTAATTTTAGGATCCACCGGAAGCGTGTAGTTTGGAATGTGGTTACATCTCGTTGACGTCTGGACCAATTAAGATATGAAGGAGTAGGACCCCTCTGTCTTTTCATTAAAATACACCAGGGCTGACAACATTCCAATTTGAACCAAATGTGTTACACGCGAGCAAAAATGATTCCCCATGCTGTTGCTGTCGATCGACTTGCTCTGTGGGATTACTACGACAGTGAAGGGCTCGCGGCGGTTATTTTTACGGGTGCAGTGTTCATCAGTGGCGTCTCATCCATAAATTTCGGGGGCAGGTAAATTCTACAATTGACGAAAAGAAAAATTGTTTGTGATCCTATCGTAGCTGCTGGTTAAAGTGGGGCACTGTACCGGAAATATCTGACATGCAGGGGAACAGCGCCATTAGAGATTCGTTTCGTTAAACAGACATAGAGCAATTGGGAATGATAGAATTACTTATTGTATGAATTAACTATAGTATTATACAGGCGCGGATCTAGAATAAGACCAAGGAGGGGGCTATGATTTAATTTCTAATTTTTTTTTTTTTGAAAAATAGGGCAGAAATAGTTTTTACGCATTTTCAGAGCAATAAGGGTGCTATATTATAGGTATTTAATACAATCGAATGCAAGGGGGGCCCGGGGATCTCCCCCGGGAAAAAATTTGTGAAAAATAGGACTGAAATAGTGGGTTTTTACGCATTTTGAGGACCCTAATGGGGTAATAGCCCCCCCCCCCCCGTAGATCCGCGCCTGGTATTATATAATATGGTGTGTAACATATTAGTTTAGAAATGTTCGTTACAACATGTCTATTTCAAAGCCCGAAAAGAAGTCCCCAAGTAAATTATCTAAAACTAAAAAAAGGGTGCAGTGCAGACCCAGGGATAAGGGTGGAAGGTTCCTTTTCATGGCGTAAACGGGATGCTATGGGCTGAAATATTTATTATTTTACTTATTTACAAAATTACCAGCTGTCTGTAGCCCATCTCTTCCTAGGTCGGTCATTGGGTCTTCTGGCTAATAAAAAAAATCCATGTGCGAGTCTTTACATACCTTGCGATCGGAGACATGTCATAACTCGACGCAGGTGCCTATTAGGTTACTTAGTGAGGCGATTCAAGAGGTTAATCGGATGCATTCATTAACTGTTTGTATGCCGGATTTTAGGGGGGGGGGGTCAGAGGGTCCGGACCCCCCCCCCTAATAAAATTAACTTACACTAGATAACAATGGGTTTACAGTGGGAATTAAAAATAAAAATGTTTTTTAATGTTATAATCCACTGAATCTGCCCGCTGCCCCCCTGAATTGGACGCAAAATCCGCCCTTGCTTTGTGCTCAGTTGCAATTTTTTTTGTCAGCAGTAAAGTGACAGCCACTGCAGGCCGCCACTGGGCTCACACATATATAGAGGGCGCACATGGTCTCACATTCTCTATTGCGGCGGCCAGACTCAAAAAAATGTTAACACGTCTTCTGAGAAAAACGATACGGGAGCTGAAATAAACAGAGTCGATCTCGACTGTTTGCTATTTTAGAGCGTCAATTTCATTGGAAGCGAATTTTTGAGGCGACATGGTCGCTCTTCTTTTTAATTGACCACTGCGTTTTTTTTACTTCTTCCCGAATGCCACAAATTTAATTAATTGTGTTGTGTCATCTGCATGTTTTGATTTCGACGTGATGCACCGGCTCTGTGATTTATTAGGGTCTAATTAAATCTTATTTATGTCGACTATAATAAGATGAGTACCGGTATAGTTAAGTTGGTAAAGAACTCGGTTATGACTTATGAATGTCAGAGTTCGAGTTTCGAAATAAAATGGACAATTTTCTGCCGGTTCACCAATACCCGGCATGTTGCTCACTACAAGATCCAAAATTGAGCAGTGGTCAAAGAAAAGGATCCTCTACCGCTCTTTGGACCCAGACCTTCGCTGGGTGGTCTGTCGTGCAACGGCGTTTTTTTTTTCCATATAAGGGACAGCCGTTTTGAGGGGGCCTTGGTCACGTGTCACTGAAATTAGTAGATGCCTACTGCCCTGTACATTCAGCTGTCAAAGAAGGATCCAATGTTGGATCCACCAAACTAGGGCCTGTTCAAAACTACAGCAAACTTGGTAGTGTGCGCTGCGTTAGTAGGGGAACATGGTAGGACGTGATAATGCGCTGAGACTGGTGGTCTAAGTGCGTGTTGAGTCCTGGTCATTTCCGAATTAATATAACTATGTTCCCCAAGTGATTCGGAACTTCGGAATCCACTATAATTAGGAGGTCTACCCTGTCAGTCTACTTCCCTTGTCTCCGAGGTGAAAGAGTCTGCCCTTAGGTCTGCCCCCCCCCCCCCCAGCAGGCTGACAGGTTAAAAGCAGAAATGCTGAAAGTAGGCGTTGGAAATCAACAACAAACAACTAAGATGGATACCTGAAAAACTGTTGTTTGAGGAGATACGATATGACGTCTCTCTCCTTAGTTCGGAATATTTATATATCCCACAGGTGTTCCATATTTCACTTTTGAAGAATAGGAATTTTGTTAAAGAAATCAAACAAGCCTATCGTCAGGAGAGCTTTATAGTGCGAAGAGGACAGGACATGACTTTAATATTCTGATTTTGTGTCACAATATTTTTTATATAAAATAAATAATCAAAATACGTCTGGGGAGGCCATTGTTAATACTGAAAACTGTTTGAACAGCAAGACGAAAAATCATCCTTCGCCAACATAAGGGTCAACCATACAGAAAAAATCCTTTCATACATTGAGCCATTGTAGGTTCCATAGAAGGTCTCCCCCCATATACATCCCTGCCGTCCTTTCAAAGGAAACTATTCAAAAGAAACGAAAAACAACTAACAGGCCGGAGGTCGGGTCCTAGCCCCGTACCTGGTCCCTGCTCTAATGGTTCCAAATGGGCTTGGGGTTGAACAATTATAAAAACATAGAAATGCATCTTGCCTGAACATTTTTCACGGCCGCGGTATTCTATAATTGATTAAAGGTGTTCTTTATCAGTTCTTTAGTTAGTTTCAGTATTTTTTTTTTTTTTTTTTTTTTTTTACTAAGGTTGGATCTGATTAAGAAAAAGTTTCTTTCTTTGTGGGATTTTGTATTTTGGCCTCTTATTATTTTTTTTAATTGGCTGACTTTTAAGTCTGATTCAGTGGAATTTTGTGGGTTAGTGGGTCAAAATTTAGTGAAATTGGTTTTAGTTTTCTAATTAGTACCCTGCACTTGACTACGGGCAGAATGTTGAATAAAGAATGCCTGTCATCCTGAGATGCCTGGGGGCTGGGGTAAATCCTACATTGCAGACTCATCCGTAGACCGTACGCCACTCAAAACTTCTGCAGGAAAGTGGTAGTTAATACAATGCAGTCTAGGGGTATATGAACTCGCACTTCCTCCTGAAAGGTTGCTGGCTCGAGTACCACAATTGTTAATTCATCTGGATATGATTGAGAGGATGTGTAAAACAGGTGGTCCCTAGTTGAGTGTTCAAATAAGCTTTTTATTTTATCAACTTAACTTGTTTTTCCACCACCAACCACTACACAATAGGAGTATTCACTGTTTGGTATTTAGCAGGCTAAATATGTTAGATCGAGAATCCCATTCTTGATCGTAAATAACGATGGAAAATTATTTAGCAAGGCAATTTAGCGAACCCTGAGGTTAGCTCAATCCATCGTAGGCCTAAATATCTAAAAACCGTTAATTTGCGTAAACAGCCCACGGCCATTATCATTTTATTTTATTTTTTAATTTGTTCATCAGTGGGTGTTTATAGTGTGAGTGGTTAATTTGTAAATATTTATTTTTATTTTATTTTATTTTATTTTATTTATTATTTATTTGCATTTTTAAGAAATATTCTTCAATTTTAAGTTCAGCAGGACTGTCTATAATATTGTAGTATTGTAATGTAATTGTATCTACACGATGTTTAGATTTCCGAATTTAAAATTATAAATATTTAGCATGCTGAATCCATAGACATAGTAAAACTATAGACTCATCGTAAACATTCGGATTGAAGCCGCTTGGCTTCGGCTATTTCCGTAGTATATGATTAGATTAAGCTTTCTGTCATTTGATACCGTGGTAACATTTTATTTTTTATTAGATTATTTAATGATTATTTAGAACGAGAAATCATGCCACGTAACCAACAATATTTTTATGCAGAACGTGCAGTACTTTTAATTTAAATTTTAAACAATATATATAATAAATATAATAATATATGAAACAACAATGGAAACATTTAATAAAACTATTAAATTTGAATTTCCCGCCAAAATGCCCCTATTAGTAGGCGTGGTCATGGCTTCAGTCTTCAGCACAGGCGAAATACAGCATGGTGACTTCATAGTTTTATTAGCTCCATGGCTGAATCACATATTGAATACCTAAATAGAAATCAAAATATAGAAGAAAATTTCTTTTTAACATTAAGAGGCACTTTTTATTGCTCTACCATCGATATTTTCTATGACATTTGATTTTTTTTTACATCCGTTAGGTTTTCACTCTCCTCTGTTTTCTCTGAAATCCCCACTACGCGTTTTTGAAAAAAAAAACTCAAATTTCCTGTGAAATATGGATCATAGAGCCATGATTGACAGTAGAAGAAGTAAAAGGAATGCTCCTCTACAATTTTGTACATTTTAAGTAGCCTGCTTGGTCACAGTTTTTGAAGGCGTGAAAAAATGAAAAGTTAGATCCAAACTTTCAAAAACTGGCTAAGCTGATATTATTTGTCAAAATGTATAGGAGTATTTCTTTTACTTCTCCTGTCATTTATTTTTTTATTAGCTTCAGTCTTTTAGTCTACACACTACGATTTCATATTAATTGAATGAACTGCTTTCAACTTTGTAATTTTTAATAATTAACTGTCGGGTCTGGGTAACAAACCAACGTTAAACCGCACAGAGGGCCAATGCCTTGCGTAGTTGATGTAAATTGCTATAACTTGTATTTTTTGGGTTGGTAATAAATTATTGAAATTGAAATCCATATTCATTCATAGAAATTCAACTTTGTGCAAAAGTCTTTTCAAATGTTTTCAAAAAGTCCATTGTATGCCTAGACTATGCTAGTAGTTTAATTTCTGGTTTCCTTTATGTGCACTGTTCCATTCCTGGAATAGCAGCTACTGAGCAATTCATCCCCCAAAATTCTTAAGTTGACAAGAACCCTTTTGCAATAACAAAAATTACAAAATTCTCGGAAGGATCTTCAAGTTGCAAAAGCCACACAAAACAGGTGCATTTACTCGCAGGAGCATGATCGAACCCAATGACACATCCACTTCAAATTGTTAACCTAAGTGAAACCGGCTCTCGTCACCCCCCGGCCGGGAGGAACCCTTAAATCATCCATAAATTCTTGTAATTTTCGTAAAAATTCCCACCAACGAAAGAAGAGGTGTGACAAACAATAGAGCCGCGAGGGGTTCGTAGGCTATGTTGAACCCGGAGGCTGCTTTTGAACTCAAGTGTCCTCTAAGAACCCTCTAGACGAGTACTCTCTGGTCGCTGCAGCGAAGCTTCTGTTGGCGTACACCAGCTTGTTGCTACCGACAGCTCCCCCCTGTTGTGATTGTATTAAAGTGTAATTATGTTCGAGAGCTATGCGGGCATCAGTGGTGCTAACCGCTTCGGAAAAAGGGTGATTAGATTTTGGCCAGGCAGCAGGGGTGGGGTGTGATTTCATCTTATCGGCTGCATCCTTCAGATGATTAAAGGGTGGTTTTTCTTCCATTGTTTGTAGAGATAGTCGAGTTTGCGGGAGAAGTGGGCTGCGAAGTGGATGGCAGACAAAACGGTTGACGTTCTTTCTGCTGTCCCACGGATGAACATATTTTAAGCTACATGCTGATAAAACGTTGGGCTCGTATTGCTTATTTACCTCCTTGACAGCATGAGAAGCATCCACTTTTCCTGGATCGAAGTATAATCTTTATTACCGTGTATCTTTATTTCACCTGGCTTTTTTATACCTACTTATGTCACTCTCTGCGACCAATGCTGAGAAAACTTTGATGGGGGTTGGTGGACTGCTGGTATGCATTGTTGGGGCATTGCCATTGATGAATTCTGGCACGTCCTTTAATTTAAAAAAAACAATAACCATCCAATCTAAATTACAGTTCATTTTCAACTAGGTTTCTCGAGACAGATCTGGAGGTTTGCTGCCCCCATTCCTTTTCCATTTCAGGTACACATAATGTACAAGTAGGTACATTGTCGATACCAAAAAGTGTACACGTATGTATTGTACTTGTCTCGTCGACTCTTGTATTGTACAGGTACTTACAATTTAAATATGTAAATGGTTTCTTCAATGATACTGTAACATTTCTCCAGTGTTAAATTCTAACTTTATTCTTTTTTTTTAGGTAAGTGTGGTTTCATACATTTTGCGTCAACCTCCAGATAATTGTCAGCCGGTGAGTCTCCTTATAGAAGCCCACTTGCTACTCGTAGCATCCTTCTTAATAATATATAAGCTACAATTTTGAAACCTATTTGCCTATACCGGTAATGAGTTCGTAGATTTTTTATCCTCTTGAAATTATTATTATTTGCTGAATACGTTATTTTACCCCAAGTTTGATAATATAAAAGGGGGTTACATGACTCTGGAATGCGACATCATCTGTGATGGCCGTGGAGTAACCGCCAGTAGCACGTCTTTCAGGAGTGACGTCATTTTCATGTTACCCATGTCTGCCGACTGCCAGCGTTTTGGCTCTTGTAAAGCACAGCTAAGAACACTATAATTGTTTATTTATTTTTTATTTAGGCCTACAACTGTTTGTCATGCAAAAAACATCAAACATATTCTATATTTTATTGTTGCAACTTTGTTGCCCATTGCTACGCTCTCTCTGGATTTTTATTGAGAATTCTTTGATGGGATGATAGCGTCAAAAGAGCTGAGGGGGGGGGGGAAGTTATAGGTTGATAGTAGTCCTTCTCCGATGCCAACCTTCTTCTACTGCAAGCTGCCATCGGCAAGTGGAAGCCTGCTTACCTCTAAGTCACACTGTAGCAAGCATAAACCAGACTTAACCAACTACAGGAATAACATTTGTACGATTTTACGGTGTTTTCGAGAAAGTTGAGCAAATCTTGGTAATGGTTGAGGGACACCTTCCCCCCTCGTCTTAGAACAAACTTCCGTTCTCCCTTGAACGCGTCCTGCCCCTCACAAATAAATCTTGGTGAGTAATCTCCCTCGCCATCTTCTCCGTTGTTTCTCAGACAATGGCTCAAAGTCTTCGGCTAGGTGTCCCTTAAGACACCCATACAACTAATTACAAGTCCTGTCATCACTTTCTGTCCCCTTTAAATTTCTACTCGGAAACACAACGGTAGTATTCTGTTACATGATATAGCACAACTGAACGCGATTTAGGTTGATTGTTAAGCAACCTGGGGTGGAAAACCAAATTATCAAAATTTACGGGACATATCTATTTTAGAGGCATAAATGCTGATATTTCATGTAGCGTAGAAATAATTTTTCTCTAAATTTTGGTGTGCACAATGTGGCCGTCACTGCTGAGTGCTGACACCGATTGGCTAATGTAATAGAACTTGATTTTTAGAAGAAATGGACACTGAGGATGTCAGGTCGTGGAGTTACAAAACTGCAGTCAACTGGTGTTAGTGACAGTTATATATTATTTATAAAAATTTAGAGGAACAGGAACCTTTCTTCCACTTTCTGACACCTCATGCACAATATTTCACGTAAAAAAATAGACTTTAGGGGTGGTTTGACTGCTTTGAAAGAAATTTGCCCACACTTTGACCTTGGAGGATCTCTGTTACCCATGACCTACCCCTCCGGCCTCCATTCACTTTTTATAGGCTTATACCAAAATGGATTTCAAAGGATAAAAAAAAAAATGGAAACCGACACCATGGGCGTCAGGACCATACAATTAGGCGGTCCGTTCTTCCCGGACGATTTTTTTTTTTTAATGATAGAGTTCATAGATTTTTAAGAATTTTAAAAATAGCCTTTTGGTAAATTTGTTGATCAAAATTATGTCCGGTTCATAGATAGAGGGGATTGAAAGAAAATTTTCTTTGCCACTACATTGTTCAACTAACAATTTATTTTGTGTGCATGGGGCTAGTCCTAATTTCGAACGTAATTCTTTGCAAAACATTGTTTAATTTCTCGCCTTCCGCAGGCTGAAAGGCGATTACTTAATGCTGTTAGCACCTACTGCGTTTCTTCCACCCCTAGGGCCTAGAGGTATTTATTTTTCATAAAGTCCCCAGCACTCCCTCCCTCTCCTCATTTGCGTTCATTAAAGCTTGTCCAATTTACTCACCAGTGGCTGGGGACTTCTGCAGCGTACACTTCTTACCCCCCTCCCTCCTCCTGTGAACCCCCCTCTCCAAAGCCCCCCTCATTTCTACGTTCCTTATCACGTTTTAAGCCTCGTTCCCATTTCTTTTGTTTTTTATCTCTTAATGAAAATAAATGAAAATTATTTACACCAAAGAAAGGAAGATGAAGAAAATGTTTGCTTTTTTTTTCTTTGTTTGTGCTCACAGTTGTCAGGCCTTCCCTGCTGATGCGATTTCTTTTGTCTTTTACGCTTTGTATTAATGGAATTGATAACTGATGTAATTGCCATACTTTAAATGAGCTCTCACGCCAATTTAAATTCATAGCCTGACCCGCTGTTGCTACTATGCATAATGAGGAAGCCACCAAGAATAAACAAGTCAACAATTAAGCAGCTATTAAGCAAAGATTGGGAGATAGGGTTAAAAGCATTGTTTACTAAAGGGTTATGAGCTTGATTAAGTCTGGTCCCACCATCGCATTAAAGGTCTCTGTAAGCCATTTTCTGGATGTTGCGCCTGTAGTACAATTTAAACAATACCGATACCTGGGATGCATTGTAAAAAGTGAGTGGGAGTTGAGTCGGGAAATTCGCAGTGTGCTCACAAGATGGTACTTTGGTTCGAAATCTGCCTTTGATTGAGAATGGTGAAATCTTTAGTTTTATATGGTATTGTGACAAGCTATGGAGAACAGAATAAGCGCATTTGAAATATGGAAAACTGACGAATGCTGCGCATATCCTGGAGAGAACGTGTCCCTAATGCTGAGGTCCTGAGGCGAATGGATATAGAAGCTGAGTTGCTCCTGACGGTTAAGAAACAGAAACTAACATACTTCGGCCTTGTGGTGAGGAACAAAAAATATCGCCTTCAGCATGTAATAATCTAATGGAAGGTAGCCAGAAGAACTGACTGCTCCTGGCCGAAGAAGAACATCTAGGTAAAAAAGCCTGTGTCAGTGGTTTGGCAAAAGCACGACTTCCTTTTTCCTTCTAACATTCACTTGAGGAAGGAAGGATGGAAGGAAGGAATGTATACTGTATTTTTATTTTGTTCACTATGGATTACCATACATTAATAGTTTTTCGCAGATACAGTATATTGTATAATTCAAATTTTTTGTCTCATCTGTCTCTACAATTAATTGGTATTTCATAAGATATTTGATTTTTACACTTATTATGTATTTCCCCTACAATTGTCTCTTAATTTCTTCAAATAAGTCTATTGTGGCTTTATATAATATCGTAATAGGCAATCGGATATACAACAAGCTCAATTCGAATTAACACCTTAACAAGTACTTCCTAAATACGCCTACCGCAGAAAAGAAAGAAAGAAAACTGTTAAGTAGAAAGAAAGGGTGGATGGTAGCTACCAACTTTTCGATATTCTCTAAAAGTTTCGCCCAGAAAAAGTTGCATAACGTCTTCCCAAACTGTCGGAATTAACGTCAAGCTCTCATAATACCCCACACCACCCCATCGCCTTAAAAACTTTTGAGACTGAAAATTGTTTAAGAATTTAATTTCAATTTACCGACATCAAAGTTAATGAAAATAGAAGGTGAAAGGGGTTAATGCTTAGCCTTAGTTACATAAGATAGTGGGCCCATAGGCTAAATATGCATTAAGAGGGAGTACTTTCTTGCTGCTGAAGATAGCTTTTAAGATCTTTTATTCACCATCAACGTGTTATGGCTGAAGTTTTGTCGGAGGCGAAGCGTTATAGCTGAATGATCCCTCCCCCCATCTGACTTAACAACTCAACCACTTACCCTTGTTAGGCATTGTATTGTCTATGGATATTACTTGCGCTGTGCGACCACGAATTAAAAGAAAAACTAGGTTACATTAATATTACTTACTTAACGTGTCCGGGCCTACGACACGTTGATCCAAAACGTTGCAGCCTGGCGATCGGGCGTCTCTGGAAACGGCGGGAGTCCCCCCGCCGGCCAATCCTTCCAACACCGGGCCAAGCGACAACATCGCTACCAAAACAAATCGGCTTTTTTCAAAGCCAGCCCTTGTAACATTAATATTAGTAATGTGCGTATTAGGTAGTATTCGTGCATTACGGTGGGCCCCATAATCGCTTGTAAAGTATCCGTAAGGAGTATTCCTTATTTACTTGCGGATACTTTACACGCCATCGCAATAAATTATTATTAGATGGTGGTGGCAAACAGTATTCTTACCGATACTTTTCAAGTGATCCGGGGACCGAAGCTTCGAAATGTTTCATTTGATAAATGAATGTTATGAACTAGGTTGGAATTAGCTTCACCGCCATATGTATGTACGAGTATTTGTAATGTTCTAACGGAACCCGTGGCGATAACCGTTACTGTGTGTTAGTATTTTTTGGTTTTTACTTCAAGTTTTGACGATGTGAATCCAGCTACATGTTCTGGTATTTAAGCGGAAAATTATTATACTGATTTCTCGTCTTTATTTTTTTCTGGTCATCCAGATACGTATTTCGTCATTCAGACTGAATCACTCAGGGGTAGAGGAGTATACAAATAAGGGTTCCTCTATTTCTTTTCTGGCACCAGTCTTGGGAATCGTGGTCATGTTTCTTGAGAGGTACAGTACAAATGAGGCGGCGTTGGACCTGTAAGGAGATTTGACTGTAAGATACCCTTTTCCAGACCCAGGCATGCCTACATAATATACTCGCAGGTGAACTAAAGAAAGCTGCTATTAAGTTAGACGCTAGAGAGCTTAAACGTTCCCGCAAAACCAACTAAATGTGCATAGCCTAGGTTAAGTTAGAAAACGGAGTTTAGCAATCGATGGGAAACCAATAAATTAGCAGCTACTGAAACTATCTGCAGTTTTTAACGCAACAGAATGACAAAAATCAATAGCACAATGAAAATTCCGTTCATAGAAAATTTAGAAAAGTGGGTAGCAGATTGTTCCACATAATAAAATCATTCAGGTTGTTCGAGCTATAAATACATTCATTTGTTTTACGGTTCTGTACTATCACATTTGTTATGAAATTAATCCAAGCAGTAATTTAGTGGTCGTATCACCTAGTCTTTAAAATACCCTAATGTGTCCAAGCAATAAAACATATCCACAAAGAACAACCAAGTCTCGTGCCTTAAACGTTTTCAGGCTCACGTATTGTGTCACAGACCATAAATCATGAGTACAAAGTATCTGTAATAGGATGTTTCCCCTTTAATTCGTCATTAAATCGGGTTTATGGCTGGTTTTTAACTGGGAGGGAAGCAATAAAAATTAAGAAAGGTCTCTGCATCCTTTTTCATCCCCTTTGAAGAGTTTTCGACGACGTAACCCTCCGCGTTTCTTCTTCTTGCTATCTCCTCCTGCAAACCTCTCTGTTATGTTAACTTCCTTATCTAATTATTATTACTGGGGAGTTGGCATTTATTTTCACCCCTTTCTCTGAAACGATGCATTAAGCTTTTATCTGAATTCATTTCCCTTTTCGTTTATCGGTGTTTCATCCTTTGAAATTTTTAGCTTAATCGCCCGTCTTTTGCAAACATCTTTTAAACACTGTTATGTACAGGCAATTGCTTTATTTTTATGCTCTTGTCTCCTTACATCAGTTTATATGAAGTAGAGCTTAATATATATTGTAAGCCTGTGGTTATGACTTTGTCTTGTTAATATGCAAAATGCCATAGCTTTCTTCCCAAAATTCAGAGATATCCCACATCTAAAATATTTACACCCGCAATGACATTTTTCAACCTATTACTATTTAGAAACTTGTACTGACATAGGTCTTTGAACCATTTCAACAGCATTTTGGGATCACAGCAGTGTGTCCCAATCCAAGAACGGATAGCTGCCCCCCCCCCAAAAAAAAAAAAATCTATTCTAAATTAATTTATTACGCTCTGATTTAATCGATCCTAGATATGTTTTTCCTATTTTGACCCACAACTACCCCCCCCCCCCAAATGGGCTGGATCCGTCCCTGCCCCAATCATTCATGCTATGACCATTACCAATTAGTCAAGTGTTGAAAAACAACAGCTTAACCTTGTTAGCAAAGACAGTCAAGTCCTTCAATGGCAAGTCAATCAGATCGGCCTGGTCGATGTAAGCAGCCCCAAGACAGTTCAACCCCGTGTCAATAAATATATATTACTGTTCAATTATACAATACTTCAACCTATTCTTTTTACCACATTCCATTACTTTGCCATAATACCCGTAATAAAATGGGTATCCGTGTGGTCTGAGTGTGAAACACCCTGCATATTAACCCATTACTGACTGATTATACAGTCGTGACCGTCTCTTGCCACGGCCTCTTCACAATTCCATTTCCTATACGAGCCATTATGGGCTCCATAAGCCTAAGTACGTCTTGTTCCCTCAACTTTACGAGCGATGCGGGCAAATCAACACGTGACACTATAGCACCTGCTTATGCGTTCGTAGTGTAAAGTCCAGGTCGAAATTCGACACATATTGTAGCGTCTGTGCGTGACTACCTGGGCAGATGTTAGAGCGGGCCGCTCCCGCTGGCTTTCTTCCTCGTGGATCATTGATTTCCATTTACAGGGCCGCAGCTACCTTGAAACATTATACCTGACTTTAAATAATAACGGTTTATACAGGTCACCGATCGAAACAAGAAAGTATATATACCAAAGTCTACAATATTTAGATGTCTACAGTACAGTAACTGTGATGTCCCACTAGGTATATGCAGTGAAGCTTCTCGCCCATACGTCCTGTCTTTCTCTTATCTGCCAAATACCTAATGGCTAATTTATAGATTTTATTAAAAAATTGTGGGTCCTTAGTGTGATATGCTAATTATGTGACATATTTATGGGCCGTACATTGTTAATACTTTATATGGTTTGAGTGTTTAAGTTCCTTTTGAACAAAATTGCCCTACCTCCTGGCTGTGTGAAGTTCTGATGAACATCGTTATCCCCCCGTATCATTGGCAGCTACACATATTGCTATAATATCGAAGGATGCAAGTCGCCTCGCCTACTGTATATTAGGTTATCATGAATCATAAATGCCAATTTTTTTCAACCTATTCGGAATTCGGTTGCAACGATAAATTAACAAGCCATACAAACTGACAAAAATCAATGCAGAAATGCATTGCCATCAGCCATCAGCATGCATAAATCTTTCTATCCCGAACAACCTATGCGTAGAGTCATGCTCAAAAAATCTTCTGCAATAAGCAAACACAGCCCACACAACTTCCCTTTATTTGTTATTTCAAATCGGAATTCCACAGTTTGGAAACAATAAAGTCAAGACACGGGGTATCGCCCACCCTACCCTTATTCTGACAGCTTTCACTGCTGGTACGGGTGCTGGGGGCAATGCAATTGAGCCAGATATCTAATTAAACCAATGCATGTTTCTTGCAGCCCCTCCTCCCCCTCCCCCGCCAAATCAAATCCCAGATCGGAGACAGACAGTTCCCCTTAACATTACAATGACATTACGAGACCCTGGCATCCGACGCATTGAATTCCAATGGGCTGGAAAATTTCATTCGTGATACACCGCAGTGCTTGGGGGGGTTGAACGCGAGAGTGGGGGGTGTGGAGCCTCCCCTGTGAGTTGACTCATTTGCATAATCAAAGTTCGGTGAGGCCAAACGAATCTTTGAATATTCCCGGGCTGCAGGGGAGATAGACGGACCCATTAACTCTGGCCTGGCCCTTGTCTGATAGTATGTGCCTTTTTTAGCGACTGTTTCCTCATGAATGAATAGTGGGTCTGTATTTGGATTGGGTGCTCATGTGTTTAAATTTGTAAGTAAACAGAATCATTGCATTTGTAAACTCCTCGAGTTCAATATGCAATGATGGCATGATTAGGAAAAGCATATTATGTTTTTTTTTTGGATGTGACTAATTGTTCACTTTCACTACAACTTCTCCATTAAATAATGTGTACTACTATTAGTATCACAAAAAAAAAATTAATTTCTGCAATTTTCGATCAATTTTGAACTTTAAACCGTTGTAAATAATACCTCGTCATCAATACAATAGCGTAGCTGGCAGCTTAGAAATTGTCATGAATACATGAAGTAGCCTATATTTGAAAATCGTGTTGGTTAAGCCAATTTTTAGACCAAAATTAAATATTGCAGGTTAGGCGCCTGCAAAATTCTGATTATACTTTCAATGCTACGTTTGTTGGAATGGTTGCAAAATTGGAGAATGCATGTAGTTTTTGGGACAGATTAGTTCAAGGGTAGACCCAGAGAGAGGTTGGGGGAAGGGGTGTCGGAGTTTAAATTGTAGTCAATTATCTGTAGACTTATACGATTTACATTTTATTGCACTTTTAGCCAGTTTTAGGTCTGTTTGCCAAAATTGGCTTAGGCCTATTTATTTATTGAAAACTACTAGTATAATGCACTAATGACATTGTAATACAATATTTCCTTTAGCTTCGTTATTTGATTGTGCTATTACTATCGTTACCACGGATAAAATGAAAACAATTAATAAAATAAATAAATAACTAATGAAAAACAGTGTGGCGACTGTAAACACAAAGAAAAAGATACGAGTGATTAAGCCATAGCTCCGAGTTGTTGCAACTTAAACCAAGTCTAATAGCCAGGTTGACAATCTCGTTTTGAAATGAAAAGTCCGCGCACTTGTATAGCGACATACAGTTCCGACATTCCTTCGTTGAGATTTAAAATAATAAATTTAGCCATGTGTGTGAGCGAGTCACATAAGGAAACTGGCCTTACATTCATCATAATGCGACTTTGGCAAGAGCGGCAAACTCGTCTTGTCTGAGGATTGTTGAAGAAGCTAACTTGCCAATGAGATGAGTTGGTTTTATTAACCAATAATAAATAAATAAATAAATAATGATTTTATTTTTGGCTGAGACCCCCCTAGTGGCCAAGGAGGCCCTCTCTTACACTCAACTAGGGGTGTCTGAGGATTGTTGAAGAAGCTAACTTGCCAATAAGATCAGTTGGTTTTATTAACCAATAATAAATAAATAAATAATGATTTTATTTTTGGCTGAGACCCCCCTAGTGGCCAAGGAGGCCCTCTCTTACACTCAACTAGGGGTGTCTGAGGATTGCTGAAGAAGCTAACTTGCCAATAAGATTAGTTGGTTTTATTAACCAATAATAAATAAATAAATAATGATTTTATTTTTGGCTGAGTCCTCCCTGGCGGAGTTAGGACCAAGGCCCTCTCTTACACTCAACTAGGGGTCAGCAACAAACACAGTAGTAGTACAACTTACAGTACATTTTTATCGAATTATTTTATGGAATTGGATTTTATTACATTGAATAAAAAATATAAGCCAACCTATATATCGTATTTCGGGGTGATCCAGGGTGGGCAATTTGAACGGCCAGCTTCCTCTTATGAGACTGATTTGTTGTAACTTGGCGATAATTAAAATCTGCCACACATTCGATGCATCTGTCGTACTTCCATTTTTGTTGCAAAATAATAATTCTTGTAGTAACAAAATTTCTCTATAAGCCTATATTAAAAAGCAGGAATTTCCAAATATTTTTTTAAATAGACGATACGATACGATTTTTGCTTGGTCGGTGGCACCATAAATGGGTTAATTGTAAGAGTGGGCCGAAAGACCCAAAATTCGCCCACATGGAAAATAAAGACAATTTTCTTATTTTCTTTTCATAATTCCCAGCAATTTCCTTGGCGAGAGCGTATGACCCATCTCTCCAATATAGAGCTCAAGAATGCCAAACAAGTGAACATTTTTCTGTCGTGTCGCGTATCGATCCTCAGCCTCCCGTTTCATATCGCCCAGTTCTCTCCTAACTCGACTAATCCTGACTTCACGGTGTCTTCTATGGTATGATTTAATTACTTGTGTTGGTTACGCCTACCCACAAGTCTGACGACAACTTTTCGCTTCTTCGTCGTCTTATGGTCATAAATCTTGTAAAACTCCTCCTAGTCTCCTAGGAGCCCCGCCATCATTATTATACCAGGTGCAGTATGGTGACTTTAAAAACATGGCTGATAGGTACGCTATCTACACTAACATAGCGCTACGTACACAGATAACAGCCCCTAGGTTTGCCTACGGATCTCGCTGGCATTAGACTCGCTGGCTACCGAACTACATTGTGGCGCCGTATTCGGTGTCACTCGTAAACATTTAAATGTTCTCCTAATAGTCCTCGTAAAGATCGATTTCGATGCGTCTTACGCTTTGGTATGCGTTCCAACTAATTTTTATTTCCTCACGATTGGTTATTTTCATCCATTTTTTATTAAGCTGAGTTTTAAGGGGTCAGTTCACGTCCCACGCTATTTATAGTACTTTAGATGGCTCCACAGACCTTTGGGAGCCTTGGCGCTGGAACCACGTCATTCACGCCTCTTGACGCCGTATTTCGCCTCCAGTTGCGGGCGTTAAGCTTCCGGAGTTCTTCACTAATGTCTTCCATCCATCTCTTCCTCAGTCATCCCATGCCTTCTTGATCATTGCACAGCACAATTGTTCAATCCATTCTTTCGATATGACCCAGCCTTCTGAGTCTCCCCGCGTTTATGTCGGTAATGGGTGGTTTCGGGTATTAGCGGTTTAGTGCTTCCAGTTTGGCGTTAGTTCTTCTTGTTCTTAATCAATTGATTGAGAACCTGTTGTCAAACAGTCGGTAATGAACTGTCTGAATGTAGAATAGATAGATAAAGATGATACTGCTGATGTATCTGCAGACCGAAAGCAAAGCAATGCAAAGATGAATATGGGTAATGTAATAATAATAATAATCATACAGAAATAATAATCCAACGTCAGATTGGAGGATCGAACACCAGAGGAAGGCCTCGACCAAGGTACTGGAAAAGGTTAGTCATGGATGCTGCCAAACAACGCGCAGAATTGAAACCAAGGAAGACATTCAATCCAACCATATTGATAAATAACTATGGTAAAGCTATGGAGATTTTTCATGATCGAACAGAGAAATATAAGGAATTTCATCATCATGCAGGACAAATGGTCGAAATCACCTCGGCTTCAGTTATTTAATAAAAACTGTTGCAAGAGAGAGTAACAAAAATTGATACCATCACGCAAGAATGGGGGGAGGGTAAAATGAAAAAATGCAATAAACAGAACAGTTTTCCCGGGAAGGGTGACTGGGAGTTGACGGATTTGCTCCCCCGTGCCCCTAAGAAGGTCATTACAAACATTCCCTTTCATGAATATAAATAAGACGGGCTCCGCGTCGATAACAGGCTCTGACTCGGTTAAAATATCATTAACACAATATGACGGTAGCTTGTTATTTGCACTATACAATGCATTCCCCCTTTTCTAATGCGCTGGAGATAAAAAGAAACGGGAAATTTAGGATTCCCATTGCTGCTTTTTTGGTTTTGAAATTTTCCAATTCCTCAGATTGATCCCCAATTACGTTGTATGTCGATGTGATGTCAGATGATATAGACTCTCTCACTTACATTTTTTACGTCTATAGGCCAAAATATTCGCCATAACTTGAAATTGGCAAAAGTTATATAATTTTTAATGATAAAATTTGTTATACTGGAGGGAATACTGTAATAACTAAAACTCTGCTTGCTACTTACCTGTCTCCAATATTATTATCAATACTTGTTAATATCCCCATGATGATATTGGTCGTGAATAAGGGCGTATTTGATGTTGATGATTGGAAATGCATGTTATTCCTTTATAAGGTTGTCAGAAATTACTATCTTCTGCATTGTCAAATTTGTACTATCCAACGCTATCACAAATGCGTATGGTATATTCTTTCACATATCATGGCGGAAGTGGTATTACATATTAGATTTTTTATTTTTATTGATTTAATTCATCCGTCACAATATTCGCTTTCACACGAAAATATTCAAACAATACATTCGCATAAGTTATCATTGCACTATTTTTGGTACTCCTACCTTATATTGAAGGCTAAATTCTGCATTAGGCAGAGGCGGTCCCAGACCTCATAAAAGGGGGAGGCACCTGTCAGTGGCGTAAAGATAGGTTTTCGAAGGAGGATAATATGGCGCCTCTCCACCCAATTTCATAAAAGTTGCTCGAGAAAGAAGCAATATAATCATGGACCAGGGGGGTCTGGGTCTCCCCCGGGAGATTTTTTTTTGAAAATGGTGAAGTTTTACGCATTTTGAGAGCAATAAGGCATATATATTAGAAAGAATCAATATATTGTGATCAAGGGCCCGGGGGTCTCCCCCGGGAGAAACAATTTGAAAAATAAGGCTGAAATGGTGAAGTTTTGCGCATTTTGAGTGCTGTAACACTTAGATTTTAGAGGCAAAGAATATAACTGCTGTCCAAAGGGGGGGGGGGCAATTGCCCGCAGTGCCGGTCGCTGCGTCCGCCTCTGGCATTAGGAACTGTTTCGGAGCTACCCCAACAAAGTTCAATCAACAACGAAAGAAATGGATTGGAATAAAACATTTCATCAAAATATTTTAAAAATATACCCGGAAGCCTCAAGGGATCTTAGCTTGGTCGGAAAAGAAAGCAGTTGCAGCAGGGAGGAGCAGTTCTCATTTGTCAAAAATACAACAAACGAATGTAAAAAAAAAATTTCAAGAAAGCTTTTCAAAACGTAGAGAAGAATGTTTTAAAGCTGCTGTATATCCACATCGTATGCGAGAATATATAGAGATCTGAAGCAATCCCGCTAACAATCGGAGTAGGGCAAGCAATCGGCTTATCAGGGGCTAAGCTTTCGGGGGATGAGACTGGGGGTAGTCACCAGGGCCATTAGCTTCCCCGGCGACAGGGTACGCCAAATCCTCTGTTAATAGGAAGGGCTTCTTAACTTCATATATGAACGACTGCATGCTAAGTGCGACGATGTACGTGTAATAGGGGCAATTTTTCGGAAAGCTTATCACGATTGCATAATTAAATATTGTAGGCTATGTGCAGGAATTCAGCTTCCTTATACAGTCAATGGATAGTTTATGACAAGTAGCCCTTTACAGACGTTTGTCAACTGACAAATTCATAGCCATAGCTTTTGAAATAAAAATAAGTGTTGTCGTTATGGGTCTTGAACTACTGATCGCTGCTTCTGAATCTGCTGGTCTATCCATACGTTATAGGCACTTGTACAGTTACAAAGTTGTAGGGTGCACCTGACACTTAGACCCACAACCACCTGGAAAGTACCCGTAAGATTTAAGAAATACTTCACGGCACCTCCATCTAGCGATCTATAGCGTTCTGTTTCTTATGGGTACTTTCTACAGCATTTTAATCTATGGTGTTCATTGCCGGCAAAGTGACTGCGTTCAATCCATACGGTAGTGTGTTGAAAACAATGGCGTCAACACATACTAGGTAGTCGGCATTACCTGAACTGGAAGCTATGTACCTAAGAAGTAATATATACTCGGGTATGCAATCATCTGTAGCACAGGTTCAAAGCTCGTCGAGTGATGGTTCCGTGACACCTAGCTGTTCATCACTGCTGGCGAAGTGGCTGATCCACCCTTAAGGTGGCGATAACTAGTGTGTCAGCCCGCCCTGTTTTAGTCGGCTCCTGATGACCTCTGGTCATGTCATCTCCCATACATACCGTGACCACCACCCTTTCTCTCCCTCTGATTGCTTTTCCAAATTAATTGTCTACGTCGAAATACTAACGTAGGGCTACTACACAGAGAATTACTGGGGTGTTGCTATGGTTAAATTCTTCGAAATATGTAGAGAGACCTGTTGGATAATAGTTGATAATACACCTGATAAAGAGATGTGTGATGTCTTGCCAGCGGTAGGTGTAGCCTTTGTTAGTTAATATGCTGTGGGAACTCTATTGTTGCTCCCTAGGGGTTAAGATCTACCAAGATCACGCTGTGTAGTTGTTGCGCCATCTTCAGTTAGTTCATGAACACAACCGGAAGTAAAGGAAGACTAAAATAAAAGCACGATGACGTTGTAACACACATTCTATTTCCAAGATTTCCAACTGATAGTACTGGTATCTACTACAAGTTAATAATGCATACTTGTGTACATTATGTCTTCGTGAGATATGGCTAAGTGACCCAAAATTGTAGAAGGGACCTTCCATCAACAGTCATCGCATAATATATCCTCTGCGAGCGCGTATGGAGAAGAATGTGATATAGAGAAATGTTTTGTTGGAAAGACTCTTAAGGTCGACCGGTCCATACAGTCGTGCGATCGCGCTAGATGATAAAACCTCGTGGACTCGGGCTAATTAATGATTCAGAATGAGCTCAAATCCTTGTCAGGGTCGATTGATTAGAGCTTTAGGACCAATAAGATCCCTATAATGAGCCCCGGGAATATTCAAAACATGTTCAGTTTTCATATGAATGGCGTGCGATATGTTCTAAATTGGTTCTTATGTATTACGGGAGACATTATTGATAACTCGCAACGGCTTCAATCTACTGTAAGTGCTATACCAAATTAAGATAACTCAATCGTTGTTTCTAAGTCCATTTTTTGGTTGCTTATTATCATTACCTGATTCACTTTCTCGTCTCCCATGTTTACCTTATCGATGTTTTGCCTACCATTAATGGTTCATAAGCTAAGTGTAGGTGACCTGCAGCTTAGTAAAGTTGCGAGGCAGGTGCACGAGACGTAGGTGGATGGCTTAAACCTACGTAGGATTTACATGTCTCTGCATAACGGTGATGTCGTCTATATTTCTTAATCATTGGCGTTGTTGATAGGGAGCGTTATAGGCCAACTTTAAATCATTTTTTCGATGACTATTAACTCTCGAAATTCGCCCACAATGACACGGTATAGTATTTCAGTCGTTTTGATCTATCGTTCATTCGGTAAGAATTTGCCTCAAGTTCCTTTCGACCACGGCCCATCTGGCCGAATCTGCGTAGTTTTCATGGCTCCCACTTTAAAAGCTTTGTGTTTATACCGCAGCCACTTTATCGAATGACGAGAGTTTATTATACTTGTATAAGAGTCTCTACATTAAGGGACAGATATAAATTATTTTGTTGACAAGAAATGGCCATTTATATTTGACGAAATTAATTAATTTCTCGTTCCACAGCCGCAAAGTTATGAAAGTGTTCAGAGAAAAAATTTATAAGACATTTTCTTTAAAAACTGTCTGTTTCCCTAACTGATTTACAACTTACTGTTCTATGAAATCAGTTTAGTGCATTATATCGGAGTTTTCAGAATTAGCCTAATAATGTTTAATTCCTTCGAAATTTAACATTTCTTATGCACTTTTCAAATGACCATTTTTATAACTTTGCGCCTGTGGAGCGAGAAATCAATTAATTTTGTCAAAAATTCACGGCTATTTCTTGTCTTTCTTGTCTACAAAAAAATTTGAAATTTCTTGCAGATACTTTATGTCAATGTATACGTAGTACATACATTCCTGGACTTAGCTGGAGTCATATTTTCATTCTACTTGACAGAACCACATTAGCGTCACATAATGAAATCGAGATATAAGATAATCCAGCCTTGTGCTCGGTTCAGATATCAAATTACGCTCTTGTTCTTTAGCTGGAAAACGATACAGGCACACACGTTCTATTAACTAACTGGTCTCCACATAATATTTCTGTTATACTACACCATCAGCTGTAGGACTATATTAATTACCTACGTACTTTTTGTTGCCTTCCATCAGTTACATCCAAAACCCAGTAATAATAATATTTGTATGCTCCAACTGATAATTGCATACTTCCAATTTGTTGTTTGTCTCAAAGTTTGACGATTATACATTACACTTTCTTCTCAATTAATTGGTGATTGATTACTTGATTGTATACCTACAGAAATACCCTATATATTTATTTATTTATTTATTTATTTAAAGGAAAGAGTGCACGATTGTGTTAAAGTTCGAATTATTAATAAACTACGAGATTCATGGCAAAATTATAGCTGAGGACCATAGTTGATCCTTACAACAGAGTTGCTATAAAATCTTATTAATATCTTCGCTGGCAATTTAATTGTTGTTCATTTTCATTTCTTAGACCGCCATATAAGTATGTTTTAATTAAAAGATTAATCGCTTGCAAGGAAATTGAATGAATTTATGCGAGTAACCTCTTGAGTCGCCTCTGTGTTGAGTTACAACAGGTCTCCGATCGCTTGCGCGCACTAGTTCAAGCACGCTACCACCATGCCAACGAATGCCGTAATTGGTCCATTAATGTTAGAAGTCTGCACATTTCCCACTATTCACCTTTCATCCGCGCCTGCATTTTCGCCATAACATTCCTTTATGTGGGGGTTATTTTTGTTCTCCAAAAAGTTAGCAATAGAAGTTTTCTGCGGTTCACATGAGACACCCTGTGTAGACTCTGTAGGATCTACGAACTCTCTTATATACTTCTCAAAAAATGCTCCCGTTAAATCAAATGTCTCTTCTGAAGGTGCAAAATAAGGTACAGGACCTGAACCGGAAGGTAATAAGAAGGTACGTGGCCTGCTACTGTACGCGGCACGTGAGCCCCGACCCAGTTATTGATATTTCCGAAAATTACACGTTACCAGGCGAATCCGTTGATTAGCTATTAGAAACCTATCCATTTTGCCGCCCGTTCTATCAGCAAGATCATTTAATTTTCGGATTACGTAACAGGAATTTATAGTCCCAGGTGTTGGCGGGATTGACGCCGCGCGGAAGGTTCTAGATTTCTTAGATTACTTGTGCCCAAGTGTTCGGGGGGTTGTTGGCTAATTGGTACCTAGAGCACGTGGTGAGGGGTGGTTTTTAATGCCTTTCTTTAAAAATATTATATTAATAACGGTTATCGCTTCATTTCTCACTTTATGTGTATAAGCTTCAGCTTGTTTCATTTGAATTACTACGGGCATATGCGGTAAGAGGTTATATAATATAATATAAAAAGAGAATGTTTCGTCTTCTCCTATGCCTCTTCTAGTGAAGATTGGTGGTCATCATGGCAATTTATACCTTGGAAAAGGGACGTTGTGCTCTTGCCAAACCACTACCTCAGGTTTTTCAATCAAGATCCTCGGTCCCTGCCTCATATGACTACTAACGCAGCAGGCAATGACTAACCCTCCGTTTAGAAACCCCAATGAATTTCTACGCCTGAGGACTGTTATTAGAGAATCCTTTCCCTACACCAGCACTGCCACAATTTCGGATGTTAGGGTCAGTAATATGACCGGCAGCCTCGTTTCTCCCTACCATTGAAAGTAAAGAACCCATTAGGGTCGGGAGGCCCAAGCCCAGGCGGAAAAGTTTTCATTTTACCTCGAGTCTCGAACCTCGACCTTCCGTTTCAAAGTCACATTCTCTACCAACTGGACTATGGTCATGTAAAAAGAATCTTCATTCTTTTGATTGAAAACATGCTGATCATCACTCCCGTATCTCTTTACTTCGTTATTCTCCATTATTGCAACCGCTAGCGTCAGCGCCTTTAATTTAGGTTCAAGCCTTGACACAAAAGTTACTTCCACGAAAGAATTGCAGGTTGATGTGACAGGCGTTAGTGACGGCTGAAACTGAACCTGTGTGGTCAAACGCCCACTCCCCGCGACACCTAGCATTATTGTCATTACACGTCCCAAAGTGGTCAGGACCCATTAGAAATGGACCCCTCCAGGTCCCGGGCCTGATGATTCTTCATTTCAGATGATTACCGCCCACTACTGGTGATTTCGAACACAAATGCCTAGCCAGGTGTATCAAAATGAATCACGAATCGTTTTGGCCACTATTTGGTCTTATTGTTTAATTTTAGTCTTTCTCAAATTGGGACTTTTTGTAGCAGATATTGGCATTGAAGTGTCAGTTTTTTGTGAAACTGCCTCGTTACATATCATTAGTACTGATTGTTCTGGACTGGTGATGATATATAGGGAAAATCAGTTCATATATTAAATTCAAAACAAAATGTAGGTATGAAAACAATTAAACACAAATATTTCTAATGTAACATTCTAACTGAGCTTCCAACTTTATTAGGAAATATTTTGAGTGCCCAATAGATATTACACCTTTAACTAAAAAGAAACGTTACCCTATGTCCAAAACATTTTCTTTATTCACGGATTCAATTGTATGCCTATATGGTGTAACACTAGACGCTGTACGAATCATTAACAAATAGCTTTATTACCATCTTACTTAATTACATCTTAATAGCGCCAATTAGCTTTGCGTGGGTGGATTGCACACGGCAGGTAATAATAAAAAAAAGTACAAAATCAAAACAGGTGCCATAACGTCTCTCGCCATTAAAACAAAAGTATTAAAAGTCGGGATCATAAAAAGTATTGCCTTCAATTAGTTGGCTGTCTTCAACTCGGTAAGATAAGTGAGTGTAGCGTGTGCTTGGGGAATTATGAGAGTTACACGAAACGTTTGTAACCCCCGCGTATGCGTTTACAAAGTTCACGAAATCGCCAATCTCTTGCGCGGTTTTCCCTTTTTATTAATTACGTCTGAAGTGGTTTTAATTTTTTTATTATTATCAGCAATAGTTGAGTAATAGTTACTGATTTTTTTAATGGATAAAGGGTGGTTTCCACCAAGTATAAGCAATTGTTTCTTAAGCAACCGCAGGTAAGCGTGGGTCCTACACCAATCTCTCGAATGTTCCTGGGCAGCTCGGGACCGTACCTGACACCCGCGTAAACTGGTATACACTTAAACCTGCTGGTGTTTTGTTCGTAGATCTCAAAGTTATTCCTCCCTGCTCCTAGTAATCCTATACCCCATGACTTGCCAATAGCTGTTTTTGTCGCCTGTTTGCGATGCACAACTGGCCATGACTAAAGGCAGGCTCAGCTGTTTCGCTTAAGCCTAGCTGCTTCTGACCAATACCCAATCTGCCTCAGTGTACGCTGCCATCAGAAAACGCGTCAATCGACCCAGAGGCCAAATAAAGACTTCAACTTCACTCTACTATCAGGCGCGACACTAAATGTCGGTAACGCCAAGATTGGGCGTTCTAAGTAAGTACCATAGGAATGAGAGTCCACCGGTCTAGGTACGGTGCCAGACACCTTATGACTTAAGGTGTAGGCCAAAACCAGAAGAGCGACTTCAAAAATACCTAGCAGGTCAATCTAGAGGTCATTACCAAGCGTAATCAAGCGCGAATCATCTCTCTGCAAATGTGACAAGTGCTGCAAAAGATATCATGTGGCCACTCCTCTGCAGACGAGTGTGGTGTGTGGAGAACATATTTCTGGTTTTAACTAACGGCGTTTAATGGGACAGCCGCTGATTCATGGCGGCCTGCGATTATGACATGATTAATATTTATTTGTCTTCTGCTGCCCGGTGCACTGGAAGATGTATCACGACCTCTCTCCTATCTTTACTAACAAACAATAACTCCTAGGCGGGGGATGGGTCAACCTTGTTTCCCGTTTAATTTATTGCAAGCGTACGATCGGGACGGTCATTGTTGAAAGTATTGCGAACTTTGTTGAGGATTGACAGGCGTATGTTGCACCAAATGTACGTTTATGGCAACACTAAGCCACGGGGGCGTCAATTGAGGCGGGCAGGGGATTTCGCAAGAGTTTGCAAATTCAACAAATATAATGGAAACTTAAAATATAATGTAACTCAACAGATATAAAATAGAGCGACAAAATGTTGAATTTAATTTATTTTGAAGAAAGGAAATACTTTAAACTGCCCAAAAATTAGGTACAGAAAGGGAATGGTGATTTTAATTTGAAACTGCGTGAGGTAGTCCACTTAGACACTCGCGTAGGTTGTATTATCTGTAAAACCGTACCTGAGTCTAACACGTCGCAAATTTGATGTTACCGACGTAGACTTTGGTCCATAAAGGCAGCATACGTGGGATCAGGTGGGTGCCCAAGATACGTGAGTAAATCTGGCAGACGGTAGTCTCTTTGTCTAAAATCTGCAAGATGACTGCAACACCGTAGCTTGTTTATAAGCGGCACCGGAAGAGTACAGGCACGTTCGCGCAAATATTTGGTATGGTACCGATTTCCAGTTTTTTTTCGGGTTCTTTTGTTTTCTTTATTACCCGAAAAAAATTGTTCTCTTTGTGTCGATTGCCGGTGCATTCACACGGTAGCGCGGGCATTATTGTTTCAGTCATTATGACTTCGGCTGGAATGATTCAGTGGTTATAGTTCTGGGTTGCTGATTGTAACGATATTGGATTCGATTCGTGAATAGAGAGTTTCTTTTTGTATTTTTGTCTGTACTGGATCACTCAAAGTAGTTTGCAGGATACATGTTTTCGACATTAAGGAAAGTAGTCATCCAAAAAAGCTGGCTTTTTTTAAAATCTTTTCCTTGGTCTTCCTCTTCACTTCATGTGCCCTCTATTCCCTCTGGCTAATATGCATTCTCTATGTTATGTGCATTGTCTGGCATTCGTTACACACGTCCCAGCCACCTAATGCGGGCTCTCTTGATTTCGGCTACTATCGTAGGTTCTTAGTAATCGCATAGAGCTCATTGTTGCTACGGATAAGCCACTCTTCCTGATTTTGCACTATATATGTATGCATATAGGAGTTTGATGGCTGCCGTACTGAAATTCTCCCCAAGAAACGATCTATCCATTCCTATCCTGAATTCTTGCTCAACTGGAAGTTCTCGTGAGCCGACCGCTTCACATCTTTGCTGACAATCTGCTCAGTGGGGAAGTGATTTCGGTTGCCACCACACCGTCCATAATAGAATGGCTTACATCTTCGTCCAAGTGAGTCCTAGTACCAGGCTTCCGTGTAGTTATGACACTCTCTATGGCATTAAACTACAATATATTACATTATACAGTATGTGGTTTTTATTTGGTCCCATGGGCATCGCATGATTCGGCACTATGAATCAGGGGAGAGACAGATTTGGAAATGATATGGGGGCTCATTCTGTGACATGTCTATTAATCCAATATCGGAATTACATTTGGTGCCGCAATTGACATCGCGTGTGTCTCGCATATTTTTCTTCCTCCCCGTGTAGTAGGTAGACTCTTCTGAGAGTTCTCAGAGTTTTATGTAAATGTACACTATCCTGTGAAAAATCTATGACGTTCTCCCTTATTTTATTTGAAAAAAAAGTTCTGCTCCTAGATTTTATATTCCCATGTCCCGTTTAAAATTCATATCAAGGCAGTAATAACTAGTATGTTTGCTAATTTCCTATATCGCAATATCTCATCGAATTCAAAATTACCGTATTGAAAAAGAAACTGCTAAGGTTGAGTAGAATCGTGTGAGGAAGGAACTCCAACATGTTCTTTAGCTAATTCATTGAAGAGTAAATGTCACTAGACCAATAGAAATATGCTATTACCCACTCATTGTTCCAATATTAGACCCAATAAATATGGGTCTAATAAAAATTCGAAAGTGTAATACCAAAATTCAGATTCAAACCGTATGGCAGTCTTCTACGCTGGACCGCTAAATAATCCTCCAAGTTCCCGAAGAAAAACTGTTTTCATTTTGTTAAGCTTTCGAGGTGCGGGAGGTTCCTGCTCAGTGCATCAACCTATAGAAATATACCCTTTTAGCTTGTATTTAAAATATTTCCTTCTTTCATCTGTTGTAAAAGAAAATCAACCTGTCGCAAAATGTTCTCTGCTGTCACATCGTATTAAATGCTTTATGCTAATTTTTCTTCCTCTCTTGTTTCAGATGGAATGGGTAAGTCATTCACATTTTTCTAGCACGTGAAAAACTTTTACGACCGGTAAGTTCTAACCTGGCAAATTTATTATTACCTTTTGGGAATTCGAGAAAAACCGGGCAGCATCCTGGTGGCATGGGAGCCGGAAAATTCAACAAGAAAAACGGCTTAGATCACGTAATCTATTTGTTGAGGGACCGCAAGAAAATTGGATCCAGCGTAATTCACGGGGGGTTCGCTAGATAGAGAGAGAGAGAGAGAGAGAGATGGAGTAAAAAGGAGCAAGTATGATTGGATTATACATTTGAGTGAAAGAGATAGAGCGGGACGTGCTGCGACTTAGAAAGTAGGACGCGCAAGTTTTACCGATCACTCGAAATAAGGGTGAGAGAATTCTTTAAACCCTACCACTTTGTGGTGCTCGATGTTACGGTGGATGGTGGTATATACGCGATAGCATCAATAGCTGATGTTGTGGCTTTTCTATCTCTTATTGAATAATTCCTCTTGTGTCGTTGTGATGGGTTGAATTTATATGCATTTAGGTCAGCAGTCTAGAAGTCATGCTTGATATTTTTTAAAAGTAATTTATGACCTTGGTTGAAGGAACGACAACATAGAAAGAAATTTAATATTTATTTTGAATATTTACACCTACTGTGTTTCTACCATGATATAGAAGACATGAGCGTACTTTGAGCTCTACAGTTGGAGTAATATAATCTAGAGATAGATTTCAGATAATATCATCCTTCCCCGCTAATTATTTGCGTAATTTTTTCGTCGACCTGTAAGAGAGGAGGTTGACAGGTCACCGAGTCCGATCGCATGGCGAAATGGTGTAGTCTCGCACAAATACGATTAAACTACCAAATATGCCACCAAAGGTAACTAAGACAAGTTTGATTCCCAAAGGAGTAATACCGTTTGATTGACTGCCAATCATAACTCTACGCACAGGCCTGGCTAATGCTTAAGTTTAAGCAAGATGGCCAGCACCTTGATATAATAGTGGCGTCTGAACGGACATGGTTCATTGAGGTCTTGTTGTTGTAAATGGGCTGATGCGTCGTCTGCTGATGGCCGACCAATTGACAGTTGGCAGCCTGCGATCTTGAGTATGATTAAGTGCCAAATGGAGACCTCAACGATTGCATTAGTAGGGCCAATATACTTGCTGTTGCTGTCATTTACATCTCAATTTGGGCTGTAAGCAGAAGCGGCTTTAGGAGGGGCGAGGTTTTATCCTCCCCTAAGTAACTGGGTTCTTCTACTAGTAGTTAAATGTTATTATAATTAATTGTGTATCTATTAAAACAATATGACATTTATTGGTTTTCTACCGTTAACATTCTATTGGACGGTAGGCTCCAAAGCCCGTAGCAAAGGAAAACGATCATCAAATTTCAAAATAATACGCGGTCTCTGTTGGTAAAATACTCATTAATACAGTACAAGAAGTCTTTCATGCATTAAACAAATGGAATTACTTAAACTTTTACGAACATGACAAGGTAGGCAATAAAATTCTTAACGTTTCCGTATTCAGCCCACATGCATAATATTATGGTATGCAATAGCGCGAAACTCTTCTTAATCAACTAATATGCGAATTCATCCATTAGGCAACTTGCATTTATGTTAATTCACCAAAATTCTATAATTTTATGTCCGCATATGTAATTTTCGATCTCTATCACATTATACCCAAAACTATGCCAACGAAATTAATTTTTATATCAGCCACCTTATCGAGCGAGTACGTTTAGCTGGGCCTATTATTAAAAATGCATTATTATGTACTCAGATTATTGTAAAATGCTAATTCCCTCGTGAGATACTTTTAAAAGAGATGCCGATGCGAATGAACGTAATGGGCTGGCCCGTCATTTTAGGTCTAAGCTGGCAATTAACATGTAAACTAGGCAATGGGACGTCTTAGGGCTTCACAGCTTCTATCTCCCCTTCTTGCGAGTGAATTCAATTGCTATTTCAATAAAGAAATCAATCGGCAAGGAATTTAGGTTTAAGAGATGGCGAGATTAACTTCTAGGAAAGGAATGGGCGCGTCGACTCCCCACTGTTAGCCTTTTATAAAATACCATGCACGGAACCGGTGCCTATATGAACGTCTGAAGGCACATTTTAGAGGGTTAATCCTTACTAAAAGTCCTAAACAGTTTTTGTGCAATTATTTTTAATGAAGGTAGATAAATAGAATTTTGGTACAGCGCTAGAAATTACGTGGAAGACTCCCAGAGAGACTGTGGTCACTGTGACTGTTTCTCATGATTCACATAGAAATTAACACTTAACGCGAACTGCAGGCGGTAAGGTATCATGCGGCAAGATCTCTAGAATCGCTAAGACAGTCTTAGCCCAAGACACTTAATTCTTTGCAAGCAACTTCTCTTTCTTGAACTAAAAAAGTGGCTTGTAACTTGCGGAAGCATCAAAAATGACTTTTGCCTGGCCATTTTTTTTTCTGAGTATACTTCTTTTTAGAGGGCACAAACGCAACGATTGTTTGGCAGAAACTCCCAACAAATTATCCCCAGCTCTCTCGGTCCTGCGTCTTCCCTTTCAGATCTTCGTACGTTCGAGGCTTCGAGCTCCTGCGTCCTCCTTCAGTTGATCTATGATTTCCATCTTCGGCCGTACACTCCTGTTGGTTCCTTCCACTGCAGTCCTGTACCAGATTATTGTTTACCCATTTCGCTCTTTAACTTTTTATATGAGGTAGCAGCTGTCTTTCGTCTTCAATAGCCTG
The DNA here is from genome assembly GCA_963971405.1 of Psococerastis gibbosa. Classification (NCBI taxonomy): domain Eukaryota; kingdom Metazoa; phylum Arthropoda; class Insecta; order Psocodea; family Psocidae; genus Psococerastis; species Psococerastis gibbosa. Next base: position 30,419,647 of record OZ020484.1, read on the forward strand.
TAGCACTCCTTCACTCATCACGTGGTCCCTCCAGCTGATCCGAAGTATTCTTTTGTAACAGTGAACATAGTATTCCCCCTCCACGCTAATTAAGACTGATTTAGGTAATAGGTACTTGTTGGAGCCAGTCAGAAGATAGTGTTACACCGAAACAGCTGTCATTAAAAATTTATGTTGTGGAATTAAGTGCAATTTTTGTTTTTTTATATATAAAGTAATTAATAATGTTTCACTTCCACGAAGTCACTGAAGAAACTCTCTCATGAAACATAGTGGGTATTAATATTTGTTTCTAGAGTTTCTGTAAATTCAAAAATACCCCGCGTTTCCCTTCAATTCCCACATGACCTAAAAGCCCAGTGCTCCAGCTATATAATACAAGATACTCCAACATTCTTGACAAACTTATTTTTAAACAACAAAACGCACGTAAGGGCTAGGGGGAGCCACATAAGCACGAGGTGAAGTACCTTGTAAACTGAAAACCAAGTGCATCCCTCGAGACTCCATCGCCTCGGAATTGAAACCCAGAAAATAAAGCTATTTTAAAATCCCTTCCTGTTGCCGAGGGCCTCGCCCCTCGGGACCCTTTATGAATGACAGGTCGAGTTACACCGGGCGCGCTCTATAAATATTAGATCACTACTTCTGACCGGCCTCTGGTCAATTTAATGCTCTCTTGAGAGTGGCATAGGCACGTTTGTCGAAAATTAAGGGTGTTTGCTATGCCGGACGTGTATTATGGGGAGGGGGTCCTACTACATTGGAACGTCTCACATAACCGTTCTTCATTTTATGGTGTACTTTACTTAAGTGAAGCTCATGTTTTCGAGAAACTGACATGTACTTTAAATGATGCAGTAATAATAATTTACAATAGGGGTATTCTCATGCCTATGGTAATTTATTGAAATAATGCCAGAAAGAAAAAATATAAGGGAGAAAGTAAATGAATAAACAAAACTTAATAATTATTATTTTGTATATTCTATTTCTATTTTCACCGTTACACATTTACCCATGACTGCATGAGCCCGTTTATATTAGATGGTTGCGGGAGCTGGTTCGGCGTAATACATATAGTACAATACATAAAATGTATAAACATAGGATAAGCTTTTCATTCCGTGTTTACATTAGGCGCCCATTCCACCGACCGGCTAGGGCTATTTACAAAAACGGTGACGCGGTAGCAGACATTCAAGACTTAGGTGGCGTTTCCATCGACCTCGCATTGCAGAATGCAAATGACATTGACGGAAATTAGAATTTTTCTTTTTATAGAAATCTATTAAAATGTATGTACTTAACATATCCCATGACGCCATTTTTTAATTTTAGTTTGTTTGTTTGTGATTTTACTGTATGATCATTTATCAATTGTAACTATGGCATAGAGGAAAATAAACATTTCCGTCAATTCTGCAATGCGAGGTCGGTGGAAACCCCGCCTAAGTCTTGAATGTCTGCTACCACGTCACTGTTTTTGTAAATAGCCCTAACCGGTCGGTGAAATGGGCGCCTTAGACAAAGTGTTTCCTTCTTTTTAAGGCACTATATACCCAGGTATTGTCATCCGCCATTTTGTATCCTATATTTCCTATACGGTAAGTATTGTAAGAAAAGTAAAAGATTGAAAAAAAACTTAGTATTTTTTTATTAAACACTTCCCTAATTGGTAGAACGTTTTTTTAAATAATAATTAGACACCAGACTTATAATGGATAAAAAATGGCGGATGATAATACCTGTCTAATATAGAGCCCTACTTCTTTTAAACCTAGTGAAACTTATCTTAAAAAGAGACTACGTTCTAAGTAAATAAAGAAACTGCAAGTTTTTTCTGTTTATTTTACGCAGGATCCACTCCCGCAACCGCTTGCTATAAACGCAGCACAGAACGCACTGGATATATCTATGGCATTGTTTCATTGTTTTGCTCATAGCGTTTTTTTTGCATCAAATTTACGCCGAATATGCCCATCAAGACTTTCAGAAGTTATGGCTAAAAGCTGTCTGTAATCTGTAGTTTTTACTGCGTATATATTTGATTCAGTTTCAATAGTGAGTTCAATACCCACCAGCAAATTATTTACTGTATTGGCATTTTTCTTACGCAAGTGATTTTTTTTTGTAAAACTGCTGTCGGTTTGATGGCTTATTTGTGGGCGATTTCATCAGCTGTTGTGTGATTGTGTAACCTTTGATGCTCCGTACCGGAAGCTTGTATCAGATGAACGCAGGCCTTGATCAAATGCAATGAACCGAGCCCTCCATAACACCGTCACTTTAATTTGCTGCCGACAGTTGGCAGCACTTGCTCGGTTAATCACCCTGCAATCGAATTCAGCAAAGATTAATTTATTTAATTATATAAAGTTGAAACCAACGGGGACCCAAAAATTAATGATTTAAAAAAATATTTCTAGAATGGGAGGAATGATGATTACTGCAGTACCGAAAACGATTCTAATGAGAAAAAATTTAATAACTTTTATTTTAATTAAACTATACTTAAACTTTAATTTATTTATATATTATTATTTTATTTATTTTATTATATATTTTATATATATTTTAAATTCAGGACAAGTGGCTCTTTTTACTATAATTACAAAGGCTTTCTCGGCCGGAGTAACATGAAGCAGTACGATCCGGGCTGATAGGCTGTGGTTGATCTATGGAAGCGTACTTCCATACGTTTCGTCAACATCTGTGGTTGACATCTTCTGTGGTACAGCGTAGACTTTTAAGATTGTACCTTGCAGGTTCCGCAGCAACTTTAGATCGATCACGACTCTACATAGTTTTTTTTACAGCGAATTAAAACCTTTTTGCTATCTTGAAAGTAGGTAAGACAACAAATTTAGTTACCTTTGCAATTGTGTTATATTTTGAACCCTTCTATAGACCTACATTATAAGCCTATGCGATAATTATTTATATATACAGATTGCCTTAATTAGCCATAATTGTTGTCAAGAGAATATTATGGTATAATTAACTATTTGCAAGTAATGCACGTCTCATTACTAAATAAAGTGCTCAATTAATGTTAATATCTTATTTTTTTTATCCGAAAATGTTGAGATATCATGCTTAAAATTAAATTAATCAAAAATCCATTTACACTAAATTTTTAAACCATTACTATTATTGCCAAATGACCTGCTAATAGCCATCTCTCTCGTCTCAACTTTACAGCCATAGACAAAAAGAGATAACCCCCCATAAAAAAGTAATAAACTCCATAGAGCACGTAACACCACTGCCAGCAGCCACACAGCGTGTACCGCAGGGCAGCGTATCGCGCCCATGAATGTTTTATTTTCATCAGAGGAGCCAAAATGGCCGCGTTGAATAAAATATGAGCGGCTTTCACCAGAACATTGAGCTTGATTTAAACAAGGCGCTTGAAATTGGGAGTCCATATGTTCAATTACCGAAATAATTTAGGCTGAGTGCAGTGCTGCGGTGGGTTGGGCGATAAGAGCACTGGCTCATCCGTCTTGCGGTGTCATCTTATGCAGGGGCACGTCTGCTGTGCTCCGCGACTTAAACCCTTTCCTGTTTGCTGTTGCTGACTCAAAGATAGCGAGATTTGCTCTTGCGGTTAGATTAAGCGAGGGTTTTAAGTCTTTGCTGAGCTTTAGTATTTGAATTTTGATGGATCTCTTTCGCGTATACTTTTAAAATATTCTCTGACATGGATTTAATCCTCTTCTCGCCTACAATCTATCGATTTGTTTTCTATCTTTGCTTCCATGTTTTCTGGTCATGGGCTGTTCTTCTGAGCTCTCTGTAGGTTCTATATGTCATCTCTTCCTTCAGGTCATAGCATATTTATACCTTCCATGGTGTTCTCAGGCCCGTAGCCAGGATTTTTTCGGAGGGGGGCTGCGATTCTATATAGTATTTAGTTTAATGTCACAATGCTGAAAATTTCAATTCTATCTAGTGTAAAATTCAAGATGTTTCAGGGGGGAGGGCTCCAGCCTGTGTGTCCTCAATGGTACCTTCGATTATGATACTAACTGCTAAGAAGTCTGTGCTGTGTCTTATAGGGGACCCATGTATCTTCGATCACTTCTTCTTTTGTAGTACGATATCCGTATATCGTATTGCCGTTGAAGAACCTCATCATTTCATATTGTCCCAAGTTGTTTGTAGCATTTGGGTATTTTTCTGTAACATCACATCACAAAGTCGTCCAACTTCTTTTTATAGCTAGGGATAATATACCTAAGTATAGTATACGCATTACAGACGGGTTATCTTTTGAATTATACCCTAAATTCAACAATTTGATGTCAAAATATGCTAAAATTCGTAATTTTAAACTTGAAAACACAAACCGGAGTATAGATTTCTGAGCGTACCTTTCACGTCTATTTAGATTTAAAATATACCTGTAAAAATCCCCATAGCATATGTAATTTAAGAACCTAACTCTAACCCCTTCTACTAACAAAAACCAGGATCAAATGCTACTGAAAAGGATACCCCTCGTTAATCCAAGGCCATGGCAACCCCTATTATCGTGACCTTGACCTCGATTACGCTAGTATGATTGAGCAAAGTTAGTTATAACATGACAATGATTGTCGTAAAACTTGTCAAAACACGACCAGTGACCATTAAAACTCATTGAGATTTACGGCTATGGACTCGTGCGGCGTCATGCATTCTGCCACGGCATTTGTACGGACTGCGCGCTCTTTTGCCTCCATTCGGAGTTAGGGCACTAGTTGATTTTATGATCTAGATGCTAGAGTTCTATATGGGAGAGATAGAACTTTGATTAGAGGTGTGCCGTTCCTAATTATTTCAAGAGCTTGTGTTACCAGTTCCAGTGACTAAAAAATAACGGTTCCTAATACGCGTTCTTTTAGGAACCAGTTCTTGGCTTGGGCTCAATCCCAACACCGGCGACTGGTAAACGTGTCCTACTCACTCCTACACATACTCTGTAGAAACCAGTTCACCAATAAAATTATAAATAAGTAAATAACTAAAAACTATTATCGTGTTTCTATTTTTCCGTGACCATTTATTTCATCAGATGTCACCATTTTGCATTGCAGCCTCAAGAACCTAATACTTTTGTGTTCGGGAGCTGTTGCAACTAGTTCCCAGCTTAATAACCGTTCTTAGGAACGGCTCTTGTTAGAACGACCTACCTCTGACTTTAATCCCACCGAAGATATTTTTTGAATTTCTGGCACCACTTGCCACGTTTTCTTCAACGAATCAGAGCTTCCGCTAGTAACATTTTATCTTCTTTTCACCAATTAAAGCACGCCTTGCAGAAGAATAATAAATAATTTGTCTGAATCTATCTAAGGGAGGTAAAATTAAAAACTCACCAAAAATGTAGTCGAGCATCAAATTATTAATTTGAATTTACAGTCATTCTTTATATCAGCGTAAGTTCTCTGATTAGTAATCTAAATTATAATATCTGAGTATGCCTGTAACATTAACGGAACATGTACAAAACAAAACAAACCATATCAATAATACATGCACCTTTTTCATAAACTCCGTTAATCGCCTTCCCTCCTATAGCATTTTATGGCACAGTGCACAAAAACTATCCATATGACTAAATACGAGTAAAGCATTTAAGAACACGTTTATGACCGCCATGTCGAACCCTACATTCATTCATACATTAAAATAAAAGACCGTATTAATTCGGTTTTTTTGTTCTTGACTGCACATCGAGACAAATGACTCGCGGTTGAATGAAATTGCTGAGTTTTTTCGTAGCACTCTTCACCAGAGTCGATTTTTAATTCATTAATATTCGACCCAAGCAAGATTGTAATTAAGAAGGGGCAGAGGAATAGATCAGAGCGGCAAGGAGTCTACTACTGCGCCTGAACCTCAACTAATGACTTTCACTCGAAAACTCAACCTAATACTCCATAATGTAGAAATAATGACAGGCCCGACCGGAGAGATTAGGTATGGAATAAAGCTGTCAGCTAATAGCTATGACGAATATATGGTAAAATTAAACGGTTTCAACCACGAAGTGTGTCCTTAATTTTATAATTACGCTGATATTAATGTTGCAAATTTTTTTGAGACATTAAGTAGTCATAATTTACAGTACTATGTGATTGTAGTGTCCTATTATGTAACGAATGGTATCAATGATGGTAATTTTATGTGCAGAGAGACGTTTTACTGATCTCATTATCATCATATCAGGCTCAGAGTCCGTAACTTTTGCTTCTCTGTTAAATTCTGACTTCTATTTTGATGTGTTAGTCTCAAAAACTACCGCAATAGAGAAAGTACTCAGAGGATACAATGCATATGGATCTCCATTATACTATATCACTCCTTCCCTTGCCAAGTTTGACTACATTTGCAGAGGAATTCCTAAAAAGAAGTATGTTTGACAAATAGGTAGCAAATGCTCTGAAGCCGATGGTGGAAAAGTATACAGAACCACCTTTTAATATTTTAATATCATACTTCGGTAATAGAGCAATTGGTAGAGGTTATGAATATCTATTTCTTTTTCTCCTACCTTTTTGAATACTTCTTTTACTTCTAATTCTTTTTTTTTTTTTTTACTCCGCAATCGCATAACCTTTAGTAAGTCATACACAATATCAGCAAATCTGTCACATTCCAGCAATGTTTTACTGTGTATAGATAGTCTATGAAACAACCTGTTGGGTCACTCCAAGGTACAAGTACCTATACATAACTGAAGAAGTAGACGACTATGTAGGTAGCAACGACATGGTATACCAGGGACACTTGGCACAGGAAGTGCACGGCCTACCGGTACGAAAACAACCACACTGTAGGTACCGACCAGTGGGTCGCTCCTTTAAGCAACTGCTCTGCCAAGGGAGAAAATGTATAGACTGCAGGCTGATTGCAAGTAATTGCAGGTCTCATTTGGAAAGCATATACGCGGTATTGTTAGAAAAGGTATTTCTTGCATCAACCGGCCACGCCTGGGTACTTGGGCCGTAAATTTCTAGCTACTGGGCGTTGCGGGGTACCGTAGCTGACATAGTACAATACATAGTGGTATAAATGTCTGGTATTTGTGTGGCATGGCTATAGACAGACTGAAAGATTAACGTATAATGGGCTTAAGAGACGGTGGTGAGTTGTAAATTGCTGAAGACGTGTTATAAGTTTGTTGAAACGAGAAGTAGTCTATTTAGTGGGTGTTCCAACTTCTTGAAACATTACACTTTGGTAGGCCTACATTGTATTGGTTCGGAAGATATATTTAATGTTTTTGAAACAACCTTAATAAATTTAAACTCTAGGCTGCTACAATAGTTTTTTTCGAACCCTGCCATCAATTGCTCATGTGATAACATTTTAAGATGTTTTATTGACTACAGCCATCTATAGTAGAATTTGCATGGTAAATGCCAAGAGCTCGGTTACTTTACTTCTGCATTGCAGAAGAAAAATATTTTCACCAATACACTTTGGCTAGGTCCAATCGTGTATGGTCTGCTAACTCGCAAATCTAATTGGCAAATTCATGCGTAGCAAATCTTAGCCTTACAGTTAGGCTGCTCACTGCTGTTAGTCGTTTTTTTTCAAACGTATCTATGGGATTCGTATTTAAATCTTATGCCCCAGAACACCTCAAGCATATACTGCGCTACCTTCAAAATTAGAGTTCGTATTAATTAATTTCTGGTCGTTGTAAAACTTCTAATAACCCAATCAACATCAGCTCAGTGTTATGGACAACGTTATATACCGCTCCGGCTGAGGTGGTTAATAAAAATTCTTGTTTTTTTGATGGAACTAATTTTGTAATATAGCCACTGGTCTTAGTGCAGAAAGGGGAATGCTGTTTACCTGAATTGTCGATTAAAACATAATGGGTTGACGACGTACGGGTGGCCGGAATCTACTCGTCCCTCACATATAGGCATAGGCATAGGCACGTTTCATCATTCCTAGCCGTCGTATTTTTACAACTCTGTGAGTGTATAGCTTACTCGCAATAGCTTGGTGAGTACGACGAAGCCTTGGTAAATCTGTGATAACAGTAAAGTCTGATTTATAGAAAATATCCTTATTTAATTGTGCAAAAGGTACATCCGGAGGAACAAGTCCAAAATCCGCGGCCAATTGGGGTAACTGACGGTCACATGCTATTCATCAAATGTTGAGGAGCTTTCTTCTAAGGGATGCGACGTTTTTCAACAATGGATATTTCTAATGAAATTTGACTTTGTAAAAAAACGAGTATGGAGTACCCCCAGGAAGCGTTTTTTAAATTGCAAAGTCTACTTTCTTCTTCGGGCTCCCTTCAATTCATTTCTGATATTTCTATTTAACTAAAAATTAAATACTTCCGTTCGCCATAGGAATAAACTGCACGCGTATTCAGGTACAAAATGCAATTTCTGCAACCAGACATTCCAGGCCGCATCAGTGACAATTTATCCACCGTAACCTTACACTAAAGGTTACGACTATGCTGGATAAATCTTTTGAAATCAAGCATGTCTTGTTAAGTCTCAATAACCTGAAGTAGGCAACACATCCAAGCCTCTTAAACATGTCTCTGCAGAGCGCTTGGGCCCGTCTGAAAAATGATACCTTGGCTAGAGAGCAAGATTTAACATATATCTCCCATTAAATAGGATATGAAAGTATCCCCATAAACGTTGTATAAACCATTGCTTTTGTCACACCTGAACCCTTCCCCCAAACCTGAATTTTAGCTTTGTACAAAAGCGAAGCGTAGGCGGTTCTATTCTTCTTCGAATACCTGTGACATACCCGAGGAAACAAGTTCTAACGAACTCCCAGAGATACAGCTTACAACTTCTCCAGTACTGGCGTGTATTTTTCTTTTTTTCTGTTTCAATCCACCTTGGATGACATAAATGTTGTCGTATAAGAAAAATCATTTTCATCTGGTAGATTGTATCGGTTGTTCTTGTGAGCTGGTATCATCACTTTCTTCGGCGGCATCTGTATATTGTCGGTTTTTTTTTCTTCTATTTATTATCTAGAACGTATCAGCATTTGCAGGATCAGTTAATTTTGATATGGCGGCGGCATTGTGTGCTGTCAGGAGCACTTATCTAAATCATTCTGTGGACTTGGTAGTTGAATTTTTTCAAAGTATTCTACAATATAAAACAAGCCCTAAAGCTACTCATAGTAACATAGTACTGCAGTAGGCCAAATAACAAACAGAAAATATGCCATAATAGTAATGTGTAATATAGCGCGTCTCCTTTAGAACAACCACAGTCTTACGTTAACTGTTGGTGTACGTGTTTGAGAAAATGTAATGTATGCCTGACTGACTGCTCTTCCACAGTGGACCCAGAGTCCCAGACCTAGAAACCAACCTCACTGTTCTGACTTTGGTCACCCTCCTAAACCAAATACTCCAAAAAACCCCACCCTACTATAATATTGTATCTTACATACTACTGTTAGTCACGAGGTAACCATTTTTCATAGCCTTTTGAATTCTGCTCTATGAATATATCTTCTACTTCAGGTCCATTTCCCTTCGGGACAAATTTCCCGAAGGATTTACAATTGTTTTTCGTAGAGACCCTTGTCGCTGCCACGCGAACTCCCACACTCATTACGAATTAACGAGGCAATTATCAGCAAATTACTCAGCTTTGCCACATGAAGTTGGCTAAAAATAAATCTATATTTTTCACCCAAAGCTGAGGCCATTGAGATTTAGGCCAAAGGACTGCAAGAACACGCCCTTTCTTGGCTACTGTATAACTGTACCAATAAATATTGCGATGGGGCGCAAAACAAAGGTTTGAGAACTGGGGGACGTTACTCTTTCTTGACCACTGCACCATTTGGGATGTAAGTTGTAGTCTGCAACAGAGTTCTATATAGGAGAGATGAGACATTCGAGCGCGCCAAAAATATTGTTTAAATCCTGGGGCCACCTGGAACGTTTTTTTCAATGGCTGTTCATAGGACGCGTGAAGCTACGCTACCAACAATTAAACGGATCGAGGGGCCGGTAACCCGCAGGATCCTAGCCTGAACCCGTCTTTCGATGGGAACAGGACTTTTGGCTTTTTACGGCCGGGTTAGCCCAACACCGTTAGCCGTAGAGTAACTCTACGTTGCCCGCAGGAGCGCGACGAGGACGAGGTGTTATAGGCACTTCCAAGACTCTCTATCCAGCTCATTCGCTTAATGCCGGACGCCTGGAATCCCCATCAAGGGTTTAACCAGAAGAGAGTCATAGTTACTCCCTATTATACGATGCATGAAGTAGTCGTCAGCAACTTAAATGAGACAAATCTTTAATAACTTGCTGATTTACGTAAATAAAAAAATGAAGCGACTCAGGGGCGTAAAGTTGGGGGGGGGGGCACGGTCCAACTTGCCCCCCCCCCCCCGCCTCGAGCATTGTAAGACGTGGTTCATACATCATGGTCCCGTTTGCAGCAACTTGAATACAAGCATTCCCTTTTTAGCTTTCTAAAATCTACAGATATACTTAACAACTATTAATATGCGTAAAACCCTACTATTTTGCTCTTATATTTTCAATTTTTCCTTTAATCCAGCCTGATGACGTCATAAGGTCTACTTATATAGCTTTGCCCCCGCCATCATTCTAAAACTGTACGCCTCTGAAGCGACTAGAAGCCAAGGAGTGCAAGTGGCATTTTTTGCGTTTTGGAGTTAAGTGCACCATGCTGTCACTCTAGCTGCTCTTTATCCTAGAAATCAAAATGGAACATCGGGATCTGTAATTTTGACAATGCTAGAATTCGTGGAAAATAGGTATACCTATCCATTTTCCATTAAGTCATTTTACAAATCATGAGTAGAGGAAGATGAACGCAATGATTTACAGTAAAATACTTTAATAGTGACCGGTTTCGGATAAAATCCATCATCAGACTAATAACACATGAAAAAACGCCAGCTTATATACTACGGGATGGGAGTGGGAGGTGGAGGCGGGGGTTGGGTACATAAATTTACAAACTATAGCCTCAATTATCTCGAATGTTTCTTTTTGTCACTTTCACCCCAGGGCGCTTCAAATAGGAAGAATTGAACCCTAATAATACGACAAATACTAATCGACTCCTTGAGTCCTTCTTCTGTCCCCGGCCGTCTTCCGTCTGCCCGCAAAAGCCCCTCTGTGGTCTATACTCTATATAATACCTCGGTTGGCGACGTCACTGAATAGGCCGTCCGGTCCCTGCCATCCGACAATTCCCGGAAAGTGACAGCACTTTTGGGCAGTAGACCAGACGTCCACTCAGCAACTCGCCAACGGATCTTCCATAAGTATGACTAATTAAGGGGCAGAAGCTACCAGCGTCTGACATTTCGGGCTGCCAATTGCCTACGGGACACTCTTATGTCGAGTTTCGAACTTGGCTATCCGTTGCGTAGTCCAGCCCTCAACCAACCTGACTTTCCTGTTGCCCACCCTCTTCAATAATGATTGTGAAACAATTGGGAAAAAGGCAAGGTCAATGAATGGAAGGGAAAGACTGAGTGAGAGTGATGGGGATGACCGGAGTCATGCAATATAGATGTTAAGGAGGGCCCCCAGGGAGACGAAAGGGCCCCGAAGGCCCAGCGCGAGGGGATGGGGCCCCGAGGAAATTAGCCCGATGCCAAACGGACTTTTAATGAGAATATTAACTTTAGTTTAGAGTAGTAATTGGAGTTTGCCTTGTACCACCCTCAGACGTGTATGAATGCCTCTTTTCTAACACCTCTATGTAGTTTTGAAGTTGAATAATGTGGGATTGGGTGTTAGGGTAGAGAGGATATGGGGGGGGGGGGGGTTGGTTTGCTCCCCAGGGCGACTGGTTCGTTGTTAGGTTTTGATGGCTTTTGCAAAACTCGCTCTTAAGTGCATTATCTTGTACTAATAATTTGCGATATTGTGGATGAGGATGGTAGTGCGTTGATGAATGAAACTGTAATCCCGGCTGATGGGCCGTGGTCGATCTGAAGGTATATTTCCAAACGTTTTATTTCCCAACACCTACTTTCAGCATTTCAGCCTTAAGCAAGCCTGGGGGGAGTGATTCTGTTTCTTAACCAGAGGCATCCTGAGGACAGACTCCTTCACCTCCGGGGGAAGGGGAGCAGGGTGGACCTCCTGATTATAGTCGCTTCTGAACCACAAGTAATGTCACACGATTTATTCGGAGGTGAGGAGGACTCTAGATGCACGCCTGACTGGTAGTCTCAGCGCGTTATCATGTCCCACCATGTTCCCCTGCAAATGCTGTGCCCACTACCAAGTTTGCTGCAGTTTTGAACAGCCTAGTAGACATATTCAGTAGCACTACGTAGACTTCTAAGATTGCAACTACTTCTTAGGCAATGGGAGGGGAAATAATATATAGGGTGTGATGCGAAGACATGCTGGTCCCTCAACTTGATTTTAAGGCCTTCGGTGGCATAGCTGGTAGCGTGCTCGTTCCATTCTGAGTCTCTAAACACCATGAGATCGGAGACCTGTCGTAACTCAACACAGGTATCACGTAGACAGGGGACTAAAGAGGTTATTCGATTAAATTCTTTATTAGTATGTTACTAATCTTTACTAAAAAAGTAGGTACATAAAGATTTGTGCGATTACCCGTTGATCGCCTCTTTGAAATACCTACCTACCTAGGTATAGGTACCGGCCAAGTCCTATGCGCATGCAACTGAGTCGGGTAAATTCCATGAAAGATTTGTATAGAATTATGGATATCTGAACAATTGTAATAGGGCTCAAATGCAAATGAAAAATGCGTGAATGACTCATTATCCTACAATGCCTTCTTTCCTAAAATGGCAGTGAATATAAACCTGAATCCAATTAAGTACAGGCTAACGCTGTAACGCGGTATATTTATAGACTCAGCACACAGCAACGACGATATAAATAAAAATTCAGGCACCTATCTAACAAGTAGAGTCGATTTTGTAAATATATGGTACATTATTAACCTTACTAGTAGGCTATATTATAATTTTCCAAACTATTAAGTGGTATCACATACCAATAGTCATCAAATTGACAAAAATTGAAGGAGCAACCTAATCACGGTACTATATCTCAAGAAGTGAAAAAAATTCAACTGAGCGGGGCTTATCGAACCTTTTTTTTTTTTTCAAAAAATTTACGATTTTGTTTTGTAATTTTTTACCTATGTAGGCCTGTTTTACTACCTAGTTGTAATTGTTAATATTTGTTAATTTTTTTATAATCATCGGTGTGCGGGGTACCTACAATATCTAGACTACAATATTATGTTGTAGTGGGAAAACAACGCTCCGGAAAATCATAGGTCCCGTATTCGAGTCCCACTCTTTTTTTTCATTTTCAAATTTTTTTTCGGACTGTAATTAAGCCTATTATTTTTATTATTAGAATTGACTTGAGATGAATTGATAAGTTATTGTCAATATATGCCCTTGTTGAAGGCAGGACTGATGTAGGAGATAATGTATCGTTACTTTATTTTGTTTTTTCAGGTAAGCTTTCATCTGTATATTTCGTTGCATAAGGCATATCGTTGCATAAACTGTAAGTAAACTTCGAATGCCAATGTACCTTAGTTTGACCACCAGCAGCCATAGCACCAACGGACAAGAATAATTCCCCCAGAGTATTCTAAATAAACCCCAATTGAATGTACATTGATTCACCGAAATTAAAGTGGATAATAATTAATAATTAAATTGAAAATGGTTTGTCAATAGACATTAATTCTTTTTGATGGTTGCATATACAGGAACAAGACACGGAGGCTGAAAATTTCTTATTTTTGAATTCTATTGTATATAGGAGAGATGAGACATTCACCCCCACCAAGGATATTTTTTTTTAATTTCTGGTACCAACTGCCACGTCTTTCGACCCATCAGAGCAGAGCACACCTTGGACGCTTTCCAAAAACAACAAACCTCGTCGTGGTTGCGAGCTCTGATTGGTCAAAAGAAAACATGTACATTGGCCAACCCTTTTTTACCCACTAATACAAAACAAAAGATTACTGTGTAGACTAGTAAATAAATAAATATTGACTTTTTGTTCTATTACTAAGACAACCTAGCGGAGTTAGGGCTATAAAGCCCACTCTTTCAATGTCCTCCGAAGCATGGCCAGAAAATGCAGTATGTGTGGCACTGGAACCAACAACCTTTCGGGTGAAAGCTGGAGTCTGTACCACCACTCTACATGTTCTGACAATGTCGGCTGTTTGGGTTTTTAAGAGAGCGACAGTTTTAAGGTCTTATTAAAATGGTTAAAAAATTTCCGTATGTGCTACGGCTGCTGAGTGTCAAATTAAAAAGTCAACTTATTGAAGTTGATGCAATGTCAGAGGTCATCTGCATTGAAGTCACAGTGACTTCTGACACGGCCGTGAAAATTGTAGCAAGGCATATTTAGTTACATTTGCAGAGGTTAATTCCCGTCTTTGCCTTTGATATGACGTTAAGATGACAGGAAATTATACTCACTCGTCCCCTATCAAGTCACAATTTAACAGATTGACTTAATTTACCAAAGGGTTAGTTGGACTTGCATTGCCTGTTGTGTCATTAGTCATAGTCATTAGAGACATGGGCGTCATAGTTATCGAACAATTAGGGCGGAGCCCATTGTCGGGGAAGGGGTTTTGGGTTCCAGTTACCATAGAATTACCATCACTCGGTGGGAGTTGCCCTTTAAAATGAAGTAATATCCATATAAAAACTACGATAATTGAAATTCTGTAGTAGGCTATTTTACGTGCCCTAATTTGATATTAAAAGAATAATTACAAATGAGCAGACTGCAAGAGCAGTATTTATTACTCTTGTACTGTTTTGCAAGTGATATAACTTTCGCACCATCAAATTGCAACAATGGAAAACAATCGGTTACATGGACATGGGGTGCCCATAAAAACAAACCAGGCTTACATCCTGGCTAAAATAACAATTTCACGCTAAATACCGCCGAAATACCTATTATTAAAATCTCTCCCAAAAAGAGATGACTTACGACCTTAGTTAGACATGTGCGTAATGCGGTAGCCCGAAAAATCTGATAAAACTAAATTAAATACAGGTACATTGAAGGTTCTCCTATATTATAGGAAAATTAAAGCAAAGGGCTTATTGAAACGTTGAAGGTGGACCTAATTATTGTTAAATTTTAATTGAAACAGAGGTCCTGGAATGTGTAATTAGTTGGTAGTACCGGATTAATGTTGCCAACCTAATCTTCCCATCGTCATTTACGTTAATGTATTCCTGTTTATAGCCCGCAAATGGCTTCGATACTACTTTTCTCTCGTATAGTTGCCTGATCACGACGCAACTTCGCTGAAACAAAATTGTAAACAAGGTATATTAAGAACAAATCGGACATCGGTGTCAAGGCCGTAGCCAGGGGGGTTCAACCCCCCCCCCCCTCCCGACCCGAAAAATCCTGGCTACGGCCATCGGTGTACCCCCACTACGCGTTTTTTGTGCTAAGTTGATTTTTACAGGAAATATCGACTGTATAGGCCTCAAAAATATCCATTAAATTAATTAAATAAGCAGAAACGTATAATATATCGAGACATGGCACAATTCTTGTACTCCTTCTTCTGGACTACCATACCAAGCGTTTTTTTTGAACAAATTAAATTCATTAGTTATGATAGAAAGTGTTACACGCATGACATCAAAATACTCAAATTTCTTGTAGGCCTATTTGTCGTGATATTTTTGAAAACTCAACAAATTGATATTTGGTGAGATAATTGCTTTTTGCACATATAAGGCTTTTCCCTCCGATTAGTCCTTAATGGACCGCCCCCCATTACCAGTGTTTTATATATAATATCAAATATGACAGGAAATAATGATCATAACGCCATCAAATAATTATCATAAAATACAATATTAATATTTAAATTATTTATAACATAAAAGCAATATTTCTCTATTCTTTGATACTAGGTCTATGCCTGGTGTGAGTTCTTCATTATAACAACATACTGTCACAGTTATGGAGCCTCCCCCCCCCCCCCCGGAAATGGCCTAATGTAAAACATAATTAACTGATGTGAGTTGTTGTAATGCATAAAATGCCAGATCTAATTAATTAATAGATGTAATAAAACAGTGAGCGATAAGTGATTTTGTTGTTAGAATTCAACGTGGGCTCGGATCTCTGTCCCCCCCCCACCAATATTTTATACATACCCCACTTTTGTCCTGATATGTTTGACAACCCGAGTCTATTAAAATTTAGGATAGGCTTACTCGAAAAGGGTTGACTTTACAATATGTTTGATCTCGTATATCTATAAAATTAGATATTCTGCGGAGCTATGCAGTTGGCTCGCGACATATTAATAAGATTGGAACACCGTATGGTCATGTTAATAAATATTCCTTAAACGTGCTTCCATCACGTGGCCGAAGATTTCAATATTCCCAGCTCAACTTTAGTTCTTAACACTTTACTCATAATAACGGTTGAATTAGGGAATCTTTATGCAAATTAACAAAGTTCTACTGCCTGTGTTGATATCGTCAACAAACCTGTGGGTGTATAGAAAAATTAAATTCTATAATATGTGCCCCATTGCTCGACCATGCTTCGGAGTGCATATAAAGCAGGCTGTGGTGGGCCAGGTTATGTTATTCTTTAAACGGCTCGCAGGTCTAAGAGTTGGAGTTAATCGTCCATAATCCAAAATATTTTTAAATAATCTCCAAATTCTGTTTCTTTTGAAATCTCTGCCTAAGTTGGTTCAAAAAAATCCTAATTTATTTGTCTATTTGCACGTTCTTTTCTAGTTAAGCCTAGTGTGTGAATATTCCATGATAAGGGTTCCTGTCCAACCTCCCCGGTGTAACTAATGCAGAAATTGGGCACAACAGTCCATATTCGCCCAATATACGTTTTTCATTTCATTTCATATACTCGTGATCCAAAATTGATCCAACATCTGGTAAATAAAATACAACTTCCCAAGAACTTTCATTCAACCCGCTAATTACTATAATAATAAGTAAATAAGTAACAAGAGAAAGTACAAAAATTGACGTAAATCTCCCCGGCAGGTATCTTCTAATCCCCCGTCATAAAACTAAGGGGGGAAGTACACATAACATTTTCAACGCTGTATTCCAGGTCAGTTTACATTTATTATGAAATTTCCTGAGGTTGTTTGGCAATAAAATACATCTCTGCGATGAATAGGCGTGATAAAACAGCTATCAAGTACTAAAATAAAAGTCCCATCTTCCCGCTGTTTCCCTACGAAGTATTTTCTTTTGCAAAGAATTCAAGATTTTGACACCTGTTGACTGGGGATTTTCAAATGATACTACAATATACTTTTACGCACGAGTTACTTCTTGATAACTATGGTATAATCAGGTGTTTCAGTTAAAAATGATGCTAAATAAATAAAATAAAGTAATTTTCTTAAGTATTGCGGAATTATTGCAATAACAATAAAAATATGTTTTGTAAAATTTATCACCATACTCTGATCATGAACGGATGCAGGGGGGGGGCAAGGACGGGTAGCTGCCCCCCCCCAATTTAGTAAATCTATTGTAAGTTAATTTATAACGCTCTGATTTAATCAATCCTACATATGTTTTTCCTATTTTGACCTCGACTCCCCCCCCCAAATGGGCTGGATCCGTCCCTGACTCTGATTTCTTGACAAGATATAACCCTAAATCATTCTATTTCACTAATGCCTCACTGTCAATATTTAGCCAAGGAGAGAAGGAATACATCTGACGTCATTCTGTTTTTCTAACTGTTTTGGGTAGAACAGTTAACTGCGCTACAAACTATAAATAAAAAAATTGAATTACGGTTGTGCAATCATAATTTGTACTGATGGTACAAAGAAATAATGAAGAATGTCATCCCTATTTTTTTCTACAGTTAAATCAATTCAGTTCAACCAATAACACATAACTGTACAAAATATGTAACTCTGGCTCTATCAAGTAGGAAAAGTCGGTTGATCTACCTAACCTTCACTGCAAACTTGCGGACTAACTGTAAATTTTGAATTATACAGCTACAATAATTACCATATCACTGGTACCTTTTATTGGCCTTATTATTTTATTGGCCTTCGTAAGAACTTAAAATGGAAACCGGCTCCTATAAATCTTTGGCAATTAGTCCCAATCAATAACCCATAACTCACAAGGAATGAATAATAGCGACAAAATCAAGTAAGAGTTATTCCAAAACGCCAGCAGGCCTAATACGATGTTTTTTAGTATTAACTTATTATTGGGGTTAAAAATGTAAACAAAACAATAATTTTGACAAGTACTAGTACATTCTAAAATAATCGTGTTAACATTTTTAATTCTAATTATTTTAAGATTAAAAATAATTACCATAGTTAGCCCGCAGATATATACATTAAATTGCCGTCTAGCCTGCAACGAACTACCCGCAAATTTTTAATTATGGAACCGAATAACTACTTACCTACGGAAGATCTTGCTAACAGGAAACCGGCTGCCATTAATTTTCCGAATTTAATCCCAATAGTTAAGCCATAACTCACAAAACATGAAATATATTAGATTCAATAAGGAGTTGAACCGAAACTCCAAGAATACATTAAAAACCCAAGTAACCTAACCTCTGCGAGCAACCTGTAAAATTTGAGTTGTGCCATTTGTAAGATCTTACTGATAAGAAAACCAACTGCCATTAATCTTTAGCAATTAATCCCAATCAATATCCCATAACTCACAAAGTATGAAAAATAGTGACAGAATCAATTAGAAGGAGTTACACCTAAACCCCAGGTATATACGGTGTACACTATACAGGTACTGAGTGACCTGATATCAGCCACGGACATCTACCAAGTAATTTATGCACAAGTGGCTGGCATCACTTGAGGAATCTCTTCTCATCATAAACAACTTCAAATTAATTAAACGCGCCATTCATTTTAATCACTCGGGGTCATTAAAAAATTAGATTTCGATGATGATGACTTTGGAGTTCATGTACAGGTATATGCGATTAGATACTGTTAACGGTGTACGAGTACCTGACTTCTGGGTACATAATGCATTGTGCCTATTTTATTTATGGACGGCACAGCAAATTTAATTGTAATCAGTACTCATTGAACGTCGTAAATTTCACATGGGCTCACTTTCAATTTCTCTTGGCTTTTCCACCCCTTACCAATCAACTTTCTCAGACATATTTTTTAGAATCCCGTGGAAGTAAAGTTGAAAAAAAGGAAATGGTTAAAGTAACCCTTAAAGTTTTTGTTTTGAGTGCTATGAGGAGGTATCGGCCATTGTTCTTCAGTAATGAAGATTGTCCGGTTGCTTCGCTCATTACAACAACCCTCCCATCTTAATTTTCCTATTTAAAGCGCAGACAGTGAATTATAGCCCACTTTCCTTCCTGGATAAAGAGGGGGGGGGGGGGCAGATAGATGTAGAACGACAGAGTCGCCGGAACCATTACAGCTCTCTTATACGACAGGGGACAAAATCCTGCAGCAGGGTCCCCAGCCCCAGAAAAGGATCCAAAAAGGAAATTTCCATAATTTAACTGCTAGCTAGTCACCTGAGAACTGGGCTCTGGAAAACTGGGCGCCCATGCTTAGCTTTTGAAGGAGGAAATTTAAGACTTGATGCACTTAAGGGTCGATTGAGTGGAAAAGTGTTATTTAAATAGCGATCAGTGGGGGTTTAAGCTTCTAGGGATTCTTTGCCAAGTCGGAGGGAAATGCAGCACGTTGATGTAATTTTATTGCGTTTACCTTTATATTTTTAGCTTTAAACCCCTTACGTTTTCATCTAATGCCATCGTGGTTTTCGGTGGTTCGATTTTATTTGTCTGTGGTTATAAATGATGCGGAAGAGGAGAGTCTGAGCTGGTAGGCCGTGTTCGATTTGAAAGCTCACTTTTTAACAATGTGTCATAATACAAGTAATACTGGGCAGAAATTTACTGCGCCTGTCTAATTGTTTATTTGTTTTTCATTTCCGGTTATTATTATTTTTTAAATAGAACGTGAAAACGCTTCTTTTACCATTTTCAGATTTCCTCCATTTTGAATAAGCAAATATAAATATTGACTTTTTTTGTTCTATTACTAAGCCAACCTAGTGGAGTTAGGGCTATAAAGCCCTCTCTTACACTCAACTAAGAAGGCCCGGGACCGCCTGCTTTACATGCCCTCCGAAGTATGGCCAGAAAATGTAGCAAGTGTGGGACTCGAACCAACAACCTTTCGTGTGGAAGTCTGTACCACTACTCTA
The DNA here is from genome assembly GCA_963971405.1 of Psococerastis gibbosa. Classification (NCBI taxonomy): domain Eukaryota; kingdom Metazoa; phylum Arthropoda; class Insecta; order Psocodea; family Psocidae; genus Psococerastis; species Psococerastis gibbosa. Next base: position 30,439,951 of record OZ020484.1, read on the forward strand.
CATGTCTTGACTTTACGCCGGGCAATTCCTAGCCTACGGTCGGGTGACATCTATATAATAATACATTGGTAAGCATGACAGACATATTGAGAAAAGTAAATATCCTAAGGACAAAGTTTGGGGGGATGTAAAGCCCAGAGAGGCTCGGGCGTGTTGGGGGCCTTCTTTAATGAATTAATTATTCCCCACTGGATTAAAAACTCAAACTTACACCTGCTCCATACCGAGCTCGGTACTAGAAAACCTATTTTGATATGTTTCGCTTACGGGGAGGCCTAATTTTCGTTGGGGGGAGGCTTAGCAAACACAATGTAAATCCGCATGGAAATGAAGCGGATCGCTCCAGCTGAGTTCTCCTGCTGGAAAATCTTGACTGCAGTGCTGCGGGAAAGAACATACCTATTAGCTTTTAGTTCCATCATACTTCTTGAACTTCTATCTTTTTCGGATTCCTAGGAAGATGGTGGAATAGTTTTAGCTTATTACATTAATTAATTCATAGTTGCTAAAAACTAAGAAAAAACTCACCATCAGGTGAAGGGTATAGATCACGGAAAAAGTGAAGAAACTTTGGTATATTCCTATAGTACAATATTGAGGGTATTCACAATGTTGGTTTTAAATTTATTATCCCTAGTTAAGTGTGATTGGTTGAGTTAAGCTAACACTCGTGGAAACTGAAAACTAAGCCAACCAGAGTGTTACTTAAACGCACTTCCGGGTTGGTTAAACCAAGTTAAGCTGTTAACCACCCAGAGGTCAACCAACGATGTATGGTAACTCGGATAACACTTTTAACTTGATAACTACAACACTGCTGTGAATACCCTTATTATTGGTGTCTATGAGCTGAGCTGTGTTTTAACGAGAAAAAGGAACTAAAATCCCCCTTCGTCAAAACTTGAAACCGAAACGAGATATTAATTTGAAAGTAAAAGAAATGCGAGGGAAACGCGGTTGAAGTTTGTGGGGAAATGCAAAAGAAAACTCCAGAATAAAGTTTGAATTATAAAGGTTGATAAATTGAGGCAGCAAAACAAGACTTTCTCTTTCGTTTTTTCCGAGTTTTCCTACTCGTATACGAAGGGGGCTGGAATATACAAAAGTAACAGGGAAATAAGTAAATGTTAAGTAAGTATTGTGAGTCAGGGAGGGGGGCGGTATTAGAAAAAGGTATCGAACACCTGTGACACGATTTCGCCTGCTTGTTCCTTACCGAAGCTCCTCCTTCTTTATTTGGAAAAGCTTCCACCGATTCCATCATAGAAAGCTTTGGATGATCCAGAAGGAATTTCATTTTATTCTCCCTGTTATCATTTTCATCCTTAAAAATGCCAGCGTCTTTTGGAACAACCTCACAGCGTCAGCACTACTGCAATTATCATGATGTGATCGTGCCTTCTCCACTTCTTCCTATCTCTTCTCACCATTCAGAACTACCTCAGGTACCAGCCCCCTCCCCACCTCTCAGTTGGCCCTCTTTCTCGTGTTTGTACCTCATCCTTTGTCTTCGTCTCCTTTGGGTACCCTCTCCGTCCACTGGTCGTTTTGAGTAGGTACCCGTAAATTGTGATGTAGGTAGTCCGTAATGGGTTAATTTTTTTGTAATTAGAGTGGTCCAAAAGGCCCCACAACTTTCTTTCTTTCTTTCTTATTCTCCCTGCCTCTGGTTGTTGTTCTTTCTGTTCCACTACTTTTCGTCCCTCCAATACTCTTTGCGTAAAATGTACAGTACAAGGATAATGACGTAGCCTAGGCTACTGCAATGACGTTTAATGCCAATTAGCTTTCTCTAGGGGGCGCATACTAGAGTTCCATTTAGGAGACAATCGCTCCTGGAAAGGATATTTTTTGAATTTTTGGTGCCACCTTCCGTCTACTTTCCCAATCAGAGCCTTCGCCATTTGACGCGACTTTTTTTCTACAACGCCACGGCCGGATTTGTTCTTATTTGGACGCATGCTCCAATTCTCGGTAGCACCAGAAAAAAGTTCTTGTTCGGAGTGAATGTCCTATTTCTCCCATATAGCTCATACATAATAATCAATAACGAGTAAGGTGACGTCACAGTAATGGCGATGGGTGGGTCTCTTCCGGTTGTGACGTCACCAGACCCATGCAGCGTCCATTCACTTTGTTTACAATCTACCCCCAACCTCTCACCTTCCGCTGCTTTCACTATGTTTACATTTGCACCCTTGAAACGACTGCCTTTTGCATAGTGAGTTTTAAATCTATCATTAGTGGATTTTCAACGTTTTTCTATGGGAATTCTTACTTTCACTTTAATAGTCAGCTTTTAAAGTTACAGCAAGCCTAAGACCTCCGTAAAATAAAAGCTTAACCTTTTTACACTGTGACTGTGACCCCATCACTGTAAAATATACTAACAGACAGCGATTGAAAGCAATAGAGAATCAATACAAATTTTTTGGCTTTTAGTTTATCTGACTGGTTTGTTTGTTGAATTAGAGCCCTTGGCTGAAAGGCTTTGAGTGTCACCCTTGCGTAGATTTAAAGATAGCAACTTATTCTTAATTAGTGTTATAATTTTATCATTGAAGTTACAGACCAATGCAATCCTAATAGTACAATGTCTTACTTTTGACCTAGAGTAATTATAGAAAGACTTCCTTCTGGTCTATCTACAGGCCAGGAGGCTACCGGACCATGCGTCCTTTCTGAAGTGGTAGAGTAAGAGAATACTCGATAAGATAAATCAAGCAATTAATCGATACACGGCCTGCAGCGTGGACTGTCGACTTTCAGAGCTTTTTAAAAGCAGTGCTGGCCAGTTTGTCACGCAATCTCACATAATTTGAAATATGCCGAAGGTGGGACGGTTATTTATCAAAGCCATGAACCAAAGTAGACGATGAAAAATACATTGTATATTCACAGTAGGAGCTATGTCTTTTTACCCGCCCCTTTCTACGTTTGATTGATTTTATGCGATTTGTTTGTTTTTGATAACATATTCCTAGCGTTTAGCACGTAATCTGAAGTTTTCCGTTATAAATGTTAGTTCCAATAAAATCTATTAATGAGTCTATTAGGTACTTTTCAGTTAAAATTGATTGTGGACGGTATATCATGCGTAGCGGCGTATTTTGCAATGCCACCAACGGTTTTTTTTTCCATTCTACTACAGCAATACAAGTAGATTCGAGTATGTCACGCCGTTAGAAGTATTCCGAATTGCACTTCTCTGTATTACTGACTGGATAGATTTCACAGTTCAAACAAAGGTTGAAGAATTCTTTACATTTTTCAGTACCCATGGACCCACACTGTTCTTTCTGCAATTATCCCTTTTTTTGTCCTTTGTTACCTCCGAAATAACACAAATGTGAGTTTGATTTTAGTGTAGCTAAAATAAGGGATCTTCACAGTGTTCGTGCTATCGAGTTATACCTAGTTAAGTGTGTTATATCAAGTTAAGTTAACACACCAATAACCAAGCTAACCAGCGCGCTATCCTAAACTCACTTCCAAGTTGGTTAAGTGTGCTATTTAACTTGCGTTGCGATCGATAGCTCAGGTTTGACCGCCGCCATCTTTGTTTTTGTTGATTGATTTGAAACGCGTTTAAAATTTTGTAGTATTTAAATTTATTTGTATAATCTATTATCACAAGCAATTACCGTAAATACTTAAAATTATAATAACCAAAATGAACAAACAATATAAACAAATGTGGCACTATAGAATAGAGTTCTGCCACTTTCTTTAAAACCGTGCCACGAACGTCTGACTACTACCACGTTGTTTACCCTGTTAAACATAGCATGATAACTCACTCCCGAGGTACACTCACGATTGTGGGTTAACTTGGATAGCACATCTAACTCGATAACAGCAACACTGTGAATACCCCCTATAAAGTATATTCTTACACACGCCATTGCCTATAGCTTGTTAAAACTTTTTCAATGCCTTTTTAATTGCGTAGTCCTCCTTTAGTGGCCCATTGAAGCTTCCACGTCAGCGACCTCATTGGTATTTTTGGACATGATTGGTATTGCTTCCGTGTGAATTTCGGGCGCTGGGAAACTGGTACACTTCTTCGATGTCAACCCACACCGGCTACAAATGACAATGTACAATCTGAAACATTCTTACAATTGACACGATGTAACAGGCTTAAGCGTTTTTTTAACCAAGTTTGGGTACGACTCAAAGCTGCTAGTATATAAAGAAACTTCAAGCACACGGTAATTGCAGTACATGAATACAACATTTATTTATTTTTATGTGTATTAACCCGGCCCATATTTTTTATTGAGGCGCAAAGGGGAAACACGCGGTTAGACAATCGATCGGGATATGAATAGAGTAGCAAGTCATTATGAGGCAGCAGGGTACAAAAAGCGGGGGGCTCGTGAACATAATACATGGGCGCAAACGACCCAATTATCGCCGGGTGAATTTACGGCGTCAGGGGATATAATTGGGCAACATGACAACCCCCGGTACCCCTTCCCTATAGCCCCATTCTCTAAAAAACTAGTACCTTTTTTTAATACATTTTCTTCAAACTTTAAATACGATAGTGCTTGTGGATGTATGTGTGTTTCTAAGCGAATAAATAAATGAGACACAACTGATTGCCATGATGTTTGCCATTATTCGAAAGAAGATGCATTTAAAGAAGAAGAATTAGTCCACTCACACGCACCTGAGCATGTTGCTGACCAAAAATCCTATGTAATGCTGTGGGAAAGGGAGAGGATCTTCTATCATTCCGCAGGCTTCAGACCTAGGGTTGTCGTGCCACGGCGTTTTTTTTTTCATGCACGCCAGCAGCCCTATTACGGCGATTTGGGATTAACGTTAGACCGGGTATTTTTTTTTTTTTTTTTTTTTTTTTTTTTTTTAATACCGCATTAGCAAGGTGTCACGTGACGGTGTTAAAATGTGCTTGGGAAATTTAAATTTCAGTTTGAATATCCCGCGCATTTTACACTCATTTGTTTAAATAGACACAATTTGAATTTTCTGCGCTTAGCACTGTTGCGACGATTACCAATATCAAAATTTAAAAAATTCTGAAATTTACTCTTCATTTATTTTATACAATTGATTTAATACTATCACGTGACAAGGTATTTTATTAACCCGGTATTAAAATCGCCATGATCGGGCTGCAGGTGCATTTTTGAACTGGTAACTACTGTACAAAGTAGCTAGGTGCATACATTGAACGTCCTCTGTCACTTGACCCAGAAATTCACCTAGGCTGGTACATACATTCCAATAAAAACGTCATGCAATGACATACTGTATATTACAAACAGAAGGAGAAAGCATTGAAAGGAACAAGCCTGCAGGCAGCCCTAGACCAAAACAATATAGCGACCGTCTCCGGAAATGACTTGATAAACGTACGATGTGAACGCAATTTTCGCTCCCGCCGTCAGCCATTACTGTTATTACAATGAGCCCCCCCCCCCTCCTCCTTCCCTGTACTGCCCCCCTCCCCTGCCCGATCATCCCGCGGGAGGCCACGCATCATGGATGCCTACCTCGGCAAATTATGCACCATTATTTCAAATTTGAACCATGACTATATGAAAATGGTTTTATTGTCTGGCCGCAGCCAGAGTCGCAGGTCTATCAGTTCTGGCAACAAACTGTGACAGGTTCGAGTCGACTGGATTAGGTATTACCAGGTCTGATCAAAAAATATCGGGATTTTTGTATTTTTTTTGCTTACTCGAGAACTGGGATAGCTATTTGTCCGGTACAACGGTAGGTTTTGATGGGACAACACAGTGCCGAAAAGATAGGCCCAGTGGTACTTCAAAATGGGAAGGAATAACCCTTAGCGTAAATTAAGACCCGAATCGACGACTCATACTTAAAATTTCTAATAACAATATTAATAAAGTCTTTATTGAAAAAATAATAATGTAGGTACAGTAAGATTAGGGCCTATGGCCATCTCTTACACCTAAATGTACATATCAGCGATAGTTTAATTGAAATATAATTTTATATATAATATATAATATAATTTATGTAACACTTATATTGTTGTCATTATATTATGTAAGGATATTATATTATTATTATATATTATATTATGTAAGGAAAAAAGAAAGAAGAAAGAAAATTGGCTGTCGTAGCCGATTCAATAATAATATAATAATAATAACAAATAACCGTCTGTTAAAATTTAAGTATCAGTTCAGATAAATATTTAAGACGTAAGTGCCAGTATGTTCTGATGGAACCTCGAAGGCTCGAAGTGCCTAAACCGCAGGCCCAATAATAACGTACAGGTACACACACACACACAATGTATTCAAATCATACTTGTGATTCGTGCAGCATGCCCAACATGGGGATATCGTGCGACCATCTACAATGTTCCAATCCATCATTTTATTGGGTGTCTATACCTAATTTTAATCATACGATCAGCATCATGTATTTCAAATTAGTGTACTGGACTCGACTGGAATTTAATAATGCAATGATTTCTTGTCATTTACTGTTACTCGCTATGACCATGTTAAGTTCCTTGTGTTCATGTTTAAATGCGCGTGCGTGGATACTTACTTCTCAATTGGCATAGAGCCATTAATTAAATATGGTATTTAATAATTTTATTATTTTGAAGATATTTTAATAATAATATTTTATGCTTACTTGCCCTTCTAACGATCTTATTGATATTTTCAGAAATTATAGGTATTTACTAGTATTATAAAATTTTAGCGGTTAATTTGAATCTTAAACTGGGATTAAAAATGTAAACAAGATAATTTTATAATGGAAAGTGCTATTCAAAATTGGTTTGTTTACATTTATAACTCAAGGAGTAAGTTAATACTAATCGCCAATGTTACAGGCGTCAGGGTGACTAAATTAAGTTCATGTACGATTCGGCGTTGTACCATAATGGCAAAGAAGTTTCTATGAATATTAAAAGACGGCGGAAGCACTCCTGACAATATAGTGCCAGCGGTTCATTTTATAGTTGTTATGTAAGATTTATATACGCATGATACCTTTTAAAATGATTTCAATAATTTTTATGTTATTTTGCGCTGGTGATGTTCAACTATTACGGGCTACATTTGTGCTATAGATAGATTCGATCCGGATTTTTGATCGCACCGAACAGTGATGAACCGAACCGAAAAATCTACGATAAGAAGAAAACGGAGTACTCCCCACTACGTGTTTTTTTGTAAAAACAATTTCACATGAAATATCGATCGTAAACCCATCAAAAATATCCATAAAATTAGCAGAAATGCTCCTCTACATTTCGATATATGACAATGTAACACCAATTGCCCATATTTCTTTAACTCCTACTACCACACCAATAGTTTTTTTGTACAAATCAAATTCAATAACTGTGGCCAATCTGTGTTTGAAAGAGGTACCTGTTTAAAAATGCTATACGGAAAATTTCTTCTGCTTGTCTTGAGATTTTAACAACTTGATATTTCATGAGAAATTTGATTTTAACACTTATAAGGTCTTTCCCTTACGATGGCCTCTTAATGGTAGCAAAGATTGGCTTAATTTAATTCGCTGCGCAAAGTATTCTTATTTCAATATATAGCCTGAATATTGTAAAACATAATCGGATAGAGCTGTCCCTGTATAAGACATTCCTGGAAGAGCATGTAAATTAAATACCCTCCTCTGCCAAAACTGCCAACTCATCAACATTATAATAAGATCTCTTTGATAGGCCACCCCAAAAAAATACGATATTAAATAGGTCGAAATCGTGGCTGGTATGCTTGTCAAAGTGTCCTAGTCATTTTACTACAACAAGTAAATTTTAGGTGTGTTTAATACGACCTGGGAAATTATTTACTGGACCCTGACGCGCTCAGGTGTTAGGAAATCAGGCGCGCTTGTCAATTTTCTGGCCGTCGCAGTGGAAAAAAACGGATTTGTTTTTGTTATTAGTTAATTCAAGCTCTTGGCTTTGGGCTCGGGAGCTAATGTAGCGTTAAATCATCCGTACATCAAAATGCGCTATTTCTGGGTGGTAGTTTCCACTTATAAGCTACAATATATATTTGATGATAACATTATACTGTACAAAATGGATCCTACAGTAAAGACATATATATAACTTAAAGATCTCTTAAGCCACTGTCATGATTTTCCTAGCAGCTGCCCTATTATGGCGATTGGGGATTAATGTGACACCGGGGTTTATTCAATTGTTTTAAACAAATGAGTGCAAAATACGCGGGAAATTCAAATCAATAAATTGATCCTCGACTACAATTTACGGTATACATAGTACAATAAACTTATATCAGCTTCCAAAATTATATTGGCCTATATGCATATTTTTAATTTTTTTTTCCACAGCGTTTAAACTAATAATAATAATAATGTTCTGAAGAACATTTTATGAACTTAGGCCTACTTTTTTTTTCCTGGCGTCGGCGAGGCCTACTTAAAGTGGCCCATTGGTCCCTTGTTTATGGCAACGATCCCATGAATTTTTATTTTTATTGTTTCCGTATGCAATTTTGGCCACTGGCAAACTGGTATACTTCCTCGATGTCAACCTGCACCGGCTACAAGCGATAATGTGACAGGCGCAACATGACTTAACCAAGTACAGATTTATACGAGTCAGCAATTAAACTAGTAGTAGTAGTAGTATGGTTTGACACAGTCCCAGGCCACGGTGTGGGCCCATAGGACTCCAGTGGACCTCCTGATTATAGTGGATTCCGAACCACTTGGGAAACACAGTGAAGTCACACGATTAGTTCGGAGGTGACCAGGACAAGTCCTACCATGTTTCCCTACCGGCACTGTGCCCACGATCAATTTATCTGCAGCTTTGCACCTGCTCTGGTCCGCTGGATTCAACTTGGTATGGCGGCCGGCTAGCAATTAAACTAAGATTTTGATTGAAATTTTTTTACATCCTTAAAATATTCATGGGAACTTCTGATTGATAAAATCCTTAAAATAAGCTGTATTCCAAGAATCCTTATTTAAGGTCTGGTTCTTATTCGTGCATTTCAATCAGGTATAGGCGGCTCTTGAGCCAATACCGGCACATTTCTAGAATAAGAATTAAATTTATTGTATCTGTTCAATCGGCTCTCACCTGTTAACCGCACGTCGGTATTAGAGGCAATTGAGTTTATACGTATTAAGACTCGACAGGAGGGGTAGAAACCTTTCGGGTGTAAAAAATTAAATTTCGCAGGAAATCGATCGTAAATAAAATAAAAGTAAATAAATTAGGTGTCTCATACTAGTAGGAATGTACCTCTTGATTTTTGTATGTAGTATAAATGGCGGTTATGTGGCTCTTTTGAGTAAGTAATATCTTGGGGCGTATTATTAACAATTTAAAGCATTTCCTTGCTCCACGAGCGTAACCTAAGTTTCGCGAGCTTTTACTCACTGTCCGGAAGCAAATGCTAATAATTAAAAGTGATTGGTCATGAATATGAAAAAAAGCACATGACCTCTTACTTCTACCTTTTACTATACTGAAGTAAAAACTTATTTTTATCAATTCAGCTGAATATCTTTAGTATTCAACCTACCACAAGAAAACTTGCAGTTGGTTAGAGTCGCCCGTAAAAAAATACTAAGCCCGGGTCCCACCATCGCTTGAAAATTATCCCTTATGAATAATGGGTGGTGCTCTGCTGTGTTCAGTGGGCGATAGTCATAGAAGGATACATGAGGCAGGGGGGTAGCTCCCCCCCCCCCAGAATTTAGTAAATATATTGTAAGTTAATTTATCACGCTCTTATTTAATCGATACTACATATGTTTATTCTATTTTGACCCCCAACTACCCCCAAATGGGCTGAATCCGTCCCTGGCGATGATTGAAGTAGATCCATTTTGCTCAGCCATCTCACAGGAAAGTAATGTCTTAAGCGTTCTTAACACGTTCTTAATACGCCAAAATGAACTCCTCCTAAGCCTTTACGCGCGGTGGCAATCAAAGGCGTTGTTGCCATTTTTAATTGCCAGATGTCAAATCTTCAACAAATTGGACAAGACAACATCTGCACCCTTATCAGCCGCGCTAAAAACAAGGGTCAGCAGTTAAATAATTACTAATTAGTCTGCTGACCAGCAGCTGAGAATGAATGTCCAAAAGGCTCTATATGCTTGACCTGCGTTTCCAGTAATCATATCAGTGTTTTTTTATTGGTAAAAAGTAGGTCCCGATGTTTCCGTTCTAGATTTTACAATGAAATAGGCCTCCACCGCCGATACAAACTGATAAATTCAATTTATGCAGTATTTATGCACTCACAGTATGAATGAATGAATGAAGAAAGTTAGAATTAACGGTTTAGCGCTGCTGCACAGGGATTTAAGTTCGAGTCCCATTCAGCAGCCCGATCATGGTGATTTGGGATTATTATAATACCGGGGTTTATTCAATTATTTTAGACAAATGTGCAGAATGCGCGGGAAATTCAAATTGATAAATTAATATTTTTGGGAAGTTTTCAAATTTTTCACCCTTCGATGTAGTCACATTAATTAAAATTCTTATTTTATTCCCAAAACTCTACCTGTACATTAATGTTTATTAGTATTTCTTTCAATCATTAAACATTCTTTTGTATTCTAATAATTTACTAATTTGAATAGTTTAACACCGTCACGTGGCACCTTACTCTTGCGGAATTAAAAAATTAACCCCGGTATTGTAATAATGCCAAATCGCCATGATGCATGATCGCTGCTGATGTGGATTTGTGAATTGAGTGGAGATCGTAACCTCAGAAGGAGAACCCCAGGGGTAATTCGGGATAACTTACATACATCTGTCTTCGTGCTAGACCTATTGGATGTAATTCATAAAATCACAGAATTCACTGAATATGATATCATCAAATCATTATCGTCATGATCATCATCATAATCATGAATCGACAATGACTCGGCTGCTTTCCGTTCAATCAAAGCTCGGCCCCTTGCTACCCTACTTGAGGACACTTGAGGTATTTACTCTTCTTTGACCAGGACCGGCACCCAGACGTTATTGGCACCTCATAGCTGCCCACAAGAGCAAACAGTAGTGATACCGTCGATAGTACTTATAGGGTTTGTTACGTGGTGAACCGCCTATAAGTTCTTTTGTCTGCTGGCTACAAGGTGCCGTGCCGGCCAAAGGCGTGGTTACCGTCATTATTAGTTATTAAATTCTTTTATACTTTTATGGAAAATACGTATTATCATTATTTAGATTAAATTATACAATGGACGTAATGAATAGGTAGGTGTTAAATGAATAAGTACCAGGCATTCTTTGGAATAAATCGATGGCTGTATTATGCGTTGGTGATGGGCTTGAAGGAAAGTTTAAGATATTTTTCGTTTGGCACGTTTTTTAGCCTAATTTGTCGTCCCTAAACTGATTAAGGTCTTAGAGGACCTCCAGGAACTGCAAAAATATGCAATGTAGCATACCTAGAAAAGCTAGGGTCGAACCTGGGGTTACCAAATTTGAAGTCATAATATTCACAATTATGCTATACCGTTTATGGCAGCTCCTTTCATGGACAAGAAAATATTTTTTTAAAAATTAAATTTAACCTAAATCTACGCGTGAAAAGAAAAATAAGTAATTTTTTCCTTTCTCCTTGTATTTTCTTTTCAACAATGTTTATCACTCACAAAGATTAGAAAAATTTACAACCAATGTCCCAGTACTCTCTGCACCAGTACAAAAGTCATCCAATTTTAGAAAAAAAAGGGAAAATAAGCAAATAAATAAGACTCCACCCCTAAAACCGCTGATCCTTTCTCTTATAACGGCCAAAGAACACATTTTTCACGGGTAAATCGCCGTCATTTTTATAGCCGTTCCTAAACTACCGTCAAATCATAATTTTTCCCTAAGAAAAAACTTATACTGGCCAATATGGGGGGTAGTTATTAAGAAGATTGCATCCAAGATGGCGAGACGGTGTGACGGAGATGAGCTAAGGGCTGCTGAGTAAGCGATGTGGTGGGGGTTTTGCGCGTGCGCAGTAATTTTTGTTCTTACAGCTGAGATCCCGCCAGTGATTCACGTCCATTTGCTGATTGACAGGTCTTCTGGACCAACCCTTCACGTCATCCCCTCCTGTCAGACGCAGGGGGAGGGTTTTTTGACGATTCATCCTCATTATACAAGTTCTCCCACATCTCTGTTTCCACGCTCGATTACGATTGGCTATACATTACGGCTTTCGCCAGTTGCGCGAATGTGCTGATTTTCGAGTATGAATTTGCTGGTTTTTGTACAACGTTGATTATCTCAAGAAATATCGCTCTTAGAGCAGTCAACAATATCCATTAAACTAGCAGAAATGTTCTACATTTCGATATATGACATATGGCCTTACTAACACCAGTTGGCCACAGTTTTTTAATTCCTTCTTCAGGACTACGACACTAATGGTTTTTTGTGCCAATCAAATTCAAAAATTGTGGCCAATCTGTGAGCTACATATCATGTATCAAAATGCTCAGACAAATTACAACTCTACGATTTATATTTCTTGAGGTATTTTATGTTTACACTTATAAGGTTTCTCTCCCTCAGATTTTCTCTTCATTTTGGACTAGTTCAGCAATTTTCTTAAAAATAATGTTGAAATGATCTCCCCTCTTCGTGGAAAAAGTCTGGGTAGAGAGTTCTATAGGCCTGCTTAGAAAAGACGGGAAATTCGACCGAACCAAATTTTTTTTAAATCCCGGGGCCTCCTGGTGCTATGTCTCCTATGACCAAGGGGGTTCAAACCCCCCCCCCCCCCAATGAAATGGCTTGATACTATAGTATCAATATATCAAATATCTATAGTGTCTATAGATAGAGATTGAGAGGAAAAATAAAAACCACTATGTAATATCCAATGAAATTTCTGAAGAAACCCCCCCCCTCCCTCGAAAAAAATCCTGGCTACGACTAACCATTGAGAAAACATACCAGGCTGGCCCAAGATTCAAAAAATATTTTTGGCTCGCTCGAATGTCACATCTATCCTATATAGAACTCAAGATACAACCTAAAATTTAATTTACAAATTTGTATAGGTACAATCCTGTTTTTTAGCCCTAGAATGTCAAGTAATTGTCTTTTAGAAAAAAGGCGTCATTTTCTAATCTTCCCTTACCCTGAAAAAATCAACTGCACGGCCCTGATGTTGACTATGACATTTGTAGAAAAATAAAGTTGTTCGTCAATAAAATTGTTTTTCCTCTTGCACCCGTAAATACCTACAATCTACGAACCATGCACATTTCTTGCTAATTACAGTTGCTGTCAAGTTCAAAGATATAGAAAGGTGTGCGACGTGCGTCTCAGTTGACTGAGTTGAGACCAAAGAACTTATTATATAATACACTAGAAGAACCATTGGCGCTAGTGTCGCATGGTCATTTGAAAACCCAAATATCCGCCATATTTAGGTCTTCACAGCAGGGAGTATTATGTATTTTAGTTAAAAATTAAGAAAAAATGCCTTTTTGTTGCCCTTATTATTGCCTATAATTTAATTTTGCAATTGCTACATTTGAAATTTCATAGGATAGAGTTACTGTTTTGGATGATTGAACTTATTTGATGCTATTATTTCTTTATAATCCACATAATTATCAGCTATTTTGGGAAAGCATATTTATCATAATAGTAAAGTTAGAAAGCCTAAATATTTAACAAAGACACTTCCTTTTTAAAATAGTTTTAAAAATCTTGGGTTACCATAAGAAAACTATTGAGTTTCTTTTGGCGCGAAAGTTTAAGGCCTAAATATGGCGGATCCTGAGTTTTTCTATTGGTCCCCTGCTTCCGCAAGCAATTCATATGGAGATGTTGAGACCGTATCCTGGGTTACGCCTGCAGAAACCTGATTATACTATTTCGTGAACCCAATAGTGTCGTTGCCTCCTGAGGTTTTCGTATTACGATGTCTCTGCATGCATTAAATTTATACGTTCATGTGATAATTGTATTGTTATTGTCCGGGACTACGTTCACGGCTTGTTGAGCAAATAATAATTATTCTTCGTCATGTTTTCTTCGCATTTCCACTTTGTAACTAGTAACCTGCTGCTTCATAATGGCAGTTTTTATCAAATTATTTTCATAATTCAGATTGCGATTTGAAGTCTTGAAGACTTTAAAATGATGAAACATTGGCTCGCTGCTAATTAAATTTGATTTCCAATTGATGGCGCTATTATTTTTTGTTGTAGTTAATTCTTCTTCTTCTTATTCTGGCTCTACAGCCTACAGCATAAAATAGTAGTGAATTGCACCCTTAAATTATTTTACACTTTCTGCGGGTTAGTTGAAGGTTCCAAAGCCTCACCGCTTTAACGGAGAGGAAAAAAATATGGCCTGGGAAAAGCTTTGTTCTCACTATAAATAAATAAATTGACAATGCAATAAATAATGGTGGATCAGGGCCACCAGGACACTATTAAATTGTAACACCTAGTAAACATGAACGTTCAATGTACTGTAACAAAAACGGACAGTTTTTTTGCTTTTTATTTTTCATTCTATGGAGGTGTCAGTGGCCATTGATTGGTCGGATGCACTCGCTCGGTTTCAGCCCTCGCATTTTTAATCCGTTGATTAATTAACTAAAGCTGATTGCCTTCCCACACCACTTTTTTTTTTTTAAATATCGCGCTTGTCCCGACTTTTTTGTTCTCTATACTGTTCATCAAAATATTCGTGGATTACTACGGATCAAACTAGTTTTTGCAATTTATTTTGTTCCCTGTGGGCTGTGCCACTTCTGTCAGAACATATTTTAATTAAATTATAATGTTCTGAGATGGTACAAAATCCCAGCAGACATAAATATTAATCCAATTGACCAATAATTAGTAATATGAATGGTAGAAGTTTTATTAATAACGATTCTGATTCATACCCCGAAATTATGCTTCTGAGAGCATGGCGTAGAGTAAGGCTAAGAATAACAAGAAAACGCTGTAGCACGACAGCCTAATAAGGGTCCATGCCTGAATAAATAAATATATATTAAATTGAAAGTATAAAGTAAAATCGTCAAAGTATCGTCAAAATCAGGTAGTTCTGTCTTTGTCATTGTGCTAGTGCCTCAGTGACAGTATAGAAAGTTTTCTCTAAGATATGGTCTCTTAGCAATTTAGGGAAGTTAGTAGTATTTCTCG
Organism: Psococerastis gibbosa; assembly: GCA_963971405.1. Classification (NCBI taxonomy): domain Eukaryota; kingdom Metazoa; phylum Arthropoda; class Insecta; order Psocodea; family Psocidae; genus Psococerastis; species Psococerastis gibbosa. The sequence continues at coordinate 30,455,125 of OZ020484.1, forward strand.
CCGCTCTCAGTTCAATCGGGAGTTTTCTAAGGTAGGCGAAACCTTGTAGTGTAGGATCCAGTCACTCACACTTGGCTGTGCGTGGTGCTGGCCTTACATGGTCTCCCCCGTTGCCTCGTGTTGTAGGTGTGGGTGTCCCCGTTTTGTTTAAACTTTCCCCACACCTCGGGCTTTTAGATATGTATTATATATATATATAGACATACTAATATGAGGACTGGTAGACGATCCATACATTTTTTCATGCAACTTTCCTATTTGGTCTCTGGCTGTTGGCTACTAATATTAAATTCGCATAATTTGGTTTGAATTTTGAAAAATAAATTAGACTAGAAAATGGACACGGAGAAAAAACTTAAAGAGACTAACACTAATCTTTAGTATAATTAGCATGCGGTGTTTGAAAATATATACATAACTTCCTGGCAGTGTAATAATCTTGACACTGTGGGTTGAAATTAGAAATAAAATAAATAATTTCCATACATACCTATACAACGGCTATAACTTGATATTATGATGACTATAACACGTTTGGCGGGTTGAAAATATATTTTGCGCAAATGTTTTCGTGATTTCAAGGATTATTCCGATAGGATTTGAATGATGTTGGTTTGCCATTCCCATGATGGCCCCCCATGGATTTGTTCCCCACATGGCCGCCGACTCCGGTTATCCATCCTCTGGTGCAACTGCAAGCTACATCCTTGAATGATTAAGGCAGCCAGGTACAGCCTGGTTTGCGTTTTCAATGTATTTTTTCACTCTTGAACCTGCTGCCCACGGGTCAAGTGCATTTATTTTGAGTACCTACCGTAATAATTGGAACAAAAACAACGGTAGAGTCATTGGCGTAAATTGCCAAAATGCCTGGGGGTCTTAAGATCCCATGTGTTCTGTGCCCCTAGTTGTCAAAATCCGGTGGGGGGGGGGGGGTGAGTGGAGATTTAGAACCTTAAATGGTCAGGACATGTACAGTAGTGGTACAGACTGCAATTAACTTTCACCCTAAAGGTTGTTAGTTCGAGTCCTACACTAGCTACATTTTCTGGCCATGCTTTGGAGGGCACGTAAAGTAGGCGGTCCCGGGCCTTCCTAGTTGGGTGTAAGACGAGGGCTTTATAAAATAAATAAATAAAATAAATAAGCGTTTATTTGCAAACAGACACAAAGTCCAATAATATGCAAATTAATTATGTTAGCCCTAACTCCACTAGGTTGGCTTAGTAGTAGAACAAAAAAAGGTCAATATTTATTTTTTTATTTAAATTTCTACGTATTTTAATTAAAACAATATGCAAGGAATAGGTAAGCGTATACCAGACACTAGCTCTCTTAAAGTTTGCAGATATTCCAATCGGTAACCGGTATTACTTCAAGTTATGTCAAAATATAGTGATCATTTGCTTGGAAGTTTATACGAGTTGAAAAACAACCCATTATGGTTTGATTGCCATGTCAGTTGCCTACGTGAATGACCCAACCTGGCAGGTTGTGACTTTTAGGTCTATAAGAACCATAAGTTAAGTATACGCTATTTATTTTGAACTTTGTAGACAAAATGTTCTATTATAATCACTAGCCCTTATATAGTAGTATCGCGAAGCCAAATAGTGACAATTTTTCTCTGGAAGACAAGTCTTGTTCATAATATTCATACCTACTTGCATAAAATCAGATAGGTTTCATAACCAGTGTATCGTAATGCAAATTTATGGACATGCTATCATTTACATGAGTAGACTTTAAATATTATGGTTATTCAAGTAACTTCGATATTGCGGGAAAAATATAAATATAAATTAAAATGTAAAAAGATTTAAAAAGAAGCAAAATTGTTAAAATAGGCCTACAATGCAATCAAACAAAAAGTCCAAAAGTAGAAGTAAGAGCATGTGATATTTTTCATGTTCATAACCTATTACTATTACTTATTAGCATTTGCTTCCGAACCGGGCAGAAGCTCGAGAAAAAAAAGTTAAAATACGTTCATACGATGGAAACAAACTCGACACTGAATTAATATTGTTTTAGGTGTAACAATGAAGTGCAGGCCGTAAATTGAATCGGAAAAATAAAGTTGCTAAAAACAACCTCTCATTTTTTTATAAGGTACGTGCAACTTGGCTTGGATTAAGTACCCCAATTAGCAATCTACTCTCAAAGGTGGCATAATTGACACTGATTCTTTTATGTTTTAATTATCTCTCGTAAATAAATAAATAATAACTTTAAGTTCTATAATAATAATCCTCTCGTACACTCAATACAGGACATCGGAACTGCCTGTATTACATGCCCTCCCAAGAATGGCAAGAAAATTCCGTAAGCGTGGGACTCAAACCAACTACCTTTCAGGTGAAAGTCATAGTACACACTATTACTCTACATACTCCCGCCATTGCTCCTACTATTTAAATTGAACATTTATTCTTTTTCTGGGACATCAGAGTGCTTGAGGACCGCTAACCTAGCCAGGTCGGGCCTGAAACCTACACTGTACCGTATTTATACATGGCCTTTTTACTTTTATCCGCCAGAGGGACGACACTATACATTGACTTGACATTAACTCTGAATATAATTTGCATAAATTAAAATGCAGGCAGAAGAGGTGGATATTGAGGACGAGGTGACATCACGCTCAACCTGTAGGTACGAACTCTCATGTCTCAAACTCATTAAATCCGTAAAACACGTGAATGACGTGATTGATCTTATGGGAAAAACTGTTATATGTGCAGTACCTACAGGTACGTGTAATCAAAGATAAACGGTATAAGTACTCATTACGAATGCGCGAAAGGAAGGCCGTTCGGGTCGCCTCTCACTTGGCGCTAGTGTGGCCTGTCCATTACGATAAGCTATGTTATGAGAAATGTGTCGCGTCGAGGTTTTTTGTAAAAAAAAATAAAAAAAAATGTGGAATTATGGACGAGGTTCGGGTTACATGAGTAATGAATGATATTTGTTCAAGTATGCAGCTTCTCACTAGTAATTTACATATAAAACTAGTGGTGACCTCAACGCAGCCTACGAATATTTGCTTCTTTTTGTTTCGACCTTTGTTAGCAGTTTGATTCTTGGCGCACAAAGCTGTCTGGCTGTCTCAAAAAATGTCCAATTGGTTAACACACCGGCATGGAGCTTTAGTCGCTTCTCAAAAATTTATCATGGTCCTTCGAGCCGGAGCCGGATTTGTTACTATCCAGTGGAATTCGCAATAGTTAGAAGTTTGAATCTTGGCGCAAAGCTGATTTTTTTTATTGGCCGTATCTAAATTTCCCTCTTGGTTAACTCACTACAATGTACCTGGACTTAACCTAAACCTAGTACAGATATACGAATCAAGTGCATATTTAAATAATAATATAAAATATTCATTTCTTTTTCTAATTGTATAATAACAAAATTAAGATCTATATTAGGGGGAAAGCTATTTTGAAAACTTCCAATCTCATTATATGAAGCTTTCCATTGCCGATGATTTCCGTGCGGCCCAGCAAAAGGTCAGAGCCGACTGTTCAGTCACGCAAACTATTTTCCAAACCACAATGATTGTCCAATTAGTCTTCAATAAGTTATACGACCTGCTTACCCCCGAAAATTGGCAGGAAGCAGAAAACACCGCAAGAGGCCAAGTATGTGGTTACTACAATATACTGTTTACCCAATTTCTGGTAGCAGCACAAGAATTTTCGAATGTCCTTGAGGAGAAAACGCCATGGCATGACAACCCAAGAAGTGTTGAAGCCGAAGACTGGCGGAGGATCCTCTCTCTTGACCACTGCTTTGTTAGGGATGTTGTGGTCACGAACATGTCCGGCAACGGCGTTTTCCCTCGCTTATTACCATTAGGGTTGGGTGGACCCAGACCAAGTAGAAATGCTTTCCTTTTACTACTTTGTTGTCTAGTTTTCTACCAGATATATTATAATAATTCTATACTCCTGATAACCTCAATTGACCTTGATCCTGCGTTGAAAAAGGGGGTAAATTATAATTATGTACTCGTGCCATGAGATAATTATAGAAACTATAATGCATACCGGGATCAGCGAAGCGGGGCAGGGGTACTGTAATATTAATGATAGATTAGAATTTTTATTGCAGTTATTAGTCTATTGGGCAAAACCTATACTGTAATTTACTGGCACTGATTACTTTATTTAGTTGTAATCTGATGGACATAATTGGGGAAGATTCAAACAATTTTTAGCATGTATTTCATTATTTTATTAATCGTGTATGAGCGGTCACAAAATAGTTTCTTCGTGAACTTCCCTAAATTGCTTAGGCGTGTATTCCACTGGTGAATATTCCGTCATTTGTGGTTAAAAAGAGTATTCTACTATATTATAACTTAATTTATAATAGATAAGCCTCTGTCAAACCGTCACTACAACACTCGATGGGACGATCTTCTCGTTATACCTACTCATTTAACCCAAACCTTTCATGCCTCCTTCCTCGTCTCGTCAGTTCTCCTTTGGAACTCCCTCCCCACCCACTTAAAAGAATCTCCCTCTCTTCCAAGTTTCAAAGTTCGCTTACGGGAGCATCTAATTAGACTAATACACTAGATTCGCCAAGATCTGATGTGGTTTCGCTCTCCATGTGTGAATGAGTGTTATCATTTTTTGTGTATTTGCAACTATTTTTTGTATTTACAGCTCTGTAACAATAATTAACTATTCCTCTAGTTGAGTGTAGGAAAGGGCCCGAAGGCCCTAACTCCGCCAGGGGAGCCTAGTGCAATAAATAAAGAAACAATTATTATTATTATTATTATTATTATTATTATTATAAGTTAAGTATCTACATAATAGTCTCCTTAAAACAAAAATCTCAACTTCTTTTAATCACAAATGATGGAATATTGACCAGTGGAATACACGCCTTAGACCATCTCTTATAGAAAGCTTTCTACACTGTCACTGAGACACAAGCACTATGACAGAACTACCTGATACTTCATTTATCACGTACTTTCTTGTTGATTACTTGTCTATAAAGTAACAGAATAATATATTTATTTATTTATCATTGTTCAGTGTCGAAGGGTAGCGTAGAAACCATTTTTTATATTTTTACTGCGGCATTCTGGTAACTTTGTATGTTAATGCATATACAATAATGCGTCTCACTTAAAACGCCGGTTTTATTAAGCATTATATTAAATATTAGGCAGTAACAAGTGTCACAAGGTCCACTAGTTGTATTTAAAAAGAAGCTTTTTGTTAATATGGGAAAGGAAAACACTCCAGTATTTTTCTGCGGATTTTAAAACTTTGCAAAAGCTAAAATTTAAAAAAATCGTTACTGTTAGGCATAGTATTGTACTTTCTTACAACCTAATGTAGCAAAAACGAAGGAAATAGAATTGGACAAAGTACATTTAAAAAAATATTATTATTGTAGTTTACGTACTGTATTTGGTTACCTCTATTGCAGCAACATGTTTATTACATAATATTAGATCAGGAAAGTTCTTGTATGAAAAGTAGTCCAGCAAGCTAAAAGCACTGCTTAACCCGCAACCTAATTAAAGAAAGGAAGCGAACCGCATCCAAAGTCATTATATTTCCGCATTAAGTTTTCATTAAATAATGAAAAAAGGCTATAGTGACTGCATACCTAGGTAGACTGGTATTTTCAATAGTAACCGTACCACAGCGTAACAACTAACAAGCTGATGATTGTAACACACAAATCACAAAGCCAGTTTTTAATCTAAATGTGCAATCAACTAATTAATTAAAGGTATAAGATTCTTGTAATGTTAATGCCGGGCTATTTATGGGAGTTAACTCCAGTGTCGTCAACTTATTTCCCCGCTGGAATATGGTATGTAAAGATCATTATCACCTAAATGATAAATTGATTTTTTCTTGACCTCAGTATGCGACTTGTATCTCTTCTACATATTACATTTTATTGTCCAATAACAAAAATTGAAGCTGACCGCCGATTGGTCACTCCTGGCCCTAATATTTTGGTTTATATATTTATTATTTAATAATTCAATACTATCTACTGGCCTCCCTTGCTTCTGATTACTAACTTCAAAGATAGCTGTAAAAATCGTGTATCACTTGCTAAAATAGCCTGGAAAATACCATATATACAATTTAAATACAATATATATGCAATCCATCATTGTCCTGATTTGTAAGTATCGTTTAAAACGTTTGCATGAAAGCACTGAATAATGTCCCCTTATAATCATTCATAATGACATTGACAGTGAAATTACAGGCTAGCCAACACCCTAAAAATGATAAAACTTTATTTCGGAAAGGCATAGAACACATGCCGCCAATATTTGTCACGAATATCGAAATTGATATGAATGTCACAATTGACTGGAAATCATTGCATGCACACATCCTATTAAGTTATTCCATTTATAGTAGAAAGTCCAGCTGTCAACCCTTCGGTAAAGTAAAAGGTATTTATCAATTGTCCTTTTGTGCATTAAATAAGAAAGAAATAAAAATGTAGCATTTATGGTTGACAGATGGTATTCGCCACTTTTAATTTTGATGATTACAAAGCATATGCAGGAGTCTATATTCTGTTTGCTAATGTCTCATTTCGGTTGACAAATATATCACGCAACACAAACCACATTTTCAATCTTTTACGTGTTTAATATCGGTAATTATTGATATTCATGTATTTTAGACCTCTGGTGACGATATAGTGACTCCAAGGGTCGTGTCTGTGTCATTATGAGTCAGGACTGAAAATGTTAAAAATTGGGCTCCCTTCCGAACAAGGTAAACATATCTATTATACTGTAGGTAAACCATAGGCGTATCAATGATGTTTTTTCAAGGAGAGGGGGTTTTGGAATTGGTGTTCATAGAGTAGTATTGGACTTACTTACTCCTTGGCCCTACGACCCGTGAAGAGCTTCGGCCTGCTATGCGCCAGCCTGCAAGTCCCTAGCCAGTCATCGACGCCAAGGGTCGCCAGATCCTCCTCTGGGTCGTCCAGCCATCGCATTCGTGGTCGTCCCACACGTCTTCACGCTTGGGACACCTTGTTGTTGCCCGATGGTCTGGCGTTCGTTCCACGTGCCCTATCCCCCTGAAACTATCCCCAATCATAGTAATACCTAGAAAAAATGCATGAAGTTAATGACAGTCAGCTACTCCAGATTTTTTTGTTAACTGCATCGTCTTCGCTGACAGTGATATAGCGGACATGGAAAATTGAAAATTATCAGGAACCAGGATATAAGGCATGAGATGAAAACCCGGGACGTACAGGAGAAACTAAGTGAAAAGAGGTTGAACTGGTGTGGACGAAAACCACCTAGTTGAAAGAGGAAGAAGACCACCAGGGAGACCGAAAGTTACACTGAGAAGAAAGATCGCCGGAGATATGAACCGAACAGGACTGTGTGGAAACGCTGTTGTCGTGCCACCGACCCTCCATGAGGGTAAGGCGTAGTAAGAGACTACAAGTAGTATCTGGAAAAAGATGTAATTTAAAAAAATTGGTAAATACAATGCAGTACAAATATTCGGCCAGAAGATTGAGAAGAACTATATTCAATCGTAGTAAATGCCTAGATATAGTTGATGTAGGTGCCGATAGTCGGCGCTCACATTCAGAACCTCTATTTGGTCACTGAGATTTTCGTGACCTGACTCGGCCCTCTAGCCCTCTGAAATGGCCGCCCTATAAGAACTGAATCCCATAGAAATTAGCGCCATATTTAATTTCATCATTAGCATTTTGTATGGCCGAGAGAAAAATTAGCCTTCTACATGGTAATGGCCTTCCTGCCCGAAACCACTGAACTTGAATTCTTATTCCATTTTTGTAAATTTTGTTTAATTCTGTGAGCTGCATTAATTATGGTAATTGGGATGGAAATTTTGTTTCAAACTGCTAGCTCGATACGATTGAGTAATATGTATTTCATGCTTCTGCGGTTCAGTTGCATTATGCGTTAAAATAATTCGCTAGATTATTTTACTTGTGTTTATCATGAATTATGTTGTAAAATTTATCTTTACTCCCACCTGAGTACACCTGCAGCCAGTCTAGCATGACCACTATCTAATTTATTGGGCATTAATTGATTCCATTTTTTCTGTTCGTGCTATGGCTGCCATGTTATTCATTCGGTATTGTGCAAGAATCATGAGTAATTTTTTTAGGCTAGTTTGCCTTTAAACCAATATAATACGATAGATCTCATAAATTCGTACCACTAACCAGCAGTATTAATTATTTTAGTCTTGTACAATTTAATGGTTCGTATACGCACTTCATTCAGCATAAACCGATTTTGGCGCCATTGGACAGTGTTTTTCAGCTAATTCAGTGATCTATTCTGTTTCTGAGTGAAAGGGAAGGAGGAAGGCGGTGTTGCCAGACAGAATGAGTTATGTCCGTTGGCCGGGTACTCTCCGAGCCACTTGGCCATGAGTTATTGCAGACGGCCGCACGCATGCAGTTAAATATACTCAGCACTGACCTACCCTACACATTAATATTATCTCTACATTTGCTTTTTGGTTCCTTTTTCCCCGTACACATTGCCTAGATTTATTCCTTGTCTTCGAGGTCCAGGGTCTATCGATTTTTCAGTCTTGACCTAGAGCATCTGACTTCTTGCTGTATGCCGTGTAGGTGATAAATACAGTACAGTTTGGTCCGTCACTTAGATAGGTTGATTTGCTATTTGGTTTTTCTTTCCCCGCACACATTGAGAACTTCGAGGTCTAGGCTTCTTCTCGTAATTTATCAGCTGGAGAATGGCCAATAAGATGCATATTCATATAGTGAGGGACAACCAAGCCCAGTCTTCTTATAGTTACACAAGTTAATGGCGTCGGATCTAGGAAATAAAAGTTGCGCTATACCTAACGTAGTTGAAGATTGCATAAAGTCCTCCTAATTTCATTTCCTAAAACCAAAGAAGTAGTTAAAATTCAAAACACATTAAACATTCTTTCCTTAGTTACTTCGTGAAGCTTGGGAAACATCTTTGAGAGAAGTAAAAACGCAATGACCCACAGTAAATAAATTATTAATATGAACGGTTTCGGAAATGATAAGTTCTGACGATGGATTGTACCCGAAACCGGCCATATTATTAATTTATTTACTGTGGATCATTGCTTTCTTACTTCTCCCTAAGACAATATATTCATTCCAAGATAAATTTTTTTTATAAAATTAAAATGTAGCCTATTCTTTCTAAGACAATATTGTATATTGCAAATTGTGTAACGGTTCATTTAATTGTAATGGCGATCAGTCTTGCAAATTACTGCAATTATCCCGGTAAAGGGATTCAGCCAATCATGATGTAATTTTGTCAAATAAAAGAAGAAAAACGTTTCATCGTGACGGAAACATCCTCAAAGTATAAAAGAAAACCAATCTATAACAATTAGTGGCCTACAGAATAGACGGCGGCCATCTTGAACTATCATGCGCGTTTGATAGACGAGCTGAGGTAATTTGCAAAACGCCTTTGTTTCCAATCATGAAAATCGTGAAGTTGTTGAGAAGGCCTAGAAAGAGATGCCGTGATGAATGTCTATAAAATGGGCTTTAAACCTGTAATCAAAACCGATAGTTAAACCACATTATTGTGATCGCCGCGCACTTTCCCTAACCTATGGGAACTAAACCTTTGCCTTGTGCTTTATGCCTGTTGTTAAATCCCTGGCAATCCGTCGTAAACACTTCATTGCTATTTTGCTGTTAATACCTACTTTGGAGTTCAATGTTAAACATGAGGGTTAACAGGGAGGAGATTATTATTGTTGAAATAGACTGACGGAGGCTAAAGTTCTCCAAGCCGATGGTCTTGATTTTCAGGGAACTTGTGAAGGTAGCCCCAATTAAGGCACTCGAATCTCTTCCTCCAGAGAGCACTACACTTGCAAGAGTACAAGTCTTTTAAACCAAATATAATCGGACAAAGCACCGCCTGATTCGGTGTGCGATAAATCTCGCCTTAAGTCGCCTTAACAAATTACCTAAGATTCTGCGGTAAACAAAGGTTTCTTTCCTTTTTCAGGTAAATGGTGTCCGCGAAGGGAATGGTCTTCCCCCACCGATGCCCGCGCTGCAGCGAATGATGCAGCGCGGAAAGGTCTTCTCTATTCATCCGTCTTCCTACATAGTCCAGGTATGATATTCAAATTTTGAAAACTATTGCATTAAAAACATTAAAGACTTAAGGTTAATCATAAGAATACCACGTAAGCACCACAGCAGTGTCAACAACTTTGACTTCTTATTCAGTTTTTCTTATATTATTCTTCCTCGGCGCTATCTGTCTCTAGAGCCAAGACATCACGGCCCCTTTTCTGCCTCTGCCAAACTGCCACCGACCTCTTTTTGTAGATCGTTTACCGCCTTCCCTCCGAAACTCACCGTTCTGAACTCTCCTGCTCTTGACCCAAACATTTAGTTCAGAACAAGACTTCTGATAAGTGGGGCCCCCACTGTGGGGGCGTGTGTATTTTTGTCATTTTTTGAAATTTCTTCTGATGGATCAAGATCAATCACACACAATTTAGTTGAGTATCGCTCAAAGCTTGGATACTGCATAGGAAATATGAATATGACTGAATTAAAAATAGGCTAGAAAAGACTACCCCTGGAGGTTTTGGGTCGGAGGACAGTTGGAAGTTCCTCTCTCTTGACCACTGCTCCGTTTGGGAGCTTGTGCTCCAAAGCGCCTTTTTCCTCATATCAATGAAGGTAAGGTAGCCATTAGCGAAGGGTGCAAGGAAAATTTCTGATGATGGGAGAACACCCACTCGGCACTCCCCCTGACACCGGTATCACCCAAATTATTCGATGACTGTCAGCTTCTGCCTCTAATGACTGTTAACACAGCAGACAATATAAGTCCAACTAACTCTTTGCTAGACTCGTATCTGTACTTGGCTAAGTCATGCTTTAACCTGTTTCATGCGTGAATGGTAAGCTTGTCTCAGCTTGTCCATTATCGCTTGTAGCTGGTGTAGGTTGACATCGAGAACGTATACCAGTTTGCCAGTGGCCAAAAATTCATACGGAAACAAAACAAATCATACCCGAAATCCATGGAGTCGTTGGCAATGGACAAGGGACTTATGGGCCTCTATATGTAGGCCTGGTTCCGTACAAAAGCCTTAGAAAAAATAACCAACACAATTACCAATCCTTTGTTAAATAATATGTACTAGGATTACCATCCCATTTTAGCCCCAGCTGACGCAGAAAAAATGGCGAATCGGTTGGGGGCCCAAAGAACAGCGTATAGTTTTTGAAGTGATAGGTATCAATTAAAGGAGCTGGAGAGCTGGATACGGGATAACAATAAGGCTAAGAGCGTCATGGGAACCAATTACGGAGCGCGTGGGGGCGTCGCTTGATGGATGGTCCAATCAGGGAGGGGGCGGTCACGTGATCCCTTCCCTTAGGGACATTGCCTTTCCACAAAAAAAAAAAACACTTGGATTACGGAAAAAATTTATGTAATTTGCCGAAACAGACTGAATGTGCCGGATACTCAGTGAGTTTCCCAACCTTTATTTTCTAGTTAGGTATTTTTTTTTAAATGGACTTCTGCTTCATTACTTCATTTTCTTCGGATAAGATTCGGACCTGGGTTTCCCAGCACGAGCTATACCAATCTCCATGGGTACCAACTTGTTCGAATTATTGGTATGGACTCAAGGGCGGATCCAGCCGAAAATTTAGGGGGGGGGGTCACAAGTTTTTTGTAAGTTTAAAAGGTAATTTTTTTGTTGAAAGTTGAGTTTTATTCAAAAAAATTTACTAGGTATCTTATGAATTTACTCATTTAGGGGGGGGGGTTATGACCCCTGACCCCCCCCCCCCCCCCGTGGATCGGCCATTATAGATGGACTTTGCACCATTGTGGATCGATATAGCTCAGCCATGCCAACATTTTTATTGGCATGGCCCGTGCCATGGTCAGCCAAACATATCCATATTTTCTTCATATTCCAAAACGTAGTGATTATTATACTGTAATAATTAATATGTCCACATGGAACTATCCTTTACAGTTGAAAATAAGAAATTAAGAGAAAATATGGTAAAAACGGGACTTGAACCTAGGTTTTTTGGAGCAGTTTAGTGGTAAAATGATATCCTAGAGAGGCATAGATCGTGGGTTTGAATCCCGCACTGTCCCATTATCTTGATTCCCTATTTTTGGATATATAGTAATGTCATGGACAGGTTACCTCTCAAACATTGTTATTGTTTTCTACAGCGTAAAAAGCCCTGTTTTCATACCATAGAAGGGGTTTAAATTGAATTTTTTTTAAGTTGAGGAACCTGACTTGTTAGAAAAGGATCTTCCGCGTGTGATTCGCTGAAGAATAGACCCCCTAATTGAGGCAATTAATGATTTTCAAATCCCTCGGAGGTAACCTTTAACTCTTTTGCTTGATCCTGAACCTTATTTAAATCTTGACACGGTCACGCAACCATCAAATGGTATTGTACAACCTGAGCTGCCACAAGTCATAGGATTCTTTAAAATCCTCAAATTGAAATATGGGACTGTTGTAGATTTTCATCTTTCTTTAGAAATCGCTACCTCATATAGAAATTTATTTCTGGGGCCGCTAAACAGCTTAGCTTTTGGAGTATTTCTAGGTTGAATTACAACAGAATCCTAATAACTTAATGCAATTGTCTTAATGATGCCATGCGAAAATGTGTCTATATTTCGCGCATTTTTAAGTCTCCAAATGTATGAAGAAGGTGGTACATCACACTGTAACATCACAAGTGAGTGTTGTGAAGTGTGAGTATGAGTGGGTGATTGAGTGAGAGAATGAGCTGGAATGGCTGTGTGAATGAGTGTGATTGAGAATATTACTTACTGTCTATTACCACACTATTTTAAGCAGTTAATTGTAAAAGAGGGCCTTTGACCATATTCGCTGCAAAAATTGTTGTGTTGTTGAAGGTGATATATTTTGTTATTATTATTATAAAGTGGAAATGAGTTCAAAAATGGACATGCATTAAGTGATGGGGCAGAATAAGTCGGGATGATGGCCTGTGGGCGATTTAACAGCATCCAAAACGTCCAAACGTTAAATTAATACCGGCGGTTGACACCTTCAGTGGTACTATGAAGATTTTTGCTAATGAGTTTCCAAGATATAATGCAATCTTTAAGTCTGAAGATGTTGACAGCTGCTGTTGATGAAACTCATGGAAATAAGCCGATTGGGCCGGATTCTTGTAAAGTCCATCTGACAACAACTGTGAAAGCGTTAAGCTCATGTCATGTGTACTTTATGCAGTAAAAAATCTGTGGTACTCTCATCAAAGTCAAGACCTTAGTGGAAACGTGGCAACAGCGTTAACCATTGACCCATGAAGGTTTGTTGCCAAGTTGTCAATCACTCGCAAGGTACGTCTGATATTGGCACTACTTATGTCAGTTTCCGGTGGAAATCGATAATTTAAAAGTTGGCAACCCTTTCTGGACGCCATCTCTCATTGTCCCCGGATTTACTAGCTGACGTATTTGTAAGATTCTGCTGTTGGCCCGTATCTCGCGCAGACGCGTTCCCATGACGACTGGCGGAGCTTTCGTTGCGTAGCAACCAGGATCAAGTTGAGAAGCAGGTCGATCTATCTCCCGACAATCTCCGGTTGGTCAGTTTCCTGAAGGTCTATTTTGAGTTTGATTTGCTTTTCCTTTTTCTTAGTTACATTCTTTCTCATCAACTAAGGTGGAATGTTCACGAGTAAATGTCGGTTTAAATAGGGTGGTTCCCACCGTCGGTTGAAAATAAGGAATACTGCATGGCACCGCCATACATTGGTAGACAGTACTATTCCTTACGGATACTTTTCAAGCGAAGGCGGGACAGTCCTTAAAGCATGGCCTACCAATTGAACTTAAAATTAATTTAATAATAAAGTCTTTCAGTTAATTGTGGCTACTAAGAAACCCAGCCCTAGTAGGTTACATACTGTACATAACAAAATACAGTGAATCTCAATTTGGAGTGAAATTTTATTTATTTTGTGTTGACAGTACAGTAATTTATAATTGCTGTGCATACAGTAGACATAGAGGATGCTTGAAATGTTTTTAAGCAAAACTTAAGATTTTGCCGTGAGCTTACGAATTATAACTAGTTATTACTATTAGTAAACCTATATAAATTAAAAACTACACTCCGTGGCACGACAATCCTAGGCCTGATGACTGGTGAAGGGTCCTCTTTCTTGACCACCATGGCCGTGCCCAGGGAGGTGGTCCATGGGGACCGGATCCCCCCCCCCCCCCGAAATAATTTTTTTTATGTAAACCTGTATGGTTTGTAGAATTTATCCATTAATTCAATCATAAATTACGCAAAAAAAATTTGGACCCCCCCCCCCCCCCGGAAATCAAAACCTGGGCATGGCCTTGTTGATCACTGTTCTATTTTGTATGTTGTGGTCAGTAATATGACCGACAGCCGGGTTTTATTGAACGGAAAATGTTTCTTCCCGTTTTATAGTCCCTCGCGATCGATCGATTATAAAGTCTGTGCTAGGAATACTATACGGCACCTCCATGGTCCAATGCATCGCAGTGTAGTGCAGTATTTCTAAATGTACCTTTAAATACTTTGGGGCCCTTCGAAAGTGGGAGCCCTAAAATCTCATAAAGAGCATTTAACAATTAAATTCCTACTCCGAAGTCAGTATTTGCCAGCATTCTATTGTGCATATTATTCTCAATGGGTGCATTGTTGAGACAAAATGAATTAATAAGACCAGGATTTAGAATAGTACGGTTCGTAGATGAAAGTAAAATATTATGTCTTACGCCTCACTGCAGCCCACGACTTATATTAATGGGCCTTGTTAGCCTCAAAGAGACAAAGAATCCAATTGAGAACTTGGCAACTGCAGAAGACGGGCACCGACAGGTGCCTTAATGCATCCCCAGTGTAAACATCGAAAAATTCAGAGTCCAAAAAATCTTCAAATAACACAACAAATTGAGGAGCAACTCTCGAAGCGCGCTGGCTACTATCCAACAATTATATTTCGATGAGAGAAAGCCTGCTCGGTTTTTTTTTTATAAATATTCACCCACTCATATCACATTTTTAGGCCAACTTCGACATTTTTAATTTATGAACTATTGCGGGTGTAATTATATACTACAGGAAGCTGTCTTGAGGCGTTTTAATCTAATAAATTAGAGTTTTAATTAAGTCTGTGTATTTGTGGCTATAGGGATGGATGTCTTGTGGAAATTAGCGGGACAGGATGACGATTTTTATACGGGACGGCAGTCGGGACATTTGCACCAAGGAAAAACCATACTATTCTGAGGCACGGGGTTCAATGGATTAAAAAGGGGTTAGAATTTGGGATTTGTTGTTATGAAGTAGAAAAAAGCGCGATGGTGCCGTTCTAGTGGTGCCTAGGATAGTGAAACGGGGGAAATTTGGGATTGGAGAAGTAAATCCATAATTATATGTGGTTTTTAGGGCCGGGGCCGTCAAATGAGAAAAATGAGGGATGCGGGGCTATGATGAATAGGAAGAAAACAAAGAACGGGACAAGCTTGCTTACGGAAACCATGTTATTCTTAGATACGGGTCTGTGAATGGATTGAAATAGAATTAAAACGTGGGATTTGGGGTGATAGGACTGGACAAGCATATCCTACTATATATGAATAATTTGGTTCTGAGAGACGGGATAGTTAATGGGAAAAATACGGGATGCGCAATAAATTGGGAAAACACAGAACGGGACGAGCTACGGGACCATGGGGAAACCATTCTGCGTAACGGCATTGTGATTTGAAGTAAATTCGGGACACGACAGTGGCCAAAAGCTGTTCATCTGTATTTACGGCTAGTTGGACGGATTACTTGAATTTTGTGTGATAAACTATTCGGTGTCTAGGCTCAATTATTTTGCCATAAATCGTTAAAATGTTAATTGGTGCCATAAATAATGCACTTTTTTTTGTGAAATAGGTACTAGTGATAGTATATCGGTTTTAACTTTCAACGAGTGAAAATATGCAATGATATGTGTTTTTGTTGTACACCACTTTCTCGCATTGAACATTTGCCAAATTAATAGTCCCTTAATTTCGGCGATTTTTTTTTTTTAAATAATACAATAATCGTACTATAGTAGTATATATGGTTTATACACTACTGTCCTAATATTCTTATAATACACAGCAGAAAAAAAAACCATGTATCGAATGTTAGGGCAGAAGAAGAAGCGAGACATGCAATAAATCCATGACTTGTTTAATTTTATTAAATATAAATTGATAACTTACGTAGGTACAACTTTTTTTATGTAATTGATAAATTTAGCTCTGAAAAAAATATATATATATATATTTTAAATAATCACATTTTCTTTTTAAAATTGAATTAATTACTCATTATGCATGTAAGAAAAAAGCGCGACCTTAGAGCACCACCTGTTTTCAATATAGAAAAGAAATAACTTCAAGGGGAGAGGAGGGTTTGTAGTAGAGAGCGCAAGGGCGGAGGAGGGCAGGAGGTTTCATTTTCATGCTGTCAAGTTCATATCCACCCGGCGGGGCCCGGCCCTCCACTGCAGATACGCTTATTAATTAACCACTCCTCAAATCCAAAGTCTTCTTTGTCTCATTACTGTATAGTACCAGCTCTCTTGTTGCAAACACAAAAATTAATTTTCACCACTTTTAACAATTAGCCAAATAAATTATAGACTACAGATACTTTTTCACGTTTTCCAGCCGGTATACTATGGCGATTTTTTTAAATTCCTACTTGGGATTAAAAATGTAAACAAGATTATTTTATAATGGAATGTGCTATTCAAAATTGTGTTGTTTACATTTTCAACCCCAAGAATATGCTAATACCTAACAGCATAATAGGCCCGCAGATCCAGATGTCAATATATATCGTAAATACACAACAATATTGTACAGTAGAAGCAAATTTGAAAAATACAGTTTGTCCAGCTAGTGATGATGGAAAGGAAATACTGGCTGCGTTTATTGATTAGTGCAAGACAAGACGAGGTTAGAAGTTTGATTTGTTGCTTCTTGCGAAAAAGACCGTACACAATACTCTTCTTGTCTTGCTTAAATTTTGCAAGAAAGTTTGCCCCTTCTCGCCTTACTGATTCTAGTCCGAAATTCTACCTGTGTTGTATGTTAACTCGAATATAGGAATGGAAATACTGTACAGGTACAATATAATAAGCTGTTACTGTATTGGAATGTGCAGTGTTTCATCGACTAAACAATACAGTACCTACTTTGCACTTTACAGTAGATTTTTTTCTGCCATTCTCTTGTAAAACCGTTTCTCCAAACTTAACTTCACCTTATTATGTTTTCCTGACTGTTTTCAATAGAACTTAGGATTATGGAATAACATGATGAAATGATTTCATCTCAAATTCTTAGATAGATACCGTAAAAACAGATCAATATTTCCTGCATTTGATTCCCCAAAAAGTATTGTTAAAGTTAAACTTCTTGTATACTCCGTTAAATCTTGAAAATATAACAATTTTCCCAACCACAAAAATTCCTATCTCCATGTTCAAAGTTTTCAGCATCGGTAAAAATTTCTAATTTTCTTTTTCCGTCTTTTCCGTTTATCCCAATCTATTTCCTCTTTATACTTGTTTCCCCTCCTGAATATACCTACTGTACTTGGTTTCACGGGTCACGGACCCCAGGAAACAAAATTCTTACGCGCATAGGGGATTTTTCTTAGCTGTTGGTTACGATGTTGAAAAACCCTGCTGCATAATGCAAAGTCCGCTTTTTAATGTATCTTGAAAATTGCAATATTTTCTATATTGTTTCATTATTACCTAATCTATTGCTTTGGAGGTACATAGAATTCTAAATAGGAGAGATGAGACATTTGCTAACCACAATTATATTTTATTTTTACACTATCACCAGCTATAGGATTCCAAAAATATTCTTGGTGGGCTCGAATGTCCTATCTCTCTTATATGGAACTTTTACTTGCTTACAACCTTACTTATATTCAAATGCACACTGCTTTGCATAACACTACATTCTATTTTACATTAATTCACAGTAATGAAATAGAGTTCACACACCAATAAGTAATATTTCGTCTGTGAAACAGACCTGAACCTGACTCGATGAACAAAATTCACGCCTATAAATTCTTCGCCACATTTTTCACGAAAACAGTCATAAACAACAAGATAGAAGGGCATTGTCAAAAGTCCAAATGTAACAGAGATTTCTCATTTTATGTTACAAGATGAAAAAACTAAAAAAAGGCGAATTCCTCCAGTCACCAGCCATGTTCCAATTTAGAACAATGGTCTCTTACTCACGAGTAGGCCCTAGTTTTCAAGGGCACCCGGTTTATATCAAAATATAAAGAAGCGACATGCCTTGTTCTTTTGACGCTAAATAGTGGTATCATAACTTTTGACTCGAGAGTATTGTCAAGCAGTTTAATACTTTTCTCGCATAATATAATAAATCTAGCGAGATTCGGTTCATTGTGTAGAATCGTGTAGGACAAAATTGTATAGAATGAAAAAATTGTGTTTCCCCATTTATTTAATATACAGTAGTGATTATAGAATCATTCCGAATATAAAATAATCATCTTATTAAATTAATTGCCGTGAGGTTAAGTAGAAACATTGCAAGAGCTATAGACAAGTGTGTAGTATGTTCACTTGTTCGTTCGTTGTTCGTAGGGTAGGTAGTTTTTTGCGTTGCTATCGTTGGAACCATGAACCTTATTTTACAGTACATAACGCCGGCCGCCTTACCATGTTGAATCCAGCGGACCAGAGCAGGTTCAATGATGCAGATAACTTGGTCGTGTGCACAGTGCCGGTAGGGAAACATGGTAGGACTTGTCCTGGTCACCTCCGAACTAATCGTGTGACTTCACTGTGTTTCCCAAGTGGTTCGGAATCCACTATAATCATGAGGTCCACTGTCCTATGGGCCCACACCGTGGCCTGGGACTATGTCCAACCATACTACTACGACTACAGTACATAACAGCGTCTGTTATTCTTATAACACTAGTGACACGGAGTGTCTAAGTTTACTAATCGATGGGGTAGCCTAAACGTGTAGGTTACAAAATATATATATAGCGTATCATATCGTATATATCCTCTAAAACGGTTCTTTAAAATTCTTGAAATTTTTATTCGAAGGTATACAAATTATGGTAATGTTACCTTGACGATGTTTAATCTTCATTAACATAAAATGGGAATATCCTAAACGAGCTAGCGGCACAATTTACGATATAGAAAAGAACTTAAGCCAAATTACGTTACATGGAAAATGAGCAGAAGGTCCGGAGCTTTGTCCTTTGCATATGCTGTAACAGGAAATCGTTTTTATATATAATATCATGGGCAAATTTTACAATGTATGTTACTGTTTGCATACATTTGGTTTACAAGGCCAGTTTTTAATTTAAATTATTAAAACTATTTTAATAAAAATATTTATGACAACCAAGGCAACCAATGCGAGTTGATCCAGTACACTCTCGCTTTGGCCTGATTCTGTCGCGCGATTTTTGGAACAACCAGATTGGGTGTTGCTAAGGCGCCCATTCCACCGACCGGCTAGGGCTATTTACAAAAACGGTGACGTGCTGGCAGGCATTCAAGACTTAGGCGGGGTTTCCACCGACCTTGCATTGCAAAATTGACGGAAATGTTTATTTTCTTCTATGCCATAGTTAAAATTGATCAATGATCATACAGTAAAATCACAAACAAACAAACTAAAATTAAAAAATGGCGTCATGGGTTATGTTATGTACAAACATTTTAATAGATTTCTATAGAAAGAAAAATTCTAATTTCCGTCAATGTCATTTACATTCTGCAATGCGAGGTCGGTGGAAACGCCACCTAAGTCTGGAATGTCTGCTACCACGTCACCGTTTTTGTAAATAGCCCTAGCCGGTCGGTGGAATGGGCGCCTAAGCTGCAATCACTAAGCATACCTGCCGCCGCGCCGTAGTTACAAACATTCGGATGAAGACCAATAATTAATTAACCCTTCCTCCCTATATCTAACATAGTTATTAAACGGTTTATCGGAATACATTTGTCCCTACCCGGCCCGGGTCCCAACTCAACAGTTCATTCCATACCGATTCTTTGAGCGATTCCCAGCCATCTGTTACCATATAGATTCCCACCAGATAGTTGAACAAGTTGTCGATCCCTCGAGCAAAATAGAATATCTTCTCACTTTAATGATACAAAAAAAACTTCTCAGCCAGCAGTACACCATGCATGCCATCGCAGTTCTAGGTAGTCATCTCTCCTGCATTGGACACGTTCCAAAAGATTTATTTATTATTTATTTTCTTCTTACCTTCACGTGTAACCGGAGGTCGAGAGCTACGTTTTTAAGTTAGGCTATCGAGATGCCGTGGCTGGAACACGATTTGTCTATGTCTGTACCTGGATTGAAACCCTTGCTGCGCACTCAGTTGGAGGTCTTGTAGGGATATGATTACATCTTCATGCACCTCTTGTCACTTGCCTCGTACCTGGGAGTATGATCCTCAAATCGTACAGGAATTTTCAGACTCATGCTGTTTCGGTAATTTGAACCTGCCTATGTTAGCCCGATGCGTGCCTCATTTTGTATGGCTATGGTGCAAGAGGTTAAGCTGCTTGCTGAGAAAATTATGGATCTGACCGTGGGGTTTATGTTTCGTACGAGGACTAAAGTCGGGAAAGAAGTCGTTAGATCAGAGTTCAGAGCAAGAATAGCTTCAAAGGTTTCAGCGTTCCTTAAGGGAATGTAGATCAGCCTGTGTGCGAAGACCTAGCTTGAATGGGAGAGTACATCAGCCTGTACGTGAAGAAGTCGGTTGAAGGAGAGATGAAGGCTTCAGGAAGGACAGGAAAACCAAAGAAGAGGTATTCACATCGCAAAGTTCCATGGGCATTGCAAAATAAATATACAAAATAACATATTTACCCTTAACCTATGATATTTTCTTTCCAGAGAAGTGACCATTCCGGGTAGGTTTCCAGTTTGTCTGATATCGTAATAAAGACGCCAAGATGGCTGCTAGGAATCCTCGGATTCGGCAGAATGATAATAATAGGGTTTTCCATCTGCAAACCTGCATATTTCAGGCTCAACACGAAGGTTCGACCCCAAATACTGCCCTCTAGTCCAACATTCTCGTCCGTTTTCACCTCTATTATTATCATTTGATATTTGTTATAACCTTGCGGCATTTTTTCAGGAATTCACTTTTTGCAATTGTTACAATAGTCAGTTAGATTAGATACTGCCTTTTTTTTAGAAAAATTAATGTTATTATAAAAGAAACGGTTAATTTTACTCCTCGTTTATCTTTTAATTGTAGGGTTCATTCGTTTATTAATGGTGTGTTTATTACCTAGGGCCATATACGGCGATTATCTAAGGATATATTAAATTTAGTATTAATTAAAATAATACCAATAATGCTATTCAGTTTCAGAAGTTATCATCATGTAACTTATCATTAATACTACTAGTATATATGGACTATTGAAAGTATGTAATTTTTTTGTTAGATAATGCTACACATTATACATGGGCTAATTGTGAGGGTGGGCCCCAAATTCACCCAATGTTGAAAAAAACGATTTTTTTTCTTACATTAGGTACAGCTATAGAACAATTGTAATAATAAGTGATATAGCAGGTAGTGTTATGCTTTTCTTGTTGTCGCTTGGATCTGGATTTACATTACCAACTGTGTTGATACTCATTAGAGACAGGAGCCTCTCAGTCATCGAATAATTAGGGTGGAGCCCAGGGTGCCGGAGTTTTTTTTTAAGGGTTAAATCACGTACAAACAATTTAATGAATGTATCCCATTGACCCCTTCAATCGCCTCACTAAGTCACCTAATGGGTACTTGTGTCGAGTTACGACACGTCTCCTACCGCAAGGTGTGTAGATACTCGCACAAGTACAAACACGCTACCACCTTGCCACCGAAGTCGCTTTGATGTTAAGGGAGTGTGTGCTACTCCCATCAGCAGGCTGTGACACGACTTTTATAAAAAAAAAACTCGAAGGGGGGGGGGGTGTCTGATTTGCTCTAAAGAGGTTTCATCGACCTCTCCTGTCTTCTCTGGTGACCTGACTATCTGGATCCGAAACCTAAATTGAAAAGGTATGGTAATGACATAAAGCCGAGGAGGTCAGTAGAGGTGGATGACTTGCAGCGTGGTTGGTGAAGAAAAACCGGACAGGTATGATGGCCGATATCCATCAGGAATGCTGCAGTCCAGAAGCCCCGAGATCCCGCCTCATTGATTGACATTATCTACGTCACTGATTCCTATTCGTTTAATTAACGTGATGGAGCTGTTGTTATTGGAGTGCATACAATTGTTTTCATAACAAGACCCGTATCTTCTTCTTCTTCGGTGCAACAGCTCGGGGTGAGCTCTCACACCACCTCTCTCCAGTCCTTGGTCTTTATAGTCTTCCACTGCCAAGCAGCCACTGACATCTTCCGCAAGACACATTCTTCCTCGCCTCACCACCGCATCGGTTTTCTTGTTGAGACAAAATTCTATTTACCCTAGTTTGCACATGAAACAATTTAAATGGATTCTTTCATGTATATAATCTTAATTAAATCATAAAAAATATAAAGTCTAAGCTTCAATTTCACTAAGTATTAGCCTAGCTAATAAAACCGTTATATAAGACCGTTTTTCAACTCTTCAATTCCAATTTTACTTAGAAAACAGATTCTGAGTTATTTAGTTTTTTCTAGACATTATTATTTTACTCTGGGCTTGTGTGGTCTCATGAGACTTGTGGCTCATGTGGCTTGTCAATATGACAAACAAATTTCAAATTTTTTTTAGGTGTCAAGGTGTGAAACTACTTTTGCAAATCTTCAATATCTCCAATGGAAAGTTTTTTGAACTTGCGAAGAATTGCATCTTATATTTTCAAAAGTGGGTTGAAATGAGCTACTCCAATACGCGATTGCTATCTCTATATTTTGTCTGACTGGGTTTTGGTCAGAGTTTTTGTTGTTGGCTTTAAGCCAGTACGGGACTTATTTTTATTTGCTATATTGTCCAATTAGACCAGTGAAATTGGTTAGTTAGATTTTTCTCGGATAAACGAGTCGTTATTAATGTGGGGTTCTTCACTAGAATAGTGAGTTGATCAGGGTCTTTCCATGTGTATCTTTGTTATGACTCTTCAGACTTCATTATTATTAATGTTATTTATTTTATATATTTATAATTTTCTGCTTCGCTGATTGTCTCTTTCGTATATTAAATGCGGGAATCAGGGATTTATCTATGGGATTTTTTCCACATTTGCAAGACTAAGTTGCATAAAATAAGTTTAAATATAGAATAAAATAGAACTCTTTTATATTATAACACACGGCTAAATCATTTGCATTGCTCTCTAGGTTATTCAAATCTTTAAAATATATATAACATCAACAGTTTTTCAGATAGATTGGACTACTATACGTGTTAGGTTAGGCTGCACCTTTTTTTCATTTTAAAATATTTTATTTTGAAATAAATAAAATTAATTTAGAATATAAAAATTCTCAATATTTATAAATGACTCTCTATTTCTGTACAACTTAGAAATACTGATACCTAATAAAACGTCCGGTGATATCGGGTGCAAGTCACGGCCGTGGTCAACACCGTACTTTGATAAATGCTTTGGCGGATTCGCGCGGGTAAAATTATGATGGCGGGCAGTGTTTGTTAATTGGTCATCGCCATCTGTATTCATTAGTGTCCCTCGGACTTGTTTCGGTTATCACGGCTGCATTTCCCATAAAGTTACCGCGTCTCGTAAAAAATCACGTATGTAGCATTGCAACCATGTGCCTGCTGGTAATGACTCTTGCATTAAATTATTATTTTTTAATCCAATAACGGAATTTCATTTTTGCTTTCCAATTTATACGTAGTATAAGGAAAGCTTTGTGATGGTTGAAATTTTCGATTCCGAGATTTCAACGGATTTACACGTTTTGAGGTCCCAGGAACCCAAAAAAGTGGTTTTACGAAATGTCTGTCTGTCTGTTCAGCGATTCTCGGTCAAACTACTCGGCCGATTTTGATGACATTTTGCATGAAGGTTCACAAAATCATACCCCGAGACCATTTTATTTTTATTTTGGGCTAACTCAATTTTGGGGGGTTTTATTTTCAAAAAAACGTCTATAGTCTTATTGTTCGCCTTTTGATTGCAATAAAGTCGTTTTTTCATTTCATTTCATTGTATTATATTGTATTAATTTTCCACTTTTTGTTGTTGTTTTTTGGAAGAAAAAATGTTATAAATAAATATTGACTCTTTTGCTGTATTACAAAGCCAACCTAAAGGAGTTACGGCTATAAAGTCATATCTTACACTCAACTAGGAAGACCCGAGACCACCTGCTTTAAATGCCCTCCGAAGCATGTTCACAAAATCTAGCAAGTGTGGGACTCGATCTAACAACCTTACGGAAGAAATTCTGAGTCTGTACCACTACTTTACATGTCCTGATATATATAGTGTATAAAAGGCAGTGCCCAGGTTTTGATTTCGGTGGGGAGGGGGGGGGGTGCACAAACAACATTTTGTACGTAATTTATTACTGAATTAATGGATAAATTCTTCAAACCATACAGGTTTACATACAAACATTTATTTTTTGGGGGGGGGGGGTGGTCCGGACCCCATGGACCACCCCTCTGGGCACGGCCATGAGTATATATGTATGTAAACAAAAATAGGCTGGTTAGTGGAGTAGCCCTTGGGGGCTAAAGCTCGCCTAATATAGCGATGTGTTTCTTTTTATTTCATTATGTCGTTCACATGATTTTTGTATGGACATGGGTTCAACAATGGAATTTACGTAGCACCAAACCTGTTTGTGTTGAACTTCCTATGCTGTAAATGAGGAGACCTCCTGATTATAGTGGATTCCGAACGGCTTTGCTTCAGCTTCTCGCATGAATATAAATTCTAATTGACTCTGTTTAATGGCGGTGGTGATATTTAGGTCCTAATATTAACTTCCCGGCTAAAATTGCTTATCAGGTCATTTGGCACCAAAAAAACCCTCTATAAAACCCAATCATTCCATACGTCTCACACACACATCCACACGAGAACAAAAGTCTTCAATTCAAACAATAAACCCCAAGATATGATTGTCCAGGAATGAGCTTAGCAATATTGTACTGCGGTCTGTACGAATACAAGCACCAGACTCGTGGGCTACAACACGAGACAGAAAAAAACTAATCACCAGAGTCATTCTTCTAAGGCCCTCCTCGCCCAAAAGTGTATTGAAAGTAATTTTCATAATGGTCCGTCGTAATGGAGGTGAGGTATTCTAAAAATGCCAAAGGGTGAATTCTGAATCAGGATTATTTTGAATGGTAATGTTGGACAGCCTGGGGCACGGTTTGAATATTTGCGGGCACTCCGAGAATTGAGCATGCCTGCGTCGCATCATTAACCGCCGCATATAGGTATAGGTTCCAAGTTTTTTTTTTCGTTCAGGTTTCTCGCCTTCAGGGACTGGTGTCTAATGAGCTTAAAGCTCTTGTAACGTCTCTGCATTTTTTTAATGGCAATATGGATGGAAACTCAAACTTATTTGAAAATTCTTTAACTTAATTAGTTTTCGTACAAAGGAAAAGTGTTTTGAAGTATTCGTCGAATAGAAATAATCTGTCGTTAGGAGTGCTTTTTATTTTGACATTTTTTTAATATACTTATTTACATTGATATGGGGAGTTACTTATTTTGTAAGCAAGTTTTAATGGCTTCGACTTAGGAACCATTCATGTACACAGTTACAGTATATTACGACAGGTACACCAAAAGTAGTGAGTCGCGTGCAACTTAAATAGCTTATAATTTACTGTTGCAGGTGCAACCAAAATTTACATGATTGTTTTTATGAAATGGGATTTGATTGCTTAAGAAAAATTGTCGGGGAAACTTAGAAGCATCAACATGTTACTAGCCAGGTTCGCGGTCTAGGGCAGTGACATTTTTTCGGGGGTGATCAGAAACGTACATGGCGTGAGCAGAAACCGGTTGTGTGTATGTTTTATGATGTTACGTAAAACTTACCAAAGTTATTTATTCAAAATGAGTGCCAATACCTACACTTGTGTACATTCAAGCTACTGTACGAGGCATACGTGAGGGTACTAAAAGCAAAAGGTTCTACTGTACTATAGTTCCACTCAACTACATTTTTCAGGAGAAATCAAAAACTGTAGGTTAACTGATAACGTACTTAGGAATCTGATTCTTAGAAATTCAAATTTTGCTCCTAACAACAATGTCACTTTGTAGCCCCTTACTAGATGATTCCGACGATAGTAGTAACTTAAAATCGCAAAAAATTGGAATTGGAATATTTTGCTTCTAGTACCTTCACTTAATGATTTCATTTCGGTTCGGATAAGTTTAAGCCACTATATCAAACCCATACCACGAATAAAAGAGAGTTTCAAAATATTTTGTTAAAAGCCTTATAGTTTTGAAGAAATTATTTATTCCCTTGTTCCGCCGCTACATAGATGAATAATTTATGTTTCCACATTTTCTCCAGGAACATAAAATCAAAATCTGTGAACAATCGCCCACAAAATCATGAGTTTGCACAAAACTGTGATGGAGTAAAAATTGTATCGTTCATATTATTACACTCAATTGTTCCAATGATGACTCCATTATTCGTTCGGTTGATGATTGTATAGTCCACGGGGCTATTCTCGAGAGATGTTGGGCACTTAGGACCATTTGTCAAGTAGAATGGATTGCTGGTACACCCAGTAACGAGGAACTTAAGGGGCGTTTGGAGCAAGTGTTGCTCACAAAGCCCACCCGCCATCATACCTAGTCTACCTTGAATGCCCAATCAAATCGTAACCAACTCAATCCGTCCCTATCTCTTTCTCTGCCTTTAGAATCGTTTATTTTTATTTGAGATTTAGAGTTTTTGTCCGAAGCTCGCGCGCCTCATTTGAAAATGCCCTCTCATTATTTGTATGATTTGCTACAGTGTTTGGAATTTTTTCCTCCTTTCTTCCTCCTTTCTTTCTTTCGATCGTTACAGGACTGTTTTATATTGCATTGTTTAGTTAGTTTAATAAACGTTTCATGAAAGGTTTGTTATTTTCGCTCTTTTCTCAATGAACTGAAATGAGACTGTTCCCCTTCTCTTTTTAGTCTTCAATGAATTCATTTGGTATAGATACCACAATAAAATAGTTAAGTTGGTATTCATTATAAGTTATTCCATTTAGCTTCACCATAAACTGAAATGAAATGTAAATACTAGGGGTCTTCACAGTGTTCGTGTTATCGAGTTATACCTAGTTAAGTGTGTTATATCAAGCTAAGTTAACACACCGATAACCAGCTAACCAGCGTGCTATCCTAAACCCACTTCCAAGTTGGTTAACGTGTTATTTACCTTGCTATAGCTCAGGTTTGACCGCCGCCATATCTGTTTTTGTCGATTGATTTGAAACACGCGTTTAAAATTTTGTAGTATTTAAATTTATTTGTATAATCTATTATCACAAGCAATTACCGTAAATACTTAAAATTATAATAACCAAAATGAACAAAAAATATAAACAAATGTGGCACTAGAATAGAGTTCTGCCACTTTCTTTAAATCCGTGCCACGAACGTCTGATTACTACCACGTTGTTTACTCTGTCGATATAGCATGATACCTCACTCCCGAGGCCCACTCACGATTGTGTGTTAACGTGAATAGCACATCTAACTCGATAACTCGATAACACCAACACTGTGAAGACCCCTAATACATCAAGGGACTGATAATCGTATTATTGCTATCTTTGTTATTTGCGCAAGTGCTATGTGAGAGTGTAGGATCGTACAGCTATTGGATTATTTGTACTAGTATAGTAGTTGCATATTGTACAATTGGTCTAATCTGAGCATGTTGATTGAAAACTTGTATTATAAAATGTATTGTTGAGCTTATACTTCGTAATGGGTAGGGTATTTGCTGAGACAAAAAAATTTTGCATTGAGGGCACAGTGGAAGGAACCAATAGAGGAAAAAATGCATGGAGCAATAGGAGGACGCAGGTGCTTGAACGTACCAAAAGCTGAAGAGGCAAGTGCTGGACTGAAGGGAGTTGCTGGTAACCAATAAAAAATAAAATAAAAAAATATTGTGACCTCAAAAGAAGACTACGGATACTATAAGCTTTGTCGCAATCCTAGAGTTATGAGAGACTTCACATCCAAATACTCTACACAAGCACACTGGTTTACCGCCCGTAATACTTTTACGGTAGTATTCTTAATTCTTAATTGCCATGAAATATGGTCTGTTAGCTAAATGACCGCCCTTTCTTGGTTTTAGATATCGCAAAGTGGTATATGTTCTACTTTTCCTCCAGAATTGTTCTGCCAATCGTTCTTCTCCCCTTGCCTCTACCCGCGTCCGAGCGTCCTCCGCTCTCCTTTTCTGTTGCTTTTTTTCGAACTAGATCTCCACAAATTCTTCTCTGATGTGGTTATTTCGGACTCTATCCAATACTATTTTGCCTGCTTTAAATGCGTTTCATCTGAGGCAATCGGTCACAGTCATAAAAACTAGATTCTAGACTTGTCCTTTGCACCCTTCTACTGCACGTCAGACTTTGAATGAATTTCGCGTTGATCGTGACCCGAGAGAAATTCGGGGGGAGACAGCAAGCGGTTGGGTGCACGCATGAAATTAGGCGTAGTGCTGGCTGCGCCAAGTGTTTTGCACAATGGAAAACTGCTGCACGTTCTCCGTAATTGAAATCGTGGTGATCCGAACGACGTAAACGGTTCTTGCAAGTTGTCACCTGTGACAATCGGATTCGTCGCACCCGCACGACTCCCGGCCGGGCTACGTCCCTCCTGCCACACACAGGCAGACGCCTTCTTGTCCAAGGAGACGTCCTATTTAGACGGTAATGAGCAGACTGGGTTTGGTGTGCTGGGTCGCTGGAAAGTGGAATATGAACCCTGGAAGGACAGCAGATATACCCTTCAGCTGGCTTATTATACATTATCATTGTTTAGCTCCAGTTGCTCGGGTGTGATTTGCGAGCCCTTCTGTTTTTTTGGCCTTTCTTCTGGTCCCTGCATGTCTTCCAGTTCCTGTGTGTCTTCCTTGGCCTTCCTCCGCTTTGAGTTCTCTCTGTAGCAGACAGAAGCCAAGAAGTTTTAAACTTGGCAAAAGCCTAATGCTTTTTTCATATTTCCATGTTTTTTTTACTTACGAGAACACGCCCTAAAATCGCTTATTTGGTACAGAATAGATGTTTTACATGAATGATTTATCCAGACGAAAAACCCAAAAACTCCTCCCTCGCAAGCATTTTATTATTCATACGGTCATGGTTCCTCCACTTTGAAAAAAAAAATCTGAAAAGAATAGAGAATGAAGTTGCTGGTTTTATGAAAATCGCTTCAAAAAGATAACTTAAACATTTTCGTGTATACGATGAAAAAAAAAACGGTGTATTGTTGTCCGGTTGAACATAGTTGGTAGGGAAGAGAGAGGAATAGGAGGGGGGGGGGGGGTTCTGAAATACCCTTGTCAAAATAGGGGCCGACAGAAGACGGTTCCACTCCAGTTGCTCTTTTAAGCGAGCGCCCAGTTGCTCGTATAATAAATGTTGCCCCATCAAGATATAAGTTATCTGCGGCGTATTCTTTCCGCGTCTCTGCCCCTTTTCTTTTTGATCATATTTCCCCCGTAAAAATACTTGTGGCTTATTCGGTTAACGCAAAATTCAGTTGCAATTAAATACACAGTTGAACTACAGATATCATTTTTACCAGCCGCGCCAATTTTTGTAATTGAAATGTAACTCGCTAAATAAAAAACATAGCCTCGGTTATAAAATACTTTAGTGTTGGACCAAAACGGATAGAAAATCCCTGACTTGCAGTAGGAACTTTTTTATTATATTTTAAATTAGGTCTGAAGGATTGCTAAGGTGGTGAAAATGTTTTAGAGTGGCTAACACACGGAATTCTAGTACACACCATCATTGAAGGCACAGTGGAAGTAACCAGTAGAAGAGGGTGGCCGAAGAAGGAATTCAAGGATCAACTGAAGGAGGACGCAGGAGCTCGAGCGTATCTAAAGCTGAAGATGAAGAAAACTGAGACAGCTGGGGGATGATGTGAAGAGAGTAGCTGCCAGTCAATCGTTGAGATTATGATCTTTGAATAATAAGAAGGAGCTAGGGAAACGGACGATACCAGAACTAAAGCGAAGCAAAAAATTGTATTCAACCCAGGGGCTGACGTCAGCTACCTACTGAGCTAAGGAAAGGTGTAACCAGAGGGACACAAAAGGAAACCTCAAGTTACAAAAAATAAGCAAACTGGGTTACAATAAGCCAAAGGCCGCAGATAGTTCTACTAAACACGACCGCTTTCAACCTCTGTTCGTAAAGAACTTCTTCTTGCTATCCGAGCTGTCTTTTGGTGTTCCTACAGGTGAGGAGATACCATGGGGAAATTATTCAACAATTTTATTAATAGACGATACTTTTACTTTACTTACTTTATTTTTACTGCGCCTTATCCTCATGTAGGGTCGGTGGCACGACAGCAGCGTTTCCACACAGTCCTGTTCTGTGCGTCCTCGGTGGAGAGCCCCAAACTTCTCATATCTCCGGCGATCTTTCTCCCCAGTGTAACTTTCGGCCTCCCTGGGGGTCTTCCTCCTTGTATCTCCCGGTTCATTACTCTTTCGACTTTGTGTTTTTTGCCGCTACGTAGTACGTGTCCTCACCTGTTCAGCCTCTTTTCTATCAGTTTCCCCTGTACGTCACGGGTTCTCATCTCATGCCTTATATCTTGATTTTTACGTTTGTCTCTCAGTGACATTGTTGTTGTTAAGAAAAGGTTATAAAATAGATGATTAAGAGTGACGTAAAAAGCTCCGGATGTGGGCCTACGCATGTAGGCATAGGCACTCACCGCCCACCATATGCTGGCCATTGAAAGGGTTGCACAGTTGGGGGTGAATTGTGGTTAAAAGAATACAATTGAAGAACGAAATAATCACCCCTTGCATCGACATTGTTTTATTAATTTTAATTTCCCTTTCTTATTCCTAAGGAAAGAGTCAAGGTTTATTAAATTAGTAAGTGTACAATCAAATATTTTTTCACACTGCACACAAGTCATTAGGGGTACAAGCATATCGTAAATGGAGCAACTCGCGTATAAAGGTAAATTAGAAATGAAAAGTTGCAAGAACTACAATCAAAATGTAGTTTAGTAATTCATTGGGAAAGAAAGTGCGGAAAATTTGTAGAAGAGAAGCTCAAACCCTCAACGCCTTAGAATGTTGTCTTGTTGCTTCTTTTTCTAATATATCAGCGGGCCTACTACGTCATTTAATATTAACATAGCCTGGGGGTTAAATATGTAAACCTTTTCAATTTTGAATAGCTCTTTCCCATAGACTTGGAATAAACAGACTGCTTATGCTTATATTGTATATATATGTACAGTCGTACGTGAACTGCGACGGGGATCTGAATGATCTGATTGGTCGATTACGGTACCCTTTTCTTTGATATAACTTACTTCAATTGTTTATTGTTGTAAAAAGAAAGTTTTGAAAATGGGCAACTTTTTTTTGACAACAAAATTTAAAGTACCGTAGCACCAACAAACTTCTTTTGTTGCTCGTTTTCGTCAATGACTTATTTTGTTTAGGTACTTATTTTCCTTTTAAATTCCATGAAATTGCCAAAATCAGATATTGTTATATATTATCCAAAGAAAATATAAACAAAATGTCAAAAAACATTCTTTTTTGGATGAATAAATTATATTTTTATATTTGAAATTTTTAGTTTGTAAATCTCGGCCGCCAGGTGACGTTACGACTCTCTCCCCCATGGGGACAAGAAATTGATACCGACGCCAATTCGGACCGATCACACACACAGTCTATTGCAATGCAATACTTAAGTTAGCCAGTGGCCGGTGAAAAAAAAAACACCATTTCCTATAGGTTTCTCTCATCGTTTCCATGTTGTCCACAAGGTATAAATTTATGTTTTATCTCATAAAAATCAGACGTTCCCATAAGCCAGTCATGGTAAAAAGCCACAACTTATGATAATTATGATGGCAGTGAGATAAAGACTCATGTATTGTAATTTAAATACGATTAGGGGAATTATTATCCATGTTTTGGAGGAATGATAGCGGCCAATGGCAGGCCTCCTATCAATCTAAGGTGTGGTCAATCATACTATGTGTGCAGCCATCCCTTAGGGGTTTACATTTAATAAGTTTAAGGGGATGTTAATTATATGTTAATTTATTCTCAGGTTGATATTTCCCAGGACTTTTTGGTCAGTATCAAAACCTAAAATATATTTTGACACGAAATTTAATTTAATAAAACTGGTCTAAAATATCACATTTAAATAATTTCTAAACACATCCGGTTTCGGCTTGATGCGCCATCATCAGGTGAAATTAGATTTGGAACTGGTTGATAATAATCAAATTATGGCTTCTGGTATAGAATATTGAAAGGAATGATCTAGCAAACCTAGTGGAGTTAGGGCTATAAACAAGGTGGTTGGGACCGCATGTTTTACAAGGCCTCCGAAGCGTGATGAACTTATTTTCTTACATTAATCTGCTATTTTAGAAATCAATAAATTTTCAATTTTATGTTATGTTTATTTTTTATATTGATTTCTTTATTTTCTCAGACTTTGCCATTCGTATAATGTATACTTCTATTGTACCTAATAGCCTATCGTATTTAAATATCGACTATTTATTAGTATAAAAATAACAAACTCATTAACATTACCATAAAAAATGACATTGAATAAAGTATATGTTACAGTATGCAGCCATATATATTTTATTTTTTCCATTGCATTGTATTTCCTAGCCAAAAATATAGCAGCAGCTACGCATTTGTTCACTTATGGCTTATCTGTTACATTTGACACGTGCCGTACCTCGAAGGTTGCAAAATTGTATAAGCTATACTCGTATACTACAAACTACCATGCCTTACAATATATAAGTACTATAAATACATATAGACTTTTTGTTTTACTACTAAGCTAACCTTGCGGCATTAGGGCTATAAAGCCCTCTCTTACACTCAACTAGGAAAGCCCGGAACCGCCTGCTTCACATGCCCTCCGAAGCATGGCCAGAAAATGTAGGAATATATTGTTAAGTAATACAATACCACAACTTTAAATACATTTGAGTACACTTTCCTGTTACTCGTGTAAGCCTAATAATGTTATATGATACACAAGATCAAACCCGTTCGTGAGCCCTGAAAAAGGCAACGGCTCGCGTACCCGTGCCTTGCATATCCCCTCTAACCAGGAATCTTACCAAATTATAGGTAATTGTACAAAACTTTATAAACATGAATTTCTGATATGATTACAATAATGACTGCGATTTACATGAGTCCGTGGATTCCCTTTAAGGCTGATTTCCTTCGAAGTTGTTTTTTTTTCTATTAAAACGTTTTTTCTTTTTTTTAAAGATAATTGCTTGGGACCGAGACGGTAACTATGATGGTTTGCAGAACGTTGACCTCCTCATGATTTATAACCAAAAATTTTTATTTATTACTCTCCCCGGGGGTGTTTTCGACATTATTAGGTTAACTAGGTACTCTTATCGTCACTCTGAAGTTCTTTATTAAAGTAATTGGTATTGTTTAATCTGCATTAACTTATTCTATGAACTCTTAAGTTCTCTAAAGGCATATTTTTGAAGATACATGTTGTTTTCATAATTAGTTAGTTACTAGGACTTCAAGTAATTGACGTTTCTCTATGGCGTGCAACGTTTTGTAGATAATTTTTGAACTATTTAGCTGCATTTGAAACTACGGGAAACCAAAGGAAAACTTTACTGACGGTATTTGTGAAAAATTAAAATCTTAGCAAGATTTTTGCTTAATATTTTTAATATTTAAGTTTGCTTATATCTCTTTGGCGAAAGTGGTGAAGCTATGGTAAAATGACCATAGAAAATATAGTTTTTCCAGACTTTTTGATTTTACCTCGGGGAAAACTGTGAATCTGGTAGAAATTGAAAACCAACGGAAAAGAATAACTATTGGAGAGTTTTGTTTGGGGATTAAAACTAATCTGCAGGAGAAAGAAATAAAGAATTTTCAATGTGGGCGAATTTTGGGCCTTTCAATTGTTTTTTCACGTAGGGTCCGAATTGTCTAGCATATGCAACAATAAACAGCAATTTATCCCTGATGGAAATTTGCAATTTCATTATTTTCCGCTTTAATAGAAGTTAATTCTCAATCTTTGGGGATTTATTTTGGATAATTTATACTTATTCCCAGATAAGTTAACCTTTTTCGTTGGTGCTACGTGATGTTTAATTAGGGCAACATTTGTACAGATTGTCATGGAATCATTTTTCATCTTTATGTAGTTTATTTCCGCATTGTTTCACTTAAATTTTTTCCACTACACCACAAAGACTTGTGTACCAATAATATAATATAATAGCTGATTTTTAATTTAATTACAATTACCCAACCTCCCGAACCTACTTGATAGTTTTATGTTTTATGCATATAATATAAATAAAACGCATTGATTGTTTTTTTCATAGCCCACGCATACTACTTGCGGAAAAGTGAAACACCACACACGATAAAAAGGTATTAGGTGCTATTGTGTTACAAGAAATATTAATAGCCTACAAAATATATTGTCTATTGGCGTTATGTTTGAAAACATCCCAGTGCATAATAAAATGTTATACCTTCTCTATAGAAGAAGCTCGTTAAATGATAATGACTTTTCCCCATGACAGTAGCCGTATGGACATTAACGTCCCACGATAATTTACAATGGTATTCCAAATAGAATACAGTCTCCCTATACACCATGAATGAAAATTTATCCAAGATGGCGGCAAACATGGCGGTACTTGTTATATGTGCGTAATGTTATTTTCGCATGTGGTTAGATGACCGACGAACTTAGGCCTATTACTACTACTTCGGCATTTAAATTTCAAAATGCCAATAAAAATTTAAACTTTATGTATGTATGGGTTGCCGGGTGAAAGAATGGGTTAGGTTCTTATATAGTTTGATATTATACCATTTGAAAGGCCGGCATTTGTGTCCAGCTCATAAATAAATCGTCCATAGACTCGGGCATATGTTTTTGATTACCATAACGACATTTCGAAACTGCTTCATGTAATGTATTGGAATACCGCCGCTTCATAATACGCATGATTGGAGTTTATTTTCTTGAATTTTCCGAATTGCTGTACATTGTGTTCTTTTTTAATTTTTTTCTCTATCCCTATTCAAATGAGTTCCAAACATTTTCATTATATTTTGTATATTATAACTATTGTTATATCTTTCGCCTATGATAACACTAACAAAGTGCCCAACCACGACAACCCTTTGAAGGTCTTAGCCTGGGATCAGCTAGGGGATCCTCCACGGCTTTGTTGAAAGCAATGTCCCATTCGTTAATTATTTTTGTGCATACGTCTTTAAAAAATTTGGAGCACCTACAGTGAGTGTTACGATGTAGTTTTATTAATTTTGTAGTCTGTGTGAATTATTTATAACCTCACCTTCTCCTCTCTTGAAACTTAGGGGTGTTTGACTGTTTAAAATTTTTCAGATGTTCAGAAATTTCATTATAGTAGTATTTATTTTTCCTCTCAAAATCGGATTTTATCTAGTGTCAAGCCTTTCATTTCGGGGGGAGGGGGGTTGAAGAACCCCCCCCCCTCCCTCGCTACGGCCTTTTCTTGGGTCAACGTTCATCCCTCCATACCTTATAACGTAGAACGATTGAAAAGACATCAGATTTCATCATTCTCAATCAAAGGTCCAACCGCGGATTCCTGCCTGTGCCGCGAATTAGACCCATAACGCACATCAACCTACAAAATAGACCCTTTTTTTGCTGTAAAAAAAACTAAAAAATTTCTTCTTTTTTTACGAAAGGCGTAACCAATAGTTGAGGTGTATGAGGGACATGGCTGATTATTAGAGGTAGAAGGGTCCCACCCACGGGCCTCAGTTAGAGTGCGCACTATCAGAAATAGGTCCGGGCCTGCTGTAAACCCGTTTCCTATCGCCGTCTATTAGCATACTTGTAATGGAAGGTTACTAAGAGTAGAAACCTCTGTTACTTGACAGACTTGGGTCCCTATGATTCACTTGCTGATAAATATTAATATTTTTTTTTCTCCGTGATGGACAGTATGGAAAACTAAGTGCTTTGACTTGGAGGCGCAGTTTTTTGTGTGACTTTTATAAACATTCAACGTTATGCATTTCTTAATTGTTGTTTTTGCACTTTGTGAATGATGTGGTCATTTCGATTTCTTCTTTGTAGGGGGGGGGGGGGGTGTAATTGACTTTTGTTATACTTATGAAATTACAGAGCACTCCATTCTTCAGGGTTGAGGTAGAGGTTGGCCAGGGACCGTCTAAATAGTTTGCCTCCCTCTAGTAGTAGTATGGTTGGACACAGTGGACCTCCTGATTATAGTGGATTCCGAAGCATTTGGGAAACACAGTGAAGTCACACAATTAGTTCGGAGTTGACCAGGAGAAGACCTATCATGTTCCCCTACCGGCACTGAGCACACGACCAAGTTATCTGCATCTTTGAACCTGCTCTGGCCCGCTGGATTCAACTTGGTAAGGAAGCTGGCTTTGCCTCCCTCTAACTATCAGCTTTGATCAGTCTTGCCGAGGAGAAAGGTTGAAACCTCTGCGGCTGGACTTTAAAAGTCCATAATATTTCAGTTAAAAGAGTTACAAAACACTTAGATGCTTTTTCTGTCGGTAATATATTTGATGAAGCAGTAGAATCTGGTATAATAGACTGTGAAAGTAGTTGTAATTATATTGGTATTAAATTATTCTGGCCTAAAACTTTTCCAAATGTGTTATGGTGCATTTTTGCAAGAACTTCAAATAACGCTTATGTTTATAGTCAGCAATACGTTCCCAGCTTAGTTTCTATTGCAATGTTACAAAAAACAAAAACGCGCCATTGTGGGGCAACTCAATACCAGATCTACAGGTAGTCCCGAGTAGAGTTTTATACTACTATGTAGGAGAGATAATAATAATACGTGTATTTAACCAAAAAAAAACATTACACATTTTATAATAACCGGTGCCACAAAGCCAATAAAGGACTTACTCCCCCGCCAAAAATTTCTGGGCTCATCTGCCACGTCTTTTCAATGGCTGGTCATATGAGACGTGGCAGGAGAGCCCAGATATTTAAAAAAAATCTTTTTGGCGGGAAGGAAATGGGATCTCCCCTACCTAGAACTATAATCCTGAGAGAGGTACAGGAGGGGGGTTCTATCTCCTTGTCACTGCTTTAACTTTACAGTTTTATAAAATAATTGTTTGGTGGGGGGGGGGGAGCCCACAAGGTCGTAGCCAGGATTTTTTTTTTTGGGGGGGGTTTCAGAAATTTCATTGGATATCACATAGTGGTTTTTATTTTTCCTCTCAAAATCCGATTCTATCAGGTAGTATCAAGTCATTTCATTTCGGGGGTGGGGGGAAGTCCAGGTTTCTAATCACATCCGTTAATTCCATCTTACATTTTCCCATTTCGGGGGCCGAATATTACAAACTTGTTCAATCACACCGTACCCATCGGAGGTGGGGTTTAATTTTGAATATTGTATATCGGAAACCAATTTCTTGTCCATACAAGGCCAGCCGCAGTGTACGTACAGTACGTAGGGCGTCTGGGAAGTCTCCAATCATGATGCAAGATTGTATTACTCCGGCTTCACCAAATTTAAAAACTAAAGAAAAAAAAACTGTAGACGAGTATAAATGGTAATTTGTGTGATGATATCACGGGCGAGTCTGAGTATTGGAATCACGCAGAGAATCAAATCCCTCGGACACCATTAAATTCATATAATAAACGGAAGGAACATGATTTTGTGTGTGCCTGAAGGGGCGATCTGCGGCCTCCATCTTGTGCCTGTGTGGATACCTGGTTATCGGAGCTGAGAACGACCAATGGTGAGGTGCATATGGCGTGTGTACGCCTAATTATAGCCCCCGCCGTACCTTCCAAGGTACATACGGCGCAGGGACACTTGACTTCATGTGGAGCATATAGTATATAATAATAATAATTTGTATTTTTCTTCAAGTAGGTATAGGCTACAATTACAATTTAATTACAATTGGAAGGGGATCCCAATGGGCCAAGTCCCATGCTGGGCCCCCCTTTTACTAAAGGTAATGTGAAATATAATAAATTTACTATCAATAATCTTTAAAACAATAAATTCAATGTAAAGACTAAAAACTAAAAAAATAAATCAAACAATATAATAATATAACAAACAATAAAATGCAAAACATATTTAAATAGAGAAGGCTTGAAATTGGAAATTCCTCTTCTACCTTTTTTCCTTGAAGCAAATGGTTCATTTTTCAGTCATGAGGAAATGTATTGACCAACTGCTGCTTTATAAGACAAGTATTTATAATAAATTCGTCAACCCTATATTATTCTTGCATAACAATATTTCATTGTTAAGAACGACCTGTTTTGTGGTCTGCTCATTGGACACCTGTATGAAGTCCCATGTGACACTTTGTGGCGGTGGTTACCTATTGTATGAACTTGGGCGCGGTTTCCACCGGCCTGCTAGTGCTAAATACAAATACGGTGACGTGGTAACAGACATTCAAGACTTAGGCGGGGTTTCCACCGACCTCGTATTGCAGAATGCAAATGACATTCACGGAAATTTGGATTTTTCTTTTTATAGAAATCTATTAAAATGTTTGTACTTAACATATCCCATGAAGCCATTTTTTAATTTTAGTTTGTTTGTGATTTTACTCTATAATCATTCATCATCAACCCCGCCAAAGTCTTGAATGTCTGTTACCACGTCACCGTATTTGTATTTAGCACTAGCAGGTCGGTGGAAACCGCGCCTTATAAAAATTTGTTCGCACGCTGATCATTTATTTTTATTTTGTAGTATCTATGAGCGCTCCGACCAATCAGAAACCCCCATTTCACCATTTATTCACTCTAATTAGAAAAAAATATTCATGTGAAAGGCTGAAACCAAGTGATTCGGATTCGACTATTATCAGGAGGTTTCCCTCATTCCTAGTAAACTCGAACACAAAGGCACAACGTAAGTTCCAAAGTGTAACCCCTGCCCAATCAAAAATCATACGAACGACAGATATTGTGTTATGTATGAATTGAGAGTCCCTTAAGGGGAAACCGTCGCCGATATTCCATTTCTGCTGTGCAAACTTAAATTTCTCATGAAATATGGAACGCAGAACAATGAAAAAATGCTGAATGGAAAGAAGAATTTTTTCTCCTAATTTTGATGCATAGTATGTTGCAATCATCAATACCGATCGGCTATAGTTAGTGAACTTGATACGCAAAAAATAGCGGTCTCTCAGGAGTTCAAGCTGGAGGAGTTCATCAACTGTGGTGAATTGGGGTTAGTTAAGGCCACATACTATACATCAAAATTAGGAGAAAAAATTCTTCTCGCCATTCAGCATATTTTCATTGTTCTGCGTTCCATATTTCATGAGAAATTGAAGTTTTAACAGAAAATGTAATATAGGCGACTCCGGTTTGCCCTTAACAAGGTTGATAAAGAAGAAACTTCCTAATCATTACTTCTTCCTTCAAATATAGTCACATCAGAAATTAATCATTAAACACTTGCTATATTTTCTGGCCATGCTTCGGAGGGCATGTAAAGCAGGCGGTCCCGAGTTCTCCTAATTGAGTGAAAGAGAGGGCTTTATAGCCCTAACTCCGCTAGGTTGGCTTAGTAATAGGACAAAAAAAGTCAATATTTATTTTATTTTTTTTAAATAACCATGAGTCCACTCCAAGCGCTTGCCCCTGAAAATAAACAGTAAAATCCAGTTATATCCAATATACAAATAAATGGTCAACCTTTTTGCGAAAACCGCCAAAAACCCCTCGTATACTGTATTTGCGTTTGTCCACTCTTAAATTTGGGTCCAGTAATACGGGCGACCAAGCCAACTGCTTCCAGCGATAAAGCGAAAACGGTCGGGGGCAGCTGGTGCGGCTGTGGTGAGCCCCATACGAGGGAGGGTCCACATATTATGCAAACACTGTCGTACGAGGGACAATCCGATTACGCTTTCATTACTTACATTAGATCGGATTTCATCCATTAAACACTCAGATCAATAAATGCGGGACTGCTCTACTGCAGTTGATAGAGAACGACACTATGAAGGAGGTGATTCGTGACTAGTGGGGGTGCCAGAGGGGGCCTGCCCCCCCCCCCCAACAGTTTGTCCGGCCCCACTTTTGAGATATTTTACATGTTGTTAAATTGCAGAATTATTGAACGGTATACCTACTCCCAATGCCGGCCGCCATACCAAGTTGAATCCAGCGGACCAGAGCAGGTTCGAAGCTGCAGATAAATTGGTCGTGTGCACAGTGCCGGTAGGGAAACATGGTAGGACTTGTCCTGGTCACCTCCGAACTAATCGTGTGACTTCACTGTGTTTCCCAAGTGGTTCGGAATCCACTATAATCAGGAGGTCCACTGGAGTCCTATGGGCCCACAGCGTGGCCTGGGACTGTGTCAAACCATACTACTACTACCTACTCCCAATGAAAAATGTTTTGTTTTTCCATTGCCCAGATAGAAGTCATGCCTCCCCTTGGCCCCACCGCCTTAAAATTTCTAGCGCCGCCACTGTTCGTGACTCGAATTAAAAATAAAATATATTTACGTCCGGTCTGGGTCCACCTAGCCCTAGTGGGTACCTTACGTTGAGCGGTAATGAAAAAATAAGTGCAACCTCCTGTCATGTATCTGACCACAAATTGAGCAGTTGTCAAGGGAGAGGATTCTCTACCAGCCCTCAGTGGTTACTGATGGTTTCAATAATTTGATCAGTATCTGCATTTATAAAAAGTCAGCTGTTCTGAAAAGGGAAGCCGTACTCTTGCCAAACCACTGCCTCAGGTTTTGCAACCAGGGCGTTTTTCTTCTGCCGGGAGCCCTCAGTCATTCTTTCTTCGCTTGGATTATTCCATGCACTGGGCGATACTTTCTGATCCTCATCACATAGCTGAAGTATGTTAGTTTTCTTTTCATGACCGTCAGCAGCAACTCGGCTTCTGTATCCATTCCTCTTAGGACCTCAGCATCTCTCCATGATATCCGCAGCATATACGTCTGTATTTCCACACTTCAAATGCACTGATTCGATTCTCTTTAGCGCGTGTCATCGGCCATCCCTTCATACCTGATAGAACGATTGGGAACTCACACAATATTTACTATTCTACTGTATTCAGCCCATTCAGAGTGAAACTTTCTTTGCCATGCGTCGATATTATAGTGTTATGTTATATGTACCAAAACCTTTCTTAATCAGTTACGAATTTATCCAGTTTACCATTTTACCTCTATGTACTTTTGCTGACTTAAGTAACCGCGTTGTCATAACTGATTACAGCTTCTTTTTCAGGTGATGCGAGTAATGCGTCGATCGGGAGTGGGGAGGGGACGGGGGAAGATGACGATGACACGAACGGGAAAAAGAATCAGAAAAAACGAGGAATTTTCCCCAAAGTCGCCACCAATATCCTCCGTGCATGGCTTTTCCAGCATTTAACGGTAAGTACCAAAATATTTGGTTAATTATCGTTCAATGTAGCCTAGCTTGTGGTAGCAGAGGCCTTCATGTATTGTTATTAAATACAATTTAGTATAGTATGGTACGTTCCCTCCCCAAGCACATTCTTAGGAACATTAGGGGTTGGGAATTGTTGATATGTATCCTGTACTTTGAGATCGAGTTAAATACATTTGATTTGATTTGTTAAATTGTGTGTGACGGTTGTTGAGCGATTTCATTGTGGTATACCCGGGCCAAAGCGAAGCCAAATAAATAAATAAATATTCAGTTTTTGTTCTAGTACTAAGCCAACTTAGTGGAGTTAGGGCTCCGAAGCATGGCCAGAGACCAACAACCTTTCGGGTGAAAGTTTGGCTCTGTACCACTACTCTTCATGTCCTGACTAATAAGGCTTAGTTAAGCTAACTGAGTCAAGGAAAGTGTAAGCAGGGGGGGGGGGTCGGCCGAAAAACCAGAGGAAACTAGATAAAATGCACTTGCACGTAAAACAGATACAAATAGTTACCATAACATGGAACCTGGAAAAAAATTGTGTTTATGGCCGTTGTTCTGCATTGCCTTTAATTAAAACAGAACTGTAGGCTATCGAAGAGCTTCTTTCCTTGAGTATAGGCGCAATTTGAGTTAGTTTGAATTCCGCTAGATAACAGACGCTTTATCAAATAGTCTTCGAACTCCACCCACTAAGTGCAGTAACCACATCGGGCCCATTTCAGTTGCGTTTAAATATTGGGAAACATTGGCCCGCAGTATCAAAGTCATGTTTATGTTCAGA
This sequence comes from Psococerastis gibbosa, assembly GCA_963971405.1. Classification (NCBI taxonomy): domain Eukaryota; kingdom Metazoa; phylum Arthropoda; class Insecta; order Psocodea; family Psocidae; genus Psococerastis; species Psococerastis gibbosa. The sequence continues at coordinate 30,497,767 of OZ020484.1, forward strand.
TCAAAGAGGACAACACCGGTCATCACCTACTCTTTGGTTTACGTGAAATTCATATTAGAACTAGTGTACACAAAGCTTTTGTTTACATACAGCAGTTCCCGCAGTTTGTTTACTTCGTATACACACAATGAAACATGCCAGCAGCAGCAACAGAGTACAATCGTGAAAGACAAATGGTCCTGTGAAAAAAGTTATGCTTAGGCTAAAATCTGTGTAGATTTCAACACTGTCAGTGCTGGACAAATAAGGGACGGACGTTATTTTTTTGCACTTTTCTGGCAAATAACTTGACACTAACTGCTGGATGATTGGTTAGAAACATACTTGAGAACTGGGCTTTCCTCCTACCGGTAACTGATGGTGCAGGTAAGGCGCCCATTAGAACAATGACTCATTGCAGCTTGTGAAACCCCAGTCCTACTGATGTCTGAAATACTCGGTGTAATTGAAATTTCGGGTGGCGGCCTGCCAAGAAAACTACCCCCAACAAAAAAAACTCAAGCCCGGCTTATAATGTTTCCTTTGCATATCGAGTCTCTAACGGTAATTATATGTTTGAAAAGTCGTGCCTTGAAGAGGTGTTTACGATATTCACTGCTATGAAAAGTGTCCGCTGCACTGAACAGTCGCATTTCTCCTCAAGTTTGCTGTCCCCGGGGGATCGAGAGGGGCAGGGGGGGGGGGAGTTATATTATACATGGTTCCTTCGTTGACCCTTCCACCCCATTTCCGACCCCATTCTCAACGCATCACTAGTACCGAGTTTTTACATTAGATTGCACTGCACCCCGTGTCATCTTCATCACAACTATTTATATTACTTCTGCTCCATGGCATTTTTCAATTTAATTATTCAAAACCAAATGTTCATTAAAATTCAATGTTTTTAAAATAAAATACATACATAAACACCATTTAATCTTTTTCAATTTCAATATTTATAATATTATTATAATAATAATAATATATAAATAAAATCTACAAATTATGGGCAAGCGCTGGTTACAAATTTTCCATACATACATTTTAGATAAATTGTTTGTAACCGTATGATTACTTACAATTATTACAACCAATATTGTCTTAGTTCTACAATATACTCTAAAGATAACATAGGAGAATTGGAGCCTGTTACTGCTCTAATATTCATTGGAGTAAATAGGGGGGTCCTGGGGAGGCTAAGCCCCCCCAGGTCCACCCGTAGCCCCCCCCCCCCCAGGATTTCTGGTAACAAAGACGTTATGGAGGCTAAAGGCATAGTATCCACAATAATGAAAGGGAAATTAATTCAAAGTATGCTTATTTTAAATTTACATGAAAAAAATCAACATATTGATCAAGTACTTTCACAAAAATATGTTACTCAAAATGCTTAACCCCAATGTTTCAGACCTATTTTTTTTAATTTTTTCTTCGGGGGAGACCCCCGGGCCCCCATCAGTGGTAAATTTATTCGTCTGTAAAATCTCAACTTTACTGCTTACTTAAAAAATGGGTAAAACCTCCCTAATTTGGGCCTATTCATCAATTTTTTTTTCCGTGGGAGACCCCGGGCCCCCCTTTCTCCAGGGTAGAATATTCGTAAAACCTCACTAATTTGGGTCCATTTCACGATTTCTTTTCTCCGGGGATCAAAGTCTTGGGGTCCTAAAGCCCCCCCCCCCCCCAGAAATTTTGGGCAATTACGCCAATGCTAATATTACATGCCAAGCTATAGTCATTCTTTTACGGAATGACTTTCAAGCGAGTGTGGACCTACCTCCTGCCCCCCCCCCCCCTTTAGCTGAAATCCTGGCGTCACCCTTGCTTCTATATATATAGAACCCCATCTTACACTATGTATCCATGACAAGGATAATCAATAGGCATTTGGCTTCCGCACCGTGCTTCACCCACGCCCCCTTGTCTATTGGGCAAAGTTTTTCGCATTGCTTTTATTGACTCGAATTTCCATATCCGGTTACTTAGAATTCAGCGAGTTCCGGTCAGTAAGGGTGTATATTGAGCCGGCCATAAAGCAAACGTTGCGTCCAAACCTTTTTGCTTGATCCCCAGATCAGTGCACGAGTCATTAACCCCTGTCTTATAATCCCCTTAGTTGGACAATCTCCCCCATTATTGGCGGATGGAAGCTTTAGAGGGGGGAGGGCGAGACGGGGAGGGGGGGGGGGTGCATTTACAACCATTCATCACGTTGTCGTTTTTAACTGTAACCATAGGTGGCTGCCTGTCTGTATGATAGAGATGTACTGTACGTACGTACCATTCTAATTCAGCACTGCCTTGACACAATATGTACTTCATGTTGAACCCCTGAGCGCAGCGACTATCAGGTGCTCCAGGAACCTACCTGCGGGCAACCAATTTTAATGCCTCCCCTGGCGCGTCATATGAATAGGCTTTCTCAGGCTGTCCCGAAGGCGCGCTGGTTATCATCTGGCAGAGACCGTAGAAAACCATTCATTGACAGCTACATGGTGTTACTACGTATGTATGAGACCGATACAGAATGTGCCCACAAATACACAATAAAATTTGGGGCACCTGGCACGACACGTGAGGAAACAATCTGAAGAAAAAATACAGCGGTCTACAGACCGTTCATAACATCAGCCGCTGCAATCACGTTATTCCGCCAATCGTCTCTCAACGCCGCCTTCTGTTGAAACACATAAAACTTCATTTGACACATGTGAAATGGTGCAACTAGAGCTGTAAGTAAAAGAAAATGGTACTTTTTGAATTTTATGTGCCACTGTCTTCTTCTTTGACTAGTCAAAGTTTCGGTCAATCATCACGTCCTCTATTGACCAATCAAAATACGCAATGTAGCCACAAAGGGTTTTTTGTCGATTGGAAACGTTAAAGGCGCGCTCTGATTGGTCAAATAAGATGTTGCAGGTGGCACCAACAAATTATAAAATATCCATGGAGGCAGTGAATGTCCTATCTCTCTTATATAGAACTTCCAAACCACCCGTGGACTTTCTCAATAAAAGCCATCTTAAACGGTAGCTCATCAATACGAATGTTATCAGCCTTCCCGGGGTTAATTTTATTTATGACCAACTGTTGACTTGGGATTGACGTGACTCCTGGGCATTTTATATGGTTCCCTCGACCTTGGCTGGAGTCTTAGGAGCGTCTACGGTGCCCAGGAGATTACCTACGCCTTATATGACATTTACGTGGTTGTAATCCTGTCAAAGAATGCCGCGGCGGTCGTCGTGGTTTCAGAAACCCTGTACCTACTCGAAACAGACACCTGAATACGTCTTTTTGAATATCGCGCCATCGCTCTGGTCCCACTGCAATGTTGCATATTTAAATGATTTCTTTTCTGATGTTGACGTGATAGGATTTTGAGCTTTTTTTTAAGCTCGCCGAGGGTGGTCTTAGGGATTTTTACCTTATGGCTTTTGGGTGGTCACTACTGACCGTTCGACTGTTATTTGGGCCGGGGCTACACATAAATAGCTGATTTTCTAGGTATCCGTTTGTATTTATACCTTATAATGAATGTAATTAAGAAAGTTTCGGTTATGCTACTACTTGTCGCATCAGAGTGGATTACCATCTATAATGAAAGCTTTTATAAAGCAGAAAGCGTATTATTCTGGGAACTTCAGGCAGAAATTTCCAAATATTATGTAAACCATAGCCTTAAACTCCTTGTGCTGTGTAACAAAAATATTATTATAAAAAACGACAAACTTTCGTAGTAAATTAGCATTTTTGTACCTGAAATATTATTTTTTGGGAATTTTCCAAGCTTACGATACTGCATGTGAATTGAACAGATTTTATAGAATAGTCATAAATCAGTCGGGAAAATAGTTCTTTTTTAAACTAAGCTAATTGGGCCGAAAATAATGACTAACTAACAATGCATTTTCCTCGTACATCAATTTGACCTTCCATGTTATTATTAACGTAAATCAGTGGTATTTTCGTGTTTAACATCAAAATGAACAACTTTTATAATATTTAATTACTTAAAATTGGTGTAATATTTACTACATATTGTATCATGCACCATTTTTGTACCGGTACGTACCTCCTTCTCAGCATGCAACAGGTAAGAGTACTAATATTTTATTTCTCTAAACCTCATGGGTTGTACCCGTACTTTGTCTCTAGAATCGTGTTTCTTCATAGAAAAGATTACATCTTGGTGTTAAACGGAAACGTGTCATCACAGACGATTATTAAAATTATAGGGCTCTACATACACTCTTCAATGGAATTTTAATTCATTCAAAGCTTTTATTCGTATTACCTGTACCTCATGTTACTACTTACTATACCTCGGTACGGTATATACTTTTTAGATTTTAAATAAATAGGTAATTTATTAATGTAATGCAATTTTTAAAGGACTTTTTTTATATTTAAGTCCCTTATCCAATGCCAGCGAACATTATTTGCATTGTTTCCGTATGAATTTTTGGCCATTGGCAAACTGGTATACGCCCTTCATGTCAGCCTACACCGGCCACAAACGATAATGAACAAGCTGAGATAAGCTTACCTTTCACGCAATGAAACAGACGAACGCATGACTTCACCAAGTACAGATACGAGTCAACTACAATATAAAAGACAGTTTTTTTTATACGCCCGATTCCAAAACGTATACAGAAAACCAAACTAACCTTAAGCGCCCGCCTCCTGTATTCCTTACCAAGACTTTTCAAGCGACGAGGCCCGTATTTAAAATAAAATCATCGTTTTCCGAATCGAAAACTCATAACACTGGACGAAACAAATAAAAGGAATCCTTTACGGAGGATATCAGGAAATATGGACAATAATTGAGAAGTTACAATGGGAATTGAAACTGGTAAAAAAAATATACAAAATACGAAATGCTTACCGGAAATCAGAATGTAGTATATTGCATTTATCGCAGTATGGGGCGGACACATGTTAGGGAGCCCGGATAACTGTCCAGGAAATACACTCATATATAAGGATTTGGGGGAAATGGAAGTCTGCGGCCAAGATCAACTTCCCCCAGCCAGGCGAAAGCTCTTGTCCGGAAATTTCTTAAGGTATCAAAAATCCCCGGGAAGCCCATGCCCGCGGCGTCGGCTTTACGTTTTCGACGTGTTTTTAAGTCGTTGGCTGCAGTTTTTGTGAGCTTCGGGTTTGGAAGTATCTACAGTAGGTATAGTTCAGGTTCTGATTTAATTTCCTATGTTATCATATATATAAGAACAATTAGATTCAATGCCATGCCCAGGTTTTTGTTGGGGGGGGGGGGGTAAAAAATATTAAAATTTTTATTTTTACTTATTTTATTAATGAAAGTCCATTCTATCCAGTGTAAAGCCCTTTAATTCGGGAGGGGGTCCGGACCCCTTGGACCACCCCTTGGGCACGGCCGTGATTAGATTAACTTAGTAAGTAGCCTCGACAGGCAGGGGAATTAGAGAAGGGGAGTTTAATAGTAGTGTCATTTTTTTTTAATTAATTTTTTTTTTAGTTCAGGGCAGGGAGAACTGTTATAGATATACCTACGGCGACCTTACAATTATAGTGTATTACTGGTATGTATTAATTATTTTATGTGCCAATACATGTTTACTAGTTTTTGTAGTTACTAGATATGAAAAAAAACCGGAATCGGGATTTGAACCCGAGTCTACACCCGGGGAGGTGATGGTTCATGTTCTTGGTGGCGACTTTATGTTTACGAAGTTGGTTGTAATTTTTAGATTTTGGTGTTGAATAAATGTAGGCATAGTTAAATGACCATTTTCATATCGTATGTTATCATATAGCAACAATGAGATTAACTTTGTTAGTAGCTTCTACAGGCAGGGGAATTTGAGAAAGGAAGACTAGTGTTCGAATTCTGTTTCCATCCAATTTTCCATACCTTCCTATCTCTAATTAAGGTCACCATTCTTCTCCTTTTAAACGGGACACTCCTGTTTTCCACCAGAGTATTCCTCTAAATTTATCTAAAGGAACGCCCGTTGGATTCAACAATTTTTTTAGAATAATTGTTAATCAGTCACGAAATGGTCTGCTTCTTTAGAAATCTTGTATTTTTTTACAAATTTTCCACTAGGCTATAATAATAATAAATAAGCTTAGCCTTTATTCAACAGAGTTGTTAGGGCCAATGGCCCTTTCTTGCACTAAACTGCTAAAAGGCTATTTTCATATCTTTGCAGTAAGAATCAATTAATTTTGCCCTAAATTCCGCGGCATAATTTATTTACAAATATTTGGTAATCCCTGTCTTAAATTTCAACAGTAACAGTGGCAGCATCAAGCAGCCAGACGAATGTGTTTCTCTGGATTTTTGATGTTTTTTATGGGTGAGAAGTAGAAGTTCCCCCGGGACCAAAGGGGGCCGGAGGGGCGGGAAGAGGGGGGGGGGGTGGTGCAGCAGCCCTTTTGTAATTTATAGCCCCATTCCCCATCAGCTGCTCTCTTCGACGCCAAGATTAATGATAACATTGAGCTTCCTCTACCGCCGCGATCTTGAGAAGGTATACGAACGGAAACCTGCCGGAATTTAAATGAAACTTTCCTGTTTAATCCTATTACAGCCGTAGCACGAGTTACCAATGTTTACCTTATTCTCGGTGTTTCAAAATTGAATACGTCAGGGGGGAAAACCGGAAAGGTGCATTTTTGGTCGAAATTGAGATAATGGTGGCATTTTGTTCAGTTTTGAACGTAGTTTTAAATGACCTAACAAAACCGGAGAAAAACAAGTAAGACTCTGGACAAATGGCGTGGGAAAAAACAGTTTACAGGGGAAGAAATGGCTATTTGAAACGTTAAAATTAGATTTCTGAAAAATTAACTTTTGATCACCTTTCCGGTTTTTCCCCTGACGTATTCAATTGTCACAGTAGATTAGTAGTACAGAAGATTAGTAGGTTATATATAGTAGAGTAGATTGAAGATAGAAGTACAGTAGAACAGTAGATTTTTAGAAAGCAAGGTGCTATTCTGAATTGTTTTTTTTACATGTATAACCCCGGTTTGGCCATCTCTAAAAAAGCATGTACAGGCCAAGCTACACTTCGTCATTCAAATTTATTCAGTGCCCTCTACTTCCAAAAAAGACCCATGTTTACAGTATAAGTTGTTTAACCCACACTTAACTTATATATAATTATTATTCCGATCTGCCGATACTATATTGAACAAAAATTTGAAATCTACAGCATATCATTGAAGTAATCTTAAAATTATTAAATTAAATTGCATCCTATTAGCCTACTAAAATTTGTCATTCAGTCAACAGTTCAGCGATTTAGCAATATTGCGAAAAAAGCTTAAGCGCTACGGGGGCGTTCAATATCGAAGAATCAGAAAATTCCACGTGCCGTAAAATGAATTGTAAAATGAAAATATGAAATAAGCAGTGTGTCATGGGAGCCTAGAAATGAACGCACCTCTCTTATTCATATTTTGAAATTGAGTTCACCCTGCTTTAATATTCATATAAAAAACAAATCCATTAAAAATCCTATTTTCATAAAACTGGAATAATAATCCATATTTTATGTGGAAATTCGAAATAATACAAGGGGATTATACGGAAATCTATATGAAATTTGTTTTTGAATTCAGTATACGTTGGCGTTTTTCCTGAATTGCAGTTGTTATTAATGTTTCATTGTAGGCTATAAATTTATTTTAATGAGAATTTATAAAATAATGCAATTTGGACGTTCATTGAGACTACATACACAAATCGGACTATACTTTTAATGGATGCTCTACGAAGGCTAGTATTGTAGTAGGCTGCGAACGTTTCGCGTCATACTAGCTATGACATAGAGATTGCTATAGATACGAGTAAAACAAGCTACCGGAGGACCTGAAATCCGTAGCTATTGACCCTCACACCTCACATCAATCTTCCTGTATAAGCCGCTGCACCACCAAGCCTAGCAACCTTCTGCTGCCCAACGCCCTTAGGCGCCCATTCCATTGACCGGCTAGGGCTATTTCCAAAAACGGTGACGTGGTAGCAGACATTCAAGACTTAGGTGGCGTTTCCACCGACCTCGCATTGCAGAATTGACGGAAATGTTTATTTTCCTCTATGCCATAGTTAAAATTGATCAATGATCATACAGTAAAATCACAAACAAACTAAAATTAAAAAATGGCGTCATGGGACATGTTAAGTACAAACATTTTAATAGATTTCTATAAAAAGAAAAATTCTAATTTCCGTCAATGTCATTTGCATTCTGCAATGCGGTGGAAACGCAACCTAAGTCTTGAATGTCTGCTACCACGTCACTGTTTTTGGAAATAGCCCTAGCCGGTCAATGGAATGGGCGCCTTAGCAAAGTTCACAAGCCCACAAGTACTCCCCCGCCGAAAATATTTACTGCAAACACGAAAAACAAGCATTAGCTTCGTCAATCACATTAAACGCACTAAGTTATAGTCCACAAGTCAGCAGACACTAAATAACTTGATAAAGGTTCAACCGTGGGAAGAAATGACGGTGCCAGTCATCAGGGATTGTTTGTTTTGGTCGAGGTGGGGCAATCAAACAATTTGCGCACGTTGAATCATTATTTCAAAACAAATTACAGCCCTGTCAGAACAGACCATAAGCCTGCTCGGCCCTTAACCTTGCGTATGACTCATGTCTTTTCCGTTTTTTTGTTGTACTCTCGGAAGATTGGGTCTTTAGGTTCAGACTAGACATTAAGGCCCACCCCAGTTTGTTGTAATTTTTGTGTTTCGGTTATTATAACAGGTTAAACTTTCCTTTGATATTGAGGCGTTACACATGTTCCCAAATGTACATGAAAATATGTATTTGTAGTACCTCCTCCCCCCCCCCCCCTCTAACGACACAAATGTCCACAGGATCTCCGGGACACCAACGTCACTAGTATTTTAAAAAAAAGTAAAATTTCACAATAAAGTGTTCGGGGGGGGGGGGGGGGGGGGGTAACACCCTAAAACCCTAGAAAGAATCATAATCTACTGGCCTCCTTTTTCGAGTTGAAGTACCTTGTAGTGAGGATGTAGGCCATAGGGGTCGTACAAAAGCAGAATTTTTATTTTCAATAACAAAAACCCGATTAAAAGAAATCTAAGAGTGGTAGCTTTCATGACCTCTAGACTCTAAAGCATTTTACCCTAGTAATTGTTCACATCAAGACGTACTTAGTTCATCCAGCAAAAATTCAATAAATATTTATTTACAGGCTAGGATGCTTCCTGTTGTGCAAGGCACCGTGAAGGCAGTAATAATATAATCCTTCCCCCTTGAGGGTTGAAAATTTACGTATCATCACTATGGAACGACGGCAATCCGTCGGGCGCGAAAGAAATCGCTGACTGCTGCATGAATAATGGCATAGGAACCCCACCGTGATATCCTTCAAATCCAGACGAAATTCTTCTCACCCTATACAGTAAATCATATTCAGTCTCCAAACGCTACGTGGAACTAGAGGTACTAGTAGCACTATCACAGTTCAATTTCATGTGATTCTCGAATCCGGTACCTGCTGCGTTCATCCAGACTGATGTGCCGTGGTGGAAGAGAGTGGCGTACCTATGCCCCCCCCCCCCTTGACACGGGAAAAATGTAAGATGAAGTTAACTAATGTGATTTGTTGTAATGCATAGTTTGGCAGATCTAGTAGATATTCTGGTCAGTAGTAAGCAGTTTGGTTGGTAGAATTCAACGTCGTCCGCAGCAAGGAATTGATAGCTAGCGCCGGTCTTGGTCTCCCGCATGTATACGCCACTGGTAAAAGAAAACTTGATCTAAGGTTTCGAAATCTTCTTAGGAATAGTAAACTGCCGTCGAAATATTTAGTTTGTCTTATGTTCCCCTCGAACCAGAGGGGGGCTTCGTGGAAGCCTTTGGGGTAATGGTAACTGTTGTTGTAAAAGCCTAAAAAGGTTTTTTGCCTTTAATCGTCATTCTGGCATTATGTATGAGTCACAATTCTCAAATTAGTCGATAGGTTCGAATGTGGCGTGGAGTTATTTTTTACCTTTGGGAGTTTCTTAGTTGGACATAATCAATTTTCGTCCCTAAAATCATGGCAAGGCTGACTGAAATCCATTGCACCCTTGCACCAAATAATTGCACCTTTTCGTTTCCTTAGTGAACTCCAAAAAACGGTTCATTTTTGTATAGGTGCAAAAGCCAGTAGTTAGTGATTTATGATCGCTATAAGATAAAAAAAAAAATCTCCTAGGGCCTAAAGCCTTTATTTACCTGGAAACAATAGACTATAAGAAAGCATTAAAAAATACCTATTAAATTTGGGGATATAAAACTCAAGCGGTCTCGTAGCGAAATGGGCCCAACACTTTTATGGGGGCAACTAAAAAGAAGCCTGAGTTTCCGAGCACCTGATTGGTGAATCCGTCATAACGCTAGACCAATTACATCACACGAGGTCTAATAATTTAGATTCCCATATGATTTTCACTTAGCAGGTTAATCTTCTAAAGTGGCTTCCAATGGCGGGCCTGGTATAAATGCTGGGGCATGGGTCCTTTAATTATACCTAATAATATGGTAGGATGTCATGCACAGTGCAAGGCCCGACTTTCTGCCTATTCTTTTAAGAATACTAGGGACAAATTGAACTTTAAGGAGTTAGAACCTTAAAAATGTAGGTTATGCAATTTAAAGGGCTCAAGTGGTACGTAGCTTGCAGGTAATTGTGGGAGTTACACACCATGCGATCGTAGACGTGTCGTAACTCAACAGAGCTATTATGTTTCAAACAGAGGCGACTGAAGAGGTTATTCAGATACATTCATTTGTTTGCATGGGATTAATTTTTTAAAGTAAATAAATACAGTGTTAAGTTTTTAAAGATTGATTTTCATTGACAGCATTGCTGCATGTGAATAATGGAGGCCATGCAATAATGAGTTTGGGGTTGATCAGATTAAAAAATAGCCTTAAAACGAATATATACTATCAAATATCCCGGGCTAGATGTTTTATTTTGAAAGGGAAAATTTCCCTTTATATACATTTAATGTGTATAGAAGTATTGATATATTGTAGATTTGTATTGTGTTGTACAGGTATACTTCGCCCACGCCACTCGATTATTATTAGCGGGAAAATGGCGCCAAAATTTCTCATTAAACCAACCTAGCTCGGAGTAGAGACTATACGAGTATAATATTCTCTCTTACACTAAACTAAGATGGCCAGATACCGCTTGTTTTACATGCTACCGTAGCATGGGCAAGAAATGTAAGTAAGTGAGGATGGAAGCTATTATAAAGAATGAGCAACATTGCATGCGTAAGTTTACCCCTATGCTTTGTTTTTGTAGTAAGTGTGCTGACTGCTGAATAGATTTCGAAGATGCCTCAGTTGTGTGCAATATTCATCATTATTTCATTATTCGGAAAGAAGTCAAAGGCTGCACAAAATAATATTCATAACATTCTTATTACTGCTGATATTTTAAGAGAAACCCTTTCCAATTTTCCCTCAAAACGCGAACCAACCCCTGCAAAATTAGCAACCCAGATTATTTTTTTTTGCAAATTTGCCATTATCAGCAATAAATTGCTGACAGGTTGGCGTGGGTACACCGACGTGACTCAAATTTGGCGAAATAAGCAGATTTTGACGGATGGGCAGTTAATTGCTCGGCTGCAAGGTAGCAGCACCGTCGACGTGGACACGACGGCGGTGTGCAGCCCTCTGATAACGCCGGCACTTCGTCACTCTGACGTTATCTACCCCCTCCACTCCTACCCCACCACCGTCGTATCTCCCTCTCCCTCTATACCTCAGTGACATATTTTTAAAATAAAGAATCTTTATTTCCAATCTAATACCAGGGACGATGGGGCGTCGTACATTTACGAAAAATTACGCCTTTCTACATCTAAGAGGGGCAGGTGATGGGGGAGAAAGTCTTTCGGGATGGTTTCGACAATAAAAAGGTTGATAATGTCCCATGACACGGCATTAATTTGTTATCGCAGTTGGGAAATCTGGGGAAAATTTGTTTTCTTAGTTTTTCTTAGTTTTTCTTCTATTCGTACATTTCGAAAAATTATGCCTTACTATATCTAAGAGGGATTCGTGACGGGGAAAGGTCTTTCTTGTCGGATGGTACAGAAAATAAAAATTTTGATAATGTCCCATGACATGGCATTGATTTGTTATCGGAATTGACAAATCTCGAGAAAATTGTTTTCATAGTTTCTTCTATTCGTCGTTTAGGTTGCCACTTTCTTACCCTTTTATTTCTTGTATAAACAATTTTTTTTCTCACTAGAACTTCTTGAAGGAATCAAATTTCGATAAGGATCCTAGGTGATAATAAAAACGTAATTTCAAGCAAACTTGGCGTTTCCCTACAAATTGGAGTATATCACCCCATTTGACTGAATTTTTTTAAAAGAATAATTGCATGTAAACAATTTAATGAATGTATCCAAATAACCCCTTCAGTTTCCTCACTTGGTAACTTACAGTACAGCACTGTACAGCTGTGTACACACAGTGTTGAGTTACGACACTTCTCCGATCGCATGGTGTGTAGAGACTCGAGCAAGTACTAGCACGCTACAACAATGCTATACCGAAGCCGATAAGACATGAAGTTTAACAGTCAATGACGTACATTAAATAATGGAATAGTATACTGCAATATGTATGTCATTGTATTGACTTAAGCTTCTTGTAAGACGCAAGACATCTTAGGGAGGAGTAAGAACGCAATCATCCACAGTCAATAAATTATTAATACGGATACCGTATTGTATCCGAAACCGGCCATGGAAACTCTCACAAGACGTAAGACGACATATAAACCGAAAGAAAACATGTATCAGGTATCTTAACACCTCAATCAACAATATAAGACGTGTTAACTGTCAAGAACATCATTGCATTGGAATGTTTAATAATTTTAAATATTTTTGAGACACAATTGGGTTAGTTGTATTCAAATAAGGACCACTACGCTTTTCGTTCGAGTTTGAGTATTCTCTTGTTAAAGTTATGTTTATGGCCACTTTGACTGAGTGTAGGCTATATAGCCCTAGCTCCAGTAAATTAGTTTATTAATATAATAAAAGAGATTATTCCTTTATTCGCGTAGTTGACGCCGTTGCCAATATTTCGTGACAATATACTTTCCAATAGCAGAAAGCAACCTAAAAAAGAACAAGTCAAATTATTATTTTCTCAAAAACTGAGGGAATACTGCTGAAAAAACCCCTCTCATGTGGGGAAGGGTAAAAGAGATTGAAGATGCCGTTCCCACCGCAAAACCTTTATGTTTATATTGAGCCATCAAACCGATCTGCGGAAAATTTCTTTATTCTTTACTTTTTCCTTTTCTATAGGAAATGGGCATGCATCTTATATAGCCCATATGGAATTTCATAGTCTTATATGTTACCCGGGGGAGACTTAGCTCTGTCTCGTCCCACAGATTGATTTTTCCCTCAAAAGTTATGTTCCAATGCAGATTCCACTGAATTATTTTTATGGGCATTTGTTTTGCTTGCTATAGCGAGTTAACTGACGCCATCAGCAGTTCACATTGGTTGTTTACAACCAATTCCCCTACACGATTTTTTTATGATTTTTGGGGAAATTGCTTAGAGGGGCGTACTGAGGTTGGAAAAAGAAGTTTTGTAATATTTTGACGATATTTCTGAAAATTGGATTGGATTTATGAAATTAGAATTTACTTGCAGTTTATTTCTCGCCTGAATTGTATACCTATCTTCATCTTTATTCCTTTCGATAGTTTGTCAACATTTGGATAGATGAATCTTAAGGTATTCCTACAGAACCGCAAGAAGTTTACTGACGTACGTATTTGTGGTACCGTATTCAAAGACCTGTTAAATCCAGCTCTAATGGTAGGTCCCATCATTGCTTGAAAGGCTCGATAACGACTACTACGTGGATACTACTAAGATAGCGGTGCCGTTAACTATTCCTCACAGATATTTACAAGTAATGGCGGGACAGGGACTAAATAAAATATGGAGCCAAAGCTTGTAATCGAGGAGCGTGCCTGCCTGAGCTAAGCTAGTGGTAGTACAGCGTACGATACACTCCTACCACGTCTTCGGAATATTCATGTACATAGAGCACCATTTCCGTCCCTAAATTTACCGCCACCCAAACGTTTTACGGTAAGATTTTTCCTAAGTACCCCTGCATAAATATGGTTATGCAATAATGTTAGACACCGGGACTTTTTCATGTCTACTTCCTTAGGATGATCACATGAAAAATTAGTGTATTTTTTAGGTACAGTACCACTTCGCCCTTTAAAAACTTTCCCCTTGGCCCTCGTCTTCCTTGGAAGTTCTTCGTGCTCTATGCGCTGGGAGTTACCGGGGCAAGAAATGGTCCGGGACTGGTGGAATTCGGTAACTCTGTGAAACAGGCTCGTTCGACCGTGCTAAAACGCGATCAGGTTGTACTTCATGAGGCCATTTCACAGTAAACATTCTCCCACTCTCTGAATGCTATGTCTTCTACTGAGATTTGTTGGCTGCAACTCCCTGCACATTGTCCTCCAGATGTCTCGGTCCTGCGCCATCCTCTTCAGTCATTGATACTCCTGCGTCTTCCTTCAGTTGATCCATGAATTTCTTTTAGCCCTTTAGCGTTAATCAAGTTAACTTAAAATTACGTCTATGTTACTAAATTGCATTGTTTTACTAACCTGAATTCATAAACAACCTAAAAACCATCTCGAGAATCGAAATCCAACAAATGATCTCAATCCCAAAGGCATCAGCTTCTAAATATTTCACGTTAAGACGTGGGAAAGCTTAAGAAGATTTTTAACGCTTCTAGTAAAAAAAAATCAGGAGGGGGAAAAAGAAAAACGAGTGAACTTGTAAAAGAAGCAATAAAAGGTTTTTGCCTAGTTGTAAATCACTCGTGTTTGTTTTCGAGGCTTTCTATAAAAACGTCGTTTCCATCCTTTCTTGAAACTGACCTTTGGCCATCCCCAGAGTCTTCGCGTCCCCTCTCCACCCCATCCATTGCACTTACAACTGCCACTTCAAGTTACCGTGACAAACCCACCCTACCATAACCAGTACCGTCAAATGGGGTGGCTTTGCTCATTTGCTCAAGGGCAGATCCCACAATCTATAAGGTTTTCTCATAGTAAGTGGAATCCAAGAGATGCTGCCGAATTTCTCCATGCATTGAAAAATGATAAAACATATCCAGTACCGTCAACCGGGGCTCCTTTGCTCATTTGATTAAGGACAGCTCCCACCAACTGAAATTGTTCCTACGGTATGTTGAGTCCAACAGATGCAAGTTTTTTCCAAGCATTGGAAAATGATAAAACATAGCCCGTACCGTCAACTGGGGTAGTTTTGCTCATTTTCTCACAGGCGGCTCCCACCACCTATAAGTTTTCCTATAGTAAATGGAATCCAACAGATACTGCAGACTTTCGCCATGCATTGGATGATATATCATTATCAGTACCGTCAACCGAGGTTCCTTTGTCAATCTGGGTTGAATTTGCTCAATTGATTAAATCACAACAGGACAACTATTCATTTTTGCACAAAGTTAAGTTTCACATGAAATAAATCATAAATAGACAAGTTAAAAAATTAAAATTATTGTAGCCTATGTATTGTACATCTAATGAACACTTACAGCAATCAACAATCAATAGGTAAGCCAGTAAAGGGTGGAACCCAAGATAAAAACAAAAACGATACAAAATAAATAGCCTAAAAATTCAAGTCACCCAGTCTCGCGGTACGGGATTCTCTAGTCAATAGTTTCTTCTTTTTTCATATTGGTATTGATTTCCATTAACTGACGTGAGCAATCAGTCGAGCTGTCAATTAAATGCCTCTTTTCATTATTGTAATTTTTTTGAATGGCTGAAATATAATTGAGTTGATTTGAAATTCGTTTTGGTCCTTTAGGGCGCGCGAGTCTTGTTTTGAAGTGTGAAAGAAAAGTGTATAATCATTGTGTTAATGCCGATTGGTTATGCCTACAATGTTAATTGTTTAATATTTTTGGTTGTTCACCCTGTTTTGGAATAGGGCTCTAAGCTTTATTGAACTCTGTTGAAGAATTTGTTGCTTGTATTGTTTTTAATGTTTTGCCTACCGTCCAGTTTATCGTCACTGCTTATGCAAAAAGGGCGTATGTCAAAAAATCGACATCATTGGAATCCTCTTGGCTAGCCACACGTTTTGCAGAAGGACGCATGTCAAGGTATTATAATCTATTTCAAACGTAAATGTGATTTGAAGTAAGTCGTATGTGATCCGAGGGTAATCTTGAAGTAAAAGTAGTTTAAAAAAAGGCAAACTTTTGCATGCCGATGAATTGACAGAGGAGTAAAAAGGCACTATGTCGAAGGACGTCTAAGGACGAAGGAATGGAGTGTTAACTCTGTCGTAACTCTGTGTTATTATTTTTATAATAGCTCTATGTATGATGTTTTGTTAGTTCTCATAGTAATAGGCCCTATGAGTGATGTTTTGGAGTCGTATTGTAATAGGCGGTATGGGTGATGTCGCATGTCAAGTTTTGGTCAACAATCTATTTGCCATGGGCGTTATGTTGCATTATTTGCTTGAATACTGTCTTTTTAATTGAAATTTCGCCGAAACGAAGAGTTTTTTTTTTAGAAATAGTGCAATGTGAATCTGCAAGTTGTTAAGTTGATATTCAATGAATATAACAGTTTTTGTTGCTTCGGTAAAGTTGCGATTTTCAGACATACGCCCCATTGCAAATACAGCCGTACTGACTGCAGAAACCTAAAAGGTAGGGAAACATCGACAAATCTTCACGGCTTGTTCAGTCAGGGGTGTCACACTATTCTTGGCAGCTAGTGTTTTAATAATGTACCATGTTCATTTAATAGTAGTAGTTTTATTAATAATTCTACTATTTTTTTAGGTAAATTATTGACAACCGCTAGGCTAAGCATAATCGAAAAGACTAACTTACCCGGGGGATTATTAAAACCTTTTAGTTTTAAAATATGTTCCGCCTACGTCTAGCATACGCAACAATTTGCAATTTAATTTATTATCCACATTAATTTCCATAAGCCAAATTAGGTGCATTCAATGAAGTTTTTTTAGGATAATTTACGCTTTATCCCGATAAGTTATTTCTTTCCATCGGTGCTAGGTCTGCTGTACAACTGTCTTAAAGGACATTGAATTTTCCATGGAATTTCCATTGTTTTCCGTAGCTCCACCCACTTCTCCATGTTTGTTGTCTCTTAATTAGTCATACTAGCACGAATTCCCTAGTTATGGATGCATAATAAGGAGGGGCGTGGCCTCGAAGTGCACACCTGATGTACAGGGTGTCACGAACTAGCACGTGTAATAGTAAATACCCCACGTGCCCCTCAGTCCCCTTGCCCGCTCAAACAGATTTACCCTCTTTGGTTGATTATTAATGGCCTTTGGTGGCTATTCCACCTGTCCTTTTTTCTTCATTTGTGCATTAAAAAATGATGAGATTTTTGTTTTAAGGAGACTATTATGTAGATACTTAACTTATCTATTATAAATTATGTTATAATATGGTAGAGACTTATTATTGATGTCTACCATATTATAACATAATTTATAATATATAAGTTAAGTATCTACATAATAGTCCCATTTAAAAAAAAAAATCTCTTAATTTTTTAATGCACAAATGAAGAAAATATGACAAGTGGAAGAGCCTCCTTACCGTCCCATTTATATACAATATTCGTGTAATATTACAGGTGAACACTTCAACTACGTGCTAATGTAGATTAAAATTAGTGCCTGAATTGATATACAGTGGGGTCCGGAGTAATCCGGTTGTTAGAGAACTGGACTATGAAATGTAATGTTGAGGTTCGAAGCACGAAAAGATGTATAATTTTTTTACCACATTTCAAATGTTAATTCAATAATAACAGAGATATATGGGGTGTCCAGGTGGTCTGCAACACCCTGTATAGCGCTTCAATCTCTTTTACTACCCAGTCTTTATAAAAAATGCACAAGGTTCTCACTGTTCACGAAGGCAAACCTCCTTCCTTTCTAGATAAGTGTCAAAACTTTTACCTTGGAGTTTGTCGTGTCATACGACATACAGTTTCAAACCAATCAAAGTAATTTCCTTGACGTGGTCATCTATTATTTCTCATTTCAAATTATTTCTTTTTTCTGTGAATCAAAGCAATGTCAATCACATGGTTTACTTGCCTTATTCTCTTTTTACTACTTGATATCCATTGTAGCTCCTACTGTTTAAACTTGACAGGAGATTGCACAGTAATATTGAGTCATAGTAAAAAAGTTTAAGGATTTTGATTAGAAACGTAAGGGCATAATTAATTAATTGTGCAATATAGAAGGGTTGTTCTACTAATTTTTAGCTAGGCAATGCCTTACAATTCGGAGTGCACTGTTATATATGTAATAGTTTCATGCAGAAAGTGGTTTTTCACATGAAAATCGATCGTAGAGTCAAAAATCTCAATTAAATTAGCAGAAAATGTTCCTTTCCCTACAATTATCTCTTAATTCTCTTGCCTAACAAAACACATTGACTTAGTACTGCTACAATATAATACTACGCAATAGTTAATTTCTTAGATTGTCTACAATGTCCGAGTCAAATAAAAAAAATGTATCAGAATGGAGCTCGAACCCATGTCTTTGCCAATCCGTTACAGCGTGCTGCAAACCAAATCACTCCTATTTTACCTACGGCTGTCCGTTGTGGCATTACTATTCACATAGTAGCAGCAGTATGCTTGGCTACCTTATCATTGCTGGTATCTGTAGTGGAGGCCCGCATATTTCGTGAGCTAGAGGGGTTTCATGGAAATTTGAAACCCGCACCCAAGCTTCGTCTACATCACCTACTGCTTACTAATTTCAAAAACGTAACCTAATTTCGAGCTATCAAAATATTAGCAATTCAAAATTTGCACTTCAAATTGGAGAGTTTTTAAGAGACGAGCTATCAATAACTATAAGATTGTTACTCATTTATATTAAATTTCATTACGTAAAAACGAGATGCTGAAAAAAATGGCGGGTCTACTATGCCGTTTAGTATTAACTTATTCTAGGGGTTAAAAATGTTAAAAAAATAATTTTGAATCGAAATTTCTATTATAAAATTGTCTTGTGTACATTTTTAATCCCTGCCCGTTTTGTAATTTTTCAAAGACGTTTTGTGGACCTAGGCCTACCTATAATGGCCCTTAGGTCCATTGTCGAATGCCAACGACCCCATGGAGCGGACATTATTTGTATTGTTTCCTTATGAAGTTTTGGCCATTAGCAAATTGGTGTACGTTCTCGTTTAGGATTCGTTGTATGAGCTCACCATATGTTTACTGTTGGTATAAACGTTGACACACGAGCATACTTTACTTCTGCTACTATAATTATTGCCATTCCTACAGGAATTAAAATTTTCAGATGTCAACCTACACCGGCTACAAGCAATAATGGAAAAGCCGAGACAAACTTCGCATTGACACAATGAAATAGGCAAAAGCATGACTTAACCAAGTACAGATTCGAGTGAAACCCCAGGCTAAGATTTTAAAAAGTAATCGCTATAGTGCAGTGCATGCACATGTCTTTGCAGTGCAGTTAAATCTCCTTTGTCTGGCTCTCTCATTACTGTTGTATTCCTGTATTATAGGCAGGGTAAGAGAAAGATCATAAAAATGTAGTATTTCAAAAGAGTAAGAAATAATACTTGTAAACAAAAGGCCCAATTATGGCGTTCATGCAGGAAATGACAAATTTCGACTAGTTACGACTGCACCCTTATTCGTTGTATAAGTGTGTGGGGGTGTAAACTGTGCTAGCTGTCATAGTCAGAGATTGTCATTTTTCACGGGGCGGGTGATTGGGCTGACGTAGACACTCCTGCCCACGTGACCTTTGCTGAGCAGCCCAGTTAGTTCCACTCACTGTTCATTCGTTAGGGATGCTAACCATTTTCAGCCACTGTATATCCCATTTGCACAAGAGGTGCCACTGTCAAATGTGTTTAATTGTCTGTACTGTTTACATGGAAAGTAGAAAATCGGAACCCCAAAATCTTATACTGTTTATTTTTAATTTAATTTACTAAACAAGCTATTGAAATTTAACGTAGGTATTCAATTTTTGCATCACATTACAAGGCACTTAATTTGTGGTGTTATGGTACCTGAATTTTAGTCGCCAGTACTTTTTAAGAAAGCACCAAAAGTTAAAAATACCTTTAAACATGATGTGTAAAGGTATAAGCTTATGGTAAGTGCGATCTGAAACGTACGGCATAGAAAAGTTTCCCATATTTTCTGGGTAGAATAAAAGACCCACTAAACCCGGATGATCTAGGTTATGAAATTCAATACTGTAACCCTTCTAGCACTGCACAATCAAGTGTTCTCAGGAAAAGAAAGGTTAATGCATTAACACGGGCAACTGATCAGAACACGCATACAAAAGGTTAAATCATTACAGAAAAAAACATAATTTAAACCTTCACGTGTAAAATTTGGGGTACTTATTTATTGGTTTTGTACTGATACTGGTACCTAAATAACAGAACCGGTCCGAGTTTACTCGAACATGCTTTCCAATTTATCAACATTAGTAGATAGAGAATATGAGTAATTTCATGGTAAATAATTTTCCAGTGGTTAAATTTCCGATATCTTCCACCTGACGTCACTGAAAGTGAGATAAATTCTAGATAGGTCAGACCAACACATTAATTAACACACAGCAATAATGGCAGGGCACGCAATGCATTTGAGCGCGAATTTTCTATAATTTTTTCAAAAAATAATTTTTTGTGCAAAACCAAATATTTTTTTGGGAAAGCAACCTATCCGGTTTCGTTACTCAATTTAACACCTAAAACATGCCTGAAGGTAGAAATCATCGATGGAAAGGTTTCGAAGAAAAATTATTTTTTAGTCATTTTGCATTAAAATTTAGTTATTTTTATTTTTTTACCCCCAGAAGCAAACTATCAAGGGGCAAGCGACCCCCCGCATTTCGTTAATATAAATAACGACTACAATATGTGAGAATTTAAAAGAAATCGTTGGAGCCGTTTTTGAGAAATAATTGTTTTAGACGTTTTTTGGGAGTTTTTTGAGAATAAACCCCCCCCCCCAAATTTAATTTACCCAAAATAGAAAAAACTGTTCTGAGGTATGATTTTTGTAAACTTACATGCTGAATTTCATCAAAATCGACCGAGTAGTTTGCCCGGAAATCGATGCACAGACAGACAGACATTTCGTAAAAACACACTGAAAACGTGTAAATGTGTTGAAATCTCGGAATCGAAAATTTTGACCATCACAAAGCTTTCCTTATACTACGTATAAATTGGAAAGCAATAAAGATAAGATAAAGATAAAGACATACATGTCATATATTTGTTTCTGAACTTTACTTTCTTGTTACAGCATCCTTATCCTTCGGAAGACCAGAAAAAACAACTCGCTCAAGATACAGGACTTACAATATTACAAGTCAACAATTGGTAAGTAGACTATCGAGTATCATAAGCCGTATAGATGAGGCGAATAAGTGTTTCAAAAAGTTATAAAATAAAATCTGTGAATGTGGGCATGGAAGTAGTTGGACTTTTACGGACATGAAACATTAAGGCTGAGATTTACAAATAGCTAGTAAACATAGCAAGCCTGGGTATTTTTGACTAAATGAATTAATTTCTCATTATTTTCACAGCCGTAAAGATATAGGTTAGTTTTAGTTTTTCCAACGCCTGCTTTCAGTATTTCTGATTTTAAGCAACCCTGTCAGCCTGACACGGGGAGTAAGTCTGTTTTTTAACTTAGGGTAGCCAAGGGGCAGACTCCTTCACGTCAGGAAGAAGTGGAGTTGGCTGACAGGGTGGACCCCCTGATGACCAGGAATAGACACGCACATAGACTGACTGATATTGTCTCAGTGTTATCATGTCCCACCATGTTCCCCTGCCAACGCTGTGCACACTTCCAAGTTTGCTGCAGTTTTTAACTGGCTCTGTTCTGGTGGATTCAATATGGCAGCCACAAAGATATAAAAATCGGCATAGAACAATATTATTACATATTATTACAATTATTATTACACATAATAAAAAATTATTTACAATTTCTTCTTCTGTAGTTGCAATCTAGCGATTGGTTTGCAGCACCTCCTTCTCCACTCCTCCCTGTCTTGGGCCGTTCTCTTGAGTTCCAAGTAGGTTCCGCATCTCATATCTTTCTTGAGGTCTTCTGCGTACGCCTTCATTGGTCGCCCTCTTGCATTGGTTCCTTCTATTAGATGGTGCTTAAGAGTCCTTCCTGTCTGATCAGGTGACCCATCCATTTTGCTCTTTTCACCGAAATGGAGGCAATTAGGAATCTTTTATCATTTATCCTTTGAAGTACCTCTTCATTCGTTATGTGGTCTCTCCACGATATTTTCAACATTCTCCTATAGCACCACATTTCGAAAGCTTCCAGCTTCTTTTTGCTTCTTTCGTGTATGCACCATGTCTCACAGCCATAAAGCAGTATGCTCCATACTAGTGATTTAAGCAGTATTTTACAATTATATTACATATATTACAGCCAACGGCCTTACCATGTTGATTCCATTAGAGCAGAGCATGTTTCAAACTGCGGCAACTTGGTAGTGTGCACAGCGTTGGCAGGGGAACATGGTGGGACATGATAACGCGCTTAGGCAGTATAAGTCGAGCCCTGGTCACCTCCGATTTAATCGTGTGACTTTAGCATGTTCCCCAAGTGGTTCGGAATCCACTATAATCAGGAGGTTCACCCTGTTGGTCAACTCCCCTTTCCCCGAGGTGAAAGAGTCTACCCTTAGGGTGCCTCAAGTTAACAAACAGACTGACTCCCCCCGCCAGGCTGACAGGGTTGCTTAAAGCAGAAATTCTGAAAGCAGGCGTTAGAAACAACAACAACAACAACATATATTACAATATTATTACAATATTACAATTTTATAATCTTTTCCAAAATTGAAAATGGCAAATGTTACTGAACCATAATTAAAATAAAAAATAAATAGTTCTTAATTAATTATAGTAGAAAATTAATTTCAGAACGTACAATCTCTCTTATTGCTTACAGTATACCCAGCATAGATTTTTAATTTACCGAATGACTTATTAGGGCCTATATACGGTTGTTGTTTAATTTTACATGATATATGCCCCGTAAATCTCCAAGCAATTACGCACCCATTCGCCGGGCTCCTGTGCGAGTATTTACTGTCGGCTGTGAGAAAACAATTTACTCAAGCACATCTGCTCCCTCCCTTCCCATTACCCCCCCCCCCTCCCCAATTCTCCCCCGTAACCCTTCTAAGCAGCTCCAACCCTTTCGGCACATGTACTTTTTACGTTAATTATCTGAAAATGCTCTTCGTTCTCCTGTCAACAGAATTTCCTGAACACGAATCTGAAAATAAATCATATTTAATTAGGGGGAATATTATTTAGTGTTTCCCCTTATCAGCTGTGGTGCAGTATTTAGATGATTGGTTTTAAAACCGGATTAAATTCTCCATATTAGCACACAGTATAAGGGGTACTCACATAATCCAATAGGTTATAATGTTAAAGATGATATGCTACGTAGAAAATTGGCACCCCAAAATTAAATACTTTTCATTTTTTATTTCATTAACTCAGCAAGATATTAAAAACTTGGCTGATTTAAGTTGTAGAAGACAACATCGTGCATCATACAATCGGGTATTTTTACTTTTCGGTTTTGTAGTTTTTTAAAAAATCCCAGATTACGCGAAATTTTAGTCCCGACTGGTTTTCATGAAAGAACTCAAGTACCAAACATGTAATATTTCCTATTATATGATGAAGTGGTCTTCAACAACTAACATGCGCCGAAACTCTAATAACTTTCTATGTTAATTAATTAAAAAATAAAAAGTCTATAAAAACATCAAATTTCCGCATGTCCTCATCCGACACCCTAAAATCGTTTTTCTTACCAGTTCAAATTTTCCAGGAAGCATCCATTGCAGAGCTATAAAATATGTCCCATACTTCGGACGAAATGTTCTTTTACATTTTGATATTTGATTTGATATGATATGTCATTTGCACCGATCGCTCACAGTTTTTGAACTCCTTCCTTTACACACCTTCATGGTCCTTAATCATTTACAAACCAAGTTCAATAATTGTAAGAAGTAAGCTTATTGCAATTATAAAATGCTATGTCTCATTCCTTCTAAGGGCAGAGGTATTTTTGACAGCTCTCAAATCAATATTTTAGGTGATATTTGATTTTTGACACCTGCGAAGGTAGAAATGTAAATTGAATAAATAAAGAAGAAATACAATATTTTTTATATATACATTATTTATACTTTATTTCGTATTTAACCATGAGAGGTGGGATATATATGTAAGTACACCAAGAATAGTGCCCGTTTACAAACATGCAAAAAAAGGCAACATGTAAACATAAATATTAGTAATAATATTGCACCTTTGTAACACTATTTAGTTAGCCCTCTAGTTGAGCGTAAGAAAGGGCCTGAAGGCCCTAACTCCGCTAGGTGAGCCTAGTACAATAAAGAAACTATTTAAAAAAAAACGTACTATTTGCTGAGTACTGCAGTGCTATGCAGTGGCGTGAATAACTTCTTCTGTCCCTCCCCCCTGCATGACCAATGGTACGCCCTACCTTGTCTCATTATTTCAACTTTTTCTTTAGTAGTGATAGTCAATAGTGGAATATCGTATAATCAACATGGATAACAAATTGAAATTTAATGTTTTTATTAATTACTTAGATTTTGAAATTATTTTAATATTTTTGGGAACCGAAGTGCGCCACCAGCCATGCTGCGCCCCTCGCACCGCTGGAGTTGTGGGGGTATTCTTAACGTCACTGGTACATGTACTGTATGTATGTACTGTACACTGTGTCAGGACTGTTGACCTTGCAATTGTTTGGGTGGGTCATTAGAAACTCATGCCATCAGTCGCATAGATTCTTTATTCTAAAATTACAAGTAGTTAAGTAGAATTTCAATGCATATACTGCTTTTGTTACATCAACTTGACGAAAGCGTGACTGAAATTCGTTTTTTTTTTTTGTAGTGAATGTCATAAATTATTCTGAATTCTAGTTTTCTTACGAATATTCTTAATTAATGTTTTTATCCATTCAAATCCCCGGAAGAACGTTTCACCGACTTTTCTTCGAAACTAAGTGATTATAGATTTTATCTATGATCTAAGAAGTTTCCAACTTTTAAAATAGCTCTTAAGAAGAAGGGGGAATACAATACCCTGCAATGGAGATATATAGTATGATTATGCTGGTCTTACAGTAACTTCTAGATATGAGATTATATCAATATCTACGCATTATAATTTAAAAGTTTTATAATTTTGGGGCTTCCTTTCACTTTCAGTATGTGAATCCAAGCCAACGGCCTTACCATGTTGATTCCATTAGAGCAGAGCATGTTTCAAACTGCGGCAACTTGGTAGTGTGCACAGCGTTGGCAGGGGAACATGGTGGGACATGATAGCGTGCTTAGGCAGTATAAGTCGAGTCCTGGTCACCTCCGATTTAATCGTGTGACTTTAGCATGTTCCCCAAGTGGTTCGGAATCCAATATAATCAGGAGGTTCACCCTGTTAGTCAACTCCCCTTTCCCCGAGGTGAAAGAGTCTACCCTTAGGGTGCAGTATGTAAATCCAGAAGTTTTTGGTAGCAGCATAGCACTCGCTTTTTAAGCTTGTACTCTCAGCCTTACCTGATGTACAGTATGCTCCTTGTGACGTTCCCCACTACACAAGCATCGTATATAACCCAAAACAGCGCTCTTTGAAACGAGGCTACATTGATTCTTAATGAGACCTTTCCGTAGAATACCCTAATTACAAAGACAAGGCGCATGTGCAGAGCATTACTTATGCATGTAGCATGAAGATGGTGATTTGAAATAGTGATGCCTCTCCTTCTCTAGCTCCTGAATATTTAAAGAGCCCTCAGGTTGGAGAGCTGCCGTTGCTCGCTTGCCTCTACACAAAGCCCCACAGCATTGTTAAGCAGCCCATTTCGCTAATCAAGCTCTCTCTATTAAATTCTGGTATGACTTCTTTATGTAACTAGACTTGGCCATTTGCTGCTATTACCCGGCACCTACTTAGTGTTAATATTTGAAAGAGACCTGTCTTTCTGCCGCTGATGTAGCTGACGCTTCGGTTTCGAGCTGTAGTGTTGGGACACCACTGCTCATTACCGCCATTAGTGTGACGTACTCATTGTGTTCGATTTGTATAACGTATTTACCTAATGTACACTGGCGATTTCTATGGAGCACCTATGCATGGGAGAACTGTCCTATCCTGGAACATTCATACATTTTAATTTTTGACACCTTCTTCCCCTACTCAGTAGTATTTGTTTATATTGAATCCGTTTATTAGACGTCTTGTTGCAAGAGTGTAAGTGTTTTTGCAATGCCACAACGCGGGAAGACTCGCGAAAATGGTCCTAGTGCATATAAAAAGCTCCATCGCCGCAGCTTCTCTTTGTTTAGCTTATGCTGCAGTCGCATACTGTAACTGATGATTTTAATGAATTCAAATATAGGGGTAATACCCTTACCTATGTTTACCTATTAACTAGAGGTGATACTGATAGTGGCTACGCTCAAACAATGCATCATCTATAGTACTCCAATTCCCAAGCCTCGGACATGACAAAGAGTGCATTCAGAAATAGACTGTTTTTCTGCACCAACCTATCACCAGCACAATGACAAATTCTTCAGCGTGTCACCGGCGTTAAACGTCCGTGTGTACCGGGTCTAAGCAGATGAGCCTCTATGACAAAAAGGCAATCTTATCAACCACTATACTTTGGCAGCATGACAATAACAACAACCCCCAATGTCATTAGCCACTAATAATTATCCCAGGCACCGCAAAACTTAGTTAAAATATTTACGAAAACAAACATCCGAAAAAGTCGTCTTCAAATGCGGGGGGAGTAAATAAGAAGAAAGAAGTGGGCCGGAAAAGACACCTCCATCAGCGTAGTGTGTAAACAAAGTTTAGCGTTAACGGCCATTACTTTGCCCATAAGAGAACCATAAAAACCATAGTCGAGGTAGGTTTTGGTCTATAATGGCCTCTCAAAAACCGACGGGAAGCGATAAAGATGTTTGGGGGGCTGCTGCCGCTGGTGCTGACTGGTCGCGGCGACCACCGGAGCAAAGAGCTGGAACTTCCTTACTTTTCACGCATCAGCGAGCGGCGTCGACGACCTGCCCTCCCACCCCCCAAAAAATCCCCCTCCTGAAACCCCCTTTTGATATCACTCTAGTTTCCGACGATCGCTCCGAAAATTACGACTTCTAAGACATCCAAGTAATTACTTTTCTGCTGCTAGAGGAGGAAAAGTTTCAATTCTCGTGAAACTCCGAGGTGGGAGGGGGGGGGGATGGAACTAAAATTCCGGCAAGTTTGAAATATTTCAAGTCTCATCTAAGTTTGTTTGACAGTTATAAGGCATATCGCTATATCGCGGGTGAACATACTTATACTTTGTTGTTTTAGCTGTTGTTATATATTATTTTGGATTGCTTGCGGTGTTACGGATGTATAATAGTGTGAAATTTAAGCTTGTTCCAACAACAGCTTAATCTGTTTTATTCCTTGTCGTTTACGTAGAATTTTTCGTAACTCCATTTGTATCTATATACTTGTACATTTTATGGGCTATTGTTACTTTAGGAGATTGCCACTAAATATAAACGGGCTCGTGTAAAATGAGTCACATAATTTGTTTCGTAGATCAGTTCGTGAATGAAAAGAAGGCATAAAAGTTCACATTCATTGATAAGTGGGCTGTAAGGAAGGCACTTTCTTTACGATCGAAACGGGCTGAAAACAACATACGCAGATAACTTTTAAAGCACGCTTGCTGGGGAGAATATTCATTTTTATTTGGTTTTTATGTTTGTTTGTCCCTCGTAATCATTCTGTTACAACTCCATTTTATCTTCTTTAAAGTATTTCAAGTATTCTTTAACTTCCATCTGGTCCTGCACTTGGCCGGCAATGGGCTTTAGTAGTCAATTTATGTTTTACGATGAGATACGGTTGTTAACTTGCTATTTTTCAGGATTTTTCCGTTTTGGGAGAATGATTTGTAATTATGATGTTGTGGGATTTTTTTTTAATGAAGATTTTCATGCTTATCCAGTCGCTCACATCTGTTATGATATTGATTCTGGTCAGTGTTTCAGGGTATGTTCTGTTTCCGTTGTTTTAATTTACAATACATACTGCAAATATTTTCAATAGATAACATGTCCAAATGTTCAATACTAATAATTAAATAAATAAATAAATAATTTCTGTAAATGCGTAATACCGTACATGATTCTTCCCTTGTTGGGGCAGCACCAGTTAGAGCCATGTGTTAATTAAAATTTAGGGCCCGTGGGTTCTTAAATTCCAGTTACTCGTATGCTCAAAAATCTACAACACTTTTCACACTAAGCATGTAAACAACATTTCTTTAAAAAATTCCCATGTACCAACATATTCCGTCATAACATTTCAGTATCATGTAATGTTATTCTGCTGGGCTAAAGACACCCCGATACTTTTGTAAAGAAGGTACTCTTATTTTTTTAGAGAATTTAATGAATGTATCCGATTCACGTCTTCAGTCGCCTCTGTAGGTCAGTACCCCTGTTGAGTTACGACACGTCTCGAATAGCATGGCGTGTAGGGACTCGCAAAAGTACAAGCGCGCTCCCACCTTACTATCGAAGTCGATGAACAGCTATTTTGGCTGACTTTCTTGCACGGAATTGTCGGAATACTCGTGGTGGGATAACCCACACTGTCCCGAAAAGAACCCATGCTTACCAGTCTTCCTATACGTCTTACATTGAGCTACCCACAATACCATACTAGAATATTCTTGTTAGCCAATATATCTACGCAAAATACCTTTTTGGTATTGAATGTAATATGTAGAAAATGAAAATCCATCCATACACAACCTTACACCGTAAAAGGGGAACTGCGGAAAATCCCAGAGGAATTTTAGATTGGGATACGCTCGAGTAAAGTAAAAAAATATTTTAACTCGAAAAAGAATATTTTCTAACGTTCCCTTCTACTTTTTATTAAAACTTGATCAATTTTCCCCGGGAAAGGTTCCGTATCTCAATGCGAAAATAACTTCTCTCTTTCTGCCGCTCCCCTCTGGTTTTTTTTTCTAGTGTCACAAGTTTGTGTCATCATCATTTTTCACAGACCCCCCCCCCCTCCTCCCCACTCATCCCATTGTCTCCAGACGACGGCACCTCTCGCCCTCGGAATTGAGCCGGAGAAAAGATCTGCAGATGAAATTTTAATATTATTTTTGGTCAGTGACATTTTGTTTTGGCGTGCCCCCATTAAAAAAGACTATAGGGTTGTTAGGTTTGTCTTAGCTAATTTTTGGGCAGTCTCAACTTTCGGCTTTTGTTCGTGATTGCTTTTAGGTTTTGGTATACTTGGTAGTTCCATACATACTTATAGGAAAAATGCCCCCCCCTCCCCCCTATTACATGGAAAATAAATCAATACAAAATTATTAAATGCTGCTTTTTTAAATCGACAAATGTGGCTGCATTTCATAGAGTCTATACCAGTGGTTCCCAAACTTCTTTGGATGCGGTGCCCTTTTTTACAGGGGTTTAATATAGACGGTGCTCAGCATGGCCCGAACTTATAGCTAATACATATTCAGTATTGTATACATGTAGGCCTACAAAAAACATATTATCCTACCTACCCCAACACAATTCAACTTCTCAAATATACATAAAATAAATAACCCTTGATGGGAAAATAGAATAGTTTCAATTATTAATTAAAAAATAAATGCTTTTATAGTTTTAAATTATCGTTTTACCTAGTCTAAATTCCCATGGCGCCACGGTGCCCCTAGCGAGTTGTCGCGGAACTCTTAGGGCACCGCGGTGCACAGTTTGGGAACCACTCTCTATACTATGTACTTCAAACGCGCTATTAAACCAAAAAAAAAACTGAAACTAGGTCGCAGATTGAAAACGTCGTTGTCATGGTGAGTGTACGTGTCAGCAATGAGGTAGTAAGCAGGGGCTGAGCCCTCCTGTCAAATAGTTTACTAAGCCCCGCTGTCGTCGCCTCACAATTACTTTTCCCAATATTACCTTTTTTGCCCCTCCATCAACCCGACTCATCTGAAAGGCTCAGCGGCGTCGCGACTCTGCCGGAATTCTAAACCGAACCTTTTACAGCACCGAGGGTTCGTCCCCCTTTTTTTCATTTCCTGATAGAATAGTTCATTAAAAAGGTGTTTGCCGAGCTATTAGGCGGTCGGATATTGCCCCTGCGAGTGCAGTAACGGTAACTAGAAAACAACTCCATTTTAGCCCCAACACCTCTTTAACGGCCTGCCCCTGCAGTGGGGGGGGGGAGGTGTTTCCTTTTTCTTATTTTAGCCCGATTCCTTACATAACGTCTTATTGCCGAACATATTGCATTAGCTACCCTCGGCTCATAAAGTCTTTTTTAGCATAGTGAAATCCATTATGCATTCGGGTAATATAGCGCATAACAAGCAATTTCGAAACACATTTTAATAATGGATAAGTTGCTTGCCTGTTTTCTCAGCCTTTTTTGAAATTGCCAAGGTGAGATGAATATTGTCTATGTGCTTTTTCGGAGGTAATTTTCCTCCCTACATTTACAACTTATTATTTTTTCCCGGTCACCTACTGTATCGCGCGTTTAGGGGGCCCCTGCATTTCAGCATAGCGTATGTTTCAAAAGGTTTTTTTCGAACGAAATTGCGCTGGTCTGTGTGCAATGTATTAATGCAAGAATTGGAAATTTCGGAACATAAACACGGCTGCTATAAGTTAACTACCCGAGGTTGAGCCCTTCGTCGCGTCAGAAGAACAACCGTAAGTTGACTGACAAAAGCTTCATCGCATATGTCATTTGTATGATGCATATTCTTCGCTTGCACAGTATGCCTCAGTCAACTTACTGTGTTTTTCTGCTGTGACGCATGGCGCAAGTCAGTGTAACCTACCAATTGTTGGACACAAATAGCAGTAGTAAGGACTCGGCTTTTCACCTAAATGTTGTTGGATCGAGTCCGATCTCTGCTACATTTTCTGTTCATGCCATGGAGGCTTGCAAAGCTGTTCCAGGTCACTTATATGTAATAGATTTCTTTACATCCATTATTCCACCAAGTTGGTCTAGTAGTAGGATTAAAGTTTTTATTAATACTATTTAGAAGATATTGTCCCCTTTCTAAGGCGATGTACATAGGTATATATTATTAATATCGGCGATAAATATATTATTCGTCTTACGGGAGGGGTAATATCATTTCCAAATTCCCATGGTAAAGTGGAAAGCTCAGTTGCATTGCTAGAGAAAGAAACAAGGTATACGAATGAAAACGGTCTAAGACTTTTATCTTAACCACTTATTTTTTTTTATATTTGGCAATATTGTACAATGATTCTGATTCAGAATTTAAATTACATTAAGACTATTATTTGGAGTGCTGTTGTATTGTAGACAGAGCGTTCATAGAAGAGCAGCTCATTCAAAATAGCAATGGCAGCCAACAAATTACGGCGTGGAATATGTAATGCATACGATATATGCGGGGTTATTATAAAACATGCATAACCTAAATATGGCTATAAAAATACATGAGATATTGGAGACGAAGTATAGAGGGAAGAAATGCAGAAACGTCAGGGGTCTTGGGGAGGGGGCGAAACATAAATCTTTCATGTGTGATTGAACAAGAAGAAAGTGGAGGGGGAATCCCCTGTAGTAGGCTGGAGGAACCGTATCCCATGGTAATATCCGCGGGGGTGAACATAACGGCAAATTAGGCACCTCGCGGGGGGCAGGAAGCATTTGTCATACCCGACTGATGTACAGCCGTATCAAGGAGCAGCTTTTTGTGGTTTTTGGCGTATATAAAATAGGTATGTTTGTGGGGTAGCGGTTTGGTGGACTAAAAGCTGAAGAAGGAACTGTCGGTGAGATAATGGATTCTATATTATTGTATATCAATAGATATGTAGGTGTATTTCTTGACTCACGTACAGCCGTATCAAGGAGGATTGATGGTTTTTGGTGTAGATGAAATAGGTATGTTTGTGGGGTAGCGGTTTAGTGGACTAAAAGCTGGAGAAGAGGCTGTCGCTGAGATAATAGACTCTAGCGTATGTACAGTATATCAGTAGATACAGTATGTAGATATATTTCTTGACTTATGTACAACCGTATCAAGGAGCAGCTTTTGGTGTAGATAAATAGATATGTTTGTGGGGTAGTGGTTTATTTTATTTATATTTATTTTATAAACAAACTGCAATACAATATAAAACTTTGGATATTCGTATAAATGTGAAATATTTCCTCTTTTTTAAGCAGAATGCATTGCAACATAAGAATGTTTGTTTGTTTATACCGCGTTGAAGCTGTTTATGAACGACCCAGTCCGTGAATGAACGGGCATCAACATGGCATGAATGAAAAATCTATCCCAGCTGCTTGCTTAGCATGATCCGTGAATTTAAAAAGAATCATTCACGATCCATGTTTTGAATATACTTGTGCATTTACATGATACCTCATCATTTCCTAATTTCAGTCCATGCCGTGGGCAGTTAAACCACGGAGCTGTCAATCAGAAAAAATCCCACGAGTAACATCCGTCCATTCATGATGGGCTAGCCTTACGGAACATAACATAAATTTGGACCGCCATTTTTTATTTCCCTTTCTTGCGACACTGCCCGTCACGTTATCATTCTGCTCTGACAGGTGTGTATACGGGTAATTGAGAGGTTGGTAATTCATATGCTGGTTTCTCGACTGATTTTAATCATATCTCGCAGACAGATCATTTGTTGTATTTGTCGTGCATTTATTTCTTTTGTATTAGGTCAGGATGACAGTTATGCACAGCTCATCAATTTGCAATGTTGACGACAGCTATTGTTGTTGTTTGAGGTCAGGAAGATTGATAAGATCTGGTCGATCTGGTTATATTCACTACCTTGGTCGTCCCTTCACGGTGCTGCGTCTGGACATGTAGAGTAGTGATACAGACTCCGATTTTCATCCAAAAGGTTGTATGTTCCCACATTTGCTACAGTTTCTGGATAATAAAGGACTTTGTGGACCCTGGCGGCTGGCCTACTTATAGTGGCCCTTAGGTCCCTTGTCCAATGCCAACGACCCTATGGATCTTTATGCATCTATGCATTATTTTTATTGTTTCCGTATGAATTTTCGGCAAACTGGTATACGTTCTCGAAGTCAACCTACACCGGTTACATGCGATAATGGACAAGCTGAGACAAGCTTACCAATGACGCAATGAAACAGGCGGAAGCATGACTTAACCAAGTACAGATACGAGTCTGCTACAGTTGCTCGTTCTAGCCATGATTCGGAAGGCATGTAAAACAGGTGGTCCATAGTTGAGTATAAGAGAGGATTGTAGGAGTATACAGCAATCACACTTCAAGTATGTGGTACTCATGCTATGGTGTAACATATGAAGTGAGCAATCTGAATTGTGTGCACCTTGACTAAAACCTAACCCCTAAACCTGACCCCCTCTCAATGCAGTAGAGTAATACGGTGCAATACGCATCCTAATAGGGGTAATTCACTATCAAGCTGTAAGTTATGCTAACATTTAATTTTGAAATTTTAGTTAGGTTATTGTCTAAGTTTAAAAATGAAATAACCCCCATGTTTTCAAAAAGAAATATTTACATTCAACATTCAAAGATGATTTCCCATGATAATTTCATTGTCTTTTATCATTGTTTCAAAACCATCATGCAAATGGACAAAACTCTCCCCAAAAGTTCTACACCATTCTAATAATAAACTTGTTAAAAAACCTCCCTTATCCGTACAAAATGAAAAAGACTGAAAGTAATGTATTGTTTTTTATTTCCCCCAGTTTTCTCTGGTAAGAAGTGCAAAAAAAGTCTTGGAAAAAATCCCCGGACCAATTCCCAGGGGGCGCAATGTGGCAGCTTGAGAAAGCAGGTCAGGGCGAATGGGGGGAGGGGGGTTGGTAATCCGTGGGCCCCAAACCTCCCCATGATTTCCTCGGAGACGGCCGTGGAAATTGCTGGCTTGGGTCCCCGTGGCACCCTGCATCTTCAACAAGTTCATTCCGGCAGCAGCGCACTGCGGCAGGGTCGAAGACGATTGGAAAAAAGGTGTAAAATATGAGGCGTTTTTTTTTTAATGTGGTATTCCCGGTGATTCTGCAGTTATACTTCTAAAGTTTTTTATCATTATGTTAACTTATTATTTATTCATATAAATATATGTATATTAATATCATATACAGTATATATTCTATATTCACACACATTTTTCCCCTAAATAATGCCCCTGCTTGTTGGAGAAGAGAATTTAAGGTATCTCAACAACTACCAATAATAAAAAGGTGATACTACCACCCTTTTTTGATAGTAGATAACGCAACCTACCCCAGATATAATGATAGAGAAAGGTCCTTATTTATCTATCTCTGGATTCGTCAGAACGAGGATAAAGTTAATAAGGGAGAGGTGAGGGTGGTGAAAACGGCGCCCATAAATTTCGGGGGCAAACCTTAAAAGATGAATGGAATAGTGGAAGGTAGACAAGTTTTATCAAAGCTCCCCAACCTATTTTCTCTTTTCCCAGCGTCTCTTTTCTTTTCTTCATAAATCTCTTTTTCCCCAACCGTTTACCAATCATTGTTTTCTCCACCTGTACCCATTGAAAACACGACAACATTTTTTTTTTTAAATCCGGTTATTCAAGTTCATAATTTAGCTCACTTATCGTACTTACTTGACACACTTTATTAAAAATTATATTAAAAAATTAAAACCAAGAGAATTAAGAGGTAGACTACGTCCCGTAGGAAATTGGCAGCCCGAAATGTAATTCTTCTTATTTGGTATTTAATTAACTAAAAGCAATATATTAAAATATTGGTTCATCTTACATTAGTTCTATTAGAAGACTACTTTATGCATCACATAATAGGGATTAATTTTTGGTTTTGTAGTTTGTTCGTTGTTTTATTTTTATTGCAATTTTAGCCTACTATCATTTTTAAAAAAATGGTATGTACCAAAAATTAAAAACATCCTTTTATATGATGGATGATGTAGTCTTACACAACTTAAATGAGTCAAATCTTTTATATCTTCCTTTGTTAATTAAAAAAAAATCTAAAAACAAATGATTTTTGGACACCTATTTTCTACGTGACGCTCAAAACGCTGCAACATGGGCAATAGCATTGTTTTTTGTTGTCTCACCACTACGATAAGGAGGTCTAACTTGCATATGCTGACTTGATATCAGGTGTCCAGTATATGGTTTGGAACATGAAACCTGAAAACGCCTGGAATGTGGACCTGCGACACACCTTCACGGTAAGGTACGCCAACAAGGGCGATTACACATACAAACGGAAATGTCTTTTTCACGCAGATACCTATCTGACAGGTTTTCTTCCAATTAACGGGCTGCTATTGAGAACTTCATTACGCTCGTTTGCTGCGAGCCGAGCACGTTTGCAATTGGCTACACCTTTATCTCGGTCGGGCCAACTACCAAACCCATACTAATGACATTTAAGTTATCGTTTTTTGGTTCTAGATAAACATAATTAGCAGCGGGTAAATGATATCTGAATCGATTTTAACGCTGTTTTGGAAATGTTTGGCCAGAAACTGGCTTATAATATAAGAGGTGTACAAATTTTGTGCCAGCTGTAACATATTTAAGAACTGCTGGTAGGCACGAGTGATCTTGCCCTTGATTACTTATTCAGATATTTTTTATTATTGTACAGTGTATACGCAGATGGTGGTGGCTGGTGGACTTATTCGCTGCTGCCAGTTTCCTTATCCGAGGAATTGGAATTGGAGCTGGAGGCTGAAGCCGCATTTTTCAAATTGATTTTTTTTTTTGTGGGTGCATAATACACATGATTTTCTTCCTCATATTTATGTATTATTGTGTCCAGTCTGACTTCTGACTGACGGTCTTAAGAGGTGTTTGCAAAAAAATGGCCAGATTTAACAAAATAAATAAAATAATAGGGGTGTTATCGAGTTATACCTAGTTAAGTGTGTTATATCAAGCTAAGTTAACACACCGATAACCAGCTAACCAGCGTGCTATCCTAAACCCACTTCCAAGTTGGTTAACGTGTTATTTACCTTGCTATAGCTCAGGTTTGACCGCCGCCATATCTGTTTTTGTCGATTGATTTGAAACACGCGTTTAAAATTTTGTAGTATTTAAATTTATTTGTATAATCTATATTGTCACAAGCAATTACCGTAAATACTTAAAATTATAATAACCAAAATGAACAAAAAATGTAAACAAATGTGGCACTAGAATAGAGTTCTGCCACTTTCTTTAAACGTCTGACTACTACCACGTTGTTTACCCTGTTATACGTTTTCGGTGTAGCCTGATAACTCACTCCCGAGGTCCACTGACGATTGTGTGTTAACTTGGATATCATATCTAACTCGATAACACGAACACTGTGAAGACCCCTATAATGAAAACACTCTAGCCCTTGTTGATCTGAAAAGTTTCATCTACGGATGAATTAGTTTGGGTAATCCTGTCACATTGCAAAGTAAACATAGATCTGCATATATGGCTCTAATTATAATCCATTGTTAGTGTGAGATTAGAGTAAAAGGCGTCTGTGATAGCGAGGGGGTTGAATAAACATGTGTGTCCTGACCAGGGCGTGCGGTTGTAATTGTTTATATTCCAAACAACAGCTGAGTCCGCGCGCTAAATAACTGCCCTCCAGGGTATTCGAACCAACAAGCTGCCTCGTCGAATAACCTATCATGGTTACATATTATTCAGCTTTTGTATTTAAACTGAACACTGTGCTCCTGTCACTATGCAAACACCATTGTACATCATTAGGTAGCAGGGGTGGCTCCAGGATTTCTGCCTGGGAGGAGATGGTGCTTACAGCAGTCTAATACTGCAAAAAAGGGAAATCTGTTTTTGGTATTGACTTGAAACTGTAAATTTTGAGTTAGTTCCCTTTGTGACGGAGCAAAGGCGGATTGTTTACTTATGAGTATGCGATAATTTGGCTATATTTTACAAAGATTTTCGCGGTTCTTTTAGAACTTAAAAAAAGACACAACCAACAACAAAAAAAAACCTTTGCAGTGTTTGGAAGACATTACCAGTTTCTCCGGCAACCCGTTTTTTTTTCAAGTCCCAGAGAAAAATCACGAAATTAGTTGCGTTAGCTTTATGATATGAAGTCATTAGGAGTGTTAAAAATAAGTCGGACGCCCTTCACCTCTTCTTCTTTGTGGTGCCGCCGCACAAAGAACTCCTAGCGGTCGCAATGCATTTATCTAACGTCGATCCTGACTTATTTAATTTCCATATGAATACAAGGCTTTTCCACGTTTCTTTATCTGTGGGACCCTATCACAGGTGCCTGCCGAACCCTCCATACTGTCGCTCTTCTCGGGTCGGGCTCCGAAAGGTTTTTTTTGTGCAGTGTGTCTTCAATGGGATTAACCGCTGAGTTTTTGACATGTTTGAATTGAGCATTAGCGGCTTAATTTTGATATATTGACGTATTTGCCTGTGTAGCTCCAGATTTTTCCGCTTGGTTGAATTGAAGTTTTTAAAAATTATTTTTCACTATTATTGGTTAGTTATTTTTTAATAACAATTTCATAAACATGGCCATAGCTTGTGGAAACGCAGTGCTTCCTATCGGTTCTCGACTTGCAGCAACCTGCAATCTATGTGCAATGGTCTCAATGACAGTGTACATGGCATGGCCAGTAACCTCAGACTTGTTCCATTTGCTAGTCCAAAGGTAGTTGGTAATGTGTGAGGTGGTTATTGAGTTGCAGAGGGAAAAGAAAGTTGTAAAAACATTAATTTTTTAAAGAAAATTTTTACTATTGTAGTTTTATTGTAACATGGATTGTGTTACTGGCCCTTTAGATTTACCAAGATAAGACCTGCCTCACTACTGGTATCCGAAAGATACTCCGTTCCAAGGCCGTACCCAGGTGTTTGTTTGGGAGGGGGTCCAAAACAATTTTTGACGTATTTTATTAATGAAAGTCCATTCTATCCAGTGTAAAGCCCTTTATTTCGGAGGGGGCACGACCTTGCTCCGTTCAATCGTTGCATCGACTTCGATGACAAGGTGGTAGCCAGTCTCTACATAACGCCATGCGATCGGTGATGTGTCATAAATCAACGCGGGAACTAACCTACAGAGGCGACTGAAGAGGTCAATCGGATACATTCATTAAATTGTTTATTTGCGATTAATATTTAAAAAAAAAAAATGGTTTTGTTGGTTTATGTTTTATACCGGACTTATCCAACGTATAGTGAAAGATTTCAGTTACCTGCACTTTGTAGGAGCCTCCCTGAGAATACTTCCACAAAGAATATTCTTAGAAGCTAATGAAAGGAAGAAAAGCATTCTTTTTAGCATGGGGAGTAGGCTGGTTATAATCAGAGCAGCAATGGAATACTCCCAAAATCTACCCTGAAAGTTTAGAAAATTTATGGTCCAGTTTTTCCCACCTTGTAATTAATAGACTTGATCTATTTTTATTTTTGTTACTTTACACTATGAATTAACATCTATTCTGAGTACTGTTAATGCAGTCTATAAGGAGGTTGCGTAGACAATTTATGTTTAAATGAAATGACCCTCGCCGTGATTGTGCCCACCCACGTCTGGTTACTTTGATTAGGATAACGGCAATTTACAAACTAACTCTAACTGGGGGATTTTTATTACACATCTACTGCAGTAGGTGTGCGTACACACCAACAATAATAAAATAGAGAATAGAGTTCGCCCAACCATAAGCTAAGTAATGCCGATATAAACGGGGGAAGTGTGAACGGGAAAAGAAACGTCACGAAGTTATGGGGTTGCAAACATTATGAAAAGAAAATAACTGAAAATGAACAAATTCAACTGGCAAGGGAATCGCAGGCGCAGAAGTTCTACGCACTTGACCTTGGGTCACAACTATGGGAATCAATGACATGCCTGAGTTGAGGGGCATTCTTAATAGCTTGGTTTTTACTGTATTTGTGGTTGCCACTACAGCGGAATCACTGACTTACTGAGCAGCGAATCTTGCTAGTCTGGTACAAACATACACACCATAAAACTGCGATTTTTTTATTATCCAAGCATAAAAAATATAGCCTAAAAAATTAACTTATTAACTCCATTTGTTCCAACTGTTCATAAAGTAATTGAAATAATAACCGATCAAACATGGGCGGTGGTATTCCATCCTATCGTTAATCAAGAAATTGTAGTAATTGACAAGTTTGTACGATTTTGACTGCTAAGTAATGATTGGACTCCTGCAGCTACAATAAGATCAGTCGTTTTCTATCACCTTGAAATCATCAAATTAGAACAACATTCTTTAACTTAGCCAGTATATTCCTTAACTTAGTCGCTGACACGTACAGTATCTCAAGATATTTTAAATATAACCGGAGTTATATATTCAGTGCTTTTGATAAGTTTCTATTACGATAGATTCTTACTTCTTGTACCGAGTGACTAATAAAAAATACCTTGGTGCTGCAAGACCCTGTAGAGCCCATAGATTGACTATCACATGAGCCTACACAGTTAATGTGCCTTAAATAGCTCGCACTTAGATCATGGCGCAAAAGCAGACCATCCCATCCATTACTGCTCATCAAAAGGCATTGAAGAGGCACCGCGCGCGCATACCAAAACCATTTCTGAGTAGCAGATCGCACACACGACCCCGCTCCAACTCCCAACACTGATACCATCGAAATGCCTAAGAAAGTTGTTACCGATTCTGCCAGTCACGATGACCTTGGTTTGTTTGAGAGGTATGATTCTTTTGGTTCCGAGATGAGCGCAGCTCAATGGAGTATGGAATTGAGAAGGCTTATTACATGAAAGGATGATCCCGTGTTTTGTGATCCCAATCCACAAGTGCCAACTACTGCGCCAATAGTGTTCTGTGTGGTTGTTTTCTGGTTTGTAAGTTCGATGCTAAGCAATGTGCTTATGTTTGGACTCTTAGATGAGGAAAATTTGTTTCCCTTTGAAGGATTCATTACTACTGATTTCAGTACAAATGCTCAGGCTCAGGCTGGAGCCAAATGATGGAACAGGAGAATTCGGCTTCTTGATGGTAATTTCTTTCTCGATTGATTTTTAGTCGAGAGATATCAGTCAAACTATTAACAGCTGAAGGTCGCTCCAACCTGCCTCTTAATCTATCCCTAAAGGATATTTAACTGCTGTTACAACTCTGCGAGCAGCAACATCCAGACTTCTTTTTGCTTTCCAATTTATACGTAGTATAAGGAAAGCTTTGTGATGGTCCAAAATTTCGATTCCGAGATTTCAAAGGATTTACAGGTCTTGACGTCCATGGAACCCAAAAAGTGGTTTTTACGAAATGTCTGTCTGTCTGTGCGTCGATTTCCGGACAAACTACTCGGTCGATTTTGATGAAATTCAGCATGTAGGTTCACAAAAATCATACCTCGAGACCATTTATTTTGGGCTATCTCAATTTTTTGGGGGGGAGGGGGGGTTTATTTTCAAAAAACTAAAAACATTATTTATCCAAAACGGCTCCAACTCTTTCTTTTAATTCACATATGTTGTAGTCGTTATTAATGTTGACAGAATGCGTGGGGTCGCTTGCCCCTTGATAGTTTGCTTCTGGGGGTAAAAAAATAAAAATAACTAAATTTTAATGAAAAATGACTAAAAAATAATTTTTCTGTGAAACATCAATGATTTCTACCTTCAGGCATGTTCTAGGTGTTAAATTGAGTAACGAAACCGGACAGATTGCTTTCCCAAAAAACTATTTGATTTTGTGCAAAAAAACAAAAAAAAATGTTTTTGAAAAAATGATAGAAAATTCACGGTCAAATGCATAGCGTGCCCTGCCATTATTACTGTGTGGTAAATTGTTGGTCTGACCTATCTAGAATTTACCTCACCTCCAGTGACGTCAGGTGGACCACCCCCCCCCCCCCCCCCGAGATGCCCGAAATTTAACTATAGGAAAATTATTTACCATGAAATTACTCATTTTCTCTAGCTACTACTTGATAAATTGGAAAGCATGTTCGAGTAAACTCGGACCGGTTCTTCTTTATATGCCTCTTCTAGCAAAGATTGGCGATCATCATGGAAATTTTGGCCTTGGAGACTACTGCTCTAAAAAGGGAAGTTGTGCTCTTTTCAAACCACTGTCGCAGGTTTTTTAACCAGGATTTCTGTCATTCCAGCTTCCCTTGGAATATAACATTATAGAAGGCGATATGGTTCGTTCCTCATAACATGAAGTACGTTGATTTTTTTCTTAACTGTCAGCAGCAATATCTGTATCCATCCTCTTCAGGACACAATCTCTCCTAGATACGCGCAGCTCTCCAGACTCGAATAGTTGAATCTGAAGGAAGAGGAAGGAATAGAAAAATATAGTGACTTCCTCCATATTCCTTTACCACCCTAAAGGCCTTTCCCACCACTCTTAGAAACGCCTGCTAAAGGCACCGCCCTGTTACAATGAATGGTGGTGCCGTTCAGTATACCTTGCTGAGACACATTCAAAGGGGGTGGGAAGGGACCCCCATTGTAGATTTTTCCACTTATTTAAAAGGAAAATGTTTTGTTGGTGTTGCCAATAAAAATGAGAAACAAGCTTGTGTGTGGGCTCATGAAGGCATCTTTAAACTGCCCATGTCCAATGTTAAAAAGAAAACTAATGGGTTAGTCTCTATAGTTTTCATTGCAAAAGGTCAAAATAGTCCTCGCCCTCACACAAGACTCCTCCCACATAAAATGTAATCATAGAACTCGTGTAGGTAGCTGAAAAATCAACTCAACCTGGCCCTAAACCCACTGAAACACCCAAAACGTCATGACGCGCTCCTCTAAATTACGAATGGAAAAAAGATGGGAAAACGCCGATAGTGCGACGTCTGAAATGTGATCCGGTGACGGAAGAAAGGCCCAAGTTAGGTTAGAAACGACGACCAGGTACGGTTAGAACTGACAGGTTTAAGAAAAACCATCTGGTTAGCATGTCGCATATCCATACATCTCCCAGCCACGTCGATGTGTCTCTCTGTTATCAAGATCTTGAAAAGAATTTATCCCCACGGTCTACGTACCTTTTATATAAAATCCCTTAATTTGAGTCATTTGTTGTTGAAGAACCGGTTCCATGAGTACCTCAGCTCATTGCTTTGCTATCTTACGACTGTTCAACCTTGTCAGCCAAGGGGTTGGTTCATTGAATTTTTTTAAAACTAGTCATCGATTATATCTATGAGAAGATTCTTTGGCTTTTCCCCATGCACCTCGACTCTTCAAGTGATAATATCTTTAATGCATGTTGTTAATGGTATGCCAACGGAGCCATT
Organism: Psococerastis gibbosa; assembly: GCA_963971405.1. Classification (NCBI taxonomy): domain Eukaryota; kingdom Metazoa; phylum Arthropoda; class Insecta; order Psocodea; family Psocidae; genus Psococerastis; species Psococerastis gibbosa. The sequence continues at coordinate 30,540,386 of OZ020484.1, forward strand.
TCTATCCATTACTTTTTCCATGACTCTTTGAAAACTTTGCTTGATATGAAAATTAACTGAATCGATAGCAAAATCAGTTTCAACTCGTTACGAAAGTGATATAATGTAATTGCAATCGCCAATTGAGCTCCATCCTCATGAAATTGAGATTATGCTTTATTTGCAGCAAATTTACTTTACACCGGTGGGCCAACCGTGCTGTTTGGTAATATAAATAAATATAAATATTATCTTGTTTATATTTTTAATCCTATGTTAAGATGAAGAATATTCGCGATGTAGCTAGTTCATTTGAAGGGAGGGGGGGGGGGAGTGAATGAGTAGCCAACTGCACTGTAAAAGTCCAGTCTGCAGAAAAGAATTGAACACATTGATCAATATTCAGTTGATTCAGTTCATTTGCAAGCCAAATAGAAATCTGAGAAGCTGCGAGAGTGGCGAAAGCCCGCATTTGAAAATCTAAATGCGTCAATCATCATTCGATTAACCCATCCGTGGGTTCTTTCTTGATTTCATTGGTCCATTCACATTGAGACGGATGACAGTGGTAGTAACCGAGTTAGTGGGCTCGAGTAGAGGGTAGATAATGTGATTTAAACTGTTGCCAACTTAGCCACCACCCCTGTCTGTCGGCTCTCTCCCCCACCGACTCCCGTAATTTTGCACTCATCCTCATTCAAATCACGTTGTAAAATTCATTCCCAAGTGTCATCTTCAAATTTGAAATCCGTATAAATGTGGCTCTGTGCTGTTTGGTGCGTAAAGTTTCCGAGTTACCGGGGAAATGCCTACTTTGAAACTCTGGTGTTGCGGAGTTAGTTGTTGGAGAGGGGGGGGGGTGGAGGGGGGATGCTGTTGTCTGGTTATCTTAAGATTCACTCTACTTGAAGCTAAATTTGCATTGGATTTCCATAATTGAATTTCACTCCGCACAGTTTCGGCACTAACTGTTGATAATGTTAACCAAAAGAAAAACTTTAAAAAAAAAAATTGTCCAAAGGGCGTACCATGCCATTTAAAGAATAACTTAATGTGGGGGTTTAAATGTAAACAAAACAATTTTAGAATGGAAAGTCCCACTCAAAATTGGTTTGTTTACATTTTCAATTCAGAAGCAAACCACATTGTTTATAATAGAAGTTATAAGACTGTTATAAAATATTTACATTGGACCTGACTACTGCTCTGTGTGTGATTCTATAGTCAGCAACATGCCTGGCAGTCATGTTAATTGTTGTTCTTACAATATATACTACTTTTCAACTTGAATTTTTCCTCCTATGCTGAGAACCATTTTTGGCCAAATCTCATTACAAAAATTTGTACATTCCTTATGTTCTTCCAAAATGCGGTTCTAATGTAAACAAAACGCACCTTCACCGCTTGTTCTCTTTCTCTAATATAATTAGGCTCTTTTCCAGAACTGCGTCGTCGGTAAGGGGTTGTCATAGATACAGACGCTGACATAGAGGTTTCGTTGTTTGCAGCCCCTCCTTTGCTTTCAGTGAAAGGAGGGCGCTCGTTACCAAAAGCCTTTGTTCGTCCATTGTCGCTGGCGTGTTGGGGAGAATGTGATACCCCCTATTCAGCTTTCCCATGGTATTCAAAGGCTTTGACGCTAATGCTGACAAACTTGCTCAAATTAGGAGAATTTGCAGATTCTAGGGGTGACTATTATGACAATTAATGCATATCTGATGAGTATCAAACCACGGTTAAGGGTGAGTTCGATAAAATTTGAAATAGTCAAAATAATGGTAACAAAATTGCAATAGTTGAAAAGATCGCTATGGACATCAGGAAGCATTATTGTAGCAATTAACAGTTGTTATCGTTTGCCATATGTCTACAATTTTTTAAAAGAACCTCAGTCCAGTTTCAATCTTGGATGCATCTCAATACGATTGGAGATTGGAGTTGGGTAGTCGAGTTCGAATTTCCTAATTTTTCTTTGCCTTTGGAACTACTGCATTTTGAATCCATTGTAATTTCCGTGTAATTCCATCTCTGATTGATGGATAACGCCCAAGGCCCGATCTCCTTGGACAAAAGGGCAAAAATAATGTTTTTGAACTGTATTCGCAATATCTTTCTCGCCAACGAGGGTTCCATGATCCCTTTCACGACATGATTTAGACTGGCCCGCAGAATCATTACCCATCATGACCTATAAATGGTCAATATTGGTGTTTTGATCTGAACAAATATATAACAAAGGCCTTCACCAACGCGTGAACATTGTACGGGATAACTCAACTTTACGACATGTATGATTCAGTAAAATATATTCAATCCCCTTTCTTTATACGTTACAGCTAGATAGATGGACAGATAATACAATGAAAATTTTAAACCTGTGCCCCCTCAAGTCGGAACGTGTGAGGGTGGCACAATGTTGTAGCGATGAAAAATTCTTCGGCTTTCAAAATGTACCTGTTAGTCCCTTTACCAATTGTATATACATGTTTTATTCATCCTCCTAAAATTTATTTAAAAAAAACCACTATCGGTCCTGAAAATCTACTGATATTTTCCAATATCAAAAGAATTAATTGACAGAGAAGGGTTTGTAGAGTTCTTTGAAACAGGTTTTTTCGTAATATTTCTAGTACCTTAACCTTTTTCTACTATTGTTGATGACATTTGAGATGTGCGTACACCTGCGCAAGGTTTCTAATTGTGCTGATAGTTCAGGGTGATGCTTTTTTATATACAGTTGGTTAATTCGTTCCTACAACTGAGAAGCCAAAAGGAATCTATTTTTATTGTCCCATACACTATTCCCATCGCTCTAATGAAAATTCCATGGGGGAGGTGGTAGGGATACTGTTACCATTGCAAAATAGGCAAAATTAAAGAATGCCGTTTGAAAAGTTATGGAGTCGTTGATTGTGGAAAACAATTCAACGGCACACAAAAAGGATTAGGAACGTATAGATGAACAGCTTACTAAATTTAAGAAGTGGTAGGTTACACTAATAAAAAAACACATTCTGTTTGAGTTGAGTTCTCAGTCCCCTAAGTTCTAAGATAAATAAAAAAATTTCCTGTAAGTATGCTTCTGAATAGTTGTAAGTCATTGCTGACAACAACGTCTGCCCCTTATACAACCTTGGAAGCATGGACGAAGGCCTCCTGTAGCCTGATCGAGGCGATTATAATACCGGGGTTAAATAAATACCCTAGGATTATAACTGTAAACAAACAAATTTTGAATAGCACTTTCCATTATAAAATTATCTTGTTTACATTTTTATTACCAGGGGATTAAATAAATACCGGTATTATTGTATAATCGCCTCGATCAGGCTGCAGAGGGTTTCATCTGCCCTAACCCACCCGAATGAACACACCGTAAATCACTAGTGGGTTGATCGACGTCGAATGGTTGAATGGTTGGACAATATAAAGTAAAATAAGTAAATTGTTAGTCAGGCTTGATTCCTTTCGTTTGCATTCAAATTATTTGTGACGTTTAAGATGCTTAGGAGCCTTTTGCAAGAGGTTCGTTTCGATTTAGGAAAACACATGAGCAATGACAAAGTTACTTTGGTGACTGCTACAACGTGAGTTACAAAGATTTTGAATATTCTTCCTCGAATGGCTCCCAGTAATAAACCATCTATTGTATTTCTGCATAGCATGGGGGGCTATAAGACCCAAGTTTTAATGTAGTCTTAAGATGGGCGGGTTGGTGCCCGACAAAAGCTGATCCCGGATTAGAACTTGTTCCCGAGACGATCGTAGATTGTCGGGCAACCTTGACAGGCATCAGATTCTCCGGCTAAATCCTATAAAGAATCCTCATTAGACCTACACTTGGCTATGGGTGCAAACAAAGAGAAGAAGTATATGCGATCCAAGGGAAGGTGTTAGAGTTGGGTTTCAGTCTCTCGAACAAGTCAGGTGAGTGGACTCTACATGCAGGCTTGCTTTGCTCCTATGGTGAATTATAAGAAGACCACGTCACATATGACCAACAAGCATAACGGTGAACACAACTTTACACTTACAGCAACATTCCATTCACTCTGTAAATTGAATGCTCTACTGTGCATTGTGGATGAAGGTAACATGTTAGTCAGTTATTTATTTATGGACTTTCTATGAACCCAGGCCTATTAATAGTCGCCCATAGCAGGGACGGATCCAGCCCATTTTTTTTTTTTTTTTTTGGTGGGTAGTTGTGGGTCAAAATAGGAAAAACATATGTATCATCGAATAAATTAGAGCGTAATATATTAATGTACAATAGATTTACCAAATTTTGGGGGACAGCTACGCCCCCCCCCCTACCCCCCTCGGTATCTTTGGCCCATGGGTCCCTTGTCCAATGCCAAAAACCCATTTCTGACATTATTTGTACTGTTTTCGTATGAATTTTTGGCCACTGACAAACTCGTAATACGTTCTCGATGTCAACCTACACCAACCACAAGCGATAGTGGACAAGCTTACCATTGACGCAATGAAACAGGCGAAAGCATGACTTAACCAAGTACAGATACAATACAAGTCATGTAGATAACTTATTATAAGCTTATTACCTTTAAGCAGTGACACTGCAGCCTTGACCATACCCTGTTCTTGTAGATCTAGAGCTGGTCTTTTTCTGGAGTTCATTCAGCTCGCCCGGTCTTCTGGAAGGCAGGCAGGGACGGATCAAGCCCATTAGGGGGGGGGGGGTAGTTGTGGGTCAAAATACGAAAGACATATGTAGGATCAGTTAAATCAGAGCGTAATAAATCAATTTACATTAGATTTACCACATTTTACCCCCCCCCCCCCCTGTATCCGTCCTTGCTGGAAGGCTTACGATATATAACTGGAAGATACAAGTATACATTACATTTTTGAAGGACCTAGTAGTAGTAGTAGTAGTAGTAGTGTTCGTCGGGTTAATAACGACTTAGGCCTCAAATTTGGGCCCATAGAGCGACCCCGACTTGACTGTCCTACGCCAGCCCATAGGACAGCGAACCTCCTGATTATAGTGGATTTCGAACCACTTGGGAAACACAGTGAAGTCACACGATTTGTTCGGAGGTAACCAGGACAAGTCCTACCATGTTTCCCTACCGGCACTGTGCACACGACCAAGTTATCTGCAGCTTTGAACCTGCTCTGGTCCGCTGGGTTCAACTTGGTTTGGCGGCCGGCTTGAAGCACCTACTGTATACAGTCGATTACCCTACCACAACTTGAAAGTCATAACAAGTAGGGCTACTGCCAGAATAAGTAAAACAGGAAAGTTAAATACAGTGGTTTACAAATCCTGACCATAAATTGAAATATTCCACGGAGGACAACCAGAAAAACACTCTGTTGTAGTGGCAATGAAGTGACCATCGGTTGTTTATGTACCTGGCTACAACAAATGGTAGCAACTGTTGAACAGGCCAGTGAAGCATCATCGGCAAGCGATACCTGATGAAGGGCTCAGTCATGATGACTGAAAGATTGCCATGATAGACTCGTATCTGTACTTGGCTATGTCATGCCTTCGCCTGTTTCATTGAGTCAAAGGTAAGCTTGTCTCAGCTTGTCCATTATCGCTTGTAGTCGGTGTGGGTTGACATCGGGAACGTATATCAGTGTGCCAATGGCCAAAAATTCATTCAATCGTTTTATGAAGTTTGCGAAATAGGAATTACCTTATTTCATTTATTATCCGTGTATCTCGTCAGAATTAATAATAAACCTAATATTTCTTTTCTAGGTAAGTTGATGAGATTCTTAAGTGAGAATACATCGCTATGCATTCCGTTTGATCTGCCATTCATCTTGGAACTTGGTGAGGTTTCTTTTCTATCATGTGCCTACTAAATTTTTAATGCATTGATTGGTGCTGAACACATGAATATTGCTTTGCATATGCCAGCATCACTACAGGGTGCGTTATTCATTGATTATTATTACCAATTATTATATGATACAAATACTAGTAGTATTGCAGACTGATTTAGGGTTTTAGTCATTACCCTATCTATATGATTGGGAGCCAAAATAAATCCATTGCAACGCCCCATATTACACATTCGAACATCCAATAAATATGGGTCTAAGAAAGAAAAGAAATTGTGATTCCTAAATTCAGATCCAATAGGAACCAATTCAGATGAAAAAGGAACCGATAGAAGAGGGGGGAGGGTTGGAGAAGGAGTTCATGGATCAACTGAAGGAGCTCGAACTTATCATGAACTGAACAAGAAAGCGCTGGACCTAGATACGACTTATATGAGATATGCAGAGAGTTGCTTCCAACAAATCGTTGAGATTGTGGCCTCAGAAGAAGCAATTCAGATTCAAATCGTATACGTTTCAAATATTCCAATAATCAAGGCCATTTTGTGTTTGACTGTTTCCGCATTTATCACGGATATATGAGTACCCTTAATAATACTATTAATAACCTTCAGCACAGTCCGTACCTGTTCATATTCTTAATTCCATTAAACGGTCATTACAGCTCTTTTTTTAAACAAAAGCAAAAGAAAATTGGCATGAATAACACTGACGACAGATTTAAGAGGGCGCGGGATAGGGGTAAAATGCACTAGCAGGGAACCCAAGATGAACGCTCTGGGAGCCCTGTTTCGAATTTTCCACTCCGGCAGCATGTCCCCCTCCCCCCCCCCCTCCCCCCCCCCCCTCCCCCCACCCCAGCTTCAGCTCTGAGTTCGGCCGCACCAGATAAGAGAATTGCACTGTCAACCCACATGATATATTCGACCAGCATTTCCATGCTGCCCTTTGTGCCCACCCTAAGAAAATACCCTTCTCTATTTCCCACGTCAAAATTGCTGAAACTATCTTATATTTCGACTGTGGCGCTCGCCTTGGTCTGTGCTCAATATTTCTCTGCGCTCAAAGAGCTGTTGTCAGGTCCTGTCGGGACTCTCCTTTGTCTTTCGCCATACTTTTCCTTCTGGTATTCTTGCTGCTGGATTTTTCTTGGACGTTGTCAGAATAGATAAATTGACCAATTGTCGGAAGAATGGGGAAATTTTCTTTTCAAGGTCGCGCTGTTGTTTGGATTTTTATCTCCCAACCTCATTTATAATTTGTAATCTTTCTTGCGTTGTCTCCAAAGTTGAAAATTGTTCTTCTTGGTCTTCTTCTTCAGGTTACAGTCTGGTGACGGCTGGCCAGCAGCAACCCTTCAGAGCAATGTCTCTAATCTTCGCGATTTCTTGAGACATAACATTCAGGGGTTCTCCTTGGTAGGCGCCTTACTCTTCCAAACTATAATTCTTAAAAAGTTTCTAACCCAGTTTTTTTTAGATAGTACAGTTTAGACACATCCCCCATTTAAGTTATGAGAAATAAGATTCGAGAAGTATGCATTTCTTGTCTGAATTGACTTTCTACTTTTACAAATGTTTACACGAGACTATCTTCTTATAACTTTACTATCAGTATGGCAAGTCTGTCGCAGGCTGAAGATTTCTGAAATGCAGACTTGGCTAATAAGGCAGCCATTGTTTCTACCCTAAGCCATTAGGATTAAGTTTGTCGAGTCAATCATAAAACGAGGCGGACAAACTTTTTGTAAAACAGCTTATGCGACTTTTTGGAAAGTCTGACTCGATTCTTATATAATTGCTTTTTTTCCTTCTCACTTGCCTTCAACATCGTCTCCCCTCAATTTTCTTGAGAAAAATAAAGAGATTAGGATTTAGTTTTTCTCTTTCTCTTCCCTCTACCAGTTAGAAATGCTTTTTAATTCATTTTTTTATTGTTTTTCTCCTTCTCTTATTGGAAGAGTTTTCTTCTTATTTCCGACCTGTCACTCGCAGGAAATTACTTCGAAAAAGTGTTGCAGTCCGGGATAATTACACCAACTTTGCTGCAGCCCTTTGAGTTAGGGCGGGTTAGCTTAAATTAAACAGTGAAACTTTTTTAACCAAAAATTTACTCCTAATATACTAGTTCTCTCTTAGTTTATTATGGTTAGGTAGATCCATAAATAAATAAATTGGCTGCTATACGAGGGGTTGTTATTGGCCCTGATTACACACTTTAATATTTATTCGATCGAAGAAATATTTGGAATATTTATATGTTGAAGATAAGATTTAAATTTAAGTATTTCACTTTCCAATTTTTCTTAGACCCATATTTTTTATGGAATCAAATATTGGAACAATATTTGAGTGTGTAATAGTGGGGTAGAATATGCATTTTACGGGAATAACGTTTTTATAATATTGTATTGTTTAACCAAAGAATTGGAAACTAGCAAGGGAAAAAAATTCATGTATTATATTGAGGAACGGTATTCTTTGGGATCTAACGTAATTTTATTGTTATTTTTTAATATGACTAGAGGTGACTGATACTTTATATATCTGGTAGTATTCTGCCTTTTTTTCACGTGACGAATTAATAGAAGAAGCTTACTTTTGTAGCGAGTACCAAGTACCCCCTTCGTCTTTTCGATTGCCTATTAGCCAGGTTTTAAAGCAGACTGAGTACAGGGTTTTTTTAATAATAGTCATAGTCATAGGTAATAGTCCCTTTATCTTATCTGCACTTTTTTTTCAATTAAGACTTTATTATTATTATTATATGTTTATAACTACACATGTATACACAACGATTTTCTACCGAGTGAAACAAACATAAACTTGCTGTTACAATCGTGCCATGGTGTAAATGTTTCGTATAAAAGAGCATGTAAAAATTTCTTTTAAAAAGACAGTCTTATGTAAATGAGCAAACTTTAATTAATTTTATCACCTATCGGAGATTAAATTACTTTAGATTTAGATATTTAGGGGTGTTGACCTTTAATTGCATTGAAGATGTACAAAATGAAGTAATGTACGGCATCTAGCATTTTCTACATGGTATATATTTTCACAACAGTTGGCTTTTTCTATGTCATAGTAAAATGGCGCCCTTCACTATTAAGGCCCCATCCCGCCATCACTTGACCGTCCAGCATTCCTTACTACTCTACCTTCCTAATCTACCAATTTTTAGCGTTGCCGTGCAGTATTGCATACTGCTGCTTCAAGCGATGACTCGTTTCCATACTTGGTTAAGTCGAGCTAACGCCTGTTATACAATGTCAATGGTAAGCATGACTGAGCTTGTCCACTGGCACGGTGCGGGTTAAGATTGAGGAGGAAACCAGTTTGCCAATGACCAGAAATCCATTCTGAAAAAATGCCAAAAACTTTCCAAAACCGAGGCAGGCAAAGTTTAATTGGCCACACTACAGCATCTAGACCTCCGTCCATAAAAAGAGCTCTTCAATACTCATAATAATGATAGTCATCGCTTGAAAAATATCAGTTAGGAATACTGGAAGGCACTTTTACTCACCAATGCATGGTGGTGCCGTGCAGTATTCCTTACCGTCACTTCAAGCGATGATGGGACCCGCCCTAAGACAACCAAAGCAGCTAAAATTCAATGACTAGCACGAGACTAAAACCTTTATTTAATGCGACCTACACCTTATACAACAAAAGAAAACATCTAATGGATGTTTATAACAGTAGGGGGATGATATTGCCCCCGAGGGTGGAAAGCAAAACTGAGTGAAATGAGACGCCCCTTTATGACGTCGGTAACGTAATTAGAGTTAACGTCAATGGTCTCATCTTATGTCCACCGAACGTTATCCAGCCCCTCTGGAACCCTGGAACGGGCAACGTTATGTGATGGAGAGAAAGGTTGAGGATACCGTAAAAAAAGGTTGGGTGGAAAGGTTAAACGAATGAACTGTGTAGCTAAAACCAGCAGCTAAAACTTGGCTCTATCACGAACTTGGATAAGGCTCAAGCCTGTTCTTCTAACGAAGGTTGGCGGTCGTCATGGCAATTCGGACCTGTGAGACGGGTGCTTTGAAAATGGAATTCATTGCCAAACCACTGCCTAAGATTTTTTAACCAGCATATTTTGCCGGGAGCTCTTCATCCTTCCAAAATGCCAAATAGAGCTGGTCATGAAAGGTGATCCTCTACGTGTCTTCAAAGCACGGCATTTAGTCACTTAGATATAATCTGGCTTAAAACCATAATATGTTTACCTATGAAGTGGGGGACAAGAAACTCAGTAAAGGTATAAAAGAAATAATTAATTAACCTGCACTTTACGAGCAGTGTTTACTGTTTAGCAAATAACTGAAAAGAGATACGCCCATTGTCATTTTGAGCGAGAAATATAGCTCTTGCAACTACCAATTAACTAAGCAACAATCGTATAATTCTTACCTTGTGTTTGCTCTTCTTTTATGGCAATGTGATTGTTTAACAGGACTTTAGTAGTTATGTTTTAACTTTCATTATCATTCCACTACCGTTCATTGAAGAACCATGGCCACACATTATGGTGGATTCTACTATTAATATGCTCCCTGTAAAGATATTGTTCACTTTATGTACCCAATTGCTGATCTTCTTCACTATAACAGTATAACAGTGTCTAATTCGACAAACTGCTCCAAAAACTCCCAGCGTCCTCTATGGCGCCATTTTTATTTTTTTTATTTACAATTTTTTTTAAAGTCAAATTTCTAACATGTTTTTCTTCCTCAAAACTATTATTTAATTCTTAATTTTTGACGGTATTGAGTGAGTTCCATTGCATATTTTGTCATTATTTTTTTTATCTTTTAAATAAGTGCACAGGCTTTTCTGTTCATGGTTGTAGTGACCAATAATTTCATGTTTTAGGGAAGTTAATTCAGACTCATTTAATTTATAGTGAAATTTGTTGGGAATGAGGTGAACAAATAGTGAACTGTTTCTGTATGAATTACTTTATCGGTCTTAATGTAGAATCCGCCCTAAGATTATAAGGAGGCGATATAATCAAAATGAAGAGCTTTAATCAAAATAATTGAACTGAAGTATTAGGAGGAAATCCACTATCCATTTTTGATACATTTAGTCATATTTCACTAGAAATATTTATCATATCACATTTATCATGTCATCTTTATGGTCAGGAATAATGGAGTCGGTAGTGAAATAGACAATGAAACGGGAGTTCGAAGCTCAAGACTCGGCATAAAACGAAACCTTTTCGCCTGGCATGGGTCCACCCAACCCTAATGGGTACCTTACCTTCACCGGTAGGAAAACGCGGCTGCCGGGCATGTTGCTGACCACATTATTCTAATTAGACCAGTGGTCAAGAGAAAGGAACCAGTCCTCAGCGTCACTTACACCACATTTGCCACAGTAACGGATGGCGTGGTATACGCTCTATACTACATATCAAAATGTCGAGATGCATTTCTTTCACTCTAAGACATCTCCGTGATGACTCTTCAACCAAAATTCCCTGTGAAATTTGACTTTGTACAAAAGCGGACAGTATGGCTATCAGAATCCCCTTAAGTCCATTTATTAACTCCCCATTTCCACAATTACTCTGTAATATTTGCAGCATTACAAAGCTGAGGCACATGTGGAGTGAAGGGGTTGTAATCTGGGGTAGTTTCTCGCAGCATGGGGTGTAACGTCTCCAGTGAATAAATGACTCAATGGGATGGCTGGAGTCTCTGGAGAGGTCCACTGTGCGCTGGACATCATAATGCAATTTACTTGTTTTTATCGCCGTTATTGTTTGGGTTTAAAAGTTTATGCTTGGGGTCGTTGGGACTCTCTCTGACAATCTTTGGGAAATCTGCCAGAATTTTTAAGGCGTCGTGATTTTTGATTTTTACTAAGTTTATGATTTTAATGAAATTTCATTGTGTGTTTTTAATTTTCCTTACTTCGTCATAGAAATGAATATTTTTTATGTGTTGTGTAGGACCCATAAAGGTAAACGCGCTTTCTGGTTCTGTAGGTTCAACTACATAATAAGTAACTGTGCGTGTGGCTTAGCGAAATCGACTTCGATGGCCAGTTCGTAGAAGACGTCTTGTGTGAGAGATGCGTTCGGAGACTAAGCACGGGTACTACAGAGGCGACTGAAGAGGTCAATCGGATACATTCATTGAATTTTTTGTAAGCAATTAACCCTAAAAAAGGATTAAATGGGCTAAGGCTAAGGATTCCACCCTAAATAAATAAATAATGACTTATTGTTATATTTCTTAGCTAACCTAGTGGAGTTAGGGCTATAAAGCCCTCCCTTACGCTCAATGAGGAAGGCCCGGGATTTCTCCTGCTTAACATGCCCTCTAAAAGCAGCATGTGCGCTAATCAAACCAACAGGCTTGTTGTGAAAGTCGGAGTTCGTACCACTACTCCGACTTCCACGATCGTTAGAAAAGTCTCAGTAAGGAACGACACCGCCATGTTCCAATGCTGTGTTGTGCAGTATTTCTTACCGCGACATTGGGGGGTTTCCACCCTAAAGTGATTATATATTGTGCCTCGAATTTGGTTCCTCCGCTGTATTAATTTATTATTTTAGCCAGTGGCAGCCATATTGAATTTATTATTTTAGCCAGTGGCAGCCATATTGAATTTATACTTTGGCTGAGAAGACTGAGGTGGTGGGGATAGCCAGCTGGGGCTGTTAACTGACGGGAACACTTGTGTTTGAGGGGAGGGGGAGGGGGGTTGATTAATGGCTTTGCAGCTTTCCCTGTTGCCTGCTGGCTGCTGCACACTCGGCAAATGCTTTTACTCAATTGCTTACCTTGTATTACATTAGTCTGTACTCTGGAAGGAAAAAAGTAGAGAAGTTACAAATTTTTAAAGAAACTGAAACTTAAAAATTTATCCGCAAAATATAAGGTTGTAATTTTTTTAAATTTAGACTCAACACTTTCACTGATGCCTATTATTTACAAATAAATTAAAAAAATAGTTAAATGTAGTCTGCTTAGGAGCGGTTTAGTTTCAATATTGTATTTCAATGGTTTAAATAATTTCCCCAAGCAGTTTATTATTTATTTCCATCGGTGCTAGGCCTGCTGGAGGCTATGAAAGTTGTTTTTTTCAAATCGTACAAAAAACAGTGTCTTCCCTTAAAAAAATCACTTCAATCGTTACTAACAATAATATGTCCCTGGTTGAAAGGAACCCAAGGACCATTGACAATGACTCGTAAGCACATGACCTAAGCTACGTGTTGCAGCAAAATAACCTATTAACAATAAAAATTATTGTTACAAAGATGCGTGTCACACAATACATTTGCCCACAAAGTAGTAGATAGGGGCATAAAATATTTTAGTACTATATGAGTGCACTTAAATTTAAATGGGATGTTAAGTCGGTTCTTTTCAAGGCTTACGTGAGGTGACCTTTTTAACCTCATCTGTTTTTATTGGCGAATGCCGTGCAAATAAAAGTTATAATGGGAGTGAAAAACAGGTAGCTGATAAGTAGCTATGAGGTTGTGACGCAATTTCATATGATTATGTAGTGTTACATACACTACATACGTTACATGTAACGATAAGCTACCCTGATACCTGGTTTAGGGCGGATGGAAAAATGTGTGCTATTAAGTATTTTTTTATCTCTTTAATATAGCTTAATTGTAATTATGGGCCGAAGATTCACATTCGGCTCACAATGCGCCAATTGAAATTAAGGGCAATACTATTGTATTTCTTCCTTTCTGTATTTGAGTTGCCTATTAGCAAAAGCAATCCTGTCCACCCAGGTAGATTTTTCAGAAACCGCAAAAAACTGTTGTGCCGCAACGCCATGAGGCATAATATTACAGTTTTTAAAGCTAATTTTGACAGTATTAGAATTGCTTTTGCGTCTCAAAATCATCGGATAGAGTATTGAAAAATAAAAAAAAATGGCGCGAATATCTCAAAACTGAAAAAAATGGAGAGGATTGCTTTTTCTAATAGGCAACTCACATGATCTGCCGATCTGCCATTTCAAATGCCATCAAAATCCGCAAATGCCTACATAAACTCTTCACCATCGTTAAAGGGGGCATTCAGTGTCAGAACCCGCCCTAAGTAGGGTACCTAGCTATATAATTAATTAATTATTATAATGTTATATTATTTTGAATAGACTTTTATCGACGCTGCCTATTTGTGCCCACCAGTTACAAACAACCATGGCTAAGCTAAGACGTGTTAACCATTGACATTACCTGGTGTGAGCCCGTCTTAACCAAGTTCGTGAACGATATTGGTTAACGAACTCGAAGGGTTGAGCCGTAGACTTTCTCCGCAAGTCTCCTAATTATTCCTTAATCAGTGGTGAAAAACGCAGCTACAATGTACTACTGACACAACATTATAAACAATTAACTGTTTAGAAATTAAGCTACATTATGTTGGGGAATTAGGGGTAAAAAAATCTAAAAGAAAATTACTTTATGAAGCTTGCTTGCTTTATGAAGCGAACTTTTGCCATCTGCTGCGTGAAGTAGGTACCGAGCCCATTCATGCACTTCAACCAAAATTTTATAAAAAGTACAAATCACGAGGCCAGGTGACTAGGCACAGGTCAGGCACAAAAACGCTGACTCACTCCAAGAGATTGCAGTATACTTGCTCGTCTTCCTGCGCCTTCAAATTACTGAAAAAAAAAACCAAGAGTTAATCATCAAAACCTATCATTCGTTTTTTCATCACACACCTTTCAGCCAACACATTATTTTCTTTAATTTAATCACATTATTAAGTTAGTGCAGATTGAAAGTGTATAGAGTTGTTAGACGTGAGAGGCAGGGAGCACTAGCGTATCCAGGATTTTCGGCGGAATTTGTTAAAAGGAAACTGACTGAAAAGGCATGTAGCGTAGTGGTACAGACTCTGACTTTCACTCGAAAGGTTGTTGGTTCGAGTCCCACACTGGCTACATTTTCTAGCCATGCTTTGGAGGGCATGTAAAGCAGGCGGTCCTGAGCCTTCCCAGTTGAGTGTAATAGTAGTAGTATGGTTGGACACAGTCCCAGACCACGGTGTGGGCCCACAAGACAAGGGACCTCCTGATTATAGTGGATTCCGAACCACTTGGGAAACACAGTGAAGCCACACGATTAGTTCGGAAGTAACCAGGACAAGTCCACCATGTTTCCCTACCGGCACTGTGCACAATACCAAGTTATCTGGATCTTTGAACCTGCTCTGGTCCGCTGGATTCAACTTGGTAAGGCGGCCGGCTACAGTTGAGTGTAAGAGAGGGCTTTATAGCCCTAACTCCGCTAGGTTGGCTAAGTATTAGAAACAACATAAAGTCCTTATTTATTTATTTATTCATTTGTAGGATTCGCTCCTTTTTTTGTGAGCACCACTGATCCTGACACTTTTTAGTTTTTATTTTAAATTTTAGTCAATTATGTAAAACTTTATATGGAAAAATTGTAATTAATTAGGTATTCCATACAGGTACTGAAATTTGTAATTTTTGTAGCCAAATCGATAGGGTGAATTGGAACGGAAATTTCATGTTACCATTGATCATTCTATTAGCAGTCCAGTTGTCTATCAACTGCGGGACTATTCCGGACATTTATATCTGAAGAGACCACAATTACGTATTAGAAGTTGAGTTTTCCTCAATGTTCCCTAAATGTTGAGTCTAGAACCTCGACTTTCCGTTTCACAGTCCAGTAGTCTACCAACTGCTGGACTATTCCGGACATTTCTATCTGAAGAGACCACAGTCACGTGTTAAAAGTTGAGTTGTTAGAAGGGTGCGGAGGTGCGAAAGCCTCGGACTAATTTCGTCTGGTGTGAGATGAAAGCTCAAGTTGTAGCCCAGTCGTCATTAGTCGGGGATTATTTGTGCTTGCGAAGCGGTTTCTACCCCTTCCTAGCCAAATAAATAGTCTAGCGTTTCCTATTCGTACGAATGTAGGCGCGGTTCTCAAATACGTTTAACCAAGAAATTATCTGATTTGTTTAAATACTAAGCTTCCACTCTGGCGGAACAGGAACGAAGTTTTATTATTATTTCATATCGACTTGGCAGGCTATACGTGCAATTTTGAGGGTTTTAGATTTGTACATATATAGGGAGTATCTAAGTAAAGAGCTGTACTCCCTAAAAGGTGATGTGAAATGTGAAATTACAAAAAGAATGAACTCAGATAGAAATATCGTGAACGACATAACTTATATGGGAAGATAACCTCTAGTGGAGCTTTTCACCAATTATTATCCAATACCAACAATATTGTCAGAGGATCGTCGCCTCTGCCCTCTAAAGTCCCTCTGGGGTCTATTTAAAACCTCGGTCGGCAATGTCACCAAATGGCTGTCTGGTCTCACGCCACTCGCTTTTGCGGAAAACCGTCAGCAATTTTGGGCCTGGACCAGTCGTCCATAAGTATGGCTAGAATATAGATCCTAGAGGGGCAGAGGCGACATTCCTCTGACACAATGAGAAGCATGTATATTAAAGACGATTTGTCACTTGAAACTGTAAATGCAGGAGAGACCAAAAACTTCTAAAATCTAAATGCATTTCCGACATTGTAGGTTGCAATATTTCAATTAATATTTTTAGTTTTGCGCTAAGCTAACATTTGTATTATGTAGCAGTCAATGCGTCGATTCCAGTGATACTACCAACAGAAAAATCATTTTTAGTGGCAAATTAGATATTTTAATCTATATACATAATTACTTATAAAAATACAGCATTTCATGGTGGTTACTATATTATAATATTGCATAGACTGCAAAATGTAAGCCAAGAGATAGTCGCGCCTAAAGTTTCACCCCTTTCGATGTGATCGCCCCCAAACAAAAACATAATGGAAAAATCGGATAGGGTTTCTGTTTTTGGAAAAGGGTAGCTCCGGAACGACATAATATTGATGTCATCTCATTGGGGGTTTATTTTAAGGGGGGATTCTTCTGATCAGCCCCGGAAACGGAAATGGACATTCTGAAAAATTATATTACCTTTCATTTTTTTGGCAAATATTTAGCTTACCTATGAAGAGAAGAATAGAAATTTCTGTCCCAGGATGTTGAATGTAGTAGATTTATTTTTTCATGTGATTTAATTTTCCTTTTTCAGTGTGGGTCCCACGATCGATTAATTGTATAATATAAAAATATCATTATTACTCTTACTTGTTTGGAAGCACGCTACTAGTATATGGCATAATATACACCATGGCTCATTTGCCAACACCTGGGAGGAAATTGAAAATTTCGAGGCTTTTCACAGCTCTTAGAAGTTTTCATGACTTAAAGGGAACTTTGTACAACAACATGGCGTGAGCGCCAATTAATTAAATTCTCGTTCTACAGTGGCTGCATTGGCCTAATGGCTATTTGAGCACCTGAAATATACCTAAAAACTGTGATAGTGCACAATAAATTTGCTGACATGATTATTTTATTGTTAATCAATAAAATAATGCATGAGATTTCTTGAGATTCCTTAGCCAGATTGTGTACCTAATGCAATTGCAACAAAATCCATTATTAATGAAATTATTAAATAATTATTAATGACCCTGATTAGTGATTACACATATTAATAATATGTATTTGATCGAAGAGATATTTCAACGACGTTAAAAAAAAAAATTAATACCTTGGAAAATGTTTTCTAAAAAATATACCTAACAACTTACAATGATATTGAACTAATAACTAGGATACACTAGGAGACATTTTATTTAAATTAAATTTTGAAATAAAACTAACTAAACTTAACCTAAATTATACAATTTTGAACCATACAGGATGTGGTTAGCAACAAGTCCCCCCGTCGCTGACTGCCCCTCTCAGCCAACGGACTTCCTTCCTAGGGCGGAAATCTTAATTTTGACATTGAAATAAACGATTAGATTACGTCCTCGAGTTTTCGAGTAATATCCTCAAGCTGTTGCCGCCCCGCCTCATTCTGGGTGCCCCTTCCTGTCAAAGTTCAGCCAATGATTTCGAACCTCTTGCTAATATACAGTCGCGCAGCTGTTGTCCACTCGCAGCCTTTATGCCCTTTATCCTTCTACTTTCGACATATTTCCTAATTTACAACTTCCCCCATGGTCGTATCAGTTTTTGCACCCGCCGTCGCCTCCCTTCTTAACGGCCCTTTAACGCATTTTAGTGCCTTCTTTCTGACAAACTTATTAATAGGGAAAATAGCCTCAGCAGGACTAGGTGACAGAGAAAATTAATTTCTTCCTACCATTTAGATTGAGACGATGAAATTAATTATATATAAACGTTGTTATGGTCTATTGGACTAACTGGCCGTTGTAGCCAATAAAAGAACTTAAGTAATGTACCCACCCTTACAATATACTAGTAATAACACTACAAATACACTCTTACCCCCCCCCCCTCTCTCTCGCTCTCTCATCCACTCCCAGGCGCGGATCTATGGGGGGGGGGGGGGGCTATAGCCCCCCATTAGGTTCCTCAAAATGCGTAAAACCCCACTATTTCAGTCTTATTTTTCACAAATTTTCTCCCCCCTTGCGCTCGATTGTATTAATTACCTATAATATACTATAGAACCCTTATTGCTCTGAAAATGCCTAAACCCCCAATATTTCAGCCCTATTTTTCAACAAAAAAATCTTCTTTAATCTTAGCCCCCTCCTTGGTCTCATTCTAGATCCGCGCCTGTCCACTCCTTCTTCTGATGTCCTCTCCGAGTTTCCTAAGAAGTCTGAAAAATTGAAGAATCGTCCTTTATCTCTTCAGGGATTCTACCCACCAGTAGTCTAAAACACCTGTAACTAGCGCTCAGATTGATTGGCTAATAATGACGTACAAATTGAGAAAGCATAGGCTATAGGTTCGCTGGTACACACGTACCTTATCTTTAGACCTAGCTGTCAAGAGTGAATCATTATTACGTAATTGAGCGCATTGAGCGCATTTGTCGGCGCAACATCTAACCATTTTTTTTTTTTTTAATTATTTTGTAGGCCCCCTTAACCTGATGGTGTGCGGGGTACCTACTTAAAAGAGGTATGTTATACTGGAAGCCTAAACAACCCACAACAACGTGGATTTCATAAAAGGAAGATTTGCGTTATTGTTTATTAATATATTTTAGTACTCTGTAAAGGAACAGGGAACAATGAAATCTGGACCCATCTCATGCTCTTGTAGGTTTGTTGGACACTTGCATATTTTTCGTGTATTTCAGGGGTTTCTATGTTGTCCAATCGTCTTAACCATTTTTAAATTTACTTCGGTTAAGATGGTTTCCTTTTCTGGACAGAGTAGAACTATGGAACCCACGATCTGTGCCTATCCAGACATTGTGCTACCTATACACTAACACGATGTCCCGGTAAGGCATAAATCCGAAGTTTGAATCCCAGCTCAGATTTTTCTCGATTCCCTTTCCCGGGTATTGGTATAATTAATATATTTTCATTTATTTATCACATTTCACCCCCTCACCCTGCCATCTTACGTATCTCCAAAGTTATCCAATTCCACCGAAAAAGTAAGCCAACTTTTCCAAGATGTCTCCAGAGTGCCGTCCGAAGGGTCCCCGACTGGAAATTAGTGTTCGTATGCAATTCCAGGCTCCAGTAATCCTACTGACCTCCGCTCCAGCATGGAAACGGCTGCTTAAATGTTGCGGGGGTTGTCAGCAATGAGGGTAGTTTGGATGCTCAGCACAGAGCGTTTCATCAGATGCCCCAAACGTATTTCATCCTCTGCTTGACGCCTAATGCCTCTATAGGGGTTCTACGATTGCTTTTCAACCTCGAACCATGTAATTAACCGGCGAAGATTGCCAGAGAGGATGTGGGTGGTGGAAGGGAGAGTGGCGTTGTAGCAGGGGGTGAGATGAAGGGTCTTTTATTTAACGTGTGAAAATAGTTTCATTGTCATATTCCTTCTATTGCGCTTTTTAATTGAGATGGGTCAGTTTTCTTGCAGGTAATTTGTTTATTTATTCCATTCAAAGTGGGTGTCTCCCCTTTCTACAAACAATTGTCCTGGCCGGAGCTTGAAGGGAGACGATGCCTCCACCTGGGTATGCTCGTCTTTAAAATCAAACATCACTGCACCCCACCTTGCCTAAAATAAAGCTTCGTCAGCCTCTATAACCGTAGCTATAACATAGCGTATTTATTTATCTAATCTCCCTATAGTGAAGATAGGTCCGTTAGGCCCTCTCTTACACTCAACTACTGGGGTCAGCCAATACAACACAACACATTGAAAATAACCAAAAAAATAAGTCTATTCTGCTGAAGCCAGTATGTAAAAATAAAATAAAAACAACAGCAGACACACTTACAAAATACAATTTCTGATCGGGTCTTGTGGTTCAATCAGCGCCAGATAGTAAAAACCTACATATTTCCTTATATTTCTTGCTTCTGAGGAAACTCCTATATTGTCCCAATTTCCCATCCAATACTCCTTTATAAAAGATGTTTTTAAATGAAAATTTAAGTCAGGGAGAGAGCGAAAAAGGATTCAAATGAAGAAAGTAAGATATAGAGGGAGTAATTTGGGCGAGATAAGCTAGCTGGGATTAGGGGCCATGTTTTTCTAGGCAATTTGCCGGGGGGTCATTAATCAAGCGACATGTCAGTCATGGCTGACTGACATCACCTATCTCAGCACAAGGGGTTGCCTACGCAATTATTTTAACCCATCCCCCGACTTTGCATTGCATTTATTTCCTTTTTCATAGAATCTCCATTTTTGTTCTTACAGTTCAAAATAAAATATACAGTGTTGCTGACGAAGGTATCAAATAATACTACAGTATCTGTGGAATGTATGAAAATTTTCAGTTCACCTCATTTTCTTTTATGTGGTGTTTGATCACATTCGCTCATTTTTTTACTTTTTTTAAGTCATGTAGAAAGCTTTCTACACTGTCTGTGAGGCTCTATGATGACATAACTAACTAAATAAATCATTATCATATATATATAAATAACTAATCGGCTTCGATGGCAAGGTGGTAGCATGCTTGTACTTGTGCGAGTCTCTACAAGCCATGAGATCGGAGACCTGTCGTAACTCAACACGGGTACTAACCTATAGAGGCGACTGAAGAGGTCAATCGGATACATTCGTAAAATTGTTTATATGCGATTAATCTTTAAAAAAAAACTACCTGAAACTGTTTATTTGACGAACTTACTTTATACTTTCTTATACTATGCATTGATTTTACGAGATAATCTAAGAAGCATTATATTTATTTACATTTATTACTTCATATGTAGTAGTATGTAATAGTCTCCTTCCTAATTACAAACGGAGAAGAAACTCCCCAGGTTAATGGCCGCACGTGCCAAAATTTGGAAATGAACTTACAGATAACAACTGAACTGTTTAGCAATTATTATTTCCAAAGTACCGAGCATTTCACCGCCTCAGGCTATTGAAGTTATTTTCCTCTTGAGGCTCGAACTTTTTATAAACTGAAGCATCCAAATTTGTAAACTGTAGGCTAGATTATTGCCACCTTTTCTGAATTCCCGTGAATGCTGTATTAGCGGTGCCCGGGGACACTAGTGGACGAACGAAAAATTTCACCTGACCGCTTTCGACAGTTACACCTTCTTCTGTGAAAAAGAGAAGACTGCAAGTAACCATACTACCCGTGCCCCCCTATTCACCTATTCAAGTACATCTATGCCCATGGAATGATGGACTGCATTCCATCCAATCAACAATCAGGTATCGAGAAAACATACAGTATTATTTTCGATTCGTCCAAGCAAGTTCGATTGCACTCAAACATCAATATACGATTCAATGCATTATATTGCAGTACCCACCCATCCGATCTGTTTAAAGAAAGAAAATCACTAACTTTAAATTATACTCAGACAGTAATTTTCAGCGATGATGAGAAGTCAAAATTATAGAAAATGTAAACGCTGTGACTGGGTGACAAAGATCCACCCCTACATTTGATTTACACAGAGGGGTGCTTATATTGATTTTGCAATTAATGCAAGTACGATAATGGTCTCGGAGCTGAGGGAATGCTAACTTAACCTAAGTCTTTTCATGTAATTGATTACATAAATCATTTTCACTTTGATGTCTTGCCTTTATTTCTGATATTCGCAAGAATATCCTTATATATAATCTCTCACCGCAAGTGAATTTATTTGGGTGTAATGGGTTATATAGGAATGCTAAAAGGAAAGTTTGAAATAATAATTCTTTTAGATTACAAAAAAAAAAAAAAAATGCTGTGGTATTGAAGATCTACAAGCTTCGGCAAGGCAATTAAGGAACGGTGTTTGGGATCTGACGTAATTGGTTTGTTATTTTTGAAGAAGACTAGGGGTGGCTGATACTATGTATACGGAAGATATTTTACTTAATTAATAGAAGATGCTCTGCAGTGAGGACCAACTACCCCCAGTCGTCTTAACGATAAATGGCAATAAGAACCAAGCACGTAGCCAGGATTTTATTTTGGGAGGGGCTAACTACCAGGGGGTTGGGGGGGGGGTATGGAATACCCCCAGTAAAACGTAAAACTGCGTGTCAAGTCTTCCGTAATCTGCGGAAGTATCTTGCACTATCGAATCTACTGTATATAGACTGGATAGAGCGAGAACAAATATAAATAAACTAAAAAATCATTTCCCCCCCTTTTTTTACATTTCGGGAGGGGCTTCAGTCCCCAAAGCCCCCTCCCTGGCTACGTGCCTGATAAGAACATGACGCAAGATCCCTGTCTGCGTGGTTTCACAGTAAAGGGTTTCTATCAATTAATTCCATTTTACACTAACTACACATTTATACACAACAATTAGCTGTCGAGCGAATAAGAACATAAACTTGCTGTTTCGCTCGTGCTTACATGGGGAAAATGTTTCTTGCTCATAGCTCTAATTGGTGTGTTCTGCCACAAGCTCGGTAGCCTTTCTCGTATTGGTGAAGATGAGGCACCCACAAAGGTTGGTTGGACCCAGGCTCAGCTGAAAAGTTTTCCTTCTTGGTCATGTTTAGAACCTCGCCTTCCCGTGTCATGGTCCAGTTCTCTAACAACTCGACTAATCTATACCACAGCAAAGCCAAATGGCCCCAACAGGAAACTTCCACTGTAACTGTTTCAACCGTATAAATTATGATTGTCTGGACAGGTATTAATTCAGCCAATCATATGCCTCCCTTATTAACAACGACAGCTTGTGTCAAATTAGTCAAATTCGGCTCGTTTAATATGAAATAATCATGGACAGACTCGCATGAGTTACAGTTAGCGATTCATTACCAGTAACAGACCCCGATAATATGACGGCTAAAACGGAATTATTAAGAGTGGCGGCTGGTGCTCAGAATCTATGAATATTAGATAGTTACGTTACAGTAACATTAGCTGGCCGCCATACCAAGTTGACAAATTTTTTTTAAACTTAATTTATAAATGAATTAATGGATGAAGTCTTCAAACAATACAGGTTTACATAAAAATAATAATTGGGGGAGGGGGGGTCCGGACCCCTTGGACCACCCCCCTGGGCACGGCCATGATAACATCCATTAGAAAAAATCTTACTCAACATTTATTGATATGTAACACCGATTGACCACAATTATTGGACTTGATCTGTGAAAAATAACAGACAGTGAAGATGTTGGAAGGAAGAATTTCAACAAATTTGGCTGATCTGGGTACATGTAGAGGAGTATTTCTTCTAAGGAATATGACATTTTTTATAGCTCTATAATGGATATTTCCCCTGAAATTTAATTATGTTCGAAATATTATGTTCACCAAAGATAGAAAAATAATCCCGAAATATTCTGGTATCCAATATGCTAATTTTTTTAAAAATAGATTGAGAGGTTTGCCCACAAATTGCTGCACAAACAGATCGACTGACCGACAGACCGACCTTATACTAACGTATAAATCGGACAACAATAAACAAATTCGTACACCCACACGATCCGACCACTAAACCACTCTCATTTGGTAAGAACCCCCCGCGATATAGGTGAGTCATCATATTATATTGTACACGACACCTCCCCCGTGTCATCCCTAACCTTTCATATCGTATCAAGTTTCTATTCCCCACACGAGGAATTTCAAAATCATTATTCTGTATTCTCTGGAAAATATTTCAAGATGGCTGACTTGCGTATTTTTCGTTATTGCTTTCATTTACTGTATTAAGCTGTACCTACTCATCTTCTTCTTCCCTCTTAGTGCCACGTGCGCAGCGTGAGGGGGTCGCCCCGTACCCATTTCCTGAACTCGCCTCGGTCGGACGCTAACGCTTTGAGCTCGGCCATTGTTTTCCCTCTTGCTCCGACGAGTTGTTTAATCCTTTTCTCAAGGGTTGTCCTCGGTCTGCCAATGGGTCTTCTACCTTGTGGCCTTGCCTTCGCCAACCTCCGGGTGGTCCTGTTTTCGTCCATCCTTTGGGCGTGGCGGTAACCTAGTAGAAAAGCAATGGCGCAAGTATATTATTTGGAATACGGTACCTTAAAAGTTTATTAATTATAAAACCAAATAGTTTTATACAAGATACATGTCAGAAAAAAAGTCTCTTAGCTACTGTGACTGATTTCTCCGCAACTCAGTGCAAAGAACCGGTCCGAGTTTACTCGAACATGCTTTCCAATTTATCAATTAGTAGGGAGAGAAAATGAATAATTTCATGGTAAATAATTTTCCTACGGTTAAATTTCGGATATCTCGGGGGGGGGGGGGGGTGTCCACCTGACGTCACTGGAGGTGAGGTAACCTCAATATATTTAAAACACATTACAACACAGTAATAATGGCAGGGCAGGCAATGCATTTCAGCGTGAAGTTTCTATCATTTTTTCAAAAAAAAAATTTTGCGCAAAAGCAAATAGGTTTTTGGGAAAGCCAATTGTCCGGTTTCGTTACTCAACTTAACACCTAAAACATACCTGAAGGTAGAAATCATCGATTGAAAAGTTTCGCAGAAATATTATCTTTTAGTCATTTTTCACTAAAATTAAGTTATTTTTATTTTTTTTTACCCCTAGAAGCAAACTATCAAGGGGTAAGTGACCCCCTGCATTTTATCAACATTAAGAGCGACTAGAATATATGTGAATTTAAAAGAAATCGTTGGAGCCGTTTTTGAGAAATAATTTTTTTTGACGTTTTTTTGGAGTTTTTTGAGAATGAAACTCCCCCAAATTGAGTTAGCCCCAAATAAAAAAAATTGTCTCGAGGTATGATTTTTTTGAACCTACATGCCGAATTTCATCAAAATCGACCGAGTAGTTTGCCCGGAAATCGATGCACAGACAGACAGACATTTCGTAAAAACCACTTTTTTGGGTTCCTGGAACCTGAAAACGTGTAAATCCATTGAAATCTCGGAATCGAAAATTTCGACCATCACAAAGCTTTCCTAATACTACGTATAAATTGGAAAGCAATAATAACTTACGCGGGATATTATTTAAACTAATTTTATATGGTGTTGAAACTAACCCGCTGATTAAACAACAAAGCAGAAGACATTCAAGTCAGCGAACAGAAACTGTTGAAGTCAAATTTTTTATTCGTTATCGTATACAATAGTTCTTTTTAAACTTATTCTGCAGCTGCACACACAGCTTCTTTTTTTCTCTTCTGAGGTCACAATCTCAACGATTGGCAGCAAATCCCTGGATACCATCCTCCAGCCCTTCGCCTTCCTCTTCAGCTTTTGGTACGTTCTCCTGCGCCCTCCTTCAATTGATCCATGAATTCATTCTTCGACCGACCTCTCCTATTAGTTCCTTCCACTGTACCCTCGATGATGGTGTGTACCAGATTTAGAGAACTTATTCTCAATGGAAAAAAAATTTAAATAATATAAGTTCTCTTGTAATAAAAGCATACAACTGAGTTCCGAGACGAATTGGCATATGATTTTCATTTATTGTTGTAGCTTAGGATTAGACCGTATTGTTTCCCTTATGATCGTTGTTATATAAATTGTCTAACTCACTAAGCGTCCGTTATTAAACAAAGGCTTAGAATAGTAAAATGTTTAATTATTCTACAATCATATAGGATTTAAAAATTCACAAATTGTTACCATTTTAGAAAAAATACGATCTATCAGAAATTGGTTGACATCATCAAAAGATCTTTTGTTTTTCTAAATGGTCGAATGGTATGGTTGACAATATACATTTTAAATATTTCTAGAACTTAAATTAACACTTACAGTATTTTGTTCGCATGAATCAGCCACAATGTAATAAACGTTATTTTGCAGTTATAAAATGTATTTTATGTCAATTTACGGTATGGGATTTTCGTATTTTGGAAAAAATCGCATTATAAAATTATAATTATTATAGTATCACGCAGTAGGATGACGGCTAACTCTGAATTTTTTGTAATGTAAACTCGAGCAATAATTTACTGCATTTCGTACCGCTTATTATTATAGGCTTCTGTAAACAAATTAGTTACGTATAAGAGAGTATGAGAAATGAAAGAGGAAGAATAGAGTGTCAGATTTGACAGGATTTAGAATGAGCCCACTCGCGCAGTTGAATTGGTCAATTTATCGCTCGTTATAAACTTATTACACTCATTCCTATGTCTTCTTAGCTTAATACATACTATTGTTACCCTACATGCAAACGTAGCACATATTTTACGTAATAACGTATCCGAGAATAAATGTAAATTACCCTAAAAAATCAGGGCATGTAGAGTAGAGAGATGGAATGGACTCTGACTTTCACCCGAAAGGTTGTTGGCTCGAGTCCTACCCTAGTTACATTTTCTGGCCATGCTTCAGAGGGCATGTAAAGTAGGCGGTCCCGGGCAGTCTAACTCCGCTAGCTTGGCTTAGTAATAGAACAAAAAGTCATTATTATTATTATTAT
Source organism: Psococerastis gibbosa (assembly GCA_963971405.1). Lineage (NCBI taxonomy): Eukaryota > Metazoa > Arthropoda > Insecta > Psocodea > Psocidae > Psococerastis > Psococerastis gibbosa. The sequence goes on from OZ020484.1 coordinate 30,567,090, forward strand.
AAATCAACTCAAATCAAATAACCAAAATATTTAATGAATTGACTATACAACTTTTCAATAATTAACGAAAATTGCAGAAATAAAACCGAAAAAAATGGATTTTGAACTAAAATACTTCGCTTTAAAATTAATCTTTAAAACTTACTTTAATTTACGTTAGTTTATAATTCTAAATGGTATGAAACTGATTTGAAATCAAAACTAAGTTCTTTGCTAACACAGACGTGAAATAAAAAACATGTTGCCTCATCTATAGCATTTACTGTGCGAGTCCCGACAAGTTTATTAACTTGGGGGCCCACAGTTTTTTTGTATTACAATGATATAATTGATTATATTTATAAATATATTCCTTCGGTGCAGGGGAGTAGAAGAAAAAGAAAAAAAAAACTCCAGAGAATGTAAATTGTCATATGCGAGTTTGAGAAATGCTGTGCTGATTTAAACTATTTAAATTAATTTTTTATAAACGGATATTGGGGGGGGGGGGTCAATTTAGCTGTTGCATTGTGGCTGGTTAAAAACTTACTGACAATTTATTTTTTCAGCAGCGTTCTTCGGGGTGATTGGTGGTGGTGGTGGTGGCACAGAGGTCGTCGTGCTGGGAGCTAATATGTTTCTGTTTCTAGGTTCATCAACGCCAGACGGAGGATAGTACAACCCCTAATCGACCAATCAAATCGTGCAGGTGGGAGTGGTAAGTTATTACTAGTAGCGTTTTCTGGGTCCTAATCCCGTCTTTTTCTTCTTTCTTTCCCTTGCTAAGGTTCATCAACGCGAGACGGAGAATCGTCCAGCCAATGATAGATCAGTCCAATCGAGCGGGTAAGTTCGCTCTAACAAGTATTTAATTTTTTTTTAACATTTAAATGTTAATTTATGTTTTTTTCTTACTTAGCTTCTTTGCATTGCTGTCAGCATTTTGTGGAAAGTTTTTCATATTAATATTTTAAGCTGAAGTTATCGAGAAGTAGTAATTAGCTTCATAGTGGCGGTCTATTATCAGTGGTAAAATGGGAACGTCAGGCAAAATAGGAAACAAAATAAAAAAGTAAATAAATGAACAAAAATCAATTTAATTGTATTTATATTCTTTGATTTCTATCTTAATTTTCTCTGCCGTTTCCAACTTTGCCATAGATATGTGAATACCCCTTATGTAGAATGCTCGCACTTATTATGCAATGATTTCAAATACATAGCAGTACGCACTTTTTATTTTGTTATATTAGTTAATGAAAATTTTATTTTTTACATCTGAGTAAATTATTTAATACCGTAGTATTTTTAATTCAATTTAATTTTTTTTATTTTAAAGAATAAATCCCTTTAGGCTGTCTAAAAATTTTGACAACACTTTTGCTACTAAAGGAAAATTTTTGGTGTCACCATTTTAAAATTTGCCAATCCATTGATAATTTTTTATCAACTTAATAACTTAATTAATACCGATAAGGTAAGCAATATCACTGAAACATCTTCTTTTGTAGGTACGGTACCACTGATAAGATGGCACTTGGAACACTCTTATCAAAATCGAACAAACTCATTGATCAGCTTTTGCAAGTTTTCGAACAAACTAAATGTTCCAAGTGCCATCCTATCGTGGTCGAATAGTATATACCTTTTTCATTTTCAACTCGTTCATTACGAAGAACTTTGCATAGTGCTGACACCTTTTTGTACTATAATTCATTTAATAGATAACTAGTCTACATGTCTGATTTTTACCGTCATAAATATACAATAAAATTTAAAATTTAATATTTTTTAAATTAACAAGTATGAACCAAGCGAGGGATTTTTCTTACTTTCTAGACTATTAATTACGCATGCGCAGGCTATTTTTTCGGGATTGGTGGTATGACTATGTAGTTACGTTACTTTAAGCAATTTTATTTCTCTTTAGATCGCAGGTAAGTGTTTCACCAGGATCGAATAAGCACCAATTTTTTTTTTTCAAAAATACCTGTACTGTACCCTTAGTAGTAGTATGGTTGGACACAGTCCCAGGCCACGGTGTGGGCCCATAGGACAGGGGACCTCCTGATTATAGTGGATTCCGAACCACTGAAACACAGTGAAGTCACACGATTAGTTCGGAGGTGACCAGGACAAGTCCTACCATGTTTCCCTACCGGCACTATGCACACTACCAAGTTATCTGCATCTTTGAACCTGCTCTGGTCCGCTGGATTCAACTTGGTAAGGCGGCGGCGTACTGTACCCTTACATGCGTCTTAATTGAAATACTGAAATTCGCTTAAATTGTCATGAATACTAATGGCACCGGCTAAGAGAGACTATGGACAAGCTGAAACATGCTTACCTTCGACAGACTGTAACAAGCGAGCTTTTAACAGGGTTCAACTAGTAGTCTCCTTAGGCCTGGTGTATAAGAAACTTAATATTAACTTAGCATAAGCCTTATCACAGGCCGTGGTGATAGCATCCTTAAGAAAATGGCCGGGCAGGTAATCCAGTATTTGACATTTCACAAGCTAAGCATAGGCGGTGAAAAGGCCCATTCAACCCCTGTGGCGATTGTATCACTGGAGTTGGCGCTAGATATAGCCAAAAATTATATATAAAACCTGTAAACTTTTTATGAATTATGAATAGAGTATAGGGCCTCCTCGTGAATGCTTCCTGTTCTAAATATAGTGGTACCTCTGGGGCTGTGTTATGGCTTGCTGCGCTATGCTTTGCTAGGTTTTCTATAAATCAGACTTTACTCTTAAAAAAAAAAAAAAAAAAAAAAAAAAAAAATTACTTTAGTGTCATTTTTTAATTTAAAAATAAATGCTCACAGTTATCGCAGACTGGGATTTCCAAGGCGTCTAGTGAAACAATTAATTTAAAAATACAAAATTCCATTTCGAACCCTCAGCCCGGTTGAAAAAAAAAAAACAGTTTCCTTATTTTTTGTCCATCGCAAATAGAAATGAGAAAAGTCGCTGAATTCCAGCTTTAATACAATCTGTACTCTTATTATCTAAAGTTAATTAAGGGATAGCATCTCGACGCCGGCCCCTACTTGCACCCCGTCCGCTCCTACCTCCCCCCCCCTCTGGGCCGCTAGAGCCCTAATGACGCCTCAGACGTGTCCCTGGGGGGTAATTCTTCGACGTCCCTTATATCTTTCTAAGAGGCATAAACCTTTTACTACCTCCTTCCACTGCCAGTAAAGAACTTTTCCAGTGTCACGGTGATGCGTTTTGTGTCGTTGGTAACGTAATTTCCAATGTGTCGATCCAGTGGAGTTACTGTCGCCTTCGGACAGTATGGTCAGCTACACTTGAGACCAGGATCTTCAAATAAATTTATTCTTTGGGGGGGGGGGGGGGCAGCACGGAGAGTGAATGGAACTACAAGAATCATAGAATCCACAGTATAATGGTAAGGAGAGGCCTAGGTCGGTAATAAGTTATTCTCTTCTTCTTCTGCTTTAAATACCTCTTCCATCGAAGATTGGCGATCATCATAGCAATTTGGACCTTGGAGGTTGCTGCTCTGAAAAGTTTAAAAGTCGTGCTCTTACCAAACCACGGCCTAAGATTTTTCTACCAGGATGTTCTTCTTCTGCTGGGAGCCCTCAGTCCTTCTTCCCTTGGATTTTTACATGCAGAAGGCAATACTTTTAGTTCTTCAACACATGACCGAAGTATGTTGGTTTCTGTTTCTTAACCGTCAGCTACGTCAGGCTACTGTATCCAATGTATTCTATCTTTCACTGCAAAAAAAACCTGTCAGTATGTTCCATGTTTGTTAGGGGTTGGCAAATTTGTGGGACAGTTGTTGAGTGGTGACGGTACGGGGACTAATAAATGATACCCAGACTATCTTCTTCAAGTCACAGCCGGATGGCTGGTTAGCAGCAACATGTGACTTCGATGCCTCGAATTAACCATGGTTGCTGGTTCTTGGGATGCCACTTGGGCCTGTAATGCGGTGGTTTCCCCTTGCCTTCCGCATCCTATGCCGTTGACCGTTACTTGTTGCCAGGATCCAGCTCGTCCCGGTTTTAGTCCAAGGGTAACCAGAGGGACACAGTGTGAATCCTAATATTACAAGGAAGGATGCAATTCGGGTTACAATGAACCAAAAGCCCGACCGGTTTCAGCCTAGAGAGGAAAAAAGACAACGCCACTTATAGTATTAGAACAATAATCGTGCGTAGAGCACTACAGGCAAAACGAAAAACCTCGCAGAGTCACCGGTGGAAAGAAGGCAACAATTTCAAAATGGTTATAGCTGCTCTCGGCGGTTCTGTAAGTGGAGCCGGGGCTATCAGAATATAAAATCTGATGATGTAGGAAGAGGAAATGTCTGGGAAAAGACTGTAAATGTCGTGGAAGGAGAATCGTCGTGGAACTAGGCAAAGGGGAGTAATAAGCATACGCTGGGAAATAACAACAATAACACCTCTCGTTTCCCTTTTCCCCGGAAGGCCATTCGAAAACACTAACCTTAGCATCAAATAGCTCTCGTAATTTGTATATAGCCCCCGTTGGAACCGTTTTAGATTTGAGGCACGGGGGAAGTCCGATTTACGAATCGTCTCTGGTTTTCTCAAAATAATCTCGGTTTGAAGTGATGCTGTGAGATTTAATGTCCCTTTTCTTGCCCTTGAGTTAGCAGTAGCTCTGTTGCAATGACAGGGGCCAAGCCAGGATTTTTATCAGTTGGGGGGGGAGAGGGGGGGGGCGTTGGCCCCAGTTCTCTTAATTACTAAAGACGTATTCCAATAACCTCCCTGTAACGTTATAGTTCACTTTATGTAGACTACACACTAGTACACTATTAGTTACTATAAAAATGTTACTTTTACTTTTTTCTGCGCTTCCAAAGCTCTCTTTCTATCTAGGTGTCGCGGTGTGAGAGTGGGAGTTGGTCCATATAATATGTCTGGATCATTCTCTGCAGCGTCATCTTCGGCTTCCTCTTCTTCTCCCCGTGACCACAATCTTCTCAACTATTTTCAATTTAAATTAGAAAAAATGCTCCTCTACATTCCTAGATAAGACAATTGGCATGTGGCCTCCACTAACACCAATTGGCCACAGTTCTTGAACTCCATCCTCGGAACTACCACACCAATAGTTTACAGTACAAATCAAGTTCAATAATTGTGGCCAAACTGTGTTAAAATGTTATATCACATACCGAAATGCTCAGAAAAGATACAATTTCTGTTTGTACTGAGATTTTTGACAACTCTACGATTGATATTTCATGAGATATTTGATTTTTACACTTCAAAGGCTTCCCCCTCGGCCGTCTCTGAATTCCTATTTCAATTGGCACGCTACGTAGCAGATTTATTCGCCAACGTGTATCATTATAAGGTAATAATATTTACCCTTTAGTTATCTTTTCAATGTCAAAATATTGCATTTAATATTCTTTACTCAGGTGTTAAATTAAATGGTACCTTCATACGTGATTTTAATACCAAATTGGACAATTTCATCGTGCAATTAGCGTCAGTTAGAAACCCGTTTACGTTCACACAGCCACCTGTATACCTAGGTACCTATTTTTGTAGTTTTCTACTAATTCTGATTAAAAGGACATTATCGCTGGACTAGGAAGCGAATAATAAAGTAAATTAAAATGGTTTTCTAGTATGAGGGAAATAACTCTCTTCGTCGTGAACGATAGTAGAAAACACAGTTCCCTACTTCACTATATAGATAATAACGGTCATCTTCTCAGTAATATTTCGATTTTATCGTGTAGTCATAATTTATGATATTTCCACAGTTTCTAATGTTATTGTTAAAAGTGTTTGCATTGTGAACGGTGAACGTACAATATATCATTTTTTGCTTTCCAATTTATACGTAGTATAAGGAAAGCTTTGTGATGGTCGAAATTTTCGATTCCGAGATTTCAACGGATTTACACGTTTTGAGGTCCCAGGAACCCAAAAAAGTGGTTTTTACAAACTGTCTGTCTGTCGGTCGGTCTGTCGGTCGGTCTGTCTGTTCGTCGATTTCCGGGCAAACTACTCAGTGGATTTGAGTGAAATTTGGCATGTAGGTTCACAAAAATCATACCTCGGGACTATTTTTTTTTTTTGGGCTAACTCAATTTGGGGGGGGGGTGTTATTTTCAAAAAACTCCAAAAAAAAGTCTAAAAAAATTATTTCTCAAAAACGGCTCCAACGATTTATTTTAAATTCTCGTAGATTGTAGTCGTTATTAATGTTGACAAAATGCGGGGGGTCGCTTGCCCCTTGATAGTTTGCTTCTGGGGGTAAAAAAATAAATAACTAAATTTTAATGAAAAAATGCGAAACCTTTCTATCGATGATTTCTACCTTCAAGCATGTTTTAGGTGTTAAATTGAGTAACGAAACCGGATAGGTTGCTTTCCCAAAAAAATATTTGGTTTTGCCCAAAAAATTATTTTTTGAAAAAAATGATAGAAAATTCGCGCTCAAATGCATTGCATGCCCTGCCATTATTGCTGTGTGGTAATTAATGTGTTTGTTTGACCTATCGAGAATTTACCTCACTTCCAGTGACGTCAGGTAGACAACCCCCCCCCCCCCCCCGAGATATCGGAAATTTAACCATAGGAAAAATATTTGCCATAAAATTACTTATTTTCTCTATCTAATAATTTTGATAAATTGGAAAGCATGTTCGAGTGAACTCGGACCGGTTCTTTGCACTGAGTTGCGGAGAAATCAGTCACAGTAGCTAAGAGACTTTTTTTCTGACATGTATCTTGTATAAAACTATTTGGTTTTATAATTAATAAACTTTTAAGGTACCGTATTCCAAATAATATACTTGCGCCATTGCGTCAATGTTAAGTTCATCCATTTGTTCATTATCGACTGTAGCCGATGAAGGGGGTCATCGAGAACTTGTACCAGTTTGCCAATTTACCAGCAATTTATTCATGCAATAGCGTAACTACAATACTATACATTTCCCTAAATTCTGTTGTCACATGCGATGTCTTGCGATTCTTCGACTATTTTGCAACTTTGTTAGGTAGGCCAAGACAATTTGAGGATGTATCGCATCCCTATAAACTCTTCTGAAGGGTCTTATTTTTCTTTAAATACCTCTTCTATCGAAGATTGGCGACCATCATGACAATTTGGACCTTGAAGACTGCTGCTCAGCAAAGGGAAGTCTGCCTCAGGTTTTTCAACCAGAATGCTCTTCTTCTGCCGGGAGCTCTTTATCCTTCGGTCTTCCCATATAATAACATGCGGAATGCGATACTTTTCGTTCCTCATCACATGGCCAAAGTATCTTAGTTTCCGTTTCTTAACCGTCAGCAGCAACTCGGCTTCTGTATCCGTTCGCCTCAGGACATTTGTGACAGGGGAGGGGAGGGGGGAATTGCATTAGTGAACCGCATCTTAGAAAATCAACTTGTGGCCCTTCAGTGCAATGGACTATTGTATCTTTATCCACTACTTACGGATTTCCCGAGGAATCTATTAGGATTTATTGTGTACTCGACTTTGGCGGTACCCCGCAGAACAAATTCCTAAAAGCTCAACAGGATGGAATCTGGTGGAGTCTGGCAGGGAAGCAATATCTTGAAGCTTAACAAAGGCCAGGAAAAGTATAGAGCGAAGGAAACCCTCTGATGAAATCGCATAATGTGCCCAATAAATCAAAGCTCAAAGCTTTGTCCTCGGAAAGTGGGCGATCACATACACAAATCAATACCATACAACCCGTCGTCGTCGACCCCCAGGGAGCTAGGAAAGACCCTTCCGTCTTTCACCGTAAATTCCTGTTAACTACCACCATTCCCCAGGCTTAGGTTTTTCCTGGTCTTAAGATTGCGGAAGAGCTTTTTATGTTTTCGATGTTGGTTCTTGAGAAAATAAATAATTCTAAAAAAGACAAAGATGGATCAGAGTTGTATCTAAGGCGGTGTTTCCACATACGTCAATCGTCAATGAGAAATATGAAATTGAAGGACATATCAATTTTACTCTATGCCATTGTTAAAATTGATCAATGATCATAGAGTAAAATAAAATGCTGCAAACAATAACACACTAAAATGGCGTCATGGAATATGTTAAGTACAAAAATTTTAATAGATTGTTTGTAAAACAGTTTTCATCCATTAAACAGATCGGTGAAGGCCGATCTTACTTCGGATCTCCTACTATTATTGGGTTTTATTAAAAATAATAAGTGTACGAAGAAAACAAATCCAAACAAAATTTCAAAAAACAAAAGCAAACAAATTTCAAAAATTTGGCGCACACGTTTCAATACAAGAAAAGTGTCAATAGTTGAAAAAAACATGTGGAAACACCGCCATCAATGAAAAATTGAAATGTCCTTCAATTTTATATTTCTCATTGACGATTGACGTATGTGGAAACCCCGCCATAACGAAAGCTTTCAAGGCCAGAGTCCAATAAGGGGACAGAAGAATCCTAATAGCTAATTAATCGATTTGAAAGGATCAGAGTTGGTTTCCTATTGTGTGGTACCCATACAAAAAAAAAACATAAAATGACGTTGTAAGCCTGACTGACTGGTAGAAGATTCCCTCTCTCTTGACCACTTCTCCTTTTGGGATGTTATGGTCAGCAACATGTCCGGCAGTCACATAATCGCCAATCAGGTTACCCATTAGGGCTGGGTGGTTCTTTTTAGGTTCAGTTTCAAACCTCGACTTTCTTCCAGTCCTTCTGGACTATTTCTAACCTTATACTCGTACAAACCGTAAATTGACAGTACATTGCGATTTTTTCAGTATTAGTGCTGATATGGAGAGTAATCCATGATATACTGCCGTCGTGGATCCTTCCTGTTATTACCTTATTTGCCACCATTTCCAGGTGTTAGATTTGGCCTTAAAATTGAGCAAAAGCTTTTTGAGAAAATAAATAATTCCAAAGAAAAATATTGTAATATCACAGTTAGTTATTTAATTTCATAATAATTAACTTACAGGGAAACCCCAAAACTTAGACAGGGGGAAAGCAACTGTAAAAGTAGTAAGGAAACAAGGGGAGTTTTGTTTTTCGTTCGATTGAGTAAATGAGGCGAACTACCGCCGGAAAATCTTACTTGACGAAAATGCGTAGGGAGTAGTTCCTCTCACGACAACAGAATATATTCTGTTCTACTCACAAGTCATTGTACAGTGATGGATTGGAAATATTTTGCACATTTTTAAGGAAGAAATTTCATAATTTTTTTTTTTTAATGAAATTAATCAGCACTTTGTAATTTGGAAAATTATGGCTTAAAAAGGTTTTCCGTACCTGAACAGGTGATCTATCCAATTGATTCTCTTCCTTCAATTTTAAAAATACTTAGGGCCGTTCCCACTATCGCTTGAAATGTCTCGGCAAAGAATACTGCACGGCGCCGCTGTGCATTGGTGTATGGAGATGCCGTCCACTGTTCCTTACAGATGCTTTCAAAGCATTGGTGGGACCTGGTCTAAATGCTCCTACTTGATGCACTGAAAGACAAACTAGAGGATTTATTTTTGTTAGACTTTGAAGAAGATCCTTGCGACATTACCGACAAATTCATGAGATTACCGTATAATACTATAAGCTCAGCAACGACTCGAATGAGTGAAATATATTCGTGCTTACCCTGAGTTGAATGGCCCTAATTTTAAGTTACGGAGACTTTGAAAGGAGAGATGTTATCACACTGCCACCAAAGAAGGGGAGAAAACGTTGAAGAAAGATGTACGACTTTCTTCTGTCTCGCTGCCCCCCCCCCCCCCGGACTCCGCCTTTGCATCCTTTACCAGAAGAAAATAAAAATCCTCTCGTCCTTTGCTTTTGAATTTTTTTTAGTCCGGCTTCATAGACCCTATATTTGATAGAAAGCCAGGTTTCGAGCGGCAAAACATAAGCCTCCTGTTCGTTTATTTACATAATAGTAATAAAAACAAAGTCTTTATTAAAAAAATATTTATGTAGATACAGCGAGATTAGGGCCTATGGCGAAGTGATCTTTTAAGAGAAGTTTTGCTGGCTCTTTTGTAGGAAACACTTTGCCCTATGCAAGGCCGTGCCCAAGGGGGTGGTCCAAGGAGTCCGGACCCCCTCCGAAACAGGGGGGTTGTAAACTGAATAGAATCGACTTTCATTAAAGAATACGTTAAAAAATTTTTGGACCCCCTCCGAAACAAAAACCTAGGTACGGCCTATTTAACATGGAATGGCAAATTTATATTTATTTTTTTGCCGTTAAAAAAACCACTTTCGAAACCAGCACCAACCGCATATTTTTACTCGGAGTTCGCATAATTGAAGTTCCTCAGGGTTGGAATAAGCCTACATAGACTAATTTTTTTCTACCTTACTGGGGCCACGTAATACGCATTGACTGTGCTATCTGTTGCATATAGGCAATTGCAAACTACAGTATACTATATTCATATACTGGAATTAATTAGCTATTATACCAACATTATACACGCGAAGTAAGTATACTATAGTAGATATTAGGTAAGAAATAGTAATAACTATAAAAATATGCTCAAAAGTCACTATGCCCACGCGATTGTCACCATAAAACATCAAACTCTGAATTATTGAAGTTACCTGCTGATGGAAATCTCATTCATGTAAAAACAAGAGTCGATTTTATATTTTAAATTTAATGACTGCGGGTTATTGGCGGGAAAACAGTAAATCTTGTGCTCATTGGCTCCAAGAACTGGATAAGGACTTTTAATTATGTTTATTATCGATCCTATAATTGAACGTTTACAGGACGATAAACCTGGGAATGAGGCATAAAATCGGAGCCGTTGATACCTACGTGACCAGCCACTAAAACGCTTAACAACTCACTGGGCTGGAATGCTAAATAGAATTTTTATTTCCCGTTAGAAGCTATAGCTTTAAAAATAATATGCGTACTTAATTTAAGATGGAATGTTCCTTTTCTAACTAGACTAATTATAACGAATGCATGGGTTAAATTAATGAGACAGTAATATACAACCGTAAAACCTTTTACAAGTACTACTGAATTGTTTTTACCATTATAATAACGTGTTTTAGGGCTAATATTGCAGATATAACATTTTTTCTTACGTTTGGCACTATTAAATAGATGTAAGTAGCAGTAGTGATATGGTTGGACACAGTCCCAGGCCACGGTGTGGGCCTATAGGACAGTTGGCACTATCTAATCAAATAGATGTAAGTTGGAACAACTTAGTTTGGAGGATGGTACGCTTAACAATCCTACTTAAAGACTCGTCCAAATACGATATTAGGACAGACCCCAAAGTAAATTAATTTGCATATTATTGGATTAATTTGCATATTATTGGACTTTGTCTGTTTGCAAATAAACGCTTATTTATTTATTTAAAATTTTAGTTTATAATCCAAAGACCCACAAAACTTTGCCAAGTCGTTGCCAATGAAAAAGAATTCGAATCGTATTAGAATATGCCAAATGCTGCAGCGGGAGCTACCAAACTTGAACGGGTTCGACTTAGAAAAAAAAAGAACTATCAGCAAGTTAGGTTTCGAAATCTGTCACGACCCCCACCCTACCGCATTACTATTATGCAACATCGTCAGGTATCATTTCAAAATGTCATTTGCAATAGATAGTGAAATCGCCAAAGCCCCGGATTTGAGACCAGTGAGTTATGACCGGATAATATGACTGTTTTGAGCGGCAAGAGCGCTAAGTGAGAAACCATGTACATTTATCCTATTTGACGAGTTATCAAATATTTTTACTATCTTGACCACATTTCCGTTTGCAGTCTTCTAACTTTTTCTTTTTATCAGTTTAGCCATTTAAGTTTGATATGCATGCACATAATTCATATTCAATTCAATATATATATCTGAATATCTCCAACTTTTCTTCATAAATAAATAAGTTAACTATAAAAGCGTTATTGACATGAGTTATATAAAGTAAGTTAATGGAAGAAAAAAATTGGTGCTTATGTATCACTATAATTTTTGTTTGAATGCTTCTACAATATGTATATAACTGCTTGCCTGCATTTTGCCTGTTGAATTTTTTAACAAATTAGTTTCTAGGGTAATATTCTAGTCTAATTTTTAGAAAATTTCTGTCAACCCGCCTAGGGAGAAGGAGGAATAAACACTGAAAATCTGCATTACTCGTTTAGAGGCACAGTATAATGTATATAACATTAAAATTGCTAAAAGGGTACATGTACTGAACGTTAAAATCAAGGGGCAGAGCTAAAAATATTTTGTTGACAAGAAATGACCATGGATGATTTTGATGAATTTAATCAATTTCTAGTTTTGCAGCCGCAAAATTGTGAAAGAATGAACAATTTATAAAAAAAAAATTCAAATGCTATCAAAAAGTGGTCTATTTCCTTGTCTGATTTATAACTATTCCATTAAATCGGTTTTATGCACTATATCGGGATTTATAGAAGTGCCATAATAATATTTCCGATGAAAAATATAAAATTTCTTCGAAAAACTTGCATTTTTTATGAATTTTCCATCTGATCACTTTCATAACTTTGCAGTTTTGGAACAAAAAATTAATCCATGGCAATTTCTTGTTTACAACATATTTTGAAGTCTCTCCCTTAAGAATACTATTATATCGTATTGTATGCTTGCTGTGACTCTATTGCAACGGCCTATGGCCACACCAAGTTGAATCCCCCAAAACGGAGCCTGTTCAAACTGCAGAAAACTTGGTAGAGTGAACAGCGTTGGCAGGGGAACATGGTGGCATATGATAGCGCGCTGCGCTGAGACTAGCAGTCTGTCTATTAGCGTGTCGAGTCCTGGTCACCTCCGAATCAATCGTGAGACTTTACTATGTCCCCCGAGTGGTTCGGAAGCCACTATAATCAGGAGGTCCACCCTGGAAGTCAACTTCCATTCTCCCTGAGGGGAAGGAGTCTGCCCTTAGGGTGCCTCATGTTCAGAAACAGCCACTCTTTCCCCCCACCAAGCTGACAGGGTTGCTTAAAGCAGAAATGCTGAAAGCAGGCGTTAGAAAACAGACAAACAAACTCTATTGCATTTTTTAAGGGCTAGTTTATAGTGTCCTCTCCTCAGGCAAGTTCAGAGGGTAGGAAACCCTGTCACTGGGTTTCCTTACCCCCTCTCCCCCCTTTGTACTTTATGTTCCTATCGTGGGTGTGGAACGGGAATGTAACCCGAAAGACGTTTAGTGCTTTCTCCTGATTCCGGGCTGCCCTTCAGCTCGGCGGCGCGGGTTACTTCCCCCACCCTATGTATGTGCTCTTGACCACAGCTCCTTCATGGGAGTGGAACGGGGATGTGACCCAATTGACGTATAGTGTTTTCTCCTCATGCAGGTCCGAGTGGAGCGTATAGTCCTGAAGGAATGGGTTACATGATGGACGGGCAAGCGCAGATGATGCACAGGCCGCCGGGAGACCCTGCCTTCCACAACGAGTACCACTACCCCCCACAGTACTACGGTCACCACCTGTAGTCCTAGTCACCCGACCACTCAAGTAAGTATATTCATTAGTCATCATCATCAAAAAAGAAGCAAGGTGGTTGCGTGCTTGTACTTGTGCGAGTCTCTACAAGACATGCGATCGGAGACGTGTCGTAACTCAACACGGGTACTAATCTACAGAGGTGACTGAAGAGGTCAATCAGATGCATTCATTAAATTGTTTGTATGCGATTAACCTTTTAATCACAAAGAATAAAAAAAGACAAAAAATAAAATAAGAGCGTAATAAATAAACTTACAATAGATTTACTAAATTTCGGGGGGGGGGGGCTACCCCCTGCCCACTCTCCCTGTATTCGTCTATGGATGGAAGTAAGTCTTTCATCCGAAAAGGGGAATCTAGAATAAAATTGACTAGCCTGAAGGCGCTTATTCCACCTACGTCAATAGTCAATAGGAAATGTGGTATTGACGTGGTAGCAGACATTACAGACAGTCTAAAAATGTCTGCTACCGCGTCTAAGGCATTCGTGGGCATATTTGGTAGATTGCGTGTAAATGTAGATTGTGGGATCGAATTCCGCCAAGTTCAGTTTTTTCCATATCCTCGAATTTTTGCTATAAACCAAAAAGTTAATTTAATGTCAGTGTTATAGGTATATACCATATAATACTGCAATATGTATGGAATAGAGCATTGCCTTCGTGTAATAAAGTAAGCTCACAGACCTGTTCGGTTTGATAAGTTGTGGAGCTATGCTTGCTAACCTATCTAGCAATACTAATCATGTCAATAAGAGATGTCAGGACTTGTAGAGTAGTGGTACAGACTCTCTTTCACCCGAAAGGTTGTTGGTTCGAGTCCCATACTTGCTACATTTTCTGGCTATGCTTCGGAGGGCATGTAAAGTAGTCGGTCCCAGGCTTTCCTAGTTGAGTGTAAGAGAGGGCTTTACAGCCGTAACTCCGCTAGGTTGGCTTAGTAATATAATAAAAAAAGTAAATATTTATTTATTTATTTTTATTTAAGAGCGTATCAGTAGAGGATTTAAAATTAACTGCACTTGTTGGAGTTTGTATTCTAGTCCCAGTTAGGCGCAGATCGTGGCTTCGAATCCCGCCAAGTCTAGTTTTGTCTACATCCTCTATCTCTATTTCAATTGTTTTTTTGTGTATTCCAGATGAACTGAGCTGTTAAGCACTCCTGGACTGATCTCCGTCTCATTATTCGGGCGTCGGAGTGCAAAATTGTATACGAGAGAATACAGATCTCATGGAGGCGACCCAATGTTGCCAATGTAAAAATGAAATTGTATAAAAATGTGAAAGAAATTGCAACAAATTATGTTACCTTTGTCGTATAGACGACAAACGCTGTGAAGATACCCAATATTTTTTTTTTTTTTTTTTTTTTTTTATAGATAGATCATAAGTTTCACCTCAAAGTACATTAAATAGCTGCTTTCATATTTTTGATAATTTTCATAATTTATGTTTATTTATTATTACTGTACTGAATCGAATTTTCTTTTCTGTGATTTTTCTTGTTTTATCTGAATAATCTCCAATTTAACGTGTAATCTATCATGTGGCTGTAGACCGTTATCAATATGGCGGCTATTGTAGCCTGCACAAGATAAGTACGCAATTTCACTGGGTAAATAGCATGCACATGCTAAGTACAGAGTTTTGACCGGGTCCAGGAGTCCGTTCCGCAACTTCGACTACGTTTGTACATTTCTCTGATAGTTGGCTTGTAGTTAACGGGTGCCCCGTAAGTGATATTATGGCTCCCGTCGTTCCAATTAATATATTTCTATGGTACAATCAAGCCATTCATAAACAGTTTATTTTTGTGTTGTTTTAATTTACTAAGCATAATCATTTGACCGACTAGGCCTTTAGCAATATTTTATAGGCCTACTATTTTATACTATAAAATGGTTTGAATTTGAATGAACCACTTTAGTATGGGAAAGTGCGTGCGGCCCTCCAATCAAAACATAGGGTTTCGACGTCATTTTTTATGGCTAGATGTATAGGAGGCAATTTCGGATTTCTATGCGAAAGAGATGCATTGGGTCGAAATGCTCTTTCGTATAATCCTCAAGTAAATAAATATAAATTAATAATTAATAATAATAACAGTGACATAACTAATCAAATGAAAATGTCAAAGACATGAATGCCGCTAAGGAAAAAAAAATATTGGGTGAACTTCCAATTTATGAATGTGATGTCTTTGTACAAAAAAAACACGACAAAATGGAATAGACCTTTATA
This sequence comes from Psococerastis gibbosa, assembly GCA_963971405.1. NCBI lineage: Eukaryota > Metazoa > Arthropoda > Insecta > Psocodea > Psocidae > Psococerastis > Psococerastis gibbosa. The sequence continues at coordinate 30,582,807 of OZ020484.1, forward strand.
AATGTAGAGAATTTGCCTGAGTAAAGTGATGTAAACAATTACCACGTTTGTACAGTTATGTAAAAAAGTAACATGAAACCGTACTTTCGCACGATTTATAACTATGTTGTTATTTTTGTTTCCGGTAATTTGAGTACCATGGGTCTTTTATAATTTGCCTAGGTATTATACTGAAGGTTTGATTTTAAGAAGACCTTGCCATTGGTAACTATTGAGTGCTGCAGTGGATATAGACCTAATTTGCGGTAGATTCGAAGACCACAAGTTGAGGTTGCTGCCGTACTTATTAGTTATTTGAGACGTGGTCTTGTTATAATTCACCTTAGCTGTCAAGTAAACATATCGCAGAGTATAGCCGACAATTGGGTGACTTATGAGTTTAACTGATTTTTCTCGGTTTTCTTAAGAAATCGGGGAATTACTACATTTTTAAATTACAGCTCGAACCCTCATTACCATTTCAAACTTTCCAAAAAAAAAAATGAACACATAATTTACCTAGGCAAAGACTAGTTTTTAAACCAATTTAAATGGCAAGCGAAATTGCCAACCTACCTCAAGGATCATCAAAATCTACGATCATCGCTTACGCAATAGGTACCGCGGAACAAGTTTCGAAAGAATATTACTTTACCCGTTTTTTTATATTTTGCTCCTTGATTTGCCAACTGTTCTAACTGCAAAATACTACTAGTAACTTAGCAGGAGAGCGTTCCAAAGTTTTTCTTCCGGTGGTTTTAATCTATATAACTCTTACGCTTCAGCCAAGAAGTTTTCAATTTTTTTACAGGCTTGCAGATACGATGATTGGATGTAAAAAAACAGGGGGAAAAATTAAATGTTCTGATGTAATAAAAAAAAAATTAATTTGTGCAGTTAACACATGGAGCGATTTTATTCAATTTATAATTCCGTTCAATGGCAAACAAATCGCAAAACCGACGATTTAATTTTTTTTAATGTCTGCAGGCACCAGTGGACAAGAAAAACTTATCTGGTAATAAATGTAAATTACTCGTAATAAACCCCAATGAATGTAAATTGACATACAAGAATTGAGCGAATAAAAAATTAAAATCACAGTTTGTTTGTCAATAGATATTAATTGCTGTTCATTGTTGCATATGCTAGCCGTAGGTAGAACATTTTTTTTTGCTCTTTTGGGCTCAATTGGATAAAACAGTTGAATGTCGTCTGCTTACGAACGGGTTAGTTTTAATACCGTATTTAAATGGTTTGATAAATTATTCCCCAGATAATTTATTCTTTTCCGTTGGTGCTGCAGAGTACTGTATCGTCAGTTCTCAATGAATAATTTATGTGTCATAGCAGTGCAATACAAAGTGTGAAAGCCAAAATAGTCCAGTTTGTTGAGAACTGGACTAGAAACTGGGAGGTCGAGGTTCGAGACTCGACATGATAATAAATATTTTCCGCCGTACCTGGGTCCACCCAACCCTAACGGGTACTCTACCTTCACCGATTTGGGAATACGATGCTGCCGGGCAATTTGCGGAACACAAAATGCCTAATTGAGTAGTAGTCAAGAGTGAGGAACCTCTACCCGTCCTAAGGACTCATTGGGTGGTCGTGCCACAGCGACAGCCATAGCCTAAGCTGACACTCCCTGACTAGTATTTCATTTCATAGTTTCTTGTTTTCATTTTCTTGTCAATTTCAATGTTTATTACTCTCCAATCATAGGTTCTTGTTTTCATTTTCTTGACGATTTTCTTGTTTATTACTCCCCTATCTACAATCAGAACAGAGTAAGCGTTAGCTCAGGATCGGTGCTTTGGATATTATTTGAGTAGGTACCTGTCGTATATTGAGTTTGAATTTGTTAGTTCATTTTTAACCGGTTTGAAAATTTGCTTGATATGTTTAGACAAATCAAATCATACACATGTGGGAATAACAGTTTTTATTACTAGAGTGCGGAAATGCAGTACGTACGATTTTAACGGTTTTTTTTTTTTTGTGGCAAATTCTTGGGCAAAAAAAGAATTCCTCTACCGTATAGCTAATTATTTTTACTCTACTAGGCCTTCATTTTATTTTGCCGAGACTTTATTTATGCTTATTAGGTGTCTTGGTCTGTTTACCATTTTAATAAGCTTCTAATGTCGACTTTTTATAGAAACTTTTCCTTTTTAAATATGAATTAATGTGAAACTTGTGATGAGAATGTTTTAAAAATAAATTGGTGCGTGAAAAAAAATTAGTCTCTTTGTTGTGAATGTTTAGTAACAAATCTATTTCGAAAAGTCTTGTCATGAATATACTACATCACATACAGGCCTTCCTATCACTTTCAGACATAGAATTTCGCAATTCCTATAAAAGCTGGAAGCAATACTCAATAGAAGTATAAACCAAAGACGTTTTTAATGTAAAAAAGGCAGCTTTTTATACATACTAGCCTGTGAAGTGTAACTGGTTTAAAGGCATTAAATAGAGACTTGAATATAAAATTATTTTGTCAGAATGTGTATCATATCAGAGTGTATGACAAATGCAATACTGGAAATGAAATAAACTGAGACTACTTATATTTATTTATGTTCTAAGATGGAAAAAACGGTTCTATGTTCCTCTAACATGCAAAATATGGTAGATCGGCCTTTTTTTAAATTACAACACTGCTTTCTATGACTTGTTCTTTTGGCATTAATTTCAGAAATAGGAGTTTTACATTTACTTGATACTTTGGGCTAGTAAAAAGTCAGATAAAAATATAATTAAGTTAACTGGCAGCTTCCACGATGTCACACGTAATCATGGCTATTGTGTCACCGGAATTTGTCAGATAGCTTACCAAACGATTATTATTTTGTGAACCTTAAACTATTTTTGTATTTGTGGCTTTCGCTGGTTAGTGACCGTTCTGAATTGAGTCTGTGAAATTAAATTATTGCAGTGGACATTGCTATATTTATCTAATCAATACGTTAAAATTATTTAACAAAGGGTTAGTTGGACTTAAATTGTGTGCTGTGTTAATAGCCATTACAGGCAGGGACCTCACAGGCATTGAACAATTTGAGCCGAGCCCATTGTCAGGGAAAAAGGTGACGTTTCGGGAGTGCTATTCGCATCATCAGGCTAATAAGTTGAAAGACTCATTAACAGAATTTATTCGGGCGTTACCTTTCTATTTCGTTCCAGAAACGTACAAGCTAGGTGATTAAAAGTCCTTTCTGTTCTTTAAAATAGCCATATTTTAACTGATTGATTATCCTTAATGATATTTTAAATTGTTCCTTTATTTTTTAATAACCTATTGTGATTGACATCAACGTCGGTGCAGTACGATATTTAAGCTTTTCCTGCAAAATACGGTTGAAATATGTTTTTGAATTTTCATGGAAGTAACTGTGGTATTCGTTTTTTATCGGTCAATTTAATAGTAGTCTATACTTTTTGGTAAAAATAGCCTAAAATATAGGTTAAAAATCCTGATCCAATAATCATTTTGGTGGTGGTCTCGCATATTAGAGGAATTGGTGAACCGAATGAAATCTCCAAAACATTTGCCTTACAATTGTATACGGTAGATTGACAACTTTTTAGATTCGTTCCACGAAAACAGCACTCAAATTGAAATACCTCCAGAAACTGTTTACAAAAATTCGTATCATCAGGACCTGAGCATAATATGCTGATTTTTTGTGTAATTAAACGTTACATTATTTGATATTGTCTCTAGTTTTTTTAATTTAAAACTAAATATAGGTCTAAACCTTTGAAACTTAGGACATTATGGGAAATGCTTCTTCGAATCAGCTTGTTTGAAGCTGGGGAAACTCTTTAAGAGCGGGTTTGACACTTACACTGTAAGCTGTTTGTACAAAGTCGAAATATTCATTTGAGAGAAATTAAAAATGCTGAATCGCTTGGAAGAAATACTCCCCTACATTTGGATACAAAATATGTGGCCCTCACTATCACAGATTGATTACAGTTTAGGCGGGGTCTCCACATACGTCAATGGTCAATGGTAAGTATGGTTTTGACGTGGTAGCAGACATTTTTAGTATGTCTTTAATGTCTGCTAAAACGTCAATACCATAGTTACCATTGACCATTGACGTATGTGGAAACCCCGCCTAAGGAACTTCTTCCTCCGGACGCTCTCACCAACCGGGGTTTATACAAATACCCACATAATAATAATATGCAGTTGTGAAAAACCAGTGAAATAAACGGGCACATATTATATATATATATATATATATATATATCAAAATGTAGAGGAGCATTTCTGCTAAATAGTGTCATATTCATTAAAGCTCTACGATCGACATTTCATGAGATATTTCATTTTGCACACTTATAATAATTCTTTTTTTACGAGAAGGTTTATTTGCCGTATGTAGCCTACTAGGCATTTAAATACTGGAGATTGATAACTGTACTTTAATACAATTATACCAATGGTCAGCTTCATCTTGAGGGTAAAATCTTGTTAGGTTAGGCACGTTATAGAACTTCACATCTTAGTCATAGTAGTAGTAGGCTTCGTCGGGTTAATAACGACTTAGGTCTCATATTTGGGCCCATAGAGCCACCCCGACTTTACTATCCTACGTCAGCCCATAGGACAGTGAACCTCTTGATTATAGTGGATTCCGAACCACTTGGGAAACACAGTGAAGTCACACGATTAGTTCGGAGGTGACCAGGACAAGTCCTATCATGTTTCTCTACCGGCACTGTACACACGACCAAGTTATCTGCAGCTTTGAACCTGCTCTGGATCCAACTTGGTATGGCGGCCGGCTAATGTTACTGTAACGTAACTATCCGCTATTCACAGATTCTGAACACCAGCCGCCACTCTTAATAATTCCGTTTTAGCCGTCATATTATCGGGGTTTGTTACTGGTAATGAATCGCTAACTGTAACTCATGCGAGTCTGTCCATGATTATTTCATATTAAACGAGCCGAACCGGCACTGCACACGACCAAGTTATCTGCAGCTTTGAACCTGCTCTGGTCCGCTGGATCCATCTTGGTATGGCGGCCGGTAGAACTTCACATCCCTCCAATATACTGTACTATTGTCTAGTATCAAAGTCGCCAATGTAAGTTTTGACTAATTTTTCAGAAACCGCAAAACCTGTAAATACAGTAGAAATCATATACTGTATTAAACTAAACTAATAGTTCAGTAACTGTATTGCCTGTTTAGATTAATACAGTATATTATTATTTTTACTGTATTTACAGGTTTTGGGGTTCCTGAAAAATTAATCAAAAATTACATTGGCGACTTTGATACTAGACGACTCATATATAGTGAGGAAACAAGTGCCCATAGTAATGCAAATAATAATATAAAATACCAGGTACTTGTCAAACTGGGGTTCTTTCGGCAGATTATAGGCCAATGGAAAAGACAATTTTCTTTCTTTCTTTCATGCACAAATGAGGAATTTTTGGAAAGATATCATAATGAAAAGGAACAAATTATGCTGCTGCGAAAGCGCACCGAAACAGAAAATAGGTACCTTAGGTAAAGGTAAAGAAAATACCAAGTTTAGGACCTGCCATTTTAAATTGCAATAAAAAATTATATTAAACCAATAAAAACATCAAACAGTCGGAGACGGACTAATAGTGTCATGGCGAAAATACGTGTTAGAAAGAGGTACTTATCACGTATACAAAAGCTCAGAAAAAAAGTTCTCTTACGTATATCCTATAACATTTTTGGCAGCTCTACGATTGATAATTCGTAAGACAATTTATATTTACACTTATAAGGCTTATCCCATCCGAATGCCTCTTAAATAGGTCCAACCACTTAAGTTAAATATTATATAAACTAAATTTTTGCAAAGAAAAACTGAATTCATTATAGTAGCAAGGTACAATATAATAATATGTATACTATGTGGTATCTAATAGATGTTCGGGTCAACAGTGAGTGGTAAGCGGTTTGGTTGGTATAGAACTCAACGTTGTATCGGCCCTCTGCCCACGGCAAGAAGTAGATAGCGAGAGACGGTCTGGTCTAGCTCCCCCCCCCAAAAAAAAAAAATATATATATATCTATCTATATATATATATATATATATATAAGTTATATGCGACTGAGTTGAGCAAAATTTCTCTATTATAATATCAGGATCGCATTAGGCATGAATACTTTTCTACATGAAACCTTCATGATGCATGTCAATTTATGAAGACCAACTTCCCATTAAACCGTACTTAGGCCTATCCCAGCTGTCTATTTCACAGAGACCCACAGGCATATACTACCACACTACCTTGTACACATATTATCATGAACTAGAACTCCAACCAACAACCGCAATTACCCTTCAAATTAATTAATGCATACAGCAATGTCGCCCCATTGACGTGACGGGCTAAATAGCCATTTTCTATGCGTTTTTCTCGGGGCACTTCTTGTCGCTTTCGGAGAAATATTTCATGAGAACACGTTACAGCGAGACAGGTGGAGAGGTTTGTCGCCATTTCTGGCCGCCTATTGGTTTGCTCACCTTGATGGTGGAACGCCATTGGCGCCTGCAGGCTACCATTAAATGCGACCATAGCAAAAGCTGAACGAATGCTTGCTAATTGCGTGAGCGGGCTTCGCATAAGGAGGATTTTCTCCGGCCGGCACGGGTAATAAGCCCCGCGTGTAATTTTTCAAAGGATTTTTCTAATGAGAGATTAAAGAATTCCGTCCATATCGAATACGTAATTAGGCATGTTAATGAGGGTTTCGTAGGTGGTCTTAGTAACTGAGTTTCTTTCTACGTGTAAAAGAAGCGCATAGGGTACGAAGCAAGCATGTAGCCAGGCTTTTAAAACGTAAAACGGTGCCCCCCCCCCCGGACATTTTTAAGAATTTACATGCAAAAACACACAGTTTTAGTGTTTTCATATGGAGAAAAAAATTGCAGGTGAAACATCAAACTGACCGGTCAATGATAAAAAAGTGTGATCTCTTCCAAACACGGAATATTGAATGTAATTTTTTTTTTTTTTTTTTTTTTTTTTTTTGCGTTGGCGATGGGGAGCCATTCAGCTACTAATGTGCGACAATCTTAAATAATTTTTTTACTGTTTTTTAAAAAAAGTATGAAGAGCAAAATAAATATATTGTTGGGCTGGATGTTTCTAGAATTGAAAGCAGATTGAAAGATCTGACTATGGAATTTGGGAGGACTGTACGTTGTGCTGAATGTGATGGGCATTCTAATATAATATGCTGTAGGGTTTCAGTTGACCCCGGACAAGTGGCGCACATACCACTGGGGTCCCTAACTATCTTCCACAAGTACCTCTACGTGACCCCGTGGCCACTTCCATGTAAAATGTAAAAATTACTTTTATTAATATTTAAATCAACTCCATAATAATATATACAATAAAACAAAAAACTCATTTCACTCATTTACATTTTACAATAATAATCTATTTTTCTTTTTTTTACATTTCGGGGGGAGGGGATCTGGTACGAAGGTATGATGGACTGGTAAATGGTTAACAGCAACTGCAGCAAAGCAATAGGGGGAAATGGGAGCACCTACGATACACAGTATAAGCTCAAGGCAGTCGTAGTGCACAGCTTTATACATTATATTGCAGTATTAAATGGTATATATAACATTGACATTAAATTAACTTTGGTTGAAGAGGTAACCTCCTCGTTATAACCGAAAATTAGAGGCTAAATAGAAAAACTGGGTTTGGCGCGGGATTCGAACCCACGATTAGGCGTAGATCGTGGATTCGAATCCCGCCAAGCCCAGTTTTTCTATATTCTCTCATTTTCGGTTGTAGTGCTCAGCGCTTTTCTTTTGAAAACATAATGATTAAAGTAAAATATTATCATAGAATATCTCAAGTTATTTATTAATTAAACTCATTAGTAATTCAAAAAATGCATCCTATTAATTAATTAAAGGAATAAATAAATAATTTAATTAGATCTTTTTGAATTATAAAATTCTACGATATAACCTTTGTAGGCTTTGTAATTTTAAACCAAATAGACAACGTATAGGAGTCGTAACTGGCAAAGCCGACCATAGGGCCCTGCCCGCCAAAATTATCTACCAAGCACTACTAACTTGAATCAGTTTTTTTAAAATATACATAATATCACGTTACACGCAAAACAAATACCTTTTTTTTAAATTTCATCCTAAAAAAATATCCAAGATCCGCCCATGGTGACTGGGGCATTCTTTCAATGAACGAAGTGCTACTGTAAAATTCAAAACATTCTGAACGGAAATATTCAAGAGAGCAGAAATACTGCTGAGAATATCATGATGTTTATTGCAAATGGTTTGAAAGCTTTTCGAAGTTGAAACCCTGAATATTTATGTCAAACTCGTGAAAATTGTATATCCCTATGGGCTCCCGTAGCTAGCGCGCTTTTAGAAAATTCAAATTTCGCTACAATTTTTTCGGTTTCACTTAAGTTACTCACAGAGAAAAGTAATCATACGTGTATCTATCTACATAACCTTATGCTTTACAATGCGTGTACCTGCATTATCTGGTGTAGCTCAGACCATTGTTGGTAAAAAAAAAATCAGTATACGCTACAGGACATAATATTAAATTTATTTATTATATTGTACCGATAATTGTTAAAACAAACAAAATAAACACTAGGTTACATCCCATTGCTTCAAGGCGTAAAAAATAAAAATCAATTTGTATGACAAATTAGGCTACCGTACTTAAAAAAACTATTTTTCTAAGGAACTATTCCGTCGATGTTTTTTAAAACTTCTGCAGAGGCTGATCATGGCGATTATAATACCGAGGTTTATTTAATACCTTGGTAATAAAAATGTAAACAAGATAATTTTATAATGGAAAGTGCTATTCAAAATTTTTTTGTTTACAGTTTTTATCCCAGGATTAAATAAATACCAATCGTCATGATCAGCCTGCAGGTATGTTTGAGATGCTCAATAGAATAAAAAAATAGAATAGGGTGCTCTCCAAAGCAAGGTTTTGGTTTTGAAGAAGTGAGTATTTTTTAAAGATATTACAGATAAACTTAATCTGAGTCGCAATGTGTTATATACAATACTATTATCGTGTATTATTATATGACATACTCATTCTACTATATACCGAGGCCGTATTTATGGGGGGATGAGGGATCCAAGTGTCCGGACCCCCCCCCCCCCCCCGTCCTGAAAAATTAAAAATTACTTGCTGCTTGATATTACACAAACTAGGCTTCTGAACAGCGTGAAATATAAACAAACAAAAAACGAAAGATGACTAAAACTGAAAAATAGGCCTAACTTCAAAAGTTCAAATTAAATAAAAACGCGGGATAGGCCTATTGTTATAGTAGGCGTCTTTCTAGTTGCACGATTCATTCGCTTTGTGTCACGTGTAAACAACGGGGCTCAGGCTAGCTGCCACACTCTAAGCTTTCTAGACTCTAGATTCTAGACTAGAGTCTAGACTTTCGACCCCCCCCCCCTCGCAAATCTATAGCTACGGACTTGCTATAGGCTATACTGTCCGACTATCCCATTGATCGATCGAGTAATTTAAGAGAGAGAAAATTTATAGACAGCCGACATATTTTATCCACGGGACAATCTCTTACCATTTACAATTACGGTAGCTATACTAATTAATAAATAGGAAAGCTTGTACCGGGTCTTTGTACATAATCCATTGCTAAATTTGGCAGGCTTATCATGCATCGAAAGGTCGTACGACGCATAATTCACAAAATATATACGTTGGGTGCCATTCATCATAATTCGGTGGGAACTCTACATGAATGAAATGCCCGACTAGGAATTGGCAATTTGCAAACAAAAGGATGTTTGGTATTCTTTCATCCAGCTGTTGCAAACAATACCTACACCGCCATTCAATGAACGATACAAATGTAGCTTTTAATCAAAATTTCCTTTGAAGGTAATTTTGTTTTAGTGGGACCATTTCACCAAAGAGCTTTAATTTTTTTTTAACGCCGCTTAGGATCATGCACAGTTGTCTGCAGTCAGTTTTTATAGAGTTACGGTTGAAATTTGCAGATATTGGACGTTTATTATCGAGATTATGCTTTGCGATATTGTCCAGTGATCGTGCTTCGCATGTTAATCCCGCAGACTGTCTGCTTCCTTCTTTACGAGTAATGGTCCTGCTGCCTAGAATACCGATTTAGTTAAAATCGCAAGCGGCCCGGATAGGTACCTATTCAGGGCCAGGGCCGTCAAAGGGGGGGGGGGGTCTTTCATACCCGTAATAGAAAGAAATCTCCCTTTTACTTAAAGATTAACTGCTACTAGAAACACTAAGAAACAGTCAATGTTCGATTTGTGCTCAAGAGGTTTCATATTTTTGAAGTGCAACTACTAATGGGGCGGGGTTTGGAATTTCAGGATTGCTATCCTTAATCGTTTCATCTTCATCTCCGGGGAGGGGACCCTCTGACGAAAATCTTACCCTACATAGTAACTCTATGAGCGACCGAATTTCTAAGCTTGTGTAAACTGTCTGCCGATATTGCTATCATTTTATGTAATGTGTAATCTGTGTGTAAATAATAATAAATAAAAAATAAAAATAATGTGTAATCTGACAAGGTAATCAGTATGTAAAGTTTCAGTGGCGGAGAGTTACTTGCATAAACAGATGGCTCTGATTATATTTATACAATACAATACAATATATTTTTCCGTTAAATTATACGATACAAGTAAAGTATAAAATAAAATCGTCAGAATATCGTCCAAATCAGGTAGTTCTGTCATTGTCATTGTGCTAGTGCCTCAGTGACAGTGTAGAAAGCTTTCTCTAAGAGATGGTTTCTAAGCAATTTAGGGAAGTTAGAAGCATTTCTCGCCACTCTCAGTTCAATCGGGAGTTTTCTAAGGTAGGCGAGACCTTGTAGTATAGGATCACACTTCGACATCGGCCCAAATTTCCATCAAATTTGCAAAATTTGTGCGAAAGACGTAGCGTGTGTTATAGGCTTATTCTTGAAACTGTCAACACCCTACAGATCCCTCCCCGAATTTTGAGTGTGGATACATACCCTATTGTTATCTGGGTACGAGTGAACTTACATTTTCCACTAAACCAGGGGTTCCCAACCTGTGGTCCACGGGCCAACATAAGAAATAAGAAAATAAAACAGCTGAGTTATTGGAAATTTGAAATAAAATACAGTAAGTCTTGGCACTGAACCACAAAATCCACCCGATACCAGTTCTAAACATTTACTCAAATATTAGACCTAATTTTAGGTACAAGGTACGTAATCTTGGTCCTAGAATTTAACGATTTTCTTATCAAAGCCATGGGGACCCACGGAAAATCATAAAATAATCTAGTGGTCCACGGGCAAAAACGTTCGGGAACCCCTGCACTAAGGCACTGAACAGTGTCCCCACGAGGGAGAAGAGTCCTGGACAATAACTTTTTGCAAAACGGAAGGTTTTTAAGCACCTCTCATGCATTTTTCAGTTCGGTTTGTTAACAGTTACAATGACTATAATACACAATGTGAATTTAAAAAAAAATACTTGGAGCTGTTACGATATTAAATTTTACCAACCAAACCGCTTGTCACTCATTCTATTATTTCGGGGGGGGGGGGGGGCTAAGTGCCCTATGTATTACGCCACTAATAACCTACATGATTAGGTAGAGGAACACGTCTTCTATTTACCAAGTACCAAATGATAGCTCCACTATCGATACATGATATTTGAAAACGGAAAGAGGGGTTTCCGTGACCTTCAATAATTAATAATATTATGAAATTCTGCTGAAATTAGTAGGCTATTTTAGCCAATCTCGTGTATGCACTACCCATTTCAGAACTAGTCATTTTCAAAACTGGTAATTATTAGATTATTAGACATAATAATTACGGGAATGTGTAATACTGGCCAATGCCGTATCCATCAATCAGTTCAGAAACACTGTTGCCATTACAATAACAGGGCACTTAAATAACGAAGTTGCTGACCTATTGCAGGCGTTCCAATGACACAGATGTTACTGTCACAGGTACGAGCAATAGTTCTGACACCACCGTGGCAAAACCATTAACGCAATTTTAGTAAAAGACAGCGCCGTGCTAGCCGTCCTAGAGAAAATTGCTGTGAGAGGGTAAGATACCTAATACTTAGATAATATTAAGACCCATTCAGTACACACGGACTATTTAGTCACTGGCGATTCACTGACGATTCAGGGGCGTCCAACGCTGGAAAATCGTCGAGGTGACCTCAAAATAGCGTCTTGTGTTTTTACTACCGAGTAGCCTACCGACTCTACCACCTTGAAAATAGTAGGTAGTTGTTCCATTAATACAAAAAATGGATGGGAAATATTTTCAAATAAAAATACACAATTTTATTATAAATAATATAATAAATATATTGTATTCGAAAAAATTATAACTATTACAAAACAAAAACCATAACTTGAGCTGGTGAGTCCTGAACGATTCGAGGGGAAAACCTGCGACAAACTAGCGACAAGCCAGAGACAAAAATCTAATGCAGTGGACTTGGGTTTTGCTTTCGGTAAATTTGATGTTCATTTTGTTTCGGGAAAAAATTTACTGGCGACCGATTCGTCTGTGTATACTGAGTAACCCTATTGCTCTAAAAAGATATCTAAAGTGTTGTATGCTGATTTTATACAATCAGGAGTAGGGGGGGGGGCTGACCACTGACCTATGACCTGACCTGAACTACGTCTCTAGCCAGGATTTCTTTCGGAGGGGGCCGAAGAAGACCTGACTATTATTTTTCCCCACCCATATACTACGGCTAGAAATATTGAATTTTTTATTAGTTTTGACTGGAGCACAGCTATGACTTTTCAGACAAAGACACAGTGATATTGTTGCGAACATGAGGGGGGGGGGGGGGTCTCCCCGGGGGAATAGTTTTCATAATATAAATAAGAAATAGTGGGTTCTTACGCATTTCCAAAATTCTGCAATGTTTCCTCCAGCGGATTTTTTTACAAAATTAGAAGGGAAATAACAAATAGTGCGATTACCATTTCGCTAATGCAAACATTGGCGCCGGTGGCAAAAAACATCCAATAGCATATATACAGGTAATTTAGTTAGTTTTGGAACATTTTTTTTATTGAACGTTCTTCAAGTGGCAATAAAAAAAATGATCATACACAAGCGTATATATTGGATTGCATTAGCCCTATGGCTGGGGGGGGGGGGGGGGTGTTGAACATCTAACCGCCCGTGGCTGCAGCCTTGCCGTCCCAAACATTTTAATATAATTATAAATCGATTTTTCGTGCATCGTGATCTTTATTTTATGTTGATATATTGTTTATTAATTTTGTCCATCCATTTCATGTGCCTATACAAGTAGGCAGCGATACCGAGATTGTTGAAAAAGGGCTACCTAATACGTCTATTACTGAATGAAGAACGTATTTCGGCCAAAAATGTCAATATCTGAGTTGAGAGCCCTGCGTAAATTGTACCGGGTCGGGTGAACAGTCTGAATTTGAAGAAAGCTTGTATTTTTAATGAATTTCTTTTCTCTGGTCATATTCCTCCCTTTGCGACAGTAGAATTATGTAATTTCACCCAAAAGACTCTGTCATCATTTGTTTACCCACCTTGTTGAAATCTCAGCCTTTACAACTGAAGGCATGATAAAATTAGTTATTTCCATCAACAACTGTATATACTGTAAGTGCATATTGTATATGACGAAAACGAAAGGCACCCCAGAAAGTGTTATATTTTACTGTCAAGGGATCCTGGAGTGAGGGTAGAAAAAGAAATTGTGTGAAAACCCAGAGGTGCAGTCATGCAAATCATTTGGTATAAAAATGAAACTGTCAGTCGTATAAGATGGATGGTGCAAAGAAGGCGGGAAAGGAATCAGCAGTGAGCTGCTGAAATTGCACCGAGGGACGGAGAGTGGGGGGATGGGTCCTTTGAATTTCGAATGACTTCAGGTGAGCAGCCATGCAGCTAGGGTCGGGCCGAATAACCTGCCATTACCTTACTGCCCAAATGAAGCAGGAAAAATTGTTGACGGTGGATTTGAAGCTCCGACTTCTGCCGATACCGATATCGATATCGATATGCCGATCGGAGGGGAGCAGTCTTGTTATGAGTTAAAAAAAATCAATCGGCATAATATATAAATCGTAGAGCTGTCAAAAATAACAGGTCATACTGAAGACATTTTCTGGGCATTTTGATATATGATTAGTATATTGTGAACCTCTTTATAACACAGATTGGCCAAAATGATTGGATTTGATTTGTAAAAAACATAATTGGTCCCAAGGAAGTTCCAGAATTGTAGCCAATAGGCTAGTTGGTTAACACAGTTGTAACAATAAAATGTAAAATACAGTAATCTCTCGATAATCCGACAGATACCGTAACAGACCACCGCCAGATTATCGAAAACGCCGGATTACTGGAAAATCGTGAAAAAAACACAGTACAGTACGTATACAGTATAAGACTTGTAACAGTACTGTACTAATAATAACTAAATAGAAGTCATATTTTAGAGGAATACAGTACAGTAACAAACTCACGTCATTCCCTTGAATTTGAAATCCCCAAATAGTTCACAATAGTCGTCTGCTTTTTTACTGAAAAAGACGACTTTAACACTTGGTGTTGCAGTCTTCTAAGAATCAAATTAATGCCCGATTATTGAGAGATCACTGAAATGTTATTTAAGGTAGCTTATTTGAGTAGGTTCACTATTTGCACTTCTCTCTTTCAAATAAATAAAGACATTATTTTGTTACATATTATTCAATAAAACAAAAACACAATCTCTGTTGTTTTAGAGCCGGTGACAAAGTAAAAATAACAAATACATAATAATAATAGTTGAAGATGAAATAGTAATAAAATAGAAGATTGACCAAAAAAAATTGAAGACTTCCACACAGCATTCTTGCCAGAAGAAGAAATGTGATGTGGATCAGGTAAAAAAACGGTCTAAGCGTTTAGCGTTGCTCGGTTTATGAAGTGATCACTCTCAATGACTAGTTTTTGCGCTGTTAATTTTTACTTCATATTAGTGCTGCACCAGCTATTTGACCTCGCATGAGGTATTTTTTATTATTACTTTTTGCCTGATATAATTCAGTCATGTCCATCCAGAATTACAATAGTAATTATATATGTATAATTAATAATATCAGTCCTACTTATAGTTTAAGTTACCTATATAATATACTATTATTATACAAGTACAACTACTAGTTTATAAGCCTGGGCTCTGTTAAATGGGCGGAAAAGCGGCCTGCAAGTGAAGCATAGAAGAAGGAACTAAAATTTCACGTAAAAGATAATTTCTGGAAAAACTACAACACCGAAAATTAAAAATACCTTATTGTATGATGCACCAAGTAGTTTTCTACAACTTAAATTAGTCCAATCTTCAATTGCTAGCTGAGTTAATGAAATAAATAATTACAAGAATTAAATTTTGAGGGGCCAATTTTCTACGTAGCATATCCTATTTAACGATGTAACTTTTATGAGAAGATCACCACTAGTAGAGCTTACTAGGAATTTTCCAGTACCACCAACTCGAATATCTCAAACCTTTGTTTTTAATCGTTAATTTATTTAGTGTCTGTAGTCTGACGATGGCCTAGTGCTGAAACCGGTCACTCATATACATATATATATTTTTAGGATAATAATTGACAAAGTTTTTTAAAGTATTTCATGTTATTTCAAGTATTACCATGTGAATGTGGAAAATATCAGGTACTGAAGTAATGAATTTAGTATACAATTTACACGTATAGTACTACTTATAACAACCAATTATGTATTAGGGAAATTGCAGCCTGCAACTGACTGCATTGCATTATAATTATGAAGTTTCTTTAGCGCATCATGCAGCATGCATGACACTCGACTTAATTTCAAATTCCGCATGGGAGTGTCGCGAATTTTATAATTCCTGGAATTTTTGATTTTCCGTTACCTGTAGGTGAAGGTAGCCATTAAAGATATCACATTGATTATAGTCCACGCAAAATGAGAAAAGTATGGACATGGAATGTTTTGATCCTGTGCAACACTGTAAAAATATTCTTTGCACAATTTTTTTTATGCATCCAATGCAATAAGTTAACACAAAATGGTGCAAGGAATATTTTTACAGTGTTGCACAGGATCAAAACATTCTATGTCCATACTTTTCTCATTTTGCGTGGACTATACCTCTTGCACGTAACAGTAGTTTATAGTCGTCAAGAGAGATACCACAATTGATGGGTTATTGTAGCCTAGTCTTTAATGCCCCTGGCGTTACCGCAAATTAAGCGGTTATTCCACCGACGTCAATAGTGATAGTAATGCTGATATTGACGTGGTAGCAGACATTTCTAGACTGTCTTTAATGTCTACTACCCCGTCAATATCAGCAATACTATCACTATTGACGTCGGTGGAATATCCGCCTCAAGTGAATTGACCGAAAAATTACTCGGCCATTCATGTGCCAGAGCCCAGAAGGAATAATTCTGGACTGGGAAATCCTGGACCTCAGGCTTAGGAGAATTACTTCCCCCAGAGTTGGTATGGGGGAAGTGAGCTGTAAATTATAAGCTACTAGTAGCCTCCGCACAAACATTTGCTAAATTTCACAGTGCCTGACGCATATAAAAAGGACGGCGCATTTCTGAGTGAAAGTGCAGACACCCCATACGTGCAGTTTAGTTTTGGTATACACAGGACCTGACGCGGTAAGGGTAGAAAGTTTGAAAATATAGGTGCGAGAGAGTAAGTGGCCTCTTTCATGATCGCTGAGCTCTATTTTGAACGTTATGGTCAGTAATATGGCGTTCTCAATTTTCACCTACCTGAAGGTAAGACGAGGGTTGTGGTCAAGTGGTTAGAGAGCCTGCATTTCAACCGGGAGAACGCTAATTCGAATCCTCAAGAGAATCGGATTTACTCAATAATTCAGAATACAAGAGCAATGAGTCAATCGTCTAGACACCATCAGTCCTTATCAGACAGAAACCATCAGTCCTTCTCCGGACTAAGCTTGATGATGGGAGTAGCACCCACTAGCGAAACGTCACCCCCTTCCCCTGACAATGGGCTCCAACTTAATTGTTCGATAACTGTGAGGTCCTTGCCTCTAATGACTATCAACACATCAGGCAGTGTAAGTCCAACTAACCCTTGGCTAAAGGTAAGGTGCTTATTTGATTTGAGTGGACCGCGCGATCCAGTGGAAGATTTTTCCTTCTTTTGTGTACCGAGTCTTGAGCCTCGAGCCTCGACCTTTCCGTTTCATTGGTTCAGTTCTCTACCAGCTGGACTATACCGGACCACATAGAGACGCAGGGCTTTAATAATAATTTGTGTTCCGTGAAGATTCTCACGTGACCGGAATGCACGCTGGCTGAAGTGCAAGATGGCCGCACGATTCCATCATGTCTGGTCGCGACCCCTGACCCTGCGACCTCGCGACCTCGCGATGGCGACCGCATCTCACAGCCGGTATCATGATCGATTATGTGTGTTTACTGCACACCATATCGTGCTTATTGTCACTTCGCAGACGGGAAACAAGTCGGGGAACCAGCGTCCGGCAAGTAGCTTGGGACTGAGACCCATGTATCGTATGGCAATGTATAGACTGTATATCCATTGCAAAGTCCATTCAAGGTGACTTCGACCATTTCGACAGACTGCTGGATAGTTATTTCCAAGGGCGAAATTTGGAGAACCAGGAAAAATTCGAACACCACAAAGCTTTCTTAATAACGTATAAATAAGAATGCAATAATAGCTCAAAATTTAAATAAATTAACAAAATTACCGAATGCCCTGCATACGAAATAGCCCGACCGTCCATTCCGAACCCATAGACCCTGCCATTAAGTTTAATGGGGGACAGACATGGGCCGGTCACAGCGACATTAAACTTTCTCATTAAGACTGGAGTCATGGAACACCTATAGACAAAGAAAGGCAAACTGTTCTAAACGGTAACCAGTGGCGGGTCCAGAGGAGGGGCCAGTGGCGGATCCACAAGGGGGGGGGGGTCAGGGGGTCATGAGCCCCCTCTAAATGTGTAATTTCATAGGATGCCTGTTAAAAAAATGGATAAAACTCAACTTTTCAACAAAAAAGTACCTTTTAATCTTACAAAAAACTTTCCGCTGGATCCGCCCTTGCCTGGGGCCCATGCCCCCCCCCTGAGAAGAATTAGCGTACACTATATAAAATAGGACATTCTAAACAAAAACCTTAGTATGGTAACATGAATATGTCTTCCATGTTTAAATTATAAATTTTACTGTTGTAAATATCGTAAGCCCCCACTATTTAGCACTTATATTTTCAAAATTTTGAAACCCCCGGACCACCATGGTTATCTATCTGCATCAGGTGCAGCAAGGACTCTTTAATTAATGCACTGTAATTAATTAATGTGCCTCATTTCACTAACAAACACGCCAATAATTGCACAATCGCTAAAAAGTAATTTGGCTTGGTACACCCACATTTCCCGGAATTTCCCCCTCCGAAAATCTGTCCTTGACCCGCCCTTGACGATAACTACCGACAATAACCTAATAAGAACACAACACCGTATACAAACACGTATACATAGTCCTGCGCCGTATCTAATTAAAAAAAATAACCAAGTAGACTAATATTGAAATGGAAAATCTTTCTTTCAACGGTTAGCAGATGGAACCGGACTTACAGCCACCTACAGGCACTTATTTGGTCAATGCGAATCAAATAATTTATGGATGGCGGATAGGTTGCAATCTAATTCCAAAATACACTAATTGTGGGGTAATTATAAGGCATATCATGTTACTGATGTGTTGGGCATGGATGTGCATGCAGTAAGCTGCTTACTAAAATATCATTAACAGCAAGACCCCCCAGGGAAACTAAAGGTGTGTTGTTTTAATTATTTAACAGTAGAGACTCTTCCATATATAAATGTGTAATACTGTATGATCTATGCCATGACAGGAAATAGGTTCTTGGCGCCAATTGGTCTATGTTAAAAATTAAGCAAGCGGACTATCTATTGCGTCAGAGTACTGCGATACGCTGCAGCTTAACCTTAGGCCTGGAGTGGTGGATGTTTACAAAGTTGCCCCTCAAGACAAGGCTTTACTTGCCCCCCCCCTTGCTGATTTACAAAGTTGCCCCTCAAGGCAAGGCTTTACTTGCCCCCCCCCCCCTTGCTGATTAACAAATATGCCCCTCAAGACAAGGCTTTACTTGCCCCCCACACTTGCTGATTAACAAAGTTAGTAAAGTTACCCCTCAAGACAAGGATTTGTTTGCCCCCCCCCTTTGCAGGGTCGGACGTGAATAATCACCTAGCCCCAGGGACGTATTTAAGTATCTGCCACCTCTAGGCAGCGAAGTTTGCCCCCCCCCCCCTATGGATCTTTGTAGTATCTGTTTTTAACTAGTACTAGTAACTAGTATATCAACTATACAAGCCACAAAGCAATGTTGACAATAATTTTGTCTTTTGTTTTCAAGATATGACTGCGTTTTTATAGACTTTAATCAGGGACGGTTTCAGGAAAAGTTTTCGGGGAGGGGGCGGTGGCCGGAAAATATCGCGTTTCTTTTATTTGAGTAATAATTTTTCTTAATTTCCTTCAAAGGTCCATTCTATCTAGTATAAAACTTTTTCTCTCGGGGGGGGGGGCCGCCCCCAAGGATCCGTCCCTGACTTTAATCGGGTCCCTTAGCACTGGGCTCTCAATGTTGTGTATTGTAGCCAGAAGCATTCGACTGAATGGAAGAGGAGCATGAGAGCACGTGACGTCGCAGAGTGACTGACTGAATGAGCGATTAGCTATGCTACTCACTCATTTTCTGGATATTGAAAATGGAGACTCCAGAACTAACAGTGGCGTTACGCACGGCTAGCCACTTATGAGCGTGCGCGAGTTTCTTCTTTTTCTGTCACAGTAGAATTGGTCCTCATCTGTGCAACCAGCATCACAGCTTTTGGCCCATCACGTATCAGGTAGCAAATAGGTTATCTAATCTATTTCAATAAACTATTTGCATTTTTCCTGTTTGTCAAGTCATAGAAATTGGCTTCAAAATTGGGTTATGAGCATTCAAGGAAATTAGATCGATGATTGTATCGTATAGGTAAGCACACAGAAAACGTTTGAAAGATCAATTACACTTTCACCAATTTTTCCTTTTTTTAAAAGCAAATAGAGAAAGCAAATAGAGAAAAACTCTCAAATCAGTACGTAAATCTAAATTAATCCCAGACAGAATCGCTATAGTTGTAAAATTTCCAGATTATTAAAAGTCCCGTTGCACATAATGTATTGACAGCTCTTCTGGGGGTTTTCAACATAGAATTGAAAGGGGAGATAACATTAATATGATATAATGTATATATATATAATATATGGTATGACGAGAAGAAAACTGCAGGGACGGCCACGAAACAGCTTCAAGGACAAACTAGAAACTGACCTCAGCTAGTTGGGAGTCCGAAGATGCTGATGACTGAGTTGAACTGAGGAGTATTGTTGAGCATGCTAAAGCCTACCCATCGAGGGCTGTAGGGCCAGAAGGAGGAGATAACATTGATGTATACAGAATACAGTATGTATTTTAAGAACTTCTTGACGTATTTAGTGTTTGTAAATTGTAAAGGCCCAAAATAAATAGGTATTTATAATTTAATCATACATGGATTGGAAAAGTTCACAACCTTCAACTTACACATAAAAAAGAGTGCAAATTGACTGCGAATGGCTGTTTTTACAGTAGTTCAGGAATAATACGGATATAAATTGAAATAGGAGAGTAAAGTGCCTATTTAATACAAGTATTTAATGGTCGTTCAGCACTGAACCTGACCTATTATAAAGGGGCTACAGTACATCAGTGACTCAATTGATTGCGGTAATGTATCCCATCATTTTTGTCTAAGGCAACCTGGCATGTAATTTATCCCTTAATAAGCTATCCGTTAACACATAACAGCAGATTTATTCATGTTCCTGGACGTTTAAGATGGAAAGATTAATAGATAGATAGACAGATAGAGAAAGAGAGAGAGGTTAAACACTTAAAAAATAACAAATAAAAACGCCACTGCTCATTGAATTCCTTTGAAGATCAACGCAGTCATGCATTATCATTTCCCAGAAAATTTCCAAACAGTAACTAAAAACCAAAGGAAGACCAGCCCAAAATCATTGGATAATCAAGTTAAACCCCAAAAATTTCCCGGAAAAAAATTCAAAAGACCAAGTAGGCTGCAACAGCAACAAACAATTAACAATAATAATAACAATCAGAGTGAGTGACAAACGCAGCATAATAACAAAATAACCGTGACTGACGAACGTCCCAACGCCACTGCCCACGTCCTCGTTTTCTTTGAAAAAAAAAAGTTTAATGGAAGACTGGTAATGGTAATCGTGCATCTATGAAATTAGTTTTGCGTGCCACGTTGAAAAAGTCATTCAACATTTCGTTAATAGCGTAGCAACAATTTATGTAAAAAAAAAACTGGCTAACTATGAACCAATCAGGGCTGTGGGAGAGCCATTATTATGATGCTTTGCTAAATGTCTGCAATTTTCTGATTTGGCACCAGTTTTGGCCTCATAATACATGCAAGGAATTTAAATTTTGTGCCGATTCTGGTTATATTGCAGAGTATATATTGTGGTTCACTTGCATGCTGGGTGTTTTAGAGCAAGAGACAGCCATACTACATGTTTTTTATAATTATTATTATAGAAAATCGAATTTTCTCATGAAATATCGATCTTAAAGAAATAATCGCTCTACACTTCAACGCATAGTTTGTATCTAGCCGGCACTAACACCGTTTGGCAACAATTTTTCAAGTGAAAAGAAAGCAATGTTGGGTCCCGTTTTAATAAACTATGGTCAAATTGTATAAGAACCGGCTACATTACATGTAGTACAATGTAGAATAGCATTCCTTCTATTTTATGGGATCTCACTGATAATATACTTAATAGCCTACTTAAAATTCAGTGCCTAGGCGTGTCAAGTAAGCAGTTTCTGCCCGTTTCGGAAACTCAGCGCATTCATTTATAAATTATAAAATATAATTTTACTTACACAGTGAATTTCAGGTAGTTGATTTGAGTTGCAAAGCTCGCAATGGAAAGCGACAGGAACCCGAGGTATAGATAGTTAGGTGCCTGTCATACGGTGAACAACTCAAAAAATACTGATAGCCAACATGCCTGCACACCATCGAGTACCAAAGGCTACAACGTGCGTGCACTTAAAGCCCAAATTGCCCACCTGTCCAGTTCCCCATGACCCCCATTTCAACATAAATTTAGCGGAATTTCTCTGTCTTGGGGCACAATAGAAAATCGTCCTGCAATTACGTTTAAATAGAACGAAATATGAGTAGGCATAATGAAGCGCCGAAAATTACCTAATGAAAAGACTCAAAATCGATAAATAAGGGGCTACGCATATGTACAATACGTATAACTAGGCTACTGCCCATTAATTAATTCTTTAGAAGACAAAAATATGTGATGATATAATACGGGTGTAATATATAAAATTGTCGGGACATTGAACAATTATAGGCTGCAAGTATACATACAATACGTACGTATTGAATATTAATAATGGCCGTATTTTAATTTGGTAGCCAAAATATATAATTACGAGCATAAGGTTCTACAATAGGGAAAAGAACAAAAGTTGACTTTAAATTAGCACTTCTGAAGTCTCCCGACTAGCTTAATTGCGTGCCACAAATGGCAGAAAATAGGGGCAACATGTTGTGGGAAGTTATTTCACTAATTTGGCTACCACCAAAAATTTGGTTATTTCGGGTATTATTCAAGCACAAGATTTGAACAAATATTAGTAAACTATGTTGAGTTGAGCCATTCGTCACAGCAGAAAATAGGAAATTAATAAGAATACTTGACAAATATTTTATAATCAAGAATAACCATTTTTTCCCTTGCTAAGACCGGAGTCATGCCCCACCTGTAGACTGTAGACAAAACCATTCTAAAACACCCATGACTTCCGCACACACACACACACACACCGACCGGCGCAAATACTCGAAAGAGTCCCGCGCATTAAAAAAAATAAATAAATAACCATTTTAAGTATTTAAACAAAATTGTGGGAAATATATACAGAATAAGAGGAAGCTGAGAAATGTAGACACATTGCGACAGACAATTCCTATAACGCATAACAAAGTTTTGACTTATATGTGGTACAGTGTTGGCAGAAATAAAGCTATTCACTATTTTCTACGAAACGATTTGAGCTAATCGCACCAAATTTGGACATTTAGAAATTTAAAAATATTTCAAATCTGGCTGGCATAAATAATAAGAACACGAGATTGTGTGTGGTTATTTGGGCTCGGCTACGATGCATTTCCCCCTATTCTGCTATTAATAATTTTAAACAGCGTACATGATATGGTATGATATGATAAGGATATGCCAGGAAAACTGTCAACTATCTTCATTTCTTAAAGAGGTATAAACTTTAGTTTATAACTGATACTAACATTAATGAAGTAGTGGTGTTCATGTCCAAGTTTGGTGTCATTATCTCAAATAGTAGGCTACCTACTGGTGAAAATGGTGAAAAGTGCCCCGTTCTTATTATTTTCGCCAACACTGTATGTAAAGCCTAGTGTGGACGAGAGTGATAAATAGCCTTGTATACAGTATATTCACCAGATGCCTGGTTATAGGCAGTGGCGTAAAGAACATCCCCGCAACCCCCGCGGTGCGAAGGAGGGGGGCAGCATTGCTAGGGGCGCATTTCGGCTCCCAATATAATAAAACAATTTAGGAATCTACGTACGGTAATAAAATGAAATATTCAATTTCAATTTGTTATCCATGTTGACTAATATTCCAATATTGCCTATCACAATGCAGCCCTTTCCAACTACCAGGACAGAAACCCCATGCGTCATTACTGGGAGGCTCGTTGGAGAATGGCAGAGATGCCAAGAGCTGGCATTGGATAAAGTTAAGGAAGCATGTTATTGACTATCACTCATAAGAAATGTGAAATAATGAGTGAAGGTAGGGCGCACAAAAGGTCTTGCAGGGGGGGGGGGGTACAGCAGAAGTTATTTACGCCACTGGTCATACGGGGTCCGGATTGTCTCTTAATATCCCATCAGCACTTGGCTATCATGCCAGAACAAGAATACAAGGACAACTTAACAGCGGGGGTTGCACATGAGGGATGAAATGGACCAGAATTCATGTTGCATATCTCCACAAATCATTTCCGGGCGCAAGGGGTCCCGTAATGGCCATAAAGATGGCTGGAATAAGACGCGGATGACCGGAAGTAGTGCAAGACACGGTAGGGGGAGCTGGGGACACAATTTCCGGAGAAGGATGCGACTAAATGAGGAATCGCCGAGCGATAAATAACCTCGGGCTGCCCGTTATCGCCCCGACGGGCGGTGGTCAGTAGCAAAGAAGGGGGGGGGGGCAAAGTCTCCACCACTCACCGCCATTTTCTATTGTATATCTCCAAGGCTCTTTTATTGCTATAAAATAAATACTCCAGTTATCTGGTTAAAGAAATGAACACCAGCTTTCATCTGGGGAAAGACTTGTAAACCAGACCAACTCTAGAAAGGAGGAAAAAATATTTTTTTTCAAATTTAAATAAAGTTTTTTTTTGGTTTGGGGGCCCCCTGAGGCACCGCTCAGTCTCGCTCACATATAGTTTCGCCACTGCGTTTTTGACAATGATTGCCAACTTGCGGAGGTAGTTTTGCTTACAGTTGCTTACAGCTCACCACGTGTCTGACTGTGATAGATAATAATATATATCGAGTTTCCCAGCTATCCCCCGGCCACAACTCTCCCCCGAAGCCAAATCCTAGACACGGACCTGGCTCTGGCGGATAATAATATCTTCGAGACTGTCTGAGGAGTCCCTCAGGGAGCGGGGTGGAGGTACAGCAGTAGATTGATGGATATTGACGTGGGGTGTGAGCCTAGCGATGCCTAGGGACTCCCCCGGCACTCCGCCTTGATCACAACTTACGACGCCAGCCCGACCATGTCTTCTGCAAACCCCCCCCCCCCCCGGAACTTCCGTCACTACTGTTATTACTCCAATGGGGGACGATAGGATGAAAGGATGGGTGTAACATTAAAAAATTGCAAGCATATCTTGGGGGGGGGGGGGCAAACCGCGAATAGGAAAAACCTGCTGGTGTAAAAAATAAATAAAAACTAACAGGAAATATCTAACACGGTCGCGTATACTACCATTTAGACATAAACATAAAGAAGGGGTGTAACTGTAAATTTTGATGTGGCCGTCACAAGCATTGGCCATAGTTATGTTAATTGAATTGTACAGAAAACTGATAGTATGAAAGAAAAGAAAGAAAAAAAGAAAAAAATTGTCTGTATTTTCCATATGGCGAATTTTGGGCCTTTCGGCTCACTCTTACAATTAACCCATAATATTCACGTAAATACTATTTATAATAAAACTTAAAATAAATACTAAAACTAAAAGCGACAATTTCCACACCATTTATACAATATACATTCTCATAAAATAATCATAACACGCCCTCTTAAACTTCTTTATACTTTTTTCATTTCTGATTGGATCCGGTAGAGAGTTCCAAAGCCTCACCGCCTGCACCGAATAGAAAGAAGATAAGGCCTGGGATGTATGGATTGGAAATGATAATTTATTTTTTGGGGTGTCTGGTGGAAGAATTTTCTACAATTGTGGCCAATCGATGTCAGTGACTGCCACATACTTTGTATCAAAATGTAGAGGAACAGTTTTTATGTGTAATGGCTCAATGATATCTTCACAATCGAAAATTGACTCTGCTCCAAAAATGGCCCAAGTAGAGGTGTCGAGTTGCCTCTTAATGTTATATGTGTATGAATAGGTTCTAATAATCGAAAAATCAACTCCGCTATACAGTATAAGGCAGCGTTCGGGTACCTTTTTCCGGGTTTTCTGAAGCTGAGACCTATCCAAAGGCGCCAACGATTGCAGAACGATTTTGAGCACAAATTGAGATTGCTATGCCCGCACCGCACTTGACTTGTGCTTAGGCTCTTGGCTTAGGCTCTTACTAATTGGTATGACACATTTTTAGGCACCTCATACCTACCCCCTTCGTATGCGAAAAATGAATATGTGGGTGTCCATACCGCTGATGCTGAGAGTCCTAGTTCCACGACTGACGACAATGATTCATTGCCAACATGGCAACATGTGCGTGAAAATATTTTGGCATTTTTTAAAGTTTGAGGAAACTAATATATTTTCTTTATTTTTTTCTTTTTCTTTTTAAAATGGCAAAACATTATAATTTTGTCAAAGCGCCACTACCGGGAGCGCAATGCCCCACATTTGGCTCGCGAGCACTCGTATATAAAGAACGCAAGATAATTGAGCATTGCTTAATTATTTTGCCTCTACTACCAAACACTAATAAGTAGTTTACACTAATAACAACTGAAATAAATACGAATTGAAAAAATACGTTGGCGCCGTTTTTGGGAGTTGTAAATAAAAACCCGTCTCAAGATATGATTCTGATGATCCTAGGCTGCATGCCAAATTTCAACCGAAATACAGAGTAGCATGTCCACAGAGCAATGCACACACAGAGCTATACAGACACTTTGTAAACACCATGCACTCTTTTGAGGGGAGGGTAACATCAATACGTGTAATTCCATTGAAATCTAAATAATATCGAACATTTCAACCATCACACATCTTTCCTTCTACTATAGTATTATTATTATTATTATTATTGCTTTCCAATTTATACGTAGTGTGACGGTCGAAATTTTCGATTCCGAGATTTACACGTTTTGAGGTCCCAGGAACCCAAAAAAGTGGTTTTTACGAAATGTCTGTCTGTCTGTCTGTCGCTCTGTCGCTCTGTCTGTTCATCGATTTCCGGGCAAACTACTCGGTCGATTTAAATGAAATTTGGCATGTAGGTTTATAAAAATCATACCTCCGGATCATTTTTTTTATTTTGGGCTAACTCAATTTGGGGGGGGGGGGGGTTTATTCTCAAAAAACTAAAAAAAGCGTCTAAAAAATTATTTCTCAAAAACGGCTCCAACGATTTCTTTTAAATTCACATATATTGTAGTCGTTATTAATGTTAATAAAATGCGGGGGGTCGCTTGTGCAAATTTTTTTTTTTTTTTTAAATGAAAGCAAATTCACGCTCAAGTGCATTGCGTGCCCTGCCATTATTGCTGTGTTGTGGTAATGTGTAGGTCTGACCTATCTAGAATTTAGAATTTAAGTCACCTCCAGTGACGTCAGGTGGACGACCCCCCCCCCCCCCGTGATATCCGAAATTTAACCATAGGAAAATTATTTACCATGAAATTAATCATTTTCTCTCTCTATTAATCGATAAATTGGAAAGCATGTTCGAGTAAACTCGGACCGGTTCTTTGTAAAATTTTGGTTGAAGTGCATGAATGGGCTCGGTACCTACTACACGCAGCAGATGGCAAAAGTTCGCTTCATAAAGCAAACTTGTGAATTTCTAGCCATTGGCAAAATGGTCCACTCCTTGATGTCAACTCACACCGACTACAAGTGTCATTGTGCAAGCTCAGGCATGCTTACGATTGACATTGTGACAGCTTGGCATAATAACGAAGTATACTAAAAAATAATAATGTACTATAGGACGTTTTTATGAACCTTATCCCTTGTCCAATGCCAACGACCCCATGGATTTCTGACATTATTTATATTGTTTCCATAAGAATTCTGGGCCATTTGGCAAACTGGTCTACATCCTCGATGTCAACCTACACCGGTTACAAGCGATCATTGAGAAGCTGTGACAAGCTTACCATTTGGAACCATGACTAAACCAAGTACAGATAAGAGGAAATAGGAAAGCAAAAATACCTCCTCTGTCGTAGATAGTACCGCGGAGACGATATTCCTGTAACTTCTATCCTACAAACAACATATAGGCCTTGTATAAGATGGTTTTCCAAGCCAGCGGTATATTGGAACCATAAATAATGGTGGTTGGACGGGAATAGAAGGGGACTCCTGTGTTGGGGAGGAGGGGGGGGGGGTATGAAATCCCTAATCCAGGCTACCTGTCAGAGCCGAAATTCTCAGATACACCACAGCTCCTAAAATATTGCTGACACCTAAAACGTCTCTATTCCGTCTGTCATTGATTTTTACGAGATGCAAGGAGTCAGCGTATAATATGGTAATCTGAAAATAGGTAATTTATTTTATTTATTTCCCGTATTTTAGTAGGTATCTTAATTTAATAAAAAAAGAACCGGTACGAGTAAGCCTAGCTAGCTAGCTAGCTAGCCTAGCGAGTAAGTATGCTTTCTTATTTATCTATCAGTACATGGTAAATGATTATGAGCTACTCTGATCAGCCATAGCAAGTAATTGTCCCAGGAACAAATTTTGCTACAACAATTTTTCCCATCCCAAAGCAATGGGTTAATCGATGGAACAACTGAATAGTCCAGAATGAGCAGAATAATGTATGTATTGCTGTACAGTTTACAGCATTATAAATTAGTTACCGTCTGTAAAATCTAAACTTTACTACTGTCAAAAACCCGACTATTTCGTGCCTATTTTTTTATAAGGATTATGCATTGTAGTAGTGTTCGTCGGGTTAATAACGACTTAGGCCTCATATTTGGGCCCATAGAGCGGCCCCGACTTGGCTGTCCTATGCCAGCCCATAGGACAGTGGACCTCCTGGTTATAGTGGATTCCGAACCACTTGGGAAACACAGTGAAGTCACACGATTAGTTCGGAGGTGACCAGGACAAGTCCTACCATGTTTCCCTACCGGCACTGTGCACACGACCAAGTTATCTGCAGCTTTGAACCTTCTCTGGTCCGCTGGATTCAACTTGGTATGGCGGCCTGCTAGGATTATGCATTGGGAATTAATCTAAACTTTACTGCTGCCAAAAGCGGTTAAGCCGAGTGCATTCGAGCAGCAGCAGCAGGATGAGAAACTTGAAATTCGGAAATAAAATACAAAAATCGAAAAAAAAAACCAATTTCCAAAACCCCCAAAAACCTTTTATATAATTGCAAAGGCTTGGAGTCAGATGGAAAAACTGTAGAATCCGTGGACTGATGGGCAAAGTGTACTTGGTGATCTCGGAAGAACGCTTTCAGATCGACCACGGCCTATCAGCTCGGATTCTACTGCTTCATCTTCCCTGAACACGTTCAAGGGAACCCATTTTTCCGTATACCCAAGGATCAGGCTATTCGGTCTTCAGGCAGACAGACAAATCCCAACGCAGAGAGAGTTGAATATGTGGCTACAAAATTTACGAGACAGCCTTGTAGGACCATTGCGGGCCTGAGGTTTCCGATTTCCACGGTTTACAACCGCAAGCGCGAATGGACACGGTTCTCAGAAACCACCACAAGATTTATGGGAACAGCACTCTCGTCTCAACGCTTTTTATTTCCTTGATCACAAAATAGGCCTGCCCTGATCAAGATTGTCAATAACTGTCTGAGCGCACCAGATGTTTGCAGCTTTCTAGGCCAGTTCTCCACGCCAGGAATTGTTGGAAATTGTTAAAACCAAAATATATCTACTTTCTCAGTGCCCATACGCTAATTGGCTTGCACTTGGTTGGGTTCAGCTTTTGTAACTGTCCCGTTATTCAGTGATGTGAAGGTCGCCAATAGTCTGTTCAGTGCCGGATTAACCCATGGGCACTTGGGGCACAGGCCCCCGGCCCCCCAGAAATGCCTAAAATTCCGGCCCCCCAGAATGAGATATTTTTATATTAAAATATAAAAATATTAGAAATTAAAAGTTTTGGAATTAAAAGTAAAAATTGAAAGTAAAACCCCACTATTGCAGCCTTATTTTTAATATTTTTTCTCCCGGGGGAGATCCCCCCCTCTGTATAATAAGTAATAGTACCATAAAATTATATTGATTCTTGATAAGCCAAATTATACCACACCTTCGAAAACCTATCGTTACGCCACTGACAAGTGCCTCCCCCTTTTATGAGGTCGGGGACCGCCTCGTCCACCACTGGTTTGCACCCACGCCCCCCCCCCCCATATCTTGTGCCCCCGGCCCCCCAGGGGTTAATCCGGCACTGAGTCTGTTGGCTCGTTCGAACTTCTAGAATCTAGACCAAGTAGCTACGGGCTCGATGTCTACTGTTGGATGGCATTAGGAGATCCGGGGTAGGAATAGGGTTGCCAACTTACTCTATTTCAGAGTATTGTACTCTTTTTCATGTATATGTACTCTATAAACTGATGGTCATTTAGAGTACGCAAAAATACTCTTTTTCGGAAAATGTAAGAAGCAAAATATTTATTTTTATTTTTATAAATTTAATTAGAAATGAGCTATTTATTTAAATAAATTTAAATTTGCAGTGTGTGTTAGCAGCTTTCAAAAAAATAAGAATTCTGCGAAAACCTCAAAAAAAAAAAATATTGTTTTGAATTCAATTTACCCCCCCCCCCCCCTACCCGATTTACAATTCAATGTCAAAGTGTATTTTCGGCGTGATTTTGACTCATTTAACTCATTTAAAAGATTAGAAAAGATTTATTTCGAGAAAAAAAAGTTGGCAACCCTAGGTAGGAAGCCGTCAGTCATGAATGGTCGCACCAAGGCTTTTTTTTACCTTTTATTTTACGCCAAATGTCTACCACAGCTTGGGCAATGCAAATCCCCCCCCCCCTCCCCCCCAAATTAACAAGGAATCAAAAATTGATTATATTATATTGATGCACAAATGAAATGACGGAATATTGACAAGTGGAATAGACGCCTGGTGGAGAGCCTCAGGAGTCGGAATTCCAAGTGGAATAGGTTCTTGAATTCGACATGCGTCTGCCATCTATCAGAATTTATCGGAACTATGTCATATTTTATATGACTTTTTCCTCATTCCCGCTACTCATAGTCAAATTTGGAATTTAGCCCTGCACACAGGTCTTGCATATAATTTAAATAAATTATTAAACAGGGCAATAACGTAATCCATGAAGGCGCTTATACATTTAGTCAAGAAAGTGATCACCTGGAAAAGAAATTGAAAATGATTGGCAAGTGATGAGCATAGGTGGCGCTAGACAGGTTTGGGGGGGGGGGGATTACCATATGGGCGAATTTGTGGCCTTTTGGCCCACTCTTACAATTAACTCATTCTATAGTATTTAAATTACAATTTCCACCCACTCCCCGGGGATCCTTTAGCCGCCAATAGTGATTGACGGGATATGGAGGCTATGGCGCGTACAGTAGATACTCCTGTATCACTGTATTTAATTTAATTTACCACCCAAATTATGCTCCGTAATTTTTTTTGTATACACAGTAAATATAATTTTAATATTAGATGCCCATACCACCTACTATGCCGTTTAGTATTAACTTAATCCGGGATTAAAAACGCTTACAAGACAATTTTAGAATGGAAAGTTCTTTCAAAATTGCTTTGTTTACATATTTAACCCCCAGGTTAAGTTAATATTAAACAGCATGAAAGGCCCACTATATTATAGCCAGTATTATGAAAATGGCCTAAGCCAGGTCATCCCCCCCCCCCCACGTCAGCAACGCCACTTAGTGTCTCATCAGCAGAAATAGTTTCCAACAGATGGTTATATTTCGCAAGGTACAATAAAATGCAAGGTAAAAATTGCAATTTTGCCACCCTTCCTACGGCAGCAGCCAGCAGGAAAGGGCTCCTCATGACAGCTGTAATTTGATTTCGGAGTCACGAATTGCAGAAACACGAAATTTATTTTAACGGCGTAATTAGATGAAGTGAGAAAGAGGCAGCTGCAGCTCTCCCCTACCTCATTCCGGCATGCCACTTTCCGTTTTCCCAATTTCCCGTTTTATCACCTTTGCTTTCTTCGGCCTCCCTCGGTAATTACTCGAAAAACTAGGTTGACTGCCGAGAGCATAAGTCTAAAAAATAAGTGCTATAGTGAAAGAGTTTTAAAATTCCAACCAGGCACGTGTGTGGGGGTGAGGAGTGAGGGGGGTTTGGGGGTAAAACCTCCCCCCGAAATGATTTCGAAATATAATCTGCGCTGAAGATGATGATGTCTAAACATACCAAAAGCATAAGTGTTGGAAATGAACTGTGGAAAGACCTAGACAATGTTTTACCAGACTACTTCAGATTCTCTTTGAAGTTGTTAAAAACCAAAACATTCTGTCTGCCCCCCCCCCCCTCCTACTCGAAGTTGAATCCAATATCTGCTTCTAACCAGAATATCGTCGTTATATAGTAAGATTTGTTAGGATCTTTAAAGAAATTCTGAAAACTAGCATGGGCTTTTTGAAAGACCGCCCTGCGGACACCCCAGCCTTTTGAAACTATTTTGATAAAAAAATAAGTTTGCACTTTTTATAAATATTTTTGAGTCGCAATGAAAAAGCCATAAAACTTAAAATCAAATAATAATAATAAAGATAAAGGTAAAAATAAAGAATAAGACTTATATGCCAGAGTATGGTAGATAATAACAACTTTTATCTATGTTACATTATTACTGTGTTAAGAGTTTTGAAATCTGGAAAAAAAAGGTTGTCAAAAAGTCAAGTCATATTTTCTCTTGGCAGAAGTAAACATTTTTTAATGTGATGTAAGGGGGCACGGATGGTATTTCAATTGAAAACATACGCAGGTATTACACGGTAAGCTACACATCATAAAATTGAAGCTCTTTTCTCTTTCCTATTAATTAATACGTTAGAATATTGCATTTACACGTTTTGAGGTTCCAGGGCCCCGAGAAGTGGCTTTAAAAATCTTTCGGTCAGTCTATCTGTCTGCAGCTCAATTTGGGGTCAAACTCGGTATTTTTTCGGTATGTAGGTTCACAAAACTATTGCTCAGTGGTACTTTTCAATTTTTGATACCTTTATTTTGGGTGTTTATATCACAAAAGTCAAAACCCCCTAAAAACAACTTAAATTTATTTATTTTCTCAAAAACTGTAAGCATACTAAACTATCCCCCTTGATGGTTTGGTCAAGGCGTAAAACAAGATGAAAAGGCCCAATCTTCTTGAAAAATGACTAATGAAATAATTTTTCCGATGAAGCATCTAATCGATGCTTTTTAACTTAAAAATATATAACAAAAAAGCCCAGGGATCTTTTACAGCCTTTTCAATAACAAAATTAATTACAAAGGCTAGTCACAGTCTAATTGAGTGGTCATATTGCAAAACGCTCTTCCTCCAGTTTTAAATTCTATTTCAGTAGACCTACTATGCCGTTTAGTATTGACTTATTCTTGTGGTTAAAATTGTAAACAATTTTGAATAGCACTTTCCGTTGTAAAATTATCTTGTTTACATTTTTCACAGCTAGGATTTGTTGCTCCATGTATCCGTCCGTGCCTGCTTATTACTGGCATTAAGTTATTATAACCATTATGCCGTTCTATCAGCAGGTACTACCTGCATGCAGGTACAATGTATTACCTCCGCTCTGTACAGGAGTTCATTAAAATTAGCTAGCTCATTATAAACTCTATTTAAAAAGTTTTCTATGCATCACTAAAAACTTTTACATAAATTAGCAGGAAATTGTAAGTAGCCTAACTATGCGATAATTTTAATAATACGATAATAATTAATTAATTCTATAATTTTCATGTTTTCAAATGACCTTACACCTAAAATTTTATGCTGTAATTTACAGTAATTAACATACTTTTAACGAAGGAAAATTAAGGAGGAAGAGGGAGGCATTTAGTAATGATTTGGCCGCCAATCATGGGCGCCCATATGAAATTTTTTAGGAGCTGAAGCTGTCTAATTACATACAGGCCTACTACTGAACTTTTAGTTTTTGGAAGACGAAAGCAGCTTAAAAAATTGCAAAAAGATAAATGAATTCAATGTATTATTATTTTTTTACAGTAGAACAATAAGTGGAAAATAAACCAATTAGGTATCCGATAAAATATTGAATTGTTTTTTTTTTTCAACCCATGAAAGCACTTTGCCAAGTAAACCTAAGACTAAGCGCTAATTACGCGGTTTTTGATGTGATTAAAAAAAACAATATTATTATGCTCTTTCAAGCTAAAAAAATTGGCTAAGCTTTTAATACTTAGCCAATGTAAGGTTTCACAATTAAAGACTGTAGTCGTAAATCATACATTTTCGAAATGACAACAAAGCAATGACCAGATGACCTGCTGGACAGTTTGAATGGGCGTAGGGTCGTGTACGCCCGGGGGGAGTCAGGCCACTGGGTGCATGCATTGATTTCAACAATGATGATTGCAACCATTAACTATATTTTAAATGGGCGTATATCATAATGTAGCTATTGAGTCTGATAAAAACATTAAAGCCGGTATGAGCCACTCTCACAATCAGTGCCGGCTTCAGATTGCCATGCATATATGGAGCATTTCAAGTGGTGGATTAAACAAAAAGTTTCGGGAGGGGCAGATCTCATTTGAAAAGCAAGTGCCCCTTTCCGACACACTGCCGTTGCCATACACTGCCGTTGTTATACAATTCAACATCTACATTCAAAAAGTATCAAATAATAAACAAAACTATTACACAATAAAAAGCTTCGCTCGGCCACCCAACGCAGACCCATCTATCACCTTGTCCCCATAAGGACTTAAGGACTTTTTTGTTCTATTACTAAGCCAACCTAGCGGAGTTAGGGCTACAAAGCCCTCTCTTACACTCAACTAGGAAAGCCCGGGACCGCCTGCTTTATATGTCCCCCAAAGTATGGCCAGAAAATGTAGGAAGTGTAGGACTCGAACTAACAACCTTTCGGGTGAAAATCAGAGTCCGTACCACTACTCTACATGTCCCGACCCGACCCTACCAATGATAATATCTTTGTGGATATTCATTAGAGCAAGCCCACTCAGGCTGATAAAGCTAGTCAAGAAAAAAACTTAAAAACGTGGCAATAGACACTTGTAATGTAAACAGTGATTGACATTTTCACGCCAATTCCTTCTTTTTCTTTTATAAAACTAATGTGCGAAAATATTTGTTTGCTCTATGTGACAGAAAATGTTTCTCTGTTGTTTCGCTTTGGGGGCATTGGGGGTGGGGGGGGGGGGGAGGGCGACCGCCCCCTTCCTTTAATCCGCCACTGATTTCAAGCAGGCATTGAAATTTGGTGGCATTTATTAAAACATGTCAATATTTTTCAGGGGGTAAAATTACAGTCAGGTATATTTTTAAACAAGCTTCTAAGGTTTTTCTTGTTAATGAGGGTCAATGTCGTATTTTTCCTTGGGCATGTTATATAAGAAGCAAAAAGAATCGTCTTTTGCATGTAATAATCCAAGGGAAGATAGAAGGACTAGGGGCTCCCGGCAGAAGAAGAACATCCTTGTTGAAAAACCTGAGACAGTGGTTTGGAAAGAGCAAGACTTCCCTTTTTGAGCAGCAGTCTCCAAGGTCAGGGGCGTAAAGTAGGCGGGGGCACGGTCCATCTTGCCCCCCCCCCAGCTCCTTTTGGGGGGGCCTTGACCCTCCCCTCCAGCCTCAAGCATTGTAAGACGTGGTTCATGGAGATCCCGGGCCCCCCTGTTCGCAGCAATGTGAATATAAGCATTCCTTTGTTAGCTTTGTAAAATCTACAGCTATACTTTGCTACTATTAAAATGCGTAAAGCCCTACTATTTTGCCCTTCTATTTTCAAATTTTCTCCCGGGGGAGACCCCCGAGCCTCCTCTTTCGTTAAATGCAATATTATTTCTATATACAATCTAGACCGTCGTAACGATGACATTGCGATTTAGTCCGCATATCCGCAAAATATTATCTACTTGTGTCCTCACTCCTCACCAAAGCTAAGTCCGCCAATAAATTGAAGTTTGATATGTCTACGCTATCATATAATATACGAGTAACACCATAATCTTTACAGAATACACTAAATACAATTGAGTTCTCAAGAAAACAGCTGACACTAGTGTTAAGATCACAGTCAACACAGCCCCCCCCCCTCCCCCCAGAAGAAAATCCTGGCTACACCCTTGAGGTCCAACATCATTTGAAGTTCAGAACTATCAAAGGCTGTAAATTTTTGTGAAATCTGTGATTCCGTAAAAGTCGAAGCCTATGCATGAAAAACATCCTTACGTAAAGCCTGATGACGGCATAAGGTCTACTTAGTTTGCCCCCGCCATCATTCTAAAACTGTACGCCTCCGTCCAAGGTACAAATCTTCGATAGAAGACGCATATAAAGGAGAAGTCGTGTTTTTTCCAATCGCATCCAGATCTTCAGGGGGGGGGGGACATCAAATGACGCCCCTGACCTTCGCGAATCCTCGGAACAGCCCGGAATTTACAGTATGCGCTACTGAACTAGCCCTAGAAAATAATGTGCGTTGAGTGGACTTCAAACCGTCCCTGATGAATGATGGATCCAGCCTGACTAGATGGACACCGCCACTGGAAATGTAAGATGGTGGACGACCGAGCTGACCAGGCCCGCCCCTACCACTGGCCAATCCAACTCGTATAATTAACTAAAACTAAATTGCTTTTGTTGAACGGGTCGAACGTTATTGAGATGGCGGCCGGCTTCAATCAAGATTTTAAGATATTGTAAATGGTTTTTCTGACCTTTGGTTTCTTCTCTCAACGTATGGTTTTTTTACCTCAACAAAATCTTCTTGAGCTGAGGACTCAAACTTGGATGTAATATTTTAGAGTTTGTTGGTATACTGCACAATAGGTATTTCAAGTTATAGGACGCCTAGGCATACACGTATATACCTACTACGTCCATTCGTGCTGTCACTCATTGTGCAATAAATTACTTTGCGTTAAACTTAACAAAAAAACTAACAAAGTAATT
This sequence comes from Psococerastis gibbosa, assembly GCA_963971405.1. Taxonomy (NCBI): domain Eukaryota; kingdom Metazoa; phylum Arthropoda; class Insecta; order Psocodea; family Psocidae; genus Psococerastis; species Psococerastis gibbosa. The sequence goes on from OZ020484.1 coordinate 30,619,753, forward strand.
TTTTGCACAATGAATATAATAGGCTATGTAAGTTGTAAAAAAACTTAATTTTTTACTGTAGCCTTCCCAAACGTATATTGTACGTAGACGTACTAGTGCATCTAGATAGAATCTATAGACAGACAGTACTAGCATGAATCCTATTATATAATTATATTTAATATTTAATTTATTTCTTTGATGTATAATATTTAAAATATCTGCAATGGTACCAGTATCAGTGATTGATGACTGATGACCATATTACTGTCATTTAATTGATTTAGGATTTAGATAAAATTCCCCCGGACATACTAAGGCGCCCATTCCACCGGCAAATTTGCTTCACTAAAATTTACTTGTGTTTTGAGATTTTTTGTTTGTTTTATTTTAAGGAGACTATTATGTAGATACTTAAATTAAGTTATAATATTATTAATAATGTCTGCTACCATATTATAATTTAACGCATAATAGATAAGTTAAGTATCTACATAATAGTCTGCTAAAAATAAAACAAACAAAAAATCTCAAAACACAAGTGAATTTTAGTGAAACAAATTTGCCGGTGGAATGGGCGCCTAATGTCAGGGAACGAGAACTGATAGAAATCTGTAAAGAGTGGGACTAGAATCCACGATAACTTATCTTCTAGTATCTTGTGACAAGCTACCTTTTTCCTCAGGGGGGGGGGGTGCCAATTCCAGCCAACAAAATGATCAAGCCGCAGAATCCGGGCTGATGCACCGCAGTGGTGGATCCAAACGTCTTGGAAGTTTACGTATTGTGTCACTGAAGATGTTGACCGCAGATGGATGACGAAACGTTTGTACGCTTTATGATCTACCACGGCCCATCAGACCGGATTCTACTGCTTCATCATATGACTTCGGCCGTGAAAGCCTTTCTAATTATACAGCCACTAAAATGTGAGATGTGACCATTGTACCCGATTGGCCATACTTACGAGTATCTCCAATGATTCTGCCGTATCATCCTCCGTTGATCCGATTGCCTACTTTTTCCCACTTAATCAATTCCTGACAGACAGACCGTGGTCCAGCGATTAGGGCGTTGACTGGTGCGTAATGTCTCTATCGAGAATCAATTACCGGCAAGTATCGGCTTCTATCGCGATTGATATCCTGGGGTACGAATAATTGAAAAAAACTAATCACTTTGGCTCCGGCTGTCTTCGATCATAATGATCTCATTTGTACTGGGACTGGATTTTTTTTTGTTACTTCTCAAATGAATTACAATATATACAGTATATACGTATAGCGGCTGGAACCTCACCCCCCTCCGTGATAGCTTTAATTGAGGTTTTCGATTGGCTCAGTATGACGCTATGCTCGTACCTGGGAAAAGTTTTTTGGTACCTGTGGTCTAAAAACCAATAGGGCCTACCTATAAGAGACAATCTTGGGGAAAAAGACGTATTCAATAAGAAATATTGTTCGAAGAGCCATGAAGAGAGTCCGTAAATGGTGGAGCGTTGTACAAAACCGAGATGACTGCAGAAGAGTGTTGTCGAGCAGGCCAAAGCCAATGAAGGGCTGTAAACCCAGAAGAAGAAGAAGAGCCATAAATAAGATGTTATAAAATTGAAAAAATGTTCCTCTACATTTTGATGATTAGTATGTGGTCGTTACTAGCACCAATTGACCATAGTTTTGTAACTCCTTCTCCTGCCCCCCTTACTATATATGTTTTTAAAACATATTATATTTTCAAATCTCCTGTCAATCTGTGCTAGTGATGGCTACACATAATAATGTATCAAAATGTAGAGGAACATTTCATTTAAGTCATAGTATCTAATTGATCCCACTTCTATTGTTATTTCCTGCAAATTTGACTTAGTCCGGTACAGCGCAACGCATAAGATGGCTGTGACACGCGTCGTAAGAATGTCAGACGGGACCAAATACCGGAAAAAAAAAATGTACAAAGCAAGCATGACAGAAAGACAACTGGCCGGACATCCTCAATAACACTGGAAGGATGAGTTGGAAACTGACCTTCGCGAGTTGGGAGTCCGTAGCTGGTGGCACGTTATACACAAGCGAGATGACTGGAGGAGTGTTGTCGAGCGGGCCAAAACTCATCAAGGGCTGTAGAGCCAGATGAAGAAGAAGAAGAATAACAAAAACAACATATTTTAGAGTGATCCAGGGGGAGGCATTATCAAGAGTCAGGCTCAACCGTACACAAGTACGAATCCCCCGCTCAGTCGCGATTTACTAGCATGTACGTAAAAAATTACAAAAACATCCAGGTTCTGACTTACCTGACAAGGTATTGTACAATACAATACATACAATACATTTATAGATAGCCTGAAATCTAGTTTTAAAAAAAGTTAAGCTAACTCGTTGCATTAAATTAGGCCCATGTTTTTTTTTTTTTTACTCTCGACTGAGTAAATGCATCAATCCCAGAGGTGAAGGGTCACACATCAAAAACTTACCAAACCATTAAAGAAAATAATTAATAAAAACTCGAGGCATGTATTAAATAGAGGATCACGAAGTCTGTGTATAATTTGAAAATCCAGCCCCATTTTGTTTCATTAAATCATTGAACCTGGAGAAGAAGTAGCCCCACTACCGGTAAATCGGAGCTGTATAATCATAGTTATTTTCCGGAGTAGGTACTGTGGGACACGATAATTGACTAAATCAGGGGGTACTTATGATGGGTGTGTTTTATAAATGGAACAAGTAATTTGGAACGGGCGCCCATTGGAGGCTTCCAGGCATTTGAGACCTGGCTGGAACATCAAGTGACGGACCGGCCATCATACTTTTAATATAGAATAATATTTTGACACATTTTGGACTCTACGTATGCAGGCCTACCACTGTGGGCCAACTATGGGGTTATAAAAATGTAAACAAAACAATTTTGAATAGCACTTTCCATTTTAAAATTTTCTTGTTACATTTTTAATCCAAGGTTGTATTCCATGGGGTAGTTCCAGCCTGAAATGCGAAAAAGGGTGAAAGCAGGGCCGGATCCTTGGGGGGCGGTCGCCCCCCCCCCCCCGAGAAAAATAGCTTTATACTAGATAGAATGGACTTTTGAAGGAAATGAAGAGACATTGTTACTCAAGTAAGGGAAACGCGATATTTTTCAGGTCACCGCCCCCCCCCCCCCCCGAAAACTTTTTCTGAAACCGTCCCTGGGTGAAAGTGGTCATGGGTAAGCTTGTTTGCAGGTTTTTTTTCTAAGGAGAGGGATATGAAGTAGAATAATTTTGCCCAAATAACTCAGTCACCCTTTCTTTACACAGGAAATGGTAAGTTCTTCCTCAAGAGCAGATTGAACACTCTCTTTTATTTTTAAATACAAAGCCGAATTTCTCATTAAATATCGTTGATGGAACCATAAATGAGAAAAATAGTAAAAGAAATGCCCATTTGGTCCTCATAGTACCTATCATCAATTAAAACGTAAAATTACTTAAAGTTAGTATGTCAGAATCCAGTAGATTCTGCCCCTTCAGTACTAAGTTTTAGGCATATTTATAGAAGACCCGGCGGAGACTTGCTGAATGCTGAATGGCTGTCTGGTCTACTGCCCAAAAGTGCTGATACTTTCCGCGAATAGCGGATAGAAAAAACCGGACGACCTGTGCCGTGAAGTCGCCAGCCGAGGTATTAAATATGGATTTTAGAGCCTTAGAGGACACAGGAAGACTTACCGAGGGACTTGAATGATGAAGAAGGAACAGGATGCCTAGTGACTAGTAGTACCTAATAGGGATTAATTAAAATTGACGTATTTGTCGCATTAAGGTTGTGTCGGGCACCATTTTGTACTTCTCAGGGTGTTTATTATATTTATTACATTATATTAAATTGATTGAAGGCCGTTTGCTAATACTTACGATTAAACCTGATCCTGCGATAGATAAATAAATAAATAAGGACTTTTTATTGTTTCTATTACTAAGCCAACCTAGCGGAGTTAGGGCTATAAAGCCCTCTCTTACATTCAACTAGGAAAGCCCGGGACCGCCTGCTTTACATGCCCTCCAAAGCTTGGCCAGAAAATATAGCGAGTGTCGGACTCGAACCAACAACTTTTCGGGTGAAAGTCAGAGTCCGTACCACTACGCTACATGTTTTGACATGTTAAAGGGTATATACAGGTATAAGTTCACCTAGAAATACTCTCACTAACAGTAGGTGGCAGCGGTGGGATTCGAACCAACGCCCTTCCATATATATATATATATATATTTTTTTTTTAAAGTTAATCGCATGCAAACAATTTAATGAATGTATCAGATTGACCTCTTCAGTCGCCTCGCTAGGTTATTACCCGTGTTGAGCTACGACACGTCTCCGATCGCATGGCGTGTAAAGACTCGCACAAGTGCAAGCACGTTACAACCTGGCCATCGAAGTCGAAATATGCCTAAAACTTAGTGCTGAAGAGGAAAAGACTACCTACCAATATCGTACATTAGGTAAAGTCGATATTGCCCATACTCGCGAGCAATAAGAACATCTATAGCTTGCAGCGGATCTTGGTAACGAGGGTGGCTCAAGAAGCTGGCTTATCGTACTATTTTCCAACCAGTTGTAATGCACGCCTCGGAGACGATCGAGGGTACAAATCAGGAAGGAGGAGAACTTTTAACACACCTGGGAGAGGTGCTGGGTGGGAGGGAGTGCTGAGGAAATTTTATGGACCCGTGCTCGAGAACGGTAGTTGCAGGGTTCTAGGACAAATCTAGGATGGTGAGATGTACGGCATTAGCGTAAGTAAGGCTAGGTTGAAGCCTTCAAAAACTGTGGTGAAACGGTGCTAGCGTCGGCTACATACTATGTATCAAATTGTAGATGAGCATTTCTTCTACTTCTTTTACTGTCATTTATGGCTCTGATACCATCGATATTTATTAGAAAGTCAACTATTTACACAACAAAAACGTAGGTTGGGTATCCAATTTTTCATTGAATTACTTGTTTGCCAGATAAATTAATTTTAATTTTGGTATGAAAACACATGCCTTATTTAGGAGCGCAAACCTGCCAAGGCCGTAGCCAGAAATTTTTTCAGTAGGGGTCCAACTTATGTCACATGAGGTAACCACAATATATTAAAAACCCCATTCTATCTAGTGTACACTGCAAATATTTCGGGAGTGGTCCGGACCCCCCTGGCTACGGCCTTGAAACCAGCTAGTATTATTATTATTAATAGGGCCAGAAAGATTGTGGCTTAGGCGCCCATTCCACCGACCGGCTAGGGCTATTTACAAAAACGGTGACGTGGTAGCAGACATTCAAGACTTAGGCGGGGTTTCCACCGACCTCGCATTGCAGAATTGACGAAAATGTTTATTTTCCTCTATGCCATAGTTAAAATTGATCAATGATCATACAGTAAAATCACAAACAAGCAAACTAAAAATAAAAAATGGCGTCATGGGTTATGTATGTTAAGTATACAAACATTTTAATAGATTTCTATAAAAAGAAAAATTCTAATTTCCGTCAATGTCATTTGCATTCTGCAATGCGAGGTTGGTGGAAACGCCACCTAAGTCTTGAATGTCTGCTACCACGTCACCGTTTTTGTAAATAGCCCTAGCCGGTCGGTGGAATGGGCACCTTATACACCAATAACCCACCACATCCATGAGCTGCCAACGTCCTTGATGTACCTTTAACCAAAACGATGGGAAACATATAGCCCAGTTATATAGAGCATTTTCACGCTAAAAAAAAATTAAGGCTCCGAAAACCCATAGTTGAAGGACAATGTCTGTCTATAAGTTACAACTTTGAAAATACGGCATGTACCGTCTTAATGTGTCTCAGATATCCTCAACGTTTTTAAACTAGAATTATTAATTATACCTGTCTTAGGACTACTATACCTGATATTCCATGTTCTAAGAAGCCAAGGCACCTCATAAGTTATAGATCGTACTGACGTCCAGAAAAAAGAGTCGGTACTGGAGGCGCGTTCAGCCTTTACCTTTTAATGCAATCATTTCCAAAGCATTTGAATTTATAATTGCTCGCTTCGGTTTGAGGTATAATTTGAAGATGGTTATTAATTCATTGTATAAACTCAGGTTAATAATTATTTTTCTTCACTGCAATAAATTGTCAGTTTGGCTTCTGGCTTGGAGCGTATCTTTTTGTTGTTATCAAAGTAGGTTGTTTGTTGGTTTCCTATCAACCTTTTATCGTTTATCGTCGTTGAAATGCGATTTATTTACAGTATTTATTTGATTTAAAATAATTATGTTCTATCTAGAGTACTAGGAGGGATGGGACGTTCACTTCCGCCAATGTTTTTTTTTTTAATTTCTCGTAGCATCTGCCATATCTTCTTGGATTAATCAGAGCACGCATTCTTCTTCTACTTCCAATGCCTCTTTTATCGAAGATGAACGAATGAATGAATGAATGAACGTGTATTGAATATATACAAAAACAATTTATACACAATAATTGTAAGGCCGCACTAGTAGACCTATAACAATTTTTCCTGCCCTAAAACTAAAAATATAAAAATAAAATTATACACTTACAAAATATTAAGCTAAACTTACATATTAATAAGATTGGCGATCATCATGGCAAATTGTATCATGATGACTCTACTAGGGAATTAATTGTAATACAGTGGTTTCCCACCGCCCTCTGCATCTTTATGCCGTTGAATCTCATTGAGTACCTCCGCGTTCGGGGCCAGATTCCCAACTCTAGGCCAGAATAAAGAACCAGTAGAATCCGGGCTGATGGGCCGTGGTCGAAATGATAGTGAACTTCCAAACGTTTCGTCAACATCTGCGGTCGACATCTTCAGTGGCGCTGCGTAGACTTCGAAGGTTGTACCTCGGTGGCTCCGTAGAAGTTCACTTTCATTTCGACCACGGCCCATCAGCCCGGATTCTACTGGTTCTTCATTCGACTCCGGCCGTGAAAGCCTTTGCAGTTACTAGGACAGAATAGACTGATATTTCGCTCAAACTCTATAACAAAAACTAAAACAATGCCAATCTTTACAATTACTCATTTTTTGATTTTGTACTAACGATATAGCAACAATTTAAAAAGAACCGGAACCTACGAGTTGTACATGCTTTCCGATTTATGAATTAGTTTAGGTGCCGGTTCCATGGTAAATAATTGTCTGGGGGATAAATTTCGGTTTCCTCAACTTTCCCTATCCCAAAACACTGAATTGATCGGTTGGACCATTTTTTAGTCTAGAACGGGCAGACCAATAAATTGCAACTCAGTAATAATAACAGTGAATAAAATTGTAGCCTATTGGAATATAAATTATCCATAATCTCTTCAAAAAATAATTTTTCACTCAAAACCAACACTTTGCTTCAGACAGTAGGCTAATCTGCTTGGTTTTATTACTCTATTTAGCACCTAAAACATACCTGAAGTTAGAAGGCATCGATAGTAAGGTTCCGCAGAAAAATTAGCCTTTAGTCATTCTTAATGAAAATCGATTATTATTATTTTTTTTCCTCCATAACCAACTGTCAAGGGGCAACCAACCTATTGAGTTTTGTTTACATTAATCAATACAGAAACTTTTCAGTGGGTTTTGGAGGGTAAAACCACCAAAATTGAGTTAGCCCAAAATACAGTATGTAAATGTGAAGAATGTTTACCCACGTAACAAGTTGGCTCTTTGGGTTGCACTTAGTGTGGACCTAGGCTAGATGCGTAAATGTAAAATGTAAATTGTAAAAACGTAAATTGTATTGTATTATTATTATTATTATATATTGTATATATTTTATATTACAATAAGCAGCCCCGAGATATTATGATTTTTGGGAACATACAGTACATGCGAAATGTCATCAAAATCTATCGATTAGTTTTTCCAATAATTGGCGAACAGACAGACCGACATTTTGTAAAAACCACTTTTTGAAGGGGTGCTTGAACACCCCATTTCAATTGCATGCGCGGGTTTAAAGCAAGCTTTTTGGGCAGATGTCGAAGGCCTAACTCAATTTAAATTATACCCATGTCTTCGTCTATTCTTCCTCTTTCTGGTCATGCTATACTTGATGTGATAGGATCAGGGGTTCGACTTTGGGGGGTGGAAACGTGATGGGGTGCGCCCAATTTTGCCGATTTTTGGCGAAAATAGGCCTTTTTCAGCAGCGTTTTTGGAGGGGTTAATATCAATTTGATATTTGAATTAGTTCTTTTCCACCTTTCTTACTCTTTCCAGACATATATTCAGTTTTACTATCCGCCTCTACGTTCAGGCTCAGGTGAGTGTGTAAGCCATCAGTGTTTCGGCGGAAAACAGGTTCAAAGGGTAGCCTACATTTACCATTACATACATAGAGTAAAAAATTTCCACAGCCTGCAATTTTCAACCGAAATAAATTTTTAACATTTCATTAGAAGCAGTATGAATTAAGGTTTCAAAGGAATATAAATACATAGTTTCAAATTTACCCCTTCACCCCTTAAACACGAGTGAAACACAAAATTAGTAAACTGAGACGCATTTCCAGCAATCCCATCATTTGAATTGCATATGGGCGGGTTAACTTAACTACTTAAAACAATTATTTGTTTTACATTGTGAGGCTAGTTTGTGTATTTAGCGGTTTGGTAATATTAAAAAATACTACATTTTGAAAAAATAATATATATTGAAAAATAATATTATAATGAAGAAAAAAAACGAGTTTTTGCTTAAGACCGCACGGCAGAAGTGAAACCTTCATTAGAATTCTCAATCAATTTAGTAGAATTTTATTTTAGTACGTAGGCTATGTGTAGTAAATAATATTATACATTATATGGTATTATTAGAGATTGTGTTCGTAGATTGAATGAGAAACAAGTCAGAAATTAATACTATATAATACATAATATGGTATTACTTACTATTTACATATAAATTGATTGGGATTGCCAATGAAGTTTCACTTCTGCCGTGCGGTCTTAAGCACACACTCGTTTTTTTTTTTTGGTTCTTGGTACCTCAAAACGTGTAAACCCACTGAAATCCACTTGAAATTCTCGACCATTAGGCCTACTAAATTGAAAAGTTTACATTCATAAATGAATAAAAAGAAATATTGCAATTTCATGTTTTAAAAGTTAGGTTGTAAAATTGCTAATCAGTGTAGCCTACATCTATGGACGGCCAATGTAATATAATGGGGGAGTACAGGAATTAAGTTACTATATTTGTGATTATTTACATTTACTTACCTACTGGATCTTAGCCGGCTGTCATTTTTTCTTCATTTGTGCATTAAAAAATGATGAGATTTTTGTTTTATGGAGACTATTATGTAGATACTTAACTTATCTATTATAAATTAAGTTATAATATGGTAGAGACTTATTATTGATGTCACTACCATATTATAACTGAACTAAAGCTGAACCCGGCTAAGAGCCAAGCAATATATATAGGCAATCATAAGACAATAGTCAGACTACATAACTCAGCAGGCCTTTCTACACCGATTTTACTAGACGGCAATATTGTGCCATTTCAAAAAGAATGTGTAAAAAATCTTGGCGTTTACCTAGACTCGGAACTGAGTTGGTCAGCTCATATTAATAAAACTTGCAGCAAAATCAACAAGTGTCTGAATCCTTTAAATCGTATGAGAAATTTTTTACCATGTAATTTAAAGAAAAATCTCATTTCAACTTTAGTAACCCCCATCTTTGATTACGGTATCGTATTGTATTCTAATGGTGCCGATTATCTATCCACTCGTCTGCACACCGCTCTATGAATAACTGCATACGATTTATTACAATGCAAAACGACGCGATCACAAGTTATGACAATCGAACAGAGAAGACAATACTATGCCTTAATGCTACAACGTGACCCACTCTAACGTACCACAATACATCTACGAAAAATATACCTACTAAACTGCACACATATAGAAACGGGAGATGTTACGAAATAAAAAAACCTGTGCATAGGACAGCCAGATACGGACAGCCAACAATTATTTACCCGACAAGACTATGTAACCAACTACCTACTAAAAAGACTTTATATAGTCTTATTGTTCGCCATTTGTATTGCGATAAAGTCGATTATTCATTCATTCATGCATTCATTCATTCGTAACTTAATTTATCTCATCTCATCATTTTTTAATGCACAGATGAAGAAAAATGACAAGTGGAATAGCCGCCTTACTCTATGTCATTGTCCATATTAATTTCCACATCATGTTAAAATTGATCAATTGGTAATCATAGAGTAAAATCACGCTTTGCAAACAATAAAACATTAAACAATGGCGTCGTCTGGATATGACAAATAATTATTGTAATTAATTTTTTGAGAACAAACGAATTATTTCATAATTTAAATCATAAAATTTCTTGTAGATTGTAAAATTTAAAGAAAGACGGGGGCAAACTTACAAAGTTGGAAAACATTGAAAACAAAAATGGTCAATTACTGAAGACAAGTCGTCGCTTCCCGGAAATACCGTTGTAACTCAAAAAAATCGACAAATGAGATAATAGTGTCATTTTACGTTAAAAAAAATCGCTCTTTCTGAGCAATAGTGTATTATATTCAAAAATTTAAATAAATCCCCTAAATGGCAGATACATCGCTATTGAATTGGCGCGAAACGCCATTTTGGTGTTGTATTGAGGAATAGTGCAGCATCTGGTCAGTTGCCTTTAGGCGCCCATTCCATTGACCGGCTAGGGCTATTTCTAAAAACAGTGACGTGGTAGCAGACATTCAAGACTTAGGTTGCGTTTCCACCGATCTCGCATTTCAGAATGCAAATGACATTGACGGAAATTAGAATTTCTCTTTTTAGGTGCCCATTCCATTGACCGGCTAGGGCTATTTCCAACAACGGTGACGTGGTAGCAGACATTCAAGACTTAGGTGGCGTTTCCACCGACCTCGCATTGCAGAATTGACGGAAATGTTTTTTTTCCTCTATGCCATAGTTAAAATTGATCAATGATCATACAGTAAAATCACAAACAAACAAACTAAAATTAAAAAATGGCTTCATGGGATATGTTAATTACAAACATTTTAATAGATTTCTATTAAAAAAAAAAAAAAAAAAAAATCCGTCAATGTCATTTGCAATCTGCAATGCGAGGTTGGTGGAAACGCTACCTAAGTCTTGAATGTCTGCTACCACGTCATCGTTGTTGGAAATAGCCCTAGCCGGTCAATGGAATGGGCGCCTAATGGAAATCTATTAAAATGTTTGTACTTAACATATCCCATGACGCCATTTTTTAATTTTAGTTTGTTTGTTTGTGATTTTACTGTTTGATCATTGATCAATTTTAACTATGGCATAGAGGAAAATAAACATTTCCGTCAATTCTGCAATGCACCTTAAGGTGCCCATTCCATTGACCGGCTAGGGCTATTTCCAAAAACGGTGACGTGTTAGCAGACATTAAAGACTTAGGTGGCGTTTCCACCGACCTCGCATTGCAGAATTGACGGAAATGTTTATTTTCCTCTAGCCATAGTTACAACTGATCAATGATCATACAGTAAAATCACAAACAAACAAATTAAAATTAAAAAATGGCGTCATGGGATATGTTAAGTACAAACATTTTAATAGATTTCTATAAAAAGAAAAATTCTAATTTCCGTCAATGTCATTTGCATTCTGCAATGCGAGATCGGTGGAAACGCAGCCTAAGTCTTGAATGTCTGCTACCACGTCACTGTTTTTGGAAATAGCCCTAGCCGGTCAATGGAATGGGGGCCTAATCAACACTGTTGCATGTCAAAATATTATATAAAATAAATCTTTATTGGGAAAATACTTTGAGCAACAACGTTTTATTTTGAAACAGAGCAGTTTATCTTTAAAAACTTAAGGGCCATTATTGGTTGTTTTCTAAGTAATAATGTTGTATTTTGGGATAACTGCCCACTTATAGTAAAATTTATAGGCAATAGTGTTGCAACTCAAAGTGGCATCAGTCAATCCATAATATTCACTAAGGAGAAAATGGAACATGAGTCTAGTCTTGATCTTTCAAAAGTGTGAAGAAGCAGCTATTTTTTGATATTAACTAATATGAAATGGGCCCAATAGCTTCCCGTTAATCTGCTGTTAAAGTTACGATAAAGTTAGAAATCGCTCTCCTGAAAATTTTACTTTTTGGAGTTACAACGGTATTTCCGGGAAGCAACAATGATGATTTTCCGTCAATGACATTATCAAAATTAATTGAAGAAAAATTGACAAGTGGAATAGCCGCCTTAGAAATAGGTAGTTTGTCTCTCCAACACTGAAATTCCTTCATGACTCCCTTCAAAACTTAATTAGGTATGGGCCTGGTATTTCAGAGTCAGATGATGTCCACCTTCATCACAGCTGTTTACAAAATTTTCTTACTGGGTGGTTCACGAACAATTCCTGCACTTTAATGGCTATGCAATTAAATCATCTTTTCGATGTTCATGACTCATTGGGCTTCCGCCACCAGCTTTCTTGGCTTCATGCAGCCCAATGAAACGCATGGTCTTGTGACTCTCTGCTCCTGACTAGAACAGGACAGAACATTGGCGTAAATTCACAAAATTTCTGGGGGGGGGGGGCTTCAGGACCCCTAAACTTTGATCCCCGGAGGAAGAAAATTGATGAATAAGCCCAAATTAGTGAGGGTTTACGCATATCCTAGCCTGGACAACGGGGGGCCCGGGGGTCTCCCCCGGAGAAAAAAAAAAGGCAAATAGGCCCAACCTAGTGAGGTTTTACGAGTAATATACCTTGGAGAATGGGGGCCCGGGGGTCCCCCCGGAGAAAAAAATTGATAAATAGGCCCAAATTAGTGAGGTTTTGGGCATTATATACACTGGAGAAAGGGGCACCCTGGCTCTCCCCCAGAGGAAGAAAATTGAAAAATAAGCCCAATTTAGTGACGTTTTGCGAATATATTATACCTTGGAGAAAGGGGGCCCGGGGGGTCTCCCCCGGAGAAAAAAATTGATAAATAGGCCCGAATTAGTGAGGGTTTGCGAATTTTATACCCTGGATAACGGGGCGCCTGGGGCTTTCCCCCGGAGAAAGAAAATTGATAAATAGGCCCAATTTAGTGAGGTTTTACGAATATTATACCTCGGAGAAAGGGGGGCCCGGGGGTCTCCCCCGGAGGTAAAAATTGATGAATGGGCCCACATTTGTGAGGTTTTACGCATTTTGCAAGTAGTAAAGTTGAGATTTTACCGACGAATAAACCTACCACTAAGGGATCTCCCCCGATGAATTTTTTTGAAAAAATAGGTCTGAAATATTGGGGTTTTAAGCATTTTATATTTTCAATATATTGATTTTTATTTTCATGACGTCTTTCATGTAAAATAAGCATACCATGAATTAATTTCCCTTTTGTTAATGATGATACTATGCCTTTCGCCTCCATAATGTGTTTGTCACCAGAAATCCTGGGGGGGGGGGGCTACGGGTGGACCTGGACCTGAGGACTCCCCTATTTACGCCAATGGGACAGAATGGGGACATGTGCGTTTTCTGACCATTTCTTCCCGGGTGTCGCACAGTGGGCAGGTGAAAATGTGCAGTTTTTAACCTAAATCCTGCCATCACTGATTGATATCTTTAGGAATTTTCTCATGAAATAGTCGACCCAAAACACCCTATTTTTAGGCTGATTCATCTATCTACCTAGGTATATTGAGACAGCGACCAATGTTCGACTTCCTGAAAATTTCTTTACAACTTTTCATTCAATGACCCCCGCCCCCCCCCCCCCCGTTAAAAATGTTATATTTATACTAGTATATATATTGTATATGTACTGAATATCCAGTATACTGTACGTATGCATGTAGGTATACAGTATTTCGACTTCAGAAAACACTTTAACTTCCGTAAATATTATCCAATTTTATAGGAACCGGCCACAATAATTTATCACACAAATAAATATCAAGTTCGATAACTAGCGTGATCCACCGTTTTTCTTCAAGATGGCGGTCGATCAAAAATAAGAAAGTGCTGTAAAAGTAGGAAACAGACTGCTCTATGAATCTTAGTATCTACAGAACAGTTCCAAGCTCCAAGCTACCTAGGTCTACATTAAATCTACCGACTAAGAAAGGGCTTGGTTGCGTTAGACAGTAAGGTTTTATTTTGGTGGATACTAAGTTACTTCTGCACTCCACCATTAGAGTATGTTTACTTCAACAGTGATGAATATTTGTATGAATAGTTGTTCAGATTGTTGTAACATATTATTTATACCTTAGACCATATAATACTCTAGATACGGCATTCTAGATGCATTGCATGAAAAAGTTGGGGGACCAACATTATGCTTATCTTTTGCCAGCAGATGACGTCACAGCCCAGATATTTTTATGTTCGCATGGCAACATAAATAACACAAATATGGTCTAAGATATGGTCTAATGAACCGAAATTTGCAGAAACGGGATATGCGTTGTCCGCTTCCAATTTATAGTAAGAAAAGAGACTTGTCTCGTGACATAACGCCCGATTATTCAATTTCGGTGATGTACGAAGCCGGTGTGTCGTAGCCTAGGGCATTCCACAAGCGAATTTACTTGATAAATTGACTTTGTCATTGACGTTTGTTATTCCACATATCCACAATCAACTTGTCAATATTCCTTCATTTGTCAATTTGTGCATCAATAATTGATGAGACGACATAGAGTAAGGCGGGGTTTTCACATACGTCAATGGTCAATGGTAAATGTGGTATTGACGTTTTAGCAGACATTAAAGACATACTAAAAATGTCTGTTACCACGTCAAAACCATATTTACCATTGACCATTGACGTATGTGGAAACCCCGCCTAAATAAAAAATAAAAATAATATATAAGACATATATATAAGGCATGTCTGCTAAAGCGTCAATTCATATTTCTCATTGACCATTGACGTATGCGGAAACCCCGCCTTAAACGTCAATTTCATATTTCTCATTGACCATTGACGTATGTGGAAACCCCGCCTTAAACGTCAATTTCATATTTCTCATTGGCCATTGACGTATGTGGAAACCCCGCCTAAAGAAAAATTCTCATCAATTAATTATTGAAGAAAAAATGACAAGTGGAATAGCCGACTAAGGCGGGGTTTCCACATACGTCAATGGTCAATGAGAAATGTGAAATTGACGTTTTAGCAGACATTAAAGACATACTTAAAATTCTGCTACCACGTAAAAACCATATTTCTCATTGACCATTGACTTATGTGGAAACCCCGCCTAACCAGTGAGACAGCGGCCGGTTATGCAATGTACCAGTCCCTGAGGCGGGGTTTCCACATACTGTTCGCCCAGAAAAGTTTGCAAATATCCCTTAATGCTTTACCAAGTCGGGGGCAAGTCCCGCCTCTCCATGTAAATTCCCTATGCTGCATTTTCAAATCAGATAGAACTACTTTGCATGTGTTTGTACAAAACTTACGGGGGTTCCATTCCAAATTTAATACATTAAGGTCACAAGTGGACATTGCTTATTTTTTTAGCTAAAATTGTCGATCTGTTGCACATTTTACGAATTCACGACTACAATGTCAAAATTAAAATTAAAATTTTCTGAATGTTAGTTAATTGTCTTCAACTACTGTAGCAACGTTAGTGGAACGGTTTTAGGATCATCATAGAACAAAATCAAACCAATGTTTATTGTTATAAATATGATTAGTGCGTTTCTTGAATTTGAGAAATTTGTAAAATTTTCATCTTACCATAGCCTACTGTGTTATGAAATGGATCAACTTGAAAGTAGAAAGTTAACTTAAGAGCGTTTAGGCCACAGAATAGAGTTTCTGTGTATCACACCAATAAGGGGCTCGTCAAGGTATACAATGCGAATATCTTCAGACCTGGCGTTTCGGATTCCTTGTAAATACCTATAACGCCAAGAAAGCGTGCGTGGCGACTCGACCAAGACATTTTATTTTTTCAAACATCTTAAATCTGCACAGCATTTAAATTGTGACTTCTTTGTTTCTGCTGCACTTCTGATGCGTGTATTTATAATAGTCTCTTCAACCGACTGGTTGTGTTTTTTATTTTACCTGAAATGAAGAAACACGGGGAGGCTCTCCTTGGGCATTTGGTAACGACCATCAAGCTCTAATATTTCTTGTCGCAGGGTGTCCAAGCTTAACAGTCAGCAATCATCCTAGGATGAATATACATAATTATGGGGTTCCTTATCATACTTTCATCACATTCGTCGAGATTATTGTAGTATTATTGACGTCTTCTTTCCTTTATATTTTTGTTGATTTTATACCTCGACGGACTCCTTGACTCTGTATGTATACTTAGCCTATATCTTATAAATAACTTTCAACTTCCTTAAATAGTTCGCAAAGGTTTAAGATCATCATTCATGTCTCCTAGTGAATTTGCTTGCCTTACCAAACGGTTCATGCGGAAATGTTGCTTCAGTTGCTTCCTCTTACTAGGCCTGCTTCATTTGGTAAGACTAAACACTCTTTTCTGTGGTCTGAATGCCCTTAACTTCGATACTAACTGTCTACTTTCAAATTGATCCATTTTATAACACAGTATGGTAAGATGAAAATTTTATAAATTTCTCAAATTCAAGAAACGCACTAATCATTTTTATAACAATAAACATTGGTTTGATTTTGTTCTATGATGATCCTAAAACCGTTCCACTAACGTTGCTACAGTAGTTGAAGACAATTAACTAACATTCAGAAAATTTTAATTTTAATTTTGACATTGGAGTCGTGAATTCGTAAAAAGTGCAACAGATCGACAATTTTAGCTAAAAAAAATAAACAATGTCCACTTGTGACCTTAATGCATTAAATTTGGAATGGAACCCACGTAAGTTTTGTGCAGGGGCGTTTAACTTCAATGGAGGTTTTCGTTATACGCGGGAACTGTTCTGATTGGCCCTGATCCAAACGCACGATAGCCAACCGTGAAATTATAATTTTTTTTAATTTTATTTATGTTGGTGAAACCTGTTTGTTATTTACTACAACCATCCCGTGGCTGCAGACCCTTGTCAACATGGCGGCTAGTGTAGCCCCTATAAGCTAAGTACAGGGTTGAGACCGAGTCAGATATCCGTTCTGCAATGTGTAAAACTTCGACATATTTTACGTTGGTACTTATCCCTAATATTTGGCTTATGGTTAAGGGGTGCCCCGTAAGGGTTACTATGCCTCCCGCCGACCACTGTTCTAGTTAATATATTTATTATTTCTGTGAAAACAAGTAAACAGTAAACACCAGACTAGTGCTGTGCACGGATTTATATAAAATACTGGATAGGAAACTTTTTATTAATATCGTATGCTAAAAATAAGCGGAATCAGTTTTAAGATCAAAATCATTCTGCTGGTCGCCGCCATTGCATTGGTGGCCTACGCCATCTTAAAAAGCATGGTTGCCTATTAGAATTTAGCAAATTTTAAATAATATTTTATATAGAAAAAAAATGGTTTATTGTGCAGGAATTTTATGCGAAACCCGTCCCTCATCTATTTCGAATATACCTTTACACAGGTAAGTCAGCGTTTGTCTCGGAAACCTAAAATTTAAGATGTTTTTGTGGAAGCCTCAAACAATGCATGTTTTTATTTTACATGGCCTTATTTTCATTTTAAACTAATTTATGTAGGTTAAGATTACCTGTTGTGCATTTCTTAGTAAGATGCGACTGAATGGTATGTAATGCAATAAATATTTGTAATCTTGGTCTTGAAATATTTACTCATTGTGCGCCAATAATGACACAATGTTGTTGAGTGTGGGTTGCTATTTCAGTATCACTTCGAAAGTGTACTTGCCTTTACATGATGATAGGCCTCAGTCCAACTTTAAGTTAATCACAGAATAATGTTGTTTATGTAAGAGAAAGAAGTTGAAGAATTTGGTGGCAATTTCTTTAATTTTATCATAATGCTTTGCATCCTATTATTTCATGCATTTTTTTTCAGATTTCCTTAAAACAATGAACTGTTAAAGAAATGCTTATTGTCATGCGAAGAGATTTGTACATGCCCACTAAATGGTCTCGAATCTGTGGCCAGCATTTTGAAAGAAATTCCTATTTGGATTTTGGTGCGACCAAATAGTATCAGAAAGCTATTATTATTAAAGTCGGACGCCGTGCCTTTATTATTTGACTTCCCCAAGTGGCTGCAGCGGAAAGAGTCTAATCTTCGCGAAATTGTTCGACAGGGGATATAGGCTATTTACAAGAACATGAACCTGATCATCCAACTCCAAAGGTATTTAGCATTATTATTTTCAAATGCTTTGATATCTTTGTCCAAAATTGGTCTATCGTTACTCTTGACTTCGTGATATTTCATATTAAGTAAGAAACAATTTTATTTTCTAACACCTGCTTTCAGCATTTCAGCTTTAAGCAACCCTGTTAGCCTGGTGAGGGGAATGAGTCGGTTTATTATCTCGATGCACCCTAAGGGGAGACTCCTTCACCTCGGGGAGAAGGGGAGTCGACTGACAGGATTGACCTCCTGATTATAGTGGATTCCAAGCCATTTGGAGAAAATATTATAGTAAAGTAAAGTCACACGATGAAAACGGAGGTGACTAGGACACGCGCAATTAGACTGCAGGGTACAGTCTAAGCGCGTTATCATGTCCCCCTGCCGTCGCTGTGGACACTACCAAGTTTGCCGCAGTTTGAAACACGCTCTGCCCTCGTGGTTTCAACTTGGTTAGCCCCTAAGGGTTATGAAATTGGAAAGATTGTAGTGTAAGCCGCATGGAGAAGCGGGTTCGGTTTCCGTTCACGCCCCATTTCTTCCTCTTTTATATTTCCTGATGGGCCTGGTTCTGTAGTTTACCTTCTATAATGTTAATTCATCTTTCTTATAGTGTTTTGGTATATTCTTTCAGTTAATGGATGACGCGAGAAACGACGCCAAACCATGCAAAGGTGCCTCGACCCAGGCGAGCGTGTTGACGTCGTCCTTAAAAGAAAGCGGAAGTTCAACTGCTGCAGGTCAAGTTGGAGGCGTATGCTGAACCAGGGATTATGTTACCTTTTTTACTTGTTTGTCTGAGAATAACATTCTCGTCCCTGTTTACAAGATCATGGTAGCCTATTGAGATCGATTCTATGAGCATTCGTTCCCAAATATTGTATGACAAGGGCAGAAAGAAAATGGGAGGCTATGTTGATTTGGGAAATTTCGCTGCTTCAGAAATTGGTAAACCCGCAAAAGGGGCCCTTGTTTTGCAAGTTGCCTCTCTGTCAAGGTCTTTCAAATACCCGTAAGCGTATTTTCTTATTGAAAAATTAGACGCCTCTATTCTCAGTAGAATAGGCCTATTGATGACAGGGCCACACAAATTTTGAAAAAAGGAGCGAATGACTCCAACGCAGGAGGGCCAACATTATTATTTTTTTTTTTAGAGTTTGCAGTCTTTCCCTAACAAAATATTACCATTGCGTTAACGTTCTTATATATTATGTTGTTCTGTGGTTTTGTGTATACAAACACATGCAATGTAGTTCTATCTGATTTGAAAATGCAGCATAGGGAATTTACATGGAGAGGCGGGACTTGCCCCCGACTTGGTAAAGCATTAAGGGATATTTTCATGTGCATTTGCAAACTTTTCTGGGCGAACAGTACGTCAATGGTCAATGAGAAATATGGTTTTGACGTGGTAACAGACATTTTTAGTATGTCTTTAATGTCTGCTAAAACGTCACTATCATATTTCTCATTGACCATTGACGTATGTGGAAACCCTGCCTAAAACATTCCGTCTATTCTGATGAAATAAACACATATTTCCTATTTTAGAATTGACTGAAATTTGAATAATAATGATAATAATAATGTGTAGACTTTAAAATTAATAGCTGTAATTTGACATTTAACCGATAATTAGGGCGTAGGCCTATATTATTAACTGAAGTTGCAGTAAATTCAAATATTATATTGAAAACATTAAACAATTCCAATTTCTAATATTTCTTTTATTTTATTCAAAATGCCGTCATTGATTTCCATTATTTTCTCAGAATAATACAGACCTACAACATTACAACAATTAAAACAAATTTAGCGCGCCAATTAGAAGTTCAGTTTTGAGCGCACAAATAATCTTATGTTAATCAACATTCTTCCCCCTCAAGAAAGAACGTACCCAACAAACAAACTTAAATCGACATTCTTCCCCCTCAAAAAAATAAAAAAAAGGATGAGCCCAACAAGAGTTCCAAAGAAAAGAAAACGAGATACCTCTTGTATTGCATGAAAGTAATTCCCAGAATAAAGAATAACCTACAATGAACTAAATGATGTATTAATAATCCCAAATACTAACCTACAGTAACGAACCATTGAGCCTTAAAAAAAAAAAATGCTGAACTATTTTCCCTCCTATCGATTACCAGTTCAATCGGGAAGGTGCCTTAACCAGTCTACCGGTTCTGGTAGTTTTGGACTCCGCCACAGTATGCCTTGTTCCTTATCATCTGATGAGGTCTCAAAACCTATCGATTGCTCTTTCGCATTTGCAGCTCTTACCTCGTCTCCTGTAGTCATTGGCAGTTCACCAAATGAAATCTCAAGCGGATACTGGCGTTGGACTGGTCGCACTTATTCGCCTTGAGCCGTCCTCACCCGGGCTACTCTGACAGTACCATCTCGTCCAGGCATGATCTCAATAACAATAGCGAGAGGCCAAAGCACTCTTTTGTTATTGTCATTTTCGACTATTACTATGTCACCCACTTTCAACGTCGTTTCCATCCCTTTCCTCCTATGTACGAGTTCACTTAAATATTCTCTAGTAAATCGGTCACTCATTTGCTGCCTTATGCCCTGAATATAGCGCACACGACTAATTAAACTAGCATTATCTAGCACATCGAGTTCTGAAATTCCCTCCCCCGGGGTTTCCTCTAGAAAATGAGCTGGTGTCAGTGCCCTCAAGTCGCGAGAATCATTAGATATGTACGTATGAGGTCTAGCATTAACGACTTGCTCGCACTCGCAAAATAACGTTCGAAGCTCGTCAAATGAAAGGTAAGCGTTACCTAGCTGTTTTTTCAGACATAACTTCACTATCCCAACCATACGTTCAAAAAATCCACCCCACCATGGTGCTCCCGGCGGATTCTGAACCATTTTCAGACACCGAGACATAGCAAAATCTCCAACATCATTCCAATTAATTTCGCGCAATTGATTCGAGAGACCTTTAAAATTAGTTCCGTAATCCGAATATAAAATCTCAACGTGACTGTGTCTGGCCAAAAAACGTCTTAATGCCCGAACAAAACATTCGGTTGATAGTGACTCAACTAACTCAAGTCTAATAGCTCTGAATACTGCACACGTAAACAGAACCCCCCACACTTTTCCACCTCCCCTCAAAAACAAGGGCCCAAATAAATCGACACCCGTAATTTGGAATGCGCAAGAATTCGTCGCCGTCCGCTCCATGGGAAGTTTGACATCCTTTAGCTAACATTTTCAGACGCACCACACACTTCGACAAAATCTGTGCCACTGTTCGCCTTCCTTTCTTAATCCATAATTTTTCTTTCAACTTGGCTAGCGTAGTTCCAGTACCTGCATGCAAAAGAATGCTGTGTGTATACACAATAAGCAACCGCACTATCTCATGATCCCTTGGCAAAACTATGAGAGAAGTTTCAGGGCCTTGACTCACCACTCTCGACGATACTCTGACTAGCCCATCATGCGAATGTGTTATTATTCCTTGAACTACACAATCGGAATCTCTCTTAATGATGCTAAAAATTTTGATTTCAGCTCTATCCAACTCCGATAGGCTCAACGGTCCAGTTACTTTGTTTGTAGGGTTGGATCACCTATTAGCGTTACAAACAAATCGTAACATCCAGGCAACCATCCTAATTAATTTATTGAAGTTGCTGAAATAACGAATCAATTCATTAGAAAACGATGATTCCATGCACAAATGTGACACCTCAGAGTGCTGCCTCAACTCGTTGAGAGCATCTGGAGTGTTCTGAATTTCAGAGTGTGGCCAAAACTCTTGCGATTCTTTTAGCCAATCGGGTCCGTTCCACCAGTTCACTGCAAGTAGATAATCGAACCCGCAACCTCTTGACGCCACATCGGCAGGATTCAGGTTCCCAGGCGTGTGTCTCCATTGCTCAGCATTACTACCAGCTCTGATCTCCATTATCCTGTTGCCCACAAAGGTACCCCATGGTAATGCGTTCGTTATCCACGCTAACACCGTCATTGAATCTGTCCAAAAGGTAGTTTCGATCGAAAAGTTAAATGCCTTCTTTAGGCTGCCACACAGCCGGACACCAATGCATGCAGCAAGGAGCCCCATCCTTGGAATCGTCTGGGCCTGCAGAGGGGCCACTCTAGCCTTAGCTGCCACAAGGTGAACAGACACAACTCCTTCCTTCTCATATATTAGGAAAATGCAACAACTATAAGCCCGCTGGCTAGCGTCGCAAAACACATGGAGTGTGGAGGTGTTAGTATCAACTTCTCCAGATGAAATCCGTCTAGGAATACGACAATGCTCTATCAGGTGCAGAATATCCATCCAGTCCTTGCAGCGTTTCTGTAGATCAATACTAGATCCCATTCCAACATTTCCTTCCAGGCATCCTGAAAAATTATTTTCGGCACCAATAGAGCTGGACATAACATTCCAATCGGGTCATATACGGCGTTAACCAAAGCTAACAATTTCCGTTTAGTCATTGGTGTCTCATTTTCGCGTTTGAACTCAATGGCACTACAAAATATTTTGTCTTCTGCTAAAGCCCATTTCATTCCTAACACCATAGCAACGCCGGTGCCCTCTTTCTGCATCCAAGGAGCGCTAGTGGTCCAACGCCTCAGATGAAATTTGGCATTTTCCATTATTTGACTGGTGTTCTGTACAAATGAGTTAAGGTCCTCTGCTGACTCCCAAGAAGTTACCGAGTCATCGACATAGAATGACCTTCCCAGCTCCTCAATGACAGACGAAAGTCGTGGGTTCTCTGAAATTTGATTATTTAAATGGTGGTCAATACAAGCGTTAAGTAAGAACGGACTGGAACTGACACCGAACACAACGCGACAATGTCGATATATCTTTATTTTCCCCATCTTGTCCCACCACAGAAATCTCAGTACATCTCTATCTCTTGCAGCTACCGACAACTGCAAGAATGCTTGCTTTATGTCCGCTGTGATGCCGAATTTTTTAAGTCGAAATTTCACCAAAAGTGAAGGAATTTGTTGTAGCAGATTGGGTCCTTTAAGGAGGCACTGATTTAACGACGCACAACCCGGTTGTTTCGCCGAAGCGTCAAACACAGGCCTTACTTTAGTACTTGCACTTTGCATTTTCACTATTGGTCTATGCGGCAGATAGTGCTTTAATGATGGTGCATCGTCATAATAGTCATCGTGGTCTGCCACAGCTTCAATTATTCCATCTTGTTCCCATTGGTTGAAAATCTTGTTACATTGTTCATACAGGCCATCCCTCTTTAACTTGGCTGTCATAAATTTCAAACGCGTGAATGAAACGTCGAAGTTATCCCTAAACGGAGGGTGTCCTCCCAGCCAACTATGAACCTACCAGTGTCATCCTTAGTTACCGTATTATTAAAATGGATTAAGGCATCGTCAGTTTCATTCTTGTAGGGCAATACAGGCTCTGAGATTCCTATAGCATCAAGTTCCCACATTTGTGGCGCAGAAAAATTACTCATACACAGCGTCACCATAGCCTTTGCTTTACGTTGCGAACTGCCTATTATGCTCCACCCCAAAACAGTCTCAACCGCGGCAATACCATTGTCTAAAACTTCTAAGCGCCCAGTGAGTAACCCACCCAACATATCCGCCCCTAATAAAAGCAGAATCTGTGCTGGGGGTTCACCGCTACCCACATCTGTCAATTGAATACCCCTCTTTCGCAATTTCACAAACAATTCTGGGTCACTCAAAGGTGTAGGGCTTAACAAATCGTCGCAAATTTTATCCTGCCTTAGAGCGGAAACTTTCTTAACATCTGTGTTAGCAAGTCCCTGTAACCGACAATCATATACTCCATATTGGCGAGACGGTCCCGCAACGCCCCAAACAACCCGTGAGTGACGTACTCCTGAGATGATGGCTTCAATTGCAACATCTCAACAAGTGGCAGCGCTACATAGCTCCGGTGCGCGCCATCGTCAAGCAATGCTCTCACGACCAAGGATTTAGATCCTGAAATAACCCTGACAAGTAGTGTCTTTAAGTACGTTGGGTGCCGTTGTCCCGCATAGCAAACGAGCGATTTATCTGTATGCTCACCACTATCACGACTAAGTACAGGTCTCTCTTTGCACATGAGAGGAAAATGGGACTTGGAACAGATCAAACAACGTATGATGCCCGATGACCACCACGGCGTAAACATCGGAAGCACGCACCACTCTTTGCAACTTTAACATCTCTGTCGACAGGGCTGAGCCCCTGAGCCTTTATACAATCTTGACTGGCATGCATAACCACTATTGGCTCACAAAACAAACAGTTATTGAGTGATTTACCTGTATTAGAACGCTCCGTTGTCGTAAGGGAAGTGACGGTACTTACCGCGCCCATGTCGTCACGGCCCCCAGACCCTTGCCCCATCGGTCTTGACGCCAATGCCACCCTTTCTTCACTCCGTACCTCCTCGGCCAGAAATGTCATTAGTTCATCTATTGGGTTGTAGGTGTCGATGCCGCCATCGCTACGTACGCTTTCGTGTCTCCCTTTGGCGTATCTACCTCTTCTCTGCCGTTCCCAAGCTCGTAGCATCTCGATGGGCAGACAGCTTTCTACAAGTGGGTAGAACACAAAGGCACAATTGTTCGTTGTCATGCCTAGGTTTGCTAGCGCCGTCAAATGTGAACTGATTTTGTCATATAGTTCAGATATAGAATAATTTTCATGCTTCAATACTAAATCGAGTAGCTCTCTGGTGTATACCTCTATCAAAATATCGTCCCTGCCAAACCTTTCCTTTAACGCCTCAACCGCCTTATTTAAATTATCTTCGTCCTGCGGGTACACCATCATCATCATTTCGCGTCCCTTGGAACCCTCCTTAAGGCTCATTAACAAATAATGAAATTTTTGATTGACACCTAAATTATCATTGCATAAAATAGCCTTGTGCTGCGCCCAAAACGAAAGCCAATTCTTTGGGTTAACATCATACGCTACTAATTCATATTTCGGAAGCCTATAAGCTTGGTTCCTCTCACCAATGTTGCCGAAACCTTCTTCTCTTCCTCGCCGTCCCTCAAGATTGCTATCCCACTTCTGCTTCTGAAACGTCGCCTTCACCATTTTGTCATGATATTCCTCGCAAGTGTTAACATCATCTTCGTAATCTGCTTCTGTAATATACTCTCGTGCCTGTTGTTGAATGTTCACGAGCCTCTCAAATTTGTCATGTAGAAGATTGTGCGCGCAACTCACCATGGCATCGCCTTCATTGTTTGCCACGGCTTCTTCAAATTTACTGACGGCTACGGAAAACGCCCTTCTCAATCCCTTCCTCTCAGCTTTCAGACGTTTACCATCCATACTGCAAGTATGTCCTGTCACTATGTTGAAAACATTAAACAATTCCAATTTCTAATATTTCTTTTATTTTATTCAAAATGCCGTCATTTCCATTATTATTTATTCTCTCAGAATAATACAGACTTACAACATTACAACAATTAAAACAAATTTAGCGCGCCAATAGAGTTCTTGCGTAGTGACGTCCAGTAAGAGGGCGGAGCTAACAGCGCATGCGTGATTGCGAAAATAATGTAAACAAAATCAGCTGTTCGGCCATTGGAGGATATAAAGTGCATTGAGCGCTATTGATTTTTAAAGTTTTTAGTTGTTATTATTCATATTTCTAGCGTTCTATATTAAGCATTGCTGCTATGACTTGTGTAATAGTAATAGCCGATACCAGGACAGACCACATACGAGAGAGGTCTGAATTATATCGTTCCCCAAGCCACAGGAGAAACTTTAGAAATGCAAGTGGTGGTTGCATCTTTGTGGCAGAACGAAGTCCACAATATTTAAAGTTACAAAATACACATATATATGCATGGCCGTGCCCAGGGGGTAGTCCATGGGGTCCGCACCCCCCCCCCCCATCCCCCGAAACAAATTTCTGCATGTAAACCTGTATGGTTTGAAGAATTTATTAATTTATTCATTAATAAATTACGTAAAAAAATGTTTGGACCCCCCCCCCCCGAAATCATAACCTGGGAACAGCCTTGTATATATGTTCAAAACATTTAGTGGATCCTATCCCGTGATGAAATGGCTTGATACTAGATAGAATCGGATAACGAGAGGAAAAATATAAACTACTATGTAATATCCAATTAAATTTCTGAACCCCCCCCCCCCGCAAAATCCTGGCTACGGCCTTGATTGGGATCAATAATGTATATCAATATATATCGTCGTTACTTTCCAGTGGCCATTTCCGTGCCCAGGTGGGTGGTCCATGGGGTCCGGACCCCCCCCCCCCCCGAAATAATTTTTTTATGTAAACCTGTATTGCTCGATGACCATTAATTCAATAATAAATTACGTTAAAAAAAATTGGACCCCCCCCCCCCCCCCGAAAACAAGCTGGGCACGGCCTGTGGCCCTACGAAAATTAACTGCTTTGGTGCTCAGATACTAAATTGAATTCTAGTGATAGTATTATGGAGAGACAATAACCATTTTTACGCTACTAATATTTACAAACAACATGATAGGCTAGCGTGTCGGCAGCCCGGCCGACTAGGCTATATTTCATGGTAGTTATACAGTAAAGTTGTATGGTTATGGTAATAAATCATTACTAATACATTAATTGTAATATGTATAAGCAAGCTTAGGCTCACATACCCATTTAAAAATCTGTTCTGCCCTCGCGGTAGTATCAGAACCATTGAAATAATATTAGATACACTAGTAAATAATATTTTTTGACAATTATTTGCAGCTACTTTGCCGCAATTTTTTGTCAGTACCAGCGCAAGTATTGAGGGAACATATAAATAGCACTAATTTGCCATTTAAAAGGTACAATTTCTTAAAATAAAATAAATTTCATTGGAAAGCCTATACACTCCATGTTAAAATGAGGGGGTAATGTCCGAGAATCAGGGGTACCCATTGGGGTACCCCCTCCCTTTCCGACAGCCCGCCATCTTTGTTTTACCTGCGCAAGAACTCCATTAGTTAGAAGTTCAGTTTTTACGGCGGGAACGATTGATCCACCCCAGACAACCAACACAGCGAGGATTCCGAAATTCTAAATTGTTAAATTTATTCTCAGGAATTAGGTAACCAGTTCTAGATATAATTTTCACAATAATTCATTATAATTACTTAAATTAACAGAAAACATTTTTTATAAATTAGAAAGTCGTTTGCCGGTTTGCGTCAATTCTGTTATGAAATTTTAAATGAGCTAATTATTGAATAATTTTGAATATTTAAACACAACAAAATGAGTAAAATGACAAAAAAGAGTCAGAGCCAAATAAGAGGTTAACTTCAAAATTATCTTTTACTTTTAAAGTATAATTCGTACAAACCACTACTAGGTATTTTGTCTTAAAATGAAAATATGTTATACCTGCAGGAGTCCACGTCATGGTCAGTTTGGACCTTACATATGTAGCAATACTAGCAATACTTCTTCTTTTGAACTTGGAACGCCACTGGAACTGTCTCTTCATCTTTATTACAAACAGTCTGCAATCTAGATATAAGAATTGTCAACGTGCGTTCGCTTTGGGCAGTTGACTCCCAAGCCAGCTGAAAAAACTTGAGCGAGTCATTCTGACTAGTACTTAAACTAGAGATGACCTTCATAATAACCATGTCATCCGTTACAGTGACTTTTGGAGCACTGAGTTGATTTATTCTAATTTTTAAATTTTGAATCTGGGCAAGTTCGCTTTCAGCGTCTAAACCTTTGAACACAAAGTTATAAAATTGGTAACTATCCCTTTGAAAAATTCCTTTAATTATAGAACACATTTCTACCGATGTTTCACATTCTAGGATATGTTCGAGGATCGCTGGATCCAAAGACGCAACTATTATTTTCTGAGCTTTGGCATCATATTTAAAAAAATCGTTTTATTCGTCGTCCTTAGCCGGGCATACCTTTTCTCCCGCTGGCATACTGCCACACACCTGCAGCTTTTAGTGTAATTCTCAATTGGAAAAGCCATGTGGCGTACAGGCAAGGAGTTTTCAGCTTTGTAGAAACAGGAAGACCTAAATCATCATTGCTCATGCTGGCTTCCATTTCAATTTTCACATACAACTTTGAACTCACTGACACTTTTTTAAAATAAATAAATAAAATTACAACACTGGGCCCATAACCTGTAAAGGATACATATAAAAATAAATTATCCTCGTACACAATATATATATTTATAATTAAGAAAAAGATATTAAATTAAAATACTATACGTTCAACCATCTTGCCAGCAACTAGCAAGATAAGATTTTTACAGGACTGCAACATAAAAGAACCGGTCCGAGTTCACTCGAACATGCTTTCCAATTTATCAAAATTATTAGATAGAGAAAATTAGTAATTTTATGGCAAATATTTTTCCTATGGTTAAATTTCCGATATCTCGGGGGGGGGGGGGGGGGCGGTTGTCCACCTGACGTCACTGGAAGTGAGGTAAATTCTCGATAGGTCAAACAAACACATTAATTACCACACAGCAATAATGGCAGGGCATGCAATGCATTTGAGCGCGAATTTTCTATCATTTTTTTCAAAAAATAATTTTTTGGGCAAAACCAAATATTTTTTGGGAAAGCAACCTATCCGGTTTCGTTACTCAATTTAACACCTAAAACATGCTTGAAGGTAGAAATCATCGATAGAAAGGTTTCGCATTTTTTAGTCATTTTTTCATTAAAATTTAGTTATTTTTATTTTTTTACCCCCAGAAGCAAACTATCAAGGGGCAAGCGACCCCTCGCATTTTGTCAACATTAATAACGACTACAATCTACGAGAATTTAAAAGAAATCGTTGGAGCCGTTTTTGAGAAATAATTTTTTTAGACGTTTTTTTGGAGTTTTTTGAAAATAAAACCCCCCCAAATTGAGTTAGCCAAAAAAAAAAAAAAAATGGTCCCGAGGTATGATTTTTGTGAACCTACATGCCAAATTTCACTCAAATCCACTGAGTAGTTTGCCCGGAAATCGACGAACAGACAGACAGACCGACAGACAGACATTTTGTAAAAACCACTTTTTTGGGTTCCTGGGACCTCAAAACGTGTAAATACGTTGAAATCTCGGAATCGAAAATTTCGACCATCACAAAGCTTTCCTTATACTACATATAAATTGGAAAGCAATATAAAAGTGAAAGACGCGGCATATTTGAACTATTGTTATTGATTATAAATCCAACAGATACACGATGCGCCCCTCTTTATGAGTTGAACAGAGAGGCGAAGGTGGGAAGGTCTTCCATCTTGAGAAACCCTATATGCAGTAGTTTACCTGAATGGGATAAGGACAAAGATGGATTGATTAATTGAATAAATTTTGAAAAGGTTGAAAAACTGGCAGGATCCGAGCGATTTTTCCCTGCCCTAGTCTCTAAAGTCGTTTGGTGAAGGTTCACGTCATCAGCTAGCGCCTATAGCAATCACAAATCTTTTAAGATATTATATATTTTTAGCTCAAAAGAACCCCATTTCTGACAGAATTGAAGGTGAGCAAAGAATAGTAATGTTTTTACAGCCCATTTCATGTCGAATTTGTGTATTGGCAGTTTATTATGGGTACTTGTTGCTTATGGGCATCGCAGAGTCATGTAAGTTAAACATTCCTTGCGTTTAATGGAAATGCATATTATAATAATGTGTATAATGCACTTAGTAATATTAAATATTATTAAAATAAGTACTTCCCTAAATTATTTACTTACAGCACTATAATGCAATTCAAATTACATTAAAATCTTGTTACTAGGCCCGGTCGTACGTACCATAATACCTCATCAATAAAGATTTGGTTATTTATTCTTCTTACTTACTTCATTCATATCACAAAGATAAATAAATAATTATCGTTTTAAATTAAAATATTTACGTAAACCATTAAAAATTGAAAGCTTGGCTTGGCGCTCAAAGCAGTTTCCGGTAGAGCGCCACCATCGAACGAGTAAAAAACAAAACCAAGACGCAAGTCAACAACAACTGAATGTGAAAAGAATTCAGATTTGAGAACGGCGTCATTGGCCACAGAAAATTTGACAGAAACCCCTTTATATTGTTTGACTTTACTTTAAATTCAGTAATAATGGCCAGGATTGAATATATTTGTAATTTGAGTGATGTTGTCAGTAACTATTCCATCACGGACGCTGCGTCTGTCGTCACGGAGTTGGTATGTTGCAAAAATTCATTCTACCTAGTTGAGCTAGCTCCCCTCAGCTTTTGCCGGGTAGATATTCTGGAAGGGGCCTGAAATCCGCGTATTCCGCTTTTGTATGTAACTTGTACGAATATTAATTATAGTCCATTTTAACCAGCCCATCTGTGCTTCCCAATGAATTACAGTATATCACAGGAAAACCAAAATATCATTAATACAAATAAAACATAAATGGACGCCGTCTATTCTACCTAAGTAGGTCAAGGACAATGGGATTAATTGTTGAGATCTTGAAAATTTTGAAAAAACTGGCAGCATCCTAAGTAAAGATTTTTCTCTGCTTGGAGTAAAATGAATCTTCCCTGGTCTCTAAGGTTGTTTGGTAAAGGTTCACATCAGCTAGCGCCTAATGCAATCACCATTTTTTTTCCATATCGATTACCTACTTAGCTCGAAAGAAACCCATTCGACATGTAGGTTCCTAAAACTATTGCCCAGGGGTGCTTATTTCGGGGGGGGGGGGGGGTGTACCTCAAAACGCCCATAAAACATACATTTTTTTCTCCAAAACTGAACAAACCGTATTAGTTGCACCCCCTTGATAGTTTATTCAGTGCTTAAAAAATAAAAATAAAACTTCTATCTTCATTAAAAATGACTAAAAAAATAATTTTTCTGAGGAACCATTCTATCGATGCTTTTTATGCTTTTTAACTTGTATGTGCAAAATAGAATACAGGTAGGTTTGGTTTTTAAGAAAAATGTAATTTTTGAAGATTTTATTTGGATACTACGACATCCACACCATTAATATTGTGTTGAATTAATTAATTAATTTAATAATATTTAATGGCACAGGGGCCTTTTAGAGCCTTTGATTGATTGATTTACAAAAACAAAATTTCAATACCATATAGAATTACTTATTGTAGGCTACATTAGGCTAGTTTCTGTACTACAATTGAGCGGTCGTATTGCTAAACGCGTTTTCTTCAGGTTTACATTTTTTTCAGCGAACCTACTATCTATTACTTATCTATTCATGTCAAATTTTTGTATTGGTGGATTATGGGTACTTGTTGCTTGCAAGCATCTCAGAGGCAAGAAAATAAAACATTCCTTGCGTTAAATTGACATTGCCTATCAATTGGGATGTTTTACGGCCATTTCATGGTGGCCACGATTTTTGCCAAGAAAATATCTAGACACGTGCATTATAAGTAAACTTGATACAATACAATGGCTTGGAAACACTTCCTAGAATCATAGTTAAACCATTAAATCTATGCAACATATCAAAGTAGTCGAGGGTCTGAATAATAGATGAGTTAAAGTAAGAAAGCCAAAAATTAATTAAACTGTAGGATTCTAGTGTTGAAGTTAATGTTATGTATATATGCTAATGAGTGGCCTTTAAGAAAGAAAGAAAATTGTCTTTATTTTCCATATGGGTGAATTTTGGGCCTTTCGGCCCACTGTTACAATTAACCCATGGTACAACTTACCAACGTTGTTAATGATATGTAAGTACAGTACGAAAAATTGTGCAATTTTTTAAGGTATACAATGCATTGGATGCGAACGCTACAACCTTAAGCGTGCGAGTAAACCTTGAAAAGTACTTCATACAAGTGACTGACAATGGTCATGGAGTTGACAAGAAAAACCTGCTGAACATGGGAAAGAGGTAAGACATTATTTTGTAAAAAAAAAAAACATCTTTTGCGCTTACATTGTTGTCAACCCATGGGTTCGGCTCAGAGTGTTCTATGTTCTGAAGAGGAGGCTTGACTTGAGGTACGCAATGACTAGGGGTATAACCCTTCCGTCATTTCCGTAAGCGGATGAAGTACATTGCAGTAATATATGGTATATATAACACTGACATTAAATTAACTTTGGTTGAAGAGCTAACCTATTCGTTGTAACCGAAATTAGAGGATATGGAAAAAAACTGGGGGGGGGGGGATTCGGAGCGTCGTCGAAAGGGTTCTGGGGCTTAGCAACTGTCAGGGCGTCACAGTTATGGCATCTCTCTTGTGTTGTCGTTGGCAGTAAAGAAGGTCCGAAATGGAAGGTGGGCGTTGTCAATGTTAAAAAAACTACTTAACTGACTTAAAAAATTGCAATGAAGATCGGGAGAATAAAGTACTGATTGAAATTTGAAATGAAGTTTATCATAAAGTAAAAAGATCAGAATATTAGAGTTTCCACATATCGAATCATGATCAGGGCGCACTCACCGTGTATCGGTACTGTACTGATAAAATCCGGATAAATTATATTCTCAGTATAAGTCAAAATCAATTTCCCTGGTTATTATCGGTACGTATTATCGGTATGTATCGGTACTGTACTGATAAAATCCGGATAAATTATATTCTCAGTATAAGTCAAAATCAATTTCCCTGGTTATTTTCCCGTTTGAAGGCAAAGATAGATTTTTACAAAAACGAAACTATTTTTTCTGAGAATAGCGGTGAAATTTTATGCTACATATATTATAAATAAATAAATAAGGACTTTTTGTTCTATTACTAAGCCAACCTAGCCGAGTTACGGCTATAAAGTCATATCTTACACTCAACTAGGAAGGCCCGGGACCGCCCGCTTTACATGCCCTCCGAAGCATCGCCAGAAAATGTAGGAAATGGAGGACTCGAACCAACAACTTTTCGTGTGAAAGTCCGTACCAGTACTCTACATGTACACTACATTCTTATGTTACATTGAGAAACTCTCCTTGGGTTATTGAAAACATTGCATTGGGCTACGCGCAAACTTAGCCTGATTTCATGTCAGCTTATAATGTTGGTTAAGATGTACCATACCTTTTGGTTTTAGTCACTACACAAGCAAATGTTCATCGCTGGAACAGCTGGAGGGTATAATTCCTACTTACGGGTATCGAGGTCTTTCTCTAGCTCACATAGCGGACGTTGCTGAACGCTTGGAAATCCGTAGTAGAGTGAAGGGTTGCTCTTCGCCGCTCCAAAAGGTAACTTAACGATTGAGTTATATGGCTGTAAAAGTATGGAGAAAGAAAGTAGATGGAAATACATTTCAAAATAATGGAACAGATGAATTCGGACTAATCGTCGATTTGGTCAATATTTGCGGTCGTCATCTGCTATTGCATTACGTGGGCTTCTCTACAGCCTCAGTCACGAAGAGTGTGTAGGGCTATAGAAGATGTCGACCGCAGTTGTTGAAGAACCGTTACGAATTCTCCATCTGACGACTCAGTAATGAAAAATTTGGGATCCCTTGTTGTCTTCTTGGCATATCATTATGCTTGCTTGGAGCTTTTTTTTAAGCAGTTTCGCCCTCTTTTGATAACACTATTTGTTTTATTGTCTGTGCCAGTTATCAAAATTTTCTATTATAGGGGAAGTTTACAATTTTTTTGTAAACAAAGACTGACCTAAGTTGTTTTGGCCAAATGATTATCTCGATCCACAGCCTTTTAAAGGCTATATAAAAAATTCAGGTTTTTGCAGTAAATTTGCATTTTCTCAATATTATTACTCTAAAAACACGATAAAGTGCATTATACAGACTTAAGCAACAAGTCCGCTGCAGCTCACTGGTAAATAGTCGCAAGACAGCATGTACTTTTTTTATGAAGTTTTCAAAGAAATCTATTTGTAATGTTTGTAGCCGTGGAACGAGAAATTAATTAGTTTCGCCATGAAGCCTCGAATCTTTGCACACTTTTTGCAATGCTTGACCGTAAAGTTGTACGCAGCTGTTTCTATTTGAGTGAGTACGTGAATATTTTGGTTAAACTCATGAAACCAGAAATTAAAAATTTTGTGTGCTTCGGCGGGGATTCCACAGACCTGCTAAATACAAATACGGTGACGTGGTAACAGACATTCAAGATTTAGGTGGGGTTTCCATCGACCTCGCATTGCAGAATGCAAATGACAAATTGATCAATGATCATAGAGTAAAATCACAGACAAACAAACTAAAATTAAAAAATGGCGTCATGGGATATGTTAAGTACAAACATTTTAATAGATTTCTATAAAAAGAAAAATTCAAATTTCCGTCAATGTCATTTGCATTCTGCAATGCGAGGTCGGTGGAAACCCCGCCTAAGTCTTGAATGTCTGTTACCACGTCACCGTATTTGTATTTAGCACTAGCAGGGCTGTGGAATCCCCGCCTTAAGACCACACTACAGAAGTGAAAACATTATCATGACGAGGTTAATAATACAAAATACAACTGTTACCGTCTTATAGTCATGTTTTATATTTATAAAGTGAGAAGATTTACAGTTCCATATAAATTACTCCTCTAAATTTTGCTCTGACTGATAAGCGTATCCATCGTACCCTGAAAATGAAACTATAGGTTTGTGGTAACTAAAATATGAAATGAATACTTTAGATTGGAAATTGGCTAAATCTCTAAAAAAAAAACTGCGTGTAATGTTCCATATTTGACTGGTAAAAGAGAGATGCATTGATGGATGCCATGGGCGTTATCCGACTCTACCCGAACGAGCGCTGGGCGAGTACGGCCGACTCTATCCGAACGAGGGCTGGGCGAGCATAGCCGACCCTAACCGAACGAACGTTACATTGCCGAGCGTTACGGCTCAGTCTTATTCAGTGCCCACAAAATAAAGTGCACAGAGCGCCTACAGAAATTTTTTCACTTGAAAAATTCTCCTTATAACGTCATGTATGAACAAATCTCACAGCTTCTAGGCTAATTTTAGGGAGATTCACCTATTGAGACGGTGACCCATGTTCGACTTCTGGAAAATTTCTTCACAACTTATCACTTCATGGCCCCCTGACCCTACTGATTAGTTGCAAGACTATTAGTAGTCCTCGCCCCTATCCTATACAATATTTATACTAATGACCAGCCAACCACCTGGTTCACCAAGAACTATATATACGCCGAAGACACTGCTGTTGCTGCACAAGGTAATACCTTTGAAGAGGTGGAAGAAAAGCTTGAACTTGCGCTTGATACCCTATCAAATTTCTACAAAAAGAACCTCCTGAAACCGAACCCAACAAAAACAGAGGTCAGTGCCTTCCATCTCCGTAGCCGAGAAGCGAACAGACAACTGAAGGTCAAATGGGGAACGGAAATACTGGTGCATAATGCCCACCCCAAATACCTAGGAGTCATAATGGACCGTACACTCAGTTTCAACAAACACTGTGACACTACGAAAATGAAGGTATCCACCCGAAATAACATATTGAAAAAACTGTCCGGCAGCACATGGGGTGCTCAACCAGAAACACTGAGAATGACAGCTCTCGGCTTATGCTTCTCTGCTGGAGAATACGCAGCGCCTGTATGGCATAATTCCGCTCATGCCCCGAAGGTAGATGTAGCTCTGAACGAAACAGTCCGCGCTATAACAGGTTGCCTCAAACACACACCCCTGCAAAAACTGTACCCCATTTGCGGAATAGCTCCTCCATCCATCCGAAGATCAGCTGCAGCTGCCGCTGAAAGAACGAGGCAAATAAAAGACCGAAAGCACGTCATGTTCGGACAAGTACCGGCTCCACGACGTCTATCGTCGCGCAAGAGTTTTCTCCGAACCACTGACCCTCTGCCAAGCTCTATCCAATACTATCGACTTCTGATGTGGCGACAAGCCCACCCTCAAATTCCACACCAAAACGAGAGCTTGATGTCTGGCTCCGAACAACCTTTTCCGATCTGGCGCGAGTTGAATCGCCTGCGATCTGGAGCTCCTCTTTGCAGAACCACCGCTGCACGATGGGGCCTCATACCGCCTGACGACGTTGCCTGCGATTGCGGTGCAATCCAGGATCCCGCACATATGCTGGTGTGCCCGAACCTTCCGGCACCTTGCACAGCCTCTGACCTCTATGACGCCAACGGCCAACGACAAGGCCGTCCAGGCCGCCTTCTACTGGAATAATAAGCGTGTTGCTCGGACACAGTAAGTAAGTAAGTAAGTAAGTTGCAACTGACGCCCTCTCCTGTTATCATGTAACGGTCGCTGGGCGTTATCCGACTCTACCCGAACGAGTGCTGGGCGAGTATGGCCGACTCTATCCGAACGAGCGCTGGGCGAGTATAGCCGACTCTAACCGAACGAGCGTTACGGCTCAGTCTTATTCAGTGCCCACAAAATAAAGTGCGCCGAGCGCCTACAGAAATTTTTTCACTTGAAAAATTCTTCTTATAACGTCATGTATGAACAAATCTCACAGCTTCTAGGCTAATTTTAGGGAGATTCACGTATTGAGACGGTGACCCATGTTCGACTTCTGGAAAATTTCTTCACAACTTATCACTTCATGGCCCCCTGACCCTACTGATTAGTTGCAACGCCGCCGCCGTAGAACGAACTAAACAAATCTCTGATCCAAAACACGTCATGTTCGGCAAAACGCCGGCTCCGAGACGCCTCACATCCAGGAAGAATTTCCTCCAAACAGTCGAGCCTATCACAACCTCAGCCCAATCCTTCCGACTCGATGCCTGGAAGCGATCTTACCCCCAAGTCCCCGATCCAAAGGAAGAACTGATGGCGGGCCACAACTTACCATACCCAATCTGGCGCACCCTGAACCGTTTGAGAACTGGCGCCCCACTCTGCAAAACAACAGCGGCGAAATGGGGTTTTATCGCTGAAGACGACACGGCGTGCGAATGTGGAGAGATCCAAGACGCGGCTCACATGCTAGTATGTAGACTACTACCATCCCCTTGCACAGCTGCTGACCTGGCTGAAGCCAACGACAAGGCCGTCCAGGCTGCTATATACTGGACCAATCAATAAAACGTGTGCCACCTGGACACGTTAAGTAAGTAAGTAAGTTGCAACTGACGCCCTCTCCTGTTATCATGTACCGGTCGCTGGGCGTTATCCGACTCTACCCGAACGAGTGCTGGGCGAGTGTGGCCGACTCTATCCGAACGAGCGCTGGGCCAGTATAGCCGACTCTAACCGAAAGAGCGTTACATTGCCGAGCGTTACGGCTCAGTCTTATTCAGTGCCCACAAAATAAAGTGCGCCGAGCGCCTACAGAAATTTTTTCACTTGAAAAATTCTCCTTATAACGTCATGTATGAACAAATTTCACAGCTTCTAGGCTAAATTTGAGGGAGATTCACCTATTGAGACGGTGACCAATGTTCGACTTCTGGAAAAATTCTTCACAACTTATCACATCATGGCCCCCTGAGCGTACTCATTAGTTGCAACTGACGCCCTCTCCAGTTATCATGTCATGTATCAACAAATCTCACAGCTTCTAGGCTAAATTTTAGGGAGATTCACCTATTGAGACGGTGACCAATGTTCGACTTCTGGAAAAAAAAATTTTTCACTTGAAAAATTCTCCTTATAACGTCATGTATGAACAAATTTCACAGCTTCTAGGCTAAATTTGAGGGAGATTCACCTATTGAGACGGTGACCAATGTTCGACTTCTGGAAAAATTCTTCACAACTTATCACTTCATGGCCCCCTGACCCTACTGATTAGTTGCAACTGACGCCCTCTCCTGTTATCATGTAACGGTCGCTGGGCGTTATCCGACTCTACCCGAACGAGTGCTGGGCGAGTATGGCCGACTCTACCCGAACGAGTGCTGGGCTAGTATGGCCGACTCCATCCGAACGAGCGCTGAGCGAGTATAGCCGACTCTAACCGAACTGCCTAGCGTTACGGCTCAGTCTTATTCAGTGCCCACAAAGTAAAGTGCACAGAGCGCCTAAAGAAATTTTTTCACTTGAAAAATTCTCCTTATAACGTCATGTATGAACAAATCTCACAGCTTCTAGGCTAAATTTGAGGGAGATTCACCTATTGAGACGGTGACCAATGTTCGACTTCTGGAAAATTTCTTCACAACTTATCACATCATGGCCCCCTGAGCCTACTCATTAGTTGCAACTGACGCCCTCTCCAGTTATCATGTAACGGTCGCTGGGTGTTATCCGACTCTACCCGAACGAGCGCTGGGCGAGTATAGCCGACTTTAAACGAACGAGCGTTACGGCTCAGTCTGATTCAGTACCCACAAAATAAAGTGCACAGAGCGCCTAAATAAGTTTTCACTGCATAAATTCGCCTTAGCACGGCATGTAAAAACAAATCTCCCAGCTCTAGGCTAAATTTTACGGAGATTCATCTACCTATTGAGACGGTGACCAATGTTCGACTTCCCGAAAATTTCTTCACAGCTTATCACTTCATGGCCCCCTGAGCCTATAACCCCTCCCCGTTGGAAATGTTATATACTGTATATGTATATGTACAATATAGATTTTAGGAAACACTGTAACTTCTGTTGATGAAACTTAGCACTAAAATGTATCATACAAGTGTCTTGATCAAGTTCGTTTACCAGCGTGATCCGCATTCGTCGATGATAAAGATTTTCTCATCGGTCAAAAGGACATTTTCGTTGGTTGCGTACCATCGTAATTGGGTTTTTGTGCCTTAATTCCTTAAGACGATGGACATTTATGAATTGACATTGACCTGTGGTGCGACGGTAGCAGATCATCTCTACCGTGTTAAAGGTTAATGTTATATTTTTGGTGTGACATTTTATAGTGGTTATTTTTTTAGTTAGTTGTGTTAAGTTATTTTTAACTAAGACTGATATTGCCATAATGTTTTTTTCTAATTTTTGTTATCGTCTTTAATTTGAATCCATTGTTCATTTGTACTGCTTTGAATGTAACAATATATAATACTCTCATTTTGTTACATTTTTCACTTTGCCTCCTGTTCCCGGTTTGTTCCAATTTCCAACTTGGTTAGGTGTTCAAAGTCAAAATATTCGTGTAACAACATACGCCTGAATACGATGTTAATTTTAAATCTCGTGAACTGTAACATAAATTTCAAGATGCAATTTTTTTACAGAAATTAACCAAGAAAACAAAAAACAGGAATGAGTTTTTTAAAACATTTAATTAAGAATGCAGAAGCCCAGTAGGTTTGCATACATGATTCGAACTAAACAGTCCCTTGTATCAGCATTGGGAAAGGCAAAAAAGAATGCCATTTATGTTACACACCATTGAAAAACCAAGTCCCAATTTAGATTAAATTGTGCGGCGATTTTGTTTCCATAGGTCTTCACGAAAGGCGTCGAAGGAAACGTAGATAAGGTAACTCCGGCGTCGGCTTGTAGACGTATTGGCACAAGAGTCACCGTCATCGGCTTGTTTTACAAATACGCTGTTAAGAGGCTGCGCGGGAGGGCGACCTGTGTTTTAGAGAATATGCGACGTGAATTGCAGGCATTAGGAGTTTTTCATAAGAAGGTAAGGGATAATTACCATATAAGATAGTCAACTTATTTTCCTTGAAAGAGTGTTTTTAATTGAATTAGTACTGTCCACCATAATCCTTGTAGCATGAAAGTGTTTTAATTTTTTTCATTAAATTATCACATTTATCAAAAACAATTATCACCGCAAAGGAAAATATCTTATTTAATGAATTGATGCAAAAGCCTTCAACATTTACTATAGGCGATTTTTTTTACTAACTTGAACAAAAAAAGTCAAGTTCTTACAGCATAATCAGTAATGGAAGGAATATCATTGATTTAAAATTAATCATGGCCTATCGGGGATAAGGCCAGCGTCAATTATTAAACGGAACTAGGTTGGAGCGAAACCACTTGCTTTACATTTTCGCCGAAACAAAATGGAGCAAAGTGATTAAGCAATTAGAAGAAAAATATATATTTAATAAGTAATATCCTTGCATATTTCAGGTATGTCGATGATATTTTTCTCATTTTTCGACGTAGCGACCGTCAGTTAGACAAACTTTTAGATCAATTCAATAACTTACACCCAAAAATATACTAGGGAGATAAAGGTGAATCCGTCGATTAATTTCTTGGCTCCAACTATAAGAAGGGAGGATAATGGCAAACTCAGTTACCATATTTTTAGGAAACCCACTCATACAGACAGCAATATACCAGAGATTTCATTTCACCCACCACAACATAAACATGCGGCCATACACTCCATGATTCGTAGACTCCTATACGTACCGTTGACGGATGTAAAGTATAACGAAGAGCTTTCAGCAATTAAGGAAATTGCCAATAATAACGGGTATCCTACGAGTTTAGTTAAGAATATTTTGAGTAAACACAGGAATACCCATCTTTAATGTATGGAGCTAGCCAGACCTATGAACCAGATAAAGGGTGCGTTAAGTTACCATATCTGGGTAGGATTAGTTTGGGGTTGGCCTCATGGGTTAGAGATAGGGTGTACAAGAATGTGTCGTTTTATTCTCTGGACTCGTTGGGTAAGCAACTGATTAATTGTAAGCCTAAATTGGAGAAAGGGAGGAAATCAGTGGTTTATCAACTAGACAGTAATGATTGTGGTAGTTTATATATTGGACAAACTGGGAGGGGGGTTTTGGAGAAAGAATATAACATAAACACCCTCAGCCATTCATGTGACTTTGATAATATTAAGATCTTGCATGTAGCCAACAAGGGGAAACTCCTTGATAATTTAGAAACGATTGAGATTATGGAAGCTATAGTTAAAAACAAAACGTTACTTAATGACATAACCTTTTTAAGTAGTTCTCTCTTGTTGGAGCTACCATTTGTGAATGTTTACTTAAAAAATTGTTTACTTTGTGCAATGTGTATCTTGACAATGTGTTATGTTTTAGCTTGCATACCGTTTTGTTTTTTCTGTTTTCAATTGCACTTGACGATGGCGTGAGCCGAAACCGGTTGTGTATATTATTTTATTAGGTAAAACTGTACAAAGTAATAATTTTTTCGCAATGAGGGCCGAGAAGGTTATCAGGCGCTATGTATTGTTGTAAAATAGTTCATAGTCCCCCCCCCCCCCCCAATCGGAGGCGCTTCGTACTATGTAACCTGTTTGCCCCCTGTTACGCCACTGTTTCTTGTTCTGTACACAATAGTAATCTTTTATTTTGGATTTGGTTCGACTTGTGTTTCATTTACTGCTTACAGGTTTCAATCAGTTTAATAAATGACGAAAATGGAACAGTGCTTTTCCAGTCCCAGAATTCATTGCTACCAGAATTCAGCAATGAAAGCGTCATCAACATAGAGGCATCTGCCAATAACACCCAAATTGTGGGTTACATTTGCAAACATCTCCACTCCGACAGTGGTCTTCAGTACGTCTTCTTAAATAAGCGCCCGGTTTTCCGGTCGAAAATCCATGAATTGGTTGTGCAATTAATAGCGAAATCCCAAATATTTTGGGACAAGTCGCGAGACGAATCCGCTGGCGCAATTGATATTGACGGCTTCATCTTCTTTATTCACATCCAATGTTCATATCTGGCGGTGAATATTGAGAGAGACCCTGCCAGAAATTCCATGCGTATTTCTTTTAGTGAAAAATCAGATCATTACAAACTCCTGTGTAAAGCAGTAAAAAACGCATTAGCCGATAACTGCGAAGAGAATAGCGCCCATTTATCACATGTGAACGCAGAGCTTCGCGATGAAACGCACAAGGAATTTGGACCTAGCCAGATGAGAACGGCTGTGTTGGGTGGGACAGTATCGAGGCAACACGAATTTGACTCGGCGGCCAACAAAAAGAGGGTGGCAAGCCCGGAGTTAAATACACCTGCCATTGCCACCGCAACACACAGCCATGAAAATGCAGTAATGGGACCGCCTGAGAAAAGACCCAAGACTCGACCAGATCTCATCGCAGTTGATAAAAACGCGTCACGTATCGGAGTGGATGCGCCAGAAGAGTACTTGAGAGAGTTAGATGAAGAGGGCACGGAACATCCAGGCAACGCCCCAATTTTGGAGCCCGCTAATTTCCCTCAAATAGGGTTCCACGATTTCTATGCGTGGTTTCGTGC
Organism: Psococerastis gibbosa; assembly: GCA_963971405.1. Lineage (NCBI taxonomy): Eukaryota > Metazoa > Arthropoda > Insecta > Psocodea > Psocidae > Psococerastis > Psococerastis gibbosa. The sequence goes on from OZ020484.1 coordinate 30,662,099, forward strand.
GTCCGCTGCTAAAGGCGGGGAGGCAGAAAAACTGATAAACGAGTATATGAATTTTAAATCCCAACAGATGGCTGTGAATCGGCGTCCGTTGGGTGTGCCGTGCGAGGATGATATGGATAGCCGCATGATGGGGCAGCGGAATGGGTCTTTACTCGATAAAAGACGGCAAAAATTTGTTCGTGTTAACAAGGCTGTGTCTAAAAAAATAGAACAGTGTTATGATGGGAAGCTGAGGCGCATGAGAGAAAAGGAGAGTTGTGTGTCAGTAAGCAGCCAGAGCAATGACAGTCCACCTTCGTTTGCAACCTGGGAAAGCCATTATCGCAATGACAACAAGGGAGGCGAATTCCCAGCGTCCCGAGTACCTGAAAAGGACTCCATTGGACCTTCAATGGGCTGTCAATCTTATGCGGATGTGGCAATTCGCAATGAAAACTCACCTGGAGATGTAACTCCTTCTGCTGACTCCAGCCAAGTGCTAAGTGTGAGGACGTCAAAAGAAGGCACCGATACCTGCTGCCGGATCGTTCCAGATTTTATAAGTATTGGCACGCAAACCGAGTTGAACGTAAAAGAATCATGTTCCCAAGTTGTTATTAACACCCAGTCTATAGGCTTGCAGACATCGCCTTTACCATTTACCATGGTTGCACAAGTGCAGATTGACCCTAATTTAGGTCCTAACCTAGAAGACAGCTTTACCCGATCTTCAACTTACCAAAAGTTTTTATTCTCAGCCGGAATAGCGACTAACGTGCATCCCCAAGACAATATCTTAGCAACTTTCGGCAATTGTAACATATTTGACCCGGATGCCGAATTGTCACCAACGAAAAAGTATCCCATTTGGGAAGACGTAAAAAAAATTGAGATACTAAGCCAACCTATGATACTTCCAGTCTCAACGATAGAACTCCGTAGCTGTGAAAACCCTGTGAATATGCAAATGGGTGAAATTGATAATTCCCGTTTTCAAAACTTGGCACCATGTGAAGCTCAAAGTCTTCCGGCCGACCAATGCTCACCAGCTGTCAATCCTGCTTCTGCTGGACAAGAAGTTGCAACAAGTGTTGACTTACCCGGAGCTACTGCTATGCAGGGCTTCAAACATTCCAATTTCTCAAAATCGTCTTCAGTTGGTGCAGAGGATGGGATCTCAGAAACTGCGGCTACCTATGATCATGCGACCAGATTGCATCCGTATCCTGGCACGGCGACAGCTTTCAATAGTTGTGAAAACCCTGTGAATGTGCAATTGGGGGAAATTGGTATTTCCCGTCCTCGGAATTTGGGGCTACGTGATACTCAAAGTCTTGGGGCTGAACAATGTTCGAGAAGTACACTAGAGTCTAATCCTACCCAAGATGTCGAAATGAGCACTGTCCTAACTCCTAGCCAGCTCTTCCAACAATCGGCTTGTGCGCCCGAAATTGCGTGTGGAATTCCTCGACAATCTTCGATATTGGTTGACATTCCAAGAGAAGAAACTGATACTATGGAGGTGACCGGTGAAGATGAAGAATTACCATGTGGACAGCTGAGCTCAGGTTGCACCGTTGATCTCGCTTCGAAACAGTCAACGGACGTTTTGCAGGAAGCTACTTCTTCAGCAGCTCATAACATCGTGAACTTCACGGAAAATGATAATAAGGAAGAGGAAAAAGACGACGATGACGATGAATCGGTACTTAAAGATTATGATGATGGAGATGATGATGGCAATCACGCCAAAGTGAAAGTAGATAATAAAAAAAATAATTTAGATGCTAATAAACCCATCCCGCCGGTTATAGATTTAACGTCAGATGACGAATTTGATTTAGGGTTGCCGAACTGCGGTACAAGCAAAAGCGCTGAGTGCGAGCAAGGTGTGCTTCAGAAATCTCATGTGGGAGATGAATCACCAGTAAAGACGCCGGGAACATTCACGGAGCAGGATGTGCCGAAGATGCACCAAACAGGTGGCACCGCTGATGTGTTGGGAAAGGAAATTAGTGAAGACTCGGGAACGAACCTGGGAGATGAATCACCCGTAAAGACGCCGGAAACATTCACGGAGCAGAATGTGCCGAAGATGCACCAAACAGGAGGAACCGCTGATGTCGATAGCAGTGATAACGGTTTGCCCAGTACTCGGGAAATTAAAGGCCAACAAACATCTCAAGTACAGCCAGTATTAGAGACACAGGTTGTTCCTGCAAAGTCCCAAGGAGGGGGCACCGGTATTGTGGGAGACAACGAAAATGAACCTACAATACTAAGGTCCTTGGATGAAATCTTAGGGTTGCTAACCTCACAAATGCTCCCAATCATTCGTGTGGATACAGCAACACCGGGGCAAGAGTCTCCCGAAGGGACTGGGACGCCTAGACCATTCCGGCGTGCCGACAATGATGAATTGTTTTACGTTAGGGTAGCCGACGTTCACTCTTCATTTAATCCTCCTTGTACCAGTAGCCGGATAAGTTATGAGGTTCAAGGGAAAACAGCTGGCGTTCCTGAACTAATTATAGACAAAATCGCAAATAGTGGGCTTACTTCGCTGTCAACAGCTTGTGAGAGCTGCATGGTGCAGGCATCTGATGAAGGTGAGTCCTGAATTTGATTATACGAGTATTTTTCCTTTGAAAACAGAAGATTCCTTTTTCTCTTCTAATTAGAAGAAACTAGTCATCATCTTCATTCATAAGGAGAAATTTACAACCCATTTTATTATGGAAGTGGGCCTCCCATAAAAAACCCATAGGGTTACACTTTAGGGGGAGTAATGTAGTAATAGTAGATGTAGAATCTATGAGGCATACATGAGTCCATAAAAAGCCATTTAAGTAATGTTGCATTCAGTATCGCACCTATGGTCAGGAATAGCCCAGGTGGTAGAGAACTAGACTTTGAAACGGAAGTTTGAAGTTAGAAACTCAACATAAAACGAAATGTTTTTTCGCCTAGCCTGGGTCCTCCCAACCCAGATAATAGGTGCCTCACCTTCATCGGTAGTGGAAAAACTCTGTTGCTGAGCACTCCCCAAATGGTGTGGTGGTCGAGGATCCTGTGCAAATCCTGCCACCTTTTTTTTAGTATCCTACATGTGAGAATTCTGAGGTATTAAATTTTAAATTAAACTTAGCTATTAGAGGCCACTAATATGATGTATTCTTTGTATTGGGTACTGTTTACCTACAGCAGCCTGATCATGGCGATTTTAATACCGGGGTTAATTTAATACCATGTCACGTGATGGCATTAATTCAATGAGGTTCTGTAGGGACAGTTTTGGTCACTAGGTTCGCTGACGACAAACCGATATCCATATTATTCAAAATGGCCGCCGTTTGCATGTGAAAACTAAGCTCTTAGCATCTAATTAATTCTTTATAATATTTTTACTATGCCTGGACCTTATTTCGCTGCATATAATTTAATATATATATATACTCCATGATTTATAGAAAAATATCACTTTAAAATAATACATAAATAAAATAATTTTAAAATATTATTGAGGCTGATGGAAAAATCAACGCTTTGATATCTTAGCAACTGGTGCTGCCATCTACAAAATGACGTCACAAATGAACCTCATTGTTTAAAATAAATGAACAGAAAATTTCTGAATTTTTTAATTTTTTATGTTGGTAATCGTCGCCAGAGTGCTAAGCGCAGGAAATTCAAATTGTGTCTATTTAAACAATTGAATGTTTTGGTGAGTTTCTTAATTTTTTCTGCCTTAGATTTAGACAAATTATTTATAATTCTAATTATATTAATTTTAAAATTAAAATTTGGTTATTTCTAGGGGGATATGTGTTTATATTTGCTACGGCAGCGTCGTGTCAGTTCAGATCTTCAGTATTGCCAACATCACAATTTAAAAAATTCTGAAATTTGCTGTTCATTTATTTTAAACAATTGAATTAATACCATCACGTGACATGGTATTATATTAACCCTGGTATTAAAATCGCCATGATCAGGCTGCAGCAGGCTAATCACAGCGATTATAATACCGGGGTTTAAATAATACCCTGTTATATAAAATGTAAACAAACAAATTTTGAATATCACTTTCCATTATAAAATTATCTTTTTTACATTTTTAATACCAGGGATTATTTAAACCCCGGTATTATAATCGCTATGATCAGGCTGCTGGTGGTGGCCCTAAGGTATTAAGTAAAGAGGTATCGGGGGAATTTTCGATTATAATAACGAACAACTTTTTAAAAATTAAATATCAAATTAACTGAAGAATTTGTATGCGCGAAATCATAATCATCATGAATAATCAGCTCCAGTTGCCCGCGTGTGATACGTGAGCCTCCTCCACTCCCGCCTCTCTCCTCACCTTAATATCCAACTTTTCCTCTGGCACTAGTCCCACTCTTTTGAGATCGTCCTCAACCTGATGTATCCTGGTATTCCATGGTCTTTCTCTTCTTCGTGTTCCCTGTAATTCTTCCTCGTGTAATGGTTGAAATGGTTGATTTCACCATGGAGGAAGCTGAACCCTTTGAGCTTTTTATAATTGATATTTACAATATCACATCGTGCAGCCGCTCTCTCTCACTCGCTCTTAATCGCCTGATTGGGAATTGTCTGGGAATTTCCCTCTATGTCGCCGCTAAAAGTATTTTATCAGTTCAGACAGCCCATCAGTAGTCTAAACGAAAAATAACTAGCACTCTGATTGGCTAATAATGGCGCGCAAGTGATGACAATGTAAAAGTGAAAATTAGTACAAGTAATACAAGTAAAAAAAAATTAAACGTTATTAATAGAGAATAATTGTGCTGGCAGATAACTGAATTTTTCATTAGTTTCATTATTATTTATTCATTATTCATTATAACTTTTCATTAGTTTTCAAGTAAGGACGTCATGTTATTCGGGTTGGAAGAAATTAGGTAGTTCATATGTGTCTTGAAACTTGTTATGCTGACGGAGTCCTTTATGATGTCCGGTAGGGAATTGTACAACGTAATAGACTTATACCTATGCGAGTGCTTAAAGTGTTCCGTATTAGGTTTCCAAGTTTTTAGGTTGCGTCCAGTACCTAGTCGGGTATTAATGTTATGATGGACGAAATCACCTTGCCCAAGAATGGTTTTTGCCCTTTTAAATGGGAAAAGTAGAAGTTGTTTTGCATATAGCAAGGGCAATGGGAGGACATTGAATTCCTTAAAAAGAAGATTTGAAGGGTAGCGGCGAGGCTTCCCTAAAGCTACCCTGATGGCTATTCTTACAGCAGTTTCTAGGGGGCATTTATGGGAGGGGTGAGCACCACCCCAGGCTAATATGCTATATTGGAAAATTGATTGGACTAAAGCATGATAAACTTGTCCTAGAGTGTCAACATTAAGGGTACACCTTAGCTTCCTTAATTTGTAATAGGTTCTTCTAATTCGTTTTAATGTTAGGAGTATTTGTTCATGCCACTTGAGATGCTTATCAATGGTAACGCCTAAATATTTAATAGTATTTGCTTTTGCGATTATCTGACATGTGCATGGATTGAGGTTGCAATTATTATGGAGTTTTAAACTGTGATGTGGCGGTGGTTGGCCTATGTGTGAGAGAGAGAAGGGTATGTAGGCAGTTTTTGCTATATTAAGAGTAAGTTTATTCTCATCAAGCCAGCTTTTAACTAAACGTAACGTCCTCTACTTTATTAAAGGTTTCTTCCCATGTTTTACTGTTGAAGAGAAGAACCGTGTCATCTTCAAATCCCAAAAGGGAGCAATCGAGATCAAGCTTTAAAAGGTCGTTAATAAATATTAAGAAGAGGAGTAATAGCATCCTGGGTTCCACGTTCATGCCTAAACCCAAACTGGTTTGGTGAGAAAAAGTTACTGTGTTCGAGAAAAGAAACAATTCTTGTTTTTAGGGCCTTCTCGATGAGTTTACCAACAACAGATGTTAACGAAATTGGTCTGTAGTTTTTTAATTCAGTTGCATTGCCATTTTTGAATAGGGGTATGACCGTAGCCAATTTAAGACAGTCAGGAAAAACAGCACTAGTAAAACTCAAATTTACTATATATGTTAGAGGGACTATCAATAAACTACTACAATTCTTAAATATATTGGGTGACAAGCCATCCGGCCCAGGAGATGAGTTACTTTTATTTTCATTTATGTATTTGATCATTTCTAATTCTGAAACTGGGATGAGGAAGAGTGTATTAGGGTTAATTTCACTTCTGAATCTGAGTACCACCAGGGGTAAATTTCAAGGCTAAGGATTTACCAACTTGTGCAAAATAGTAATTAAAGGCACGGGCCATGTCTTTTGGTTGCTTACTTGTTAAGAGTCATGCCGTTTAAGTCTTCAATTTCGTTTATCGCACGGCGTACCGTCTTACTTTCTGTAATTTCATTTATTAGTTGCCAAGTTTTCTTGGGATTATTTTTATTTTGATTAAGTTTTTCTTTATAAAAGTTATTTTTAGTTGTGTATAATAGTTTTTTTAAGAGATTGCGATAGTTTACGAACTCAAATCGAAGTGGCTCATTGTTTGGATGACGTCTAAGCTTCCGCCATAATTTGTCTCTGTGCCGGATTGACTTTAAGAGACCGTTAGTAATCCAAGGTTTAAGTTTGGTATTTTTATTTGTAACAATTTTATTTCGTTTACTACGACCTACATGCCCTTTTACTATCCTCAGGAAATTGTTAGTATATGTGTTAGTACCTCAGCCCATGTTTCTGAACATAGTAGGTTGTTCAGCAGGTTGTTATCCACAATAGTTTTAATGTTTATACCAGGATCCTGAGTACCGAGGACATGTTTATGATGTAATGTTAAAGCAGTGAGAAAATTATCAGTGATTGTTTTCATTAGCAAATGTCCCATAGCTACCTCCTTATTACTAGTATAAAAGTGGTCAATACATGATTCAGTTGCATCCCTTATCCTTGTACTGGTGTTAATTGCAGAGTAAAGACCGTGGGAAGATAATATATTGATGTAGTCGAACACATCATTTGAAGGGTTTTGTGATTTTACATTTAAGTTTATTTCTCCCATAAGTGTAAATACATCATAAGTAAAAACAATGCTGTCGAGGTAATCCAATGTTTTTATTTTTGTTTTTTTAATTGGGGTACAGGTTTTACCTGTGTGCACTTAAGCCTATTTGGCCTATTGTGCCCCTACAACAAAGTATCTACATCACTTCTACATCTCTTCCGCGAGAACTATCTCCCTCAGGAGAACCAGGATCTTGAGGGAATTTAGAAGTGGTAGGTCTTTTACATGTAACTGCAAGCTTCCCGAGCATGCTGCTCTTCTTCGTGCGTTTGCATCGCAGTAGGGGGATGTGCTTGAGGTCCTCCACTCCTTCATTGCAGAATCTGCAAGACTGTAGTTGTATACCCAAGAGACTTCAGATATTTAACCCTAGCTTATGGCCATGGCCTGTTCTTGGTTTTGTACGTCCTAGCCTAGAGCCATCAGTAAACCACTTGATTGTGTGACTATTGAGAATTCCTGCTGATTCGCAGCATTCTTTCTTTGTCCCTAATATAGTTTCGAATTCCTTCCTAAAACAGTATTTTGGATGGATTCTATCGCTTGGCATATCCAGGCAGTGGTCAGACGTAGTCAGAGAGGCTGAGTCTCTCTTAACTGCACTTCCACTCCTTTTTAACCCGCGAGGTAATCCAATAGTGAACCGTTAAATACACTTGCTTGCTGGGATGGAGGTCGATATATAGCTAAGATTTTATGTTTTTTATTGCCAAAAATTAACGTGATCAGGGTTGCATTACAACCATCTATGGACGCAGCTGAGAATTCAGCATTCAAACCAGACTTGGTAAAGACCGCAACTCCATCGCATTTGTTTAATTTGCTATAACTAAAAAAAGATTCATAATAAGGAGTGAGTAGGTACGAGGCACATCCGTCAGCTGAATGCCATGTTTCTGTTAACACAATCACGTCAAAGTTACATTTACTGCCATTTAATAATACTAAAAACTCATCGAAGTTCTTGTTTATGGATCTTTATGTTTATCTTTATGTCTAAAACGTATAAATAATCAGTTATCGCCATAAGTCATTTAGGTACTTCTATGTTATAGTTCGGTTCATTTCGTTATTTTAATATAAATAAAAAATATAATGTAATATGATATACCTGTATAATCATAATTATATAATACTCGGTGAGTTTAATACTGAATTTATCCATGACAAACTTCATCACTGTTTCAATTGGTTTTTCATTAGTCGTTTCAGGTAAACCGTGTATAAGTAGGCTGTTCCTTCCAGAGTATTGGAGCCAGTTTTCAAGTTTGTCATTTGTTTCTACAATATCATTTTTAACTTTATCTACTTAATCAAGTACCTTGTTTGTAATATTGGGGGATGGCTATTGGCTAAACACGTTTTAAGATAATATGGAACGTACTTAAACAATTGGTACCTATATTTTTTTTTTTTATGGAATTTGTATTGTTCACCTTAACTTACCTTTGTTCAGGCGGATATTCTACTTGTCAATATTCCGTCATTAGTGCATCAATAATTGATGAGATGACATAGAGTAAAGAAAAAATCTCATAAATTATTGAAGAAAAATGGACAAGTGGAATAGCCGCATAAGCAAGTATTACAGACTTAGTATATTCAAGTTGTAGAAGCCTATTTCGTCATATTTTAAGGTATTTTTAATTTTAGGAATAGCAGTTCCTCCATGTAAGTTACTGGGGACTTAAAATTAAATTCCCCCTGTAAAGATCACGGCAAATCTAGTACACGAACAAATAAAAATGCCTTATAATTGAAAATTCTCGGTTTTGTTGAAATAGTATCTTCAAAATGAATAAAGCAAATTTTTAATAACTTACTTAACAAAATAAATAAAAAATATTGAACGTCAGATTTTGGGTTGCCAAATTTCTACGCTCCGTATCCTCCTATTTGAATTGCATTTTTAAATTTTCAGCTACTGTCAGCCGTATTTTGGCGGAATTAGAAGGGCGTAGTTCAAATACGGACCTTCCCAATGCTGCCATCAGTAAATTGGACTCCCATATAGGGTCTATTTTAAGCCCAGCGACGGTCTCCAAAGATGAATTGGCTAATGTACAGGTAAGCAAAGAATATTTATTCTTTTAAGTAGTGACTTCAGGAATACTCAATACTCGACTTGTCTCTCGCGCTGAGGGAAATAAGGAGCTAGCTAGTTATAGTGTAATTTTCAATCTACTGCAGCCTGATCCTGGCGATTTGGTATTATTATAATACCGGAGTTTATTTTCTAATGCCGCAGTAGTAAGGTGTCACGTGACCAGTGGCGGAGCGTCGGATAATCGCGAGTGTAATGCTTGCAAATATTTATTTAAGTTTTAAAAAAAAATCATTTTACATAGTATGTATCTTCTTAAAAAGTAAACGTTTGAAAGCAAAAAAGAAAACGTTTGAATTCTAACGTGACGGGATTCTTAATTTTCTTAGACTGCGTTGATAACATCATGCTCATACAATCTTATTTGCTCGCGACTTCCTATAGATTTCAACGAAGCTACATTTTAAGGGTTTGTTGAGTGTAATGCGTCATTCCCCGCCTTACATGCACGCTCCGCCACTGCAAGTGACGGTGAAATTCAAATTAATAATTCATAAATTATTAGAATACAAGAGAATTGGTTGCGTTGTTTAATAATTAACATTAAAATGTAGGTACAGGTAGAATTTTGAACTGGCATAAGAAGCTTGATTAATGTGTCTACAGCTAAGAAAGAAAAAATTGACAACTAACAAAAAATATTAATTTATAAATTTGAATTTCCCGTGCATTTTGCATTCGTTTGTTGAAAACAATGAGGTTCATTTGTGACGTCATTTTGTAGATGGCAGCACCAGTTGCTAAGATATCAAAGCGTTGATTTTTTCATAAGCCTCAATAATATTTTAAAATTATTTTATTTATGTATTATTTTAAAGTGATATTTTTCTATAAATCATGGAGAATATAAATATATTAAATTATATGCAGCGAAATGAGATCCAGGCATAGTAAAAATATTATAAAAAATATAAAAAGAATTAATTAGATGTTAAGAGCTTAGTTTTACATGCAAACGGCGGCCGTTTTGAATAATATGGATATCGGTTTGTCGTCAGCGAACCTAGTGACCAAAACTGTCCCTACAGAACCTCATTGAATAAACCCTGGTATTATAATAATCCCAAATCGCCATGATCGGGCTGCTGTAGTACTAGTTATGTGATTTGATTGGGACCGAACCCCAATTTTCGAACTGTTGTATATCTATAAAAAGGGTATTATTTTGAAAATAAAGAAAATTCTCGTTTTTGTTGAAATTTAATTGAAATAAATTGAACACTTTCTTTCATATAGGGCGAATTTCAGGCCTTTCTACATTTTCAATTAAGGTTGACACTTGACGAAGATTACGGAATATTAAGGCTAGAGTAAGAGTCTTTGCTTAAATGGAAGTGATTCGGATAATTTGGAGTTCTGCTGTACCTTCTAAAAAGTCACAAAATATACAGTAATTCAAAACAAATAAATCAACAAAGTTTCCATATTTTTTCATGCTTACTAATATACTTTTTTATCTATTTTGATTTCTATCTTCACTGACTTTATCACTATTATAAAACTACGCTGCGTTGGGCCATTCGTCACAGCAGAAAAATCATAGTAAGTTGACTCAGGCATACTGTGCAAGTGTTACGCGTACAATAGTTATCTTACAAATGATTGTATACGACAGAGCTTTCGTATACATAATTTGTAACATGACCGTTGACCGCTTAACACTTGCACAGTATGCCTCAGTCAACTTACCGTGATTTTTCCGCTGTGACATGGCTCAACTCGGTGTAGTTTACCTATGGTACCTACTGCTCCTTTTTTTTTTTTAACTATAAGCCAATTATAGATATTACAATCCAAAGGCACACCTAAAAAATTTTCAACTCCTGTTTTTAAACAAATTAATAGTAATTTTCATACGCGATATTATAAAGATGACTTCCTGTCGGTCGATGAAGGACATGATTAAGTATAACTAGCAATATAAACTCCCAATAGAATACATGAGGACATTTCAGAAGTAAATTTCTTTTCATCCGTTTGTGAGGCAAAATAGTTCGCACGCTGTTACTGAATCCACTTTTGGATTTGGTATAAAAAACGGTCAATTTTTTTCGGTAGTCAAGATTATCTTGTGATAAGTGGTGAATAATATTGTAAACATTTCATTTAAAAGATGCCAAAAGAACAAACAATTTCTGAAGAGGCAAGGAAGAAGATTAAATTCACACAAATTTAATGACCGAACGATGGTTCAAGCTGAAATTTTCCATTAATTTATAATAGATAAGTTAAGTATCTACATTATAGTCTCCTTAAAATATGGCAGAGACTAATTAATGATGTCTGCTACCACGTCATCCACATGCATATTGAAAATTGACGTCGGTGGAATAAGGGCCATAGGTTACCACTCAGTACCACAGCGACAAAACATAAAGAGCAACTGAACTGAAACAAACTTACTGGTAAATTACGCTCGAAACATGTCTCAACCGTCGGCAAAAGGCTCGATGCAACAAGGGCACTTCTACTATTGTAGGTATATTGCTTAACATTTCACCCGTGTATGTATTAAATTTGAAGTTTATAAATAAAATAAATAAATAGTGACTTTTGTTGTATTACCAAGCCAACCTAGCGGAGTTAGGCTATAAAGTCAGGACATGTAGAGTAGTGGTACATGCTCCGACTTTCACCCGAAAGGTTGTTGGTTCGAGTCCCACACTTGCTAAATTTTCTGGCCATGCTTCGGAGGGCATGTGAAGCAGGTAGTCCCGAGCTTTCCTAGTTGAGTGTCAGAGAGGGCTTATAGCCCTAACTTTGCTAGGTTGCCTGAGTAATAGAACAAAAAAAGTCAATATTGATTTATTAATTTTATTTAAAGCCCTCTGTTACGCTCTACTAGGAAGGCCCGGGACCGCCTGTATGGCCGAAGTATGACCATAAAATGTAGCAAGTGTGGGACTCGAACCAACAACTTTTCGGGTGGAAGTCCGAGTTCTTACCACTACTCTACTTTTATATTTCTAGACATGCTTCATCATGTCTTGTATCCACTGAATATTCTTTATAATACAATATTCTTCATGAAGATTACAATTTAACAAAAAACAGGACTTGGAAATTTTTGAGGTGTGCGAACTATTCTGCCTATGGGTTGTGTAATACAAAGCATCCATCAAACATTGTTAGATGTGTTTGAGCAAAATTCTTCAACACCGGGAGGATTGATTCATGGTTGGGTCGTGGCCTAATAATACTGGCCACAGTAACGAAGCTTGAGGATTCTACAGTACGACGAAAGTACCTAATCCATACAGTTCACCATATGTTCACCTCATTAACCAGCAATGTCCACTTTAAATTGTCGAGAGTCCATCTTAACCCAGTATTTATATACACAATTTGGTATTCACAGTCGGTATTTAGCATGCTAAATATGTTAAATAGATAAGCCCATTCTCGATAGTAAATGAAAACCATAGAAAATTATTTAGCAAAAGACTGCAGTTCACTAAATCCATCGTAAGGAGTGTGATTGGCTAATTTTTAATTATTATTTTCTTATTTTATTTATTTATATTTTATGAGAAATATATAATGTCAATTTTTAATTTTAGTAGGATTATCTATTCTATAAAGATGCTTACATTTCAAAAAATTAAGCATTTAGCATGCTGAATCGCATAGTGAATACCCCTCTTATAAATACGAATTAATTGTTTAAATTTTATCAGAGGCGCAACGGATGATTATTTTGTTGCAACGATGTCTTCTTCAATCCACCAGCCACTTCAAGCTAAGGCTGCTTAGTCTACGCCTTATATGATACATCCAAACAGTGTTTTAGGTAAGGTAGTGGACAAATCTGCGTACAGTTGCTTTGTATGGTGTGGCGTTGTGAGTTTTTTTCATGGTCATAGGGGTCCTGGTGATTTTGATATATTGATGCCATTGCGGAGAATATCACTTATTTGCCAGTCGATCGGAATATCAAGTGATGTAAATTGGGGATTGGGTATTTTTCATGGTTCAACCTTGAGTCAGTTATTGTCATTTTAAAGCGATCTTTACTACTACTTGGTAAAATATTTAAGGAAATCTTTTCCAAATTCTTGAAAGAGCAGAAAAACCTAATATTAGCAGTTTAGAAGGTATCAAGTCGAAATTAGCCTGCAGTCCTATTATGCCGTTTGCAGATTAACTTAACACCGGAAATAAGATTTAATAATTGTGAATAAATCCTAAGGTGTCACGTGACAGGATTAAAACAATTTAAGTTATCAGCTATTAGTATGCATTGATTCAATTGTTTTGAACAAAAGATTGAACATTGATTCAATTGTTTTGAACAAAAGATTGAGCATTGATTCAATTGTTTTGAACAAAAGATTGAAAAATGCGCGGGAAATTAAAATTAATAAATTACAATACAAGAATATGGTTAAATTTTTTATAATTGATGGAAATACATATAGAGCTTAAAATGAACTGGTAGAATTTTGGGATGTATTAAGAATTTTTAATAATTTGTCTAAATAGAAGGGAGAAAAAATTGAAAACTCACCCAACCTAGGATCAATTTATTAGTTTGACTTTGTAACTCCTTTGTTTAAAACAATTGAATCAATGCGTATTAATAGCTGATAAGTTCAATGTTTTCAATCTTGTCTCGTGACACCCTGAGGTTTATTCACAATAAACTGATCCTTTTCCCGGACATAACAATAGGAGGTCATTAGTAGCATTGGAGGAAACGGAGCAGTGTTGCAGCTTGATATCGCGGCAGCGCCACTAATCTTAGTGCCGGAGTTTAAGTTGGATTCTTTAACTATACCTCGTTATTATTTTCTCCTTTGTGGCCAAAATGCTGAATCCAAGCATGGATTTCGATGGTGGTTAATAAAAATCATACCTCGGAACTTTTTTTTTCTGTTTTGGGCTCTTACTCAATTTCGGGTCGTTTTAATCGACTGGTGATGTTTCACTTGTATTGTGTGGGTCACAAGCACATGCATTTTTATATGGGATATACAGCTATGAGTACCACCATCCTTTAGGTCCTTTAGGTTATGCCTGTTTAGTCTGATTTTGTAAGGCCAACCGCTATCAGGAGCGCACTCGAGAAAGAGGTTGCCCAGGGATCGTGTTAAACAGTTGGCTTGTTTTTCAGCATTTCTGATTTAAGAAATCCTGTGAGCCTGGCGGGGGAGAGAGTCTGTTTCTGAACTTTAGTCTAAGGGCAGATCTTCACCTCAGGGAGAAGGGGAGTTGGCTGACAAGGTGGACCTCCTGATTATAGTATATTCTGAACCACTTGGTGAACATACGAGTAGTAAGGTTCGCCACGCGCTGACTGGCGGTCTCAACACGTTATCTTGTCCCACCAGGTTCCCCTGTCACGCTGTCACTACCAAATTGCTGCAGTTTTGAACAGGCTTCTGGTGGATACAACCTGGTATAGCCGTTGGCGTTAAAATACTTTTTCTAGCTTCCTACCACTCCTGGCCGGTCTTCTCTAGGAACCGCTCCACAACTGTCAGAACATCCCTGTCCAGTTCGTGAAGTAGGTCGATGTTTGGCGTATGCCCTCACCCCCTCGGTCCTGCCATTAGAGCTCAAGACACAAGATTCCGCAATTGAAATAATAGTAGCTGAAAACTTAATTTTATTCCCCATAGCTTACTCGCCTTGTTGATTTCAATGTAAAGGGGGCTAGGCAGATTTTTAGGTCTTTGATTAATAGTCAAGGTTACTGAGGAGTTTGATGAAATAAAATCCAAATATACTGTATACTAGTATATATTATTATTATTATACATGTATTACTATAATAACATGCATGGTTATAGCTGGATAGCTACCATGCTGCAAAGTGGAATCTAGACTCTGGCTGAAAAAGTCTAACTGATGATTTATTTTATACTGGGTAACGTAACTTATCTTAAGTTTTCGTTTTTATTTCACCTTTATCTTTCTTTTCCTGTAAATTTAGTTCGTTCTCCATATGAACTTATGTATAAAAATTGTTTAGTTTTCATCACGCCCCCTATGGGACTTACATTCCGGTAATTGTATTATTGCATTTTATTCTTTATATTGAATGCTCCCAGTGCTAGGGGAAAATATATATATTGTTATTTATGTATATACGAAGTGAGTCTGATAAGTTCGGTAAACTCGTTATAAAAATAAAGGCCACAGCTATGATTTATTTTTTATTTTTCAATATAATCTCCTGCTACCTCAAGACACTTCCTACATCTCCGCTCCAACAATTTTAAACCCCCCAAAAAATAATTTCCGTCCTTGGAGTCGAAATGGGCCTCCACAGCTGACGTCATCTCAGTGATGCCTTCAAACCGCCTCCCCCTTAACTCTGCCTTCAGATTTTTGAGTAGGAAATAGTCGGACGGGGCCAAATCTGGGCTATAGGGAGGGTGGTCGAGCTCCTGGAACCCTGTCGCGGCGAGTGCTGCCTTCGCAATACGGGCTGTGTGCACGGGGGCATTGTCCTGGAGGAAAATAATTCCACGGCTAAGTTTCCCCCTCCGCTTGGTCTTCACCTCATCCCGTAGCTTTTCCAAGAGTTGGCTATAATAACAGGCATTCATTGTAGTTCCTCTTGGCAGCGCGTCCATAAAAATTACTCCTTCCGAATCCCAAAAAATTGTCATCATGACCTTCAGAGACGACCTTGAAGCTTTGAACTTCCTTGGGGCCGTTTCCCCCTTTGAAATCCACTGCATACTTTCCCTTTTCGATTCGGGATCATACTGGTGGACGTACGTTTCGTCAACAGTTATGATTCTATTAAAAAGTTCGTCACCCTCTTCCTCTAACAACTCCAAAAACGCCTCTGAAGTCACGACACGCCGTTCCTTGTCAAATGGCGTCAACATGTTAGGAACCCAACGCGCTGAAACCTTGGACATCCCCAAATGATCATGTAAAATGATCCCGGTTCGTTCCTTGCAGATCCCTAGGATCTCTGCCATCTGCTAAATCTTGAGCCGTCGATCTTCTAACACCATCTTCCTCACAGTATCAATATTTTCCGGAGAAACTGCAGTAAAAGGCCGTCCAGCACGTGCATCATCCTCCAGGGACTCTCTACCCCGGTTAAACAGCCTACACCACTTAGCAACTGTTTTATATGATGGGCACTGTTCACCGTATACGGGCAAAATCAAATTATGGATTTCTGTGGGATTTTTTCCGGTTTTAGAAAAGAATTTTATAACAGCTCGGTGCTCAATATTCCTATCGTGGTCGGTAAGGGTAGACATGGTCACACTGAGCACACTGCACAGCGCAAAAACTAGTTGGCGGAAGCGGGTGATATTCTACCGTTATGGTGTTCAAGGACGCCTGGTTTTAAAACAACAACGTGCATTTTTGCTGGGTCATTCAAAATACCGAGTTTGCCGAACTTATCAGACTCACCTCGTATATTTTTAAGGTTAATCGCATACAATCAATTCAATGAATGTATTGACCTCTTCAATCGCCCCATTAAGTAACCTAATAGGTACTTATGTCGACTTACGATGCGTCTCCGATCGCAAGGTGTGTAGACTCGCACATGTAGCACGCTACCACCTCGTCACCGAAGCCGACTAATATACACACAGAGATTTTCTTTTATAAGGTATTTGGACTAAATTAATAATTCCTCGTGCCACAGCAAAAACGAAATGAAAATAGAATAGACAAAAAAAGTAAGGTTTCGTAGAAATGTTTTTGAAAATTCACACCTGAAATATTAATTATTAAACTTAAAGGTGATTTATACCGAGTTTTTAGAATAGCTCATAAATCACATGGGTAAACAGTCTGCTATATGTTAGAAATCTTGTGTCACCATTTTCCCTCTTGCTTGAGGCAAAACAATGGCCGACCAGCAGGGCGATTTCAAGAAATGGGCTCGGGGACACCCCCCCCCCCCCTCCCACGGCATTAAGGGTGAGAAGAAGAAGTGTTAGTTACCATTTTCGAATCTGTGGAACGAGGAATTAAATTAAATAATTTACAATTACAACTAGATAGTAAAAATACTGGGGCATCCTTTATTTACAAAATATTTACTTAAACAGAACGATTCGCTTGATATGACAATCTTGACGGGCATGAGTGATATTCTCGATAACAACCTGCTACATGGGGACTAAATGCTATATGCAGCATTTGGTGCTCTTACATAACAAACCATTTTCCTTCCAACTATTCTCTTAATCATCTTATGTCATCATTGTAACTGCAAAGGCTTCCACGGCCGGAGATGTATGAAGAACCAGTAGAATCCGGGCTGAAGGGCCGTGGTCAATGTGAAAGTGAACTTCCAAATCTAACACGGCCCATCAGCCCGGATTCTACTGGTTCTTCTTATTTCATCATTGCTGCTGAAACTATAAAGAGCTTCTAGAGCTCGGCGTCCAATAGTAACAGAGACATGGCTCCGTAAATTGTCCATGGCATATGGCATGGTTTAAATTGTATGATTTTTTTTATTCCACCGATTCGCACACTCATAATGTATTGCCTACTGCTGTCATTATATCTTGCTTTTAACACTTGACATTTGTTTTCTTTAGGGTTGATTCAGCTAGCCTTAGTATACAGTATATGTGACCTGCAGACCCAGCATGACCCCCATGTATATAACATAATTAACATTATAATGTTACATAATGTAGCGTTACATCCGTGTTTTATTGAGGTTGGTTTTCACCTTGTTCTTACAAGTTGCCAACACCTGAAAATTTACGTAATAAAGAATAGTTTTCTTCCTATCTTTAACCTATATAGCTTTGAAAAGTAATCGGTTACAAAAGCTGTGAGCAGAACAGTAAATTCTGATATTTAATGCCGTTTTTGTTTTGTGTATTACGTTGAATACGCCGCTGGTAATTTAACCGATTTGGTCATGCTGGTACAGCTGGTTGTACTTGAGTATTAGGCTAGGGTGGAGGCCACTGAGAATGGTTGGAGGAAAGAGCAAAATCAATGGGGCGCTTGCAAACTCAACAACGGGCAGACCATAAATAAAAATAATAATAAAAGTACATAAAGTTAGAAAGCATCCATAGAATTTTTTTTTAGTCATTTTTCACGCAAGTACACCAGTGACGAAGGGTTTTGTTTACATTAATAACAGGCGGTCCCGGGGCATTCTAGTTAAGTATAAGAGGAGAGCTTTACAACCCTAACTCCGCTAGGTCGGCTTAGTAATAGAACAAAAAAGTCCTTATTTATGTATTTATAACTACTACAAAATAATATGTGAATTAACCCCCCCCCCCCCCCCAATTGAGAAATTAAGAAGAAAAAATAGTCCGGCGAGTAGTTTGCCCAGAAATCGACGAACAAACCACCAGACATTTCGTAAAAAACCCTTTTGTGGTTTCCTGGTACCTCAAAACTTGTAAATCCGTTGAAACCTCGGAATCGAGATTACCGACCATCTTAATGCTTTCCTTATACTAACGTACATATATGACAGCAATAAATTACAATGATAGATATAATGGAGCAGTAGAATCCCTGCTGTTGAGCCGAGGTCGATCTAAAAGTGGACTCCCAAAAGTTTCGTCAACATCTTTGGTGGGCAATCAACAGTGGCTTTGCGTAGACTTCTGAGATACTGAGCCTCTGAGATGAAATCATTCAAGCCAACGTAGTGTCACTGAAGATGTCGATCACAGATGTTGATAAAGCTTTTGTAAGTACGTTTTCAGTTCGGCCATGGCCCATCAGTCCGGATTCTACTGAAATGAAATGAAAAAGTCTTTATATTAGGCGACCTTCAGCCCCGATGGGCTACTTTACCAGCTAACCTATTTTTGTTTACATATCAGTATGCATTACTTTTTTTTATGAAAAAAAAAAAAATGAAGAGAACTGCTTCATCATGAAACGAACCTTTTCAAATGTTTCTTGCTTCTTACAGATGCTTGTAAACGTCCTTGGTTAATTTTTTTCTTCTTTTCTTAATAGTTTGGTCAGCTGCCGTAAATTAAACTACAGTATGTAAAAATGTTCAAATAGTGACTTATTTTGTTTTTTCTCCGACCTTTCAAATGCTTAGCATGGGCGCTATTATTCTAATCCACCGTAGGTTATGGTTAATACGTTTGTCATTAGTTGAAGGGTCCGGTGATAAAAGGTGTTCAGTCGCATTTTAATAACAAACCTATTTTATCATGGAGGAATGTGGATGTAGTACCCCACTCGTTCACATAATACATAAATAACATAAATTTTTATGTGCGTACTACCACCTTCTACCGGACCCTTTACATAGACATATGTTGGGTATAACATCTTCCATGATAAAATCGAGCGGATTTATAAAGACGACTTAACCCCTTCTATAATCGGACCATTCAATTTGCACACGTTTTTCTTTATTAGACTAGCGTAGTGTCTTGAACACGGTGTCTGACAGCTTGAAGAATTAACATTATTCTAGCTTCTCCTAAACCACTTTCGTATTAAACTGATAATTATTGGAAGTGGATCGGAGATCGGCATTGATTTAACAGGCTTGCATTCAATGATGTGGGTTCGGTTCTGGTTATTACAATACATATTCTGGGGATTTCATAAAATACGTATTTGCTTCAAGAGTAAAAGGTAGAAGAGATATTGTCTCGTTATTCATATACTGTATGTGCCATTGGTTTCATTATCTAACCAGGTTCCTAAGTACATTTTTCTCCTCGAAACGAATCCTTCTAATGCTTGTTCTTAAGTGGATATTATATAGTGCAATATTGTTTATTCCAATTGGCAATTGTTTTCAAACCATAAGACATAAACGGGGGGGGGGGGGGATAACCTTACGAATTCACATTTCAAGCAAATATCGACCGATATAATTGCAGACTTGATGAAGCAGTAGAATCTGGGATGATTTTACGCTATGCAGTACGTTTTCAGGATGCTACAGTACTAACTAGAACTGCTTCATACTATTCCCGGTTGCATAGTGAGACTATAGAAGCACCCGCGACTTTGATGGCCAGGTGGTAGCGTGCTTGAACTTGTGCGAGTCTCTAGACGCCATGCGATCGGGGACGTGTCGTAACTCAACACGGGTACTAACCTATAGAGGGGACAGAAGAGGTCAATCGAATACATTCTTAAAATAGTTTGTATGCGATTATCCTTTTTTTAAATTTAAAAAAAAGGAATTTCAACGGGAAAGAAGAACTAACAGATAACAGAATATGGTATCCAGCCACAAACAAAGAAAATGACGTCATCATCCGGAAATCAGGTTGAGATAGCAGGAACCCAATCAGGAGGGAGGAAGTCTCCTCCTCCAACCCCACCACCCCTCAGCTTGGTATAAATATCGGTGCACATGCCTTTACGCAAAGAGTTGCTGCTGAGCATCCGAGCTACAATGTTAGGAGTCTACACAGTGCCACTAAAGATGTTGACGAATCCTTTCGAAGTACGCTTTCAGATCGGCCCGGATTCTACTGCTTTATCGATCGCCAAGCAATCAATTAGTTTACATACCTTCAGAAAATGTTCCCCCTACATTTTGATTTATAGTGGCATCGGATCTAACACTGATCATTGGACATGATTTCTAAACAAATATGAGTGAGTGACAAGTGGAAGGAGTATCAAAACTGTGGTCGATTGGTGTTATTGACGGCCTTAAACTGTATATAGAAATGTAGAGGAGCATTTCTTCAGTGTGACCTTTCTAATTTGTCTACTATTAATATTTGCTGTGAAATTTGATTTTGTGAAGAAAAAAAAACGGATAGTCTGATTTGCTCTTAGTGTGATAGTATCACTGTGATGATTACTAACTCTTTTGTTTGCGTACCTTTAACATAACATTAAAAAAATAGCTCAACTTGTCTGATATAGAAGCATCTCTATTCTCTATATAAACGATGTATGTGTTTGAAAATCACTTGGAAAATGTTTAAACGTGGTAAAGATCCAGACAGACTTCTCCATAACTAGTTCAAGGAGGAAACAGTCCCGCCATGTTTAATTGTGTTTATTAGCACTGCTGATGAGTTTGATTTATTTTCAGGTGATCGGGCAACTAAATAATCAGTTTATTGTTGCCCTAATCACGGCCGCAGATGGAACGGAAACGGTTTCGCTGTTCGACCAGCATGCCGTTGATGAAAGAATCAAGGTGGAAGCTCTCTTGAAGAGTAAGAGTTTATTTTCTATTTATTATTTATTTGAGCTCTTACACACGTGTAGGTCAACGGCACACCAAATTTGGCCAATTTTCTTAACTGCGCATGGCCGTGGACTGTCGTGAGCCTTGAACCGTTTCTGTTCTTCAAATTCTCTATTTCACACTATTTCACATTCCTTAAAAATAATAAGTGAACATCTTAAAAATCTGTGGAAACCCTTAACTTCTTATACCAAAAAACGTACAATAGACAAAGGCAAACTGTTGTAGACGGTTCCTGGGCAACTCGTTGTCTAGCGCGCTTTGTAGCAGTTTGTCGAACGACACTAGTGCACACCACACCAACCCCACTCAAAACCACAGTATTGTACTACACATAAACATAAAAGTAGCGTTAAGATTTAAAAAAAAGTGATATATATATATATTGATATTTTATTATTTATAATGAAAACTAAAAAAAAAAAAATCATAGTAGCAGTGAGGAAAACCATTCAACAATCTTCTGTCATCTTGCCCATTCTACCATCAGCAGCCCTATCATGGCGATTTGTGATTATTTTATATAATACCGGGGTTTATTCAATTGTTTTAAACAAATGAGTGCAATATGCGCAGGGAATTCAAATTGATGAATAAATATTTTTGTTGAGCTTATAATTAATTTTTTCTCCCTTAGATGTTGACACATCAATTAAAATTATTATCATATTTCAAAATTCTGTGCATTTTAATGCTTATTAGTATTTCCTTCAATTAACCCATTCTCTTGTATTCTGATAACTTATTAATTTGAATTTCCCGCACATATTTCAACGCCATACTACTGCGGTATTAAAAAACAACCCTGGAATTGTAATAATAATAAATCGCCATTAGGAGCAATTGCTCATACTTCAGTAGAAGCAGACGCTGTCAACTGGCCTAGAAAGTTGTGCCGATGACCTACTGTATTTGCTCTTACAAGGGTCTTTTCACGCTTTTTTTTCATAAGTTAAGGTTGTAAAAAGTTAGATACAGCTATAATGATTCCAAATTCCTGATTAGTGTTGTCTAAATGAAGTGAAAATTGAGTTAACCTGCTAAAACAGTAAACGAAAACATTGCTCCCTCCAATTTAGAGGGCAAGCCAATACTAGGTCATTAGTCGAATGGGCGGAAACTGTTCAGTGTTGCAGCTAGATGTCTCGGCAAAGCTACTGGTTAGTCTTGCTTTCCGAAATATTAGTTGGCTTCTTTATCTATTCATTTATAGAACGCTAATACACTTTTTCTGTTTTATGGGCAAACTACGGTACTGGATCCATGCTTGGGATTTCGATGAAATTCGGCATGTGGGCCCAAGAAAATCATATCACAGGACTTTTTCTATTTTGGGCTTAGAACTCAATTTTTTTTTTTACATTGTAGCAGTATCATTAGTTCAGGGTAGCGCTAGAGTTCTACATACTTGAGGTTCACCCTCTCCAAAAACATTTTTTTAATTTCTGGTGGAACGCCTTTTCCTTTTTATTGACTTGACGAAGAAGGTCCCACCAGATGAAAAAGTATTTTGGGCTCAACAACATGGAAACAAATATATCTTCTCTCCTGCACAGAACACTAGGTCACCCAACTACGTGACCTATCGTCTATTTATTTATTTGTCATGTCTGGTGTTCAATTAGGCTATTATTTGTTTCAAAAACATTCTTAATCTCTCTGCCATCTTGAATTTGTCGCGTGACATTTGTTGCAAATGGCCTTAATTTTAATCCTAATTTATGAATTTAATCCGGAAGCACCTTATCTCTCTCATTATCAGTAGTGATGTGTAACTCCACACATTTTGTGGACTTAAGTCCAGATGTACATCCACAAGTAGTGGATGGAATCCAACGGACTGAATCCAACGGTCAGCATCCACTGCCTCACGTATTGTATGTCAAACTCAAACCTAATGCAATAATGCACAATAAACATCATTAATATAATTTGTCCCATCAATATGTGCACCTTTAAATGCACGCGGTGTCCAACTTACGATACAATGAACAGTAGAGGTACTCGCGTGATAGAATCGCACACCTATCGGAGCTGCATCCGATGCATCAAGTCCACCAGCTCGGCTAGTCCAAGCCTAGTGTACATGCGGTGCGTTGAGATGGTGCAATTCGCTAGCTCTGAGGTGGATGCAATGGAAGTGGAACTGGAGTCGGAACAGGCCTGACTAGTGGAGTTGCATCCGCTGTCGAGACATCCGTAGGAATTAATTCCACCTGGAGCTACACATCACTAATTATCAGGGCGCACGGAAGGATTAAGGGCCACTTATGCATCGTATTCTGAATGGGCGATCACTAATCAGACCTGATTCAGTTTCTCCGAAACTGACCACATGTGATTTAGTTAGCTCAAGAATTGTTCAAAAATCTTAACTAAGAGTTATTTCTGTTTCAGGGTACAAAGTGAACAACCGGTTTGTTTCTGAACCTTTGGCGAGACCGTTCCAGTTAATTGTTAAGGGTGAAGTTGTGGAGATGATAATTAAAAACCATTACCATATTTTCACCTATTGTGGGCTGCATCTGGAGCTGAGGGGGATGAAAACTGTTCTTGTTAGAGCAGTGCCCGCCTGCTTTGCCAGAAGACACGAAAGAGAGGTGCGTAAATTATCCAGTTTCAGGCCCGGTACACATGGACGATTCGACAAGAGTGGGTTGCCGGAGCCTTCCTCGTTGTAGCCATAGGGCTAGCAGAAAATTTATTGTTGATTTCTGCCGCCCGATCATGGCGATTTGGGATTATTATAATACCGGGGTTTATTTTTTAATACCGCAGTAGTAAGGTGTCACGTGACGGTATTAAAATATGCGCGGGAAATTAAAATTAATAAATTATTTGAATACAAGAGAATGGTTGCATTGTTAAATAATTGAAGGAAATACTAATGAACATTATAATGTACAGGTAGAATTTTGAAATATAATAAAATTTTTTAATGTGTCTACATCCAAGGTAGAAAAAATTGAAAGCTCATCAAAAATATTACTTTATCAATTTGAATTTCCCGCGCATTTTGCACTCATTTATTTTAAAAACATTGAATAAACCCTGGTATTATAATAATCCGAAATTGCCATGAAGCCGTGAAGCCGACCGCAGGAAAGTGCACCGTCTTCCCCTAGCAACGCCAACTCTTTAAGAAATCTTTGAGGAGTCTACGAGGAGAGGAACATCCATGTTGCATCATTTTGATTTTGTAATCAGATGGGAGAACCCACATTTTGGAAAGCATAGGCCAGTTTACTATCCTCATCGTTTCAGAGTCCATATTTATACAAAACCATTTTTGGAGAGACTGGTTCGAATCCCGTTCCGTCCATTTTTCTATATCTTAATTTCTTTTTAACTCTTTCGCCTCTGTAGACTACCTGGGGCAAGTTACGACAGGTCTCTGATCCCATGGCGTAGTAGTACGAGCAAGCTACCGACTATGCCAACGAAGGCCAGGATTGGTGCCAAAAAACAGACTTAACATGATCTTCAATGGAATTTTTGTGCAGTTGAAAACTCAAAAACAAAAATAAAACGGAACAATTAATTGTCTCGGTAGTGCCGAGGAACAATGCCCGCCTCACAAGCGGGTGTCTCGGTTGTTTCGATTCGATCCGATGGCACAATTTTCTGGCTTCTGTCTGCTGTCTGTAATTCAAAATAGTCTCCTATTAAATGCTCGTTTCACTTGGTCAAGTGGATTGAGCTAACAAGAGACATGCATGGGTATAATTTAAATTGAGATAGGCCTTCTACATCTGCCCAAAAATGAGTATCATCCATGAGTACAGTAATCAGGATGGATTTTTCTCCCTACGTCGATAAAGAAGTTTCACGTAAAAAAAAAAAAAAAAAAAAAAACACTATTAGTGTTTACAGTCACCGAAAATAAAAAGTGTCTTCCCTCAACATATCTTATTATTATTATTATTTTTTTTTAGGTGGATGTTTCTAGGGAGATTTCACTGGCAAGACTTGTCGAGCGGCTAATAACGGAGATTACTACCTATATACAAATCGTACCATCAGGAGTAGGCTTTGAAATGCCGGACATTATAAATAAAGTGATTTGTGTTGAAGCCTGCCACAGTGAGTATTTCTTTTTTTTTGGGGGGAGGGGGGTGTGCTATGCTGCTACTTAGTGAGATTATTGTTTTGACTGCTCCCCATTCCATTCTACAATACTTATATATTGTTGACTTACCAATAATAATAAAAAATAGGAAAGTTTGTTTTCAACACATGAAAGTAGTTTTAGTATGTACAGTTTACAAGTTTTCAATTTCTGCAAATGGAATTCGAAACATGATCTATTTTATAGACAAATCCAGTTGTTTCACCTTACAAGAGGCCATGCGGGTGGCTTTTGGCGAAAAGAAATAGTTGTTCTTGACTATGCGCAGTGGGGTAGTAATAAATATTTTATTTCAACTGATGGGGAAAAAAATGTTAAGCTTTTGCCATGGGACTTCGCCCTACTAAGAATCAACCGGTAGTTCTGGAATATTAATGGAAACAGATATGTTTATATAGACTGAAGATTGTGGATTCGTCGATTTAAGGTTAGCTAGTACAAAAAGATATCGGGGGTGTTTAAAGTTGAGCGAACGAACAAGGAAGGCTTCCTCCACTTTTGACAGTGGGCAACAGCATGTTCAAGAGAAAGGGTTGAAATAATTTGATGAAATTGATTAAGAATAATGATGAGATTTTTTTTCAGGTGCGATTAAATTTGGAAAACCACTTTCAACTGAGGTCATGATAGAATTGGTAAAGACATTGAAAAAATGTTTCAACCCATTCATGTGTGCGCACGGGAGACCGTCCCTGCTTACTCTCTGTCAGCTCCCCCGATAGGTTTATAGGTTTTCAAATTGTGAATTAAATGTGACGTTTTGTTGTTTTTTTACTATAGTCTAATAACTCTAATTCCTTGTTGTCTTTTGACCGTCTTACACACACTCAGTGAAGAGTAAAATAATTGACATTGGACAAGTGACCTATTGCCACTATAAGTAAACCTGGGTCCATAAAAAGTAAAAAAAAAAAACAATTACAAGATAATTGACAGATTCCAAAATATTTTGTAAACAAAGCATGGCCTACGATAATTTGTTGTTTTGACTTAATTAATTGGCTCCTCGTTTCACAGTCGCACAGAAAATGGCCTTCTGAAGAATTCATAAGCTGTACAAGCTTTCTAAAAAATATAGAGATGTGTGCTCATGGTAGAAGTGAAACTTCAACGTGGGAAACCGAATCACAACGGACAAGTGCAAAAACGAATGGCAACGGAAAAGTGGAAAAACGCATCGCAACAAAATTTTTACTTGAAGTTTTACGGGTAGGTTTTCAAATTTGACAAGTACATTAACAATCTGCCCGGGTAAAACTTCAAGTAAAAATGTTGTCATTAGTTTTCCGACTTTTCCGTTGCTATTCGTTTTTCCACTTGTCCGTTGTGATTCGGTTTTACATGTTGAAGTTTCACTTCTACCATTTGTCTTAAGTCTTAACACACATCTCTATATTCACAGGTTTACTGCAAATTATGATTTGGTTAGGGTATTTTAATGAATGCATTTTTTATTTTATTTAAACATATTTTATTAATTAAGACCGCAAATATAGGCAATATATATGCCCAGCCACATCGAACTCCAACCTAGCACTCCGAGAGTCGGGCACGCACCGACTGAAAAAACCGCCTGGTGGAAGGTATTGCAATGTAAGAAGACTACGCATCTAGGGTGTGTTGAATGATAAACGAAAAACCGCCCTATTAACGTAAGAAGGCCTATTTTGCGGCATCTCGCTACGCGATACGTCGGCTTCCCACACAACGCGGCCGTAACGCTTTTTCGTGACCCTAAAAATATGAATATCCTTTACCAATACAAACTTAGAAACAGGACTCAAGACATGTAGCGTAGTGTTAACCCGAAAGCTTCCTTGTTAGAATCCCACACTTCCTGGCCATGTTTCGGAGGGCATGTAAAGTAGGCGGTCCCGGGCCATCTTAATTTAGTGTAACAGAGGGCTATATATACTATAGCATTAACTCCGCTCCGCTGGGCTGGCTTGGTTTATTATAGAACAAAAGGGCATTGATTTATATAGAAACCCGTCCAATCGTAAGATTTAAAAATGAAGTGTTAGCATCTTAAGCGATTTTCAATGACTGTTTTTGAGAACATAAAGTGGCGCATAATGTGAGACAGCATACCTATAATATACTAGGATGTTAGGTACGGAATTAAATAATTTAACCAGCATTTTGCTTATTTTAAAAATAATTTTATATTCATTCTAATCATCCAAAATTTACCACATATTTTGACACGTTAATTGCTGCTATAGTATTACTGGGAACATGTGAAATGTAGTTTAATCCTAAAATAGTTGTTTCATAGGTTTGGTCCGGATTTTTTCTCGGACTATCCTTAATAAGAATCTGTTTGACTGGGCCGGACGTTAGCTGACCAGACCCCGCC
Organism: Psococerastis gibbosa; assembly: GCA_963971405.1. NCBI lineage: Eukaryota > Metazoa > Arthropoda > Insecta > Psocodea > Psocidae > Psococerastis > Psococerastis gibbosa. The sequence continues at coordinate 30,689,885 of OZ020484.1, forward strand.
CATAACTAATTTGGCTTGTGGCATAAATATCTCCTACAGATACACAGAACTCCATTGTAGGAATAGGGCTTGGTAAATGGTTGGGGGAAACCCACAGAGTCTACTTCAGAAGAATTTTGTGATCTGGCGTGTCTAGGTGAAAACCGTGCGGTCGACCTCGCGCCAGCTTCCGAAATCCAGAAAGTTTCTTCTGACTACAAATAGAAAAGACGTAGGCAACCCGCGACTGCGATAATCGTCCGAGTGTACCGGGCCTAAGAGTGCCGCCTGTCTGAATAAAGTGTGTTAGAATGTCTGAGATAAATTAGATAGCATGGTAACCAGTTAATCGAAAGGCAGTTATTGCCATCTAACTGATTTGAAAAATAACTTTAAATGTCTTTCGCATGGGAGCCAGCAGCCACCTATCTAAACTAACCAGTTTCTTTGAATGGAGTCTTCGTGCAGTGTAGCGCTGGGGAAACAATAATTTCATCTTTGGTGCATAAGTGATAAGTAAACAATAGGCTCAGGAAACAGAATAAACAAGCAAGGAAATATTAGAGGCAGAGCTTTCCAAATGTCTTGCAGACAAATAATACTGTGTTATTTTGGACAAAATTTAATCATTCCTCGATCCTCAGCCGGAAAAATAAGAAAATGGTCTTATGAAAAATTCTATTAAAATCAGTCATTATTTTACGGTTATTCTATAAAAATCTGTTCAAGCGAAACGCGCTTTATCGGGTTTTTCTAGTTTATTATATTATGCAAATTGCTGCGAAATGTACAATTTTTATGAACATTTTCTTTCTTATCTTTGAGGCTATGGCAGAGGAATAAATTAATTTAGTCAAAAATATCGAGCCCTCCTATATGTTTACGAAGTATTTGGTAATCTGTGCCTTTTTTATGGATTTATAAAATCCTACATTACTAACTTCTACAGAAGATTCGAAAGAAACCAATCCATACTTTTACACTATCGCAGCAGTGAGCCCCAATTTCATGTCAATGTTCCAATGCTAATATGTTTCACAAATTAACAATCATGTTAAACAAAATTTAGCCGAATTTTTGAGAATATGCATACAATAGACATTTAAAATACCTAACCTAGTTAACTTTTTGAAACAATGTAAACAACTATGTGTGATTTGAAAGGTTTCCAGCAATTCTATTGAGTGCGTCAATGTTATTTTGTCAAAAGTAAGATAACATGACTATACAAAAGACTTACATTATTAATGTGGCAGTGTATGTTCCCATACTATACGGCCTAAGCGAGCGGCTTCGCTATTTTCAAATGCAGACTAATAAATATAACATTTATTTACGGATTTCTATAACAGAAACATCGACCAGGTAAAGCCAATCGTGCTACGCATATGGCAAGGCACCGATTATTATAGGAACGAATAATTATTAATTATTGAGAAGGTATATTAATCCTGATTAAGAATGGCACACACAATTTTCTATGTTCTATCTACAGTCGTTTTTCATTTTCCTCAGTTCATATTTAAAATTTGGGAAATAATGGATAACACGCTTTAACCACTAATTTATAGATTTTTACAAAATGAATCCTACAAAGCGCCAACAATGGTACCTTTCCTTTATTAACATATTGATTCGTAGTAGTCGGATGACCGTTCGTAAGATGATGATGTCTGAGGTATTAAACAGTAAAACGGGAACAATTCATATAAACGCCGCCATTCACACTGAAAATTGTTTCCGTTGCACTACTTATAGGTTCCTTCTAACCTGGTCACCTAACATTCATCGCTACTACATTGGGGTGGCAGCGTGCATCCAATATCAATTTATGACAAATCCATAGTTGTTACCTAAGCTTTTACTTAACCTTTTGTTTCTAAATGCGAGCCATAGGACGGTAACTGCCCTGCCAGTGTGCAGGACCTGCAGCAAAACTTGGCGTAGTACTTGTGATTACAATGTCGCGCCCGCACAATTAGCCCGCAGTTGGCGAAGAACTGGTTATCTGTACAATTAGGATGGACGTAGATGCCTGCAACAAGAAAATCAAAGTTAGGCTTTAATTATAAACAGACTAGGTTGCCTGCATCCTGAGAAATCCATGGATATGGCATGTGGACTCGTTTAGAAGGAAACGTTTCAGAGACCAAATCACTTCGGACGTTTTTGACTGGGATGAGCCAAACCATCTGGTGACCACTAGCTACCAACAGATCCGAGTGAATTGCTACGACTGGTGCGAGCAGTTGAAAGTGTGACGGGACTGGAAGCACGAATTTAAGTAAGACAAAGAAATCAATTAATAATCCTGTATACTCGCAATACAACCTATTATCTATGCAAAAAAAGAAGCCATATCGAGTTGTGTCCTCTTACCCCTTCTAATTGCGAGTGTAATGCTTGCAATTATTTATTTCAGTTTAAAAAAAAATCTAATTTCGGTTAGCCTATAACGAGGAGGTTGCCTTTTCAACTTGAGAGGATGCTGGCCGTACACATTGGCCACCCCTGGATCAGCCTGAATCAGGTTGGTTACTTACTTAAGTTAATACTTAATTTAAAAAGATTTGCCTTACTCAATTGCTAGAGGACTATTTCATACACCCTATTATAAGGTGTTTTTCATTTTTGTTGGTATAATTTTTTCCATGAATTCGATAATTCGGTAAATTTCTGTCGGTTATCAGTTTCACGGAAAACCCCCTAGACCAAAACTAAATAAATCGTCGTAATACTATGCATGAAGTAGTCCACTTATCAATTGAGACCAAATCTATGTAACTTGAAGTATTAACTTAATTTTAGGGTGATTCAGGGGTGGCCAATGTATACAGCCAGCTTCCTCTTCAGTTAGTTTAATGTCAGTATTATATATTATATGCTGGAATATACTCTGAGGAGAGTCTGGGGTTGATCACATAAGGGGCAGAGCGCTTATTTAATTATTTAAAAAAAGCGAAGCGATAGTGAGAGAGAGCGAGGTACTATGGATCTGATCTCTAATATATTTCGCATAGTAGTTGGCAAATGTAATTTAACTACAGTACCTATCTATGAGCAACGTGAATTTTTATGGACCCAGGCCAACTTATAGTGGTCCATTGCCCAATGCCAACGAACCCATGGATTTCGGACATTATTTGTATTGTTTCCGTATGAATTTTGGGCCATTGGCAAACTGGCATACGTTCTCGATGTCAACCTAAACCGCGATAATAGACAAGCTACCCATTGACGCACTGAAACAGGCGAAAGCATGACTTAACCAAGAACAGCTACGAGTCACTGTATGAATACCAAAATGTCCAGATTCTGCTGAAAATGCATTAGAGCTATAAACACGGTTTTTATCTTGTTTTTTCAAACTTGTCGATAGCCTCTAAGACATGTTATAATTAAATATCTACTTACCTTCTACAGAAATAATGACGGAACTAGACGAAGAGCCATACTGATTGGAAGCTTCACAGCGGTAAGCTCCCGAGTCTTCAGTAGTAGCTCTCACTATTTGCAGCCTGTTGCTCTCTGAAAACAAATTTGCCTCAATAATTCCACAGGCTCTTCAAGTAAAATCTTGCTGACATCAGCTACCCTAACATGCTCTGTCTGGGATGATTAACACCATGGCTCGAATTATTTCCAATACTCCATCCCATTAAATGCAGCTGAATTTAAACAATTTAAAAAGCTTTCAAAATCGTTTTGATATTCTTTGCGTTTGTAACAATAAATCTAAGCTATCACTCTATCAGATGAGTCTGCTGAAGTAGCGTGGGTTAAAAGTCAATGGGAGTACCCCCACTGTAGTACCTACCTAGGTCTCGTCCATTTTAACAGGATATATCGACCGTAGAGCCGACAAAACATCTATTAAAAAATTAGCAAAAATGCTCTTTTACATTTCGATATTTGACAATTCACTATCACCAATTGACCGCACTTTCCTCGTGACCACCGCACCAATATTTTTTTTGTATTTATCATATTCAATAATTGTGGCCAATCTGTGTTAGAAATAGGTGATCAAAATATACCTCCATAATATATCAAAATTTCTTTTGTTTGTCCTGATATTTTTGACAACTCTACGATTGATATTTCATTAGATATTTGAATTTAACACTTATAAGGCTTCTCCCCCCTTCAACTGTCCCTTAGATTTACTTTAAAACATGTTATGCTCATGGTATGTCTGCAGTGGTGCAACTAGGAACTAGCCTACAGAAATTTAAAGGTAGGTAATTGTGTTGCATACGGTACCTATCCCTTTATGACATTTGCACCAAGAACTTGATCAAAAACAATAAGTCTTCGAATACCCATATATTTTATGTACAGTAAGTAAAGTCATTTTCTTCACAAAGGCACAATTTAAAGAGGCATGTTTTTTAAAGAAAATTTTCCCCCCACACAAATGTGTAAACCTTGTGTTTGGCCAGGGAACAAAACATTGATAAAAAGAGCTTAATCTTAACAATAATCCCTTTATTAAAATAATATAATATAATAAATAATAGTAGATAGTAGTTTAAATATCAAATATAAAATTATTACCAGATATATTGATCCTCTCCGATGGTTGAAGAAGATCGTTCTCTTTGTACCAGCGCACCTGAGGGTACGGATAACCTTCGACATCGCAAGGTATAGAAATGTCGCTGCCCTGAGGGAAAGTTGGATTCTCCAACGAAATGTTCGTTCGAACAGGTACTGGAAAAATAAAATAAAACGAAATTCTTACGTGACGATAACGAAAAAAGAATATATGGCGCCAAATCATGAGCTAAGTAATAAGTATCACCGATAGCGGTGAAACGTGGAAATCTGGCAGCCCCGCGATGGGGGAAATAGCAAAAGAAGTGTTTCCACGTTTTAGGGTTCTAACACAAAAAAAAAAAAAAAATCGGCAAAAGAAAAACAAATGAACAATTCAACAGGCGCAGTGAGTTTATACTTATGGCTGTATTAGGCTTATGACGTGTACCACCCGCTAAAACGACGAAACTGCCGCGGAATCGTTGACTGACTGAGCTCCGGATGTCAATCGTCGAATTTCGCAAAGTATGCCAAATCCGCATCTAGAGATGAGGCCGGTAGGCTATATGTGAGTCCAATTATGCCAGGCAATTTTTCGAGTGGCATAAAACATGAGATGAATTGGGTGATCATTTATTCTCATACAATAATATGTTATTGTAAGAAGTCTTTAAAATATTTTTTTTTTTTAAAAACGTTGCCCTTTGATAAATTTATTAATTCATGACATGCGGATTTACCCCTATCATGGTAATTAATTAACATGCATTGTTAGGCCTAAATCACCCATTTTTAAAAGTTAACTACTTGTTAACATTAGCCAGTTAGGAAAACATTAGCTTACAGTAGGGTGCGTTCAATGTACTGTACATTGACAAGATTCTATATTATGTACTGTAAGTAGAGGCTTTAGATGGGACTGCTCTTGTCGGGCATGTGGTCCATAATATGCTCCAAATATATATTCTATCGAATATAAATGTGTGTAATCAGGGCCAATACTTATTTTTTATTTTTATTTATTTTTGTGCGTTGCTAGACATTCGAGCTTGAAAGCACAGTGCTCCAGAATCTTGCCCCGGATGCACAAACTGTGTGTAGGAGCGACTTTGGTGGCAAGGTGGCAGCGTACTTGTACTTGTATCTACTCACCTTGCGGCCGGAGACGTGTCGTAACTCGACACAAGTGCCTATTATGTGACTTAGTGAGGCGATTGAAGAGGTTAATCGGATAAATTCATTAAATTGTTTGTACGCGATTTAACCTTTTTATATGTAAAAAAAATAAAATAAAAGATATATTAAGCTATATTAGCTATTTTTTTACGTGAACATGAAGGATGATCAAAACAGCAACATTCTAAAAAGCAGTAGAGCTAAATGTTTCTTAACAGCTCCATTGTACTTGTACCATCTATATTATGTTACCCTGCTAACCAAACAAGATATCAGCTCTAGACCGTGAGGTATATTTCCAGTGTATTTGTACCTCCTACTATTTTATATTTCTCAGCTCTTGCGCCACACAAAATATAACAATTCTGTTTTCAAGTATTTCCCATAAGAAGTTACTCCTCAAAACATAAGCAGCCATGTCGATGTAACTTACCAATATATACCCGAGGCTGTTCCGGCTCAGGTTCGGGCTGACGTGGGGGCGGCTGAGGCAGAGGCTGAACAGGCGGCCGAGGGGGTTCAGTGGGGGGGCCCGTAGTAGTAGTTTTGGTTTCGGGGGGTGGCCGGGGCCGGTAAGGGGGCCGGGGCCTCGGCGCCGGGCCCTCCTGCGGCCTCTCTGGCGCGCTCACCAAATATTGGTTGTACTTCTCGTCCTCGGGGTTACTTGTGTACACGGGTCCAATGGCCTGGACCACCACCGAGCCGGTCGCCGCTTTGCCCCACCCGTTGTACACCTGACACTGGTACGGGCCCAAGTCACGCAGCCCAACGGTTTTGATGAGGAGCGAGCGGTCGCGGCGCTGCTCGTACTTAGCGCTGACAGACGGCAGAGCGCGGTCACCACGCCACCACTGCACCCCCGGGATCGGCCAGCCATAGGCATAGCACTGCAACACAGTTGGCCCTCCCAGCGTCACTACAACGTAAGTGTCTTCTTCTGTAACTACTGCCGCTGGACGGTTCTGCGGATCTGTTAGTACAGTTAGGTGTTAGTACAGTTAGTTCATGCCCAAGTTATTTACCTACCAATGTGCTACCACTACTACTACTACTATTATAAAAGGTAAAATAGAAGCCTGGAAATTATACTTTTTTTTGTTAACGAGAAGCAGCTTCTTTATGAACCGACACCAAAAGGTAGAAGGTGTGATTGGAGATGGAACTTGCCTAGTGCCGATTCATGCGAGATAATTTCATTTTTTAATATATCTAGTCAAAATTTATTAATAAATAAAGAAATAGACTACTTGACAATTTTTGAAAATCTATTTTAATGCATTTAGTAGATTTATTTGAACCCCATAAAATTGTAGTTATTTTCTTAAAAAATTTATTTAGCCATCAATTTATGTTTGATGGTTAAACACGTGAGATTGGAGTGTGGCGTCACATGTGAGGGCGGGGGAGAATGGTCACCCACCGCATAACAACGATTGGACTGTGACGTCATTTTTATGTTACCTATGTCTGCTGGCGCTTTGGCTCTTGTAATCCTCAGCTAAACACTCGCATTTATTATTTTTATTTATTTTTACAATATTTTTTCAAAACACATTGCAGTATTGTATTGTTTTATTATTGTTAGCGTTACCTTATCTAGCATATTTAATTTTTATTTTATTTTATTTATTTCCACCTACATTGCTAAGAATACAATAGAATATAACGCACTTAATGGAGAATATCACCTCGGTTATTAAAAAATTAGATGATTTTACGAAATACTTCACTAAGTGAAGTCTTTATCATTTATGATTCCACTTTACCCTTTATGGCATTACGGCAGTTGGGCTACACTAAACTACACCTAATGATTCATTAGTAAGTTATTAATCCCAAGATGTTAGACACCAATTAGAAAATAAAAAGCCCAGTAACGGTACCTGAGACATGCAGTAGGAACTCTCTTTGAACAGGGTATCCTATCCCATTGTCGGCGGAACAGTAATACGTTCCAGCATCGCTGCGGTAGAGACCAATGATTTGTAGCGAACCATCGCCCAGGAACCTATGTCTTCCGCCAGATCCATCAATCTGAAATTAATTAATAAGGTAATAATGACAATAACGCCAGCGGCCATACCAAGTTGAATCCACCAAAACAGAGCCTGTTCCAAACTGCAGCAAACTTGGTAGTGTGCACAGCTGAGGCTGTCAGTTTTATATTTTATTGCTAAAACTGTCAAGTAGCCTATTATGTCAGATACTTAGTATTTAAGTATAAAAGTGATTAAGTGTCCAGTGTCCTAATGGTGGAGTACAGGCCTTCGATGGCATAGTGGTAGCTTGTTCGTACTTGTGCGAGTCTCTACACACCATGCGATCGAAAACGTATGGTAACTCAACTCAGGTATTATCTACAGAGGCCGCTGAAGAAGATATTCGTTTACATTATTATACATTATTGTTAGTATGCAAATAATCTTTAAAAAAAGGCCAAGGGTCCCCTCAAATACATCCTGATAGCTTAATTGGCAGATAGGCTGGTTGACGAGTATGGTTTACTTACAATGACGGAACTCCTTCTCCATGTGATTACAGGAGTGGGCGATCCTCTGACAATACAGCGAAGTGTCGCGTAACTGCCTTCCTCTGCGGTAACATTGAGTTCTTCGGCTTGGATAGTTGGAGCAGACGCTAAAAATAAATAGCCAAATTATTAATTTGCCCTTACAACACTGCTAGTGATGTTAGACTCAGTTTTCATTTGAATACCGAATTTAACCAACGCCAGACGCATTTAAGGCCATAGAGCACAGGGTTAACGACTAATACCGCGGCTCCTACAAATTGCCGCAATCCATGCTTTGGGAGAGGGGTGTACAGTGGCAGCAGACAAATATGTCCACCAGCAGTCGCCTTCAGCAATCATCCCACGCTAGAGATGGTCACCAGCCCCAAGCAGAAGACTGACTTGAATGTCCGATTCGTAAAATGCGTTGCACATATACTTAACTTATGAATTAAATTTCATTTCATCAAATTTCAGTCGAATGGAAATCTTGCTTGTCATAATTTCAATTAGCATTGTTATTAAATTGACCATTCGTACGGTGTTATTAGTTCAATGAAAAAGAAGGGAGAGGTCCACTACATTTTTAACTATACCTGCATTCACAAACAGGTGAGTATTTATAAAATGCTTGGCTGCACCATAAAAAATAATCACGATTGGCATGCGTTTAATTGCGTTCAAAAGGGAATTCATAAGACTTCGTGTGTTTTGCTCAATATAAAGCATAAAGCATTTTTTTTTAGTTTTTTGAGAATAAACCCCCCCCCCCCCAAGTTAAGTTAGCCCCAAATAAAAAAAAATGTTCTGAGGCATGATTTTTGTGAACCTACATGCCGAATTTCAACAAGATCGACCGAGTAGTTTGCCCGAAATCGACGCACAGACAGACAGACAGACATTTCGTAAAAACCACGTTTTTGGGTTCCTGGGACCTTTAAACGTGTAAATCCGTTGAAATCTCGGAATCGAACATTTCGACCGTGACGAAGCTTTCCTTATACTACGTATACATTGGAAAGCAATAAGACTGCATGATGTTATTAACGCCGTCCATGAAAATTAAGTATCGTGTCACGTTAGAATTAAAATGTTTTCTTTTCTGTTCTCAAATTTTCACTTTCTAAGAAGATAGAACATGCTATATAAAATGATGCGTGTTTTTATTTATTTTTTTAACTTAAATATTATTAGCAAGCTTTACACTTGCAACTATCCCACGCTCCACCACTGCATCAATCCCCTACGTTCACCAGCTATTTGTTAGCTTATTTTATTCTATCTTAATCTATTCAATTTTATGAATAGTTAGTTTCTCCAAATCCAAAGCAGCCCTTAAAGCAATAACAGCATACAAAATCACCTCACAACTAGTGTGGGAATGTAGATTGAAACTGGACATACTGTCCGGTGCGAATAAGGTTACCTTGATATGGGTGCCTGGGCACACAGGCATTGAAGGCAATGAGGTTGCTGACCAGCTTGCAAAAAGGGGAGCTACCTCCCCTTTTACGGGACCCGAACCTTTTTGCGGTGTTGGGGAAACCCTCGCCCGCAGATTTGTTAAAGGCAGGGAGAACCTGAAAGTGGCTGAATACTGGACCTCATTGCCGGGCCTTCGGCAAGCCAAAATGCTCCTGGGAAGCCACCAGCGCAAAAGAGCCCAAGTATGCATTAATATGAACAGGAGACATCTGCGTGTGATCACAGGATTCCTCTCTGGGCATTGCAACTTGAATGGACATCTGACCAACATAGGTGTCAGAGAGTCTAGAGCATGCAGATTCTGTAACGAAGGAGCGGAGGACCCCGAGCATATCCTCCTTCACTGCGATGCAATCGCACGTAGAAGAGCAGCATGCTTGGGAAACTTGCAATTACATGTAAAAGACCTACCACTTCTAAATCCCCTCAAGGTCCTGGCTCTCCTGAGGGAAATAGGCCTCGAGGAACTGATGTAGATATGTAGATTCTTTGTTGTAGGGGGCACAATAGGCCCAATAGGCTTAAGTGCACACAGGTAACACCTGTACCCCAATTTAAAAAAAAAAAAAAAAAAAAAAATCCCACGCTCCACCACTGCATCAATCCCCTACGTTCACCAGCTATTTGTTAGCTTATTCTATTCTATCTTAATCTATTCAATTTTATGAATAGTTAGTTTCTCCAAATCCAAAGCCTACGGATATAATATTAATACATACCTCCTGGGTAGAGCGGCCTTGACTGGGGAGGCGGGGTCGGGGGGACTGTGGGCGCTGCGGGCTGCACGCAGGAGGTGCCACAACCTGTGTTGCAGCATTTCCCCTCTCCCTGGCAGTCCGCGTCCGACACACACTCCTGCGAACATGTTCCGCTTCCCACGGCCAGTGTCGGGCACAGACCAGGCTTGTTTACTGCAAATGAGAATGAAAATAATAATGAAAATAAAATGATCATAATATATCAAACATGCCAATAGAATGTAATAGTATGAGACAGCCGCACGCCCCAATTCACGGTTGATTTGCAACTGTTTGGCTTATCTTAGAAAATGCTCTTAAAAATTGTATCCTTATTAAAAGCCCCCCAGTTTTGGCTAACTTATAATGATAATGGTTACATCTGAATGTGCGGCCCGCTTTGGGTAGCTTAAAAGAATTAAAAATTATACATGTAAAAAAGGTCAAGAAACGTTGTTTTATTAACTAGCTGCACTTCTTCTTTTTCTTCTTCTATTAAATAACTATTAAAGGTAATATGTTTACAAACCTTCTCGACACACAGGTCTCGACTGAACAGAGCCATTCTCATCCCTGTATAAGTCCACAGCACACCGAGACCCATCGGGACATGACTGGTCGCGACACGGGTCGTTGCACCTGCACCGCTCGCAGTTGTCTCTGTCGACGAACTTCTCGATGCCGTACGGGCAGTGTAACCCTCCACATTCACGCCGCGCCTCCGAGCACCGATCCACCTCGATTTCGTTCGCTGCAAAATTCAGTTTCTCGCTATATTGCTATTACAAATTATAATGGACCTCTTTAGTATAAAAATCCATAGCATAGAGAAATGACGTCAAATCCCGATGTTTAGATGGGATGGGCACGGTTGGGCCCATGGCCTGATTGGTTGGGCGCAATAATTTTCCGATACAAAAGGCATCCATTACTATATAGTGTTACGCCTGCAGGCTTATCACAGGAGAGTTAATCCTTTAGACCTTCACCCCCATTTAAGGTCGGATGAAAAAACCGTCATATTAGCTTATCCCAGCATTGCCTAGTTGTCACACTTGACTGTTCCTGGTCTGGGACGTTTTGAGTACATAACGTACAGGGTAAGTAAGAAATGTGAGTATACGTGAGCTCCGCAATATGTTTACCATATCCACTGAAGCCGCGGCAAGACATTAAAATACACGCGGCTAAGATGAAGAAGAGCACCGTCAGAAGTGGCTGAAGGAAGAAATAGAGGGTGAACAGGTGAAGAGAAAGACCTAGGAAGAGATACAGAAACCAGATTTAGGACGATATTGGAAGAGTGGGACTGGTACCAAAGGAAGTGTTGAATAATCACAAGTGAAGACACACGAGGGAGTGGAGGTAGGTCACCGGGCTATGGTGATGATGATGAAGCCGTGGCATATACATTCAGTGGATACTCGTGTTTTTATTGAATCATTTTTCCTACAGTGTCGTAAATCTATAGAGACAGCAATGTATGATAGTAATTAAATATATTGTACTATTAACGTCCCCTTCGCACTTATTCATTACATTTCATGCTTGTTAACAAAGCCACTAGCCATAGACCCCAAAGGTCAATATAGGAAAGATAGAACATGGGACATTCATTCCCACCAGGAATATATTCTTGAATGGGCCCACCAAGGACATTTCCTTCGAACAATCAGAACTTGGCCCAATTTACACGTTTTCTTTTGAATAATCAGCGCAATGATAAGTCGAAGGGCCGGCCGCCTTGCCAAGTTGAATCCAGCGGACCAGAGCAGGTTCAAAGATGCAGATAACTTGGTCGTGTGCACAGTGCCGGTAGGGAAACATGGTAGGACTTGTCCTGGTCACCTCCGAACTAATCGTATGACTTCACTGTGTTTCCCAAGTGGTTCGGAATCCACTATAATCAGGAGGTCCACTGTCCTATGGGCCCACACCGTGGCCTGGGACTGTGTCCAACCATACTACTACTACTATTAAGTCGAAGAAGGCAGGTGGCACCAATAAATAAATAAATATCCTTGGCAGACCGAATGTTTTCCTATATACAAAGGACTCTAATATACCCTCAGCACAAGCTATGCGAATGCCTACTTACGATCTCTCTCTTCCTTCTCCGTGACATCGATAAGGGGCGCTATTTTCTTGTCACGTATGGACACCGTGCAAAACTTTATGCATGTGTCGAAGTTCTTGAAGCGGTTAAAATTGCCGCCGCAGCCGCTGTAGATGAACGCGACGCAAGTCCTCTGGTTCCTGTCGTAGTGCCACCTCTTGTAGTAGCCACCCTCGCACGGGCCCACCTCCGCAGGAAGACGGCAAATAGCTGTGTATAGGGTTAGTCAAGCGTTAGATTAAATACATGCAACGTGCGAGTACCCACAACCTGGAGGTTATTCACTAAATCAAGACTGGTAGACTTCTGACGGGACAAGATCAAGAATATATGATAACCTGTATAAGTACTGCCGTATACGGGCGTCTACGAAACGTATATGTCCCAAAGGGAAGAAAAGAAGTTATCGGTTAACCCAGATTTCTATGTAATAGAGGCTATGATCGACCGCAGATGGGCTTGACGAAATTATGAGCAGCACACGGATTTCACCATAAATTGTGCGTAAGGAGAGATTGCCATGATGTGGACCGTGATTGTAAATGTGTCTTGTGTGGAAATCAGTGTCCACACACCATATTGAGTGGTGCCTACAGAGAGTGAGGTCTATGCTTCCGAGGCTTAACATAACCGTCCACAATCTATGCTTATTACAAACTTAAATCATATTGTTCATTGTTCTCAATCCTAATTCATATCATTAATTAAATCAATGCCAATCTCCCCTAGTTTTAAATTAATTTCTATGAATTATTTATTAGGCCTTTAGGCCTATAACGTCTTTTGAAGATCTCTGAGCTCAATATAAAATTATTGTTGCTTTTTTTCTCAACATAAGAGCTGTTGTTGCTAAACCAGTAAACCTCAAAGGTTTATTAGGGCTTGCAAAAAGCAGACAAAAAGAAGCATAGTCCTATTGCCACATTACATTATCAAACAAATTACTGCATCGGCCCAGGAATTGAAGATACACGAAAGAATCTGTTAATTCTAATATTTGCGTCAACATATCATACATTTCTGGCTAAACAAATTAATATTGCAGAAATACTCTTATTATTATTGATCCTCAGGAACCCATAGCAGATAATTGTGTTCCTCATGAACAAATAATCAACACTTCACACAAAATACGGCTCGCTTTTACGAAGTAGCCTTTTAGTTTTTGCCAAAATGTACAACACATATTAATTAGTCTAGTCTTAGTTTCAATGCAGCACAATGTAGCAAGGCCTATACCAAACTCCAAACAAATACACCATAACACCATTCCTATCAAAGAACAGCTCAATGACAATAATTCGTGCATTTAAAATCCCGTCTGATTGTTCAAGCCTGTTCAATCGAAAAATGAAACCAGAGATTTTAAACCCATCTCGAAAGGGTTACTTGTATAGCACACATTTTTAATCTTTGCACGAAAGATGACGATTACTAATCTACAACCCCATGCTCAAGAAATTCAATAATTTGCAAACCTAGATGTGAGAGGGCCGTCTCGTTGGCGACAGGGATGACTTCTTCTCGGTGCAGACACAGGTTCTCGCACTCTGCAGCAGAACTGAACCGGTTGCTGTTGCCCTCACAGCCTCCGTAGAGGAACTCTCGACAGGCATGGGCGCTGGGGTCGTAGTGCCATTTGCGGAACGAGCCACCGCACGGACCCGAGTCATACGGCAGAGTACACACATCTGTAAACAGAATACAGTAATGACTGTCGCGTGCCTCCCAAAGGTTGTCCAGCCTCCGAATGGGTGCTATTATAGCCATAGCAGACATAACATTTGTAAAATTATTTAACTACTAACTACCTAAGAACATACATACCTTGCCCTTTAAATCGTCCACACTGCCGCTCGCACTGCTCCTCGGAATCGAATCGGTTGGCGTTGCCACCACATCCACCGTACACGAATCGCTCACACCGAAGAGTCCTCTGGTCGAAGTACCACGACTGGATATCGCCCAGACATGGACCAGGGTCCACTTTGACGCTGCAGATCTCTGATGTGTCGGGCTCTTGCACAGGGGGAGGAGGCGTGGCTACAACGGGGGGAGGTGGTGGGGGTCCACGTCGACATCTACTCTCGCAATCAGTTCTGAAATAATAATAAATAATTAAAATAAATAAATAATAGTTTTTTCTTTCATTACTACGACCCTGGCGGAGAAAGGCCTATAAAGCCACCTCTTAAGCTCCACTTACTCCTTTACACCTTTACATGGCCTCGGAAGCTCTACAAGCGTGGGACTCGAATCAACAAACTTTCGGGTGAAAGACTGAGTCCATAAAACAACACTAAATGAGACGATATGACACAAGTGGTTCAAACTAGACTTTAAGCTTGAGTTACTGAGTTACCGAAGGCTTGAATAGAAAGCACATAAAAATATTAAAGAACAGCAAGAAAAAAAATACAATCATTTACACACAAAAAATAAATAATGGGAATAACAGGAAATACGCGAAGAATATCAAGATTAAAGAAGAGATAGGTGCTGGACTGGAAGCTGGATTCTGGACTATTTCAGGAAGATGGGGCCTGAACTGGAGAATGGTCACAAGTGGATGAACAGAAAATAAGTGGGAAGGCTCTCCATAAGGGTACTACCCTCGCACGCCGCTGGCATGATGATTAATAGTAGGGGAGCCCAAGCGGGGATTTCGGGATTTACTCGAGCCCATCAGATTAAGGTATGCTAAGTAGTGTATATTTCACTAATCTGACCATTTGAGTGTGACCTAAAGAAACGGGAGGACTTTAACGATGTGCAGCTGTGTGATGCCTATATTTCTCACTGCGTCCCCACTTTGAGTTCAGTTGCCATGACGCCATGATATTGTTTACAGCGTATTTCCAACGTTTTGGCTAATTTGGTTATTTTTAATTTATTTTTAATAAAAGTTATGAGAATTAAAGTTTATAAATATTTACTATTTAATATTATTATAATATAATATTATAATTAATAATTCCTGAGCTTTTCAAATAATTAAGTTAAATGATTTTAAAAAATCGAAGAAAATTTTTTTTTTCTTTTCATTGTCAGATTAGGCAGATCCCTCCAGATAATCGTCAGATTATTATACAGCACGCCTAGAATATATAGATGAACCATATATATCAATATCTGACGCGCACGAGTATGTCCACGCAACAGTTTTTTTTTTAACATTTTTTTTGAAAATCTATAGCCGCATACTCCACCGCTGAAGAGGTGTACATTATATAAATTTTTTTTCTTTTTATCATCTAAGCATTGCAACCCAGTAGGTCTCTATGACGCTCAAGTAAATCCCCATTTAGCATCACGGGCTCCCAGGCTCCCATACTATAAGCTTTTGTTCACTAATGTAAAAAAAAAAAAAAAAAAAAAAAAAAAAAAAAAAAAACACGAATTATTATTATTATTATTATAAGACACATAACGGCGACTGAAGATATTACACTACTACATTACTACCACTGCAAACTCAACGATATCATTGGTTATAGCAACAGGAGGTTGGGTCTGCCCTGTGCCTAAAGCGTATCTTATGTAATCCTTGATCAAAAAGCCGCTCATAGCAAGGTTCCCGACATATTTACCTGGCATCAAAGTTGTTGGCATTTCCTTCACAACCGCCATAGTCGAACTCGTAGCATGAATCAGTTTGACCATTGTAGAACCACCGAGGGTAATTACCTTGGCAAGGGCCAACCACCTTCGGTAAAGAGCACGCATCTGCAATTAAAAATAGACCATTTAATCACATCTGTTCACATAAAAGCTCAAAATTCTCCCTACTTTTACAAAACACACCAATCAATATTGCTGCCTAATCAAGTCTGCTGTAGATTTTATGAATTATTCACTCTAATTTTAAATACCCTACATTATTATGTCCGACCCAGAGTATGAAGAAAAGACTAAATCCGGTGTTACTCGAACCCACGATACATGTCTTACCCATCGTGTTTACCACTACACTATGGCATCCACTAAATACTCTACCTCGGATATAATGTTCTAAGTGGGTTGACTCTTCAATCTGAAGTAAAGCTTTGCCATTATAAAAAAATGTAACCTCCCCGCCTTGCTCAAATTGGTAATTACGTAGCTGTGTTAAAACCTACGGTATTTAACAATATGAATCTTGTCGTCGTTGGGCATCAAATAGAGTATCCAGTCAGAACTGAATACGGTGGAATCCGTAGTGTAATGGTAAACACGATACCCTGGTAAGGTAAGGAAAGGTACATATAGTGGGTTCGAGTTTCAAAGGATTTAGTATTTTCTTCATACTCTAGTTCGGATAATGTCCTAAGGACTCGTCAACTTAAATATTTGTTTCCTTTGTTTTCCAACGTCTGCTTTCAGCATTTCTGTTGTCACCTCAACTCCGGCTGCGCGCTTTAACAAGACTGGCGCGGTTAAATTCACGACTTGCCTACTTTTCTAAATCCATGCCGAGTTATTATTATTATTAACTTGAGGCACCCAAAGGGCAGACTCCTTCACCCTAAGGAGAAGGGGAGTTGACTGAGAGGGTAGACCTCCTGATTCTAGTGGATTCCGAACCACTTGGGGAACAGTAAATTCACACGATTAATTCGGAGGTGACCAGTACTCGACACGTACGTATAGACAGACTGACGGTTTGAGCACGTTATTATGTCCCACCATGTTCCCCTGCCAACGCTGTGCACACTACCAAGTTTGCTGCAGTTTGGAACAGGCATTGTTCTGGCGGATTCAACTTCGTATGCCCGTTGGAAACTTCAGTTGAGTGTTAAAATTATATATAATACATGTATAAATGCATATAATAAAATAAAACCAGGATGACCTGCCTTGAGCGTTACTACACCGGTGCTCGCACTCACTGCGCGAAGGAAACCGATTACTGTTGCCAGCGCAACCTCCATACAGGAACTGTTTGCAAACACCATCTGTTCTGTTGTAAAACCACTGGGGAGACGAATTTTGACACGGTCCGGGGTCTTCGTTGTAGAAGCAGAATTCTGGGAAACAAGAGCAACCGAATAATTTCTTATGTAAGAACATATCACTATTTTGTCTGTATTCAGGTCCAGTAGTTTAGGAACCATATATGAGCCTCCTCCACTGCCTCCTGATCCAGTCCTACTGTTCTGAGATCGTCTTCAATTTGGTTTCTGTATCTTCTTCGTGTACCGTCTATTTCCCCATCTTTGTAAGCCCGTTCTTTTTGACTTAAAGTGGATATACGTAGCGTGCTTGTATAGTCCACGCAAAATGAGAAAAGTATGGACATGGAATGTTTTGATCCTGTCCAACACTGTAAAAATATTCTTTGCACAATTTTTGTGATGCCTTGCATCCAATGCAAAAAGGTAACCCAAAATGGTGCAAAGAATATTTTTAGTGTTGGACAGTATCAAAACATTCCATGTCCATACTTTTCTCATTTTGCGTGGACTATACATGTCCGAGACTCTGCACACCATCGTAACTTAACACAAGTACTGTGTAAGTAACTTAGCGAGGCGACTGAACTGGTATTCGTTCCACATGTCCTAGCCCCCTGATGCGGGCTCTCGTTATTTCGCCTACTATCGTAGGTTCTTAGCAATCGCGCAGAGCTCATTGTTGCTACAGATAAGTCACTCTCCTTGATTTTGCACTGTTGCAAACTGTTGCAACTGTTGCTGCACATATGCATATACATAGTAGTTGGATGGCTGCTGTACAGAAATTCTCTCCAAGAAACGATCTATCTAGGGGCGTAGCTGCCGCCGTAGCTGTATCAATTATACGGGGCCCCCGGGCCATAAGGGCCCCCGACGTGCGTTGGCAAAAATTAATAAAAACTTCCCAAATTTTTCGGACATGTCTCAGACCTGTCACTACTGCCCATAGAGGCAGAAACTTTAGAAAAAGCATCAGCTATAAATGATTTAATAAATCCGTTTGCCGAAAAAAGGCAACCTTTTCTCCTTGGAGAGTGTATATTTAATTTGAATTGTTTGTAAAAGTTATGTAAAAAGTGACTGATAGATAATTATGATGAATAAATATTTATTTTAATTTTATGCAAACATTTTTTTCTTTTGTGAGAAATCTTTACCTTGCATAAGGGCCCCAAACAAATTTTTATACGGGGTCCCGCCAAGACACGCTACGCCACTGGATCTATCTATCCTTACCTGTCCTGAATTCTTGTTCGACTGGACGTTCTCGTGAGCCGGCCGCTTCACATCTTTGCTGACAGTGCTGCTCAGTGGGGAAGTTGTTCCGGTTGCCACCACACCCTCCATAATAAAATGGCTTGCATCTTCGTCCAAGTGAGTCGTAGTACCAGGCTTCCGTGTAATTGTGACACTCTCCAATCAGTGCTGGCTGAAGACAGTCGTCTTGTTCTAAACATGTCAAAAGTTTGATCAGCACTTGCTACCAAGATGAAAATAAACAGGCAACTGAAAATTCTTCAATTTATGTCGATTTTAGTACCTTAACCTTCCAGTCTCTAGTCTAGCCTTATATGATCTGATATAAGTAAAACCCGTGACAGACCGTTACTCGTTTTCGTATACAAAATTTCCACAAGGGTGGGTTTAAGATTTTATTGCAGTACAGTAGCAGCAAGAAACCAATTCGAAAATATTTAACTTTTCATACACAACAGAACTGAATCTTTAAAAATTGTTAAAATGGGAATATTTCGTAAATTACTACTACGCAAAGAAGAATGTCAACAAATACTTTCAATAGAGTTCCAAACAGTTCAAACATTTTTTGGTTAAATAAATTAAAAAAAAAAAAAAAAAAAAAAAAAAAAAAAAAAAAAGAGGAAACTTCCAAATTTACACTAATATCGAAAGATGTTTTATTTATAAAAAATATACAAAAATACTTAGATTTTTGGGCTTGCCCAAAAACCCTCCATTTTTTCTTCTTCTTCTAAGGCATATTCTTTCGAAGATTGGCGATCATCATGGCAATTTTATTAATTATTAACGAGTAAAGACGTAGATACCGTACTTCGAACTCCCCAAAAGGAAGTCATGATAGCTGTACTAGGGAATGCAGTGGTTTCCCGTTGCCTTCTGCACAATTACGTTAGCCGTGCATAAATTCCTGAAGATGACCGCCTTTTGCCAAAGAAAGAAGCTGAGCTTAGCATAGGCGGCCATCTTGAGGAATATATGCAGGCGTGACGTCAATTTAAACATGATGGGTTTTTGGACAGGTTCAAATCTGTGTTTTTTATAATTTTTTATAAATAAACTATAAATCATTGGCTATTAGTGTAAATTTCTATGTTTCCCCTATTTTCCAATTACTTAAGGCAAATCTTCCAACTTCCAAAACCTCTATTACCTTCTTTATGTACGGTACTAAAGGGAATCTTACTTTTGTGTTTCTGATTATTCTAAGTTACTGTCAATGTAATGCTAATGTGAGTACCGTAGTAGATGCATTAAAAAAAAAAAATACACACCATAAAATGAACTTACGAATGATTGGAGGGCAATTAGATTCGCAGCTTTCTTGTGTGTCAAACTGATTGTCATTACCGCCACATCCAGTGTAATAGAAGGGCATGCAGCGGTTTTCGGCGTGATCAAAATACCAGCGGGGGATGCGCTCTCCACACAAACCAGGCTCACGGGGCAGCGAGCATGAATCTAGACAAGCGACCAGGCAAACAACCCATAGTTAGTTGGTTAGAAGCAGTTAGTGCGAGATGCAGATGTCACATGAAAATATTTTTTTTAAAAGCTCTCGTGCTCCGAATAGGCCTAGACCTATATTGTCGTACATAAACTACCTGTATACGTACATACATATATATATATATATACACACTATATAGTGAAAAAATACAGTAAAACACGGAAATGTTTTTTTTGGGGGAAAATCAGCATGAGTTTTTATGCACTCACAAGCCACAGTAAACACGGCAGTTTATTTGTATTTATCGTTTCAATAAGGAGCTTTGCTATGAAAAACCGACTTAACTTATAGAGAGGTGCATTGCAACAGTTTTCAAGGCACCTCTCTCCATCAACTAAGTATGGGGATTTCTATACGGAACTTTTTCATTGATTAATGATGGTAGAAAGAGCCATTGTTCTTTTTTTTAACCGCAGGTAGAAGCAGCTCATGTATATCAATACTTAGTCATTTTTAGTGTAATAAACTAACATTTGTGCAGTCTTTAAACATTTTTAGACCACCAGGCTGAGGTTATTACAAAGTATTACCACCAGAATCATAAAACAGCACAATAACATAATTTAGCTAATCTCCTCAGAGGAGTTTGGGATCGAGATGAGCCTTGAAATAATTCAATGGCAACTCATCTTGAAGCAGTTAGCTGAATTAAAAGCTGAAATTCAGCGAGAAGGAACAATTTCGTAACACTTCAATAATGTTTCTTAAGAGTTAAAGGACTCATTCACACACTTTAACCGTCACCAAAATTCAAATGCTCAGTGGACCCGGCCATGCATTTAAGGCAGAGATTTCTAAATATTTCTTAAACAAGGAGTGGTCATATATTTATGACGAAATTAATTTCTCCTTCCACATCCAAAAAGATATGAAAATAGGCATAAGAAACATTCACACAAAAGAAAGGGGTTCGCAGTAAATTTACATTTTATTACCCGAAATAATATTACTTCAAAGAAGCCTGATAAAGTGCATGAAACATATTTTATAGATTAGGAGAAAGTCAGTGTAGGTAAAAAGACAGCTTTTTCAGAAACGGAAGCTTGAATTTTTTACGATATTTCCATCCGACTATTTTCATATCATTACGGCCGTGGAACAAAGAATGAATTAATTTCGTCAAAAATACACGACCATTCCTTGTTTACAAAATATTTTCAAATCTCTCAATTGAGTCATAAGCGCCATGTTGTTTTTCGAGCCACATTACCAAGGCTTTATAACAGTCCCAATTGATGGGTGTGCTATGACCCAAAACAAATGGCTTGTTTGGATTATTCTTAGGTCTATGCGTAGCTTTAAAAAACGGAGCTTCATTTTTTGGAATTTTTCATGACCGTGATCTGATTTCTACCACAGATGTTATACATACAGGCAATTTAGGATTCACTCACGCAACAACTCAACAAAGTGGACAACCTCGCAACCTCCACAAGTGTTACAGCAGCAGAACGAAAGCCCGTAACCAAACAAACACAATTAGCAGAAAGCAGGTCCCCCGACGCCGACGTTAAGTCACATCTACCTCGATTTCGCACAGTCGGCTGTTGACAACGCCTTAAACACGATGCGCGATTCTTGAACCTGTTTCTGTTACCCCCGCAACCTCCGTAGATGAATCTACGGCAGTCCTGCCGCGATGGGTCATAGTACCAGCGAGGTATGGACCCTCTGCAGTCGCCTCCATCCTTTTCTAAGTAGCACTCGTCCAAAACCACTGCACAGATTTTATAGTTTAAGTAACCTAGGCGTGAGAAGATGTGTGAATGCACCTCAGTATAAGTATAATTTAATGATGCAATATTATTTTAGCTTAACATTTTAGTGATGGTTAGATTATTATGTTTCAATAACTCAGGTTCTCAACTGTTAACAAGTAATATCGAATTATGCCGATAAAAGAGCATAAGTAACCCTACAGACTACTGTCTAGCTTTTCATATTGTAGTGACCACACAGCTACAACTTATACCAAATAAAGATGCCTCAGCATCAGGAAACATTTCCTACAAACCTGCATACGGCGTGTTTTATTACATACGGATGTGAAACATGGACATCAGCAGATAAGAAACTGAAGGGGCTTGAAGCGTTTGAAATGTGGTGCTACAGAAGGATGCTTCGGATTAGTTGGAGGGAACCACGTGACAAATGAAATAGTGCCAGAGGCTGTTGAAAAAGAGAGACAGCTGCTGCCTCATATAAAAAGTAGAAGGGCGAAATGGGTACACACACCATCATTGAGGGCACAATGGACGGAACCAATAGAAGAGGGCGGCCGAAGAAGGAATTCATAGATCAACTGAAAGAGGACGCAGGAGCTCGCAAACACCAGGAGCTGAAGAGGAAGGCGCAGGACAGAGAGAACTGGAGGATAATTTGTATAGAGTTGCTGCTAACCACTCGTGATTGTGACCTCAGAAGAAGAAAGTTAAGCTCAACATCTGACACAGAATATCATGTTTTTTTTCTGTGGGGAATATGAATATAAAGTGAATGCGACATCTACATGCGTACATGCGTCAATGAGATGGAAAATAAACTACACTTCGGTTTATTACGGACAAAAATAACTACTCATTATTCATTGCCTTTAGGCCTACAATGGAGTTTAAATAAGGCAACTACAGGACAAAATCAAACATGCAAATGTACATTAAAGGAGAAATCACCGCTGCCGATCAAAGTTTAATGAAGTTGCGTTCAGAAAACATGATAGTGGTTCATTATGGAGTAAACTTGTAAATTTTTTCCTCTTAATCCAGAAAACTTTGATGAGCAGGAGCTGCAATAGATTTGAAATCGCAGTATTCAATGGAATCTACTTCAACTACTACTACTACTACTAACACATTACACATGCCAAAAATTAACATGCTAAATATAATTACCTACTACAAATAAACTATATGAAGCCCACTAGATACTTATAGGCTAGGCTTCTTACCTTGAAGCGATATATAGATTTGCCGCTTTTGTTTGGTCAAAATGGTCAATGGGTGGAATTTATAAAAAGAACTAAAACCTCTATTTTCCAAATATGGAGCAAATGCTTCAAGAAGAAAATGTTAGCGTCGCTATCAGTTTGCCAAACCACGGACTCAAGTACTCCTGACACATCCATTAATGACTACATCATAATTATTAAAAAATAATAATAATAATAAATAAAACGGCTCGGTACATGGATAATGGAGCAGATACGATAGTACCAGTTATGAATAACTTTACCTTTTCCTACTACCTTTTACTCCTGAAACCAGCCTTTTTATTAATTCCACTGGTTTTATCAGGTCAAATGCGGCAAACAATTTCTTTTCAAGCAGACGTTTGCCTTTTTTACCACATCGTAGACAGTAGATTCAACGAGTCCAAGGCCGTCGCCAGAAAGTTTTCGGGGGGAGGTTCATCTGACGTCACCGGAGGTGAGGCAACCTCAATATACTTAAAACTCCATTCTATCTGGTGTACGCTGAAAATATTTCAGACCTCCTGACCCCCCTCTGGCTACAACCGTGCCAACGACATCTGTGAACTATATTGAACAGCAAGTCGTCCAATTGCCAAGAATAATTATTATATTAAATAAATTAGCGTTGGCTAAAGGATCTCTGTTCAAGATTAGAAGCAGCCTAGGCATCACCGTCATCCCCACTGAATAAGAACTTTGAAAAAAATTACCCTTGCGACGACCAGGCTGCAGACATTGCTCCACACATGCGATCTGCGTCGGAAAATTGTTGCCATTAGCCTTGCAGCCACCGTAACGGAATTCTTCACACGACTTTGTCTCCTTGTTGAAGCCCCACCGCGTGAAGTTCCCGTCACACGGACCTTCCTCGACTGGTTGCTCACAGACGTCTGAAAAGAAATAACATGAATAATCAGTTTTTGTAACTCACACAAGATTTGGTTAACAGGTTGGCAAAGTAAGTGCCAGTGATAAGCAAGCCACAGCATGACCATTGCCTCTGGCAACTGGTGTGCGTTGTCAACGAAGACATGAAACAGTTTACCAACGACAAATATACGAACAATACCAATATGATTATCATCATCATCCCCAATAATCAGTTCCAGAAACTATTTTAGTTCTATTACTTTCCTAAATCTTCAAGAGTTATATTTTTACATTACATCAACATTCAGAAATTAGTTGCCCGGGTGTGATCCATTAGCCTCCTCCACTACCTCCACTTCTGATTACTTAACATTTCTGCGGGTACCACTCTCCTGAGATCTTCCTCAACTCATTTTCTGTATTTCTTCCTTGGCCTTCCTCTTCATCGTGCTCCCATGTTTTAATCGGAAACAACACCAATAATGACCGAAAATATGTTCATTGGCTGAGCAAGGTTTAATGGGCCACTATCCGAGTTTTCCCACATTGGTGGCTAGTCAGTACCCCTATGAACATACTAGTACTGTTAATACTATTACTACGATCCTACAATACCATTCGATACATATTATTCAATAAAAATAATAATAACAAAACAAATGTCATTTAAATTTTAAGTATCATTCATTGGATCGGACCTAAACACTACTAATCCAAGCATACTGTCTACTTTATTGTGCTTACGGTCATAATCCCATAAACCTCAATAGCCGCAAGCTTATAAGGTCTTTCCTTACGCATAGTCTGTGACATGCAGCTTCTCTGTAACTATATATTTTTTTATTGGAAGGATCTCCAAAAATATTTAAGCTCGTTGCTAGTAAGCTCACTGCTCAGTTGCTAAAACCGGCCCTACTAAAATTAATACGGTTCCCAATGACAATGGCATATTTAAGAGTTTAGTTTAGTTTAGTTTTGTATGACGGGACATACCTCCAGGGTAAGGTGGACATCCACAGCGCATGCAATGAAGCAGCAAAAAGTTGTGATTGAGATTAAGCTAGGTGTTTCTCCTCATAAGCTAATTACATTCATAATAGAGCTACCATTAACTCATTGTTAAAATTAACTTTGTATAGTTTTACGTAATACTATATATTATATTACGTAAAACTATACAAGGTTAATTTTAACAATGAGTGACAGCAAGTTTTACAAAGTTACTAAGGAGACTATTATGTTTATTAGCTACCATTTATATTGCTCAGAAATTACTGCGCCTTATTTTGTTCTCAGCCCTGCCAGAATTGTACATTTGTTCTTCATTTGCGCAATTTTCTATATTTGAACCCTACAACCTTACAAATTCGCTCACATTTCTATCGACTGCGTTAGCCATTTCCCCACATTTCCCCTTACGTTTCACAGCTATCGGCCTTACTTAACTTATGGTTAGGCGCCATAATTGCTTACCACTAATCTGTTCCGATGCGCACTCTTGCTGGCACTCCTCACGAGTTTCAAACTTGTTATTATTGCCCAAACAGCCTCCGTAAATGAATTGACCACATTGCTTCCTCTCAGAATCGTAATACCATTTCGGGTAATAGCCATCGCACGGGCCGACAACTTTAGGTAACGTGCACTTGGCTGCAAAAAAAAATCAATTTAATAAACACTGCAGTCATGAAGCTCATCACATGGAATGGATTGGGGCGATTGTGGTCCTAGGAACCCGGAGAAAGGGAAGACTGAAATGATCGCAAGATCCAGGGAAGCAGCATGGAAGAAGGCACACTCTCCCACCAAGACGACCTCAATAGAGGGCTTTTGAAGCGGCAATGTCGTTCCGCCAACTAGAGGATTAGGCGCGGAGAGTTCAATGAAATGGCATCCTATGAGAATTGAGAGTGTACCTCAAGAACGGCGCAAACTCTCTGGAGGGCCCAACCGAAAGGAAGAAAACCACTTGGCAGACCTAAAAAGCGTTGGATCGACCGAGTGGAAAACTACATTCATCTGGCAGGTCTCTGCCTCGAAAATTGGCAACAAGTATCAATAGAAATTCCGAAATATGGTGACAGTGTGGCCAGGAGTCCCCCAAGCCGTCTTAAGTCATAAGGTAAATCAAGCTTTCATAATGAAAACATTGCACTTCCCAATAGAACTTGGATTACCGTGTATCCTGTAGCTGTATGGAAGTACATTTCCAAAACTAGGCACTGTAATAGAAGCATTGAACAGGAATATATTGTGAAATATTGTATATGTATGCTACAGCCCACATAAAAGAAAGTAAAAATAAGGTGCCGAAATCAAATACCTAACTTACCTTTTCCAGGAGGCTCCACACATGTCGAATTACATTCTTCTTTGCTCTTAAATCTATTGTCATTGCCCTCGCAGCCTCCATACCAGAATCTCGAACAGCCTCCATACTCCATGTCGTAGAACCACTTGACGGAGAAGTCTCGGCAGGAGCCTCGGTCTTTGTCTTTCTGGCACGCTTCTGAAACAATTATTGAAATTCTTAAGATAGCCGCCATCTTGATAAGTACATTTAGCACTTAGAGTGCTTGTCATTTATTTCTTTCTGCAAAACTTTAGCAAACAGAGAAGTTCTCCTTAAAAACACTCATTGGCGAAAAAATAAAACTAAAAATTGTGGCCTTCTGTGGCATAGTTGATAGCTTGGTCGTACTTGTGCGAAACCCTATACACCATGAGATCGCAGACCTGTCTTAAGTCAACACAGGTATTAACTACAGAGATGACTGAAGAGGCTATTCGGATACATTCATTAATTGTTTGCATGCGGTTAATCTTTAAAAAAGTAAGGTTATAGCTTATTAGGATGGGTCTTGCTTACCCCCAGGACTGAAGGGTACAACATTGCATCCCTCGAACTTTTCGCCCTTCGACTCGGTCTCCCCATCAGGACAGCACCCGAACCGCGAGGCTTCGCATCCGCACCCCTCTTCTGTACCATTCGACGGCGTCTTCCCGTCGGGACAACATCCGAACTCAGTATTCTCACAACCACAACCTAGGAAAACCAAGGCAAATACAAATCAGTATAAAGTATTTAATTAAGCCACGCCTGGGGAGCGGCAAATTAGGAACACCTATACCTGCAGATTTCTGCAAAATACACAAAATTTCGCTGGATAAAATAAACGAGTGGGGAGACAAATAAAAGTAATACAATTACAATATGCAAGTAAATTAAAAGTGACTTAAAATAGGTCAACCCGTAGTATTGAGCTTGCATGGAGTCGGTACTCCTTTGGATGTATAATTCGAACCAAGAATATTCATGGTCACATCAGTGATCGTGTGGCCCCTCTTCGCAGTCGTGCATTGGAAACTGATGATGCCATTTAAAAAAATAATAAACCATTTACTTCATAGGTAACGTTCTCCTATTAGTATAATCCTGATCCAAATTCAAAATAAATAAATAAAACAATTATTCCATCAAAAGATAGTTTCTGCCGTTTCTACCCGTAGCTAAATTCGAATAAAAAGTAAAGGGTGTGGACTCGAGGTGCCTATAGACAACACGTAGCTAGCTCCTACTCTTAATGCCAGATAAGGTTGACATACGAAATAGACGACGAATGCATTAGTAGTAGAAATTCTCTATGTTCCCAATAGTTTCGTTATGTTGAGACAAACAATAGCCAAAGACACATTAGGCTATTGTCAAAAAATATGAGGAACCGGGAGGAAAAAAATTAGAAAAACAAATAAAGAAAATTGAGAATATCAGTAGATCTCACATCTACAGACCGTCTACTTAATCAATCGCAAGTTCAAATATAATTTTCAACTCTATTAACCAGCCACTGGTTACTATCATGAGAGATACACTCACATCCCTCTATTTCGGTCAACGAACTCCAGCCCGCTTCAAGAATAAGAACTACACTTATGTTGTTAAGTAACTTCAACATGTACAATATAAAATAAAATATACATTTTCCCGCCCCACGTTGGTCGTCACTTGTAATGGAAAATTATATAATAGAGTTCTTGCACAGGTAAAACAAAGATGGCGGACAGTCGGAAAGGGAGGGGGTACTGTAAGGTTAAACTAAAAGGAAGGATGAATTACTGTACCATCAGGCACCACAACAAAACCGGAGAAACTCCTCTATCCATAATTCCTTCCCTTCGCAGAACGCTTAACAAGGGTGGCCTCAGCCGTGTCTACCGGTAGCTCAGGGACGATAGAAAGTAAAGGGCGTGCGTAATGGGGCTTCCAACCAACAATATAGAGAGCTCCCTGTCTTGAGAGAAGGAAGATAAGCTAAGGAGAACAACAGGTTATCCAAAATAATTAACATGGTATATTCGATAATACTCTTCATACGACCGACAACGTTGGCCACTGCCACAACCCATACACCACAATACAAAATAACGAATGGCAGAACGCCGGAGATCCGACATAGTTCGCTGAGGGAGGGAAAACGAGTAGGGCTGATTCCAGCCGGTACTCCGGATTCAGAATAAAATCCCACCATACTCAGCTTCCCTCAGTCCTCGAACCCACGATCATCCACAATAAATATCGACTAAAAGGCAAACGAGGGTCACTGACGGCTGGACTTCTGTAGAACAAGCTGATTAAAATTACCGGTGCCAGCCGGCAGCTCCTCATGATTATTTAATAATTTATTCCCTAATTCTGGGAGGATCGAACGCCCCTCTCTCCAGAGAGCGGGAGGTAGCCCCGGATCGTGAGAAAAAGCAGCGAGCTTCCCTGACTATCCGATACCACTCCACACCCCCTGAACAGCGACGCCGTCCTTCACCTAATTCCATTAATACAACAACGGTTTAATTCCACAATTCTGGCAGATACAGCGATTAAAACTAAGACACTTACAGATGGAGTCTTCATCTTACAGCTAGTTATGAATGAAGTGAAGTGGAGAGGGGGTTAGGCCTAGGACCTCCGTCCAGCCCCTTTATCCCTTAGTCCAAATCCATGACTGGTTTTCCCCTCATGTGAGCGGCTCGTTCCCACGTTCCTTTTGACATGCCCTCCACGTAATTCTTCAAGTAATTCCCCATAGGGGAATTACACCACGTCTCTGGTCTCCTCGGAACACTCACATCTTTGTAGCCAGGTCGACTCTCCTTAAGCACCCTGGATTGAGTTGAAATTCGGACTCCTCCTGTTTCACTTGATCACTTGGCCAAATTTTAGACTGATATTTGCCCCGGTTTTAGAACCTTACTGGTTGATGGGTTATACGAAAGTAATTCACATATGGCCGCTCTCAAAGTCATCGACTTTCTTCTGCTACTGTCAATGGTTGTTTTTCGCGCGCAAGTGAAGTTATGAATTTCCACCAATTTAGTTTTATTTGAATTTAACCCTTCGGTGCGGGATTATGACAACCTATTATTATTTTACTGATCGTAACCGTGAATTATGGATTTCTTAAGGAAAATTAACTCTCCCCTGTTTTCTTTTTCTGAGTGGCGAATTATTTTAAGACCATTCGAGAATCAGTGAGCTTTGTTGTTTGCGGACCTACATCAACAAGTAAAATGGATGGCCTTTGACAATAACAAACTAACTTTATCGCTGTAAGTTGTATTTTATTTCAATAATGGAATTCCGCATTTCGACCCACACGGTCGGAATGAATTGTACCGGTAGCGGAAATATTACGCTACAGTACCCCTGATCCTCGGATAACACTCCCTTATTTTAACATGGAGTGTATGGGCTTTCCACTGAAATTTATTTTATTTTAAGAAATTGTAGCTTTTAAACGGCAAATTAGTGTTATTTATATGTTCCTTCAATACTTGCGCAGGTACTGACAAAAAATTACGGCAAAGTAGCCGCAAATAATTGGCGAAAAATATTATTTACTTATGTATCTTTATTTCATTGGTTGTGATACTTCCGCGAGGGCAGAACAGATTTTTAAATGGGTATGTGAGCCTTATACATATAGATATTACAATTAATGTATTAGTAATGATTTATTACCATAACTATACAACTTTACTGCAAAACTACCATGAAATATAGCCCTATATAACCATACAGGTTTACCAGCAGAAATTTATTTCGGGGGGAGGGGTGCGGACCCCATGGACCACCCCAGGGCACGGCCATGTATATATATGTATTTTGTAGCTTTAAATATTGTGGACTTCGTTTTGCCACGAAGATGCAACCACCACTTGCATTTATTAATTTTTTCCAGTGGCTTGGGGAACGATATAATTCAGACCTCTCTCATATGTGGTCTGTCCTGGTGTAGGCTATCACTATTACACATGCCATAGCAGCAATGCTTGACCATAACGCTAGAAATATTAATAATAACAACTAAAAACTTTAAAAATCAATAGCGCTCAATGCACTTTATATCCTGTAATGTCCTAACAGCTGATTTTGTTTACATTATTTTCGCAATCACGCAAGCGCTGTTAGCTCCGCCCTCTTACTGTGACGACACTACGCAAGAACTCTATTGGGAAATTGGCATTGCCCCACGTTGGGCGCCACTTGTAATAGAAAATTATATAATTGGGAAATTGGTATTGCCCCACGTTGGGCGCCACTTGTAGGGGAATTGGTAGAACTTAAGATTTTGGTTGCAAACTCATGATACCATTATTAAAAATAAAAATTTTACTTTATAGGTAATGTTCTCTTATAAGTATTTTACTGGCCCAAAATAAAAATAAAAACGGCGTAAACGACGTGGAAGTTACGTACAGACAGAAAACGCTACTCCTAATGCCAGAGAAGGTTAAAATACGAAATTAATGAATACGTGAATGAATTAAAAGTAGAAATTCTCTATATTCCCAATAGTTTCAAATTGTTGAGACAATAAATCCCAAAAGGCACATCACGCTATTGTCAAAATATGACGAAACCGGGAGAAGATTTAGAAGAATAACTGGTTCCTATCGTGAGAGATACATTCACGTGTCACTATTTCAGTCTTCCAACTCTAGGATTAAGAATAAGAACTACATCGCTGTCGTTATACAACAACATATACAATATAGAATAGAAATTTTCCCGCCCCACGTTGGGTGCAACTTGTAATGGAATTGGTGGAATTCAAGATTTGGATTGAAAACTGATGATGTCATTAAAGAAAAAAAGAAAGAAAAAAACGTTATATTTAATGTTCTCTTATAAGTATTTTACTGGCCCAAAATAAAAATAAAAATGGCGTAAAGGACGTGGAAGTTACGTAAAGACAGAAAACGCTACTCCTAATGCCAGAGAAGGTTAAAATACGAAATGAATGAATACGTGAATGAATTAAAAGTATAAATTCTCTATATTCCCAATAGTTTCATATTGTTGAGACAATAAATCCCCAACGGCACATTACGCTATTGTCAAAATATGACGAAACCGAGAGGAGAAGATTTCGAAGAATAACTGGTTCCTATCGTGACAGATACATTCACGTGTCTCTATTTCAGTCATCCAACTCCAGCATTAAGAATAAGAACTACATCGCTGTCGTTATACAACAACATATTCAATGTAAAATAGAAATTTTCCCGCCCCACGTTGGGCGCCACTTGTAATGGAATTGGTGGAATTTAAGATTTGGATTGGAAACTGATGATGTCATTTTTAAAAATAAACAATTTACTTACGCTATTATTTTTTAAGGACTTTTTGTGGACCCAGGCCTACTTATAGTGGCCCATATGTCCCTTGTCCAATGCCAACGACCCCATGCATTTCGGACATTATTTTGTATTGTCTCCGTATGAATTTTTGGCCATTGGCAAACTGTTATACTTTCTCCATGTCAACCTACACCGGTTACAAGCGATAATAGACAAGCTGAGGCAAGCTTACTGTTGACGCAATGAAACAGGCGAAAGCATGACTTAACCAAGTACAGATACGAGTCTAACAATTTACTGTTCACTTCCCTTTATAAAATATTATACAGTCGAACCTTAATACATATTATATGTGGAAGTTCGAAGACGCGCCGGCCGATAAATTTAAATTTACTAGAGAGACATACAGTAACGGTTCCTTTACATCCCTGAATATGTCTCCAGAAGGGGTTTGAAGAGGAATAGAGAAGTCACATGGGTGCGTTACTCCCGCTCACCACCCTGGCATGCTCCTTCTAACCTATCATCTAACTATGGAGTGCGAGCTAGGGATCCTTGATCTGGTAGGGTTGATGGTCTCCCTCCTTCTAAGGCTCCTCTTCAGCCCTGGGTAATTTTATAAATTCACTTTATACTATTCATCCGTCCAGTAGAATAATGTTAAATAGACACACGGCCTTCTAGGCCCAAAGCCTCTCCACCGTGTGACTAGACTACTCTGGATACTCTAAAACTGAAACAGAAGTTATAAATCCTGAATTCAGGCCCAACTAAAAATATTTAGTTGACTTTTTTTAAAATTTATAGCCAATTTATTATAATTATGGTATTTATCAAATAATGGACCGGATTAGATCAATTTTCATAAGGCTCGTTTGAATGTCATGATTTTGCGCGCGCTTTTATATAAAATTTGGATTAATTTAATTAAAAAATCATTGCACCAAAACTAAAACAAAACCTTATGGCCTAGTATTATGGATGAAATAGACCACTATTATTTACTACTTTATAACTTACGTATTAAATTAAATATAAAATATCAGATTTTGGGATGATTCAGGGGCGGCCAATATCTACGGTCCTTCCTCTGAAGTCACTTACCGACAGCATAAATCCTTTGCGGCCAGCAGAAGAAAAATGTAGAACAATCAACACAGACTCACGAAATATTTGACATAACATTAATTTCTGCGTTCATAACATATTATTAGCTTTTGTATTTCTATATTATTGAACTAGTTAGGGGACAGATATCAACATTTTTCGTTGACAAGGAATGACCGAGTATTTTTGACCAAATTAATAATTATCTCGTTCCATAGTCGCAAAGCTATCAAATTAGAAAGATGACAAATAAAATTTCAGATTGAAATTTCCTTGGACAGGTTGCATTTATAAATAATTCATCGGACCAATTTCATAGCTTTGCGGTTGGGGGACGAGAAAGTAATTAATTTCGTCAAATATCCATGGCCATTTCCTGTTTTTAAGCATGATAAAATCCCTATCTTATCCAGTAGGATGGGCTTCATCGCTTCATCGCCTCATCAAATCCCCTCCTTAATATCACAATAAAGTTGGCCAAATAACACAAATCTCTCGTAAGAGGGAAGAATCAAATTTGATCAAAACGAGAGATCATTAAGTTGTTTTAAATCTTACTAGTACCGTTATTGCGATGACAATTCAATCAGGAAACTGGAAAAAAAATGTGGCTATATTTTGACTAATCGACTGCATGTATGGCAGACGTATAGGATTTCTACACGAAATAAATAAATATTGACTTTTTTTTTCCAAGCCAACCTAGCGGAGTTAGGACTATAAAGCCCTCCCTTACACTCAACTAGGAAGACCCGAGACCGCCTTCTTTACATGCCCTCAAGCATGGCCAGAAAATGTAGCAAGTGTGAGACTAGAACCAACAACCTTTCGGTTGAAAGTCGGAGTCTGTACCACTACTCTACATGTCCTGACGAAAGATGCTCCTTATCAAGTAGGATATAAATTGACATACCAAGCCGCTGCGGGCCGAGGGCCCTAGTGACACCATTAGGACAGCAGCCGAACTGGAAGGTATAGCACGGACAACCTTGAAAGTCAGGGCCCGCTGCAGGAGTGTACTGATTGGGGCAACAGCCGTGCGTGGTGTACTGACAACCACAACCTTCTTTATTGGGTCCACGGGCGGCGGATAGGTTGTCCGGGCAGCAGCCATGAGGACTGTACTGACATCCACAACCTGCAAAACAAATAAACTGTTTATTGACGGGGACAGCAGCCCGTGAGAGTAGGACTAACAACCACAGCCTTCATTATTGGGTCCAATGACGGCGGATTGTAATGAAAGCCATAACCTGCCCAACAAATAAACTAATTACTGACATGGAACAGGAGCCGTGCGTGGTGGACTGACAACCACAGCCTTCTTCTTTGGGTCCGCGGGCGGCGGATAGGCTGCCCTGGCAGTAGCCATGAGAACCATACTGACAGCCGCAACCTGAGAAACAAATAAAGATAAATTGTGCATGGACAGGGACAAGAGCCGTGTGTGGAGTACTGATAACTACAGCCTTCTGTATTATTATGTAGATAAAAAGCACTGGTTGTCACTAAAAAGCATGAGGACTATATTATCAGCCACAACCTAAGAAACAAATAAACTGCTCACAAGAATAATGCTAAAGAAAAGAAGGAACCTATGAAAAAAAAATCCGTTCACTTCATACTTTGGGATAGGAGAAAATGGCAGCAGACAACTGTTTCCGACGGATTTTAGTCAAAACATGGTGACTCGAAGTTGGATACCGAGAACTAATAATAATAAGTCTTTATTTTCATTATTTAACTGCGGTAGCCTGGCCAGGTTACCCCATCGTTAATATAGGCTACTGGAAATAGCGTTTAAACTTACGAATGAAACAAGACAATATATACAGTTACACAGTAGACATAACAGATACTAGCACTACACATACTAATTGTAAAAAACCAACAATAAGTTAGGCCTTGCATATTTTGTATTGCTATCGTAGCCGCAGGAGCAAAATGCAGAATATAAAAATGAGTAATAGCTTCCTGTGCATGTCTCCGCATTAAAGTTGACTCACCTTCGAAATTGGGTCCTCTCGCGTCTAAAATGTTATCTGGGCAACATCCGTATGGTGAATTGAGACAACAACCCTCACGGTTGGGGCCATGGGCAGGGGTGGCGTTGTCAGGACAGCAACCATGGGGCTCGCCTTCGCAGGGCATGGGGCATCCTTCATAGCTATTGCCCAATGCTAAAACCCCAATATACACAACATATTACAAGGACAACGCAGTTAAGAAATATCCGCGAGTTGAGCTAAACCCCTAACAACAGGCAACGTATCGTACATTAGAAGGTCGATACAGTAAAGGGGAACCATTCCAAAAATTAACTTGGGGTGAGAGCTAATTATTCATTAATTTCTCAGTCCAGAGCCCTTTTATTGACAAAAATGCCATTTTAACTCATCTTAAAATATAAAAACTGTGATAATGCACCATAGATTTAGTCATTACCTAACAGAAACCAATAAACCTGGAAAAAATTGCTTTTGGAAAACTTAAAAATCAATTGCTTTCAACCGTGTTCAATTGTCTATTATTATTTGGCAGCTTAATTGGCGTGGACATTAAGGGGAAAGTAGGAAAAGTCAAGGAAAAAATTAAATTAAACATGTAAAAGTAAATAAACAAACGACATAAACTAGTACCCACAGACTTACGAGTATATAGGGGTATTCACTGTGTTGGGTTTACCCTAAGGGAAAGTAGGAAACTGAGGTAAGATAGAAGAATAGAACTCCAGTTTTTCTATCAGAAAAATGATGCCGTTAAAACCCGACATTTCCAGAAAACGCCCATTTGCTGTTTATTTGCTTTTGACGTTTACTTTTTATTTTTTTTTTTATTTAAAAAATTGAGTTCTGCGACAGAAATTAATTAATTAATTTAAAAAAAAAGGAAACATGTGGCAAGTGGTGAACTACAGCAGATGTTCATAAGTTAATAGCCAAAGGCAAAGAAGCTTTGGAGGTTAGTTGCGTGTACTTTTTCTATTTCTATGGTGAACGGAGGTGTCCTCACGTTCAGTTATTTCTCTATTTTCCTATTTTACCCTTTTCTACCAACACAGTGAATACCCCTTGCGTATAATGTATAAATATAATATATAATGTATAAATAACAATAACAATCAATAAGGCCTCCCGCACCCTCGGGCGACTTCTCTATAATTCTCTATAGGAGAGACGGGACATTCGAGCGCACCAAAAATATTTTTTTTAATCGTGGGGCCACCAGATCCTATGACCAGTTATTGAAAAAAATGTGCCAGTGGGCCCCAGGATTCAAAAATATTTTTGGCGGGGGCTCGAATCTCCCATCTCTCCTACTCCTTTATGGAACATCCATTCTACTCTGCATCTGCAAGGCCAACTCGGATGTGC
The DNA here is from genome assembly GCA_963971405.1 of Psococerastis gibbosa. NCBI lineage: Eukaryota > Metazoa > Arthropoda > Insecta > Psocodea > Psocidae > Psococerastis > Psococerastis gibbosa. Next base: position 30,726,090 of record OZ020484.1, read on the forward strand.
AAGAGTGTGTTATAAAGTATTTCAAGTATAATTAACAAAGCATGCTGGTAGCTCGATACGGAACTCAAAGGAATTTCTGACCGATAGTATTTTTTACTATGTTTATTTATTTACTTTTTATTTCCATTTTCCCCGACTTTCCCACTTTACCCGCATATACATGTGAGTATCTCTATTCTGTTTATGAAATTTTTCTCATTTTATAAATTGTATTCCCTACCTGAGGTAACCCCATCAGGACAGCAGCCAAAGTATGACGATGTACAGTTTGATGGATCGATGACCCCGCAGTTCTCAAAGTTAGGACCTTCAGCACTAATGATCCCATCTCGGCAGCAGCCGAAAGTAGAATTATTGCAATCTCCAAAGTCACCTGAGCCTAACACAAAAGTACAATTTGTAAATTCCCCTCTTCTCCTCACGACCCCTGCTCATCTGACACTACACCTTACCCGATATTAGATACAACACAAGTTCTATCTTGTATTCTCAGCAGCCATTTTGCTAGTCAGTCTGCTACCGTTTATCGATCCGACCGCATAATTTTGTTTTCTAATTTTTAATGTTTTCTACTTTACTAGCAGGTGTCTTGATCTGTGTGCCTCTTCCCGTGCCCACTTGCCACCACTCTGATCCATCAGAAAAATCTTCGAGAGGTCTCTCCGCAGCAACACAGCGCTTCAGTGAGTGACGGTTTGTACGACCTAATATGGGTACCTATCTCCTTTATCCTTATTAATACATAATTCAGTCCATTACAGCTCTCCCTGACTAGATACTAAATTATAATATCACAAATTTTACAATAATTAAGCATAAATTACACAAAATCTAAATTTCATACCAAACTGGAATTATAATTATAGACCCACTCATTTTTAATAATTTTCCCATACAGTAAAAAGTTACAATCTTTAGCTGTAGGGGAAAATTATGAAAAATCATTACAATTTCTGATTGGTATGATGTACGAGGTATTAACTAGTTAACTGCAACTTGTATATATATATACTGTATACATAGTTACTTAATATAAGTAACATTTTAAAAAAATGGTCCTCAAGCTGTCCAAATTGCCAAGATGAACGCAAATCTTTGACGGAATAGGAATTTAAAGAAGAAGATGCGTGAAGATGTTTCATACTGTACCTTCAATGCAACCCTCTTGGTTAGGACCCTCAGCTGCGCGAATTCCATCGTCACAGCATCCATGCTTGGTCTGATTGCAAAATTCACATTCTCCAGAACCTTCACACTCGAAGCAGCCCCAATTGTTTGGTCCATGGGCTGGAGTGATGTCGTCAGGACAGCAACCGAATCTGCAAGAAATTGCGATAACTTAAAGGCTGCCGACTACTATAACAATAATGTCCTGAAAGAGTTATTATGGACCTAGACCTACTTATGTGTGACTCATTGGTCCCTTGTCCAATGCCAACGACCACATGAATATCGGACATTATATATTGTATATTGTTACAAGCGACACTGGACAAGCTGAGACAAGCTTACATTGACGCAACGTAACAGGTGAAAGCATGACTTAACCAAGTGCAGATACTAGTCTGCCGGCTACTAACAAAAATATTGTCTAATAGACCATTTCAATGTGACGTCATTAGCTGATGTATATACCAAATTTCCGCTTGCATGACCTCTACGGCTCTACGTAGGTTAATGTTTATGTGGTAATAATCGAAGACTATCTCAGGAGAATACGACTAGCACAGGAATAAGTGGCCCTGGTTACAGCTAATGTAACCGAATCGTACAAGTTTGGTGGTAAATTGTACAGTACGATGCTTTGAGTAGTATAGTGTTTTTTTTTTAATTGTTGTGTCTCCAGAACATCAATTACAATGGTCATAAAATTTGTCAAAAAACGGAATAAGGCTCGGTACGCATGGACAATTCGCACAGTCACGACATGCCGATCTCTTTTCCATGGTAGGGATTAGGGAATGGTTGGTACAAACCCCCCGAGTCTACTTCAGAAACCTTTATGGTCTGGCGTGTCTATGGGAAAATAGTTCGAGCAGTCGGCTTCAAGCCAGTTTTCGAAATTGACAAGAAATCTTTTGTAAGACCTATAGCTACAATGGAAAAGGCGTCATCAAATCGCGTCTGCGCGAAATGTCCATGTGTACCGTGTCTAAATTATTAGATTTTTATTATTTATTTATGAATTTGTGCCTATGGGTACACTCACTGAGAAGTAGCGCAGACTACCGGCAGAATGTCTGGTTCGGGACAACCTTCGTAGTCGTTACCCGCGGCAACACTGGACCCGTCAGGACAACAGCCGAAGAGCGTCTCCTTGCACGCAGAAGGCGGGCAGCCTTTCTCGTCTTTCCCTTTCGCTGGAGAGACTCCGTCAGAACAACAGCCGAACTTGGTCTCAGAACAAGTCTCCGGAGAAGCACATCCTGTAAATGGTCAAGTCAAATTAAGTGTTTCCGCTCGTACTCGGTGTACGGGGAAGGGTTGTGCTCTTGATGGAGAGAAGGAACCACACAGGTTGGATTCAAAAACTCGTCTCATATATTTTACAATTACATGGGCAGACGCCCCAATTACAGTACTGTGAGCCGATTGGTCCCCCACTCCAGTGCAACCCCAACCACTACGTCAATGGAGAAGGCAGTGGCGGATTAGGCCCACCACATTTACTAATCTGGTTCATATTGTATGACTTTGTATGTTAGGCCAATTCCTGCTGAAAGTTGGCCTTAACATTAAGTGTATATCTTCTAAGTGGATTTGTGAAACATGAACATATTTACTATTGTAAAGTAATCAGACACACTCCATTAACTTATATTCAATCATAATCCTATTTTGACTCATTAATATATTTCCTATTAATTTAATTTATTTATACACGTATATGTAGGTACCGTAACAAATCATTGTGAGCACTGCAGTTCCATGGTAAATAATTGTCTTAGGGTTAATTGTTGTAAAAGTGGAGTCGATTTACCCTACGGTCAAGCACACAAGCAACGCAGCCTGTTCGGTTTTGTTGCTCTATTTACCACCCAAAACATACATATGTATATGTGAAGTTAGAAAGCAATTTTATTTTTATTCAGTTGTTAATCATGAAAATTGAGTGTTTTACATATTTTTAACCCTGAAGCGAACTTCCGGGGGAAAAGGGACCTAGTGGCTTTTTGTTTAGATTGGTAAAGAATAAAATATATGCGAATTAAAAAAAAAATCGTTCAAGCTGTTTTTTTTTAAGAAAAAACCATTTAAGCTTATTTTCGTTTTGGGGGGTGAGAAGCGCCCCCAAATTAAGTTGAAAAAGTTAAATTTAAAAAATATCCCGAGATATGATTCTAATGAACCTACATATCCAATTTCATCGAAATCCATCGACAGACAGACAGACACTCACATTTCGTTAAAACCGCGTTTTTGGCTCTTGGGGACCACAAAACGTGTAATTCTGTTGACATCTCTGCCTTCAGAAAGGTATAATAAATAGGATAGCGAAAATTACCATACACTAACCTTTTCCGAAAGGTCCTTCAGCTGCAGTTTTGTTGTCTGGACAGCAGCCAAATTCTGACTTAAGACAAGCTGGTTTCTTCTTTCTCTTGCATTTTTTCAGTTTCTGCTCTTTACTAACGGCTTGCTGAATTGTCGATGACGACGAGCCCCATAGATCGAACACTGAAAACAAATTTAGAGTTTTTGGACGTCATAGTCTATTCCTAATCCTCTCTGATCTCAAGTGTGCAGAAGTTCGCATGGTTTCAGCAACGTTCAAAAGCTTCAAAAGTTAAAAATGAAATCAAAATATCAAAATTGGGAACATTAGTTAGTCCAACTGGATGATAGATACTGTGTAATTATTATCCTTGCCAGTGACAACAATTAACGGCAGTAATGCAGCTAATATCGAAACATGCGTTTTTGTTGTACGGGTATAAATTACTTTCTATAATTATACTTACGATTAGTAACGCCACTTGACGTTGAGGACCCTGACTCAGTAGTGACAGACACAGAAGAAATATCACTTTCAGAAGTGCTCGAAGAAAATGTATCAGTAGAAGGTGAATAGGTAGAGCTCTCAGATGATACATCAGTCGTGTCAGAGGACGAGTCAGAAGTTCCACTGGGTGACGATCCTCCCAAGGAGCTTGCAGTAGATTCTTCAGTTGTGATTTCAGTAGATCCAGCAGGAGAGCTCTCAGTAGATTGATCAGTTGAGCTTTCAGTAGATTCATCAGTAACGCCCGAGAAATATGTGCTTTCACTTGATAACTCTGAAGACGTGCTTGATTTGATTTCATCATTCACAGTTGTGGTATCGCTTCCTAATGTAGATTTATCATCATCATCATCATCATCATCATCATCTAAAGGTGCAAGTTCTCCCGTTTCTCTGGAGACACTTGGCTTGCCTTGAGGGGCTACACTTGAAGATATAGAAGATTCGCTTGTGCTAGCGGACGCAGTTTTGCTAGAACTTTCACTTGTAGCGCCTGAACTCTGTATAGAAGATTCAGGGGAGTCAGAAGTGGATTGGCTAGAGCTCGAACTGCTATCTGTGGATTGACTCGAAGTGCTTTCTGTGGATTGACTCGAAGTGCTTTCTGTGGATTGACTAGAAGTGCTTTCTGTGGATTGACTCGAAGTGCTTTCTGTGGATTGACTCGAAGTGCTTTCTGTGGATTGACTCGAGCTGCTATCTGTGGATTGACTCGAACTGCTTTCTGATAGTAGGCTTGAACTGCTGACAGAAGAGTCAGTAACACTTGTTAAAATGTCCGTAGTTGAATCTGAACTGACGGACGAGCCTGAAGTTGTTGAATCAATGGCAGAGCTAGAACTGTCTCCGGAAGAAGATTGACTGGAACTGCTAATAGACGAGTCCGTCGAACTAGATAAGGATTCCGTTGTTGAGTCCAGGCCAGCTGATGAGCCCAAGCTTGTTTCAGGACTAGAGTCTGAGGACGATTCTTTCGTACTATCAGAAAGAGAAATAGAACTGGCTGGTGAACTGCCCGACTCTGTAGACAAACTCGACTCAGACGAGCTTGCTGCTTCAGAGCTGCTAACCGAACTTGTTACAGAACTACTAGATTCTGGGCTGCTGCCTTCAGATACAGTGCTACCACCAATGGAACTACTATCGACGGTTGCAGTGGTATCAGGAGTAGATCCTTCACTTGAAGACGCCGCGGATGATCCCTGAGTACCTGCTGATGTGGCGTCGGAAGATTCCGTTGAGGAAGGCAAAGAGCTGGAATCGTCAGTCGATCCTGAAGCAGGAGACGACTAAAAGGTGAAAGTATAACTCATTAGTATTTTAGGTAAGTACTCATCTATAAATCTCTCTTACAATGCTTGATATGCATACAGCAAGTGTGCGAATCGAACTAGTCAGAGTACATGCCTCTACACAACATGTCCTGACAGCCACGTGGGGCCGCAGCAGATGCCGACCGTAGGCGTCACCCAAGCAGCACAGTCCCAGCACTGAGGGGAAAGTGCGTCTAAAAGGTGTGGTTTTACAAATTGAAATCTTCTGATTTCCCAAGAAAGAAAATTTCAACATGTTCTATACTTAGTGCTGCTCTGCTGGCGAAACGTTTATTTTCAGATTAGATCGTATTCTCCTGTTCTATCAACTATTTTAACAAGGTATGTTATCATATAAGAACAATTATTGTAGTACAGTCTACCTTGTTAACATGGGAGATAGCCTCCACAGGCAGAAAAATTAGAGATAGAGAGATATTGGATTCGTCACAAGAGCATTAACTGCAAGAAGATATGGAAACTTGATTGGTTTGGTGCAGTGGTCAGCATACCACCCCGGCACGGTGGAACCTTGGATCCTAATCCCATTTGTCCAATTTTTCCTGTATTTCTTTTATAAATATCATAAGCATACAATATACTGATTAGCCATAACTGACCAGGGCATCCGTCATCCACTGAGGCGCAATGGGCGATGTCGGCCCATCCTCCTCACCAGTGACTTCATCATCTTCCTCTTCGCAATCCTCCTCGTCCTCATCATCTCGGATGTCGTGGGAAGCGTCCACAGGTGTTACGTCATCTTCGACGCACGAATTGGCATTGCATCCTTCACTGGCGAACGGGACACTGTTTCCGTCGCAATTGGTAACAGCGGTTGTCTCATTGTGCAGAAGACAAATCACTCTTCGGGTCATTTCACCACCTCCACATGGCTTAGTGCACTGAACAAACAAGAAGCAAATAGTTAATTTCACCAAAATAAAAATAGCAGTAAAACTAAAATAGCCATGCACGAAACCTTGGCTGGTCGTGGAGGTAAAGCCGTAAAGGTATCTAATAAGGATGGTATTTATTCATACCAGGTCCGTACCCAAGGGTCCATGCCCCCCCCCCCCCAAATTTGATCGGATGGTCATTGTATTTACAGCCTCACGGGTGAATTACTACGGATGCATCATTTATAAATAAAAAAATTGTTCTTGTCCGGGGGGGGGGGGGGGGGCAAAATAAAATCCTGGGTACGGGCCTGATTCATACCATCATACCATAGGCATTAAACTGGGTATGACCCCGGTAGCACAGATCAGCAAAAATGTCAGGAGCTGGAGCTGCTATCAGGGCTATATGTTATGGTACTCTGTGGCATGGCTTTCCAGCAGAGAGAAAGGCCTATACACCTAGTCATCCGGCAGTGGAAAAAACGTTGACTGGACGATGTGTGAAGAAGACATCCACAAACTCGGAGAGGGCGCGAGAGGAAAATGGAGGAGACTTATAGGGTTTTACAATGCCGTGTACTTGTAGGTAGGATTACATTTGAGTGTGCAATGTAGTCACCGAAATTAGAGGATATAGAAAAAAATGGACTTCGTGGGTTTCGAAGCCACGATCTACGCCTAACCGGTACTTATTTTTTTTTTTAACCGGAGCACAGTATTGAACTGTGGCTTAATGGATGAATTACTTTAATTCATTGAGTACGTGTGGGAGATCGTGGCACACACTTAAATAAATTAATAAATGGAGTAAAATAACTTGAGTTTTTAGATAGCTTAGTATTATGCACTGTAATAAAATACTGCTTCCTCCTTTCGAAGGGTACATCCCTGATAACAATAAAAATAATAATTAAAGATATACTAACCGGGCTCCAAGGGCCAGTAAACCAATCGCCAGTGCAAAGTTCTGGGCCAGTACAATTCTTCTCCGACTCATACTTTTGATCCGCGTCGCAATTCGAGTCCTCCACCTTCTTGACGCTCTCCTCTTCGTAAGCACCACAGAACACTTTCCTTGTTTGCACACCAGCGCCACACTTACTGGAGCACTTACTCCACTGCCCTGCAAACCACTCATGCTCACACTTCTTAACGCTCTCGCAGTTTCGCACAAGCGCTGGTAGTCGGTACTTGTGGCAAAATGAATTAGGGAAGACAACACCGGTCGATGTAGCACACTGGACGGTACGAGTTTCTTGCGTAAGGCCACACGAGTCATCACACTGAAAAATATAAGGTCTTTAAATTCTTCACCAGTAATGCTTGTTTTTTTAAGTATATGTATATGGTATATTACATTAGTAGATCTTGGTCACTCAGACACTTTATAAATTAATTAATTTGTGTTATCTGTTCTGTTTACACATAACTTTCTTTGGTCTTACCCCTGACCATTCTGAAGTAATCCAGTCCACTCCATCACAGGGTCGTAAGAAACACGGTTTTTCGGCTTCTGGTTTTTCCTCGGGACATGCCGAATCTTCCAAAACTTGGATTTTACCATCCACCTTTCTGTAGCATTGAACATCTCGCCTTTGCTTCCCATCTCCACAAAGTTTATCACACTGGAATGAAAACGTTCAGTTTATTTCATTTCAATTGTAGCCACAACCACAAAATACTAATCGAACCTTATTAATCATTTTGATGATAAAACTCACCTATGTTCTTTTGCATTTTGTTATTGTAGTCAAACATATTAACATAATCAAACGCAAAGCGTTACCAACTAAACAAAATAAAAAAATGAGGCTTCTGGCGCGAATTAGTTTATTGGCTACTGAAGTTACCTACTACATAAACTATGATTTTTACATCATTGTTTAGGCTGTAACAATTTTTGCGCTTAACAATGGTCAAACATTGCTACGTATATATCACGCAGTAATTGATTTTGCAAATAGGCGCTTATTCCACCTACGTCAATAGTCAATTGTAAATGTGGTATTGAAGTGGTAGTAGACATTTTTAGTATGTCTTTAATGTCTGCTACCACGTCAATACTACATTTACTATTGACTATTGACGTAGGTGGAATATGCACCATATGCTATACTCACAGGTTTCCAAGGACCAAGATGCCATTGAGGACAGATCACGCCAACGTTACATTCTTGCTTATTTTGAGGCTTTGGCCCAGTCTCCGAGCAAAGACTTTCGTTGACAACTGACGGCAGACCATTGGCCACAACTTGTTCACAGTACACCTACAATATAGACAATTTGGAATACTTTTTTTCGAAGTGAATTACATAGGTCACAGACACAAATACATGCTTGTTTTGAAGCCAGCCTACATGACAGATGGTAATTTTATATTGGCTTACCACGATACAAGAAGTCTGTTATGAATCAATGAATGGGGTAAATGATACATCTTCGGTGGAAGATGCATTTAAACTCCCATCGAGTGCATAGCCTACGTCTTGTCATCATAAATGAGAAAATCGAATTAAGTGTTTTGGGTGGTAAGGGGGATAGGACAGGTCTCCCAGCTTCAACATTGTACTTGGAGTCCACCATCCTGTGTACGAGTTTTAATACAGAGCTGTATAATCAAGGCTCACCTGTCTTTCTTGGACTCCCTTCTTACAGGATTCATTGCATTCACCCCATTGACCGATCGCCCAGCGCGGCGCACAAGGTTCTGGTGCGCATGCCTGAACTGAAGGGGGCTCCAAGGTCGCGTCGCATAAATTGTTGGCTACTTGCACCGAGTCTCGAATTCTCTCACAAGTTACTGCTCTTGTTTGAACCCCTGTAATGTGCCATTATTAGAAATTAGAATTAGATAATAAAATATAGGTGAGAGCGGCTGAAGAGGGCGCCTCGCGCCTGAAAATGATATTGAGCCTATTTTGAGTAAGAGCAGTCTGTTAAATTAAGTAACAATTTTAAAATGACTAAGGCTGAAGAATTTCCAGATTTTTCTTGATTCTCTAATTTTGGTGTTTCTTGTGAGCCTCTACACGCTATGCAATGGGAGACGTGTCGTAACTCAACACGGGTAGGTACTGACCTACAGAGGCGACTGCAGATACATTCATTAAATTGTTTGTATGCGATTAACCTTAAAAAAATATTTAAAAAATAAGAGATAATGGAAGGGGAAATTTTTCGATAAATTTCATTGATTGCAGGAATGAGTTAGATGCCAGCAATTGATGATAAGATTTGCATATAATTTGTTGAAATATAAATTTAAAGTGATCTTGATGGTCTATAATTGAATTAAAGGTAACTATAAAACTGAATCAAAATAATCAAAAGTTGAGATATTTTTATGCATTACCTCCTCCACAAGTAGAGCTGCACACGCCGAAATCATCGTAAACCCAGTTGTAACTATCAGGATCAACTCTTGGAGACATTCCTTTAGGTAAGCTATACTCGTAGCTGACACCTGGATTGGGCTCTTGGCGTAATAGCTGCAACAAAATGTGATTTCATTTCAAACGACTACATACCTTTCGTAAGCATTATATAATACGAATTTAGCCCAGCCATCAGCCAGTAAATATTTTTAAAAATAGTTTCTTGAGTGCGTAGTACCTATAACTTATGCACTAGTAGTAGTAAGTAGTGTTCGTCGGGTTAATAACGACTTAGGCCTCATTTTTGGGCCCATAGAACGACCCCGACTTGACTGTCCTATGCCCCAGCCCATAGGACAGTGGACCTCCTGATTATAGTGGATTCCGAACCACTTGGGAAACACAGTGAAGTCACATGATTAGTTCGGAGGTGACCAGGACAAGTCCTACCATGTTTCCCTACCGGCGCTGTGCACATGACCAAGTTATCTGCAGCTTTGAACCTGCTCTGGTCCGCTGGATTCAACTTGGTATGGCGGCCGGCTAACTTATGCACTAACTTGTCAGCATTTCAAGGTTAGTGGCCCATTCGACCCCTACAAAGTAGGATTTTGACATCAGTCCCACGAGGGTCATGAGGGAATTCATACTTACTATCACTATCTGATCTATTTGTCTCTTGTTATATTTAGGGTAACTTGCATGTTTCCTTATGGATGTCTAAGGCACGGTACACACAGACGATTCTCGCAGCCGCGATTTCTCGACGACTTTTCCATAGAACCCATAGGGCTAGCAGAAGATTTTATGTCAATTTCGGAAACTGGCGTGAAGTCGACCACACGAAAGTGCACGGTTTTCCCCGAGACACGCTGGACCACAGAAATATTGGAAAGTAGACTCTGTGGGTTTGCACCAATCACCAACCTATCACTACAACGGAAAAGACATCGGCAAATGGCAACTGGGAAAATCGTCCGTGTTTACCGGGCCTTATACCGTCAATCTGAGCTTATTGCTTACTGCAATGTATTTATGACACTAGCTCTAATCTAAAATATGCGGACTGCAGTCATAATTGATAACTGGACTACTGGAGCCGTGCACACTCAATACATAGGTATTGGTCCCAGGGCATGCAGAAAGCCAAAAACTATAGTCCGGGATGGCTAAGACCAGGGGCGTTTAACTTTAATGGAGGTTTTCGTTATACGCGGGAATTGTTGTGATTGGTGTCAGTCTAAAACACGATAGCCAACCTTAAAATTGTTATATTTTTTTAATTTTATGTTGGTGGAACCTGTTTGTTATTTACTACAACCATCGCATGGCGGTAGACCGTTATCAACATGGCGGCTAGTGTAGTCAGTACAAGCTAAGTACAGAGTTGAGACCGATTCAGGCATCCGTTCTGCCATGCTGCAGTGTGTATGACTTCGACATTTCTTACGTTGGTACTTGTCTCTGATAGTTGGCTTATGGTTAACGGGTTCCCGGTAAGGGTTACTATGGCTCCCGCCGGCCGCCGTTCTAGTTACGAGTCGGTCAGCGTAACACCTGTGTTTGCACCATTCGTTTGCACTGCGCATGCTCATGGACTCAAACCACAGAACATCGTATAATTATATATTAGGGCTGCCACATTCCGTGGTTTAACTCAGAATTCCGTGGGAAATAATTCTATTCCGAGAAATTTCCGGAATCAACAATTTTTGAGGTTTTTCTGTGGATTTTTGGGGAAATACCTATGCATACCAATATTTGTGTGTCAATTTATGGAATCATGTCAATTTGTGATGGTTGAATCTGAAGCTGATGGGTATTTTTTATCGGCTGCAATTTAAAGTTACAATTAAAATTATTATTATATTATATAAATTAATTAAAATAACCAGATAAGGTTAGGAACCAGGGCCATGGACAGATGAGAGTTAAAAAAATCATATCATATAAAGGGGACCAACATTTTAAAAAATTCCGGAGTATTCTGTATTCCGTGAATTATTTAAAAATTGTTAGGAATACGGCTGAAGTCGTTTGGCTGCCCAGCCTGGTACTCATCGTAGCTTACCATCATTAGTAATTAGTGCATTTAGTTTTTTTTCTACTACTGCACCTAATAAGCTAAATGATGAAGCAGTGGCACACCTAAATTTCAAATCATGTAAATAGGATTAAAGAAGCTTGTGTTTTGATATTACTAAATAATTAACGGAAAAATTAAAAATTAATTAGACTTATATCGTATTGTGTTTGCAATTGAAAACTTCACTGCACTTTACAGAATAGTCAGCAGCACAGAACACCAAAATAGCATGCAGTACCGCGTAGGCCAAAAGTAAATTACAGTATTACAACCCTTCACATTGAACTGTAGCCTACATACCTACAGTACCCACTGTTCTTAGGTACTCAAAAATTGTTGACCCCGGAATAGAATTATTTCCCACGGAATCCTGAGGTAAACCACGGAATGTGGCAGCCCTAATATATAATTATACGATGTTCTGTGGTTTGAGTCCATGAGCATGCGTAGTGCAAACGAATGGTGCAAACACAGGTGTTACGCTGACCGACTCGTTTCTAGTTAATATATTTCTATGAAAACAACGGACAACCCTGAAGTTGAGCGGCGGCCATTTTATTTCTATAAAATTGATTTTGCGTTTGCCTATTCGGTTTGATTGATTATTTTAGTAATATTAAATTTAACTGCGGCGGGAAGTGAGGTGAGTAAACATATTTCATGTGCCGCTTTTTTTTCAACATTTTCAGTTGTATGTATACAATACAACGCCTTACATATGTTACGTGTTTTTAATCTTCATAATGGAAAATCGTTAGCATGTGCAACTTTTTTGTGTAGCAAAACAACTAAAATTTATTTCATTCATAATTCATTAATTTTTTTCTGAAGTGTTCATGTCAGAAGTAAAATATAACAGGTGCATTTTGAAAATTACAATTTTTTAAATTCATATTTTGAAAACCTACGTAGGTACTCACTTTGATGCTCAAGATGCACAAGTCTCTACACACCATGTGATCGGAGACAGGACAAGCATCGCTACTTTTTCTCCTTGATATTTGTGCGGGTAGTTTGCCTTATCATATCATTTGAACTTTCAGGAGATGTCATGTCATGTCAGCAATTTATTAAGAGAATCTAGTTCGGGGTGTAAATGCATGCCGTCTGGAAAAGGAGGAAAAACTTGGAGATAGACGAGATGCTGGAAGAAGAAGACCTTGTTCGCTATGCAAAAGCCTGAAGAAGCCTGAAGCAAGGGAAGGCTCGCAAGAATAGGTGGAACCTGCAGAAGATGTCAGTCTCGACTTTCCACAAGAAGACCAAGGACGAGCATGTATTTATATTTCTCATTGGACGTGTTGATACATTAAATTTCGAGCCATTCACGTTATCAAATATAATTTGTGGTTGGATTTTGTATGGACTGAGTTCAATTTAGTAATAAAAATAAATGTATATTTCTTAATAAGTATAATGTGCGTTGGTCATTGAGTATTTCTTAATTTTGTATTTAATATATTAGGTACGGTTTAGAGTGGGTCTCCGAAATGTGATATTTCAAATTATTATTTTCGCAAGAAACGGAAGAAAGAAAATAGTTTGTTTATAATTAGGTGAATACTAACAGAGTAGTCAATAGTCATTACAAATCAATAATATAGTACAAAATAGGTCAATATAATATTAAATTGGAAGGGTGCGCGAGCCGGGCCGGCCCGGGCCCCGGCCACACAAAATTTGAATAAAGGAGCGAAACCGTCCGATGCAGAAGGGCCAACACTACTTTTTTTTTACAGTTGGCAGTCATTCCCTAACAAAATATTACCATTGAGTTAACGTTCTTACATATTATTATGTTGTTCTGTGGCTAAGACGACAGATGTTGTCTAGACGTTATCTGACGGGATGTTGTGGTCAGCAACATACCCAGTATCTCTCTATAATTACTTACCACAATGTAAAGAGCTTCTGTAGTTGGTCCCAGGGCTGTGATTGAGTCCGGCGCGTAGAACCCGTGAGGCTTCCTCTCATAGTGAAAAATAGTTCCGCAAAACCTGAGGTCTCGAGGGAAGTCAATCCTCCAATTGCCATTGAGATAGTAGTGCCCTGTAGTGTTTCTGATGGCTGAAACAGTCAAATGTAGTCGAGGCTAGTCCTATAATTAACATATGATTTGAATTGAGGTTCAGAATTCCTAAATAAAGAAAGTGGAAAAAACTGTGTCACCTCAAAGGTACCATGGCTGGATGTATTTACCAATCCAACCAAGCAATCTGTTATTGAAACCAAATCAAATGTCAAAGGAAATAGGCCTATCGATCGTAGAACTATCAATAGGCTACGAGTACCTACTTGACAATTTTTAAACCCCTATTTTAATGCATTAGTAAATTTATTTCATATCACAAACATTTATTTATTTATTTTTAATATTTACATTTGCTATCATGCAAAAACCGCATTGTATTATCATTGTTAACCTATAAGCTACGGTACGTTATTTTATTTATATGTACAGTATATTTTATATCGTACATATTTTTATAATTTATGGATTATTCATGCTCCAATACATAGGATACCCTGCCACTATTACTGAGTTTTATTATGTTCGTTTGCCCGTTCTAGTGACTATACAATTATACCATCGATAAATTCATCGCTTTGGGATATGGAAACTCGAGGCAACCGAAATTTAATCCTAAGGCAACTATTTACCTGCTATATCTTGGTATTCCTTTACTTATTGATGAATAGGAAAGCAAGAGAGCATACTGGATGGGTTCACTCGTACTTTTATGTCGATTCTCGAGCCTCAACCTTCCGTTTCATAATCAAGTTCTCTACCAACAGGACAATTCCTGACCACTGCTGGCTTACATAATTTTAATCGCAAGTCCACAACTGAAATGAAGGTACCGTACCGTAACGGGACGCATTCAAAACTGATTCTGACATTTGACAGAGGCATTACCTACAGTATGTATGGGAGTATATTGCAATAACACAGATTCATAGACAGCTATTCAAGATGTTTACCTAGGCAAACCATTTAACGGTCTGCTTTGATAATCTCGCAAAAATGCTAACTCACGTTAGTTTCGCCAGGCCTTTACCCTTCACAAATAAATTAAATACAAACTCCGGGCCAAGTTTTTATAGGATTGTTACGGCTCCACCAGTTTAATTATATTCACTGTTCATTACATCGATGATGATTTCCTTTGAAATGCAGGGTTATTCAATCATTCATTGTTAAAAAATTACTTAGTACAGTTTTACGTAATAAATTAAAATACACACAACCGGTTTCGGCTCGCGCCATCGTCAATCGCCAATCTTGACGATGGCGCGAGCCGAAACCGGTTGTGTGTTTTTTAATTTATTATGTAAAACTGTGCTAAGTAATTTTTTAACAATGAGTGACACCAAGTTTACAAAGTTACTAAAGAGACTATTATGTTGATTATTCAATCATGACATCATTGGTGAGGAATACAGCAGTTGGTACAGAACTAGACTTTGAAACGAAAGGTCGAGGTTCGAAATTCGACGTAAAACAAAACACCTGGCCTGGGACCACCCACATAATGGGTAACATACCTTACCTTCTTTGGTGGGGAAAACGGGACTGCCGGGCATGTTGCTGACCACAGCACCCCAAATAGTGCAGCAGTCAAGAGAGAGAGAGGATCATCTGCCACTCTTCAGGCTTATCCCCCCATTAGGTTGCCGCATTTTTTCAGGGAAAATGGTAAATTGGGAAACTCAGTGATAATTTTGTTAATTCAAAGTAAAATGCACCTAAAAAGTAAACTTAATTTCACTTGTATTTCTTGTTTGCTTTTTTAGTTTTAGTTTTTTATTTAAAATTATAAATTTACTCTCGGATACACAGTATAGGTATATGAATTAAAAGAGAATCGGAGGGAAAAATCCCTTACAAGTGTTTAAATTAAATTATCTTATGAAAAACATCAATCGTAAAGTAGTCAAAAATGATTTAATGTTAATTTATTTATTTATTTATTATTATTATAATAATTAATTTAGTGTGGATCATTGCGTTCTTACTCCTCCCTAAGATGTTCCCCAAGTTTCACGATCACCAAGGAAACTCTCACAAGGATAGACCGGTCACACTTTGAATTTTATTTATAAAAAAAAACTGTTGGTTTGGTAGTCTCGAGGAAGGATCGATATTTCCTGCGAAAACCGACCGTGCAGCAAAAAAATGCGTAGTGGGGGTACACCGATTTGCTTTTAATGGGTATGCCTTAAGAGGATTTAGGGAATTTCACTTTATAATTCATTACTAATTGTCTATGCAAGTAGCTGATAGCAGAAAATGTAATCAATAAATTGTTGCGGATAAAAAATTTAAAAGTGTCCGATTTTTTAGAGAAAATTTTCAATACTGCACATATGTTCTTAAAAGAGAGTACTGCCCAAATATTCAAAGAAAGTCCTAATAAATATTTCAAGAACTAAAACGTAAACGTGCTTAGTCCCACAGTGCCTGCATCGGGGCCAAGATGTGCGCTTTATGGTTTGTGCATAAAATGGACCGTAGCATACAGAATGGTGAAAAAACAGATTCCGGGGTGACCAAAAGTCCAAGACCTTCTCACCTTCACTATTGATGCTATTGAAGACAAACGTTCCCATCGAACAGAACAGATTGCAGTTCTTAATGTTTTTCAAAATGGTGTGCAACGTACATCAGTTAAAACCAGTCATTAGGCTCATGTTCACAAAAGATTTATGGTTTCGCCAACAATGTAGAATGTAGACAGCGCTATCTGGGTAATTTTATAGTTATTAGCCATTACTAGTTCGGCTTCTTGGCATAAAAATGGACTGTCTATATGTTATAGCAAGCTTCATTTAGAGAGCGGATAATAACGACTTTGCATTCCTAAACAAATTCATTCTACTTGCCGCACTACATGCATGCAATCAAGTGAGCTATAAAATTAGCAGTCTCATAAAATATTTACTCAACGTGTAATAATAAAATTATTTAATAAACCTCGTCCACTTTGCCGATTTTCAAATTTAGTTAGTTAGACTTCAATTAATGTAGACTCAACGGCAGTCGTGTGTCGACTAATCAACGCGCAATTACTGAGTTGTAATTACTCATGAACAGGCATGCCCCCCCCCCCTAAGACGTGTTTACACAGTTACACTAGATAGAATTGGGCTTCTTTGATGAATTTGGCAGTGTAAAAAAGTGCGGGGAATTTAAACAAGTTTTAAATGTATATAATCCAAGAAATTTAAAATAAACCAGCGAAAAACAAAATGAAATTATCCAAAAAAAGAAAAAGAAGCCCCGAAACAAAATTTTTTTCAAATCGAAATATCGAATTTCAACCAATTCTATCGAGCAGTTTGACCACAAATTGAGTTACCGACAGATAGACATTTCGTAAATTAAACCTGGATCCTGGTTCCTGCTGGTATACCTCGAAATGTGTAGATCCGTTGAAATTTCGAAATCAATAATTTCACAAAGCTGATGTACTAATGTATAAATAGGGAAAGAAAAATACTACTGGAGTCAAAATAAACACAAACCTAAGTACCTAGGTAGTTGTTGGTAGCCTGAGTCTCCTTGACTTGGATGTTGGTGGCTCCCGCTGGGATCAGTAAGATGTCGTTGTAACCTGAAACCATGACAAATGTAAACCTAATAAAATGTTGCAGTAGACGAGTTGAAAACAAATTTAATGTGTTGCCAGTTATTCTTGAATGGGCCAATGGCAGTAAATAATATTAGTTGTAGTTTTTCAAACACTTTGAAATCACTTGGGTTTTACCAAATTACCATTTAGTTGGGACGATGAATGGCTTTCAGTGGCCATTGCTGAATGAATGATACGGAAAAGTTCCATATTATTTCTTTTATCCACACATACAGAATAAGTTGGGGAACAGAGTCATATTTGAACTCAAGAACGAGTGGACCGACTTTATGAAAATCGATTTATGACATTTGCTTTAGATTATTTCAACCCACAGCTTTTCCCACAGCCTCATATGTGTGATACCTCACTGGAAAGTGCCAACTACCACAATTCAATTCCATATGGTTTATAAAAAGGGAAGTCGTGCTATTGCCAAACGACTGCCTCAGGTTTTTCAACCAGGATGTTCTTCTGCCGGGAGCCCTCATTCCTTCTCTCTTCTCTAGGATTTTTACATGCAGAAGACGATAATTTTCGTTCCTCATCACATGGCCAAGCATGTTGGTTTCCGTTGCTTAACCGTCACAGCAACTACGATTTTCTATCCATTCGCCTCAGGACCTCAGCATCAGGGACAAGATCTCTCCAGGATATAAATAAATAAAATAAATAAGGACTTTTTGTTCTATTACTAAGCCAACCTAGCGGAGTTAGGGCTATAAAGCCCTCTCTGACACTCAACTCAAGCATGGCCAGAAAACGTAGGAAGTGTAGGACTCGAACCAACAACCTTTCGGGTGAAAGTCAGAGTCCGTACCACTACTCTAAATGTCTTGACACATGCGCAGCATTCATCTGCGTATCCAAATCTCAAATGCAATGATTCTGTTCCGTTGCAGGTGGTAACAGGATTCAAAATATATTTTTGGCGGGCTTAAATGCCTCATCTCTCCTATATAGAACTTTACTATTACAAAGTGATGACTCACCGCCTTGCAGGTCAGTGTTTGCCAGAACGTCGGATACAGTCGTGCAGCTGCTTCCGTCACCCCCACACTCCCGACAATTATCTTCTCGTGCTTCCGACCCTAGAAGTCCGTCGCAACCCACCGGCTGAAAGAAAAAATAATTCATAATATTCTTCCTAGTTCTAGATAGGAGAGACGGGACATTCGAGCTCGCCAGATATATTTTTTTAACCTGGGGCCAACTGCTGGTCATAGGAGACGTGCTGGCCCCAGAAGTTCAAAAATATCTTTTTGATGGGAAGCAAATGTCCCATCTTTCCTATATAGAACTCGTCTAATATTCATATGCACCAGATAATAGGGGCACCTACATTTTTTTTTTTTTTTTTTTTTTTGCCCTCACTAGTTACTCCATCATGTGAGGGAAATGTATTGAAAGAATAATGAGTTACAAAATGGATATCGGCGCAGGAACCTTCGGATGCAACATTTAATGAGGCCCTGCCGCCCCCCCCCCCCCCCCCCCCCGAGATGTCGGAAATTTAACCATAGGAAAATTATTTACTATGAAATAACTCATTTTCTCTATCTACTAATTTTGATAAATTGGAAAGCATGTTCGAGTAAACTCGGACCGGTTCTTTTTTATTATGTAATAGGGCTACACGGTAAGCCCATTTATAGAAAAGCAAAACTATATTAGCGACTTCGATGGCCAGGTGGTAACGTACTTGCACTTGTGCGAGTCATTACATGCCATGCGATCGGAGACGTGTCGTAAGTCAACATGGGTAATAACCTACAGAGGCGACTGAAGAGGTCAATCAGAAACATTCTTTAAATTGTTTGTATGCGATTAACTTTTTGTTTGTTTTAAATTGAATCTTACCAAACATTGACCATCGACGCAGACGTCCATCTTCTCCTCATTACACCTGGTTCCATCAATGACTTTCCGCTTGTGTCGGTAGTAAAACCTCTCGGCTCTAGGCATGCAGTTCAGTTCGCACCTGTTTGGTGCTTTTGTGTACGGTATCCAGCTGTAAGCAATTAGCACTGCCCTTATAAAACTGCAACACTAATAAGACACAGGCGTCAATAATTGAAGATGCATCTAGAGTGTTGAGTCAGTCAGTCAGTAAGATAGAACTTTTTCTAACAAAACGCACCATAAAAGAAGAATGCAGCTAGAAATAATTATGAGGCAAGTTTAAACTTGGGCCCCCTTAAAATTGCTGATGCAGTGATGCCATATGTATACAATATCTCTTTAAAGTATTAAATGGCCTAAAAGACAATCAAAATTTCCTGAGCAAACTAAATTTTACTGTACCCCAGTTTCCAACAAGAAATTTTAACTTATTTTACAAAACAGGATTGACGTAACCATAAATTCCCCAATAAACAGGCTCAATCAGAGGCGTAAAGTTGTAGAATGAAGGCGGGGGCAAAACTAAGTAGACATTATGGCGTCATCAGGCAGGATAAGGAAAAATTGAAAATATAAGAGCAAAATAGTAGGGTTTTGCGCGTTTTAATAGTGGTAAAGTATAAAGCTGTAGATTTTACGAAGCTAAAAAAGGAATGCCTATATTAATACTGCTGCAAAGGGGACCATGAAGTATGAACAACGTCTTACAATGCTCGAGGCTGGGGGGGGGGGGCAAGTTGGACAGTGCCCCCCAACTTTACGCCCCTGGGCTCACTCATTTACTAAATGATCATGACACCTTAGACCCATTTATGCAAAGCTTATAAATATTCAGAGGAAGTTGTAACCAAATTTTTATTGTAAGAATGGTAGTTAGGTTTTTTATAAATTTAATATGAAGTTATAAGCCGTAGGAATTTTCTTTGTTTGTTTTTTTCGCTTTAAATTATGGATTATATTTGTACACATAAGGGCTAAGGCTGTGTGATATAATATTAAAAATTCTATTCTATTTTATATGGCTAGAAGCCATCTATTCTATTTTATATCTTTACACTTTACCACACCCAACTCTCGAATACATTACTCACGTATTGAGAGTTAAAAGAGGAAATATATATAAACTGATTAACAGTTGTAATTTAATTCTATATACAAGCCTAGGTACCGTAGTACAATACCGTACATACAATGCATATATAAATTAATAAAACCTGACTTTCGTTAACACAAAAAAACAACACATAAAACCAGAAACATTAATTAGGAAATCAGGCATCAGTTGCAGGTAAACATCTCCGTTCGCTGACCTTATTAGAAAGCGATAAGAAGTGGATCTAAAGTCTAATTATAGTGGTGTGTACAGGTACACGCGGGTGCGCTTTGACTAGGCATGATAAGGTGTGGTGTCAACAACGTCCATCATTTTGACATTTAAACCCAGCTATTTAACTATACCTATACACTTGAAACTTGCCCAAAGTTATTCCTTAGCATACGTCAGCTTCTTTTCCGTATGACTATACCTTATCTTGTATTAGACGTGAGGGGCACTACGGGCATGGCTGGACACAGGGGGAGGGGGGAGGGGGGGGGGCACGGGGTAGCGGTTAGCACTCTTGTGACGATTACCAACATCAAAAATTTAAAAATTCAGAAATTTACTGTTAATTTATTTTTAACAATTAAATTAATACCATCACGTGGCATTACTCGTATATTAACCCCGGTATTAAAATCGCCATGATCGGGCTGCTGGACAACACCTCAATTTGGGATGTTGTGGTAATTAACAAACCCGGCTGCCGCATTTCCCTCTGCCAATAGAGGTTAGGTACTCATTAAGGATGGGCGAAAAATGTTTCTGCTTATGATTATTCTCGAAACTTGACCTTCCGTTCCATAGTCTACCAACAGAACTATTCCTGACCTCAGTCTTGTATATCCTCTGAACAATTTTCCCATGCTAGAGGGTCGAAGCGGGCTTAAAATGCCTTCACGAAAATCTGGAATTTAGCTGTCACTCACTGAAGTCTCACTAGCCCGGCCCACGAGGTGAAGAGGCTTTACACGGAGCCGCTTCCCCTTAACTGGGTAATAGCCACCGCCCAGTCAATGATATGCATTAGTAATTTGTCTAAGCATAGCTAAGTAGACGGTGTGACAGTGTCACCAGAATGAATTACCTCTAGAGACACGTCTGGCGTCTTCCCATTGTAGTAGGCACACCCAGTGGCCAGCGGCACAACCACAAGGTTCCCCTTTTTGTAAATTTCCTTTGGGATATTTTCTCTGTGACAAATCAAATGGATTAATTAGCCATAGGCTAGCACGATGGCCATCCACAGCTCATTCAATCACCACATCTGTTGTGACCTCGCTAGAAGCTAAATACAGTCAAAATAAATCTTTTGAGATTGCCACCCGAGATTAACACGATTCCCGCAGTTGTGCCGCAACAGCCAAGCACACATTTCTGTTGTGAATTTTTCATGAGCAGAAGAAAAGTTCAAACCTGGTCACATTTCCTTTGACATTTCCCCCTATCGGCTGTACTGAGTTTATGGTTAGGCGCGATCTATTCTTTATTTACAACCATTTCTTGAGATATTTGATGTTCAAACTTATAAGGTTTTCCCCCTCTTGACAGCCTGTCATCAATTTGTGGGCGAGTGAATTAGTGAGTACCTGTATAATATATTAATTAATAATATTAATAATAATATTAATTCGTTTCAATTTATTGTCGCTTGTATCCGCTAGCTTGTTGACATCGTGGTCGCTTACTATAGCTTCCCGATGAATAATGTACAAAAAGTCAATAGAGCAAAGTCATCAGAGCAAAGTTGAATGGGCCACTACCAAAGGACCCATCAAAATAAAAATCATAAAAAAATGTTATGTGCACTACTGTATGCAGTTAACCAGACATATCGTACTAGTACCTGCATTACCCATGGATAAATAGCTGCCGACAATAATGTGTATTTTTAGATGTTGGTGAAGCTGGCGGCCAGAGAAATCTATTAAATGCCTATTTAGCATGCATGAGTTCCACCACAGAGGGTTTTTAATATTAAATTCAAGCGCGGGTTGTTTACCACCATGCCTGTTAAAAAACATGAAGTTAATTTGTTTCGGGCGGTAAATAGCTCGAGCGCTGGCGCATACCTTTGTTACACGATATGCACCGTGTAACAACCACTGATAAATGTTTAGTGTCTACTGCGGGGGTATCATGTACTTATTCAACAGAACGGGTTAATAAAGTTTCAAAACATTAAGGCTTAAACAGCCCACAGTACAAAATTACTAGGCCTGCGATATTTCAATTGGTTTATATTTTTAATTTAATACAAAAGCTATACCGATAATAATAATAACGATAATAATAAAGTATAGTATTTATTTAAAAACAAATTATGCATAGATACATCGAGATTAGGGACTTCGGCCTTCTCTTACACCTTACTGTAGATATCAACGTTAGTTTAATTGAAATATTAATTTTATATAATAATAATGATTTGGTCAGCTCAATTGCAAAGTTTTGGGAAAATAAAAGCACGTAGCCTATTTGCCTGGCATAGTCGTAGGCCCCATTGATAGATCTAATATTGTACTTACTCATAAAACTTATTTTCGAATGCCACTCGATTAAACTCAGCGCACTGCTCAGCTCGGAATTCAGTCCCACTTCGGCAGTCCTAAAACAGTAAAATTAAAACAATTAGCCTATTATGCCATCTACAGCCTACCTCTGCAATACGAATCTATACTGTATGTCGCCATGTAGTATAAATATTGTATGGCATTCATACTGGCATGAAGTGTAAGCAGATGGCAGTGGTATGCCTCTGGATGACCTACTTGGGGCCTGGTGTGTTGGACCTGCTGACCACCGCTGAAAAATGAGAGCATAGTTGGTAGCATTGTACAGTGGGAGACAGAAGCAGGGGGATGAGACCAAGCTCGGAGGGACCGAAGGGATCCAGAGGTCGTAAATTTGGCCGGGGCATTCATGATGTAACGAATATATCTACCTGGTACAAGTCAACCTCGTCTTGTTCGTTATACTTTTGTATAGCGTGTTTAGGTTAAGTTGGGATTTAGTGTTCTATGGTACCTCAGATTCACATTGAACTCTGAGTCTGGGGCATCATAAAACAGTCAAACGAGGGATTCGAACTTGTGCAAACCCGGACCGATCCGCCAACACAAAATTCGCCTATGGATCTAAATTTTGATCCATTGCTTCCTCATCTCCAATTTTTTTTCAGAATTACAATATTCAGCGATTCATGAACCCTATGCTATGATTTCGATTGTCTCAGAAAGACGAAATAAAAACAATTTCTTTATTACCATTCTCTTTATAACCATTCTCTTGTATTATATATATTAATAATTTATAAATTTGAATTTCCCGCGCATATTTTAACACCACCACGTGACACCTTACTAATGCGGTATTAAAAAATAAACCACGGCATTATAAATAAACCCTGGTATTATACTGTATATAAACCCCGATGTTATACGTTAATCCCAAATCGCCTTAATATGGCTGCAGGTTGAAGGCGCGACGAGGTGTTATACAGTAGATAGACTATATAAAATAATACGAACTTGTTGTAAATTGGTGTTGAGGCTTCTGCTCTGGAGCACTTGACAAGACACATCTGATAGTGATGGTTGCCACGTGAGCACATCCCAATCTCAGAAATGTTTTCATAATATATTAAGTACAGACAAAACAATTAGAGCAAGTCAAGGCCTAAATCAATGAAATCCTCCCGAAAGCAGAATAAGAAAATACTAGCGCCGGTAGCATGGATATATCATAGAAGTGTCTATTTGCCTTTGGCTTTATGTTTGAACAGGTTTGATACAACACCTTTTCTTATCTGAAATGGGGTACTTTTTACCTACTTCGGGGTTTATTGAACTGTGGTCGGCCTACGAATCAGATTAAACTACTAACTACTCCAGTTACTTACGAAAATGGCAATGTCTTACAGTACTAAAATCATTCGGTACCGAGCACTGGAGCAAAACATATTTTCGTGGTTCCCCAAGTCACTATTAGGGTTTTCACGTTTGGCGTTGGATAGCCACTAAGTTATGCGTCTTTCTTCTCTTACGGCATTAAATTTTCATAAAACAGTGGGCCCACCAATTCATATACAGTTATCACACAAAGGTGAATTTAGGGAGGAGGTACGGGTAGACGACTATGAAACCCAATGTCATTTGTTATGTGGAATGGTTTTATCATAATCACCAATTTATCTATCCTAAGCCCTAGCCAAAATCACATTATAAGTTTCTATATGGAGAGAAAGGTCTCCAACCTTTTCAACTCGGAATATGACGTAGCCTACGCATAAGATTAGTGCACTATGTAGAGGCTACTAGGCTGCCAGATTGTGTCTAGATGAGCCTTGCCTTATTTTATTGGCATTTATTTATTTATTTATAAAGAAAACAACAACATAAACCTGTCCTCGCAGTGAAGTTAGGGCCATAAGCACTCATTTGAAAGTTTGAAACAATTTATGCACCGTTCATTCAATACCCTCTGTGGCACCCCAACTGAATGGGCCGCCGTTAACCCGTTTGGGTAGTCCCAGAATTCAA
The DNA here is from genome assembly GCA_963971405.1 of Psococerastis gibbosa. NCBI lineage: Eukaryota > Metazoa > Arthropoda > Insecta > Psocodea > Psocidae > Psococerastis > Psococerastis gibbosa. The sequence goes on from OZ020484.1 coordinate 30,750,943, forward strand.
ATTAGAGAACACACGAGCAGGTACACGACATTCTCCAACAGATACAACTGTAACTGTTAACTACAACTGTTAGACGATGAAGCTGTTGGATCCGGACAGATGGGCTTAGGTCGATTTGAAAGCTTTCTACCAAACGTTTCGTCAACATCTACGGTCGGTAGTCGACATCTCCAGCAGACTTCTAACTGACATAATTATGTGACATAATTGCAAAGGTTTTCACGGCAGGTGTCAGATGATGAAGCTGTCTGATCCGGGCCGATGGGCTTAGGTCGATTTGAAAGCTTTCTACCAAACGTTTCGTCAACATCTGCGGTAGGCAGTCGACATCTTCAGCAGACTTCTAACTGGCATAATTATGTGACATAATTGCAAAGGCTTTCACGGCAGGTGTCAGATGATGAAGCTGTCTGATCCGGGCCGATGGGCTTAGGTCGATTTGAAAGCTTTTACCAAACGATTCGTCAACATCTGCGGTCGACAGTCGACATCTTCATCAGACTTCTAACTGACATAATTATGTGACATGTGTAATTGCAAAAGCTTTCACGGCAGGTGTCAGATGATGAAGCTGTCTGATCCGGGCCGATGGGCTTAGGTCGATTTGAAAGGTTTTACCAAACGTTTCGTCAACATCTGCGGTAGGCAGTCGACATCTTCAGCAGACTTCTAACTGACATAATTATGTGACATATGTAATTGCAAAAGCTTTCACGGCAGGTGTCAGATGATGAAGCTGCCTGATCCGGGCCGATGGGCTTAGGTCGATTTGAAAGCTTTTACCAAACGTTTCGTCAACATCTGCGGTCGGCAGTCGACATCTTCAGCAGACTTCTAACTGACATAATTGCAAAGGCTTTCACGGCAGGTTCCAGATGATGAAGCTGAAGAATCGGGGCTGATGGCCTCGGTCGATCTAAAAGCATACTTCCAAACGGTTCGTCAACCCCGGAGACTCAATAGCAAGCAACTGACTCATAATAATTCTCAAGAGAGCTCCTTCCCTATTACCTTCAAAGCATAACCCCCTAGTATATAAGAAAAGCTCCAAAACACGACGGCTCCCAATAAACGCAAATAAAACCCTCAAACATGATTATAATCAACCCAGAAAAAAAGTCACTACATAATGGCGTCCGGTGTAATTCAATTTAAAAATGTTGATCTATAAATTAAAAGTCCCGACAAATGCAGTAAAGACCCCTTGCCATGGGGCGAAACACTACCCCCTATTTTATACAGCGCCGTCATATTAATGGACCATAAATGTAAATTGTCCCTATTACATGAGGCTCTTCACACTTTTTATGTTGCTCGAATACCTGTTTTAATTAAGGCACATGTAAAGAGTTAAGGAAAGTGTCACCGGACAACAGAAACCGAGCTGTCTCTTTCTAATAATACATAAAAGTGACAAGCACCTGCGCTGGCCTTTAAGAATTAATTTGGTACAAAAAAAAGTGTTCCCATAAACCTGAATGACTTTGAAGATGGTCATAAAACAGGTTGTGATCTTCGTCAACGTTCAATGAGGCTGGTCCATTTTTCATAGGTTTTTTTATGTTTCATTTTGATGGGTCAATAAGAGATTATACGGACAGGGCTGTGTTATGAATGTGAGGGCAATGGCTGAGAATGGTATGGCAGACCACAGAAGGTCATGGGCTCGAATTCTGTAACTGGACTTTTTTTTTGTACGTAATTAACGGGAAATTGAATTTAAAATAAATAAATAATGGCTTTTTGTTCTATTACTAAGCCAACCTAGCGGAGTTAGGGAAATATAGCCATCTCTTACGCTCAACTAGGAAGACCCGGGACCGCCTGCTTTACATGTCCTCCGAAGCATGGCCAGAAAATGTAGCAATTGTGTGACAGTACTATAATAAACATACTTATTTTATGATTTACGAGGCACATAAATATATTGGAAGCCCTAAATTATTCCCTTAAGAGCAAATCATAGATCCCCACTTTTTTGTACAAATCAAATCCCATTACCATTCTTATCTACTGTATGTCAGAAAGGGGTACATATCATGTATCAAAATGCTAAAAAAAAAAATGGCTTCTGAGTGTCCTGATATTTTTGACAGCTGTACGATTGATATTTCAATCAATATCAATCAATCAATCAATCAATATAATACATACCATATACATTTGTGATACAAAAATATGCTTGTCCGTTCTTTACATTGCAGTAAATTAAGAGATACTTGTTGTTAGAGCCAGGCACAGCATTTCACAGGTTATTTTTGGTCAGTTTGGTAATTAAGCAGGTGGAAGTAACCATTATGGGTTCTAATTGGCTGGATCAACTAGAAAATTGGCCGTTAACCCCGCGGACAATATACCTGACATAATGAACTATTTTTTATTTGTAAAAAGTTAAGGTTCTAGAAGAGGGATTAAGTGACTCACCTTTTTCTTTCCTTAGCCTTGCTATAATTTTTTTTGAAGCAATAGATCCAACCTTTTTCTTCTGTGTAGCTATGGAAGAAAACAAGTCTGCTAAACATGTAAGCAACGTTTCTTTTGTTTAATGAGATATTTTTGTTTACACCGTTAAGATTGCTCCCCCTCAGGTTGACTCTTAAATAAGTATCTACCCGCAATCACTAAATGAAATTTTCCCTTCCATAAAGTCACTAACCCTCAATTGCTGTTGCCACAGAAAGCATGTGCAGAAAAACATGCAAATGCGATTCGAACCAACAACCTTTCGGGTGAGTGTCCAAACCCTTACCAATACGCTGCATCTGCCATCTACCAGCCCCACTTCCGGTATGTCTGCCAAACTATGCAAAATACTCGAGATAGCTTACAAAAGTTATACATTAGTAAGTCTCAATTTTTACAGCAGAAAATATGCAAAACTCACTCCAGAAGTCACGTGATCATTGGCTCCCCTTCTCTGTTGACTTTTAAAATAGACCGGGCTGGGGCAGACCCCTAACAAGTGCTATAACTCGTAAATTTTACTGCCAATATGGCGAACAGACAACAGACAACTCCCAAGTTTTATAAGTGGATCTGGCAGCACTCAGCGGTACAGCACAGCCGATTCAATTACTTTTATGTTTGATATTGTGTTAATCGCAACAGCATCAGGCTGGAGTGGAAATTGGCCCGAACATACAGTTAAGATCACCCCCGAGAGACACAAAAATCGCATCATAACAATAATTATTTAAGATGAGGACATTTTTGCTTTCCTATATATAAGTAGGCTACGTGACGATGGGAACTTTTCGATTTCAAATTTTCAAAGGAATTACAACAATTATCGACTTTCTGATAGTCTACGCCTTCCCATTTTGGAGACTTTTCCCACTTTTCAACTTCGTCTCCGAGAAATTATATCACGGATGTTGCTCGTAGAGAGGTCGTATTGTCTAACAGTGCTGAGCCCCCTATACCGGCCCTTGGTACCGGGGCACTTAATATTTATCATACAGTAAGCTTGAGAATCAAATCGAATACTGATTAAGCGGGGCGTCAGGCAGGGTTGTGTGTTTTCACCTGCCCTGTTCAACCTGTATGCTGAGCGGACAATGACAGAGGCTTTGGATGTAGCCATAGAATGCATTGTTATCAATGGAGATCTTGTCAACAATCTGTGGTATTCAGATGACACTGTGCTCGTTCCTTCATCAGAGGAACAAGTGCAGTCGTTATTAAATTAAATAAGTGTAGCAGAAATGCGGACATCTTAATTAACGTGCAGAAGACGCAAGTGATGGCTGTCAGTAAGGCGCTTATTATATAGTATATATATAATAGTGATAGTAAATGTAGTATTGACGTGGTAGCAGACATTTTTAGACTGTCTTTAATGTCTGCTACCACGTCAATACTACATTTACTATCACTATTGACGTTGGCGGATTAAGCGACTAAGTAGGTAGAGATAAATCTGAATATTGTTCTGGTTGGTGGGCCTGTAGTCCAATGTAAACAATACCGGTAACAGTAAGTGGGAGGTGAGACAGGAAATTCGCAGACCCATTTTTAATGGCAATATCAATGAAATTATGGAGCCCTGCCAAATACAAAATCCCCTTTAGAAGTACTTTAAATACGACATGTGTGGGAGGTTAGTCTTTCGCTCTTTTGGCGTGCATGGTTCCGTATTAAAGGTTAATAATTTCACTAACCTGTAAATTGCAGGAGAAATATCTTTTGGAGCCGCCTTGACAGCTGTCTGACCTGAAACACAAGCAAATGTCTGTAGCAGGTATGGTTGCATGAACCTTCCAGTACATTGTTTGGGACCGCAGTTAAGCTAAGAGTTCACGGACGAGGAGGTCGACGTGCGTCAAATTTTATATTTTATGCACCTTTTCGTCAGTTTGAAGCGGCTTATGAAATATGAATAGAAACATTCGGCCGCCGAGAGGAATTGGGAGTTTAGTACATGCCCTGTTTTCAACATGATTTTTTTTTTCTTTTACGCCATATCAAAACTTTTTAGGCAAATTGGGAAATTAACTCCCAAGTCAAACATCAAATTTTTGAGACTTAGGTCGTGACATTCATTACAACTTAACTTTCTTTTAACCTATGTATAGTTCATTAAATTAATAAAAAATGCACAGAGTACCGTATATATGCATGTAATAAATCAGTATGACGTTATACGATTCAATCTGTAAAAGATATATTATATTGTTACATGATTACAATTACAATACATATTATAATTTACATATACACTATATGCCATCCAAGGCTGGCATAAGATGGCAGTTTCACCCAGTATTAACTTACGAACTCAGGGGTCTTACAATTTTGGTATTCTACTATACAGTATATTTTCCCCCATTAACACTGAGGGCAACTGGTAATTTGGAATGAGGAAGTCAGTTTAATTCGCCCCAGGTAAAAACCCCGTGGCTTGTTTTTTTTTTTTTTTTTTTTTTTTTTTTTTTTTAAATTGGGGTACAGGTGTTACCTGCGTGCACTTAAGCCTATAGGCCTATTGTGCCCCCTACAACAAAGTATCTACATCACTTCTAAATCACTTTCTCGAGGCCTATCTCCCTCAGGAGAGCCAGGATCTTGAGGGGATTCAGAAGTGGTAGGTCTTTTACATGTAACTGCAAGCTTCCCGAGCATGCTGCTCTTCTTCGTGCGATTGCATCGCATCGCAGGTCCTCCGCACCTTCATTGCAGAATCTGCAAGACTATAGTTGACACCCCAAGAGACTCCAGATATTTAACCCCAGGACCAAAGACGCCAAGGCCGGTTCTTAGTTTTGTACTTCCTAGCCTAGAGCCATCAGTAAACCACTTGATTGTGTGACTATTGAGAATTCCTGCTGATTCGCACCATTCTTTCATTGTCCCTAATATAGTTTCGAATTCCCTCCTAAAACAGTAATTTGGATGGATTCCATCGCTTGGCATATCCAGGCAGTGGTCAGACGTAGTCATAGAGGCTGAGTCTCTCTTAATTGCCCTTCCACTCCTAATAATGCCATTTCGGCTGAAGTTTCCACTCCAACATGAAGGGGTGGGAAGTCCAGTACTATCTCCATTGCTGCAGTGGGACAGGATTTCATTGCCCCTGTAAAGCATCATGTTATAGAACACGGGCTTCTGAATGTAGCCATAATTTGGACTATTCAGAGAAAAATTCTCATGTGGTGTGATTTTGCCGTGTCCATGAAGCCATGACCAATGGCATAGTTACAGCAGGAAAAGACAGGCGGCCCGCGGCTTGTTACCCATAACTATACCAGTAGTAACACGGCATACCTAACTTCAAGGCCAGCATCCACATAAACCCCAAAGTCAGGTTCAAGTGATAGCTCGACCTTTGTCCAGCCGAAGACGCATTGGCCTAATTGATGATGCACCCTACTCAGAACATATAGCCCAAGCTTTTTAAGCACAATTACCTGGATTCCTGTCCAGGTACCATGTCTTCAATGCATTCCTCTTCCATTTATCATTCATTCGGTTTATAGCCTAAGTTTCAGTCATTTATAATTAGAAGTAAGTTAAGATAAGGTAAGGTATGATAGCTTTCTCTATAAGCGCCCGTGATGACAATATGCGAGAAAAACATTGTGTATTTACTTTTTGCCGATAACGGGATTAAGGCTAACTGAACTGTGAGGGTACGGGACAGCCTACTTTACAAGCCATTTTTAGCAAGGCCAGAAAATTTAGCATATGCTGGATTCGAACCAACAACTTTTCGGATGAAAGCCAGAACAACCCGGGTGAATATTAATGCTTTCCTATTTATACATTAGTATAAGGAAAGATATTTTTAATATTTGAAATTGTAGTTTTTTCACATGCAAATATTTTATAAACAATAACTTTTCACGTATAATCGATTTTATAAAAAAAACTACAATTAGAAAAACTAAAAATACCTAATTATGATGATAATGATGCATGAAGTAGTCTTCCACAACTTAAATGAGCCAAATTTTTAATAACTTGCTTAGTTAATTAAATAAAAAATAAACAGTACTAAATTTCGGGCAGCCAATTTCCTACGGGCTGTACACTCTTAATAATAACACTGCAAACACGGAGGCCCCGGGGTTAACCCCCGGGCAAAGAAATTAGACGCGAAATAGTGGGGATTTCTATACCAAAGCGCGAAGCCTGAAGCGGTCCGACGACAATAAGTCGAAGGGGGGGGGGGGTATGAACATCCAAAATTGAGCAAATGAGTAATTAAAGTTGATTCTGTACTTAAGCAATGAATACCTTAACTACCTTCTACTCAAGTTTTTCTACTACTTTTGCACTTCTGCTCCTTCTTTCCATGAATTCCACTGATTATCTCATCGGACGACTGATTCCATTGAATCGGACCACAAGTGGCTAACAATAGCGGAAACATGTGCTGCCCATGCACATTAATTAAGCGAAGGAAGTAATATAAGCAGTCAATTGGTTAACAGACTGAAGGAGGTCACTAGTGTTAATTTGATTTTGTTAGGAGAACAAGGCCAGAACTTCATTTTAGCTGACACAATGCTATTAGTGGGTGTGTTAATTTGCAATTTAACTATCAAATTGCTGGACAGCTTATTAGACCATCAGCAAGGGCCAATATTAGGTGCAGTGATTTGCCAGTGCTTTTTGACCAAGTTAGATCGTTTATGAGACAACCGGTAAGGAAAAGCCTTATAGTTGCCTGGGGTGGAGTTAAGTTTTGGGCCCCAGACATGCTTGATTGATGCCCCATTCCATCTTGGAATCCTGCTCATTTATTCCAGGTTATGTGCTACTAGGCACAACAAACAATAACATATACTGGGTGCGTAAGCATGGGGGTCCGGTGGTCTTGTGGAAAATGTTGCAATTGTACCCAAAATAGTACCGATTTTTTTAACGTATTTTTAACTACAACTACAATTCTACTATTTTTTATTAATTGAATATTTATTATTATTATTATTTATCTTATTTAATGTTATTATTCCTAGACAAAGTGGGCCCCATGGGACGTTGCGTCCCTAGGTCCGGGCTTTGCGCCTAATGGTAAAAAACTCGAGTAGCTACTCAAATAAAAGTTAATATATTTTTTTTAATTTATTATGTTAGGCGTGTGCTACATGTGTAAATATGTATATGAATTGTATATTTAGAGAAATATGATATTATATCCTAAATTTGAAATGATATTGGGCGGAACTCATATAGTAAAGAACCACGTCCACGCCCATAAAAAATGTTTCAAAAAATTATTTAAAAAAAAAAAAAACAGTAACGCACGTAAAACCCCGAAGAATCCCAAACTGCAACAAACAGCAAACAAAATGTTGCACGCCTTGTAGTCTTACGTGTTTTACTGTTGCGGCGCCTTCAGGCCCCCACCGGATTTATTGCCACGCGAAAAAATTTGCAAGTCGAAATGAGAATCGTGTTGAGCCTACGGTAACTCATCCCATCCTTTGAATGAGGGCTATTAAGGACATAATTCGAAAATGATGACGCAGAAACATCGTGTTAACATGATGCATACTTTATATGTACGCTCTAAATGGCTAGGTGTGGGGCTATTCCAGCTGTTCAATTTATCTTACCTTAATACATTTTTACAGCACACATACGACGTTGCTAATGTGTATGGTTTTACAGGTATACATATTTTTTACTGTATTTTTTTAGAGCCTGGCGTTCATGTTGTCAACCGATCATAGTTTTAGCCCGGCATCCAGGCACCGATCAGATATCAGATTGACCGGTCTCAATGACCAGGCCAACAATTTGTCAAAACCCTTCTGCAATTTTTTTTTAAAACAGCTCAAATTTTAACTCATGATACTTGTATAATTATAGTGTATATTTAGTATTATTTATAATTATATTATATTAATATATTCAGTTAAACGTTGATGAGTTATTTCTTTTTGAATTTTAAAGTATAACAGTCACTATGTGAGAAATAACACTTTTTCTTCAAAAATCTTACAGAAATTGACTTTTCTTTTACTTGGAGCCCTGATGCTTGCACCTATTTATGTTAAATATCGTTAAACATAGCAATACAAGATTTATTTTGTAGTTAATATTTTCATTATCCAACCCCCCCCCCCCTCTCTCTCTCTCTCCTTCAAGTAAAAAGTAACTGACTTGATTTACAACTGGTTTGGTCACGCTCTATTGTCAATTGTAAACACGTCTCAGTCTATCCGTTGTCGCTTGTAGCCGGTGCGGGCTGACATTGAGGATGTGCACCAGTTTAGTTTACCAGTGGCCAAATTATACGGAAACGATACAAATAATGCTCGAAAATTCGATGAGGTCATTGGCAGAGCAATGGTTCAATGGGTATACTCCTTCAAGAGCCTTCAAGCCACAAAATGTTTTTTTTCGGCAGTTTTTGTCGTGTTATTTACTATTTTGCTCCTTATGAGCCCTGTTATTTTGCGCTACTGTTCTGTTCGGTCACCTGTTCGTCTGTGCCGTACTTCCAACGCACCCTAAATCGCCTAAAACCCTCAAATCTCCCAACCTATACTTAAAACACAGTCGAGAATGACCACTTTACTAAGGCGCCTAATGTATAATTGAAACCTAACAGTATCCCACCTATCCCATGTCGGAGGATATTCCTCAATTTTGAGTGATTCGGCACTCACGAGTGGTCTAACACTATCATTGTTAACCCATGCACGTTCAAGTCCCTAACCATGTAATGACAGTGGTCCACGTAATAGTGAGTAGGACGCCCACCAGCTATTATTTGTCGAGAACTTGGATTTTAGTTTTGGGTTGCATGTAAAATGGTCCGAGTTAAGTATCCATCAGTGAAACGGCCACAATTCATTATGAGACGCAATGTTCTTTTCTTATTACTGTAAATTGCTTTCGTTGTATGACTTAATGGTTCCCTCTGACCTGACCATCTTACAATAATGTCGAGTACAATAAAAGGTCCTAACGCATCATCGATAAGTAGGCGCGGATCTACAATGAGACTAAGACTAAATTTCGATTTTTTTTTTTTGAAAAATAGGGCAGAAATATTGGCATTTTACGCATTTTCAGAGCAATAAGGGTGTTATATTATAGGTAATTAATACAATCGAGCACAAGGGGGGCTCCCCGGGGAGAAAATTTGTGAAAAATAGGACTGAAATAGTGGGGTTTTACGCATTTTGAGGTCCCTAATGGGGGACTATAGCTACCCCGTAGATCCGCGCCTGTCGATAACAGTGTTTAATAAGAACCTAAAGGCTGATGGGCAATCACTGTCTTACACATGGGTGCGGAAATACAACTCAAAGCCTTGCTGCGGCATGGGACTTTGGAAGTGGAGTTTGGTGAGCAATAACCTCACACTACCTATGCTGCTGCTGCAAGGTCCGAAGGAGCAGCAGAGGAGGTTAAAAGACATGAGGTGTCTGTTTGCAGTCTCCACTTCTCCATAAACAAAAGACAAAAAATAAATAAATTGAAGGGCTTAGAAGCCAAGGGGTGCAAGTGATATTTTTTGCGTTTAGGAGTTAAGTGCTCCATGCTGTTCAAATATCGTTCCACGACTAAGGGCCGTAGGCAAAGAAATTCTTGAAGCTGGTCATATTTTTGAGAGGTAGAAACGAGGCTGCTCACGCCTCACGAAGTAACAAGGAGTGGCCAGCGACACCATGCAAAGATTAGGGACGCTTTGTTGGCAGAAAACACCACAAACCATCTATTATTATAAATGATGAAGAAGGGGCATGTCATTATGAAATCTAGTAAAATACTCGAATATTATATAAACGGTAACCAACATATACGCCCTATTGAGCTTATGCAAAATTCTTCTCTTAATCTTCCATCTTCATAAATTAATAAAAGTGAGAAAATTTCATTATCTACAACATGTACTGCATGTTTGTTACCTACAGTAAGGAGTTTGTTACCCCGTGGAGTTTCTAGAATATTTATGTTCACTACGATTATTAATCTAAACAGCTTAGGGACTAGAAATTACAGAGTTTCATAGCCGGCGTAGAATCAGACACGGTTACCCCTTGGCGTGAGCATTAATCAAATTATATTTTGGCTGGATGTCATTGCGGCGTTATGGAACCCTCATATGGCCACCGGCCATCCTATACTCAATATGCAGTGCTATAGATGTTTCCTATGAGATGGATCTGTTGGTCGGGGGCGTTTGTTGTGCAGGTAAATGATGCCCAGGAAAAGTGTAGATTGTGGGTTCGAGTCCCGTTTCGTCTAGATTGTTTTCCATTTCCTCTTACGGAAATAATGTCCAGGGGAGCAGTGCCGGATTAACCCATGGGCACTTGGGGCACAGGCCTAAAATTCTGCCCCCCCCCCCCCAGAATGAGATATTTTAAGATTAAAATATATAAAAATTAGAATTTAAAAGTTTTGAAATTTGCGGGAAGTAGTGATATTTTTTTTCCCTTCAATGCTGGTAGGTAGATTTATGAATTTTAGAGGAGGTTGCAACTTGCACCAGAGGCTGATGAAGCGACTTGTTACCGCCCCCCCCCCCTGCCCCCTTTGGAAGGCAGTTATATTCTTTGCCTCTAAAATCTAAGTGTTACAGCACTCAAAATGCGCAAAACCTCACTATTTCAGCCCTATTTTTCAAAACTTTTCTCCCGGGGGAGACCCCCGGACCCCCCTTGTCCACAATTATGTTTATTCATTCTAATATATAAGCCTTGTTCCTCTCAAAATGCGTAAAACTTCACCATCGTTACGCCACTGCCAAGTGCCTCCCCCTTTTATGAGGTCTGGGACCGCCTCTGTCTGGGGCCTCCTCGTCCGCCTCTGGTTTGCACCCACGACCCCCCCCCCCCCCATATCTTGTGCCCCCGGTCCCCCCAGGGGTTAATCCGGCACTGCAGGGGAGGTTGCCTTCTCAACCTAAGTCAATGTGATCACTGTATTATATTGTATTATATAATACTGCAATAAAAATTGATAATAAAATAGATTAATATTGTATATCATTGCATTTATGTAGGAAAATACCTCGGAATCATGTTCAGCAGTTGTGGCAGTTTATTGCTCGCAATGGCGACTGAACAGATAGGGGACCGAGTTTGAGCCGGGATAAGTGAAAAACACAGTCTTTTCTTAGCGGGGCACTCTTTTGTCTTGGGGTTGAGAAACTGGCCCTGAAGGTGGAGGAACTCACTGAGGAGTCAGCGGCATAAGCATGCAGAAGGCAATAGAAACCACTGCAATACAATACCCTAGCACAGTCATCATGCCCCATGTTGAAAAAACATTGACCAAAACACAGTCCTTTCCCATTAAACTTTAAAGGGCTCAGTACAATTCGCTAGTATAATCATCATAGCATCAATAGTCATGATGATCGCCAATCTTCGATAGAAGAGGCATTTGAAGAAGAAGAAGGATATATATTTTACACTACCTTTAAATTACTAATGTATTCTATTGTAGTTGTACTCACTGTGTATCCCGACAGATTCTCGTCTGGAACGCTACCCCTCCCCCGCACGATCGAGAACACTCGGAGGGGTCGGACCACGGCCCCCAGTCCCCCCACTCCCGCCCCCCGGGCCCGTCCACGATAAAACTACTAGGATCATACTGGGAGTGGGGGTACGTGTGCTGCCGCTTGTGTCTACTGTGTGCGTGTCGGACAGGGTGCTGCAACAAAAAAAGAACAACTGTTATTGGTCAGAATAGAATGAAAAACATCTGTATTGATTCACTCTGAATATAATAGGTGTCCAAATAACTTAAAAATATAATATCTTATTCTTTAAATGCCTCTTCTAAATGAAATGAAATGAAATGAAAAACGTCTTTATATTAGGCGAGCTTTAGCCCCGAAGGGCTACTCTACCAGCTAACCTACAGTTTCAATACGAAGCATTTAGTATCAACAAGTGGCAAAATTATATACTACTTAACCATTACAAATTCAATCCCAATCTTTACGGCTAAGAAATCAAACTCATCGGGACATTAACTATAAGATTAAGAAAAGACTAATAGACCTGAGATATGTAGATGTGTTGAAATTTAAGCTTAATAGAGGATAATCTCGGCTTAGTAGGGGTCAATACTAAATTCTACCAGAGTTAAGAGCCTCGCGTGCGAGTCTAAGTTGATAATCAGACATTGTTGACTTGATTATATGCATCAAGGTACACAAAAACCGCCGACAGGGCTTTCACAGAGGATCACAGAGATCATGAACCTTATTGGTTGATGAGAATGCCTTGATTTCAATCTAAATCGTTGCAGAGGTCGCTATGAATGATGCGCCCCATAACAGTAGGACCTACTGCGGTTTTCAGGTACACACCTTTGAAAATTTCACGAGGAGACAAATGAACAACGATATCGTATTTGAGATATGACTGGTGACTGAATAAATTAATTAAATATCTTCCTCCAGTTACTGTTACTGTTGAAATAGAAAATATATTCGTGATTAAAACGACTGGATTCTATACTAATAGACTTTGCCTACCTTAGGAGACTCCTGAAAGAACTGAGACCGGCGAGAAATGCGAGTAACTTCCCTAAATTGCTTAGAGACCATCCTCTTAGAGAAAGCTTTCTATATTGTCACTGAGGCAGTAATAATAATATAATAACAATTCGTGTATTTCTGACATGATTCACATAACAAATTATTCTGTAGGCCCTCTCAACCTAATGGTGTGCGGGGTACCTACCTACTAGCACAATAACAATAACAACCACAATACATACTTGATTTTGATGATATTTTGACGATTTGACTTTATACTTTCTTGTTGATTACTTGATAGTACTAGTATAATAATAGTATAGTAATAAAAATATATATAGTACAATATATATACATAACATCGGTAGTAGAGCTATTATTGAGAACGTAGTCAATATAACAAATGTTCTTACAGTACATTCACTAATTTTCCTTTCCTACAGTACTACTTTTTTAGATTCCTGTGCCCACAAAACATGCAAATCCACTGAAATCTCGAAATCGAAAATTTCAACCATCACACAGCCTTCCTTATTTGTACTACGAATAAATAGGAAAACAATAAGCACTAGCCGTGTGTGAACACAGTGCGACAGTCGTCTTATTTATCAACAGTTGAAACTGTATTTTCGTATTTTGGTCGGAAACAATACACGGCAACCGGGCAACAATAACTCATGTATTGGTATACGCTTCATCAGTTTGAATGAAAGATAGAGTAGCAACTGAAAGCCGTGCATTAAAACTGCACAGCCCATCTGGCTCTGCAGTGATATAGACAGACGTTATCTGCTGGACCCGTCCACGGACTGCTACCGTAAACTCACAAAGTAACGTTTGTTTGTTTTTAATGCACATTTTTATTCAAGTTTTAATTAGTCTACACAGACACCCTGTTGACTTTGGACACAGGCCAATGTTTCTCCTGTTCAATATTATATGGTTTTAATTTCTGTGAATATGCGTGTGGGGCCCGGCAAACGGATGTGAATGGACGGGCTACGCGAAACATGTGTATACGTTATAGGAATATTGACAATCTGTGATTCATCGGTTTTATGTTGCCTAGTAAATTTAAAGTTGAGGTTACAGCAATCGAAATATCCGGTACCAGAGTCGGTTTGAGCTTGTTGCCTTTAGACCTTTGTTAAGAGGCAATCGAATGGGGGAAAGGCCTTGTAAGAGTAGCCTATAAACATAAAAAATCTCATGAAATATTATCCTAGAGCTGTCAAAAATATCAGGAAAAACAGAAGAAAAAACTTCTGAGTATTTTGACATGCGATGTGTACCTCATTCTAACACTGATTGGCTGCAAATTATTGATGTTTTTGTACAAAAAGAACCATTGGTGCAGCAGTCCCGAGTAAGGAGTTCCAAGGAGTTAAATGACTTCAATGGCCAGGTGGTAACGTGCTTGCACTCGTGCGAGTCTTTACACGCCATGCGATCGGAGACGTGTCGTAGCTCAACACGGGTACTAACCTACAGAGGCGACTGAAGACTGAAGAGGTCAATCGGATACATTCATTAAATTGTTTGTATGCTATTAACCTTTTTTCATAAACAAATGAATAAAATAAAATAAAAACTGTGGCCAATTGGCGCTGGTGGAGGTCAGTTTCTCCAATTCATCCTTTCAGCGTTTTGGAGGACTTCGTCTTCCTGGTCGCTTAGGCGGGGTTTCCACATACGTCAATCGTCAATGAAAATTATGAAATTGAAGGACATTTCAATTTTTTATTGATGACGGCGTTTCCACGTTTTTTCAAAAATTGACAATTTTCTATTGAATCATATGCGCCAAATTGTTGGCACTTGTTTTCTTTGTACACTTATTATTTTTAATAAAACCTAATAATAGTAGGAGATCCGAAGTAAGATCGACCTTCACCGATCTGTTTAATGGATGATAACTGTTTTTTAAAAAAATCAATTAAAATAGTTGTACTTGACACACTTGACATATCCCATGACGCCATTTTTTAATTTTAGTTTGTTTGTTTGTGATTTTACTCTATGATCAATTGATCATTGATCAATTTTAACAATGGCATAGAGTAAAATTGCTTCAATTTCATAATTTTCATTGACGATTGACGTATATGGAAACCCCGCCTTAAGAACTGCCTACTGAATTCAGACACATGGTAATATCTTGTTCCACATTCAATTAATGTTGCTCCATGTCTTGCGATTAACTCGTAGTAGTACAAACAATTTCATTTCCCCATAAAGGTTGTAGCTACTCTATGTAGCCAATTGAAGAAGCAACGTAGACCGCACGCGCAATAACTGCAAATTGTGTAAATGACCCGGCACAATGGCATGTGGCCGCACGAGCCTAATTGTTTGCCAGCGCAAAGCACGAGTAAAAAATTGTAGATATTGACTTTGCGCATGGTACACGAGTCAGGTTGGCTTTTAAAAGCTAAGAAAACGGAAGCTCCATCGGTACCTAAATGACCGCACCACTTTTTACCCTAAGATATAATACTAATTTGTTCCCTCATTCACCAATTGCATTTTCTTTAGGCTACATAACACAGGTTATTTGCTAATCAATGAAATAGTGAGTGGATTGCACTGATTAAACACGGCAAGGAGTTGTTTACAGCATTCATTTTTAGTTTTGAAAGCTTAACGCCGCACCTATTATTAATTTTGCCCAATTAGTTCTGTACCTGCAGCCTGATCGAGGCGATAATAATACCGGGGTTAAATAAATACCCTAGGATTATAACTGTAAATAAACAAATTTTGAATAGCACTTTCCTTCATAAAATTAACTTCTTTACATTTTTATTACCAGGGGATTTAATAAATACCGGTATTATAATCGCCTCGATCTGGCTGCTGGTGTCATACCACACGATACATACAAGTCAGACCCAAAACTACCTTAATACAGAGACAAACAGAATTCACTGGATTACATTTCTACAACAAACTTCCCCTTGAGATTAAAACAGCTAAAAATGTATCAATCTTTAAAGAAATTTAGAGAAATGGCTGCGAACAGAAATTAATTACTAACAAACATTACTAATTGAATTAACTATTTACTAACTTACTAACTATCTACTGATACAACTAACCTGATTTGATTAATACTACTAACCAATAATTAATTATTTAACTACTGTATTGTATTGCGATTGAATTACATGTAATGTATATCCAAAAGTGAAACCGCACACGGGCTGACTGAAGCCTTGCGGTATATGATTTTATTGTATCAATATAATGTATTGTATTGGATCAATATAATAATAAATAAATAAATAATACCATTTAAATAGGTAATGTCAGGCTGTCCCCACCACACAAATTTTCGATCGCAGGCAAGCAGCTAGAATGTGGCAATTTTTCACGTCATTTTACTACTTCCTCGCCCACCACCACACCTTATTCATGTTTTTTTACTGCCTAACTGTAGTTGCTGTTGTGTGTCATATGGGTGCCCCCAGGATTTAAAAAATATTTTTGACACGCTCGAATGTCCCATCTCTCCTATAAAGAAATGCTGTTGCACCCATGACAGAAGCAAAAAATTCACCGGAATATATCTGTGAAAAAAAGACCTACCCCATCGCGAGAGAGGCCAGAAGAAATAGATGCATCGGCATCTGCCCGGCATGTGCGGCAACCTCGGTGCTTTTGTTTTACGATCGAAAGAGCAATGTTTCTTTTATGGAGCTCTTAAAAATCAAAGCGGCTGCAATTGCCCATGGGAACATCGTCGGCCAGACGTCTACAAATTAGCCCGAAATGGGTGGTGCAGCGCTCCAAGGCCTTTCAAGAGGTCAATGCATCCCAAGAGTTATGGCTGCAGTTTCGACGATAGCCGCCAAATTCCGCCTAAAGATGAGTTTTATGGATGTATACTGTTTACCCCTATTTCTAGAACGGAGAAATCTGGACTAATGGGCCGTGGTCGATGTGACAGTATAGTTCCACAAGTTTCGTCAGTTGCAGCAGAGGCTCCGAGATAGTTTCTTCAAAGCGTATGTATTGCCACTGAAGATATCGACCGCATCTGACGAAACGTTTGGAAATTCACTCCGACCACGCCCTATTTATTAGTCCGGATTCTCCTGTTCCATAATTCTAGGGCTTTCGAACATAGAATTTCCACTAACATGGCTTGTGTTTCTTGGGCTAGACGTCCATGAATGAAGCCCCCTAGAGACTGAGATGGGTGTTGCATAGCCTCAAGGCCTTTCACGAGGTCAATGCATTCGAGATTTATGAACGAGAACAATGCAATTAAATGCACTGTATACAGCCAGTCATATGCTCATCTGGCGCAAGTTTCTTCAATCAGTGCATGTTCTGGCTTTTTTTGCTCAAAAGTGTGTTGGCCCAATACCACCGAGCATATGGAGCTGTTCCGAGTCTCTATCTTGTAGGTAATAAATCAAGTTTAAACGTAGGTACTTTTACTTTCCTCTGCATATGTTAATATAAGATAAACTTTATGTTGGTCGAAAGTTTCGATTTTGATATTTCAAAAAAGTGGTTTTTAAGAAATGTCTGTCGGTTGGTCAAATTGTGGGCACTGCAAAGCTGCCAGGAAGAGTTATGTCAACTCCCGATTTTACGGGGTAAAGTAAAGTGGTAGGGGCACCGGCAGGGGCATACGGGTAAGGCGCCCATTCCACAGACGTACAACGTCAATGAAAATTATGAAATTGAAGGACATTTCAATTTCTCATTGATGGGGGCCATTCCATATGTTTTTCAAAAATTGACAATTTTCAATTGAAGCGTATGCGCCAAATTTTTGAAATTTGTTTCTTGAAATTGTATTTGTTTTCTTCGTCGCCTTATTATTTAATCCTTATTATAATTTTTATACAGAAATGCTTTCTTTTTAGAGAAATCAATTAAAATAGTTGTACTTGTCATATCGCATGACGCCATTTTTTAATTTTAGATTGTTTGTTTCATTGTTTGTGATTTTACTCTATTATCAATTGATCATTGATCAATTTTAACAATGGCATAGAGTAAAATTGAAATGCCCTTCAATTTCATAATTTTCATTGACGTTGTACGTATGTGGAATGGGCACCTAAAGTAGATAGGTCCAGATTAGTGCCCAAGGTTGCAGATGGCGGGTGTCTTCAGTAATGATAGCTTTGACAAGATTTTAGCCCAGTCTAGAAGGCTGGTGTATCAGTTACATGGTGAATTTGGAGGAAGCAGGTCTCAAAAGCCATAAACCCCAAATTCTCAACAAAGGAACTGAGCATCCTTCTCTGAATCATACAGAAGCAAAAATTAAGTTGCAACGCTGTTAAATACATTGCAAACAATGAAAAGACCAAGTAGACGCTTGTTAACCAAAATCGACAAGACAACCCTTTCTGGCTGCAATCAATTCACATGACAGAGGACTAGAGTGATACCCCTATCAAAAAACATCCTTACCCTTTCTTTAGAGTTAAGATATTGAAAAATGTACAAAATGAAGTGATGAATTGGAGATATTGCGGGTCTGTCCAGTGATTTGTCGATAACACGGTGCTATCATTAGTTTGTGTCGTCCCTTACACCCTACCAATTTGTTTTATACTACAGGAATTCATTCAATAAGCTGTTAGTTATAATCATGAACCTATATTCTAAGCTAATCATATATATATACAACTGTTTCTATCTATAGGCTTGTTTTGCTGGGAGATTAGTTTTTAGTTTATGCAAATGAGCTAAAATCGCAGACTGTAGTATGCAAGTGGAAAGTGGAAAGTGCGTCAAAAGTATAGGAATAATATATACGTTGAAGAATTGGTGACACGCCTTAAGTTCTGTAAATATGTTTTAGGATGAAAGTTCAAGTAGGCCTACAATCTTCAACTGTTATCCAGACGCAGTCTTGTTAGAATAAACTGTTTAACTGTGGGACTGTGGGCGCAAACTGCAAAGCAAGCTTGTTGTCGATATGCAGGAAATGCAACGGCAATTTATTCTCACTTATTCTATTGGAACAAATATAGCTAGGCCTAGTTCATTGAAATAACTTACCCTACATAATCCTTATCCTTTACCGAGCGATAGAATTAAATTATTCAATTATTAATCGATATATAATTTAAATTTAAATAGTTCCCTTTATTTTATTTTAAAAAAATAAAGTAAACAAGTAACGTGCAAATCTATAAATAATAAAGATAAACAAAACACGTGGAAATAACGATAAACGGAGTCCTTGCGTAGTGACGTCACATGATCACCGTTAATTTTTTTGTCCGAAAGTTACATAAGCAAAACATAAGCAGCAACCAATAGTTGTCCGATGACGTCTACATTTACTCCATGTATAGCATCCCTGTTGGATTTACCTGCGCAAGAACTCCATTGACCACTCACCACGCTTTTGTCGTGGGAGCAACCAGCTAGTGCCACGATCAGAGCGCATAAAATGATAACTTTTTTTTAGTTCAATTGATTTTCAATACATGATTATTAAACAATACAGCATAAAATATGTATGATAAAATAGATTAAGTGACGAAGTCAAAAGTCGAAGGTAACTAATAAGAATGAGAAAACACATAAATTTCGTATTTATTTTGCTTATTGAGCAACCAATTCTATGTCAACCTAATGCACGCAATCCACTAGGTACTGTTGTTAAATAACTAAAACTTGCAGTGCCTATGTAGGTACAGACTATACAAACAGCATTAGCATATATGATATACCTGCATAATATGTGCCTGCAAGTACCTGTCACTAAAGTATGACCAGACTATTTTTCGGCATAGAACCTCACGCGAAAATTTTCCTAGCAAGGAATTGGTAAATATTTGGTAACTTACCTGTATGGCTAAACATGATGTGCAGTACATTGACAATATGACAACCCACACTGCCAAGGTCCTGTAACAAATAGACAGCGCCAATTAGCGTCTTAGATGCAAATATCGCTGCGGCAACTTAGGACGACAACAGTGTACTTATTATATCGTTCTAACTATACTCAAGAACACTATGTAGATATCTGTATTTCATGCTTAGCTTACCCACCGGACGAGCAAATTATAGCTGTTGAGCAGGCAGTACAGTACAAAGTATGCAATACAGTGTAAACACATTATTCTGCTCGTAAAATAATTTGCAAGAAACGTCTTTTTTTTTTTTTTTTCTTTGGTTACGTTTACTTATCAAGGGAATCCAGGGACACCAAGACTACAGACTAGTCATGCCCCAAAATATTATGAAATAGTCTTGGGTGATACCAACTTAATATTTTTTCGCGATGGAATAAGTAATAAATAAACTATACCATGCTACGATTATGTCTTAATTTATTTATTGTACAATAGAAGCTACAAGTAAAAAGCAACAAAATGTGTCAATTAGCAGATCACTGCCCCCCCAGGGCCGTCGTAGCCTGGGGGGCTCAGCCCCCCCCAAACGTTCTGTCGCCGCCCCCCCCCCCCAAGAAGGATTAAAGTAAAGGACACTTAACATTTAACACTATTGGGCTTCGAAAAGAAAAGGGTGAAAATTTTAGACCCCGAAGAGTTTTGTAGAAATTTTAGCAAAACCAAAACACGGCGGCTGCAATTGTACTGATTTTTGGACAATGATTATTTGTAATTGTTGATTTATAGGCCTACCTAGCCCATTGTCAATTTGTTTTGGAAAAAAAGAAGGGACAATTTTTTTTAATTACAAATAAAACTTGTATTTATTTATTTTGTTGTTTTGAGAAATGACAATTTGTGTTGAAACTCAAAACCGGGGGGCTCAGCCCCCCCCCCCCCCGAATTTCTGGTGACAAAGACGTTGATAGTCAGTGATAGCTTTAATCGGTGGTACAATCTCAACTGTACTGCTTGCAAAATGCGCAAAACCTTACTAATTTGAACCCATTTGTCCATTTTTTATTTTTTTTCTCCGGGGGAGACCCCCGGGCCCCCCTTCCTCCCAGTTATAGTATGCGTAGAACCTCACTAATATGGGCCTATTTATCAATTTTTTTTTTCTCCGGGGGTTGAAAGTCTTTGGGTCCTCTAGCCCCCCCCCCCAGAAATTTTGGTAATTTACGCCAATGGGTACATAGTTAGATATTAATGGTGAGACCTATCTCATGTTACCATAACATAATGGCTTGGATTCACGGATAATAGCTTAGATCTGATTATGACAACCCAAAAAACCTAGCCCCCCCCCCCCCAAAAGGTTACCCAGCCCCCCTATTGCTTTTCTCAGCGCTACGGCCCTGCCCCCCCCCCCTCTCCAAGGTTGTTCTACTTGGATTGGCGTTATTGACGGCAAGATCAAAATGTACAGGGAGATTTCTTCTAATTTAATGACATTTCATTTATGGCACTACACTCAACTAGTTTCTGTGAATTTTGATTTTTATTGCACTCAGATTGTGCCTTAGAAGTAAATAAGTAAATAAGGACTTTTTTGTTCTCTTACTAAGCCAACCTAGCGGAGTTAGGGCTAAAAAGCCCTCTCTTACACTCAACTCCGAAGCATGGCCAGAAAATGTAGGAAGTGTAGGACTCAAACCAACAACCTTTCGGGTGAAAGTCAGAGTCCGTACCACTACTCTACATGTCTTGAAGTACGCCCAGCCACGTATACAGTATAGTTTATTACCAATTTTTATGAACTTATCGCATACCGAACATATTTGAGGGAATACCCATTCATTTGTTCAGTTTTAGACGCGGGATAAGCCACCCATAGGTTAACACCGTAATTCTGAGTTCACGAATTTCTCTGCACTCAGACAAATTCTTCATCCACACGTGGCTACATATAAAAATGCGGCATTTGCACGTGTGTTGTATTTTAGGCAACGCTTTCAATCATTACTTTAATTGCTTTCCAATTTATACGTAGTATAAGGAAAGCTTTGTGACGGTCGAAATTTTCGATTCCGAGATTTCAACGGATTTACACGTTTTGAGGTCCCAGGAACCCAAAAAAGTGGTTTTTACAAAATGTCTGTCTGTCGGTCTGTCTGTCTGTTCGTCGATTTCCGGGCAAACTACTCAGTGGATTTGAGTGAAATTTGGCATGTAGGTTCACAAAAATCATACCTCGGGACCATTGTTTTTTTTTGGGGCTAACTCAATTTGGGGGGGTTTCATTTTCAAAAAACTCCAAAAAAACGTCTAAAAAAATTATTTCTCAAAAACGGCTCCAACGATTTCTTTTAAATTCTCGTAGATTGTAGTCGTTATTAATGTTGACAAAATGCGGGGGGTCGCTTGCCCCTTGATAGTTTGCTTCTGGGGGTAAAAAAATAAAAATAACTAAATTTTAATGAAAAAAATGACTAAAAAATGCGAAACCTTTCTATCGATGATTTCTACCTTCAAGCATGTTTTAGGTGTTAAATTGAGTAACGAAACCGGATAGGTTGCTTTCCCAAAAAAATATTTGGTTTTGCCCAAAAAATTATTTTTTGAAAAAAATGATAGAAAATTCGCGCTCAAATGCATTGCATGCCCTGCCATTATTGCTGTGTGGTAATTAATGTGTTTGTTTGACCTATCGAGAATCTACCTCACTTCCAGTGACGTCAGGTGGACAACGGCCCCCCCCACCCCCGAGATATCGGAAATTTAACCATAGGAAAAATATTTGCCATAAAATTACTAATTTTCTCTATCTAATAATTTTGATAAATTGGAAAGCATGTTCGAGTGAACTCGGACCGGTTCTTTTTAATGAAAATCAAAGCCTTGTGCCTGCGAGCAACATTCCCTTACAGCCCATTTTGTTTAAATCGAGTTAACGCCTTTTTCCACCTAGCATCCGGACCCTTTAATAATTTATAATTACGCCAGTGATGAAAACAAAGTCGATTCTTGGGAACTGGCATGACATAATTAAAATTAAAATGATTGAAGCTTTATAGAACATTATCGTGGCGTTGAAATTGGAAAAATGGTTTTGCATTCTTGGAGTTTGAATAACTGTTTGAAATCAACTCGAGCAGCAGTACGAGATACTGTATGTGGTTATTCCTAGAGCTCTATATGGGAGAGATGGGACATTCGCTCGCGCCACCGAGACGTGCACTTCGATCAGAGCAAGCCTATAGAGGCCTGCATATGAGAGATGAGACAATATGGGAATAATGGAAAAATATTTTTTTTTTAATCCTGGGGCCAGCTGATCCATTGTGACCATTGTATTGAAAAAAGATGGCCCCAAGATTAAAAAAATAATTTATGCTATCTCAAATTTCTCATCTGTCCTATATAGAAGAACCGGTCCGAGTTTACTCGAACATGCTTCCCAATTTATCAACATTATTAGATAGAGAAAATGAGTAATTTCATGGTAAATAATTTTCCTATGGTTAGATTTCCGATATCTCGGGGGGGGGGGGATTGTCCTCCTGACGTCACTGAAGTTGAGATAAATTCTAGATAGGTCAGACCAACACATTATAACATAGCAATAATGGCAGTACACATCATTTTTTCAAAAAATAATTTTTTGCACAAAACCAAATAGTTTTTTTTGGAAAGCAACCTGTCCGATTCCGTTACTCAATTTAACACCTACAACATACCTGAAGGTAGAAATCATCGATAGAAAGGTTTCGCAGAAAAATTATTTTTTAGTCATTTTTCATTAAAATTTAGTTATTTTTATTTTTTTACCCCCAGAAGCAAACTATCAAGGGGCAAGCGACACCCTGCATTTTGTCAATATTAATAACGGCTACAACATATGTGAATAAAAAAAAATCGTTGGAGCCGTTTTTGAGAAATAATTTTTTTAGACGTTTTTTGGAGTTTTTTGAGAATAAACCCCCCCCCCCCCCCCAAATTGAGTTGGCCCAAAATAAAAACAATAGTCGCGAAGTATGATTTTTATGATTCTACATGCCAAATTTCATTAAAATCGACTGAGTAGTTTGCCCGGAAATCGATGAACAGACAGACAGACATACAGACAGAATGACAGAGCGGCAGACAGATAGACATTTCGTAAAAACCACTTTTTTTGTTTTCTGGGACCTCAAAACGTGTAAATCCGTTGAAATCTCGGAATCGAAAATTTGGACCATCACAAAGCTTTCCTTATACTAGGCTACGTATAAATTGGAAAGCGACCAGGGTACTTCTAAACACTTACTAAGGCGTGTTCTGTTTCATCGAAAGAAGACGAGCCATTAATTGGCTGATGCTCCGCTTACAAGAAAACCGACAAAAAATATTCTTGGCGGGCTGGTGGGAAAGAACAACCCATCTCTCTTGCAGTACCTATATACAACTCATGCTATTTCAATTGAAACTGTTTTGTTTGTTGTTGTTGTTGTTGTTGTTGTTTGTTTCCAACTTCTGCTTTCATCATTTCTGCTTTTTAAGCAACCCTGTCAGCCGGGCGGGGAGAGTGAGTCTGTTTGTTAACTTGAGGCACCCTAAGGACAGAGGGGAAAGGGGAGTTGACTGACAGGGTGGACCTTCTGTTTATAGTGGATTCCGAGCCACTTGGGGAACATGGTAAAGTCACACGATTAAATTGGAGGTGACTAGGACTCGACACGCACGTAGACTGCCTGGTATAATCTTAGCGCGTATCATGCCCCACCATGTTCCCCTGCCAACGCTGTGCACACTACTAAGTTTGCCGCAGTTTGAAACATGCTCTGCTTTCATAGGTTCAACATGCTAAGGGCGCTCAATTCAAACTCCTACTTCCAATCCATCGGAACGGGCCACAAAATGTTCTCACCAGCTTACAATAGTATATGAATTTCTTGAGGCAGTACCTATATCATCAGGGCATCATCAAGATGTGCCTAATTTGTAAATTGTAAGTAGCCTATTTGGAGCATAAATCCTTCTCCAAATACTGACTTCCATATTACAAATTTTGCTGCATGTGAAAAAATTTAGCCTGTGCAACAAGCGAAAAAAATGTAATAGCTTACAATATTTATATCCATGATAGCTATCTTAAAGTGCATTGACCCCTTATTGGACAGGTAGGTTAAGGCAGGCACAAGTCGGTCGTAAAGGGGTCGACACGAAGAATAGGCCGAATATCGCGGCCGGATCCGGAAGGCGGGGGTGCCGGAAGTGGCAGCAGATACCGCGCTCCGCTTTACAGCTCTTCATTGATCCATAGCCAATGAGGTTGATGGGATGGCTAAAATACATGAGGAATTGCCGAAGGTGCAAGATGAAGATATGAAAATCAGTGGGCCCGCGAGAGCAATTCATTTAAGGTATTATATTCCACAATATCACAAAAGACCCACGAGTTGGTATTTGAAAAGTATAACCTTTAATTTTCAGCGTATCTTAACCCTCAGGCACACATGTGATATGTCAAATGAAATGTGTTAAAATGAGCTTTTACTTGATTCCCAGCAACTAACAAGACCCATGTTTATATTTGAAAATTCCGAGATATCGCATATGCCCCCCCCCCCCTCCTCCTCATGAAGTAAGGCTTTTAGTACGTTTATGTACGGCCATAGAAAAGTTTGACCCCCACGTCACAATACTTTTTTTACTGCACCTCAATATTCCCCATAATAGCTAAGTTAAGGAGGAGGAACGACTGCTCTGGATCTAACTGGATCACCCTGTACATAAATTTATTATAAGTGCACTAGGTATGTACTGCATACATAGTTTTTAGTAGGTACTACTTGAAAAAATTATTTGTTTATTTTATTCTTAACTACAATATGGTTATTGTTGCGAGTGGCTGGCCCCAACCTTACCCATGGGCTCCGGGCCTTTGGCCCTAAAGGCATGCCCTTGTTAAAACCGTTTTGCAGAAAGCGGCTCCAATACCTCTACTTTTACTGGCAATCTCACTGATCAGAGGAAATAATAATGTTATTGTCCTGTAATGGCTCCCATATGTACACCTATTGGGCTATTGGCTGTCTATCCTACATATTAAATCTGCTCATCTGTCTGTCGGTCTCCAGCAACCAGGTCCCCAAGGTCCCTAGCGACGCACTGAGAAATAAATAAGGACTGATTGACCCAGTGGAGTGAAGTAGTGTCGTCTACCACTCGGGGTTAACCGGGTTCTAGCCCCCAACCAGGACAAATTATATTTCACCCAATACAGCGAGCTGTCAGGCAGCGAACAGCGTTTACAAGCGATGCGCCTATATCGAAATACGATTGATCAGAATGCATTACCGGTGACTAGCCTGAAGCCTGCACACTATTGAATGTCGACCACCCGCAAAGAAATGTGACAATTGACACAAAACAGACCGATTGGAAGTATTGCGTTATCAAGGCTGATGCGTTGAAAAAAATTAACAGAGAAAACAAGTATAGGATTATCACATGGGCTAATGGATGTAAATTGTTGAAATATAGGAAGGTCGATTGTGGGGGTCCTTGGGGCGGCATCTGGACCTGGAGCCTGGGTTCCCAGGGTATTGGGCATGTCTGGCGACTCGAAGCATCCATCCACCCAATTCATAACATCCCATCAGTGTCCGCTACCGCATTCCCGCGGATTTAACGAATTTGACTTCTTCTGTTGAAGATTGGCGACCATCATGACAATATGGACAGCTGCTCCGAAAAGGGAAGTCGTGCTCTTACCAGACCACTGCCGCTAGTTTTTCAATCATGATGTTCTTCATGGCCGAAGTATGTGTCGCTTTCGTAACCGTCAGCAGCAACTCGGCTTCTGCCTCCATTGTCTTCAGAATCAGAACCTCAGCAACAGGGACACGATCTCAAGATGTGCAGCATTTGTCTCTATATCCACACTTCAAACTCAGTGATTCTGTTCCCCAGCTTGAGAGTTGGGACAAGAACGATTGAAAACACATAACAATGCACTATTATCTCTCTCAAAGTCCAGTTCCTGTTAAATTATACAATCAATCAATCAACCATGTACTCGTATACCGTTATCGACAAGAAAGTATAAAGTAAAATTGTCAAAATATCGTCAAAATCAGGTAGTTCTGTCTTCTGGTTAGTGGCTCAGTGATAGCTTTGTGACAGCTGAGTAACAGTGACCTCAGTGACAGCTTTCTCTAAGAGATAGTCTCTAAGCAATTTAGGGAAGTTTCTCGTCGCTCTCCGTTCATTCGTGAGTTAACTAAGGCAGGCGAATCCTTGGAGTATCGGATTCAGTCGCAGAGGAGGGACCTGTCTGAAGACGCAGCAATCTACGCACTGCCTGGAAGTACCTTATAATAAGATGTGATTCCAACCCCGAGAGCAGGATTAGGCGCTCTTGAAGTAAAGCAACTGGCAGGAATCAGGGGTACCGATAGACACCCAGACTCAATAAAAATCTGTCAGTCTCTTATGACCGCGAAATAGGTATAAAAAAGATACCTAATGGCATAAGTAATTAGCGCCTGAAATCCGCATACACAAAGCTCCTATGCAAATGGGCTTTTCAGGGAGTCCCAACTGGCGGGACGCATCTTCAGCGTATTTAAGCCTTAAATGGAAACCTGACTCTCGATCAGATTGATATTCGATACTCGGTTTAGTCCACACCATAGTGCAAACAATCCCGCCATGATTTCGCATCTTCTTTACGACTTATTATCTTATTAATAATGAACGGGGTAGTTAATCGATTTTTACGGTTCATGTCTTTTGATTTTATGTTATGATAGGTTATTGTCGGGTTATCAATGACTTGCGCGGTTTACTGCCGCGAGGTTTTTATTTGATGAGCTGTTTTATTTTCAATTAAGTAACCGATTGTTTTGTGATTGTATATAGGAGTTTATATGCGGAGTTGCAAATCATCTTGGATGGGGCAATTATATTAAGTACCGTGCATCTTCTTACAAGCACAATAAGAGGAGATTTTTACGAGGGGTAGTTGTTATAGGTGCCTAATCTTACAGGCTTGTCTCGGCAGGGAACCAGAGGTCCTCGTGGTCTGCCATTTTGTCTGGGCAGACGGAGTAGTCGAACGCAAAGATATTCTTCTTCTTCTTCTTCTTCATCAAGTTACATCGGACTGGCTGCCTTGCAGCAACATGTAGCATCGATGCCTACACTCCCCTCGATCCTGGCACGCCCTCTTCAGCTTCACATACGTGCATCCTCCATCACTTCCTGCAGATATTCAAACAATCGTCAATCGGTCACCCCACTAGACGTTTTTTGTGCAAAGTAACATTTCTCATAAAACATCGAACATAATGCCACAAATGAGAAACCAAACAGCTTACCGCTCACTCAAAATCCATTAGATCTTGCAAATTCAAAAATATATAAATAATCATTTATTAGCAAGCAGACCTAAAAGTCCAATAAAATGCAAATCTAGCCTATATTTCGCATTACAACATCTGAATGTCCTTTTCTATATTCCCAATACATTTCCTATGTACAAACATGTGTACTGCAGGTTATTTTTAGAAAAAAAAAGCGGAACACTCGTATAAAAGTGAAAACCAAATAAAATTGTTATTATTATTATTATTATTATTATTTTTTTTTTTTTTTTTTTTTTTTTTTTTTGCTTCAAGCGCGGGTCCCTGTTGGGAATTTGCAATTTGCGCTAGGAAATTGGGGGTGTTTACCAATTATTTTGTGGGAGAGGGTTATCCGCTCTGTAGTGTAAGTAGGGGGTGGGGGGTTAAATGTTGAAGAAGAGGCCGGTGACTCTTAGTAGCCCAGGCAATGAACTCTCAAAAAAAAGTGTAGAGGGAGTTGGTGGGAACACAATTTTTGACTTCGTAACTTTGTTTAGACTAGTTAGGAGGTGAACATATCAAATGTCCTCACTCGTAGCCCTTGAGCCGAGGGGGAGGGGGGCTTTGATGGTACCGTTTTTTGGTTTTTCGCTTATATCTCGGAAACCATGCGCCCCAGCGATATTTCTGCTCTATACCAATTTAATTTTTCCTGTTTCACCCACAACTAGCCCCCCCCCCCCCCCCAATGGGAAAATGGCCTGGATCCGTTCTTGACCAGGGGTCCCATGAAGAAGACATTGGAGAATAAGACGCCGAAATCAAAGACGAAGAAACCCTTCCCACCCCATGAGAGCAAAGAAATTGACTGAAATGGCACTCTATCGTATTTTTTGACTTTTCAATAGGTACCAATAAAATTTCATTTGATGTTTTTTCTTCTTTTCTTTTCGCCCTTTTGCCACATGCATAAACAATAATTATGTTCATAGCAACGGATGCATGTTGTTGGGAGCTATTTAGACGTCCGTCCAATACTCATTATGTGTACATATCGGTAATGGTGTATATTTTGGCCAATACGTTTGACGCCTCTCAACATTAGAATTGGTTTAACTTTGGAAGGAAAATATATCAAACAGTAAAGTAATATAAATTATTGAAGGGAATTTAATGTTCTACAGACCTATGGCCTGCATTAATTTTTTTGGTTGCATCGTTGAAGAGTTATTTTGTCAAAAAGTTCAAAAAAAGTTAGGAAATATGGATTTTTCCAAAATTACTGAATTTCCCGAGTAGGTATCTCGAAAACTATGCAAGATATCGAAAAACGTTACTTCTTGTAAATTGTAACAAATTTAATCAGCATTAATTTGGTATTGAGCAGAAATATCGCTGGGGCGCATAGTTTCCGAGATATAAGCGAAAAACCAAAAAACGGTACCATCAAAGCCCCCCCTCCCCCCCCCCCCCGGATCAAGGGCTACGAGTGAGGACATTTGATATGTTCACCTCCTAACTAGTCTATACAAAGTTACGAAGTCAAAAATTGTGTGACACCACTCCCTCTATACCTTTTCGTTGACTGGGCTATAGGAATTGTATGATGTTATCTGTGGCTGTTGTTTTGTTTCCTAGGGCTTCAGAGAGGGATGAGGGAGCTCGTAGGACGGAGGTCTTATTTAGTACCGTATTTAGAATTCAAATATAAAATTAAAATTTTTAAAAGATAATTTTAAAATATTTTATAACAGGAGGGGTGTCTTTATTATATTGTTGGTGATACTTTATGAAAATAATTTGTTCACCTTTTGGGGGGCGCTCATGTTCATGGGGTTGTTGAAGGACTTGGTACGACTACGACATAGCCTATATATTGATAAGGCGCCCATTCCACCGACCGGCTAGGGCTATTTACAAAAACGGTGGCGTGGTAGCAGACATTCAAGACTTAGGCGGGGTTTCCACCGACCTCGCATTGCAGAATTGACGGAAAAGTTTATTTTCCTCTATGCCATAGTTAAAAATGATCATATAGTAAAATCACAAACAAACTAAAATTAAAAAATGGCGTCATGGGATATGTTAAGTACAAACATTTTAATAGATTTCTATAAAAAGAAAAATTCTAATTTCCGTCAATGTCATTTGCATTCTGCAATGCAAGGTCGGTGGAAACGCCACCTAAGTCTTGAATGTCTGCTACCACGTCACCGTTTTTGTAAATAGCCCTAGCCGGTCGGTGGAATGGGCGGCGCCTAAGGGCTATCATGTAAGCCTAGGTCATTGGCGGCATTACCCATAGTTAAGGTCATCTCTGCCGGGTGATAATCAGCTCATCTATTTGCTGGAAGTGCTTATTAACAAGTGCTATCATTCCGCAGGTGCGATGTTTTACCAATTAGACAGACCGGTTAATTTACCTATTACCATCATCTGGTCACATTGACGCGAACTGAAGCTAACAACAGAATATTGGAACTGATCTTACGCAGGGGCGCCACTGAGGAGCCTTGGGGCGGGGGTTAGTCAGTTCCCCCTGAAAAAATGTAAACAGGTACTTTAGAACTCTAAATTTTTTACATATTTATTCTAAATGAATTATGGTAAGCTATACGTAGGTCAGCTCAAAATTAGATTAAAAGAATTAAAAAAGTGAAGGTCCATTGTTTACCTGAATAACATAATTTCCCCCAGGTCCCCCACCCTCCCCCGGCCTTATTATAGAATTATATAAATATCGCCACTGCACTGACAAACGGCTTCATTTGGGATCCTTGCGAGGAACACTTAATTCCCTTTCGCCAATTTTTGAAATAATTGCATGTTACAAAAATTTATTCGCTTTTCTCAATGCCTTTTCTTTTGCAGACGTCTTTATGTCTTAGGAATGCATGTAGGCCTATGTCCATTGGTATGTAAATTGCTTACACAGCTCAATTAATAGTTAGTTAATAGACATACATATTTTCACCCAAAAAGGTTGTTGGTGCGAGTCTTGCCCTTCCCAGATGCTAGTACATTGTGACCAAAGTATACAATTTCCTGGTCATGCTTCTAAAGGCATGTAAAGCAAGCGGCCCTGGGCCTTCCTATGATTGAGTGTAAACCACTCTGTGGCTCTAACTCCGCTAGGTTTGTTTAGTATTGAAAAAAAGTTATATACTAACTGCCACGTTGGGTGGCTAAATTCAAAATAGAATTATTTCAAAATAATAGGTATTATTTTCTACTTGCACTTTGTAATATACCGTTTTCAGCACTTGGTCATCGTTAGAAAATAGAATATCTCCATTAAACTGCAGTGGCGTACATACAGTACATATACTGTATAAAGAAAATATAGGCTATAGCGTTTGGCCCCAATCGAATACTAACTAGCCTATAATATTGTACTATAGCACTCAGTGAGTCGTCACATTTTCAGATTGCTCTCGAGTCGTAAAAAACAATGAAAGGCGTGCACAGATAGGCCTACAATGTATGGGCAGCTTAATTTCTTCATTCCTTAAACAAGTACTATTAATGTCTTAATAACAGGTGTCTGGTTCTCAACTGCGGTCAAGGGTTATAATTTGAAAACCTGCTCCCTCACTCTTATTGATAGCCCACTATATAGAACCCTAAGTGGAAAATGACCCGATAATATTTTTTGAAAATTTCAGGTTCGATTGAAACCTATATTTCTGGTCACTGACGAGTATTACACCATAGGCCTAGTCCTTTAATGTTTATACTGTACACAGGGCTGCCAGATGTCCGGTTATTCAAGGTTTGTCCTGCTGAAAATTTGTTGACGAACCGGATACAGAATAAAATTTATTACTAAATTAGGTAATAATTAATACAGCAAAATGGAAATTATGTGTTTTCCATTTTTCATCAAACTCGCAATTTTGAATTTATTCACTTTAATTAAAAAATTATATTTGTATTTTTACAGAAAATTCAAATTAAACTTGGTGAAATAGGAGTCTGAAAAAATTGATACTAGGTAAGATTGGACTTTCAAACAAATTAAATGACACTAGGTAAAATGACTTACGGGCTCTTGTCCGGTTTTGAACTTCACCAGATCTGGCAGCCCCGAAGTCTGTATATCACAGGCGCTGTGAGCTTAAAACGAATCAACGATGCCACATTAACAACTGTAAAGCTTTCAAATAATTATCATATTTTTGGCAAGGACGCACCACAGTCGGTACAGTACCTGGAATGTGAATGGCCGATTACAGCTTAAAAGTTTCTGACCATCTCGCAAAGCAAGTAACTTATTACATTATTCATAAGCGAACCAAGTTAGGTAATATTGTGTAAAGGGCATTATAGCCTACCATACACCATAGGGGGCTTAGCTGCAGGCTACTAGCAGGGCCGCAGGTGGTCATCTTAAGGTTACAATCTTAGCGATTGGTTGGCAGCAACTCCCTGCATATCGTCCTCCAGTTTACTCGGTCCTCGATCTCGGTGGTGGATAGCGAAAAATCGCTAGATGCGATGGCTAGCTGCGAATTATAACGAATAAGCAGTCCCCGGCGAAGCAGCAGCATAATCTACAAGTCTGCTGGTGCAGGCTTGTCTTGAAAAAGCCTCAGTAGCCCGAGGATGACTAAGTGACGGGGTGAATAATTGCCGCTAGTAAATTAGCAACCACTACTGGGCACTCTTTTATCCTGGGCTTGGGAAACTGTCAACGGCATAAGGATGCAGAAGGCAACGGGATACCACTGCATTACAATTCCCTAGCACAGTCATCATGCCCCATGTTGAAAAAACATTGACCAAAACTGACAGTCCTTTCCCACTTTAAAGGGCTTCTAAAATAGCCACCAATTGACGAAATGGCCCTCATTAAGGAAAGATATTTGGAGGACAGAAAACGTGAATGCGCACTTACGAAGGAAGCTTTTATTGCGGATGTACGCCTATTTGTCAGCCCTAATGTGAGCTGAATGCTTACAGTTAACTTCTTCTGCAGCATTGAACTCCTAAAATTAAAAATCATTATGTGGTTACCTACCCATGGGCGTAGCCAGAGAGGTGCAAGGGCGGGGGACACGTCCCCTCCCCCTAACGATTTTATGAGT
Source organism: Psococerastis gibbosa (assembly GCA_963971405.1). Lineage (NCBI taxonomy): Eukaryota > Metazoa > Arthropoda > Insecta > Psocodea > Psocidae > Psococerastis > Psococerastis gibbosa. The sequence continues at coordinate 30,784,139 of OZ020484.1, forward strand.
TAACACTAGATAGAATTGGGGTTTCTTTGATGAATTTGCGCAACATAAAAAAGTGCGGGAAATGTAAACTACTATAATAATGATTTAATCCTAGGTACGCCCATGTACCTACCTAATGTTAAGAGGCAAACAGGGGAAAGCTTTATAATAGAACCAAATGAACTATTGCGTGAAATATGATAGTTCATAGATTTCCTATTGTAGATTGTTTATGGAAAAAATGTGCACATTGAGAAAATAAAGAAAATATAATGTTATTAGGCTACTATTATTATTCACTAGTTCCTATAGTTCAAAACCCTAGTATACAGTATACTTTTTGTTATACATTTAATCATAAACTAGTAAAAGAGGGATCTCTAACGCCTGCACCTCTCACACATTCGCTGACATGAGTAATTAACATGGGCGGAACTGGGTGGGAGATAATGCATCCATTATAATACTGCACAATACAGCAGTGAAATGTGAAAATTCCACAAGTTGCAGGCTAAATGATGGGTGGATCTTTTCCGGGAACGCATCTCACAGTGCTATCCTAATTTTGGACTTTCATAGTTGTTTCATTGTACATTTTTTGTATATTGTACCCAGATCCCAGGGCCTGATTTACCCACTGGGCTAACTGGGCTATACAGACCAGGGCGGCAGATTTTGGGGGGCGGCAAATTCTCGCTGGAGTACCAGAATTATAACTCCATTAATAATTAAATTTGACCCTAAGTTCGTTCTCAAATTACATAAAATTAAAAAATCGCAGACTTGTTTGGGGGGGGGGGCGGCATTCTGAGTAGCCCAGGGGCAGCAAATTCTCCGATTACACACTCTAATATTTATTTGTTCAATGAAATATTTGGATTGCTTATTTTGAATTTACGATGAGAATTGGTATTACACGTTCCAACTTTTCTGCGACTCTTATTTATTCAATCGAATATTAAACAATATTAGAGTGTGTAATCAGGGGGGATTCAAACATATGTGTAATGTAGATGTAGATATAGGTACAGTACGCAGTAAAGTAAAGGCGCGTCCATTTTTGTACTGGAATAAACCGCGTTTGCTTCCTTTAATTGTTGGTCGAACAGCCCATACAATACTGAAATAGGTTTCAGCTGCTGCAAAGACAGGATTATCTACTAAAAATTAAACTAAGTTAGTATGCTACAAAATTATTTCGTACCAATAGCTGGGGTATTTGGAGAAAGATTGCTTCTCTGACTGAGAAGGCTGTAGATTTTTAACTAATAAACGACCGAGACGGTTCACCAGTCGAGCTCCGAGTGCCTACATTCGACAATGCAATTTCCGAGTAGCATAACCAAACTTTGAATCAGAAAAACAGCTTACATTTTTTTTTATAAATTCTGTTATAATATTGCATCAGATTTTGATGCCTACCAATGCACCGTAGGGGAAATAATTTCAATCTTCATCAGCAGCCTGATCGAGGCGATTATAATAGGGGGGTTAAATAAATACCCTAGGATTATAACTGTAAACAAACAAATTTTGAATAGCACTTTCCATTATAAAATTATCTTGTTTACATTTTTAATACCAGGGGATTAAATAAATACCGGTATTATAATCGCCTCGATCAGGCTGCTGATTCGAATAAAGCTACATGGCACAAGCATAACACAAACTAATACCACTAGAGTACCATTCCATAAACAGGGTAAGACGCTTTTCAACGAACATTGCTCGACGGCTTTTTTCGTCACTCGATCAAACTACAGCACAAAATATGTACAGTAACTCACCTCCTTCCCGATTGCCCAACCTACTCGGTTCGACGAACCTCAGTCTTACGAGCTCCCTCCTCCCTTTCCGAACCGTTATGAAACAACACAACATCCACAGATGATATGATGATATCATCCTATTATTAAGAGTCACCGGCCTCATCATTTAACCCCCCCCCCCTTACACAACAGAGCAGATAACCCTCTCCCACAAAATAATCGGTCAACATCCCCAAATTCCGAGCGCAAATTCCCAACAGGGAATTTTTTTTTGTTTTAATTAATTAAAAAAATATATATAAATGTATTATTCGGTGAGCACACAAAATAATGTTCACCGAGTAGTACAACAACGACCATTCCATGATTCGTTGTGTACACGTTCTTCTTCTGCAGGCCATACTACAATGTACCTCAAGGTTGGCAGTGAGAACTAATGTAGCACAGCAGTAGCTCTGTCAAATGGAGGTGTGATGAGCATTTATTATAAAGCACGCGAGCAAACCATTCAATGAGCTTGATATACAACTCTCGAGCCTGTTAACGACTATCGCAGTGTTGAAAGATTCGAGTACGTGCTACAAATTAATGGAATTTCGCCTCTGAGCGACAGCCAGACAATTATAAGCTGTGGAGAAATTAGTGCTGCTTTCGTGGTTGCTTATTGCTGTGCAGGGATTGTTCTTGAAATCTTTAAGAAGGCCGTGTGTTGCACGTGTGTAGAAATTGTAGAAGGAGAAAAATTAGAAGAAATTAGAGAAATTAGATTTGGAAATGGTTGCATAACGCACAATTTCCTGGTAACATATTCGAATTATCCTTGCGGTACCGGTACTGTCGACACTGTCATACTGACCCGGTACAAGTACAAATTTCCTGTAGCCAGGCATTTCGTTTACTACAAGTCCGCAATACCCGAGCCAGTCGACGACTATATATGAAAGTTTCGACTACTTGCGAAAAAAATTAATGGAATTACTTGGAATTTCGTCTCTGGGCAACAGCCAGATAATCATAAGCTGTGGAGAAATTAGTGCTGCATTAGTTTTTACTTTAACGTCTAAGATGTTTGGACCGCACGCCGAACAAAATATGCAAAGCATATATAGACTGTATGTACAAAAACAAATGAAAATATAGGGGTCCTTTTGCTCCTAAGAATCTGCGAGCCAGTCGGTGCTGCCTCCTTACCTGCAATCAGCTCCGGCCAATTCTGGACATGATGACCTAAGAAAACCACGGTCGTGCTTTATTAAATTAAAAGGTGCAGCGACAATCACATCAAGGTGCGACCTGAAATTACCCCATAAGCGACCGAAATAATAAGTACACGAGGTGACCGCGCCTTTAATACGCCCATTTAACACACTCTGATAAATAACTTGTGATCTGTCATCGCTGCCAAGCGATTTGTTAAACAAATTCGTTGAAAACATGCGACATTAGCATTTAAATGGAGGTACACACGCAGAGAAAGATGTGATGGGTCGAAAGTTAACGGTTGGAATGCAAGATGGGTAGTATTGTTCCAGGATGGCGACCTTGACTTGTCAAAGTCTAGGTGCGAGAAGACGTCATACGCCTAGAGAAGAGCTAGCGGGCGCGTGTAATGTTGAAGCCCTCCAGGAAGGACTTTGGTGCTTTGGACAATGTACCATAGTACCTATATAGTTTATACATGTATACGGCTCTAAAGTATTACCTAGTGACATGTATGCGCGGTCATCACTTACAAAGTCTCGGTATGGAATACAGCATGGCACTGTCGCATGCATTGGTAGATGATGGTGCAGTCCGGCAGTCAAAACTTCAGTGGATTTCCACGTTTTGAGGTCCAAGAAACTTTTACGTAATATATAATAGGCTATGTTTGTCGGTCTGTCTGTTTGTCGATCTGTGGGCGAACTACTCAAGCATTTTGATGAAATTTTGACACTAAAATTAAGAACTACATATAATAATTTAAATTATACAATTAATTCGAAATAATAATATCTGTACCTAATATAGCCGCCAGTTTCAGAACCAGAAGGTACGACTGTCCATAGAGGACCCAAGCTTACCTGTTAGTTGTATTTACCAGCAGGAACGATTACCCTTACTTGGAGGAAAGGAACCTTAGAAATATGGGATGTTTCTTTTAAAGATTGAAGTACCCCACCCTTATAACACCAAAGTCAGTTGCCACATGTGTAACCAATTTACAAAACTCTCATGGGAGAAATACATTTTTAATTAGTGGTAAACAATCTTTCTTCTCCCATCTTACAGCTTCCACCTGCCATCGTAGGCTAACTTATAATCAAATGTGTACTGCCTACCGTAATAAATTTCTTATTATTTTACCTAAGCTGACTTATATTGAATAGGGCTTACTTTTGCTTGTTTCTGTTAGCATACCACATTTTAAAGCCTGTGGGTACATAGCAAGAAGTCCTTTCATGGTGTGGTGTTTTCGCGAAACTTTAGTTGTCGATTGCAGTCCAGCCAGGTACAAGTGAACTGGGATCTATAGGCTGTGCTGTTTTCGCCATAACTACTGCAAAACTACTCAATGGCTTCACCTGAAAACTGTAGGCCCGGTTCTGAAGCCGCCATATTGGGTGAAACAAACTTTTCGCCTTCTGGGACTCGAACCCTGCTCTTCGGGGTAATAGGCCAAGGCCGCAGCCAAGGGGGGTTCATGGGGGTTCAAACCCCCCCCCCCCCCCCCAAATGAAATAGACACTAGATAGAATCGGATTTTGAGAGAGAAAATAAAATCTACTATGTAATATCCAATGAAATTTCTGAAACCCCCCCCCCCCCTAAAAAAATCCTGGCTACGGCCTTGTAAACGGCTGGGCTGATAAGTGCGTTGCTAGGGACCTTGGTGCCTTGGTTGCTTGGGATACATAAATAATGTGCTGCAATGTGCTGAAAGACGTTTTATGAACCTAGACCTAGTTTAACCCATGGGTCCCTTGTCCACTGCTAACGACCCCATGGATTTCGGACATTGTTTGTATTGTTTCCCTATCAATTTCGGCTACTGACAAACTGGTATACGTCCTCTATGTCAACCTGCACCGTCTACAAGCGATGATGGACAAGCTGAGACAAGCTTACGCAATGAAACATGACTTAACTAAGTACAGATACGAGATAAGTTAAGTGCGTTGCTAGGGACTTTGGTGCCTAGGTTGCTAAGGATAGACTGCCGGACGAATTTGGTGAATTAATTATATGCCTATATATATATATATATACCCAATAAGAAACAATGTGTCTTCCGTGTCATATACGGTATATGCCAATTCCTGTCTATGCGAGTAGTCTACCGGGCAATAGATATTTTTTTTTTCTTGAGTGCATCAAGAATAGAAAAGAAGGCAGGAACATACCAATCAAGTTGAACGTTCTATAACAACCGATTCAGACGGAACCAATCGTTCTTATACAGGCAAAGTGAATTCCGCAAGCGTTGGAAATGAGACATTCCATGGCGAAAATGATGCCATTTTTTGTGCAAAATTAATCATTTTCGCAGACTCCCTTTTAATAACGCTTCTCCAACTCACTAATAATCAGGCATGTATACAGAATTCCACGGGGGGGGGGGGGGTACTCTCAGCATTTCTACTTTAAGCAGCCCAGTCAGCCTACCGGGGAGAGTGAGTCTGTTTCTTTAATTTGAGACAACCTAAGGGCAGGCTCCTTCATTGACTGGCAGGTCCTAATGCCAACAATGTGGTGCACACCTACCAAGTTTTGAACAAGCTCTGTTCTTTTTGATTCAACTGGGTATTGCCGTTAGCACAGGAGGAATTAATTGGAAAATAGATTTGAAATGGTGAGGGTATACGCATATTGAGCAGTAATGTCAGGATATTAGAGACCATGACGAAGACTTGAAATTACTCCAAGCAGGGGGGAGGTATTTTAGGGAGGTTCATCTACCTATTGAGATGGCGACCAATGTTCGAAAATGCCTTCACAACTTTTCATTTCATGACCCCCTCAGCCTAAAATCACCCTCCGTTCAAAATATTATTATTATTTTTTTTTTGTTTTTTTTTGTTTTTGGGGCGCAATGTCGTCTAGGCCACACACGCCCAGGTATATTATTTGGTTAGGTACGGTAGGTTAGGTTCGTTAATGTAAGTTACTTTTTTCAGTTTCTGGATATTATAGGAGGTTGATGAGGTTCGTAGTAGTCAAAAATGAGAGGATAGTTCGAGTAGCGGTTTCGTCATCACGTAGTAGGGTTGAGAGGGATGTTTGTGGGGGCCAGGTTCTGTGGTGGGTGAGGTTTTGGCATTCGACAAGGATGTGGGCAACTGTGTTTTCTGCACCACAGTGGCATAATGATGGGGGTTCTCCCGCCATCAGAAAGCCATGTGTTAGCCGTGTGTGGCCCAGACGTAGCCGCGCCATGACAACTTCCTCGTGTCGGATGTTTCGGGTTGCTGTGGTCCAGCCTCCTATCCGCGGCTTAACATAAAAAAAAATTGTTAAGCCTTTTGCTGGAGCGGCCCAGTTTTCTTGCCATAACTTGGTAATGTGTGATCGGATTAGATTTTTATAGTCGTAATTTGTTGCTGTAGGGAATGGAGCTGAAATCATTATATATATATATACATACATATACCTAGGTATATATATATATATATATACCTAGGTATATGTATGTACCTATATGTAAGTTATGTAGGTATGTAGGCTATATCGATTTTAGGAAACACTCCAACTTCCGTAAATATTATCCGACTTTGATGAAACTTGGCACAAAAATTGATCATATAAATGTCTTGATTGAGTTTGTTAACTAGCTAGATCCACTATTTACTTACAAGATGGCGGCAGATTGAAACCTTATATAATTCATATCTCAGTTAATATTGGTTGCAGAGGAATGAATTCAAATCTGACTGAAAGCCCGTACTATTATCTACGATAATGGTTATCAACACTTTTTACGGCAAATCAACCATTTTAAGATGGCGTCTAGTCACAGTGAAAATAATTTGATAATGAAAAGTTCATAGTCGTCATTGTGGTTCGAAATTTGGAACACATGAGTGATTTGTGTGTTGATGTAGTTGTAGTTGGGAATAATGAAGAATTTTTTTTTATTTTTTGTTACATAGCGTAGGTGACGTAGAAGAAAAGCAGGGTCTGCGGAATCTCCCTGCACCTGATTGGCCAAAGCCGAAAGGGAAAGGGACTAAGCAGGACCAGGTAAAGGCTTAAAGCAGCCATACCGAATGCATCCTGGGTCCTTAGGGGCGCTAAGTCAATTAACTAATCATTGTGTGCGGAAAATGGAAACAGGAAAGGCTAGCCGCTAAGGACTTTTTACAGTGGATGAGTCACCATCAACATTGTTGCAGTCGTAATTCACACTTAATAAGGTACAACAATTCCAATGCCAACTAGGTACTACTACAATTTGGGCAATTTTCCATGAAAATAATACTTGGTAGGTGCTATTAGTGAGCCAATAGCAATAAAATTGTATAGACTGCTGTGCGACGAATTGCATACAACAAGGCAAAATTAAAGCACATACCTAAAGTAGATAGGTACAAAAGAATTTGAAATCAATATGACCAGTAGTTAGGATCACTAGCCTACAGGGATAAAAAGAGGTACCAAATAGTGTATGGCAACACTTTGTACCCCCTGCTAGTTTTGCGAAATGAATTATTATTAAATTATCCTAGCAAGCAGTCGCAAATTGCAAAGTCTGTTGGGGGCCCCGTCTGGAACGGAAGAAGGTCTGACCACCAATCTCAAGGGACCTTAGCCGCTTCCATGGCAGTCGAATCTCTAGACAAACTTATAACTGGACCTAGCGGTCACCTGCGGCTGCGATAGTTAAAATCTTGAGTTCCTCAGCATCATCCTGCGATGCTCGATAGAATTAGAATCTAGGCCTTTTTGCATATCCATATTATCTGGTCTAATCACCAATTATATCGATAGATCCGCAGCATCCTCGGGACTCAATATCATTAGAATCTTCGTAATTCGTATCTTCCCCCCCCCCCGCCCCCCCCCCATCGAAGTTCAATTTATAATTTGGTGAAAATGCGTAGTAAGTGGCAACGCCAAAGTATAGGCAATTCATGTCAATCATAGCTAATTTATTCAGTTGCGGACTTTGATGCGCACATCGAGTCCCACACTGGCTGCATTTTCTGGCCATGGTTCGGAGGGCATGTAAATCAGGCGGTCTCGGGTCTTCCTAGTTGAGTGTAAGAGAGGGCTTTATAGCCCTAACTTGGCTTAGTAATAGAAAAAACAAAAAGTCCTTATTTCTTTATTAATTTATTTATAGACAGCGAACATGTATTAATAAATTAAATAGTTAAAATTACGACAGCATATCAAAGAGGGGGTCCGGGGTCCTGAAAATTTCGCAATATGGGCGCGAAATAATGGGGTGTACGCATTTTATCAGCAGTAAAGTTTAGATTGTACTACTCTTACATAGGAAGGCTTATTCATAGTACTCTAAATAGGCGGGCCCGGGGGTCTCCCCAGGGGTAGATTTAAAAAAAAGGCGCGAAATAGTAGGGTCTTACGCATTTTAAGACCAGTAAAGTTCAGAATTTACAGAGGGAGACATATTTATATTGCCAGCACAAGATTTTTTTAATTCTCAATTTTTCCTTTTTCAATGTATGACGCAGCGGCTCTTAAGTATAGTCCACGCAAAATGAGAAACGTATGGACATGGAACATTTTGATCTTGGGCAACACTGTAAAAATATTATTTGCACAATTTTTGTTATGCCCTGTATCCAATGTAACAAGGTAACACAAAATGGTGCAAGGAATATTTTTAAAGTGTTGCACAGGATCAAAACATTCCATGTCCATACTTTTCTCATTTTGCGTGGACTATACAAAATACTGTAAGTTTGGTTGGAGCCGGTGGGCTAATGTTGGGCTTTTGCTTAGCCACATACAACATAATTATGTATACAGTATATATAATTTTATTTCGCAGTTATACAGCATATAAGTAGGTTGGAGCGTAGCCTATACTACCCATGATTTTTAATCGGTGACCTGTAATATTGTTATTCGACAACTCACTATAAAACCAACGCATGTCGAGGTTCGAGAATTGTTGTAAAAAGATAAATTTTCAACTGGCCTATATCTTTATAGGTAAAGGGAAAACGCGGCTACCGGTCATATATCTGACAACAGCAATTTTTGCAGTGGTCAAGATCCTCTATCAATCCTCAGACCTAAACGATTGACGTGCCATGACCTTTTTCGAAGTTGTAATTACCTTAAGAGTGTACAGCCCGTAGGAAATTGGCAACCCGAAATTTATTCCTTTTTATTTTTTATTTAATTAACTAAGCATGTTATTAAAGATTTGGCTCATCAAAGTTGTAGAAGACTACTTCATGCATCATATTATAAGATATTTTTAATTTTCGAAATTGTAGTTTTTTCATAAACATGCAAATATTTTATAAACAATAACTTTTCACGTAAAAGCGATTTTATAAAAAAAAACTACAATTTCGAAAACTAAAAATACCTTATAATATGATGCATGAAGTAGTCTTCTACAACTTTGATGAGCCAAATCTTTAATAACATGCTTAGTTAATTAAATAAAAAATAAAAAGTAATAAATTTCGGGTTGCCAATTTCCTACGGGCTGTACACTCTTAAACCTCAGATTTTTCACTAATACGTTTAAGTAAATACTTGGCAAGTGCTAGGTGGCAGTCTAGCTATTACTAGACTGTGAGTGTGACCACCAAATTCGAGGGTCCTCAGCCTCTTCGTAACGGTTTGCCAGGTAGCTGGCGACGCTGCATTGCCGGAGTGTAGGGTCTGTACCAAACCACAAACTTATAGTATGGTGATTATACGGTCTTTTTGGGTGGGATATGTCATATTTGGTTTCATAGTGCCCCATCAAGCTGACCTAATTTTTTTGTAACTGTCTCGGAATTTCCCCAGTACTTGATCAGTCAAGTATCTGTGACATAGGTGGGGGACCATTATAATCTAGTCGAATTATAAAAAATACCTACTGTATATATCGCTACTTCGGAAGAAAAAAGACACAACTCAAAAATTGTCGATTTCAACTTAATAACGATAAAACATTTTTTGAAAAATCGATTTTGATTTTTTCGTTAATGTAGTGCGTATATTTTACGCACGAGGGCAGTTGTGTCGTTTTTTATTTGGCGGGAACCGTCAGGTAGCCTAATTCATTATTTAAAAAAACCTTAACATAAATTTCTGTAAATTGATATATTTGGAGTTGTATCCTTTTTCTTCCGAAGTAGGTAGCGATATGTGCAATACGTAGACTGCCTATACATACTATGTACTTTGCGGCACATGTACATCAGTGTAACAAGTTATTACGTTTCGTAGACTGATTAACATATACCTAATATGGTACATACATACATAAGATGCAGCATTATGTTGAAATTGTATGAAGGTGGAATAAATGCACCTCCAGATATCAACTTTTAAAAGAAACTTTCTACACAGGTACCTATGTTATCACAAGTGGATACTAGATACAGTACTAATGGGCTGTAACTTAAAAGTACTAGTATAAGCTCATCTTTAACGATATGAAATAATATAAGTAGCTACCATTACATTGTAGTATTATATGATATATATAACACTGACATTAAATTAACTTTGGTTGAAGAGGTAACCTCCTCGTTATAACCAGCGGTTAAGACGACGCCCCGGTTAGGCGTAGATCGTGGGTTCGAATCCCGCCAAGCCCAGTTTTTTCCATATCCTCTAATTTCGGTTAAGTAGGTACCAGTTTTATATATAGGCACTACGATTACCTTATGTCTAATCCAATCAGATGATGCTGTCGAAATATACCTAGGTACAATACGCCTACATAGGTACATTATGTACCAAACATACAGTATATAGGTATAGGTACATTCATTTGAATTTATGCAGATAGTATTGAACTACAAGTATACCAAATAAAATATATACATAAAATATACACATAAAATATACACATAAAATATGTACCTCAACTTACAAAGCAATCTAGAGGTATTTCAAAATTTGTACTTTACAGCAATATGGGTGGCACTGAATGAAAACGGTATTAGGTTTATTATATTATTAGGTCTACTCAGGCCTACTGTTATGTTTCTGAAATAAATCTTCGTAGCCTCGGAAAAGGTGTGTTGGGAATATGCCACGGAGCTTACTTACGAGTAGGTATGTGACGGAGTCGTTAAATTAATGTTCCTCTGAAAGTACTATAGCAGTCGAGCATATGCAGCACGTACGCGGGGTATTATCTTTCATCAACGCCCTTTAATACCGTTTCTGGTGAACTGACCAGCCGACCATTCTCAATGATAGGAACTGTTGTATGTTACAATTGTTTTGGTTATATAATATGCAAGTTGACAATTCTTTTGTTCAATTCGGCGGCCCTAGGCGATGTGGCGCCCGGGGCAGACCACCCCCCCCCCCCCCTCGTTACGCTACTGACTGTTCTCACCATTTCTTCTTTGGCTTTATTTTCTTCACATTTAAGCAAATAGCCACATATTGCATAAGTTCGTCTTCCATATCGTCACACTGTACACTTTGAAAGACTGGTTCAGCGTAGCTACAGCCAAATGGAACGGGACGCGCCATTCGGGACCTTCGTGAATGACCGACTTGGGGGGGGGGGCAAAATTCACACTTTTGACTCTATTTGCCCCTAATCGTAAATTAAATCATTGTTCAATTAGCCCTTGATGAGCTGAGGACAGTCTCTATAGGTGCTGTTTTCCTTCTCCAACACTTGCCGCTTCAGTTTCTCAAGTGCTTCCAAGACATTGTCTATCAAGTATCAATCGTTTATCTGGACCCCCCCCCCCTTCCCCATGATTTTCTGCCCGGAGATCTTTTTGTCCTCCTTGCGTACAACCTCTGTCCTGTTCACATGCCGTAACCAGCTTAGCTTTAATTACATTGACCATTGAGCCTTGAGGCCATGAAATGTTTAAAATATCTTATGTGCTGTAGAATCAGAGCAAACTAATAGCTTTTTGTCAAACTCCGAGCACCCGAATACGCTATGGAATATGCGGTAGACCAAGGGCAAGCATTCGGGAAAAAAAACATCGGAGCCGGCTTAAAAATCCCAGATTACCAGAACCAAATTCCAGGAAGTCGGAATGTTGAGCCCCAGAAAAACCTAGAATTATTAGTTATTACAAAGAATAACTCTGTATCAGTGCATTCTTCAATGGGCAGGCTCTTGATAGTAGCTAGGGAACCTGAGGTGGGTGAGCGTGCCTGCGACAAAGACCTCTTTGTGTACCTAGGTACAAAGAGTTGCCCGTGCCATCCGCACCCTCCTCGGCCATCCTTCCTTTTTTGCTCCCGTTTTGAAGCCCTCTTGCTATCAGTATTGGTCGATTCATTTGTCCAAGCTCGTTTTGTCTTCTCATCCTCTTTGAAACGTTTTGGGTACATCAGGTGAAATCCTTTTGTTCGGGGACTGGGTCCATGAATTTCATAGGAATTTTGAACTCATTCCTTTACATTGCTTTTTCTTAGGATGCTCCGTCTTATTAGAGATCTAACTGGGAGTTTTCAGGTATTTCTATTACCTTATTTCTCGTTCTTTGAAGAATTTCAATAGAAAGAAGATTTCAGGGAAAATTGGACACCCTAAACTAAGCATTTTTGTAAGAGTACCTATGAAGTCGAATTTCTATTAAATATCGATTTTAATATACGATATACTGTACGCACGGTATTGTTGTCTTTGTGTTTGTTGACATTTTGAGAGGGTGTGCATGTTGTCGTGTTGTTTGAGGAAAACCCTCGAGGATAGGATTGAACAACTCGCCAGAGCAAGAGGGAAACAATGGCCGAGCGTTAGCTTCCGACCGGGGCGAGTTCAGGAAATGGGTAGGGGCCACCCCCCCACGCTGCGAACCCGGCTCTAAGGGGGAAGAAGAATGTTGTTAAAAAAGAGCGAATTGAATATTACCTTTAAAGTAATGAAGTGACTATTTTACAAGACACACATGGCAGTAGGAGAAGTATTGTAGAATAGATGCCCCTCTACATTTTGATATATAGTACCAGTACCTAATATAAGGTACCATGCTTTTTTGAAGGCGTGAAAGAAATTCAATGTTAGGGTAGGTCCATGACTTCAAAATCGGTGGCCAAACATTGTTAGAATGTATCGTATTATTATGAATAAAAATGTATCTCACATTCATACAAAAAGATGAATTCGAAGAATGGCGCCTCGAAGCTTTAGCAACGATGCGATGGTGGAAATCCCGCTAAAATTTTTTTTTTTTTTTTTCGTAGCAACATGAAACAACTTACTTACTAACAGACAGGCTACTAACGACACCTGGATCTGGATGACTATATCATAATATATACCTGGGTCCTAGATTCTGAGCTACCTGTCTCAGGAGCAGTCAAACAAATGGTCACTACAGGGTATTAATGTGCTGGCCTAATGTGAAACAACACACAAATTAGACAAATAATTATTTTAATATCCAACGATGGCGGCCACGTCTACTTTGGTGGTCGTATACAATGCCTGGCCACCTTTACTGCCTTTTTATGACCATAACTATTTGAAATAAAAAAGTACGGCTACAGACATTTTGTCTCGTTAAACGTCGTAACTGCTCGTTGTAAATCATTCTGCCAAAGGTTGATCTATTTGAGATGTGCTTTCTTTCATATGCCGCGAGGAGTAAATATTTCAACCCACGCAGCATGCTAATTATGTTCCCAGTTTTTTGTCAATATTATATTGTATATAGTATATTATACCAGCCCCGTAACTAGGATTTTATTTAGGAGAGGGCTGCGATCTTATAGTAGGTAGTTAAATGTCGCACGTCTGGAAAGTTCAATTCTATCTAGTGTAAAGTCAAAAACAAAAGATTGGGAGAGGGGGGGGGGCTGCATTGTACCATTAGGCTATGGGGGTGGGGACCTTTTACAAAGTTTGGTTCCAATCGCACTGTCTTTCTCAGCTTCTCTTTTAGGACAGGTATGTGTCAGTGGGAATCTTCTCAAACGATTTCATTAAGTGTATGAGAAAGAGCACACTCTCATCAATTCTTCATGTGCATGCAACACGAGCATCCTAGCTTCGAAAGGACCACGGAATACTAAAGCTGTCAGGACATGTAGAGTAGTGGTACAGACTCTGACTTTCACCCGAAAGGTTGTTGATTCGAGTCCTACACTTCCTACATTTTCTGGCTTTGCTTCGGAGGGCATGTAAAGCAGGCGGTCCCGCGGGCCTTCCTAGTTGAGTGGGCTTTGTAACCCTAACTCCGCTAGGTTGGCTTAGTAATTGAACAAAAAGGTCCTCATTTAAAGCGACTATATAGGGTGATTATATAAGGGAATGATTTGAGTAAATATAACGTAATAATTACACTAAATTAAGCTATAAGGAGCCTACAGACATCCTCGACAGTTTACAGAAAATACACCAAAAAAAGAAACCGAGAAAAATTAGGGGAACCTGGTTTGAATCTTGCCATTAGTCAATCACTAATTTTATTTGACTCCATTCTCTCCCATTACAATTTTATTCTGGAGCTCATTCCATGAAATGTACTTAAAATGTACCTTTTTATTAGGTACATTTTCAGTTTTCCCGTCCGATAAACATCCCTAATAAGTCAGTCTACTGAATTGATTTGCCACTATCAGCCAAGGCATATCGAGGGGCCCCATCGAAAGGAGCATTGTTTCAGGTTTGCACCTCGAACCCTTTCGATGTTATCTTGCAATTGATAGCTACTATCGAATTCAAATGCTAATTTAATGTGGGTCGTCTTCAGGTATACCTACCTTCTTTTTTCTTTGTTTCTTGTGTCAAAGTAGCGCTATGAAGACAGGATAATGGCCGTTCGGTGCTTTTTTTATTTCATCCGTTCTTGTCTCAATAGGTACCATATCAAGAATGGATAGGTAATCCATGATGCTTACTTAGCAGAGAAGGCACAAGTTTCTTTCTTTTCTAGCTCGAAACCGTTTGGTAGCCCTTACCTCAGATTTTTACTCATTCTAACCAGGTTTACCTCCCTTTTGTAACCTGAGGTTTCAGATTGTGTCCGTCTTGTTACACCATCCCTTAGTTCTGGTAGCTGCTGTAGTAGTCCCGGGACTAAGTCTTGTTTTTGCTATAGTCCGAGTATCATTCGTCCCCGTAGAGAACCCATCTCACTTAAAACCAACTCACAAACTTGACAACACCTATCAGAACTGCTGATGGTGTTTGCACATTCTGACGGAATTTTTCGGCTGTATACGGTCATCGAACATAGCAGCAGCAGGATATTTGACAAGTTGCTGCAGGTCAGCGATTCCAACAAGAAACACTGTTCTTCCACAGCACAAGTACATTTATAAGACGACCATGTCACAGGCAACTGCTAAGCACAGTAATATCGATCAATGAATTCTAATACATAGCATGTAGCTGGGACGGTTTCAGAAAAAGTTTTCGGGGGGGGGGGGCGGTGGCCTGAAAAATATCGCGTTTCCCTTACTTGAGTAACAATTTCCCTTAATTTCCTCCAAAAGTCCATTCTATCTAGTATAAAGCTATTTCTCTCGGTCGCCCCCCCCCCAAGGATCCGTCCCTGACATGTAGCCGTAACTCCGTTTGGTAACAGTTTTTGAACGCCCGAATCCCGAAAGTCCAAGGTTAAGTCCACCCCAAGCACAACTGTAGCAAAATGGTATTAGTGACGGCTGCACACTATATATTATCAAAATGTAGAGGAACATTTGTTCTACGTATTTCCATCTCAATTCATGCTACCGTATATGATAAATATTTTATGAGAAATCTGTCTTTATAAAAAATGTATTTTGGGGTGTCCGAGTGTCTGTTAATATAATATAATATACTCGTAGTATAATATGGGACGGATGAAGACTAACGACAGTGTCCTCCTCTCTAGTCCTCTGCCGCCCTAAAACCATAATCCCTTAATAACGCCACTCTAATAAGGGAAGAGGCCGGATGAATTCCAGGTTTTTAGTGGTGTGTAACAAAAAGTAACTTACCTAAAGTGACGGTCCATTGCTAAGGTAAAAGAATGTAGGGCCAGCATTTGGTCCCCGATATTTTTTGTGGTATCACAGAGTGCCGCCTTCCGTCACTCCATCTGACCGATTTTCATAAATTTTTTTTTTAGGCACTATATTTGATTTTCTTGTCCACTGTTCAGCATGGTATTCGAAATTATAATTACATTTAACCGCACAATAAATTACAATTCGCGAAATTGGAATTAAGTTTTAGGATACTGTTGGTCAAACGTAATATCACTGGTAAAATTAGTTGCAATAAATTATAATTATTACAGGGTGTATATACAAAAGGACGAAGATACAGGGGGGTACCTCCCCCCCCCCCCCTCCCCCCAAATTTTAGTTGTAATTTAATTCAATGTATTATGTTATAATTAAATCAATACTAAATACGCTAATTCCATTTTGACCCATCCACAACCCTCTCCCCCCCCCCCCCCCACCAGCAAATGGGCTGTGCATCCGTCCCTGGTGTACATGGTCATTGATTGAGAGTTATGAATGAAAATGAATCTTGTCATGAGCATTTTACAGAGCAGGGGTCGGCAACCTTTTTTAACAGCTGAGCCAAATTTCTAAATAGGTAACCATGTTTTAGACCTGTTAGAAGAGCCACACATAACAATAAAAAAATTAAACAACGTAATTCATTGCAATCAACTTTGAAATGAGGAATTTTTATTTATTGGGGGGGGGGATGGTCATTAGGAAAATATTTCGCCTCATTCTGAAGCCTGCCCCCCCCCCCCCCCCCCGCTAGAAATAAAGCTGCGAACGCCCTTGGTTAATCTACGTTTGGAATGCACTGGGTGGTCGGCTTACGGGTCAAGGAATGTCCAATTTGTCATGGCAATCTATTGATAACTCACTTTATGGTCAAATCCACAAGAAATTGCATGTTGCATAGGTACTTCCTTTTTCCTATAATTTTCTTGGTACTCAGTGAGGCAGGTAGGCAACCGGTAGTCCTGGCTACCTGACCATTTGCCCTGGGAAGTGAGATGATGCTTCGCTCAAAATTCGAATTAGACATTTTACTTACAATAGCTTTCATGGCCGGAGTTACGTGACGAGGCAGTAGAATCTAAAATGATAGGCCGTGGTCGTTCTAAAAACGTACGTTCAAACGTTTCGTCAACATCTGCGGTCGACATCTTCAGTGGAAATGCGTAGACTTCTAAGATTGAATCTCGGAAATCTACGCAGTTCCACTGAAGATGTCGATCGCATATGTTGACGAAACGTTTGGAAGAGCGCTTTCAGAACGACCATGGCCTACCATCCCGGATTCTACTGCTTCGTCACAGATATGTTACTACGAGTACTACCCACGCAGCCACAGAATATTCTTGTTCGTTCCTAGTCGCAATCTATCGAATGGCTTGCAGCGAATATTTTTATTAATCTTTTTTTTCAATTACTTTTTTATATTTTTTATGGACCCTTGCCAAATGCCAACGACCCCATGGATTTCAGAAATTATTTGTTTTGTTTCCGTAAGAGTTTTTGGCCATTGGGAACCTGGTATACGTTCCCGATGTCAACCTACACTGACTACAAGCGCTAATAGACAAGCTGAGACAAGCTCACCATTACCGCAATGAAAAAGGTGAATGCGTAACTTAACCAAGTACAGATACGAGTCGGAGTCTTCCTAAGTGGGCTGCATTTTTAATTGAATAATTATTGACTTGTTGTTCTATTATTAAGGCAACCTAGCGGAGTTAAGGTTATAAAGTTCTCTCTTACACTCAACTAGGAAGACCCGGGGCCGCCTGCTTTACATGCCCTCCGAAGCATGGCCAGAAAATGTAGCAATTGTGGGACTCGAACCAACAACCTTTTGGGGGAAAATCAGAGTCTGTATCACTACACTACATGTTTCCCATTGAAGTCCCAAAGTAAAGCCCGCGAGCTCAAAACTGGAGCAAAGTCATAGCGGACAACAATAAAAGGGTGACTTGAAGGTTTACGTGGACCACACAAATCATGTGGACCGGAGGGCTACATGATTAGTGAAATTGCTTTGTTAGAATTATCCTGACATCTTCGAGGTCCCATCTTTTTGTTGACATTTCGTTTCCTGAGAGACATTTTTCTATTGCAGCTGAAAAGCTTTTTGTGGTTCAGAACTTTTGTAAGAAGTAACTCGACTGAGTTGGAATGTCCATTGTTATTCAAATCCTAATTCTTCTAAGGTAGGGGAATATTTCTCGATCGAATGTTATCAGTCAATACTTTTAGTAGAAGCCCAATAAAATAAAATTCGACTTACCTATTATATTTTGAATTCAATAGACCACCCAAAAAAAAAAAAATTATTAATCTGCCTGAAGGAAAAGTAGGCTACGGTAGGTACTTATTTAATTAAAAAATGTATCCCAATAGGAACAGCAGTACGCTCGTGAAGGAGACCTACGGAAAACTAATGAAATTAATTAAAAAATTGAAAGATGCATAAGTTAATTAATTGATTATCAACGATTAGGTATGGTGAGGTAGGCTTCCAATCAGAGCAATCTCTTCAAGTCTCATGCTCATGAATATAGGCTATGGTGAAAATATTTATTATTATTATTATTATTATTATTATTTTTTTTTTTTTTGAAATCTCCCGATTGACCTAACACTGTGTATCAAGGAACCCACAATTTGATTTTTCAAAAATTTGCTGGGGGCGACCCTCGTATCCCTCTGTTTGGAGAAATGGGAAAATGTTTTCTTACAATGTACAATTTCCGGCCTACAACTAGGTTTCGCGCCAACTTTTCACCTCAGGGTGGTCCTATGCATCTAACTTAAGTGTACTAACTGTTCCCGGTATGTGCATTTACAACAATCTTGTCCAGGTGTATTTTTTTATTTTATGATTCAATTTGGGAGTATAAAAAAAAAACGGCAAAAAACGTATGAAGAATTTTCTCAAAATGGCTCGGACGATTTCTTTTAAATTCCCATATTATTGTATATTGTAGTATTTTTGTATTTATTAATTTGTAGCAAAACCTTGATACCCCTTGATAGTATGGTTCAGGGTGTTTACGAATAAAAAGGATTCAATTTTGGAAAAATGACTAAAAAAAAGTTTCTTAGGAACCATTCTATCGATGCTTTCAAACTTTAGGCATGTCTTAGGTGCTAAATAGAGTAACCTAACGAAACCAACTAGGTGGCTCTTCCAAGCAAGGTTTTGGATTGTAGAAAAAATTGATTACGAATATAATTTTAGAATGGGCCTACGGAAAAACTTTAACAACCGATATTTAACCATAGGGACCAGTAGGCCTACCAATACTAAGTAATTGATAAATACGGGAGCATGTACGGGTTCAGTTGTACCGGTTCTTTTCGTAGCTGATTTTTCTATATACTTAACTTATTCCTTACATAGCCTATTAGTCGGGTGTCTCAGGATTTTTAAAATTAAGTCCCAGACAAATATAAATTAAAAATCACACCTTTATTTTACCAGTGATATACACCTCTATCTTACAAATTTAAGTTATAAAAACCACTCTCACGTCAAAGTAACACTGAAATTGTTCCGAAAAAGCTACGAAAGCATGTAAGTCAGTTGACCGGCCGGCGCGCGCGAAACCCCTTAAAGCACTTGATCGCGACTGCGGACGGCCGCGGGGAGCGCTGCCAGCGCGGACTCGTGGAAACTCATCCCTCCCCTCCAGATTTATGAGCCTCTCCAGCAGCAAATAAAGGGCCAGGTTCCCGTACGTAAGGCACAACCAGTAACCAGCCAGATTTTTTTTTTTTGGGGGGGTCCAGTTTTCATAAAGTTTGCCCGCTTACGATAGGTTTTCGAATGGGGTGGTGTTCCATTTGGAGCCCCCCCCCCCAGGATTGTTTTTTGAAAGATAGGCCTGAAATTTTGATGTTGCAGACGATAACTTTATTAACAAAACTGGAAAAAGGGGGACCGGGGTCTCCCCGGTGATCTTTTTTAGATAAATATTTTAAAAAAAATGCTATTTTGCTGAATTTTGGGGGGTCCGGACCCCGCTGACCCCCCCCCCCCTGGCTACGCCACTGAGCACGACGAATCCCGGAATTCGGGAACCCGGATCATTTTTTGCCCCTGGCCATCCCGGTACAGTAGCCTATTATGCAGGGATTGGGTAATTTGTATATTAGAATACCGTAATGAAAATTAAGCTTTTTAATAATTTTACTGATCCTATATTTTTAGGCAGATTTCATCTCGGGACTGAGAAAATGTTCGGGATTGCGACTTCTACAGTACCATCTCATCATCTTCCAGCAGACCCTCCCAAGCTGATCTGCTGCGTATTATCTGCCTTAGTGCACTGGGCCAGAACGGAATTCCGTGTACTATTTTGCGTCGTCTATACTTTTTATTGTACCAAATGAAGGTTCCGGCAGTTGACTGAGTTAACACACATTAAAAATACTGTAGCCTATGTGATGTTAGAACCCACCCTTTGTCAACATAACTTCGGCTCTCCAAAGTAATATAATAATTTAGACATTTTCGTAATTAATAAAAATATTCAATTTCAATTTGTTATCCATGTTGACTTTAATACCACTATATCACTTATAAACAAGATGAAATAATGAGACAAGATATAGGTCATGCGGGGGGCGCAGCAGAAGCTATTTACGCCACTGTCAATACATACGGTAGCCTATAAGAAGGCTGCAGTACGCAACATACAGAAGAACCAGTAGGCTATGAGTGAACCCCCCGTAGGCCTACATGCTTTCCTATTTATTTTATCAATAAAAAAAATAAGGATTTTCTGTTCTATTACTAAACCAACCAAGCGGAGTTAGGGCTATAAAGCCCTCTCTTACACTCAACTAGGAAGGCCTTGGACCGCCTGCTTTACATGCCCTCCGAAGCATGACCAGAAAATGTAGGAAGTGTAGGACTCGAACCAACAACCCCTTTCGGGTAAAAGTCAGAGTCTTTACCACTACTCTAAATGTCCTGACTGACATCAATTGTATAGGTCCTGAGGCGATGGCCGAAGGGAAACTGAAGCCGAGTTGCTACGGACGGTTAAGAAATGGAAACTAACATTCTTCGGGCATGTGATGAGAAAAAAAAGTATCGCCTTCTACATGTATCGGTAATAATGAAAGAGAAGTTAGAAGGACTGAGGGCTCCCGACACAAGAAAAACATCCTGGTTGCAAATTCTGAGGCAGAGATTTGGCAAGGGCACGACTTACGTTTTCAGAGAAGGAGTCTCCAAGGTCCAAATTGATGATATGATGGCCAATCGTCGATAGAAGGGGCATTTACAGAAGAAGATAAGTACGGTAATTGTTCAATGGCAAATAATTAATTGTTCTACAAAACCTAATTTCAGCAGTCTATAGGGTATAAATGTGTCTGAGGTTCTGAGTTCTGGAGTCCTATATTATTTATTTTAAAATTTTGGCCTCATGACCTCCTTGCCCTTGGTTACGCCCTGATCCCACCTTGACTATATTGGGTCATAGTATTTCCCTGCACTTTTCCAGTTATACAACCATGGCCCAAGATAACCCCCCAACTATTTCCCCTATGACTCGGTGTATTCATTCATTGAATCATTCATACGTACTTAGTGTTATCTGAACGCCTATTGTGCGAATGGGGCCTTGAGCATCCTACAATAAGAAACAGTGTTGCTGATAAGCACTATCGAAGCCGTCAGCGCTCTGCGTTTTTAACTAGAATAATAAATTAATGAAATAGGCCTATATATTTTTCGTATGATTACACTGTAGCCATTTTGGCTGTGTTAAATCAAGCTGTATTTAATTGACAAGGGGTTGCACGACGAGTAAAGAGACGATTATTAGGAAACACAAGCCAGGGTCCACGACCTGGGCTTTACTTTTTTATGACAAATCTGCTAACCTGAGATCAATAATTAGGTACTTAACAGGCAATCAGAGGTGGAAAAGCCTTATAAGTGTAAACATCAAGTAGGCTATCTCATAAAATATCAAAGAGTTGTTAAAAAATAAATAAACAAGAAAGAAACTTGTCTTTATTTTCCATATGGGAGAATTTTCGGCCGACGCTTACAATGAACCCATGAATTCTTCTGAGCATTTTGATATATGATATGTTCAGTACCTATTTCTGACTATTCTAACACAGATGGGCCAGAATTAATGAATTTGTGTTGTACAGAAAGCGATTGGTGTGGTAGTCCCGAGGAAGGCGTTGAATTGGTGTTAGTGTAGGCCACATGTCATATATCGAAATGTAGAGGATTTCTGCTAGTTTTGCAGATATTTTTCACGCCTTACAATCTGTATTTTCTGTGAAAATCTATTTTTTACAAAGAACCCGTAGTGGGGGGACTGCAATTTCCTCCCAACTGGCTAATGTTAGGGTCTAATCTAATTTCCTGATGAATTTTGAATAGACAAAATGTTTAAACTGTAAGCCTATTTGGGTTGCCTTTATGAACGGGTGAGTCAGAGCCCGTTCCTCTACACTGTCCTGTCATGTCATGCGACCAGGCTCGGCTAATAGTAAGGGTTATAAAGCCATCTCTTACACTCAACTAGGAAGACCCGGATGACATTTTAGGTCTTTAGGCGCCCATTCCATTGACCGGCTAGGGCTATTTACAAAAACGATGACGTGGTAGCAGACATTCAAGACTTAGGTGGCCTTTCCACCGACCTCGCATTGCAGAATGCAAATGACATTCACGGAAATTTGAATTTTTTTTTTATAGAAATCTACTAAAATGTTTGCACTTAACATATCCCATGACGCCATTTTTTAATTTTAGTTTGTTTGTTTGTGATTTTACTGTATGATCATTGATCAATTTTAACTATGGCATAGAGGAAAATAAACAGTTCCGTCAATTCTGCAATGCGAGGTCGATGGAAACCCCGCCTAAGTCTTGAATTTTTGTAAATAGCCCTAGCCGATCGGTGGAATGGGCGCCAGAATATATTCTTCGTTTTCTCCCTTTAAACAAATAGGCTACCACGCGATATATTATATATTTACCTTATACTACTAGTATTACTATGTATTAATTAAATAAGACAGCGACACTGGTCATAAAACTTTAATTACAATATTTCAGTAAAACGAAACATACTGTATTTTAGTTAATAAATAAAAGGTCTAGCAATTTAATTAGGCTATATGGCGATATCTAATTAACGTCAGCAGATCGTATCCAAATTCATTCGATAACTCCACCCGACAACAATCCGTTCTAGAATATAACAACGTTTTTTAAGTTCTCTTCAAAATTCCGCCCAACACCAACTGTTCTAGAAGGTAAGCCCACGATTGAATATGAAGTGTGGTGAAAACTCTAATAGTGGAGAACGTCGACAGACGCGTTTACGCTGCGTCGCTTCAGAACTCCGCCTGGTGACAGCTGTTCTAGAACTTCGTCTCGCACTCGCGCCAGAACGCTGAGAACTTCATGATTGTTGGCTGGTGCAAGGCGAAGTGCCGTTTGGATGTCGGAAAGGGCATCTTCGTAATACCTGCAAGCAATGGAAATTATTTAATTAACATTTTTCCGTACTCTGCTCATAAAAACAAGCTGCTAGCCTCCAGCAAGGTAGGATCCATCCGATGCTGGTATCATATCTCTTTCCTCCCTTTACATTAGGCAAGCGACCGTGGGTTAAATTAAACAGTCCAGTAGCCCACTCAGTTGTATTGACCGTGAATATCGGATTTTATCTAATTAACTTACTCCAAACGTGGTTATAAAAAGACATAAATACCTATAGACATAAATCGTATTCTAAAGCTGTTCTGTTCCTAGCAATTTTTTCAGTAACTGGGTTTTGAACCCACGAATCTTTGGCTGCGATCTAATTTCCTTATCTAGGGAGTTCCACTGGCGGTAGACATTCACAAATAAGAAAGGAACTACCATATAAAGCTGTGTTATGTCGGGGTATTCGCAAGGCATTGCATTAGCTTACCTTAAATCGATTCTCGCTTTTGCTCTGGCGTAGAAAGCTTCAAATGAGTCGGGCTTTAAACTGAGAACTTGAGTAGCGAGCTCCACGGACATAGCATATTCCTAAAAACAAACGTTTCTTACTTAATAGTGACCACGATTGTAAAAAACAAAACAAAAAAAAACAAAACTAGACGCGACGCGACAACCCAATGAGAATTGACAGACCATTTTTTTTTATTTTTTATGAAAAGGAAGATCGCACAGACACATACAAACAACAAAATTTAATGATTGTATCTTATTGACCTCATATCAGTTGCCCCTGTAGGTTAGTACCCGTGTTGAGTTACGACACGTTCCCGATCGTATGGTGTGTAGAGACTCGCACGAGTATCTGCACACAACTACCTTGCCATGTAACCAATTAGCTAATTTGGGATACTGTAGTCAGCAACACAACCAGCAGTGAAGGTAAGGTACCCATTAAAGTTTGGTAGACCCCTAGGGCCGGCAGAATTTTTTTCCTTTTATATCGGGTTTCTTTCCTTGGATTATAA
Organism: Psococerastis gibbosa; assembly: GCA_963971405.1. Taxonomy (NCBI): domain Eukaryota; kingdom Metazoa; phylum Arthropoda; class Insecta; order Psocodea; family Psocidae; genus Psococerastis; species Psococerastis gibbosa. The sequence goes on from OZ020484.1 coordinate 30,808,498, forward strand.
CAAGCAGGATGCGATATTTTTCGCTCCTGATCACATAGCCGAAGTATGTTACTTTCCGTTTCTTAACCGTCCGTTTTAAGATCTCTCCTAGATTTGTCTTGTTTCACGTCCGTCTCTCCATACCGTATAGAACCAGAACGATAGGGAACACATAACAGTTCACCATTTTCAATCGAAAGTCCAATTGCAGATTCCGAGTACCTACCTATTATGGTCTGCGTACAATATGAAAAATCACTAAAAATTCCAGTAAACTTACATGCATTTTCCTTTTGCAACGTGACTGGTTTAGAAGAAAATTGATCCGCAGTTGATGGAAGGTTGGCGACAAGTCGCCCATTTCTTCACTGGGGAACTTGTTGAGGGCGTATTGATACCTTAGAGCTGCTTCCTGGAGTCTATTCTTCCGGTAGAGAGTGTTGCCGTCCTCAAGTAGCTTATTTAGGAGTATTAACCTGTAGAATGAAAATTTAATATTAGATGATGAATTAAAGCTCTTTAGAGCAGCAGTCCTATTATGGCGATTTAGGATTAACATAATACTGGGGTTTATTTTTTAATATTAATACCGCATTAGTAAAGTATCACGTGAGGGTGTTAAAATATGCGCGGGAAATTCAAATAAATAAATAATGGGAATACAAGAGAATGGTTACATTGTTTTATAATTGAAGGAAATACTAATAAACATTATAATGTACAAGTAGAATTTTAAAATATAATAAAAATTTTAATTAATCATCTAAGGAAGAAAAAAAATTTAAAACTCAACAAAAATCTAGCCGAGGATTAATTTATCAATTTGAATTTCCCGCCCATTTTGCACTCATTTGTTTAAAACAATTGAATAAACCCCGGTATTATGTTAATCCCAAATCGCCAAAATAGGGCTACTACAGATCCAACATAGGCCTATAATCCAAATTAAAATTACCAGAATTTCATTTTAGTTGTTTGTATTTATTTATTTATTGTTTAGAAAAAAATTTGGCTTAAGAGTGTACAGCCCGTAGGAAAGTGGCAGTTAACTAAGCATGTTATTAAAGATTTGGCTCATCAAAGTTGTAGAAGACTAGGCCTACTTCATGCATCATATTATAAGATATTTTTAATTTTCGAAATTGTAGTTTTCTTATAAAATCGATTATTAGTGAAAAGTTATTGTTTATAAAATATTTGCATGTTCATGAAAAAACTACAATTTCGAAAATTAAAAATATCTTATAATATGACGCATGAAGTAGTCTTCTACAACTTTGATGAGCCAAATCTTTAATAACAAGGTTAGTTAATTAAATAAAAAATAAAAAGTATTAAATTTCGGGCTGCCAATTTCCTACGGGCTGTACACTCTTAAGTTAATGGTTAAAATTAATGTGACAAAATTACTATAGGCTACCTACTTTTTCACTTTATTTTCAATTGTTCAATACATTGTAAATGTTGTACTTCGGCTTAGATGGTAACTTACATTATTTCTGACTTCCCAGCGGCCATGGCCCAAGTAGCAGGCCCTAGCTTGGCGCCTTTTCTCAAAAACACTTGGACAACTTGTGTATTTCGACAGCCGATTGCTCGGTCAAGAGGGCGCATCCCATTAATATCAATATGCTCAATCATTGCCCCTTTGTCCAGGAGTAGCTGAAAATTAAAAATAAATTATTGATAAATATAACTACTAAGCCACTTCGGCCTCGTCACGCTCTCGTGGGCAACGTAGGGGATACACCAGCACTCCAAGCACGATGCCTAGGCATGGCTCGTATTTTCCCCTAGACACGCCAGATCAATGAAATATTCTGATGTAAGACTCTGTGGGTTTGTACCAACTATGTACCAAGCCCTATCCCTACAATGGAAAACATGTCAGGAAATCGCGACAGCGAGAATCGACCGTGTGGCCCGGGTCTTAGTAGCCTGATTATGGCGAGAAGAACTGGGAAACAACCGCAGAATCACTGATTGCCTGACTATGGCCATCTTGCTAGCCTGGTAGGTATTTACATTTACGTACGGTTAAATTTTGCATAATGCGAAAAAATTTCTAATTTATTAACTCCTACCCAAATAAAATGCAAAGTGGCCATTTGCATACATGGCATTTGAAACTGATCCCTCTATGAGGAGGGAACAAGGCTAAAGAGAAGTTCTTCCTACCTTGACAAGAAGTGGGTTTCCTTGGAAGGCGGCTAGATCCAGAGGTGTCCGCCCTGTTTTGTCAGCATGATTGACGTCTGACCCTCGGTCCAGCAGACACTGAGTGGCCTGCAGTTTTCCGCGGAGACACGCCCACCCCAGTGCTGTCAGCCCTTCCTTATCTTCTCGACACTGCGATGCACCTGAAAATGGCGAAAATTATAACTGTAACTGTATAACACAAAATGGTGACCCGTATTGTTTCTCCGTTTTATACCATATAAGCCAAATCAATCTATTCAAATCTATAAACCGAACCTATATATACGAAAATCTTATAACACATTTGGCACCCAAACCCGAGGAACGAGTCCATCACCATGGCATTTAGCGTTCCGTTTACTCCACCAACTGAACTACCCCTTCATTGTGTGCCTGTGGGCTATTTAGAATAGCCCACATGCAGACAATGCCTATGAGCTCAAGTATTTACCCTTACCCTTGTCAAGCAGAAGCTCTGTAAGCGCAACATGACCCTCAGCCGCGGCAATCATGAGCGGAGTTCGTCCAGTGGCGTCCGTTTGCTCCAATCTGGCCTGTTGTTGTATCAGTCTCTCAGCGACGGCCCAATGTCCTTCCTGCACGGCTATCAACAACGCCGGCATGCCCTTGCGATTCACTCCGCCTATGGACGCCCCTCTCAGGAGCAAGACAGCACACACGGCCACGTTACCGTGCGACGCTGCAATGGTCAGCGCTGTCTCACCCGTTAGCGAGTCTATTTTGTCGGGGTGAACTTCGGACATGTCGAGGAGGTACTCAACCACCTAAAATGGAAGAAAATAACATATCAAGAATATTGGGGAAGAAAGTAAGGAAATCACAGGGAAATTTTATAGGTTCAACACCTACAGTTTGAAGTGAAATGTATATAGTTTTATAGGCTATTTTAAGACAAAACATAAGAGCTTCTGTGGCAACGTTCATTCTTTTAACTGCATGGGAAATTCTGTAAATATGGTAGGTACTTTCAATTACTGTACACTTGCCAAATAAGGGATAATCCTATTAACAATTTATCTGATTAGGTCAATTAAAGTTGTCCCGTGCGTGTTGGATAGTAAAAGAGTAAATCGTGCCAAAACATCCTCCTAAGTGTTGAATATTTGATTTACTTACCTACAACAGTCGGAGCAAGCATAACAAAAAACTTACCTCGATATGTCCCTGGGCCGATGCCGCAACAAGCGCTTGATGGGCAGCTTCGGCGAAATCAACCTCCTCGGGTGAATTGACGACCCAGTCGCAGGCAAGCAAGTAGCTCACGACCGGGAGGTGGTCGTTACGGGCCGCGTGTACCAATGGACACAGGCCGGATGTGTCACCATAGCCTAGGCTCCCGCCTGCACTAACGAGCAATCGCACAACCTGAAAAAACAATAAAAAAATAGGTTGGTTAATGGCCCCGATTGAAACAAACTAATATTTATTCTGTCCAATATATTTTATTTGGCTGAAGAAATATTTGGGATTTTTGTGTTGTATTTAGGAATTTCACTTTCAGGAAGTGTGTACGGGGGGGGGGGGGGGGTAGCCAGGAACTGACCACAATTACGTGCGGGTATAGAACTATGAACACAAGGAGTTTACCTTCAACTTAGACATAGTCAATTAGCGCCAAAAACATAATGGGAGATTATGTTGACTTTGGCAGCCTAATTTACAAGTAACTGGTGAATTATACAGTGCAAAGTTTGCCTTGTAACCTTGTAATAATTATTAATTTATTAATTAATTAATTATATGATTATAACACGAAAATGTATCCGCAGGAATGAAAAACTAATATACCTATATATAAATAGCCAGTAGTTCACTGCGTCACCATAGACATCCAGTAAAAGATTAATCTGGAGCTTCAATTTACTCTAAATAGGCTACGACCTACACAAATATGCCTTAAATACTTATATAAGCTAATAACTCCTGTAAACATAATATTAGGCATTGACCTTATGCAAATTTATACATACCTCCAGATGTCCACGGGCTGCAGCCAGAGTAAGGGCGGTTGCACCTTGGCTGTTGGTCAGATTCACATCCGCTCCGAATTCCACCAGTAACGCCACCATTTCCGCAACGCCTTCTTGAGCATACATGGCTAAAACAGGGGCGTTTCCAAGAAGCTCCGTCGAATTGTTGGGAGACGCCCCACTCAGCAGTAGTAACCGGGACACCTGAAAAACAGCCAATGCGCATGAAAAACGCGCTTGATCCCCGTGATACACCTATAGATAGACCTGTTAAATGCTCCATTGAAACCCACAAGTCGAACAAAATTTATAAATTGAAGATTCAAACACATGGATTATTGCTTCCTATTTTTTAAATTTGATTTCGTAATCTGATGGCAATCAATATCATGCAACTCCTCAGTGATCCCCTAAATAAAGACTTCTGTTTGCACACGAACCTTGACATTTGGGTTATAAATGTTCCTCATGGTGCAGAGAGCCTCTGAGGGGTCGTCGGTGCTCATGGTGACCCAGTGTGCCTGAAGATCTCGCGGTGCCGTGCGGTGGAGGCTCATATTGCGGTAGACATGCGCCTTGAGTATGTGGTGGCCCAACTCCAGGGTTTTCTCGGCGTCCAAAGGCGCTTGCACACGCGACAGTCGAAAGGCGATGCCCGCATGACCGGCTCTGTAAACAGTTCAAGCAATTCTGAATCAGGCTGTATTCAACTGATAGAGTCATACAGATACACGAGCCTGACTGTTTAGGGGTAGAGTGTAACGGTTCGTCTATTACTAGAGTAAAATATTTAGGAATGTTAATTGACCAACATATAACATGGTCCGAACATGTAAGACAAACGTCTGTGCGACTTAGAAGAACGATATACATTTTTAGACGATTGAGAAATGTTCTGAATGTTCACCTACTACGTATGATCTTTTTCGCCATCACTCAGCCAATTGTAAACTACGGCATATGTGCGTGGGGAGGGACCTTTGGATCACTTATCAATAAAGTAAATTTATCCCTGAACATTATCCTACGAGTAATGTTAAATAAAAGCAGAAGAGAACATGCCCAACCCTTATATAATCAATTACAAATTCCGTCAGTTTACCATACCTACACCTGGGAAATGTTAAAATTGGTCCACAATAATAAAATTTGCCTACCTCCAGCCTCCGTTAAATATTACAACACAAGATCAGTACAGAACATTAGTTATTTCCCAAACATCACCAAAAGCCGCACGACTTTCTGTTTTCTTGTCAACGAAAATTATAAATGCTCTCCCCACTCATATTACAGATTTACTAAGAAAAAAAGATGTTTTACCATCAACAAAGAACTGGCACAATAATTCGGAAATAATATTTTTTAAACCACTATTAAATGAATAAATCGGTATACCTAAGTAAAATATTAATAAGTACTAAATTACTATATAAGTAAGTATGTAAAAGAACTTATTGTGATGTGATCCAAAGGCCTGGTTCCCCCACGTGCACATGTATTGCATATACATATACTCGTACGTGGTGTGAAATGTGTTTTTTTGACAATTTGTATTCTTACTGGTTTAATATAATTTACTTTACTTTACTTCTTCCACAAGCTGGTAAACAGTCATCTGGACTGCCCTTCTATCTACTTGAGAGATTATGTTGTATCTTAGAGTAAATACCAGGAATAATAGATTAAGAACATTAACAACCTCGAATACACCGCTTGTGAAGATCATTGGTATTGGTATATCAATGAGCTAAACTTACTGACTTCAAATCCGACGCATTAGGCATAATAAACAGACCCGTGCCTTAGAGACCTTTTGCTGCTAGGTTTTTAGTTGTAACTGTATTTCGTTCGAACAGATGTTAATACTTCTGAGGTTAAAACCAATCGATTTACAGACTTCAAAGAATTCGGGAGCTCTCATCAATCCCACAATCTCAATCTCATCAATCTGCTAAACGTAGGCCTATTCCTTCCTGGGCCTTTATTGTTTTCTACATTTTTCTAGAACGTTTTTACTACGCTTTCAAGATCTTTACAACGTATTTGGTTTATGGAGTGGCAGGGGGCAGCTTTATTTTGGTACTACAGCATGAAAAATAAAATTGTAAACAAAATTATCTTACCTCAGATCACATAAAAATTTGTTGCTTTCGGATTCATCTCTTCGAAGGAGCCATTCCCTGAAGGACGGATGGAAAAACATGTAGGTGTTATCCAATCGTTTAACTAAGAATCCGGAGAGTAACTGAAAAAATGACATAGAAAGTTAGCCTATATACAGTACGCTTAAATAGTCAGAGAAAAAAAAACCATAGGCCTCGTTAGCAAAATAAAAGTATGTACCGGTACATTAGGAGTAAGAAATTTAATTTTGAAAAGATTAGTTACGTGGCGATTTAGTCCCTTTCTACTAGTATCAGTTTTTTCATATTATTTATTTTCTTTCGAATCTTTGAGTTGGTAGCGTAGGTATAGTATTTTTAAAAAGAATAGGTATAGGTAGCAGATAACCAACCTTAAAACGGTCTAAAAATTCAGGCCACGACAAGAAGTGGTCGACCAGCAGAGCATTGACAGAGTAGAAGATTTCCAAAAGCGTCAGCGGGTACAGAGCTGCCAAGCAGACATTCAGAATGGGGGCCACCTTCTCGTATGAACGAACGGTGGGGAAGCGTAAATTGAAATGCAGCAGAAATATTTGTGGCAGAGACACCGGAAGAACCTGAAAGAACAAAACAAACATCCTTTGTGAACGCAGGAATTTTCAAAAGATGTAGCTAAGAGTGAAAATAATGTTTTTGCCTATTTCTGTTTCGTAAGCTTAGGTCTACAATATCTCAAGAGCTCAACCTTTAGCCAGGATATTAAATATACTAAAATCCGCTCTGAAAAATGATGAAGACTCACCTTGTAGCCAGAAGACTTAACAACCAAGTGCCCGCGCTCCAGCAGATCCAATGTAAGTTTAGCAAACAGAATGGAGCCTTTGCACAAGGACAATAGATGTTGAGAGAAGCGCGTTGCTGACGCCGAAGCTGTCGGTCCCTCCAGTTTCCCGGACACAGACACCACATTGCTGTAGATGCCCGCAGTGTTGTTCACCCTCAAACTGATGTAGTCCAGCAGGTCCTTGTTCAAGTTTTCGTTGCTGTTCAATTTATCCAGGCTGGAAAATACAATAGTCACCATTCAGTATGAGACGGTGAATCCTGCCCAGTTGATTCATGCCTCGAGCTGCGTAGACAATTACAACTGTTTACTTTTACCAACCTGATTTTATAGTAAAGGAACTGTTTGGCAATGTCCTGCATGTGGGTGCGGACGGTGGCGACGATTTTCAACCATGGCGGGAAGGAGGAGGCATGACGCGCCAAGAACTGTCCCAGCGAGTCCCCGTGGTCAGGTTTGTGGTACTCGGCCTCACACAGGGCGTCCACGAGGATTACGCAGTTCTCCAACGGGATCTTGCCCAGTCGCCGAAGAGTGCTGAGCGGCTCGATGATGCCGCGGTTGAGTGCCAGGTCGGGGTTGGTGATGCATTCCTTCCATGACACCGCACCCTGATGCAAAAAAAGATGCAAAAGAGGCTATTATAACCGCCTAGTTCCACGAACATGTTATTGATATTGGTGGGAAAGGTCACAATCACCTGGCTGGTGACACCATCCTGATGATGATTATAAATGCTATTACATCCGGACAGATGGGAATCCCAAATTAGTCTAGTTAAGAAACTACAGCCGACTTACTTGCACGTGTGGCTCATTGACGAGATACTCCTGATATGCAGCGAGCTGGGGCGACTGGCAGAGTTGAGCAGCCACGGAGTGGATGAAGTCGGGAACGAGGCATGTGATGTTGTTGTCCGACTGACAAAAGTGGTAGGCCACCACGTGCGAAGCCAGGTGGCGCAGCCGTTCTGTGACTAGATTGATTTGGCAGTAAATGTTCTGGGAGCTGGCCTGCAACGCTCCGGGTCTGTCCTTGCCGTTGCAAAGGTGTGAATCTGTCAGGAAAACATAACAGTTTTCATTATTCAATGATTTCGGGACGCTATTAGTGCACAATATTGCAGAATGTAAATACAGGGCGTTGGCCTACCTGGCATCGAAGACTGGTCATGCCGTCTGCCGAAGCAACTGAAGTCGACCAGCTGCAGCATAAGGGCAGTCTTTCCGGTACCGGGAGCACCCGTGATGAGAACCCCCGGGCTCGTGGACCCCAGGGCCTCCTCCATCTCACGGACAAGCCAGTGACGGCCGACGAACATTGGCTCCGCTTCCGTTTGAGGCACCTCAAAGAAGAGGGGCTTCAGCGTCAGCTGCTGGGAGCGGTAGCCCGCGAAGCGCACTGCAAGAATAATACACATTATCTTTGGAACAACGGTATACTTACGAGGATATCGGTAAGGCTGACAACCTTAATAGTAAAGTACACAGGGAATAGGGATAGGCTCCTGTAGGGCCTCTTAAAAAAAATATCCACTGTTGCATAATCCTAAACTAAAGGATGATGACTGGACCAATAACTAGAATAGTAACAGCACAGAGAACTCCAGAAGAGTCCTATTTCAGAGGTGTTAATCAGTAGTGACACCCAATAGTAGGGAAGGTACTTTACGTCGACGCCAGAGACCCACCCATCCTGAAGGCTGAAAAAATAATGAAAGAGGTTCCTTTTTGGAAGGAGAAAAAAACCTACCTTTGGGATCAACGGCTCCCTTAACATTGCCACTTCTTGTCGACCGCCGTATGGACGTCCTCCGGTTCTTAAACATATTCAGTTCTTCCACTTGACCTGGTTGAGAAGCTGCACACGACACAAAAATCCAAATTTGTACAAATAAAACCAGAGGGTGATGAGGCATGTGTGCAACGAGATAGACTAAAGCCACACAACCAAAAATATTTCACACTGCGGAGGGGGAAATCCCAAAATAAACACAAAAATTGCAAATAGGCTGTTAATTTTAGGTAGGTACTTTCTTAGTCTAGGCAGTGCAAATAGAATTAGGTACAGGTGGTATTGTGAACCATGATAATGTAAAATAGGTAGGTACTGCAAGTCTGTTCGTTTGAAAAATATTTGTTTAATAACTCCTGCACATTTTTGAATTTAAAGAATGCTTCGATGACAAGGTGGTAGCGAGCTTGTACTTGTGCGAGTCATTACACACAATAAGATCGGAGACATGTCGTAACTCGACACAAGCACTTATTAGGTTACTTAGTGAGGCGACTGAAGAGGTCATTCGCATACATTCATTAAATTGTTTGTATGCGCTTAACCCTAACAAAACACTCGCTTTAAAGCTTCCAATCTAAATATTAATACCAAGGCTATTTGAAAGCTTACACAGCAACAGTAATAGGAACAGTACATGTCTTTGTGTACTTACTGGTGACGGAGTGACGTCTGCTGACGGGGCTGGAGGAGCAATTGCTATGTCCAGACATCGACATGGACATCAGGGAGCCAATGCTGTCGGAGGAGGGGTCCTTGGACCCCCGCAGTTGGCTCAGAACATCCGCCTCTGACGAACCTGCCCGAAAATCACAACACGACCATTACTTGCTGACACTCAGCAACACTGACGGTTCACAAGATATAAGAAGCGGTGAAGGAGAAGCCGTACAAGTGTACAAAATCAAATATCTCACGGATTATCGATCGTGGAGTTGAGATGTTATATGTACGGTAGCTCTACAATTTTCTGCAAAATTGGATTTTGTTCAAAAAACGGATGTTGCCGTGTCAGATTTGCTCTTATTATATTATCTATTATTAAAATATAACATTGGAAACCCCGTTATTTTAAGTAACCGTCATAGGAAGTAAAATAATGAAATATAAGCACCTGTAAGCGTAGACACTGGGCTTGTGTTGTTTGAGGTCAGTGCCGGATCAAAGCTAGTCAGCGATGAAAACGAAGCGCTGTTGTCGTGGCTAGACCTGGAGGAAGTCCTGTGACTGCTGTGGGCCCTGCTGGGAGGAGATTGCATAGTCCTGTTGCCGCGACGTGCCGAGTCGCCCAGAAGAAGCCCCAGCCGCATGTACAGGTCGTTCTGCGAGGACTTCCGTGAAGCGCTGGGTTTCATTGTGCTTCCTTCATCGTCTAGAAGAACAAATGAATAGGCAAGTTAAATTTAGGAACCGAATGGACGTAACAAATCAACTTATACGTCACTTAACGTGTCGGGGCTTAGGACACGTTGCTCCAAAATGTTGCGGCCTGGCTTCCGAAACATCCGCGCGGGATACAGCTTCTTCAAGCCTCTGGCAGACACAGTGACACACGTCTCTGAATGGGTAAGATATACTGTATGTATACGTATCTGCAGCAATGAATTGCTCTAATGTACACCAGAGAGAAAAATGGGTAGTTGTAAATTAAAAAACATTTTTAATTATTTTATGAAGTAAAAAGCCTATCAAAGTCGTAGGCTATGTTGCCAATGGATCTCTGGAAAAGAAAACAAATCAGATCACGGGTCCAGACGTGCCCAACCAATCAAATGATTTGGACTTGACGTCATTCCTCTATGGATTTCTACACGAAAAGGTTCATTTGGAGACGCATAGGCTAAGAAAACAAACACATAGCAGGCTTAGTTCTTTCAAGGGCAAGGCCAACTGTTGTTAGAGCAAATTTCACACAATTCGCACAAACCGTGCATGACTAAGGGTGCATCACGAAACATGGTATTAAATGTATGCATGTATGTAGTTAATACAGCTGAAAAACGTGCTCCCAAAATCTGTTTCAAGATTATTTATTACCTACGGTATAATTTAATCGATACTACATATATTTGATGTACTTTGTTGACCCACGACTCCCCCCCCCCCCAAATGAGCTGGATCCGTCCCTGAATGAGGGTGATGGTCTGAGGACTCGTCAAGGACTGCTACGTTGGGATGCAGCGGTTTTCCCGTTTTCCCCTACCGATGAAGGTAAGTAAACCATTAGGGTTGGGTGGACCAAGGTCGGGCGGAATTTTTTTCATTTAAAATGTCGATTTTCCAACCCCAAACTTCCGTTTCATAGTTTCTCTAACAACTGGACGTGTTAAGACGTGCTAAGACACAAATCAAACCAAAACAATATAATAGTCTCCACGGAGCCAAAAAGCCTGTAAGCCTATGTACGTTGGTTAAAAGCCCTCTCGTCCACCACAGCGATTAAAGTTTCCATCTTGACTGAACTTGCGATGAAAATGTATCACGTTAAAAGTTATGGCGGCTGAAAAACGTGCTAAGACACACAAATCAAACCAAACAATATTGTTGACTACTAAGAGCCAAATCTCCTGCCTGCAAGTTGGTTAAGTCCAGTTGCGCTGCCTCCTGTCCACCAGAGCGACTTAATTTTACCCATGACGAAACTTGACCAGCGTCTGTTGTCCGCGCCGGAAGCCGTCGAAGTCGATGAGTTGATCGAGTCTGGTGGTAGCAACGACAACTAAGTTAGTGTTACAGCAGTGGCATGTATCAGTTACCATGCCAGACAGTTAAAACCTTCAGATATCAATGTCAACTGAATTAGCGTTACAGTGGCACCCATATATCCGTTACACCAAAGCCCACCGCAAATAGTCAAAATTTTCATGCTTTGGTCAATCTCTAGTTAGGTACCTGATAACTGGATTTTTATAAACTCGGCTAATGATAGGTACCTGATTAACCAGACTACAGATAACCAGATACATGATACTGAAGAATAGCTAAGTTAAGATGGAAAGCCCTTCAGGATAACTCTACCCAATGCCCAATTCCACCAAACCCACTTAACAAAAATCAATGTGTTGAGGTTGTATTCTGATAAGGGCGAGACCCACCATAGCGCCAAAAATATTTGTTTTGTATTTTTTAAGGCACTATATAGCCGGGTATTGTCATCCGCCATTTTGTATCCTATAATTCCTATATGGTAAGTATTGTAAGACAGTAAAAGATTGAAAATAACTAAAACACCTTATAGAATTTTTTTATTAAACACTTCCCCAATTGGTAGAACCTTTTTTTTTAATAATAACAAATAAATAACGATAAATTATAAAAATAAATCGGTAAACACCCAATGCTTTGCTTGTAGACCAGACTTAAAATGGATACAACATGGCGGATGACAATACCTGTCTAATATAGAGCCCTAGTATTTTGGGGCCACCTAATGCCACGCCTCCTCCGAAAAAATGTACCAGGTGGCCCCAGGACGCAGAACATATTTTTGGCGTGCTCGAATATCCCATGTCACCTATACAGAACTAACTACAATATGAGTAGCCAATAAAATTCCGGATAAAAACAATTGAGTTAGCTATGGTACCTGAAAGTGCGACGGGACTGTCAACATGTACCGAGTTGCTTTGATTGAAGCGTGACATGATGCCCCACGGAGCGCGCAGCGTCTTCGGGCTGAAGAACCGTCGTGTGACTGGAGGGGTTGGACAGCTCTGAGTCATGTGGTCCGAGGGATCCGGTGTGCGGGAGGGCTTCGTTTTCGGGAGACGAGACGGAGACGCTGGGGGGTCCGGGCTGTTTTGTCGCGACTGCAAAGGAATAATATGTGAGTTTACATCTTTCTGGACCACCGAGTGCCGGGAGGGGTTGGACAACTTTGGGTCATGTGGTCCCAGGGGTTAGAGTCTGGGAGGGTTTCGTCTTCGAGAGTGGGGGGGGGGGGTCCGGGTTATTTAGTCGAAACTAGAAATGGAGACATTATTAGTTTATATAAGAAAGTTAAGTAGGTTAAGTAAGTTACACAGGAACTGACCACTTACTCTCATAAAAGGTGTGAAATGTCCGTTCGTTTTTACTTTTGATCGATTCTGAGTCGCATTCTTATCGTCGTTATTTAATACATTCGCTTCGAATCCAGGTTTTCCAGAGGCAGGCATTTTCTTAGAAGGCTGTATTCCTGAAATATAAACAATATATATAAATAGGACAAGCCAACTAGAAAAAATAATATCCCCAAGAGGGCGCAGTTAACAAGACACTTTACCCAAAAAGACGCCAAATTGGTGGGTGCTGCTGATGTGTGAGAAGGCACATAAAAGAATTGACGATCGGGTCGGTCATCAATCAGCCACTACTGCTGAATAGTACATTAATTAATCGGAAAACCAATATTGTAATAGGCTAATTTTAGTTAGGCGTACCTACCTATCCAGGTACTTGGCAGATATGGAATAACTCAAACTATTCCACCAAGGTACGCCCTAGGGCCTAAACAGAGGCTTTAGAAGCACCAATGCCGTACCGTGGGGCATGAAGCGTGGAAAAGTTTAAAATTAAAAAAAAAACTAACTAAAATAAAGACATTTCCTGTAGTTTGGTGTTTATGCAACCGTGCTATCTATTCCATTACGTATTTTTACACATAAATCGCGCACTATTGTTTACAGCTTGTTCCATCACCATCAGAGGCTGGTTGACCGACCCAACATGGAACAAATTGTTCCAAGATTTGGCGTCTCTTTTACAAGCGTCTTGCTACCAATTGCCATCTGAGCTTTTAATGAGCTAACAAATTCATCTTGACTCCCCCAGTTTAATTCTCCGTCTCAAATTGTTATTCACTTTTTAGGCGGGGTTTCCACATACGTCAATGGTCAATGGTAAATATGGTTTTGACGTGGTAGCAGACATTTTTAGTATGTCTTTAATGTCTGCTAAAACGTCAATACCACATTTACCATTGACCATTGACGTATGTGGAAACCCCGCCTTAACAGAACGGCATTGTGTTTGTTATCTCTGTGGGAGGTTTTGTTGTTTAGGGGCCGGATACTATAGTATCGCTGACCGCGCTGGGTAACGTGTTCTTCATCTTCTTCTGGCTCTACAGCCCTTGATGAGCTATGGCCTGCTCGACTCTCAGTGAGAAGTAGGCGATCGCTGTAGCAGATTTGGCGTTACCCAGGGTGCACCACGAGGAGGCCTGCTACTTTGCTTTGACAATGAGCTCCGCGTCCTTTTTTGGATTTTTGGAACGCGGGTGGCTTGAACCCGAACGATGACTTGGTGAACCGCTACTGGGAAGCTCGGCGACGAATGGTTGAACTACCACGTTCGGGCGTTGGATAAAGTAAGTAAGTATGGCCTGCTCGACAACACTACTCCAGTCATCTCGGTTTTGTACAACGCTCTACCGTCTGTACGGACTCCCAACAAGGTCAGTTTCTAATTACTCATCCTTCTAGAGTTTTCGAGGGCGTCCCGCCAGTCGTCTTTCTGCCATGCTTGCTTTGTTCATCTTGTATGACATGCTGTTGTCTAACATTCTTAGGACGTGTCTCAGCCATCTTAGGCGATGCGCTTTTATAGACGTATGGGTAACGTGTTGAGCTTCGAAAACCCCGTATCCACCACTGGGTCACTATTCCAATTTGGCATGACTCGATGTGAATGAGGGCCCTCAAAAGATTTTGACTTACCGTTGGCTATGCAGAGGGCGCAGACTTCGTTTCTAAAGAGACAGGAGTAGCAGCGCTCGTGGCCGCACGTGTCAATCAGCTTCCTCTTCTTTCCCTTGTCAAATGGCATGTTGCAACTCGGACAGACGCCGCCGCCTTCGTCTAGCAACTTCCGTAGACCAGCGAGGTCTGAAACAAAGAGAAATCCGATAAGAACCTTAATGGTTAAGTCAAATAGAGGAAGACCGATGTAGCAGAAGTATTACAAAATGTAACAGAAACAATAAAAGGATAAGCATTTCGAATAGAGCCAGGAGCCGACTAATGTCCGAATTCCTATTTACGCCCACACATCGGGTAAAATTGCCTTCATCTTCCACATTGACGTGTTTTAAGGTCCTGGCGCTTAAACAATCCACCAAATCAATCCAGCATCACAATGTCAGGGGCCCAAATGCCCCATCACCAGAATAACCTGGCGTCCCACCGGTTGTGCCCAAGTGTCCAGCGTCAGATAACCTTGCCACCGAAGACGATGGGGCTCGGGTCAAGCGAGCGTATGGTTGTTTATTCCAGTGCCTTGCTAGGGAATTCGGAGCCGAGGACTGCTTTACTCTGACTACTGGAATATTATCGCATGCTGTAAATAAGGAAAGATGGGGTATTTTTGGACAGACGGACTTAGAATAAGTATATAGAATATATAGACTTAGAATTAGTATATAGAATATATAGATGTTTAGAGACGCCACTGACGTCCATCAGTCCAGCGACTATCGATGTTTACCATCAACGGTCGTTAGTTGGAACCGTGACATGAAAAAACTCAGGCTGAGCAGATCACAATCACGGCGTGTTATGATAACGGCGTCAAACGTCTCAATCCGCAACAAAGCTGCAATATCATTATCTCTAACTCAGGGTTTCACAAAATTCATCGTCCATCATTATCCGAGATATATTCGCCCTCATAGAGTAGTGTGGGAATCCACACTGCAAGGTGTACGTCCTGCGGGCAGACCTAGACGAAGTCGGTCACAGCAGCCCCGAGAGGTACGTCGTCATTCTCTGAGGACCGAACGGGGTGGCGCAGAATTCTGCGGACAGCCAAAATTCCCTCAGTGCTGTACGAGCCACCATAAGTAAGTAGTGCAGCAATTATTCGCCACCAATAGCTAACGCTTCGGGTTCTAAAGACAGCAGGGACGCAACAAGGTAGGGGGGGGGGGTACATTGCACGAGGTAAGTACTGCTTAGGCGGCTATTCCACTCGTCAGTTTTTCTTCAATATTGATTAATGTCATTGACGGAAATATCATTAATGTTGCATTTATATTTTGACACCTCAGTCCACTTGTCTTCCATAATTCCATAATTGACGATTTGTTTTCTTTCACATTTTGTAAGTTTGGTCGCCCTTTTCCTTATAATTTTATGATTTAAATTATGAAATAATTAGTTCGTTTTCAAGAAATTATCGTAATTACAATTATTTATCATCTCCAGACGGCGCGAGTTTTTTTTTTTTTTTTTTTTTAACAAAGCGTGATTTTACTCTATGATCATTGATCAATGACATGAGTAAAACATAAATCACAGCAATTATTGATGCAGCCACCATAGCAAAACTAATACAGCGCGGCATTTAATCCCAACAACAAGGCCACCATCTAATGCTACACCATACAGTCAATAGACAATACAAATTTAGATGTCTAACTCATGCAGCTTGAAAAGTAGGACTAACTGCAGTCCATCAGGTAGGCTACCGACCATAACTCAGTGTACTACATGCAACAACATAACCCTTTGAATACAAGTGCCTTGAACCTAAAAAGAGCTGTCCGTCCGAGCGTAAGTTAAATCAATGATGGCGAGTGGGATATCTGTCACACAATTAATTCGCATGTGCTAAAAATGGCAATCCCGATGTGTGACCTATGACTGACGACTTGATAGGCCTACGTTTGGCAGAAGGGGCAGATTGGCCATCACTAACCGTGACCCGTGACCCCGTCACTCTGCGTGCCCGTGACTCAGCGCTTTCGCCGGAGATAGCAGTGACAGAGCGTCAAGTGACCGCGCCGCGCCTCTAATGGGTTCTCTTTCAAGAGTAAATACTAGTAAGATGTTACTAGCAATATATGTACAAAGCGAGTATGACTGCAGGATCCACGAAACTGCTGGAAGGACGGATTTGAAATCAACCTCCACGAGTTAGGAGTCCTTAGATGTCGGAGCGTAGTGCAATCCCGAGTTGACTGGAGGAATATTGTTGACCTGGCCAAAGCCCGTCAAGAGCTGAAGAGTCGGAGGAAGAAGAGTACATAATAAGATAGTCACTAGCTTGCACCCTAAAAGCAAAATAATAGGGGTTCCCACTTAAAAATGTCGTATAATATATAATACACTACCACAAAAGTTGGGCATTCAGAATAGACAAGATGTTACATCCGCAAGAAATTTTTGCCCACACCCCAATATCACGTTTCATATACAGTAAGAAGCAAAAGGGTTTTAAAAAGGGTGCATTTGAAGGCTTGAGGATTCTTCAACCCACTCAGCCGTCACTCAAAGTTTGCGTCACCTCCTGTAATGATGGGCTGAACTTTCGAATTTACATACTAAACTGAAGTGGAAATTATCCTTTTTGGCAAAGACAATAAATATATACGTTAACAGCCGGTGATTGTTATTTGTTGATCGTGCTTTCAAATATTCAGGCGTTGACAAGACTGAAAAATATAAGCTGCGGGTAAACGGGCGGTCATATTTTGTTCTCCAAATTCATTTTTATAAATAAATTAAAAATTAAAAACTAAACATTCCGTTTCTAAATATAAAGATTAATCAAGATTTGATTTTGACACACTATTTTATTTTACCACTTCCCTTAACAGGTCACTTGGGGTCTGGTGAACCCAAGCGGAGGCGTCGATTCGCCACAGCTAAGGGATAGCAGCAGCTGGGAGACTGACCTCCCATGTGGCACATTTCAAAATGGTTCCCTACGGGTTAATAGCTCCCATGGGACATCAAAAAGTGTTTCGTTAAAATATCGGAATCGAACATTTCGACCAATGACAACCTGCTTCCGTAGTATCGGATGTTATGGTATAAGAATAATTAGTGGTACCCATTTAACTTTGCAGAAGCCTCCACAGACAGGGGAATTTAGAGAAAGGAAGTCACGGAAAAATGGACAGAAACGGGATTCTAACCTGAGTCTTCACATTGCCGGGGTGGTTTCCGTTGAACCTAGCCAACCTAGCGGAATTAGGGATATATAGCCTTTTCTCACACTCAACTAGGATGGCCCGGGACTGCCTGGTTTACATGCCCTCCGACGCATGGCCTGAATTTATAGCAAGTGTGGGATTCGAACCAATAACATTTCGTGTTGAAGTCCATACAACTACTCTACTTATTACTTATGTATATGACCTTCGGCAAGGTGAAATGATGGGACCATAGTGTAATTCGCTTTATGGAGTCTGACATGGATGATATGAGGAGTTAGTGTTATGGTGTGAGGCAATGGGTGTCATGCAATGCTGGGGGGTAGCGTGCTCCCCACCCATGACAATTTGCAGATACCCAACCGGGTGATACGTGCTGCCACTGACGTCCCTGCCCTTCCACATGACCTTCCTATGATTTTCCCGAGATGTGGTGCAATTTCCGTCTGCAATTTATCAAAGAAATAGTGTACATAACTGACTTCGGTGGCAAGGCGGTAGCTTGCTTGTACTTGTGCGAGTCTCTACACACTTTGCGATCGGAGACGTGTCGTATAAGGTTCATACCATATATAAAAATGCTCGGAAAATTTTCTTCTGTTTGTTCTTATTTTTTTGACCGCTGTACGATTGAGATTTAAAGAAATAATTAATTTTTACACTTTTATGGCTTTTCCTCTCCGATTGCCTCTTAAAATGGTTTAAATTATTCCCTGGATAATTATTCTTTACCGTTGGTACTACTGCTGCAGGTCGCATCATCCCCCATGCTCGTGCTCTTTAAATCCGACTAATAATTACGTTATCTGACCGTTAAGTTTCTCTCAATAAGCGGTACACATGTATCTCAGACAAATCGGCAAGCATCAATTTACCTCGTAGGTGGGGCCCGCATAAAGGCTATAGGCGGCATTTATCGGTAATGGTGCACAGGTCATTGGTCTGATAGTAATATGGCGCCCCGCAGCTAAATTTAAAGCTGATTTCTATAAGGTTACCCTTTGAAAGAGTCCCGTTAGACGATTACAGAGAGTCACAGGTGTTTATTACTACATAAATTGAATAAAGTGCAATATACTCCCATGAGTTTCCTTTGTTTACAGTCCGCTAAAGTTTGATCTAAGAGATTACGAGAAAACAACAGGTTGTGTTTTCTTTTCCTGATGGAATCTAATGGGAAGTTTTATTACAAATAAATAATATGGCACAGGGAAAGTTTCCTGGATTATGAATACTGTCGGCCAATTACCATAGCTGTTATGTTATGATCTTCTTTCGATTTATAGCTAGAAATGCAGGCCATGACGCTTCAGAAGACATTAAATACTTTCTGTAAACAATAAAAAATATATTGCATATACGGCCCATAGAGGTACCAGTAAAGAGCAGCGGAAAGCGTGCTTACGAGTCGGTAAGTTGAAATAAAAATAAAACAAAAGTGAAGTTTTAGCTTCATACAATGTATTTTAATTATATTTGTCTTTATTTCATTGCTATGACCTTTATTTAAAATTTTAAAAAAATGCACCTCCTGCATCCCCCGTTATTAAAAGAATCGTATGAGTGAAACGTACATGCTTTCCTATTTATCAATTAGGATAGGAAGATATAAAATATATTTCTTAAAAAAAATTAAGCATATATTTTTATTTATTTTTATAATAGCGGCAATTTCATGCATATCATTGAATATCTTATGTTTTTCTTTTTAGTTGTGATATTTTTGCTAATGGCTATTTTTGGAAACCCCCAACCAGAAGAGGGTATTTTGCCACTTTTTTTTTAAATAGCAAAGTTGTCCATTTGAAGCTATGGTATAAATATGGCTTTCGAAGTTCCGGGACATTCCGGGAATTTCCAAAATTTCTGGGAAATTTTTTCAGGGCCGTGGCAACCCTGAGCTACCGAGCCAATTTTTTCATAAAAGGCTACATCTGCTCATTTTTATATGGTAGGCAGGTAGCACAGTTAGACATGCAGCTAAAACCTTGTTTGATTCCGATTGGGCAATTAACGGTGATTGATTATTTAAATATGAGGCCACATGCAGCTCATTATCAATTAATCCTCAGTCATACATGGGCGCTCGAGCATTGCGCAAAGTAATCCACTAGCTAATCACTCCGCCTCGAAAAGGATACACAATTCATGATGACGTTTTTATGGGACAATTAGACGTGAAAAACCTTATAGGTGTACAAAATGTATGAAATACTTTAAAACTATCAAATAATAAATAAAGAACAATAAGACTAAAAGGTCTTGTTTTCATGCTAACCCTAAAAAAGGATTGTATTATTATTAAGTACTTAATATTAAATCGAGAAGAAAGAAGAGAGGAAGAGAGTAAAAAAATGATAAAGTATATGCAGGGGTGAGGGATTGGGGAATTAGTAAAATAACAGAAGTTCCTTTATTATATCCTGTCAGGCACGCATAACCATTGCCACACAGTACGCAAGTTTGTAAGGCGCCAAAGTTTAAAGGGCGCCAAATTTTGCAAATTAAGCAAGTCAAAATTACACTACAGTATAGTAATGATTTAAAGAAATACGTTTAAACTGAGAAAAAATTCATTAAAAGAACTTGAAACTTAAACTTTACGAAATGGTTCATTTCGCACCCGCGTGCAAAATGACGATACAGCAACGGCTCCATATAGTTCAGGGTGGGACCCATAGAAATGCGTAAGGCACCGAATGGTCGTTATGTCGTGATTCGCCCTTGTATAGGCTATTGTTAAAGTATTTAAGGAACTTGGCTTGTGTAAAAAACAGAAAGTGGGATTGTCCGGCGGTTCCATAACGGCCGTCAATGGTAGAGGAAATCATTTCTTCTTTTTACTATGTCTATAGTGATTTTTTTTTTTTAGAAAAAAAGGAGTGACATCAAGTAGGCTCTTTGGAAGGAAGAAATAAATAATATAAACAGACAAAGTCCAAAAACGACATCACTTACAATATAAAACATAAAACAATACCCGAGAAACAAGCAGTCAAATTAAAAAAAAATTTAAAAAAAAAAAACACTACTGTACTACCTACCCGACCACGATAAAACGAATATTGGAACATTTATAAAAATCGAATAAACATAGTGTTTCGCTTATGCGAGTTTTCGAATAAACAAAGTAATCCAGAACTACTAGTAATTCTAATGAGACGCGATTGCAGCTATATTTACATTTTTTTAAATCAACTCACAAGTTACTGTAAGGCGCATATTCCACCTACGTCAATAGTCAATAGTAAATGGGGTATTGACGTGGAAGCAGACATTAAAGACAGTCTAAAAATGTCTGCTACCACGTCAATACCACATTTACTATTGACTATTGACTTAGGTGGAATAAGCGCCTAAAACCATGAACCCTGCGTGTTTTTACGGGTGTCCGGTAAGTTGGCGGCCATAGTTGACAACAAAAACTATAAGTGGTCCAATCTTAATTTGACTGGAGATGGAACGCATGTCTTGTTCAATAGTGTGTTAGGCGGTATGACAAGCAGAAGGAATGTAGAATCAAATTACGTCTGACGTCGAGGGTAGCTCTTGGGAAGAGAAACAGATCTCATTTTCTCAGCCCCGCTTAAAATATCATTCATACTCACTTTTTTTAAATTTAATTTTGACAATGCAGCTTTACACCAATTAAATTGTATAAAAAATTGCAATAGAACAGTTAAATTTAAGTAAAATATAAATCGTAAAAGTTTTTTTTTTTTCCCAGCCGGTACCCCCAGCACTGGGAGCATTTAATAGAAAGAATACAATACAACATTAAAGAAAATAATCGTTTTTACCGGAATACTGCATGTAAGCCCCATAAGGGAGGCTTATGGCAGGATTTGCCAAAAGACTACAAACAATTATTATAGGGAGTACGAACTACATTATTACAAGTGTAAATAAAATAATAATAATACAGTTATATAGTTAGTTAATGTTAAATAAGTTAAAGTTACCTTACATTATCCTGTATAAAATAAAATAAAAATAAATCAAAAGAATTAATCGCCATCATTTAAACAATTTATCAGCCAGTCCCCTAGATTTCGCTTAACAGCATTGTAGCTATCCAACTCTAGACGACTGGCGGGAATCAAATTGAATACTCGGGGAATTGCCACCTTAAACTCATGATAGCCATACATATTATTATGAGGCAGCTCAATATAATATTTGTAGGTTGTTCCAGCTCTGCGACTGTACCTAGAAGGATTTATGGTCTTATATTTTGAGTTAAAATAATTCAACAATAAAATGGCTTGAGTATGTAATAAAGTTATAGGCAATACACGATATTTCTTAAAGAAAAAATTGCTGTTCGTTTCACTGTGTAGATTATTGTCAATAATAATAATAATAATAATATAAAACTACAATATACCTATAAACAAAAATATAAAAGTAAAGAAGTTGGTAATAGCTTAAAACTTATTAAAAACTTTAAAAAAAAAATATCATTCATAGGACTCGCAATTTAAAAAGAACCTGCCTACAGAACTATGCTGGGCTCCGGAATAGGCCAGCTGTTGGAGAACTGGGCATGAAGCGAGCAGCAGTCTCCAAGATCCAAATTGCTATGATGATCGCCAATCTTCGATAAAAGATGAATTTAAAGAAGAAGAAAAAAAGTCATTAGTAGTAAATTTGGCAAAGCCCCAGGCCACGCGAAGAATCATTAAAAATTGTAGCAAATTTGGGACGACCTTTACACGAAGGAATGAGCGAAATAACCCCAACCTTCCAAATATTCTTCCAAACTAGACTGCCTCGACCTATTTTCTGTACTATTTATAATAATTCTACTAAATAAATATTCTTCCTGGCATGCTTACCAGCAAGAGATAGGCAAACGAAAAATTAATTAGAAAACTGACCTAAAACTGCAAGCTAAGGAGAAATTTCAACCGATAAAGAAGAAAGATCAGATAGTTTCGGCCTTTGACTATTGTAGGTTTAGCGGGTCAAATAATGATGTTTAGAGGGTTATAAATTTCTAAGGATCGTTAAACTGTCATGAAACGCAAGACTCACGATTACTGATTTATACTAGCTTAAACGTACCAGTGAAATTCAGGAATAGCGAGCCTTGCGATTACAAATACAGTATTACGCAAAATATGGATGTACTGTTGCGAAGAATTTTCAGGACATGTAGAGTAGTGGTACGGACTCTGACTTTCACCCGAAAGGTTTTTGGTTCGAGTTCTACACTTCCTACATTTTCTGACCATGCTTCGGACGGCATGTAAAGCAGGTGGTCCCGGGCCTTCCTAGTTGAGTGTAAGAGAGGGCTTTATAGCCCTAACTCCGCTAGGTTGGCTTAGTAATAGAACAAAAGTCATTATTATTCATTTTCTCCCCCCCCCCCATGTTTTTCGAGGACCCCCTTTACCCCCGATTTGACTTCGTATTGCGTATACCAACCGAGTAGAGATAAAAGTCAATTAAGCTACATTAACTTATAGAGTTCCAACTTTCCCTGACTATTCCGACGTTAACACAGGGAAGTGAATGACTCCCTACTGTAATATTGTGTTTTTCATTCGTGGAAACTGTATCCAAACTAACTGAAATTTGTGTCACTAGGTAACTAGTTGATCGATCATAAAACTCCACCCTACACAGACTGCCTACTAGATTCTATAGGTCAGTATACCAATAGAAAAAGTAATGTACCCAAGGCAGAGTACATGCAGTTTCAGCTGTTAAGTAAGATTAATTAGGCTATCCAGAGACGTCATGTGGTGGCATCCTTGACCAAAATATCTACTACCGTCAATCATTACATAGTACATAGTGTTTTATACCTCTTATTATGACTCTGGCGACCAACCACTGGGAAATTTTGCATATCTACTCTAAATTACAACTTACTCGAACCGCTTGCCATTTCTAATATCAAATACTGCAATTAGCTGTCCATTAAGGCAATCATTACAACTGGTGGAAACATTACACCAATTTTAGTGCAAAATAATCCCAGGAGGTGATTCGTGAAGCTGCAGCAAGTCGAAAAATTATGGAACTTGGAATGCAGTGGCGGGTCACCAGTTGGTTGAGAACAAAACTAGGAAGCGTGGGATCGATGTATGAGACTTTGGGGTACCAATTTTCTACGTACAGCATATCCTCTTAAAGCTCCAATATTAAAGCACTGCCAGGCCGCTGCCCCAGTGACGTAAGCCCTGCTCCATATTTCACACACGAGTACCCCAAGTTATTTGTTATCAGTTAAATGGCCTGTTAATAGTAAATGGCAAAGCAGGCACTCACTCCGGAGAGATGCTCCACTTGCAGGCTTGCAGGCATGAACCTTCCGTCATGGCTGGCCTAACACACAGCCACATCTGATCCCTATTCCTGACAGGCACGATCACCACGACCACTTTCACGGCTTGCTTCACTGAGCCTCGGCTCATATTTAATCAATTACGAGTCTTGGTTGATAATATTTGCAGTTGCCCCCTATTCCATTTCTCCAATATCACATTTTGAGGAATGGATGAATTGAGGTTCCGAAGTGTCATCTACAACAGAAGGATCTTCCCCGCTTCTTCCTCATTTCGAATTTCAGGCTCTTTTGCACCTGACTCCAACTATCGCCCGTTAATTTTTATTACCTCACAGTCTTTATCATCCATTGTAGTACGCATCAAGAACGCATTATTTGAATTGGATGGAGAAAGAACGCCTTTTTCCCCTTTGCAACCCCTTAAAGTCAAGCCCTGTCTTCGGTCTTCCCCTGTGCTAGGGTGCTCCGGAGGACTAAAAAGACGTAGAGCTGCAATGATTTGAACACGTTCACAGAATGGGAGAGCACAGGACCACTCGGAGGCTGGCAGATGCGAGAAAACCGATCGGCAGATCAGACCAAATATCGAAGAAGAAATTGAGAAGATAGTGAAGTTTATGCTGGAGTTTCGCGCGCCGGTAACCGACAGGGTGGAAGTGGGCCAGATGCACCCCTAAGAAGCGTCAGCGTCACATTCATGTCTAGGAGAGGGAAGTGAGCTGTGTGAACCTCTCAGCTGCAGATGGACAGTAAATTGAAAATGATATACAGTAAAATCAGGGCTGATAGACGATCATCGATCTGACTGAGTACTTTCAAGCGATTCGTCAACATCTGTGGTCGGTACTTTGTTGACTCCAAAAATTGTATCTCAGAGTTGCTACTAAGCCTCCGAGATACAATCTTAGAGAAGTCTACGTAGTATCACTGAAGATATCGGCCACTGATGTTGACGGTACAATTGGAAGTACACTTTCAGATCGGCTACGGGCCCATCAAAAAATGATACATTCGGAAATACGGCTCTAGGGCACAACTCGTATTTGTCATATGGAAATTTGTACTAGGCTTAGTACTATTCCTGCAATATAAGCCTAAGTGAAACGACTATTTGTAGGCTAGATATGTATACTTTAAAGATTTAGGACAACGCGAGAGGTATGTGTTCCATATATGAGTAAATGTCCACCATGATAAAGACCATGATACAACACGATCTGATGTGTCACAAACAAATGCAAAAATGACACGGAAATGATGATGTATGACCATGTAAAAGATACGGAGAAACCGCGACACATCAAAAACCACAGTCACCGGCTGATTTATGGCAAAGAATTGTCGGACGTAATTGTCGGAATCAGAGATGGTAACATGGTCGGGCGGTATGTAATGAATGTAAAATATAGGTACCGACTATAGTTACCGCTCGCCAGGTGCCGTTGTCGGTAATAATCTACGTTAATCGCTGCCTAACTACGAAGACCGTTGAATCCTATTAATATTGTTCACACCGTTCTAGTTCTGAGCACCGACATAGTCCAGAAAACTGTTCTCTGTACTATGAAATCGAGACGCAATATGAAAGGAAAAATTTTCCTAAGCTCCTTGCCCACGGGTATGTTGCTGAGCCTCTGCTCATCTACCAGTCCCCAGGTCTATCAATAGGTTTTTTGTTTTTGTTTTGGTTCTGAGGAGGAATGTAAGCTATAAGCAGATGCGGGAGGGTGTGGTGGAATTATATTTATGGAGACTACGTAAGTAGTAGGGAGTTTAGTCTAGGAGCAGCACTAGGTGTCTTTGGTAATTTTAGCTCACCGTTGGTTCATGTAGAATAGGTCTAATGTTTTCAAATAAGAGGAGGATTGTATAAACTGTAGCACACTATAGTAGGGTCAGACGGGAAGGAATTTTTAAGGGAGAATTAAAGAACACGTAAAAAATTCAAGGCAAGTAAATCTTAATTTAATAAAGACGAAGCTCCCCTAAGCAACTTAGGAGAAATGGTTGTTACCATGGATTGTCTATTTGATTATTTATGCACATGCTATTGGTCGGCCTCGTTTCATACCATCCTGAGTCTCTTCTAGTAAAAAATACGCGTCACATTATTATGTCGCATTTTTTAGCTTTATTATATCCTGGTGCCGAAACAAATGGTAGCGCTTATGAATTCAATTAATACTGACGAAGTTGAGCGTCTTTTATGGTGCCGACTGGTTCAACTATTTCAGCTATATTTGCGTGGCATTCAGTAATTCTAGGGCCCAAACGAATGGTAGCACGTATGAAAATAAATATACAGTATATTAATACTGACGACGTTGGGAGTCTTTTATTAACGGATTACGTACATAGTGCCTGCATTTGGGCCTTTCGCATTCCGACTGGTGGTTCTAAGATATACGAGTGCAAATTTCATTCAGGGGAATGGTGCCGGCAGGTATAACTTCTTCAGCTTTATTTGCCTAGTATTCTAAGGGCTTCTGATTATGAAACTGGTAACAATTGAGTATCAGAACTGCCGACTGTGAGTCTGTGACACCGAGCCAGACAGAACACGTAGGAAGACCGACTGCGTGGGCTATAGGATACAAACTTGACACAGTGACCACCTCAGTGGTTCTCTCAGACATTTTGGAGCCATACTGAGTGACTAATGAGAAAGGCGTTTACTACAAGAAATTGCTGGGTATCCCATATGCATAAATAGGTATGATCGACTGTGTCCAATGCATGTTAGGAGGAAATTAGATACAGACCAACGACATGTTTTTTCAATTAGGCTGCGTTGGTAATGTGCCAGGATATGCAACTTGTATTGATGGAGTAGTTGTACATACACGGTAAATTAATAATAAGATTAATAAATAGATACTGTTACTTTAATGCAAAGAATTATTTTCTAATATAGATACGTTGCCATATACGGATATGTTGTGAAGGATAGAGTCCTGTGTTGTTTTATATATATTTGTACCATATACGAACGCTGTTGCAAGAACTAAAATTTTCTAGGGATTTGGTAAGGATTTTTATGACCACCGCAATATTTATGAAAATTGTTCCTTTCAAGTTGAGCCTCGAACCTAGTTCCGGTCCCTATTAACTTGACTATTCCGGGCCGAATTGCCTATTTAGCTCCAAGAAAATTATAGCCAGCCCATTTTTTTTTTGGGGGGGGGGGGGGTTGTGAGTATAAATAGGAAAACATATGTAGGATCGATTAAATCAGAGCGTAATAAATTAATCACAATAGATTTACCTAATGTTGGGGGGGAAGCTACCCCCCTGCCCCCCCCCCCGTATCCGTCCATGCTTGAAAGTCAATTGTCAAATAGCCTATTGGGGTTGCCCTTGAAGAGAAAAAGTACCATCGAGCCTTCCCCATAAATTTGGTGGTTCCAGCTATCGCGAGGGGACAACTAGTCAATGACCCCTCCAGTTCACACCGAAGGTTCAAACCACGATTTCAATTAACTCAAAACACGCGGACTAATGCTTGAGGGAGTCATTTAAAACCGGCGGTAGAATAAATTACATAGAAATCATGTAAATAATGTTATAAATAGTACTTGAACTGGACAGGACTAGATCTGGAGGAAAGGGTGTTGCTGGATTCGAATCCACCGGCGTATCGTGTGTGAGAAGCTACTGGTCACGACATCACTTTAAGAACATGAGTAATTAAAGCAAAGGAGCTCAGCACCACTTAATTCTTCAGTCACTAGCCATATGTAATTTTATAAGTCATTTCTATGGCGCCTACTGTGTACGAAGCCAGAAACACGATAACATAGAATACAGAAATATAGTGGCTTAACCCTGTAGTCTTTTAACTCTACCTAGAGCTCTATATAGGAGAGATCGGACATTCCGCCAAAAATATACGGAGCTACCTGCCACGTCATTACAATGCCTGGTCATAGGAGACGTGGCAGCCAGCCCCTGAAATTCAGAAACATATTTTTGGCAGGAGACGAATGTCCCATCTCTCCTATATATATACAAGTATATAGTAGAACACTAATTCTATCAGTTTTAATAAATAATAATAAATAAATAAAAACGCCGTGGGACGATAACTTATTTAGGATCTAGGACTGAGGACTGAGCCCTGAAGATTCACTTTCTTGACAACTGCTCAATAAGGTATGTTGCGGTCAGCAACAAGTCTGGCAGACGCGTTTCTTCCCTATCAGTGACGGTAAAGCCCGGCGCAATTTTTTTCCCTCTGATTTGTTTTGAACGTCAACCTTCCATTTTATAGTCCAGTCCTCTGCCAGTTCATTGAAAAGAAGACATTAACACGAAAACTCATTCCGTTTGTGTCAACATGTGATAATAAAACATAACAAATTGGTACTATTTCACGTGGGCTTCATTCATTGCGCTGGCTGCACTGAAGGACTAGTTTTCCATCCACCCTCTACCACCTATAGCACGGAGAAAGAACAGGTCCAGCCTACAACGACTACGCAAAACTCGGCAGAACAGCACCCGGGCAAGTGGGCACCCCACGCTTCAGTCCAAGAAGCAAAGAACTATAATTCCTAGAGGGCTGACCTTAAAGTTCCTATACAATCAAACCTCTCCAAGACTCCAACTGGGGTGATTTTTCAGGAACCCTCACTGGACATCTTGCAGCCAAAAACGCTTTAATGATCTGGCGAGAACAGAGGAATTTTGAGGTAAATTCACTTCTCTGACGTAATAGTAGAAGAGTTTGCCGCTAGAAAGACTGCGAAAGTAAATTTGTAAGTTTTTCATTTTTAACAAATGCAAAACAATGAGTTCGTGCAATGTTTTGTAGTTCATTACAGCTTAAGTCAAAACCAGCATAGGTCCCCCATAAACATTATGCCTACAGAATCCCCAAAACTGCAAATCTGGCACTGAATAGGTATTTAGCCTTTATAGGCAGTGGAAAACGAGGCTGCTGACCAAATTACTACCCCCACCATATCCCAAGTGATTTGAATGGTGCATACTTTATCACTGCTAAGGTAATTTTCGACAATACAGATTAGCTAGAGAGTTCCTGAAAGATAGCAATTAGTATGGATAATGTTTTCTTGTGATAACCTGAGATTAACAGCAAATCTGAGTACAACCAATACGCGTTTTCGTACAATGTTGATTCTCACAGGTAATATCGATAGTTGAGCAGTCAAAATATCTTTTGAATTTTATTAACAGCATGTAAAGTAAAGTAAATTTAGGTTAGGTTAGGTTCCTCAACATTTCGACACATGAACATGTGCCCTTCACTAACACCAATTAGTTACAGTTCATAAACGCGGGCTAAACTCCTTACTCTTCTACCACAGCAATAATATTTTTGTTCGAATCGAATTCAATAATTGTGGCCAATCTGTGTAAGAAAGAAGTACTTATGGAATCATGTATCAAAATGCCCAGAAAAAGTCTTCTGTTTTTTTTTCTTTCTTTTAATAAAAGATTAGTCGAATACAAACAATTTAATGAACGTATCCGATTGTTTGCCTTAAAATTTTTACAACTCTTTCATTTCATATTTGATTTTTACGCGTATAAGGCTTTTCACTATCTGTTAACATTGGTTTCGATTTAGGCTGCATCCGGACTAAACAACAAAAAAATTTCAAAATTGTTGGGACTCACAAGCACCGAAAGAGTCCAGCACCAACGCAAATAATAATTTGTTTTAAATCATCTTAAAACAGCGTTCTAGGCGATTCATTCTCATGTAGGCACTCACACACAACCACTCACTCGGTGCGTCGCCCTTAGCTCAATCAGTATACCTTCTTTACGGCGTCAGACATTAATTATTCTTTTATGTCCAAGCAGCTCCCTTCATTGGAAATTGATAACGTTTCAAATGAGAAATACATATTTTGTAATTTATTACTGGATATTAGCTGTTTCATAGCAGCCTCTGTGGGTGGGTAGGCAGCCCTATCGTAATCTTCGGCGCGGTATTAACCACATTGAAATATACGCCTTGCGTATGAGATAGACGCGTCAGTGACTCAGGTGTACGCAGTACAATCTCAATTTCCATTCTAACAGCGTGAAGGAACAAATCATATTTGGACGAATGGGTAAAGTCTACGATAAGTCTGGCAGAGAATTGAAAACTGTTGAAATGTAAAATCTTATCATTGGTTCCTCAGTTGACAATTTTCACGCTTTACTGTCCCATACTTCTATTTCGTCATATTACAGCTTGATGGGTTTTGGCCTGCTCTATTCTAGTTCTATGTAGGCGGGGTTTCCACCGACCTCTCATTGCAGAATGCAAATGGCATTCACGGAAATTTGAATTTTTTTTAAATAGAAATCTATTAAAATGTTTGCACTTAACATATCCCATGATGCCATTTTTTAATTTTAGTTAGTTTGTTTGTGATTTTACTCTATGATCATTGATCAATTTTAACTATGGCATAGATTTAAAAAACAATTTCCGTCAATGTCATTTGCATTCTGGAATGAGAGGTCGGTGGAAACCCCGCCTTTGGAGAGATGAGACAACCCCCCCCCCCCCCCACCAGAGATATTTTTTGAAATTCTGGTGCCTCCTACCACGTCTTCTGTCACCAATCAGAGCATCGGCCAATTGACACGTCTTCTTTCAAGCAAACAGAGCACACCTTGCAGTCATGACAGGATTTGTTTTTCTTTAAAAGCGTTCAAGGCGAGATCTGATTGGTCGAAGAAGACGTGCAGATGGCGCTAGAAATTTGAAAAATATTCCACGTCATACTTTGTACATTTGGACCAGCATGCGATCTTCTGACATTCTTGAAACGTATCCCAGCCATTTTTGATGTTATGCTTTTATAAACGGACTATTACTTCTCCATCAAGCGTCTATTGCAGCGTTGTTTACTATGCGTAACTCTCCATTTACTGTTCCATAAACTATCATAAGTCTAGTAAGCAGAAATTTTCAGTATTCTAGAAGGGTTCGTACCTATTCCTTTCCAATGGATAAATTACAAAACCTTACTTGATGTTGGATGTACTGTATGTTTGGCAGTAGATGAGAGGAAAAATGAAAATTAGACGTTAACTAGTTTGTGGGCGTTTCCATCGAGGGTTGGGAGCAACTCTCACCGCCATCAGATAGAAGAAACCGTGGAGAGGACGCCCTGTACATTAGGTGAACACCGGCAGACGCCCTTTGTATGTGTTTTAATCAATCAGGCACACCCTCTGGGGTTTCGTGAAATAATATGTTTTGGAAAGAGCCAGGCAGGCATGAGATAGTTGGGCATATTAGCAGAATGCCACCTATTAACAATGCAAAACACTGTGCATCATAACAGCACACATCCATTCAGAAAGTTCAAATTATTGTGAAGGGATAAAATTTTGGCGGTACGATACGATTAATACTGGCACATAGACGAACAGACATACATAGACCTTAGTAACATATTATAAGAACCGGTCCGAGTTTACTCGAACATGCTTTCCAATTTATCAAAATTAGTAGATAGAGAAAATGAGTAATTACATGGTAAATAATTTTCCTATGGTTAAATTTCCGATCGATATCTCGGGGGGGGGGGGGGGGGGGAGTTTGTCCACCTGACGTCACTGGAGGTGAGGTAAATTCTAGATAGGTCAGACAAACACATTACCACGCAGCAATACTGGCAGGGCACGCAATGCATTTGAGCGTGAATTTTCAATCATTTTTTCAAAAAAACATTTTTTTTTTTTACAAAACCAAATACTTTTCTGGGAAAGCAACCTGTCCGGGTTCGTTACTCAATTTAACACCTAAAACATACCTGAAGGTAGAAATCATCGATAGAAAGGTTTCGCAGAAAAATTATTTTTTGGTCATTTTTCATTAAAATTTAGTTATTAAAACTATCAAGGGCAAGCGACCCCCCGCATTTTGTCAACATTAATAGCAACTACAACATATGTGAATTTTAAAGAAATCGTTAGAGCCGTTTTTGAGACATAATTTTTTTATACGTTTTTTTTGGAGTTTTTTGAGAACAAACCCCCCCCCCCCCAAATTAAGTTAGCCCAAAATAAAATAAAATTGTTCCGAGGTATGATTTTTGTGAACCTACATGCCGAATTTCATCAAAATCGACCGAGTAGTTTGCCCGGAAATCGACGCACAGACAGACAGACAGACAGACAGACAGACTGAACGACAGACATTTCGTAAAAACCACTTTTTTGGGTTCCTGGTACCTTAAAACGTGTAAATCCGTCGAAATCACGGAATTGAAAATTTCGACTGTCACAAAGCTTTCCTTATACTACGTATAAATTGGAAAGCAATAAAATCGAAAATCATTATACCCGGTTGGATACGACCCGAGAGGGTGAGTTCAAACCCGCTATCATTTTCACAGGATTAGGTGATGAGAAGAAGCGGCCAGGTATAGTCCACGCAAAATGAGAAAAGTATGGACATGGAATGTTTTGATCCTGTGCAACACTGTAAAAATATTCCTTGCACCATTTTGTGTCACCTTGTTGTATTGGCATAACAAAAATTGTGAAAAGAATATTTTTTCAGTGTTGCACAGGATCAAAACATTCCATGTCCATATTTTTCTCATTTTGCGTGGACTATACCCTGTGCTACCAGACACTGAAAAGACGGGAGAGGTTGTAACAGAACTTTTTGGCTCTCCCATGCATCGATCAGAAAAAACCATCTATATTTGCCCGAACTTTCGAAGTTATTTTCACATTTCCTATCCCTAGGGCGGAGAGATGCACATCATTGGAAAGCTTCAATAAGTATTACTGCAACCCAGTAAATCCAGTAGGCCTTACAATATGAACAGTAGGCGAAAAAAATGATCAAAACCATGCTCCGAACCGTCAAATTTCAGCAAACAAAGCACTTTGACCGCATCGCTTGCCGTGAGCCAGGCCTGAACAATCGTGACCCCCAAACGGTTCCCACACCCTGTATACGCTAGGGAAACGATCAACAGGCTCATTACCTGATAACAAAGATACCCGATGTCCATGATTGGCCGGCAGCTTTGACCGCAGTCTCTAATTAGGCAAGAACAGTTGGAATGCCATCGGGAGATAGGTCTTTCTTACCTTTCACCTATATTATGGTGTGTGCCTCAGGGTCTTTTCCGTTCGTCCCGTACTTTTCCCATTGAACGTAATTATAATTATTGTCGCGTGATTCCCATGATCACTCCCTTTAGACCATTTTATATCTGATGGCGACTGATCGATTTGCATAATGGCATCAGGGTTGCGTCATTATGATGATAGTCAAGACTCAGGAGAGGCATTTCCTCCAAGTTATAGTCCACAATTGAGTTTTTTTCTTCTTTTTGCTTTCCAATTTAAACGTAGTATAAGGAAAACTTTGTGATGGTCGAAATTTTCGATTCCGAGATTTCAACGGATTTACACGTTTTGAGGTCCCAGGAACCCAAAAAAGTGTTTTTTACGAAATGTCTGTCACTCTGTCTGTCTGTGCGTCGATTTCCAGGCAAACTACTCGGTCCATTTTGATCAAATTCGGCATGTAGGTTCACAAAAATCATACCTCGGGACTATTTTATTTTTATTAATGTTGAAAAAATGCGGGGGGTCGCTTGCCCCTTGATAGTATGCTCTGGGGGTAAAAAAATAAAAATAACTAAATTTTAATGGAAAATGACTAAAAAATAATTTTTCTTCAAAACCTTTCTATCGATGATTTCTACCTTCAGGCATGTTTTAGGTGTTAAATTGAGTAACGAAACTGGACAGGTTGCTTTCCCAAAAAACTATATGGTTTTGCACCAAAAATTATTTTTTGAAAAAATTATAGAAAATTCGTACTCAAATGCATTGCGCGCCCTACCATTATTGCTGTGTGGTAATTTGTTGGTCTGACCTATCTAGAATTTACCTCACCTTCAGTGACGTCAGGTGGACAAAATGTGGTGGAAAATTATTTACCATTAAATTACTCATTTTCTCTAGCTACTAATTGAATTGGAAAGCATGTTTGAGTAAACTCGGACCGGTTCTTCTGCTTAGGATACGACTTTGGGCAAAGTGGCATGCAGTATAGTTGGTAACACGTTGCCTCAATATGACGAAATTCATGGGTTCAAATTTTACTGTCCCATTGTGCCTTATGGACTAAGGTTTAATAACCAGGGTAGTTAAATTAATTCTGCTCGCAATAGCATAGTGTGATAATGCCCTGGGACCTGGAGCAGTTCTGATTGCTCCAAGAAGGAGTTTTTGGGTTGAGAGGCATTTAAAGAGAAAAAACAAGTATAATCCATCGGGCTCTGCAGTTCTCCGCAATGTTTTACCAATGTATTCCACTTTCCATAGAGGGAGCCCATTTACATACAGATGAAGTGAGTGGCACTCAATGTTTTCATCAATTTTCCCGCCATTGACAAAGTCATCAGCATCACAGCGCCGCTCTCGCTATCATTTACACCAGCATTAATTCTTTTATAGGCCGTTTCGCAATCTCCCACGTTGCATATCTGATTCTGCTCTTATCGTCTGCTACGTATAATTATATCGTGATGGGCCCCCCGGCTGTGTCCTTTGAGGTGAAAGGTAACAAACGCTATTGCTTTCAAGTGGCACGCCGGGACTTGTCAACCCAAGGGCGGATCCCATTCTTGGACCAACCTCACAACTGCCTATGCTTCAGTATATTTTCACACTAGTGAGAGCAGATTTTTGACTTAATGGTTCTTAGAAGCTAGTGTATTCGCAGAGGTCCAAGAGCTAGGCTTCTTTGGGGCTATACTCCTAGCAGTGCTGAGTTCCGTCGTGGTCGCACTTCCTCTGTAGATAACCCAGGACTACGTAGCTCTTCTTCTTTAAATGCCTCTTTTAGCGAAGATTGGTGATTATCATGGCAATTTGGACCTTAGAGACTGTTGCTCTGAAAAGGAAAGTCGTGCTCTTATGAAGCCTTATCAGGGGGTAGGACATCGAGATGGCACGAAGATTGTTTAAGCCAGGGATTCCCAACAAAAAATTTACAACGGCCCCTTCGACTAGTACTCTGTACTTGGTTAAGACATGCTTTCGACTGTTACGTTGCGTCAATGGTAAGCTTGTCTCGGCTTGTCCATTATCGCCTGTAGTCGGTGGAGGCTGACATCGAGAACGTATACCAGTATGCCAATAGCCAAAAACATAGACCAATATAAACAATCCATGGGGTCCATGGTATTGGAAAGGACACTTTAAGTAGGCCTAGGTTCATAAAATGTTCTTTAGGACATTATCCTGTCGCGATACTGATATGGACCACCCCTAATACCTAAACCTAAAAACCGGTCCCTTCATCCCTTAAAGCTCAAAAGCTTGGGGAAGCACCTTTTTTCTCCTTCATTGCATATGCTGTGGATGACCACACAGCTATCCTGACATACCTGTAATTAGAGTTCCACAGGAATGCATTACTCGTATGTACTAAAAATTGACAATTTCAATATATAGGAACCTATATGAATAGAGCTTACTATATTACAGCAGGTACTCGTACGTACCTAGATGTTGTGTGGGTAGCACGGTGTAAGTTGCAAGCCAGATAGGTGAGGGAACCAGTCTACCTCCAAGTGCCTGACATTTACAACGTATTTAATACAGGTCGCAACTGGACGACTATAAATTGTAAATTTCCTTCAATGAAAGGAGGACTGAGCAGTCAGCTAAATCAAACTATGAAATGAAATACATTTTATGTTTCTATTATAAATTACAATCAACAGGAAAAAATAGCGTATTAGATAACCTTACCTTCTTATGTAGTGGAGCAGGAAATATGGGTCGTTGCAATCAAGGCCCTAACCAGAGTGGGGTCCAGGGGCCCGGATCCCCCCCCCCCCGGAATATTTGCGGCGTACACTAGATAGAGTGGAGTTTTAAGGTGACGTCAGGGTCAGATGGACCCCCCCCCATCTGACGTCAGCATTTGTCTCTATATCCCCATTCCAAATGCACTAATTCTGTTCTGCATAGCTTGGGTCAACGTCCATCCCTCCATATTGACTTTTCAGCAGCCCAATTACGGCAATGCCTCTGAGGCCAATCAAAGTCGCTTCATCACCGTGCCAAATATCCCACGTGCGACATTCCTCCGCTTATGGTTATTAATGAAGCTGATAAAGGGCAATGCACACCAGCACCAGACAAATGAATAGCTGCACGTACGAGCCATCTCCTGGGCGACGCGCAATGAATGGCAAAACACGCGACCTAGCCCCCTCACACAGAACATTTCCTCCTCAGAAATTACTGCCATTTCAGATGGACGGAGTGGTAATAAAGTCAATCTGTCGATGAGAAAGGAAAAAAACTAATGAAAACGGTGGTTGAACTCTATCTCCTGGGCGATGCTTACTGAATGGTAAGCGACGCGACATAGCCCCTTCCAACGAAACATTACTTCCTCAGAAATTCTGCCGTTTTAGGCGGTCGGAGAAGTACTAAAGCCAGTCAGTCGATTAGGAACAAGAAAAAATATTGTGAAAACGGCGTTCGTACCCTCGATCACCTGGACGACACTCAATGAATGGCAAGCCAAGCGACCCAGCCCTTACCCGCATGTCACAGTATTACTTCCTCACAATTGACTGACGTGTTAGTTGACTGTAGAGGTAATAACGCCAGTGAAAATGGAAAGAATGAAAAAACTAGTGAAAACGGGGATTGAACCCTCGATCTCCTGGATTACGCTAAATTAATGGCAGACTATGCGACCTTGCCCTAAGTCGCACTCGCCACGGTGGGCAGTATCATCTCCTGAGAAGTTGTTGTCGCTGTAGTTGACAGAAGACGTATTCGTATAAATTTGCTAAAAAAGAAAAACGGGGTTTGAACCCACGATCTCCAGGGCGTCACTCAGTGAATGTTAAAACCAACAGACATGCCCCCCCCCCCCGCACTCAGGATTACTCCGAATGGCCGAAAGGGGTAGAAAGCTAGGAAAAAGGGAACTAAATACGCAAATAGTCAGAACGGGATTTTTAGGGAACAATATAAGGTTTAGTTACGAGACTCAACACAAAAGGAAGCATTTTTCATCGGGACCCCAACTCTTTTATCCAGAGCAAAAAAGCGGCTGCCCACTGCCCAGCAGTTAGTAATTAAAGTACAATCGTTTTTTAAATGCATTATTTTCAGTTATGCTCAGATGGGACAGCACTCTTATTAGCAAAACGTCTAACCGACATGGCTAGTTATGATTTGAATAACACCAAAAGAAACAGCAGGGAGCAGAAAGCACTCACATTCACTCAATTTAATGGAAATGCATAAAGCAGACAATTCTTTATTCATAAAGCAAAGCAAGATGCAAACTCAAAAGCAGTAATTCTACGTACAAAATTAATAAGAATGCACCAAGACCATCATGAGGTCATGACCTCCATTACTTCTAACAACTAACACGGAGAGTACTGCAGAAATGCAGTTTTACGTGCATCTAAAAATGATGATGGCATGATAAGTATGACTGGAGCACAAGATATTACATAAGGAAGCTACTGGCAATGCACCGAGTTGCATTGCCAGGCAGGTTGAGTGAGTGACTAATGGATCCCACGATGATAACGCACATTCATGAAAATACAAGAAGTTAATTGGCAGGAGGATGCAGGGCTCCTGAGAACATTTCGGTACCCTGCGCCAATAATGGAGGAAGAAAGAACTAAATTAATAAATGATTCATGACTTAGCTTTAGCTATTATGGCTAATTTGGTTATTAGGTGTTGTAAAGATTGAACGAAAGTATATTTGGGTTATAATAAAGACTATCTTGAAGGGGGACGTGTATCTAGTGTTTCTAGTGTTTTGAAAAATGCTCCTACAAACGGATACAATATTATGTACCTATATTGACATATGGTTAGGAATTCATTCAATAGCATATCTCGTGTCGGAAGGGCAACGGATTATTATTGAAAGAACTGTTTGTAATAACAATAAACAAAACATGAATTAATGAATTAAAATATGCGAAATGGTAGGATATTATATGTTTATATGCCATGAATCAATTCCAAGACAGTCAAAGTAGTTCAATAACTGTGGCCAATTAGTGCTAGCTACAGCGTCACATACTACGCATTAAAATGAAGATGAGCCTTTCTTCTACTTAGGTGCTTGTTCCACCTACGTCAATAGTCAATATTAAATGTGGTATTGACGTGCTAGCAGACATTAAAGACTTGCTAAAAATGTCTGCTACCACGTCAATACCACATTTACTATTGACTATTGTCTTAGGTGGAATAGGCGCCTTTAAGACATCTCATTTATGAACAAAATTCCCTTATGCAAAACAACAAGAAGGGTGAATGATGACAACAGGGTTGAGGGCTCCCGCCAGAAGAAAAACAATCTGGTTGAAAACATACAGTCCTTGATGTCTACCTACACCGGCTACAAGCGATAATACAACTCAACTGCAGTCAGGATGATTTCAGGAGTCCTTTTTGCTTTCCCATTTATACGTAGTTTAAGGGAAGCTTTGTGACGGCCCATATTTTCGATTCCGAGATTTCAACAGAATTACACGTTTTGAGGACCCAGGAACCCAAAAAAGTGGTTTTTACGAAATGTCTGTCGCTATGTCTGTCTGTTCATTTCCGGGCAAACTACTCGGTGGATTTGTGTGAAATTGGACAGGTAGGTTCACAAAAATCATGCCTCGAGACAGTTTTTTTTTTATTTTGGGGGGGGGGGGGTTTATTTTCAAAAAACTCCAAAAAAACGTCTAAAAAAATTATTTCTCAAAAACGACTCCAACGATTTCTTTTAAATTCACATATATTCTAGTCGTTATTAATGTTGATAAAATTCGGGGGGTCACTTACCCCTTGATAGTTTTCTTCTGGGGGTAAAAAAATAAAAATAACTTAATTTTAATGAAAAATGACTAAAAAATAATTTTTCTGCGAAACCTTTCTATCGATGATTTCTACCTTCAGGCATGTTTTAGGTGTTAAATTGAGTGACGAAACCGGACAGTTTGCTTTCCCAAAAAACTATTTGGTTTTGTGCAAAAAAATATTTTTTGAAAAAATGTTAGAAAATTCACGCTCAAATGCATTGCGTGCTCGGCCATTATTGCTGTGTGGTAATGTGTTGGTGTGACCTATCTAGAATTTACCTCGCCTCCAGTGACGCTAGATAGACAACCCCCCCCCCCCCCCCCCGAGATATCGGAAATTTAACCATAGGAAAATTATTTACCATGAAATTACTCATTTTCTCTATCTACTAATTTTGATAAATTGGAAAGCATGTTCGAGTAAACTCGGACCGGTTCTCTTACAGTGCATTACTTTATTTTTAGATTTATATTTAGAAATAGATTTAACTTTTATTTGTTAATTTTAATTACATGTAAAATAATTTATTGTATGTTGAAATTGCAAACTGGGCATGACCCGTAAATACCTAGGTATATAATGATAATGACTCTTCGATTGAAATTTCATGTGATATTCCCCTTGCCCCTCCTTGGATCCGCTACTGTCAGCAACTACCATTAAAAGATCATCCAAGTTAATTAGAGATAAGCGACACCTGCCTGCTGGCCTACGGGTCCATGCAAAAGACGTCCACAGGAAGAAGTCCATAGGCGGACGGCCAATCAGAGGATCCGTTCATTCATGGCACTGCTCCGTAAGATAACCACTGTGACCTTGAGTCCCAGGCCGCTCCTGGGCCCACGTGCCCCCCACGCTCGGCCCACGGTTTCGTCAATGAGATCAGGCGCGGTAGAGGGGGGGGGGGGGCAGAAGAAGCGGGAAACAGGCGAAACCGCGTGAGTAATGTCGTTGCATCCGAGTGGGCAGCAGACGGTTTTTGCCCAGGTGTTTATCGGGGGGCCAATGGCCGCAACCATTTCAAGAGCGCCGGTGTTTTTTGATAAATACTATAGGCAATACAAGACTCGTTCCCATACTTGGTTAAGTCGAGCTAACACCTGCCGCAATGGCAATGGTAAGCATATCTGAGCTTGCCCATTGGCACTTGTAGTCGGTGCTGGTTTAAATCAAGGAGTGAACCAGTTTGCCAGTAGCTAGAAAGTCAATGGGAAACAATATCAATAATGTCCGAAAACCGATGGGGTCGTTGGTGAGGCAAGGTTCAATGGGTCACACTACAAGTAGGTTTTCGCTGATATTTTTTGCCCAATCCTCGGTTTGGTAGGCCAAAAATTCGGATCGGACCGGATTGAATCCATCACTAGTAGGTAGTGCTAGTTGTAATATTTATGGGCAGATGGTAGAAATTTCCTGGTATTTAGGTCAGGTCCTAAAATGTATTTAGAACAAGGAGTTCCTTACAGTTACAGAGACTTTTCAAGCGACTGTGGTAACCGGCCTTAATCTACAATAGTTTCTGTAGGCTATATGCACTCTACACAAGGTATTGACGTATTGCACAAAATTAGAGCGGTACTCTTACCTACCTCTGCACTATAAAAGCTCTGCCAAACTGAGGTAAAACCCATAAATAACAATGAATGAGCTTTCCAAGGTCTCAGTCTGGCGCTGTTCACGACACTCATTTGTGTACCTACGAAATGAAGATAAGCTTAAGTGGCCCTGAGACCCGAATGGCCCCACTCGGTCTGTCCAGTCCGAGACGGAGTGTTCCAGAAGAGTCGCAGCTGCTGCCCACACATGATGGCTGACCTGGCCGAGACTTCTGCACTAGACACCGTGCAGGTCGTAAACTGCAGAAACATAAACGTAAAAAGACAAAGAAACTTGTGTTCTCATTCATTTGGAGACGTTGGCAACATAGAAATGCATGGACATACTGTGTGTGGACTTTGTGTAGAATTTTTTGAAAATGACATTATCATTATTGCGTCCAGACTGTTAAATTAGTATTATTTAGAGTACTATTGTATATAGGAGAGATGGGACATACATTTATGCCCAGAGGGGATTGGAGGCGCTTTTCAGCGGGGCCCATTCTGAAAGTTATGATCTTAATGATTTCAGCTATTTAGACAATAAGCTCAGCAGCCGGGTATTCCCCAGACCTGCCGGTTAAGGTAAGGTAGCCAAGCTCGGTGGAAAGTTTTTCCTACTCTGCCGCGTCTCGAGCCTACACTTACCTCTGGTTGACCCAGCAGACTCGTATCTGTACTTGGTTAAGTCATGCTTTCGACTGTTACATTGCATTTGGTAAGCTTATCTCAGCTTGTCCATTATCGCTTGTAATTGGTATAGGTTAACATCGAAGACGTATATCAGTTTGCCAATGGCCAAAAATGCGTACGGAAATAATACATAAATAATGTCCGAACCGAAATCCATGGGGTCGTTGGCATAGGTCCATAAAAAGTCCTTCAGGATATTACTTACTCTATTTTTACCCCCCCCCCCCCAAGAAGAAATCTTTCCTAGCCAGGTCAACTCTAAAGAATAAAGCGACGTCACTAATGCGAGGGGGCTCTAAGTTCTACAACAATCCCCGATAATCTCGATAATTGCTTAAGATTACACTTCAGATAATGCAGTATAAAAGAAGGGAAGGGAAGAACTACTCACTTTACCATACTTTGGGAATGAAAATCTAGTTTTAATCTTTATTGCGCTACATAAAACTTTCTCTACCGTTAAGGTCCTAATCTAATCTGAAATAATAACTTTACTACTGGCATCCAATCAAAACCATAACATAAACAGATTATACGGTATATAAATATTATAGTTAACAAGCTTAATAAGTGGTCCAATGGGGATGATAGCCGTGAAACTCCACCGAACGGTGGTAAGGGATTTTAACGATTTTCTATTAACTTCTTTTTAATTCGACAGTAAATACGGTATTGTGGTTATTAAGACACAATTGGAGTGGGTAAATGTTATTAACTTATCACATGAAATATTAATCGTAGAGTTGCCGTTGAAGATTTAGTAACCCATGCGGTTAAGTTAGGCGTAGATCATGGGTTCGAATCCCGCCAAGCCCAGTTTTTTTCCATATCCTCTAATTTCGGTTAGTAGCCCATATTAAGAGTGTACGTCCCGTAGGAAATTGGCCGAAATTTAATGCCTCTTTTTTATTGAATTAACTAAGATAGTCATTAAAATATTGCTTCATTTAAGTTGTATAAGACTACTTCATACATCTTATACTATTATTAATTTTCGATTTTGTAGTTTTTTCATGGTATCTACGGTATTTTACGTGAACATTAGCTCTCAATCTCGTTTATGAAAAAGTTACGGTTACAAAAATTGAAAATAGCCTATTATATTGTATAATGCATGAAGTAGTCTTTTACAACTTAAATATCTTGCTTTGTTAATGAAATAAAAATAAAGAAGTCTGTAAAATCAACGGATCTTGGGGTACCTGTTTACAACGTACACTATTAAGAGACATTAAAATAAATAAATAAATAATCATTTATTTGCATACAAACCGAAAATAAGAAGAAAAACTAGGCTTAATTCACGACCACTGCACTAACTAAAGTCAGCTCTCTCTTCTATAGGGAACCATGTAGTCTAGATTTAATAGGATGATACACAGTCATAATAAAGTATCGAGGTTGTAGATTAGACAATGGGAGAGTTGAAGCGTTGAGAATAGTAGTATGAATATCCCCTTGACTGACAGACCGTAGACAACATCACAATGCGCGTCTCAGTAATACCACAGTATACCTGTAAGTGCTGCGGATATACAACTTGCTAACCCAGTACACAATCTGCCCCTTCAAAATAGGCCTAACTCCTTTCCCTGACAATTCATTGATTGTTTAAGCGTTGGTAGAAAGGAGTAAGGCTTTACAAGCTAAAATGGTCTAAAAAACATGGATTCTTTGTAAAACCACCTATTCAACATGTAAGAACTAGATGCTGTTGCCACGCGACATGAAAACCAACGTTTTAGCTCCTCGGATAGTACCAAAACTCCCGAAAAGGACTAATAAACTAGCGTCACCACTATAGAGATGAAAAGGTTTGGCCGGATACCGGATATGCGGCCGAACATTGCTGTTTGGTATACTTATTTCTAAAGCTGGCCTTTTTATGAAGAAAAGCGAAACAACTTGTTACGATACAATGCAGAAAAATTTGTGTTCATTCACCATAATTTACCCTAAAAAACATGGATTCTTTGTAAAACATGTCGTCTTTTCTACCAAGTTGGTGATGCATGTTCTCCCACTTGTAGCCTAACTATAGGGGTATTGCGTATAAGGTATAGTTGGGTAGAACATAGAGAACTGGACTGAAATAAGGACATGTGACGTTCGAGACGTGTATGACATGGAACCTAGAGTTCTACTATATATGTATATAGGCGAGAAAAATATATTTTTGAATTTCTGGAGCCCCTCACCACGCCTCCTATTACCAGCCATTAAAAGTACGTACCAGGTAGAATAGAATATATCTGTATTGATTCTTAACAAAGAAAACAATAGGCGTTCAATCTACAAACTAAAACACAATAAAAATACTGGTGGCCCCAGGATTAAAAAAAAAATTATAGCGCAGTGGTCAAGAAAGAGGACTACCAGTCCCACCAGTTGTAGTGCCATGGTTTTTTTTATATTATTGAAGGAAAACATTAAAGTTGAGGGCGATGCTAGATGAACTCGTTAATAACCATGACCTCGTGAAATAGCCATTAAAATTCATGTAGGAAATTAGAAAAATTGTATTTTTTTCTGTGTCTCTCCGATTAACGTGAATTTGAAAAAACTGGCGAGGGTGGATGGATATACATACAGGGTATCATCATTGATAAACAATGAATAAACGAGTCCCACGGTCGCTATATAAGCACTAAGCAGTCCTGTTGGATTGTAAGAGATAGCGTTATAGAGCCCTAACTCTGCAAAGGAATATTCAGTAATAGAACAAGAAGCCATCATTTATCTACACACCAAATATAAACATTAAACGAAAACTATTCAGGGAAAACCAGAAACCAATTACCAAATACCGATTGGACCGAAAGAGATGGGCAGTACCTATTAAAATAGTACGCAGTCAGCTAATAAAACCCTTTATTAACAGTAATAATTTGCATTGTACGAAATGTATACAGCCGCAGCGTAACGAGGCCATTGATATAAAATAGAAAGACAGCGCAGCCTCATTGCTTCGTAAGTTATCACGTTGGTACGCCTGACCTTTCGTTTTACTGAAGTTGAGTGCAGCCATAGCTATAGAATATTTAGACTGATGTGATACTTTTTTTGATTAACATGTATCCGACTATTTATTATTCCCTGGAGTAA
Source organism: Psococerastis gibbosa (assembly GCA_963971405.1). NCBI lineage: Eukaryota > Metazoa > Arthropoda > Insecta > Psocodea > Psocidae > Psococerastis > Psococerastis gibbosa. Next base: position 30,852,883 of record OZ020484.1, read on the forward strand.
ATTGCACTCAGCCTCCATGTTGTGTTGCCAGACAATTAAATATTTCCCCACTTAATTATTTTTTTTAATGGGTTTTTATAAACTTAGGGCTGCGTCATATTAGGCCCTGCTCAATGCTAACAACCCCATGCATGCTCGGACAATATTGGTAATGTTTCAGCATACATTTTTGCCAATTAACAATCTGGTATTCGTCTTCGATGCCAGCCGATTAAACGTTAATAATATTTTTTCCCAGCTGGTAGGTATAATAATATATAATAATATAATATAATAATATAATATAATAATATAGTCCACGCAAAATGAGAAAAGTATGGACATGGAATGTTTTGATCCTGTGCAACACTATAAAAATATTCCTTGCACCACTTTGTGCTACCTTGTTGCATTGGATGCAAGGCATAACAAAAATTGCGCAAAGAATATTTTTATAGTGTTGCACAGGATCAAAACATTCCATGTCCATACTTTTCTCATTATGCGTGGACTATACCCATTTTCATTTCGTTTTTATATATTGAAAATAAAGGTTATTATTATTATTATTATGTTATGTTATTGTATTTTGTAAATATATGCTTCTTGTCCAGGGAATAGGCAAGGAAAAGAAAGAAGATTAACCCCCCCCCCCCCCGCAGCACTGGGAGCATGTAATATAACGAATACAATATAATAGTACAATTACTGGATGACTGGTTAATTAATAACAATAATTATAACAAGATAAGCGTCACTAATATTTTAAGTAACATAGTCGGATTATTTTAAAAATATAGGCATATTCTCCAATGCTAACTTTAATGTCAGAAGTTGTTCATTCTTTACAAGTGAAAGGTGCTAAATCAAGTTAATAAACCCCGGGCACGGGCGGCACTTGGTCTAGGTACTTGATGTCTATGGGAGCAGCATGGATTTCCTCAGGTAACGTTGCCCCAGACTTACGAGTATGTTGGTACGCTCTGTGGGGCCTGATTCGTTACTGTCTGCTTACTTTCAATGGTAATTTTATTGTAAATTTACTGACACTATACTGCAGCTGGTAGTAACTTCTCACTCACATTACCAACTATTGCTTCAACGCATCTTTTAATAATAGTTATTAGAATGAAATTAAAAGTCAAATTTATTGTACAGACGTGTTCTGGTAGGTTAGAAATTCTCGCAGTAGGATATTTTTTATGTTACAGGTTCAAAAGGCCGAATCGTGTAAAATACCTAAGTCTGATTGAAAGGAAGGTGACTGGCATTTTCAGTGTAAATAAATTTATATAATAATAAAAATTATATATATATTCGTATACCTTGTTATATACTGTATATATAATAATTTAACTTGCACTAATAATGTAATTACTACCCCATTGATTTTCGGATGAATTAGTTAGCCATGCACATGGCACATGTTCCTGATGTCAATCTGCTCCGGCTGCATGTGGCAAAAGGCAGGGGCGTCATTTGAAATCCCCGGGGGTAGATTGCCCCCCCCCCCCCGCCCGCCTACAATTGCGAAAACATATAACATTGAGCCTGACTAACTAATACATCGTTACAACCATGTTTGAAATTTTTTTATTATATAGGTAATTATAGATTTGCCCCCCCCCCCCGTGAATTTTAAAATAATGGAAACACATTCTTATACCAATGAAGTACTGTACCAGTCAACAGGCCTTAAAGTACGTACGGTACTTACCAACAGTACATGAGGTGGGTCTTCATTATTTGTTGAACCCCTATAGCCTACGTATAGTACTCCATTTTTATACTGTATGCTGCAGGTAGAGATAGCGTAAAATTCATCTTACCTGAAACAAGGAAAATAAAATACTATTATTGTTGGATTTTAAAACATCCTACCTACTCCATAAGGGACAATCCGTAGATCTTATTAAAACTTAATTCTCATGCCAAAATAGCCATCACATTCCCCCCCCCCCCTCCCCCGGCCCCCAATGACGAGAAATTTAAGAATTCTCATGGTTTTTCACGCTTGAGGAGGATACACGCCATACACATGACAAAAAGGCAGTAAGCAACACGGCTGAAAAAAGAAATACCCGAAACTTATATCAAAATCCTACACCCCCCCCCCCCTCAAGCTATAGCCAATGGCAAAGAGCCGGTACGCCTGGGACGTCAAAACGCGTAAATTCACTGAAATTTCGAAATCAAAAATGTCGACCCCCACAAAGCTTTCCTTGTACGTACTTCGTATAAATAGGAAAGCAGTAATGTACTTTAAAATGATTTAATCCAAGAGAAGTGGTTAAAATTCAATTCATGTGTGTCAAATAAAATACATTATACTGAAGAGGGAAACCGCCAAACAGTGACTCTCATTTTGCTGAAAGGGTTCGACTGTTTACTGGAGGTTTTCGGGGGGGAGGGGAGTGCTCACACTGTTTGCCAGACCGATTTATTTCATTTCATTAACGGCAAATCCGCAGCTTTACAGCTTTTCTATTCCACATCATTTCTTTTTTGAAGTTCGAACTTCGAATTCACTGGGTTTGAATTGTTGGAAATTTAATACTGAGATTCTTCAAAAATGCAGAAGTTGAGAATATTTTAATTAAAAATTTAGGTTTTCAACTGCAGTGTAATTTTGCTTGTAATATTGTAGAGCATGGGTACAATTAATTTATTCCTGACGGTTTTATATTTACGTGGTATCGCAGGGTTTGTAATATAAAAGACAATACTAACGTATGTCAGTGAAAGTTCAAGATTGGTGTCAGTAAAGGTTGTCATACATATCGAAATGTAGTGGAAGATTTTTGTTAATTTAATATATATTTTTAATTTCTCGGCAATCGACATTTCCTGTAAAAATCAACTTCGTACAAAAAAAGGTAGTGGGGGTACTCTGATTCACTCTTAAAAAAGAAATAAAATGCTCAATGGAAAGACAATATTAATAGTGGACACGGAATTATAAAATTTACATGCCCTCATAGGAATAGTACATAATATAAAATGTAGCGACAGCCCAATAGTAGAAATTTAGAAATATAACAGATATTCCTACCTAGCAGATTGTATTTTTATTAAACATTTCAATAGGCAGACGGTTGGATTTGGCACATGATAAAAGGAGGCAGCCTAACGCATCGGTAAGCACAATATTGATGTCATTTAGACAGTTATGCACTCATGCCCTGTTGAATACAGTAATGACACTAAATTTAGTCTATTTCTCATCTTCATGAACTCAAAATGGGTTACATACTATTGCATATTGCGGTCTTGAAAATAGGATACAACCTGTTGCAACCCGTCATGAAAACCTCCTCCTATAGTATCTACTAAACACCCAGAAAGGATTAATAAACTAGTGTCACCACCAATCCAACACGTTAGATCTAGATGCTGTTGCCACGCGTCATGAAAACCAACTTTATCAACTCGTCTTCTTCTTGAGTTGCAATCTAGGGATTGGATGGCAGCGAATGTTGTATTTTTCTCCTCCACTATTGTCTGTTTTGTGCGGTCCTTTTCAGTCCTTTATAGGTGTCGCACCCTAGGTCCTTCATGGCATCCTCAAGGTATTCCTTCTTCTGTCGTCCTCTTGAGTTGGTGCCTTCAACCATACCCTCTATGATGTTCTTGAGAAGCCCTTCGTGTCTCAGAATATGCCCCATCCATTTGCCTCTTCTTGTTGAAAAGGTGGCCATAATAGCTCTTCTTTTGTTCATTCTATGGAGCACTCGTATAGTACCAAAAACCCCAAAAGGACTAATGAACTAGCGCCACCACCAATCCAGCATGTTAGACTTATGCTGCTGCAACCCGTCATGGGAAAAACCAACTTCTACCACAGGCCCTGATCACGCGCGCGATACACATAACAGTTTAACGTCAAGTCGGCCAATCCAGGCGAGGACAAAAGCCAACGTTTCGAGTCGAGAGTTTATCATAATTGGTGAGAACAGAAATTATCCCAAGTGCTGAGCCAAGTTGGAAAAGCTCGTCAAACTCTCCCCCTTCATCCCCATCCTTCAAAACTTTAGGGGGGGGGGTGTAATGAATTTACAGTGGGCACTTGAGTTTCTCATTATCTCTGTACCTGTGCTCTCCTCGATAGCAATAATTATTTTACGTCCTCGCCATCAGCTTTTGGAAACAGCTCGGCCAATTAATTAGTTTTGAAAACTAAGTTTTCAGGGTTAGACTATTACTTTTGACGGTGCATTTTTAGTTTGTTTAAAGTTCTTGCCCGCGTTTGCCTGGAGCGTGGGTTTCATTTCACTTTATTCTTGGGGGTCAACAGTGGGGGGGGGGGGGGCGGGAGTGTACTAGGCGTAATTATTTATTTAAAGTTCAAGGTACTTTGCAGCTAAATATAACTTCCCACTTTTTTACTTGTTTTCAAGCACATATAGTCAGGGGTGTCATTTGGGGTTCTCCCCTTGCGATTGAAGAAAAGACATTCACCCTGACTAACGTGCAACCATGTTAAAAAATGTACCTTATTGTCATCTTGCCCTCTTCTCCCTGGAAAATAGTGAAGTGACACCCTGCATACATCGTACTAGGCTAACAATTCGAGAAATATAGGAGTGAAGCCTAAATGGTTAGATTGCAGTGGGAGTTAGCTAGTCGAGCAAACGGAAATGGAGACAGGAGTTTGTAAGTTCCGCCCAAGTGGCAAGGAACTGACATTACTTTATTAATTAACAATGGCCGACATTAAAATAGTGAGCTGGCGACTGGTGTCGACTATTTTTCATTCCCATGGGAACCCAGCCTCTATGACTCATTTACCCTAGTCAGAGCCAGAGTCTAGGAGTCAAGAAACTAGTGATCAAACTGCAGTCGGAATGAACCAACAGGCCAGTCGTATTTTATCCCCAGAAAAGAAAGGTATCATGATGAAGTTGATGGTAGATCTAAATGTGTAGGTACTTCCAGACATTTTGTCAGCATTTGCGGGCGACATCGTTAGTGGAATTACAGTCGTAATTGAATCGCTACCAAGCCTCCGAGAGACAACTCTTGAAGTTCACGTAATGCCTATGAAGGAGTTGACAGCAGATGTTGACGTAACGGTTTGAAGTATACCCTTTCGGCTTTCAGATCGCACGCAATTTCAGCCTGAAGCAGCAGAACCCGGGCTGATGGGCTGTGGAAAATCTGAAGTGAAAGCATATTACTCAACGTTTCGTCAACATCTGTGGTGGACAACTTCAGTGGTACTTCCTAACCTAACCTAAGACTTCGGTAGGTACCTAAGCCACCTAAAGTTACAAGCAAATGTTGCTCTTTGCCCACATATCGTAGGTAGGGTCGACGGCGCGGCAGCGTTTGTGGCAGCCTTTCTGTTAAGCGAGACGTTTCCGTTTAATTGCATCTTATTTTGTTTCTGGAGAGCGTAAAATTTGGCCTTCCCCTGGATTCGTTACCCAGGTATCTTCTGCAATTCTTTCAATGTTCTGTTCCTTCTCTTAACAGAACTTCCCTACCTCACCTTCTCTGCTATTGTGGCTGAATATCACGGGCATCTTTCAAGTAACATTAAGTCGTGCTCATTGCCATGGCGTGGACTATTTTTATTACCATGGGAATCTTATCCTCACTGACTCACTCACCCCAACCATCAGCGACTTTGAACAAAGCAAAAGAGACAGTAACTTGCTGCCCAACCGCAAAATCGTAAAATAAGCCACTGGAAGATATTGATGCCGAACAAGTGGACGCGAGTGAGAGCAAGAAATAGAAGACCAGAGCGACATGACAATGATGCTAGTGTCACCAGACCTGTATTGATTACAACGAGATAAACATATAAATATTCCAGAAGCCACGACGCGTTTCAATGTTTTCTTTATAAGTCGGCCAACTACTTCTTTTTTAGCTTAGCGAATTTTAGAGTTCTTTTGAGAGATGGGACATTCTCTCATATTTTTTGAATCGCTAGTGTCAGCTGTCTTCAACAAATCAGAGCACGCCTTCAAGCCACGAAGGAATTTGTTACTTGTTTGGAAGGACCCAAGGCGTCTTTTAATTGGTCAAAGACGTCGCAGACAATATCATTTTTTGTAAAAAAAAACTGTGACGTTTACTTTAATGAAGTTTACTAATAATGAACTTCTTATATTTACGGGACGAGACATAAGACTGTAAAATTTCTGTCTAAACACCACGTCCAAAAACAATCCAATTTCCAAAATCAACAAAACAAAAAACGCTTAACTTAAATAATCGTATTCCAAACTTATTTATAAAAGACATAAAGGCCTATAGACATACTATATAACCATGGACAGATACAGGGGGGGGGGGGAGCTGCCCAAATTTGGTAAATCTATTTGAAGTTAATTTATTACCGATACTACATATCGCTCATGCACGAGAAAAGTGACACATTTCAAAAAATTGCAAAATTGAGCTATTTATACAAAAATGTCGAGGAAAATATAGCGAATTTTATGTATGTAGTGTCACATATCTAGTTTAATTTGTTTCCATAAGAGTGCGTTTAGTCACTGATCGATTGTCAAGTTTGACTACTTCGGGTTTGGCAATACTGACATAATTCGGAATGTGCTCCAGGCGTTGACGTGGTAATTACACTTCTCTTTCAAGTAAACTGTCACATCTCAAAAGTATTAAGTGTCTCGATAGTACTACAAGTAAAAACTAAAAAATGGTCAGAACTAAAATTTGAATTATCTCAAAAGTCAATATTTAGAAATGTGTCACTTTTCTCGTGCATGAGCGATATGTTTTTCCTATTTTGACCCACCCCACAACTAACCCCCCCCCCCCAATGGGCTGGATCCATCCCTACAACTACATACTATATAACTCACCTAATACGCTTAAACTTAAATTGAGTGACGATTTTCTTCTGATCATATCCAATGTTCACTGTTCATAAATCACTTCTCATAAATACACAATGCACTGTAGGGAAAAGTAATATAGGTTAATATGTGATTGCATCATTAAGTTTTTATTCTGTGCAATATCGCAATAATCTATTACACATGGAAATTAAAGGGAACCTAGGAAATAAGAAGGAAATTCACAGAGTATTATTCGTAGCATAGAGATGAAACACATCAAATATCAGTATTCAGTAGGTATAATAGCCCAGAGTTTGATTAGCCATAAAAAAATAACAATAAATCCTACAGGCCACAGTAGCTCTTGTTTAACTATTTTGACTATTACAGATTTCCGAGACGCACGACTCAATTTTGTATCAAAAGGTCCGCCTCAGTAAAACATCGCCGGAACATAAACGTCCCATAACTCGAGCTAAAAGCCCTTGTAAATACAAGCCCAAAACAGCCCAGAAGGTCATTAAACACGATATTAACATTGGCCGCCTTTAAAATAGGGTTTGGACACAAAAGGGTGTGTACATCATGCCTGTAAAAAAGCAGTAGACTATATTATAGCCTCAGGCTGTCTATGGTTCGCTATCGGAATAACTAATGGTCTGTATTCAATAGTAATTTATTGGTCGAGAATGCTTATAGGAGGTGAAAATAACTGCCCTGCGTATGCACCCTGCATTTAGAATGGATGGCTTATCTTAATCAAGGCAAGGTAGGCAGCCTAGAATAGGGTTGGCTTCAGACGAAGTATAATCGCATAATACCAGGAGACTGAGAATAAATCTCGGCTGGTGTGAAAGTACGAGTAAGTTATTTAGGCTATATTTGGAATAATTGTTTTTTATTTATTTAATCTGCAGTTGATATGCGTATAATTTTGTGATATAATTTCTACTTTTCTTCTGTTTAACATGGGTGAAATTGGGCTAAATCAAATCATTAGGGAAAATTAAAAGTGGGTCCAAATGTCATCTAGGGCGTTTTCATCGTAGGAAACTAAATTTTTGCACACACTGAGACTCCAACGGACACCACTACTATTATATCTGTTCTAGAGCAAATTTCACGGGAAATAGCAATCGTTGGACTATCATACAGGTGACATCCCACAGAAGCAATGTTTCTCTATATTTTGATCCATACTATTTGACTGTCACTAACCCCGATTGGCCCACAGTTATTGAAGTACTTCCATCTTTTGCGCTGACAAATAGTCCACAATGTAATAATAATGATTCACCCCTGACAGTTGGTAACAATCAAAAGTAACAACAGAGGTAACAATCGTATGCACCTATGGCCTGCTTTCATAATGCCATTATTCTCTAATCGTCTTTCACTTTGAAAAAGTTGCTGAAACCAGATATTCCAAAAAGAAGCACTGTGGTTCTATGAGCTATGTTGATGGCTCAAATTGTTGCATAGTGTGTGTAAACACAACTTCATTAAATATTTATTGATATATTAAGATTAAGGGTGGTTCGAGTGGTGAAGCAGTAACGGGGTTCATACTTGGAAGTGTGAATTTACGGCTGAAGCATGTAAACAACCCTAAAGCCATGTTGATTGCCAGAACAGGGGACTCCATTCATTTGAGCTCCAGTATACAGATTATTCAAAAAGTTCCCAGACTCAGAGGTCGAAGTATAGGAAGTGAACAAGTACATTTATTCAGTTTGTTTAAAATTTCAAAATGTAAGCAATCATATTTTTTATAAGCTAGTATGTCAACTTCAAATTCTTTGTCAAGTACATAACCATATTTTCAAAGAACTACATTTTAATTTAATGGAACTTGTACCGATGCTGAATGAGTATTGTAAAAGTTTAGGCAATTTCCAAAAAATTGCGCCATTATTGTATTTAAAATACGTCACCAACTTGCAACTGATGCAATACCCGGAATATGCGGATTGCGTGTTATTGTGCAAATGATTGGCAATGATCCAAAAAGCTTTTTTATAAGAATTCGACTAATTAGAGCTTATTTGTTCAATATTGTTGTTAATACTATACATGGCACTGATTATGACATTATGATTATGAACATCATGGTCGGCAGCCGCGTTTTCCCCTACCGACGAAGGTCAGGTACCTATTAGGATTGGGTGGACCCAGGGCCGGGGGAAATATTTTCCTTTTACGCCGAGGCTCGAACCCTCTACCTTACGTTTCATATTCCAAGGACTACTCCAGCCCATGACATATACATAACAAATAATTAAATAAATAAATAATGCCTTGTTAAACATCTAACACTCAGCGGAAAAAGCATTGAACAAGACACAAGAGATACAGTAATAAATCAAAATAAAGATATTTTATATTGTAGCATTATTCTCCGACTTTCGCCCTCAAAACAGGCTACAAAAGATGCTTAACAAACAAAAAACTAGTATAAAATATAAATTCCATCCTCCAAATAGCCCTAGACTATAAAACCACGGAGAGAAAGCTGTATCAGTAGAAAAAAAAACTATTTAAACCCATAATTGGATGCAAACTTGCTAACATAGCGAGTCTGAGAGACGGGGAAACCAAGAAATCACGTATTCCACAAAATAAAAACCAACAGACGGGGATATTCACTAAAATCACGTACTCGGTATACCGTAATTACAATAATGGCATAATGGTGTGTCAGCGCGCACAGCTCGTGGTTTACTGAAGTTTCAAACCTAAAGCAATGTGGGCTCCATCCAACGCTGTCTCCAACCTACGACTACATCTCATTGACTCATCTCGAGTGGGTGCCTTACTCAATGGTCCAAACGTTCATGAATAGGCTGTGCCCATTAACAGCAAATCGGACACCCCCATTACGAGTTTTTTTTTAATAAGTCGAATTTCTCATTAAGTAAGTAGTCGATCATAGAGTCATAAATGAGAGTAGAAGTATATCAAATGCATCTATACATTTTAATACAAAGTACGTACTGTATGTATAGCCGGTACGAACACAGTTTGGCGTGAAACAAAAATCATCAAAAAAATAAGTAGCCTAAATAATTATCTATAAGTTTTTACTAATGATACTGAGTTGTTTGGAGCGTAATGAAACACCAATCTACAGGACAGGAGTCGAATAGTTGTTATAATTTAGGAAGCATAATCATGTATATACATATACAAGCGGTTCCCGGCGAAGCCTTCGGATGCTGCCTCCACCACCTGCGCCTGCCGCGGGCGGCAGCTCGGCCTTCGGCCTCGGAGTCACTGCTCATGTAAATTAATTGTGGTGGGTGCCGTCATGGGTGTCGCCTCGGGAGCTTTCCGTGCTCGCAATCGTGCATCCTCAAGCCTGGCTGCTCTTACTTTACTCTTACTTTACCTTACTCTTGCTTTATGCACACTCCAAAACTCTTTGAACACTAATTTGAACTTGAATTTGAACACAATTTGTTGGTTCGGTGTCGAGATAAACGAAAATTAAAATGGTAGCGATGGTAGCGCCTGCCGCTAGATGTCGGTCGGCCGGAGCCAATGTAAAACAACTACTAAAATTAATTATAAAACATTCTCCAGTGGACCAAATTGTTAACTTAAACCATCCTCGAATCTCCTTGAACACACACAAAAAAAAAATCATCATAATCGGTCCAGTCGTTTGAGAGGAGGCCCGTGACATACAGTGCCGGCAAAAAAAAACATTACACTTGGGTGGCAATTAAAAACCTGACAAGCAAACATCATGTCATGATTTTACTTGCCATAACCACCCTATTGAATTGAGACGCCTGGCCTGTTGCTTAGTTCGTCCGTGCGCCACTAGGCCGCGCATGCCATCTACTCCAGTCTCATTGCGTCACCAGTTCTTGTTCAAACAGGTTAAAAAATACGGTGATTTTTGTTGTTAGTTTTTTTCTGATTTGGGAAGTTTGCTGAGTTTTATTTCATTTACAATGGGGCGTAAGAAGCTTAAAATGGAAGAAAAGTCGCGTGCTCTAACACTTCTGGAAAAGGGCGACACGGTTAGCTCTGTTGCGCGTGATTTAGGAGTCTCAAGGGAGACCATTTACCAGCTCAAACGCACAGCCTCAAAGTTGCTACCAGGGGAAGTCCCGATCAGGAAAAAGGGGTCTGGAGCCCCTAGAAAGACCTCCCAACGAACAGATGAACTTCTAAAGCGAGAAGTATTGAAGGCTCCGTCCATAACAGCTGTTGAATTAAAACATAAACACCAATAAAATAAACAAATAAAATAACAAATAAACTCAATGAAAACTGATTTATTGTATTTTTTGCCGGTACTGTACACACGGACAGTCGAAATATATATATTAAGATATGTTGTTATGTCAATAATGTTGAGGAATACACGAATTATTATTATTATTATTATACTACGTTACCAATGAGGAGATTCTAACCAGAATATGCGAAAGCAAGACTCTGGTTGCATCATAGAAGGAACCATAGAAGGCGCCAACCGACCTGGGCGCCCAAGAAAGGTATATCTGCAGCAAGTTATGGAGGATGTAGGGGCCAATACATACGTGGAGCTGAAGAGGGCGTGCCAGGATCGAGGGGAGTGGAGGCATCGATGCCACATGTTGCTGCCAACCAGCTAGCCGGCTGTAACTTGAAGAAGACATTCAACTGAACATGGAGGGACGGAAATAGCTATAAAAAAAAATAGCCCGCATTCCAAAGTAATCTGAAATACAATGGTATAATGCCATGACATACTGTAGGCAGTACAGTACTGTACTGTTGAAGATGTCTGTCGCCAACGACATAACAGTAGTTATTTTCAGACTAGACTCCATCTAGCACCATCCTTCCTTATCTGAATGGCCATTAGAATAGCTATTGAAATCGGGTCAAGGTTATGCATGTGAATGTCTTATCTACTTTACTAGTCGTAAAATTTGATGGGAGCGACTCCCCGCGAAACCCGGTGTCGGGTGTCATTCATTGAATTTAAATTCAATAGTCTAAAAAATATTGAGATAGGATTATTTTCAATAACTAAACAAAAAAACGCCATTGCACGACAACCCAATGAGGGTATTAGGCCCGAGGACTGGTAGAGGATCCTCTCTGTTGGCCACTGCTCTATTTTTCCCCCACTGATGAAGGTGAGGTACCGATTAGGGTTGGTTAGACCCAGGCCAGGTGGAAAAATTTGGCTACTAGTTCGAATCTCGATCGTCGACCTTCTGTTTCATAGTCTAGTTCTCTATCATTGTTTTTTTTTTTTTAATTTAAAAAATTGGATTATTCCTAGCCTTCAAAAACACATTTACAATCGCTTCCCGCCAAAAATTTATCAACGAATTACTGGGGCCACCTGCCACGTCTCCTATGACCAGCCAGACGTAGCATTAAAAAAAAAATACTGATGACGGGCATGAATGTTCCATTTACAATGCACAATACTGTACAATATGTAATACAAAAGCACATTCCAATAAATCAAAATAACCCATTAGACCGTAACCTTGCCACAGAGCAAAATTATGAGAAACGATGACACTCCGCAAACTAAACCACCTCGCACCTGACTTACTAAAAAAAAAAAAATACACTTTCACAATTAACTGAATTCTCATTCGAAATGCATCATAGACCCGGCTTTCCCTGACCTATCTACACATTGTGTCACAGATAGATAATAAAGTACCTGGTACCTGAACTCGATTTATCTAAAGTCGCAGGACGTCATTCGTTATGCAGTGTGCGAACTTTCTTGCTGTCCCGGCCCAGGACTACCCTTCACGACCGTCGAGTTGTATATACGAAGAAAAACTGCATTGGACAGCGTCATAACTAGTTATGATACGAGTTAAATATTTATAAACTCCTGTCGCGCAACCTGTCAGCGCGTATAGCTCTGACTGCTTGTCGCAACAGTGTTTCTATGGGCTGTAAATACATTATTAGCTATACTAGGCACAAGTTATCCTGGGAAGACCAAGTCGGCTCGAATGTTAGAGGTATTGTATTGGACATTTAAATAAATAAATAAGTACTTTTTATTGTTTCCATTGCTAAGCCAACCTAGCGAAGTTAGGGCTATAAAGCCCTCTCTTACACTCAACACCGCCTGCTTTACATGCCCCCCGAAGCAGAGCCAGAAAATTTAGCCAGTGTGGGACTCGAACCAACAACCTTTCGGGTGAAAGTCACAGTCCGTACCACTACGCTACATGTCTTGACATGATAGTTCCACAACTTAAGGTAGGTAGGGAGGGTAGGTAGGGAAAATCTTTCTGTTCTCACGATATGCCTAGTTGGTAACGAACCCAGGAGAAGGGGGCTTTTGGGAACGGGACCAGGCTGAAGCCCCATATTAGTGGCCCGGAGACAAGTCCGCACTCCATCAATCAGTATGCATTTTTACAAAATCATTGTAAAAATTTACAGCTTCTATTGTACCTGCTTTCAATATGACAGTTAATCTGATTTAAAATTAAAAAATCATCAGACCGGTATTAATCTTCCCCATAAAAGGGAAAAGCGAACATAATTGGGAAAAGTGAGCAGAATTGTTGAGAACTCGCATCTCCCACTATGAATAATGAAAAAAAAAATGATGAAAGAAATGGAAAGCTGACAGGGAAAATCACAAATACAGTAGCTACAATATGCAGCATTTCCTATTCTTCGTGCAAAATAACACGATATGTGGCCAGATATTGGCTGCGCGGATATCTTGGTTAAGTTTCTAATATTGAGTTCCAATATAGCCCGAGAAAAGGCTGTATTGGGTCTCTTATTCACATTTTTTACTTTCATTCATATATACGAAGTAAGTTATAGTGAAAGTATTGTGATCGACACCATTTTCAATTTCGAGATTTTGTGTTCCCGCACGATTTTGTCAGTCAACTCCTCTTCTCCCTGAGGTGAAGGAGCCCACTGGCGAAACTTGAATTTACAGATATGCGGATATGCCCCCGGTTCTCTTTAGTTTTTGGAGTAAACCCCATCGCCTTCTCGTCAAATATGTATTTTTGAATTTATGGGGCTAACCTACTACTCACTAAGTTTCCTATGACCAGACATTGAAAAGCCGTCGCGGGTGTGACCCCAGGATTCAAAAAAGAATTTTCAAATACATCTTTTCAATATCGGAACACCCCCCCCCCCTCCCCCCGCCACTCGGGTCGAAGCACAATAACAATCCAAGTTCGCTCTGGTCGCACAAAACTTGTTTAAACCGTAACTCTCAATTAATATACGAGGTATGTCCAGGAATTAAAGACCGTTTGAAGTTTATCGTAATAACAATGAGTATTACCTCAATTGTACATGAATTGACTTTGTAACAGAGAATGTTTATTGTTTATGTCTAAATTTTACACCACACCAACTAAATGGAGCTATTTGCTATTACATTAAAATTTTAACAACACTAATAATAAAATGGTATGCATTGTCATCTTCAGACATAAAACGTTAATTTTATTATTCATTGTAGGTCTATGCGCTGCATGGAATCAAGGGGTCACTATCCCGGTGCGTTACAGAACTTACACATTGTATGTAATTTTATTGCATGTAATGCAAAATATAATGACGTTTTATGAGAGCAAATGATGGTAAATGCAAAGTTATGGAGAATTGAGGACCCCCAGCAACCAGAAAAAGGGTGTTTAAGTTTGAAACAAAACTGTGCGCTTCGGGAGGCTGAGAAATTTGAATTCAGCTCGGAAATGTCCGAAATCTGCAAATTGTTTTCTAATTAATAACATAGAAAGGCAAACATGATTTTTGTGAACCTACATGCCAAAATTTCATGAAAATCCACCAAGTAGTTTGCTACTATGTACAAAAAAGTAGTGAGGGGATCCGATTTGCTATCAAATTTATTATAAATTAAAACAACATTTACATAACTTAAAATATTACAAATGGAAGGGGGCCCAAAGGACAAGCCCCGTGCTGCCCTCCCCCCCTTTACAAATATAAAAGAAAAAGTAAAATTAGCGTCAAAACAAATGACAAATTAAATAAATTAAAAGTTATTAAAAATACAGACAACCAGACGACCCTCGAAAAATTTTCTTTCTTTTTTTCGCATTTGAACCATTTTTATGTCTGTTCGCTTAATGGAAACAATTGGTTAGTTGAAACATAACACTCAAGTCCCCGAGTGTTTCCAATAAGCGGAGTCTACTTTAATGGTGCAAGCAGATAACTAAAGTAATGTAATAATAAAATTCTGGTTGACATTAGCCACTGAGAGAGCATCCACTTTAAAGTATATCCCAATAACGTCAACAAAACAGTTCTAATGAATTCGCGTCATAATTACAGCGAAACTTAACTTGAGCCAAATGTCACAGTAGAAAATTCACTGTAAGTTGACTGAGGCATACTGGGCAAGCGAACAACATTCTACAGAAAAAGATAGATGTAATTTCCAAGATCACTGTTGACCTGGTAACGCTTGCACAATACGCCTCAGTCAGCTTCACGAGATTTTTCTGCTGTGGCGTATGGCTTAACTCAGCGTAGTTTTACTATGGTGATTAATTATTACATTACCGCTTACTGAATAGGCGACTAAAAATTAAACCATGTCAAGGGCAGGCTTATAAAACTATACACACATCATGCAAAGAAAATACGCGATTCCGTATGGAAACCTGCTGGGATGTAGGTCGAAAGAATAATATGCTAATTATGGGCTCCCAGTAGCTTGATATTAGACAGTTGAATAATGTCTAAACCTTTTAGCACATGTTTGGGAATAGCCGGCGGACCATAATCTCTTGATTTTCGATTAGACAGCTCGATCTTCTTCGGTAAAGTTATGATGCGGTCGAGGAATTAATTTCACTGCGAGAAACAGCTTTTCGAGAAAGGTAAATATGGCTCGAGCAAATTAGGATGTCTTGGATTTATGGGGGCCAGTTTCAGGGGAAGTTACAACTACCGCGAAAACAGTATTTTTAGAAGCGGTTATGGTTTATTTACTCAACCTTTATTATTGGTTTTTAGACTTGATTTCATGAGAGATTTGCCCTCACCCCACCTTACGGCTAAGAATGGAAGGGAAACTGTTTTCCGGGGTAATTTGTTAGATATATATAGGATAAGCGACTGAAAACATCTCTTGGCGGGAACGAATACCACTTCAAGGGCTTTTTGTAACTACTAAGGCCTGTAGGCTACTTGACAGTAGTAAAAATAAAATATAAAATTTGCTAGATAAGACTTTTGAGTCCGAGTAAATATTGAAAGTAAATAAATAAATTAGAGTGTTTTTGGCTGTGGATTACAAGAACCAAAACGCCAACAGACATGGGTAACATGAAAATGAGGTCAGTGTCCAAACGTCGCGTCGCCATGCGATGGGTGACCAATTTTACATTATTACATTCTTCCTACTTTACCATGATAGTATAATTTCATTAATTTTCATTTTAAAACGTTTATGGTGCCGGGGTATCGAGTTATTACTAGTGCGTATTACACTTCTGTGGTAATACGATGTCCCTCCAAGGCATTGATCACCGATTCGAATTCCGGCAATGCCAGATTTTCCTTGATTTTATAACATCGGTTATGGTATAGATTTCCGATCCCCTTCAGCTTGCCCAATTTGGGATGTGAGTACCCACTAAACAAAATTGTAAATGCGTAGACTACCACATGTTCCACGGTTTCTCCAAGAGCCCGTTATAAGACAATCCACTTTCACACCCTTAATATTCATGGTTTAACAACTCCGAAGAACTGGACGCACTGATGGATGCGAAAACTTGAAGACAAGAACAGAACGGATCCCCTTTGTAAAACCCTAAACCGTTAAACGCAAGTAGAAGGCGGAAACGCGTAACAAAGAACTAACCTGTTCCTGACAAGAGAAAAGTCGTAAACTACCATTAGCACTCTTTATGAGGATCATAGTAAGTGACGCGTGACCTCCAAATTATGCCAATGATCCCCCTCCCCCCTCCAAGATCATGCTACTACTGCGCGTCTGATAATGATGCAGCTATCGACTCGCAATTGCCCCATTCATGCGGCTTCTCTAGGCACAATAATGAATAGCGAAATAGGCGGCTACATAATGAGTAGGTAGCCTAATTTTGGTTTCCCGCATAAAGAAGAATATACCGTTGTCGGCAATAAGCTACGCTCACATCGCAGTTAGGGCTAACAATAAGCGGTTACAATTTAGACTACTCAGGTCAATTATCAGGCTAATTTATTCACATTTGTGCTTCCTTATTATGTTAGAACACACAATACAATATATAGTAGTTTATTTAAACAAAAAAACATAATTATTACATTCATTGCTAAATAAACATAACAGGGTCCATGCCCATGGGCAGCTAACAATTGGAAAACTATATTTAACCTGTAATGTGTTCAAGTTAAGGAAGTGAGATTACTTCACAAAAACTGTGCTTTAAAATGTGGTTGGAATTGTCTAGTATCGTTTGTCGGCGCTTAATCATTAAGATGTGTTTTGAAATGTCTTCGAAATACGTTCAGATTGATGTTTTTTTTTGTTTTTACGACTCTTGGAAGTCTGTAGTGGTGAGTTAGCCCGACGTATATTTGCCGTTTGACCTGTCTTATAGTAAGTATTTGTCAGTCTGAGGGATACCTACTTGTAGCGGCTGCGTTTTAATGTACGGTATTTTTTATTTCCCATTTTTTTCGCAACTTTGTTTCAATGCATCTAGTGGCATAATAATCCTGAACTTGTGGTATGTTGTGCTTGTCTTTGAATACATGCGAAACTGCTTCCATGATGTATAACTGTGAAAATAAATAATTGGGTTCAACTGTCAGTAGTTCGTGAATCTCTTGGCTGGGGAATATGATATTTGATTTATGATGCGGTGGTATAAGTTATAATACTATAGTGTAAAAAATTGTGAGAAATAAACAGCACATGCTACCAAAAAAAAGTCTGTCATCGGATTCGAACTCAGTACTTTCTTGGAGAGTCGTTCCATTACTTCGATAGTTGGAGATGGCACCTGACTGACACTGACTGATATACAGTGGGTGTCGCGGTTGCTGAGATTAAGTCACAGGCAGGAGAGGTCAGCCTGGCGCAAAACCACGAGATGCCATGCCACCGCAAAGGTCTACTTGTAACTCTAAATGGAATCTTGTGTCCACAGAAAAATTATGCAATGAAGATTTGGCATAGACACTCAGTGATGGGCTGATGGCATAAAAAAAATTGTCTTCTTGTTTGACCGAATAGCTGACTTGCAAACAATTGCCACAACAAGGCGATCAAAACATCAAGACTCTGGTAAAGTTATAAATTGAAAAGTCAAAGATGGGAAATTAGATCTCGGCAAGGAATTTTTTTTTGAATGTCTGGTGCCAACTACCACGTCTTCTTCGACCAATAAAAGTACGCCTTGGCAAAAACAACAATTCCCGTCTTGACTACATACATGATATAGAGGGGTAGTCGTTGACACAAGCTATAGAGAACAGGATCACTGCATTTGAAATGCAGATATACAGACGAAAGCTGAGGTTCAGAGGCGAATGGATACAGAAGCCGAATGGCTGCTGATGGTTATGAAATGGAAACTAACATACTTTGCCAATGTGAAGAGGAACGAATAATCCAAGGGATGATAGAAGGACTGAGGGCCTTCGGCAGAAGGTGAACATCTTGGTAGAAAAACATGAGGCAGTGGTTTGGCAAGAGCACGACTTCCCTTTTCCGAGCAGCGTCCCCAAGGTCCAAATTGCCATGATGATTGACAATCTTTAAATAGAAGAGGCATTTCAAGAAGAAGAAGAAATAGTACCACGATCAATTCTACTGATTCATTATCTGACTCCGGCTTTTGCAACACTTTGTAATTATATCTAAAAATATCCTTGTCGGAAACGAGTGATCCACCCATCCCGCTAACATAGAACTTTAGACGTCGGTGCATTGAATGACTAGAGATTGTGTGTGCAGGACGAAACTGTCCCAGAACCATCTCCTCGTAACCGAGCCGTAACTTATCAGCTCCATAAGAACGTACAAGCCATAGAAGTGAAAGCGAAAGAGGAAAATTGGAAAATTTATTACGGACAAGGTTATCTACAAAAGCAGAGCTGCCGCTTAAAATCCCAGCAATAAAGCCATTTCTCATATCTTGCTGGTACCGCAACCTGAACGTATAACGTAATGCCCTGAAGAAAATCTACACGCTCGCGAGAGACCATAATCCCATGTCATGTTTATATCATGCAGACATTCTAATAACTACACCACGATTGAATGAACAATGATAAATGGCCCTTGTCGACTAAATATAGCATGATGAAGAATAGTGGTCAGGAGCCGCTGGAGAATACGGGGGAGTAATTGAGCCATTTCGGGCCGGTCGGTAAACAGTACATTGTTTCCCTAAAGAGTGTGGAGGTGCAGGATGTGGGAGGACAAACCTGACATGTTTATGACCATAACCAGGTTTTGACGGGTTTAGGTCTGGGAAATTGTTTGGGATAATAAGTACTGTAAAGTTTGCTGAGGATAAGGAAGAGAAAACGGAAACAAAAAAACTGCTGAAAGGACAAGAAGGAGTGGAGGAGGGTCATATGTCGCATGTATTTGACTTTCGAAATGTGGTGCTATAGGAGAATGTTGAAAATATCTTGGAGAGACCACATAATGAGCGAAGAGGTACTTCAAATCATAAACGATAAAAGATCCCTAATTACCTCTATTTCGGTGAGAAGAGCAAAATGGATGGGTCACCTGATCTGACAAGAAGGACTCCTAAGCACCATAGTAGAAGACACAATCGAAGGCACCAATGCAAGAGGGCGACCAAGGAAGACGTACGCAGATTGCAGAAGACCTCAAGACAGATATGAGATGCGGAACCTACTTGGAACTAAAGAGAACGTCCCAAGACAAGGAGGAGTGGAGAAGGAGGTGGAAAGATTTGTTGCAAACCAATCGTTAGATTGAAACTTAAGAAGATTTGACTATAACCTGGTTTTGCGGGTTTTGCCAGGTTCAGGTCTGGGATTATATATACTTGGATTTTATTGTGAAATGGGGGTTTATATTGGCAGCAGCTGACCTGCAATAGCGCTGATTTATAAACTTTATGACAATTCTATCATATCTAACGATGTCACACATGAGAGGTTTTTTGGTCATGAAAATGAATAAAATAAAGTTATTTACGAACGTCAATGTTTCACATTTCACAAATTTTTTTGCGTAAAACCCCACTATTTCGGGACTATTTTATCAAAGTAAATTCCCGGGAGAGACCCCCGGGTCCCACTTGTGTGCACCAATATTTTTCACCTGTAAATCTAAACGTTACTTCTATGAAAATGCGTAAAACCCCACTATTTCAGGCCTCTTTTTTCAAAAAAAAATGGGAGAACGATAATTTAAAAGCTGCGTGTAAAACCATGGGAACTGATTTCCCCTTTTCTATATTGTTATGAATATGGGGGGGGGGGGGGCAAAAGTATAATTTGTAAAAAATTGCTTAGTAAATTTAATGCATGGTTACTATACTTACTCTACAGAGACTACAGCAGAGACTTTGTAAATATGTAGGAGGAGTAGGACTGTACAATAATACGATATGAACTGTTCAGATACTTGAAAAATACAGTGGAAACAAAGTTGAACTAAAGTTGGCAAACAAGCCCTGAATAACCCTCTCTTCAATGCGGTGAGTTGAAAACTATTGGAAGCCCCTCAGCAGCTTCGCACACCTGAACTACTCACAATGTCACGTGTCATTGAGAATTCCGCCATTATGGATTTGATGGCCCATCTCCATGGGAATCAAAACATATTGCAATTGCTTACTTTGCTCTTCATGTGAGGTGTCACCTTTATTAAACTTTGTGTTTGCAATTTTACTTTCTTATTTATACTATACACCAGTATAAGCCGAGGTATATCGTATATGATGGTGGAAATGTTCAATTTCACGTAAGGTAAAAACTAAAAAGTGGGTATGCGAATTATCTCTCTACTGCATTACAATTTCCTAGTATAGTCATCATTCCTACGGTTGCCATGATGATCGGCAATCTTCGATAGAAGAGGCATTACAAGCAGAAGAAGAATCTCAGAAAAAAACGCCTACGCCTAGTATAATATGCAACAATGAACAGCAATTAAGAGGATGTGGAACGCAGATATTGGTCATTTCTGGAGGGTAAAACCCCCAAAATTGAGTTAGACCAAAATGAAAAAAATGGTCCCGAGATATGTATGATTTTTGTAAATACTCATGCTTTCATCCAAACCGATTGAGTAGTTTGCTCGCAAATTGACGAACAGACAGAGAGAGACTTTCGTAAAAACCATATACATCTTGGGACCTCAAAACGTGTAATTGACTTCGATGGCAAGGTGGTAGCGTGCTTGTACAATGCACTTGTGCGAGTCTCTACACGCCATGCGATCGGAGACGTGTCGTAACTAACCGTCGGTACTAACCTACAGAAGCCGAGAGGTTCGAGAAGAAGTCAATTGGATGCATTCATTAAATTGTTTGTATGCGATTAACCTTTAAAAAAAAGAAAAAAAATCCGTTGAAATACCGGAATCGAAAATTTCGAGCATCACAAAGCTTTCCTTATACTATACGTACATAGGAAAGCGATAATTACAAAAATAATGGGCTAGCTCATTAGTAGAAATGGCTTTATATGCTACAGAACTCGAGAATATCGACATAAATTAACGAGTAATTATATCTGAGGCCAATAACCGTTAACTTACCTACCAGGTACAATCTAAAAAAAAAAATCGCTTTTATCATCTGCTCACTAACCTAGTGACCTATCAACGGAAGCCTGCCACCGGTACTCAGCTCAGATAAATTGCAAAAATAAGTGCACATACAAGCAAACGGGTAATATCAAATAAGTCATGTCTAAACTTTTTAACAGGATGGCAATTAGTCTGCGACTGAGAAACTCTCACGATGTACACGTACTGACAAACCTACAATTTGTTTAAAATTTATCTTCAGAGGAACAGTTTGAAATAGCTTCATTTGTGGAAAAATACAGGCTATGCAATGACTGGTATATAGTATATATGGCCTACCCAGTACTAAGGGGGGGGGGGGGGGGGGTTGAAGAGGTAAGACCTCAAATTTTGGCTAAGTTTAAAAGGCTGTGAAAAATAGAAAATTGGCACACCAACATCTATAACGCTTTTACTTTATATAGTTTATTAAATTTGGAAGAAATTTATTTCAAATTTTATACAAACTACATCGAGTAAGTTTCATACATTAGCGCTCAAACTTGGGTAATTTACTGCTGTATATCGTACGAAAAAAAAATTATTACCGTCATCATTGGCTAATAAGGAGTACGAAGAACTATTCAAGAAGGCAAGATACTGGCAATAAGCGCAGCTAGCAATGCTTTGAAAATGGTGTAAATACAAGTGCGTGCGTATAAAAAAAAGTCAAAGAAGAGGTCGGCGGAGGCTGGGTCCATCATCAAGAGATGCAGGCACTAGGTAATTATAGGATTTCACAGCCAGGCCAGGTCCCGCGGTTCCAGGTATTTGGTCAATAGATTAATGCCTTCCTCGGTTTGCTTCTCATCCAGGCTTTTAACAACAAAAGATTCGCCGTCCCTTCCGATTTTTTTTTTTTCGAGTTCTAGCCTTCGGAGTCGAGAACGAATTCAGAGCAAGGCATGATTTATATAAGACTTGCCATTATCTTATCCATAACATTATTCTATTCTATATTATAAATCCAAAAATTATTGCACCATTTTGTATTTTATCTTTAATTATAGAATCATAGGAGGATTAAATCAAACCTCACTAAAAGAAATTATAGCATATTCCTCCAACAATCATTTATTCTTTAATTTCTTGAAGAAAATTAAATACTTACCCGTAACTGTATGGAAATGTGAAAGAAGAAGCGGGTCGTTCACATTGGACACCCCAGAACTGATTTATTTATATCTATATTAATTTAATTTGGTGCAGAGGTTTTCCCGTGACACTGATAGGCGACAAATTGATCAAATTCATGGAAACGTTATAACAAAAAAACACCTTATAATATGGTACGTATGAAATAGTCCTCAATCAATTGACTGGACAAAATGTTTATAAATTATGCATTAACAATAAAAATAAAAACCAACATATTTTGGGGGCAATGTCAAAGGTAAGCTTCCCCTCAAGTTGAAATTCAAAATGCACTACTGAGCACCTGTTGCCCATAAACCCATACCTTAATTTCTAGCAAAAACAGTAAATTTAGTCCAAAACCCAACCAAATACCACAGTTGGATGCAATTCGTTAACAAGTGTCATAGGGCGACAATGTCATGTGGAGTCATGGACAGTAAAATAACGTAAAAGTAAGAAATCGGCAGGAGCTGAGGGCTTGCATGATAATGAAGTGTCGGGCGCCGCCGCGGGAGAGCGCCCCCGAGCAACTAATGACGGGAGGTGGTCAAAGGCAGGAAAAAATATATTTGTTATGTCCCTGTCACTGGGGCTGACCCAGCCCATGGCCCACTGACTTATGGAGGTCAGGCCCTGCGCCCGCTGTTGCTA
Organism: Psococerastis gibbosa; assembly: GCA_963971405.1. Classification (NCBI taxonomy): domain Eukaryota; kingdom Metazoa; phylum Arthropoda; class Insecta; order Psocodea; family Psocidae; genus Psococerastis; species Psococerastis gibbosa. The sequence goes on from OZ020484.1 coordinate 30,876,250, forward strand.
CGGAATTTTTATTTGAAAAGTTTGAGAAGCCGCTATTTTAAATTTTATAATAGAGCTTTGAGATAGGTCCGAGTGCAGTAGCCAGTAGTTTTTTATTTATTTATTTATATTTTTTTATATTTTAATACCCATACATACTATATAAGCGACTTCGGTGGCAAGGTGGTAGCGTGCTTGTACTTAAGCGAGTATCTGCGCACCTTGCAGTCGAAGACGTGTCGAAACTCGACACAAGTACCTACTTAGGTGACTGAGTGAGGCAATTGGAGAGGTTAAATAAGGACTTTTTTTGTTCTATTACTAAGCCAACCTAGCGGAGTTAGGGCTATAAAGCCCTCTCTTACACTCAACTAAGAAAGCCCGGGACCGCCTGCTTTACATGCCATTCATTAAATTGTTTGTATGCGATTTAATCTTTTTAAAAAATAAAAATAAATAAAGATAAAAAATATATCGTCTTATTGTTCGCCAATTGTATTGCAATAAAGTCGTTATTAATTAATTAATTAATTCATTCTTACATTTTAAAGCAAGCTCAGTTAATACAGCGCTGGTTTGGTTACTGAGATCCATTATTTTCGTCAGGTGCACTTAGGAGATCGTAGGCCCCCCAGCGGGAATTTTAGAGAATCAATTTTTTTTAAGCATCAATGGTGGAAGAATATGTCCCATCTTTCTTGCATAGAACCAGTGGCGGCTCGTCCATAAGGGCACTGGGGCTACAGCCCTCCCATAATTTTACAGGCAAACAAAGCAATTTCCTTTTAATAATAATAATAATAATAATAAAATAATAATATACTATTCTGAAGAAAAATGCAACTGCAACAAATTCGGCTATGCTATGTGCGTGCTCTGGGCAACTTGGGGCAATTTTCAATTTAGCCCCGGGTCGCCATGGCAACCGAGTCAGGCAAAAGTTAAGAAGATCGTTCGCACCATTGAAAAGGTGTACACAACTTTTCTCTTATGGACCTTGCAATGCAATTCATGCCATATGCATTTATACATGGGCAGCGGGGCAGCGCCCCAAAAATGACTTTAAATGTTTCGTATTAATAATATCGTTGAATATTGGTATTTTTTTAAAATCATAATTATAAGAGTTATTTTTGAGAAGAATTTCACTATTTTGTCATGACTGATGATTATTATAAAATTTTTCAAAGAAGAATTTTTGACTAGGGAAGTCAGGTTCTGCCCAACGGCCAGGCAGGGTAATGTAAACAATTTAAAACAAATATTACAAAAATGTAAACAGCGAGTGATAGACTTGTTTGCCACATCGAAATGCCGAAGAATCTATTTGATATTCAAGTAGTGGTAAGTTATATGTTATTACATTTCGTTGCCCCACCATTTTGATACACCACGAGCCGCCACTGCATAGAACTCAAGTAAAATCTAAAATCCTAGAAATAACGGCAGTGGATCACTTCGTAAAGAACAGCCCTAGAATCAATTTTCACGCCAGTTTTCTTCCTTGCGCCACAGCCTTCAACGCTTCATGCCACAGAACCTTAAAGTGCTATCACAGAATGGAAATTATAACAGAAACACTCACATAGATTAGCTGGGGCAACATAACCAACGTTTAGCCCCTTAACCGCTTCCCCTGAGCATTGAAAGTGGAGCTTGCGGTTTCCGGAGAATGCCGTGATGATGATTTTGCTGAACATAAATAACTGAAATCCTCCATTTTCTCATTAAATCCGCACGCACCTGTCAGCAACTCGCGACTGTGTACGAGGGGGAGATGCCAACTTTGCAACCACAAAGAGGTTTTATTGCCAACATTAGAGAAAGATGGGTAGGTTCTTACACGAGAGAAACTTGTATAATTTAATAACATTTCATTAATTTCAAATCTCACGCGGTACATCTGCATAATACTGTAATTTTTCATTAAAGAGTACCATATGATATAAATGATTGCAGCAATGAACACTGTACTTCAATAAGAAAATACTCATTCTTGTACAAAAAGTTTAGGCAGTGGCGGCCACAGCATTATGACCCCCCGTGTTATTTTTAAACGTTATGATGGAATGATCATAAAAGCTGACAATTGGTCACAATGAAAAGTATAAAGAACAAATACTGTACAGCACATCATCGTAAAATTCTTAGAGTTACGGCACTTAGAAAATAGAGATATTATACATAGGTACACAGTATGCATACCTGAAACCCAAAAAATTGATAGTGAGTCATTAGTAACCCCAGCAGGTGATCAATTCACAACCTGGTGCAATTTCCAACTGTCAAGAAGGCGTTATGTCATCATTGACAAATTTTATTTACGATTCATCTGACAAATGCACTTAGAGTAGTGGTGAACGATCCGAACTCTCACCCTAAAGGTGGTGGAGATCGAGTACTACCAGACACGTATGCAACCAGCTCTTCAGAGGATTTGCTTTTTAAAAATTTGGCACCCCATAATTTAATTCCTTTTTATTTTTCATTTAATTTACTCAGCAAGTTAATAAAGATTTAGTCCATTCGAGTAGTAGAAAACTACTCCATGCATTATATATACGTAAGAGCATTTTTAATTAATGGTGTAGCAGTAGTTTTTCCATAAATTCTATCAATTTAGCGTGAAATTTTCGTCCCTAATACATTTTAATTTTAATTAATTATTAGACCCGGGACTCTTTCGAGGATTTGCGCCGTAAAAATGTTTTTATTGAAAGAACTACGGCCAACTACTGAATTCTTTGGGCTTTTGGCCATCAATCAAACGATGTCTTCTTTTTTCAGGATCTCCTAGCATCTCCATTCGGCACTACGAATGTGGGCCTTACGATGGTTCTTACTTCTTTCAACTACTTCTAGTTACGAAGCTAAAAAAATATTGAATGAAACTTCAATTTCATTTATATTCCCTTCTTCTTCCTTTTACCTCTTAGTGCAGCGTGCGCAGCGTGATGGGGTCGCCCCGTACCCATGTCCTGAACTCACCCCGATCGGAAGCTAACGCCTTGAGCTCGGCCATGGTTTTCCCTCTTGCTCCGCCGAGTTGTCCAATTCTTTCCTCGAGGGTTGTCCTCGGTCTGCCGATGGGTCTTCTACCCTGTGGCCTTATTCTCGTCCATCCTTTGGACGTGGCCAAACCATTACAGCTGCTTGTTCCCCATTCTTCACTCTTCATCATTATTTAACATTTGAATATGCTCCATGCAGTCATCAGCTTCGTGTGACCTTGAAGACTGTACCTACCACTCTTGACTCAACTGCACTTAGGGTCATAATTTTATGCAAAAGACAATCACTTGCATCTGAGAGAATAGTGTGAAAGTCAGTTGCAGCAAAGTTCACCATCGGTTCAACATCAGAAGGTAGCTACCAGTTAGCTGTAAATACGGGTCTTGCACAATGACCATCATTCAGTAATGATTAATTAGCCATTCAGCAAGTGGAGGAGCATCAAGGCAAGTAATTGGTTAGGCTACTTATTATGCGGTGTTGCAGACAACAACGAGTAGTCATCTTGAGAATTGTTGGCACGGGTATTGTTGGAATTCGAATTTTGCGATGAGATTTTACCGTTTTTTGCACGAGCTTGGAGGAAGCAGGAAAGAGTAATTAAGACACTTGTCTCAAATACATGCAAAGGATGGACGAGAATAGGACAACCCGGAGGTTGGCGGAAACAGGGCCTCAACGTAGAAAACCCATCTGCCGACAGAGGACAACCCTCGAGGAAAGGATTGAACAACTCGCCGGAGCAAGAGGAAAAACAACGGTCGAGCTCAAGGCTTTAGCGTCCGACCGGGACGAGTGCAAGAGAAGGTATAGGCACTGTGTCGCGGCAATAAGAGGAAAGAGGAAGAAGAAGAAGTTTCGAATGCCGGAATGCTCGTGCAGGACTGTGTCATATTTTAATAGAGACAGCCTTAAGATTGATTACTCGAACGAATGCCAGACTATAGGGCAACATGAGCAGCCTTAAACATGGTGCCCCAAGGAAGAAGACGAGTGGGTGACCACGGATGCGATGGCTGGACGACGTGGAGGTGGAAGGAGCCATGGCCTTAGGGCCACCACAAATAGGCCCCCAAATAGTCAAAACGGGTTTAAATTTTGGGTTGTTCTGCTGCCTTTCTTTAATAAAGAAAACGGTAATTATAGGGGGCCTCTACATTGGTTTGGCTTCAGGGCCTTCACAAAGGGTAATCCACCCCAGTATATAACCCATAATGTTGCTGTCTTCAGCATCGATTGTCCCAGTTAAGGTATATGGAATTTGATTTATGTAAAAGATCCTGCTGTCTCCATAAAGTAAAGCAGGAATTGCTATTATTAACAGGAGCTTTGTTGATATTGCCACCAGGTAAGTATTAACCAGTTCCTCTAACAAGGAGACAGGACAAGTTGTGTCGCACATGGAGAATACCGTGACTAACCTAAAAACAATCACCTACCATTGGCCCAACGAGTAGCAATTTCACTGCGGACAATTTTTGAAACTAATGAATAACTGTTCATTTAACAAAAAACAGACCAGTATTGCCTTTTTCAAATATTGGTCAAGACTGATGTTTTCGGAAGTGAGTTAGGATTTATACCATTAGGGGCCACAGATGTGAAGTATACCTAAGTAGGTATACTGTAAGTTGGTTGCATTGCATCATATCACTCTACAGCCCCCAACAAGTTTTTTTAATTGGAGGGTCCACAGGTTTTCTTCTTACTGTATTGATATTCTTCTTCTTCTTTAAATGCCTCTTCTGGCGAAGACTGGCGATCATCATGGCAATTCGTACCTTGGATACTGTAGTCTTGCCAAACCACTGTCTCAGGATGTTCTTCTTCTGCCGGGAGCTCTCAGTCCTTCTTCCCTGATACACACTTTTTATGCTTCGGTGCAGAAGAAGAAGATCTAGGATTGCGCCATCCCAGTGAGACAAAACAAGAAATGGATATATATATATATAAAGTAATACAGGTGTACTTTTAAAAACAGTATAAATGGGTTCAAATTGATGGTTAGCCCAGTTTTCCTAGCAACCAAGCAAAGTTTAACTAAAAAATCCCCAACATGACCAACTAGTCCATAGTACAATATAAGACAGTTTCAATACAAGCAATGGCAAAATATTTTTATGACGGCCCTTGGGTAACCACACACACAAGTGCACGTATAATGCCGGTCGGAAATGTCACTAACAGCGTCATATTATAAATATTAGTATTATATTTAATATTATAGTAATTGGTAAAGTCGTATTTTCCGGTATGCCTGATGTACTACTGCTCCGTGCCATATGGGATATGATATTTACTATAGTATTATTTAAGTTCAATAAACCCCCACCCTCCACTAAGACCAGTACACAAAACTACTGGATACGGTACTGTTACCGCCATATGAGAGAGACCCACGCCATATTATATACACTTCTCTGACATTAAAGAAAGGGAGAAACAAAAAGAGATCAAGAAAACGATATTTTGAGCACGTGTCAGCAGAATAGAATCAATAGACCAGCATCACATGCTTAAACACGTCTCCGTTGGCACGCCACATCCCACAACCTACAATCCACCTTATGACAGCTACCTGTCCGGAACCTGCCATTTTCCACTTTTTCTCATTTTCTGGCACGACCCTGGGCTTGGAAAATGCTGCAGGACCTAGAGCAGAGAGCCGTCAACGAAATTAGCGGCTCGGGTAATCGATCAGGGAGTGTCGTAACACTCGTGGCGACTAGGTTCCAACGTTAATCCCAGGTATTCACCGATAATTATTGGTCAGTCAAATGCCTGAGCTGTATTAATTATAAACAAGGTTTCGTCGTCGTCGTTGTCGTGAGTACCGCGAGGAAGGCCGGACTGTTTACCAGGAAAAGTGCTGATTACATGTTTATTGTAAATTATAATATTGAGCAACTCAGCTTAAGAGTATGCTGACCGTATATATTAGCCATCTCTGGAATATACGACGACCTATGGAAGGGGTATCTGCCATTTGTGGAGCAATGAAAGGGTAATCAAATCAAATCAAATCAAATATATTTATTTACCGTTTTTTTGTACAATTACTTAGTAATGCGGTTCAGAGGGCATCTTTGGGCATTCCCGTGATGGGCCCCTCAATCTAATCCTAAAATTCGGTTTAGAGCGGTTCCCATCAAAGGTTGAAAAGTCTCGGTGAGGATTACAGTAGGCACAACCATGTATTGGTAGATGGGGTACCGGTCAGTATTCCTTACCTTACTCTTCAAGCGAAGGTGGGATCCAATTCTGGGCACAGAAACTTTAATGCAAATGCAACTAAATTTGACTAATTTGATTTTAAACACTCACCCGTAAAATCTGTGAGCTTTAATTTTTATTCAGTACCGGTAAGTATAATTAACAAATCAAAACTGTCTGATTTATAGGTATAGTATTGTAGGTTCGTGCCTGGGCGAGACCCTTGCATGTTTTTATTTCTTTGTTTTATTTTTTTATACATACTGTATATATAAAAGGCTACATCGCCCACAAACGATTTAATGAATGTATCCGATTAACCTCTTCAATCGTCTCACTAAGTAACCTAATAGGTACTTGTGTCGAGTTACGACACGTCTCCGACCGCAAGGTGTGTAGAGACTCGCACAAGATCATGCACGCTGCCACCTTGCCACCGAAGTCGCTATACATTGTATCAACGTACAAAATCAAATTTTATACGAAATATCGAACGCATAGTTATCAATTAGGTCTGAAGCTATCGCTTGTAAGGAATGTTACTATACTATTTTATATTTAGTGTGAGAAGTGAGGCCACTAGCGCTGATTGCATTGAGTCACTAATTTTTCATCAATTGAAGAAATGGTCAGAATTTATCATTGCTATAAATAAATAATGTCCGGAAAATGCGAAATATGAAAATTTCGTTATAAAGGTTATGCACAAACCACAATTTGAAACTTAAGTAAAAAAAACGTCGGATGCACGGTCGATCGGTTGCCTTGTTAATTATTATGATTAAGGTCACGTAAACTTACTTGAAAATGTTGAATATTGGAAGCCCGTTGGTAACGAATCAAAAAGTACAGCTTACCTGGAAAATAAAAATTAGAAATCAATATTTTAAAAGCCCAATGTCTGATTGGGGGTGTGCGATTTTCCCTCAAGGCTATATTTTACTATAAAGTTATAAACTAGCTATAACTAAGCTATAAACAGTGCTGCTATCTGTTGGATTTGCTACCATCCTGATACCCTTTGGCATGAATAAGTAAAAGTCTTCTCCTTCTTCAGCCTACGCCAGTCCTTGGCTGGAAGGTCATTAGAGAGTTATTCCCTCCTGTGTCATAGTTCGGGTTTCTACCCTTATGTCAATGCATAGTCACGATATGTAGAGTAGTGGTACAGACTCCAACTTTCACCCGAAAGGTTGTTGGTTCGAGTCCCACACTTACCACATTTTCTGGTTATGCTTCGGAGGGCATGCATAGCAGGCTGCCCCGAGTCTTAATAGTTGAGTGTATTTATTTATTGCTTTCCAATTTATACGTAGTATAAGGAAAGCTTTGTGACGGTCGAAATTTTCGATTCCGAGATTTCAACGGATTTACACGTTTTGGGGTCCCAGGAACCCAAAAAAGTGTTTTTACGAAATGTCTGTCTGTCGGTCTGTCTGTTCGTCGATTTCCGGGGCAAACTACTCGGTGGATTTGAGTGAAATTTGGCATGTAGATTCACAAAAATCAGACCTCGGGACCATTTTTTTTATTTTGGGCTAACTCAATTTGGGGGGTTTTATTCTCAAAAAACTCCAAAAAAACGTCTAAAAAAATTATTTCTCAAAAACGGCTCCAACGATTTCTTTGAAATTCACATATATTCTAGTCGTTCTTAATGTTGATAAAATGCGGGGGGTCGCTTACCCCTTGATAGTTTGCTTCCAGGGGTAAAAAAATAGAAATAACTTAATTTTAATGAAAAATGACTAAAAAATAATATTTCTGCGAAACTTTTCTATCGATGATTTCTACCTTCAGGCATGTTTTAGGTGTTAAGTTGAGTAACGAAACCGGACAGTTTGCTTTCCCAAAAACATATTTGCTTTTGCGCAAAAAAATTTTTTTTTTGAAAAAATGATAGAAACTTCACGCTGAAATGCATTGCCTGCCCTGCCATTATTACTGTGTTGTAATGTGTTTTAAATATATTGAGGCTACCTCACCTCCAGTGACGTCAGGTGGACCCCCCCCCCCCCCCCCCCCCCCGAGATATCCGAAATTTAACCATAGGAAAATTATTGACCATGAAATTATTCATTTTCTCTCCCTGCTAATTGATAAATTGGAAAGCATGTTCGAGTAAACTCGGACCGGTACTTTAATTATTGCAGCTGAATAGTTAATCGGCCTGTCCAATGACCGTCACCAACACCCATTTAAAAGCTAAATGACAGATAGTCGCGTAGGCAGGTACTTACATAATTAACTTGTATTCTTGTATTTGAGTAATAAACAAACACACTAAAATAGTAATTGCATTGCATCGTTTATTATTGTAACAACGTTCTGTTAATGAAACCGTCTGTACACATACAGTAAAACAAAAGCTTTGTCTCCCAGTTCTTTCAACCGTTGCATAACAATGCTAGTAGGAGGGGTGGCAATATGTTTCTGTTTGCAATGCAGGCTGAGAGCCTGCGGGCATTTTAATGAGAACAATATTTACGCAAATTTCAACGTGGTGTCTCAATTCTCAATATGTTAGAGGAAGCAGACAGTTTTCGCTTTCCAAATTATAGGCACCAATCCAGGAGGATGGCAAAGGAGAACCTGAACGACATCAAGAAGATCAAGAAGATCGACATGTGGAAGTCTCTACACGCCATGCGATCGGAGACGTGTCGTAACTCAACACGGTTACTAGCCAAATGGGGTGACTGGAGAGGCCAATAGGTTACATTAAATTGTTTACATGCGATTAATCTTTCAAAAAAAATCTTGCACTAAAAAGACCCGTACGAGATAGACAAGAGTGGAGGAGATTGAAAACCAATTGCAAACCAATCGATGGATTGAAACTCCAGGAGAAGATTTATACGTAAGTATAAAAAAAAAATGGATTTACACGCACGTTTTGAGGACACACAGTAAGTTAAGCATAGTAGGTATAGATAGTTCAATAGTTATAGTGGGTCTGGTACAATGGTCCCTAAATGAAAATATATCTGATAAAAGGACACCGCGTATTGGAAGCAATATACAGTACCTATAATACCCCAAGACGCCGCCATCAAATAGCAAACAAGTATACAATCTTAAAGGCAATATATGAACTAGCGGATAATGCAACAAGATATAATTAATGACAACATCATAGGTCGTTGACAATTTCCAGCCGTTCGTTAGCTACAGGAAACGACCAGCTACAATTCATTAAATTAAAAAGTATATGCGCTTGTCAAAATCCATAACTTAATGCAAATACCGTTTACTTGACTCATATCAGATGCCAAACAAGTCGTATATTCTTCTTCTGCGCTTTTTTCTTCTTTTTGTACCAACCGCTTGTAACTAGTAAAGTACACCGCGTGTGATACAGTATACGGTGCGGATTACAACAAGATGGAAAGGCAGAAAAATAATTGTCCTTCAGATTTGGGGCTGTGGTCATTGGGGCTGCTAATAAAAGCGTATTTGAATACAATATTTATTTGCAAAAACATACACTAATTAAATTCGTATACACAACAATAATCCCGACCCTAAGTTCCTCAGTAGAACTTGCGTTACCGAAATACGATTACAACATAAAATAAAATATCAAAACATAACTTGAGGAGCAAACTTTCAAAACGGCACTAATCCATTTTCCTAAAATGTTCAGGAAACACGAAAAACATAATTATTTCGGCTTTATTATAACGGGAAAATAGGATTTTAACCCTTCAGATGACTGGGTTAAAATTTTTTTGTTTTTGTTTTGCTTTGCAATCCTGATTCAACTCATCTTCAAGATGGAAAATCGATGATAAAATAAATTATTAATTTTCATGGATTTGTGACGTTTTGAAAGTTTGCTCCTCACTTATTCAGTCGTGCTCATTTACAGAATAAAATGTAGTAAAATTTATTTAAAATTTATTTAAAAAAAAATGTATAAAGAATGTTAATTAAAAAGCAAAAACAATATGACAAGTACCTAGCTTTTTGTCAGAAAAGTTGGTTACATGCTTTTTCACTGCTGCCTTAAATAATTTTTCACTGACTTTCAAAGTATTTTGATTTCTACTGACATGAAATTAAATATGTTACATGGTAAAAAGTAATACAAAGTCCCATTTACATAACCAAATGTCCCTCTACATTTCGATGTATGTGGCCATTACTCACAAAAATTGGTCACACTTTTGGAACTCCTTCAACCTGACGTCCTTAGTGTTATTATTTTACAAATCAAGTTCAATAAATAACTAACTTCCTTGTGGAAACACAGTGATTCATTTCGGTACTTGACTATAGTCCGACCAATCTGGAAACATTGTGCATCCAATATACTGCTATATTCGATGGCCTCAATGACCGGCTACGTGACTGAAATCGCCAGTAATCTGACAGACTTGTCACACTTGCTGGTCTGATGGGATTTGGTCATTGGGTGAGATGGTTATTGGGTTGCCGGCGAACCCTATAGTACCTTATGGCGCCCATTCCATTGACCGGCTAGGGCTATTTCCAACAACGGTGACGTGGTAGCAGACATTCAAGACTTAGGTAGCGTTTCCACCGACCTCGCATTGCAGATTGCAAATGACATTGACGGAAATGTTTTTTTTTTTTAATAGAAATCTATTAAAATGTTTTATAATTAACATATCCCATGAAGCAATTTTTTAATTTTAGTTTGTTTGTTTGTGATTTTACTGTATGATCATTGATCAATTTTAACTATGGCATAGAGGAAAATAAACATTTCCGTCAATTCTGCAATGCGAGGTCGGTGGAAACTCCACCTAAGTCTTGAATGTCTGCTACCACGTCACCGTTGTTGGAAATAGCCCTAGCCGGTCAATGGAATGGGCACCTATAGTGGAAAACTATCTGTACTTTCGAAAGTGAGTCGTGGGTCCCATTCCGACACCTATTCACCTCTGCGTCATTATAAATAATTATTATTGTGAGATGTTTTACCCCATTCCCCAACCCCTTCGGTTGGCTCCGAAACCGCTTTAAAACTAAAATTTGCAGTTGCAACTATTTGCTTTGCTGCATGTGCATGTTGCCTGCTTGTAATTAAAACTGTTTGCATGATTCTACAAAAACACAGCTGTGTTAATTTTAATTTGTGGAAATGAGGAAATGAAACACACCTGTAGGTTTACCAATATAATATTATACATGATGGCTATAAATATAAGAATAACTGCTACCTATTGCAAACCACCACCCCCTCCATATTTACGTTTTCCACGATTTACCAAAACCAACCTCATAAACCGACTTGATTGCCGTTAAACATGATAAAAACCCACGGAATGGAACAAGTAACCACCTGTGATTACCACTTCCATCTGGACCAGCTATTTTTCAAGTTAAAACAAGGTTCATGCCCTTGTGGGTACAATTTGTTAATACTGCACCTTTTGTGGAAAACACGATGTAACTGATAAGAGGGGACTTTAATGCCTTTTTTCCAAATGCCTAAACTAGAGTTGCATTAGTAGCCTATCAGAACACCACGGAAACTCCCTGCGCGTTGTCTTTTTTTATGATCATGTTTTGGAGTTTGGTTTTGAACATTTTTGACTTGGCTTGGTGTTGGGTTCGTTTCCAAGCCAAACCAAGATTTTGCTTACTAAAGGTACTTTGGCTCATTGGACCATCTGTAGATATAAATATTGTAATGTTAATGCTTAAAATAGGTACTGTATAATTATATAGTAGTAGTAACTTTGGCACGGAGAGGACCCACAGGAAACACTGTATATATAGCACTAGTAGATTGAGTACATATACTATTTAGACGTTTCTTAGACCATCAAAAGCGACAGATGCTAGCTAACTATTTTTGTATCTTTTTCTTCCCTGAGCTTCAAAATATTGTACCCGCTTTGTTAAGTCATTTTTGGCTGCCTTCTTTTACTCATGAAAAGTAAAAATCTACCAATTTCAGTAAAGCAGCCTCACCGAAGATAGCTTTTTATACACGTGGATAAAAAAAACCGATCGGGCGTACCCCGGGTAACGCTAAGTGGAAAAATTTAGGGGGTGATCCTTTCACCACCTAGAAGATATCATAGACTTCAACGACCCTTGGGTGTGCACCGACCATGGCGTCAGGTTGGCAGAAACTATGAGTATCTACTGTACCTCGGACACAAAAAACTAAATCTAGCTTTCTACCCCCTTCCCCTTCCCCTTCTGCGCCACCGGAAGACATTTTCTAAAAAAAAAGTTAAAACTGAACAAGGCAAAGGGGGCAAGGGAGAGATGACTCACGCAGCCACTGTACCTGTATATAGACACTCGTCTTTGCCTTATACGGCCTCCTCAGGTCAGCCTGCCCAGAATCGGTCTAATTAGAGAAGCAGACGATTCCCAGGCTGCGTCGGCCTCGTCCCCAGGTTCATGTTGACATAACCGCAAACCAAAACTCGGCTTCTCGTTTTCGTTTTTGGGCGGAAAACCATGAAAAGTTGTATGGGCTACAAATTGGTTGGGTTGCTTGAAATCTCGTCGTTAAACTCTTACTAATTCGGATGGCTATTACAAATGCGCATTGCGTATTCAAAGGCAATTATTTAAAAACTGCAGATTTTTTGAATATAGGCAGTCATTTGACGAAGCAGCAGAATTCGGGATGATTGGCCGTGAAAGACTTTGTAATTATATAGGCTGGTATTGCCTAGTAAAAAGGCTTGTATTTCGATTTCTAGGGCCGGGCTCACCACGTATAGAAAAGTTCTTGTGAGGAATACTGGCACACCGCTACGCATTGGAACATGGTCTAGCACTAAAAATGGTACAAGGCAGGTGCTCGCGCCTCGAGGACCACACTTTGGGAACCTCGGCCTTAAATGATAATTATGTTCAGATAACTTTTGTGAAGAAGTATAGCGGCCTAAAACACCTAAGGGCCACAGTTTTGGAACTCATTCCACTGGACACCCTCACTGTCTGTTATATTGTATTTTACAAACCTAAATCGATAATTGTAATCCGTCAATCCTTGTAACAAGTGACGGCCACAATATATTATAGGTACAGTATATCGAAATACAGAGAAACATTTTTATAGGAATTTGATCTAATTTATTGCTCTAAGATCATTAAGTGATATTGGGTTTTTTACACATGCAAGATTTTTCCCCTTCTGTTCACCCAAGTATTTATTTTAGAAGAGCCACGTTGAAGCCCATATAAAGCAGAATTAGATTCGTGAGCCTTCCCCGACTCCTTGGTTAACAGAAAGATTGAAAAACTGAAACACAATCGGTATTACTGTACTACATGCAAAATTCTGTAGTGATGCTGGCCGAATAAAACGTATAGGTATACGGTAGTGGAAAAAAGGCGGCCTCCGGCTCATCATATTAATCACTTGGAAGCTACCTAATAAGGATATTTCCTATTAAATCAGGTCCATTACCTTCATTTTACACCTAGTGTGCCCGAAGAAACTGAGTGAGAGCTTGTTGCCAGGTTCATTTGAGTATTTTTCACGAAATTTGGAAGAAAACGTAGTTATGGATGCCGCCATATGATGATCAGGCGGGGTTTCCACATACGTCAATGGTAAATGTGGTATTGACGTTTTAGCAGACATTAAAGACATACTAAAAATGTCTGCTACCACGTCAAAACCATATTTACCATTGACCATTGACGTATGTGGAAACCCCGACTTAGGAATGCACGCGAGACGGGAACCCACGTTCCCGTTATTGTTGGTCCCGTACCGTCCAGCGGGAATTCCTGCACCCCTTTACCCCTATGAACTCTTACGTTTTCTTGAAGTCTCAGTAAGGAATGCTCCTACTTATACTATCCTATTAATGAAATGATTCTTATCTGGAATAAGATGAATATGCCTTTGCCGACAATAAAAAAAATTAGCCTCGCGAAGTGCCTTCGTATTGTGGTTGTGGTTTCAGCTAGGCCCTATAGTAAGCGAAAAAGCGGTAAAATAAACCTAATGTTCAATTCTATTCAATTTCGAGAGAGTTGCCATGGGGACTTACTTAAATATAAGCCATAATTCGTCGCCCTGCTCGCCTCTCACTCCGACCCACGAGAAGGTTTTTTTTTCCTTTTCCCTGTTCGGTTCACACTTACACTTCTAGCTTACTATCCAGACAAGGGTCTAATTGTCCTAGGGGGCAAGACTCTTCATCCTTCCTTTCCGATATCCTGGGACACCTCGAAACTGAACGGTGTTCGAAACCGGGCCAGCCATCACCGTTTCCTAGAGCGAGGTTGGGGTTCTACTATTAAATCGCCATCGACATCGACTCCATCCCCCAATAGGTTTACACAAAGATAGGGCTCTATATTAGACAGGTATTGTCATCCGCCATTTTTTATCCATTATAAGTCTGGTGTATAAGCCAAGCATTGGGCGTTTACCTATTTATTATTAGAAATTGATCGTTGTTTATTTATTTTTTATATAAAAAACGTTCAACCAATTAGGGAAGTGTTTCATAAAAAAATACTAAACTTGTTTTCGTTTTTTTCAATCTTTTACTTTTCTTAAAAATAATTACAATACTTAGCATATAGGAAATATGGGATAAAAAATGGCGGATGACAATACCCGGGTATATAGTGCCTTACACAAAGAATACACACAAAAATAAGAGGCATGGGTGGAAAGGAGGGCGACACCTGTGAGTCAGCCAGCAAGGCTCAGGCTCAGGTAGACAGATAGGATTCCTGTGCAACAAAAAACGTTTCACTTGTCCTGCCCAGCTGTCTTAGAACCTGCTACCATTGTATTATATTCACCCAGTTTCACCTCCCATCTCCCTGTTTACTCTCGTTCCCTGTCTTTCAGCGGTTACTTCTGACTCTCAAATTACGGTACGAGCTTCGACGGATAATGCCTCGGTAATGTTCACAAAGGAAATGCATATGGGTACACCAATTATGTTTCTAATATCTGTTCTTTACTGAGGAGGTCAGGTCGAGGGAGTTCCATAACTGTGGCCAACTGGTCAGTGACAGTAACACATAATATCATATGATATATATAGGTATAATATATTTCATATACATTATATAGGGGAACGTTTTTTCTACTTGATGACGTCTCAAACAACCCAACACTGATATTTCTTGTGAAATTGGATTACATTAAGAAACTAAATTCGGGTTGACCGTTTGTCGTTTGTAGTGTTCCCAAAACTGAAACTCAAAGTAATCTTTCCTCGATGGTGTGAACGCCAAAAGGCATCGATGCAACGCCTTAGAGCAGAAAGTCTCTAAAAAAAATATAGTTCGCAGTCTGGACGGGACATGCCCCCTTTCCCTATTGCGCATGCTCATTTGCATAGTGTCTCTTTCTTATCTTCCGACTTTTCGTCTTTCGAGCACACTGACCCATAGGCTCTACGATAAAACACGACAATTTGTAAACTATCGGAGGAGAGAAACCTTATGGAAGTACAAAATCAATTTTCGAAATACTGATCTGCTTTAGATCTATCAATTGGGTATCATTGAGCAGGCCTCAATAGTCAATCTCACTCAACTCAACACTATAGGGAAAGAAAAATAGTGAACAAAGAGATATTACAGCAATGGTAAGGCGACCAGGTCTGACTATATCTTCAAAAAGGGTCGAAACCCAAAAGAAATTTAGCATTAATACTCAGTCGATTGGCATACAGGTAAAATTAGCGCCATTTTTAAATGTGTCGTGTCGTGAGAAGTTCCCAATACTACAGGGGGAGAAAGATTATGAACAAAGAGATATTATTGGATGACAGGTACATAGGGAGGGGGACCAAAATCTTTTTAGGTTCAAAACCGATAAAATTATAGCAACAATAGTCGGTCAATTGGGATAAATTCGCGCCATTTTAAAAGGTACCATCTCTTTCATTGAGAAGTCCTCAATACTACCGGACTGGGAAAGAAAGGTGATGAACAAAGAGATATTATTGGATGTCAGGCAGGGAGACTAAGACCAGGCTGCTGAGTCATGTTTGGCTCGTCTTTGCCCGGACGGACCGTGAAATCATGGCCGCAGACAGAGGCACGAACTGTGTGTTTTGCCCCCGAGGCATGAGTTACCGTCAACCCAATCCTGAACCTTTCCTGTCACTTTCTTTCATAGTGACTGATGAGAAACGTGCTGAGCTTTTCCCATGGGAAAACAGACTCCTCTGTCGATGGGAATGATTCAGGTTGAATGATCGTACGTGGGGAGGCCTTATTGCTATCGTTCGAAAAGACTCGCTAAGGAATACTGAACGTCACTTCCATGCATTCCTAGATGGAGGTACCGTTCTGTATTTAAAACCCGAAACTTTTCGAAGAAATGATGTGACCCTTTTGTGAATCATAATAAAACAAGCTATAGAGCAGGGGTTCCCAAACATTTTTGTCCGTGGACCACTAGATTATTATATGATTTTCCGTGGACTCCCATGGCTGTGATAGGAAAATCGTTAAATTCTAGGACCAAGATTAAGCAGCTTGTGCCTGAAATTCCGTGCTAATATTTAATTAAATGTTTATAAATGGTATCGGGTGGATTTTGTAGTTCAGTGCCAAGAGTCCAAGACTTACTGTATTTTATTTCAAATTTCCAATAACTCAACTTTCTTATTACTTACTTTGGCCCGTGGACCACCTGATATATGTCTGTGGACAACCAGTTGTCCATGGACCAATGGACCACAGTTTGGGAACCCCTGCTATATAGCCTATAGTTTTACCAACGAAATACATGACGAACGCTTTAGGTGAAAAAGTTAATTTCGAAGAACTGTTCGGTAAACGCCTAACGTAGTTTTGGGCATCGTAAGTTGGGGACAGGGGGGAAGAAGGAGTTATGAAGGAACAAAACGAAACTGCGCCCTCTACAATATTTTACAACCCCGTTTGCGAAGCGAAAGGGGTAAAAAGGCGACCGTAAATTTGAAGTCAGACATAATTTTACATGAAAAAATGGCACCAGCCACGGCATAGCAGCTGTTTTTTTTTTTTTTTGGACGAAATGAAGAGTCATGGTTTAGAGCAACAAGCTACAAAATCCTCTTTTGTCACCATAATCTAAAAAGGGGTTAGTTTATGGTCAGTTCCTTCCAGAAAATTACGATTTGCGAGGATGTATTTTAAATCTAGAATTCTGCGGAGAGATAGTACATTCGCTTCCCACCAAAAATGTGTATTTTAATTTCTGGGGCAACTCGCTACGTGTCCGCCATTGAAAGAAGGTGCCAGGTGGCCCCAGGATTAAAAAATGGTTTTTGGCGCGCTGGAATGTCCCATCTGTCCTATTTAGAACTCTAATCTAAACAATGAGAAATACAGCCCTGGCTTTAGCATTAATTGTGTACACTGGAATAGATGTCAGCAACCATCATTGTTTGGAATCATTCTTGTGTATGCCTTCCAAAACAGTGGCGAAACATCACAATATCGAAATGAAGTGGAACACTTGATCTAAGGGATGCGATCTAATTGATATCGGCTCTACGATGGTTATTTCTAGTGAAACTTGATTTTATGCACATAAAAAACGAATAGTCCCTTAATAATTAATGGGATACGTTACGGCATGTTCTTTTGAATAAAATAAAATATCACAGGAAGTATAGATCATAATTAATGTTATAAAGAAGAAGAAATGTTCCTCTATATTTTCATACATAGTATTAGAGATATATAATTAGAGGATATAGAAATAAATAAATAATGACTTTATTATAGCTGAGACCACCCTAGCGGAGTTAGAGCCATAAGGCCCTGTCTTACACTCAACTAGGGGTCAGCAACAAAAACAGTATAAATTTGTAATACAAGGTTACAAAAATTCCCTAAGACTAAAACACTCACTCACTCACTCACACACACACACACACAAGCATGGAAAAAACCTGGACTTGGCAGGATTCGAAGATTCGAACCCACGATCTACGCCTAACCGGGGCGTCGTCTTAACCAAAGCATTGAATATATAACACTGTTATATATTCAATGACCAAAGTTAGTTAAATGTCTGTGTGATATACAATATACATACAGTATATTATAATACTGTGGCTTCCACTGACACAATTTGGGTACTTCTTCGACCCAATATTCAATTTTTTCCCCCACAAATAAGGTTTAACAACTGTGGCTAGTGACGGTCACATAATATGCATCGAAATGTAGAGGGACATTTCTTCTACTTCATATTGGATGTTTCTACTTTTTCATGCTTGGATATTTCCAGTGATTTAGTCGATAACTCCTAAGGCGGCAATTCCACTTGTCCACTTTTTCTTCAATTTTGATAATGTCATTACAGAAAATCATCAATGTTGCATTTATATTTTTCCACCTTATTCCACTTGTCTTCAATAATTGGCAATTTGTTTTCTTCAATTTTTTTCCAATTTTGTATGTTTGCCCGCCGTCTTTCCTTAAATTTTATAATCTACAAGAAATTTTATGATTTAAATTATGAAATCATTCGTTTGTTCTCAAGAAATTAATTACAACTATTTATCATATCGAGACGACGCCATTGTCTAATATTAGTTTGTTATTGTTTGCAAAGCGTGATTTCACTCTATGATTATTGATCAATTTCAACATGCGGAAGTTAAAATGAACAGTGACATAGAGTAAAGAAAAAATCTCATCAATTATTGAAGAAAAATTGACAAGTGGAATAGCCGCCTAATGAAAAGAACCGGTCCGAGTTCACTCGAACATGCTTTCCAATTTATCAAAATTATTAGATAGAGAAAATTAGTAATTTTATGGCAAATATTTTTCCTATGGTTAAATTTCCGAAATCTCGGGGGGGGGGGGCGGTTGTCCACCTGACGTCACTGGAAGTGAGGTAAATTCTCGATAGGTCAAACAAACACATTAATTACCACACAGCAATAATGGCAGGGCATGCAGTGCATTTGAGCGCGAATTTTCTATCATTTTTTTCAAAAAATAATTTTTTGGGCAAAACCAAATATTTTTTTGGGAAAGCAACCTATCCGGTTTCGTTACTCAATTTAACACCTAAAACATGCTTGAAGGTAGAAATCATCGATAGAAAGGTTTCGCATTTTTTAGTCATTTTTTCATTAAAATTTAGTTATTTTTATTTTTTTACCCCCAGAAGCAAACTATCAAGGGGCAAGCGACCCCCCGCATTTTGTCAACATTAATAACGACTACAATCTACGAGAATTTAAAAGAAATCGTTGGAGCCGTTTTTGAGAAATAATTTTTTTAGACGTTTTTTGGAGTTTTTTGAAAATAAAACCCCCCCAAATTGAGTTAGCCAAAAAAAAAAAAAAAAATGGTCCCGAGGTATGATTTTTGTGAACCTATATGCCAAATTTCACTCAAATCCACCGAGTAGTTTGCCCGGAAATCGACGAACAGACAGACCGACAGACCGACCGACAGACAGACATTTTGTAAAAACCACTTTTTTGGGTTCCTGGGACCTCAAAACGTGTAAATCCGTTGAAATCTCGGAATCGAAAATTTCGACCATCACAAAGCTTTCCTTATACTACGTATAAATTGGAAAGCAAAAATTGTAGTTGAGCGCCGGACTGAATAGTTACGTTACAGGGCCCATAAACGTCGAAGGAGAGCGAGTAG
This sequence comes from Psococerastis gibbosa, assembly GCA_963971405.1. Classification (NCBI taxonomy): domain Eukaryota; kingdom Metazoa; phylum Arthropoda; class Insecta; order Psocodea; family Psocidae; genus Psococerastis; species Psococerastis gibbosa. The sequence continues at coordinate 30,896,047 of OZ020484.1, forward strand.
GTAGCAGGTAATTTAGAATGAGTACAGAAACATTGATTAAGGCCGTTTCGTCATAATCTGAGGTAATTGTTATGCATAGCTAAGGGATAGCCATCAAGCCACCTCATTTGGACCCCTTCCAACTAATTTAAAATAATTCGTCGGTCGCTATGACCGATAATTGAGTTTTTTATTAATAATCCTAATCCGACGATTTATTTGTAGAGGTACGATATCTAATTAATAAAGGTTTTTATATAATTAAATGTATACTTTATGCATGCAGATATACTTAACAGATGGTAGTGCCTATTATAAAATGTTGAGGAAAGTCACTTCTATTTGCTGATTCCTCAATGATAGCCGGTGAAAGTTGATTTTGTACTCCTATAAGGTTTTTCTCCTCAGTCTGTGTCTACATCTTCTTGATTGCTCATTATTACGAGTACCTATTATTTATTATACCCAAAGACAATTAGCCCGTGCGTACCTACCGATAAAATTGCAAAGCCGTGCAACAAGTTGCATAAACGGACAGTCTAAATTATTAAATGAATAAAGGTCACTTCACTAGTTCAGGTTTTCAGATCACTGAATACGTTCATGCAACGGTGTGTTTGGGAGAACTTGATGGGAGTGCTGCCATAAGATTTCGAAAAATGCATTCGTAGGGAGTTGGGGTAGGCCTAGTTAGGAGTAGAATAACGTATTGCTGGCAAACGAGACTTTTTTGTGTTTATGTGGTTGGCGGCCTTTTGCGTAAATTGTTTTTATTATTTTGTCTGTTAGGGGATCAGTCATCCCTCTTTCGCAGTTATTTAACAACCCCTCCTGTCATGATTTTCCTGAATCCACATGCCAAATTTCATCAAATTCTACCGAGTAGTTTGCCCACAAGTCGACGAACAGACAGACCAACAAAATTTCGTAAAATACACTTTTTGGGTTCTTGGGACCGACCTCAAAACGTGTAAATCCACTGAAATCCCGAAATCAAAAATTTCGACCATCACAAAACTTTCATTACACTCAGTATAAATAGCGTTTAAAAATTAGATTGCTAACTCTGTAACCCCATGGCCAAGAGATGAGTGGAACCATGGAGGAACAGTTGGCCTGTCCCAGGCTGGAGCGCTTGCAGGTCGTGATACAGATTTTATAGCTCTTTATGGCCCTTTAGTGTGACAGGCAGTACCTCATCCCCGCAATTCCTTTTCATAACGTGTTCCCAGGGAACAGGGTTCCCTTTCTTTTGTTAGATTTCTTAAATTGCCCTGTGAGCAGAATATTTTTAGATCTCTCATACTGGTTTGTCTTTTGTCATGTAATAATAGATCGGGGATTTATAAGTGCACTTGTTATTCGGCTCAGTATTACTAGTATAATGTCGATCAAAATTGCGTCATCATTATTTTTACCATATCTTTACATACCTAAATGCTCTATTAGTAGCAGACTAGAATTTTAGTATAGGTATCTATACCAGCTCACCGAAAATAATTTTAGGCCATGGAAAATCCCAGACTGAACTACATAGCAGCACTCCATAAATACATGTACGGTACTATATCAAACGAGTACGATTGTTGTAATCAAAGTGCGTGTCGAATCCTGGTCTCCTCCGAATTAATCGTGTGACTTCACTATGTTCCCCAAGAGGATCGGAATCCACTATAACCAAGAGGTCCACCCTGTCAGTGAACTTCCCATCTTCCTGAGGTGAAGGAGTCTGCCCTTAAGGTGCCTCAAGTTACGAAACAGACTCACTTCCTCGCCAGGCTGATAGGGTTGATTAAAGCGGAAATACTGAAAGCAGACGTTGAACGGCAACAACAGCGATTGCTGTAGGGTTAAATTTTGGGTGCCTCGATTTTCCTTGTCCTAAAGCACTGGATTGATTGATGGGACGATTGCATCCAGGGGTCGACAACCTTGTCCACCTGACGTCACTGGAGGTGAGGAAAATTCTGGATAGGTCAGACCAACAAATTACCACACAGAGCAGTAATGGCAGGGCGCGAAATGCATTTGAGCGCAAATTTTCTATCATTTTTTCCAAAAAAAAAAATTTTTTGTGCAAAACCTAATAGTTTTTTGGGAAAGCAACTTATCCAGTTTCGTTACTCAATTTAACACCTAAAACATGCCTGAAGGTAGAAATCATCGATAGAAAGGTTTCGAAGAAAAATTATTTTTTAGTCATTTTTCATTAAAATTTATTCATTCTTATTTTTTTACTCCCAGAAGCAAACTATCAAGGGGCAAGCGACCCCCCGCATTTTGTCAACATTAATACCAACTACAATATATGTGAATTTAAAAGAAATCGTTGGATCCGTTTTTGAGAAATAATGTTTTTAGACGTATTTTATGAGTTTTTTGAAAATAAAACCCCCTCCAAATTGAGTTAGCCCAAAATATAAAAAACATTTCCCGAGGTATGATTTTTGTAAACCTACATGCCGAATTGCATCAAAATCGACCGAGTAGTTTGCCCGGAAATCGACGCACAGGCAGACAGAGCGACAGAGCGACAGACAGAGCGACAGACAGACATTTCGTAAAAAACACTTTTTTGGGTTCCTGGGACCCCAAAACGTGTAAATCCGTTGAAATCTCGGATTCGAAAATTTCGACCATCACAAGGCTTTCCTTATACTACGTATAAATTGGAAAGCAATAAAGCAACAAAATTGATTTACAACTTATTTTTTATATTGTTATAAAATACGTGTATAAAACCAGTAATGTACGGAAGAGTCGCACCCAATGAGCTAGACCTTCTAGAGAAGTGCATGCTCGCAAGCCTCAAGACCCCTCGACAGTCTTTAATGAAGTAATGAGCAGACACACAGGTACGCCAACCTTATCGGCAACACGCCTTATAAAGAACAATCTAAATATACATTACTTAGTTGGTATTAATAGTAGAATGTAAAGTTTTGTCCCAATTTTAATTAAATCTGCAAAGATTTCCGAGATTAGCGATTCTAAACAGACCAACTGATATTTTATTCATATGCACTCCTCACTTTCATTAGTTAGCAGACCTGTTTAAATCTCAACAATATCTAGGATGAAACCATCGAGAAATTAGAAAACACTGCAATATCTGAAGAAAATTTCTCGCTCGTTCGTATGCTGTTCACGCACGTCGTGATATGACTAGCAACTAATTGGGATTCAAATCAGTTGCCAGGGAAATGGAAAACAAAGGTAAGTCAGTGTGCGAAACCTTGCCGCAGCATAATAGGCTGTACCTGAGTCCTGAACACATATAACGTGGGATTAGACAAGAGAAGCGTGAGCAATGTGTAGGAGAAGGGATGAAAGCTTAATTACAAAGTTACATTACGAGCTTCACCTCAAGTTTCTAATTTGGCAACGTTTCAACATATGAATCCAATTTGTAAGCTAATATTGGGGCAAGTCGGTTTTATAGGATCAGCCGTATTTATAGAGGCTCAATACGAAAGAAAGAAAATTGCCTTTATTTTTTATATGGGCGAATTTTGGGCCTTTCGTCCCACTCTTACAATTAAGTACTAACCCATATACGGTAGGTAGACCTATACAAAAATCTTCCCGAGATTTATATTTCCAAAACTAATTGGGCTATTTATCTTTAATTCACGGATATATTGTAGTCACTGACAATGTAAACAAAAACCCCACTCTTCCCCTTCATAGTTTGGTTCTGCGAACAAAAACATAAAAAAGGTTAAATTTTCATGAAAAATTAATACCAAATTATATTTCTCCGGAAATATTCCATCGATGTTTTCTAACTTCAGGTATGTCATAGGTGTTGAATAGAGAAACGAAACCGAATAGGCTGCTCTCCAAAAAATGGCTTTAGTTTTGAATAAAAAAATATTTTTTGAAGAAATCATAGATAATCCATATTCCAATGCATTTCATACCATGACATTATTACTGTTATGAGTGTACGTCCCGTAGGAAATTCGCAGCCAAAAAATTTAATACTTCTTATTTTTTTATTTAATTCACTTAGCAAGTTATTTAAAATTTGGCTCATTTAAGTTGCAGAAGACTACTTCATTCGACTGTAATTATATTAATGTATATTATAGGGTATTTTTAATTTTTGGTTTTGCAGTCTTTTCATGGTATCTATTTTACGTGAAATTTGATTGTTTATAAATTATTATAATTTTTATTTTAAAAAAAGCTACGGTACCAAAAAATTAAAATCCCCTATTATATGTTGCATGAATTAGTCTTCTACATTCTGTAGTTGCAACTACAAATCTCTAATAACTTGCTTAGTTAATTAAATACTCGTAAGGCGCCGATTCCACCGACCGGCTAGGGCTACATACAAAAACGGTGACGTCGTAGCAGACATTCAAGACTTAGGCGGGGTTTCCACCGACCTCGCATTGCAGAATGCAAATGACATTGACGGAAATTAGAATTTTTCTTTTTATAGAAATCTATTAAAATGTTTGTACTTAACATATCCCATGACGCCATTTTTTAATTTTAGTTTGTTTGTGATTTTACTGTTTGATCATTGATCAATTTTAACCATGGCATAGAGGAAAACAAACATTTCCGTCAATGTCATTTGCATTCTGCAATGCGAGGTCGATGGAAACCCCGCCTAAGTCTTGAATGTCTGCTACCACGTCACCGTTTTTGTATTTAGCCCTAGCCGGTCGGTGGATTCCCCGCCTAAGAAATAGAAAGCATTACATTTCGGGCTGTCAATTTCTTACGGGACGTACACTCTTATAGTGTAACTTAGTATTTCATTGGTATTACCGGTTCTTTTAATTGTAAATTAACAGTGGGGACTATTAATATTATAAATAAATAAATATTTCTGTTAAATTATACAATCATGTAATCAACAAATAATCGACAAGTATAAAGTAAAATCGTCAAAATATCGTCAAAATCAGGTACTTCTTCCTCTCTTGTTTATTCTTTATTTAATTTTAAGCATCTATCAATAACACAATATTGTTTTTTTTTAAGGTTAGCATGAAAAGAAGACTTTATAGCCTTATTGTTCGCCTTTTGGTTTTTGTTTTTCAATAAAGTCGTTTTTCAATTTCAATTGTTCTTTTGCTAGTGCCTCAGTGACAAAGAAACCCTGTCTCGCAAGTCGCAACATCACCATTGACTATCAAGAAAGTAAACTCAGTGATCTCAAAAGGTAATGGTGACATCACTGCGTGGCGTGGGTTACCTTCAGTACACATCCGGAAAGGTATTGACAGGTAACCCACGCATCTCATTCAAGTAGTCTCGTCCACAAAATTGTCAATTTTTATGGCCAGCTGTCTGACCCTGATCTCATTTTAACAAGATTTTTAGCTCGATATAACTTTTAAGGCGCACAACGACTGTAAACTGTCTTACTTACTGTCTGATTTTCGCATATGTGCAGCAGCCCGATCGTGGCGTTTTGGGATTATTGTAATACTGGAGTTTATCTTTTAATATCGCAGTAGTAAAAGGTATTCAAATTAATATACTATTGGAACACAAAAGATTGGTTGCATTGATTTATAATTGAAGGAAATACGAAACTTTAAAATGTAAGGGTAGCATTTTGAAATATAATAAGAATTTTAATGAATGTGTCTACATCTAAGGGAGAAAAAATTGAAAACTCACCAAAAATATTAATTTATCAAGTTTAATTTTACACGCATTTTGCATTCATTTATTTTAAACAATTGAATAAACCCGGTATTATAATAATCCCTTATCGCCATGATCGGGCTGCTGGAGTGCCTACAGTCGTTTTGAGAGTTCGGACCTTATGCTCAGCTAGTACCATGTCCTGCCAGATCGCGTCAGAAATTAACACTCACATTGATGTTTAATTAAAATTAAAATAAGATTCGAATTTATTAATTAAAATTATTCAAATCGTATAGGTACCTACCTTAAAATCAGGTGCTATGGTGTATACAGTCTATACTTAAACACATGCTACTGCAGATCATAAACTAATAACCTTACCTGAAAAATAAAAAGGGCACAATAAGTAAAGCAGGTATGCCATAAAATGTAAATATATATGCGCAATACAGTACACAGCCACGTCCATAACATATTATTTTGACGTAATAGAAATACAATAGGTAATACAATTGATCATTTCGTTTAGTTAAGAAATAACTCAAAGGAAGTTTTTTGTTGGTCCTCAACATTATTAATTCTAAATTTTAGAAAAGTGGATTTAGTTGGTTTCATAAAAAAACTGATTCATTTGTAGAGTTATACTTCACATAACGCATAAAGGTATGAAGAATTTCTCATCAATTACCGCTATACGTCCCTACACCAACAATGATAATTCATAAGTAAACTGATAATTTGATTCAGGGTCATTCCCACAGAGTGCCAGTTTAATAAACGAGGTGTGACCGTTGGCGTACATGGGACCGTTGTTTATTTGTTTACCTACGTAGCCTGTCCTCAAACATCTTACAATTCAAGTGATGGACGTAGGTTACAGGTGTCAAACAGAAGAGGTGAAAAGAAGCCATTAATTCATGATGCAAGAAATTGTGCATCGGAAACTAGCAGAGGCAATAGTATTATCACAACCAAAATGCGCGATGCGTATACATCATATGAATGAATAACCACTTTATTGCAACATTACAATTGGCGAACAGCAAGAATATAAAGTATTTTTCTCATGATAACCATAAACATATATGTGGGATAATAGGGGGAGGGGGGGGGGGGGAAGTTGCCTAGTTCATAAGGGAAGTCAGCAAAGACTAACTGTCTTCAAGACTTCCCACCGCGTTTGTGGTCTGTGGAAAATTAAACACCAGGCTTACTGGACAACTGGCACAATAAGTCACATACACCTGCCTAAGAAAGGCTTGGGTTGATAAAACTATAATACAGTACATAACGGGTACGGTACTTAGAAACCTTTAACCATTATCTGCTGAACAAATTTGGAATAGTAGAGCAAATAAACATCCTAGGTGAGGTGTTCCCACGAGATTTCCGTAGTGTCCGATTCAGACAGCGGATACGGGGCCAGACAGTATAGATTGCAATCTATTTAACGCCAGGGCAGGTTAACTGAACCAAACAAAGCGTAACGCAGCGGAACCGCCGCGAGTAATGTCTCCCCGTAAATTACATAGGTAAATAAAGGGGGTACTCTATGGAACTCCCAGAAACAATCAAAACGAAGCACGAAACCACCCCAATCAAGCGCCGCCCGGTCACTTAATGCTAAAGTAAAGGGGTAGCGAAGCTACAAAAGAAAAAAGAAAATTAGTGGTATTTCACAGTCAAAGTAGCTTGCAATGCTCATTTCTTGAACAGATGGGCAAACCTAACAGGCTCTAAAGCTCTCTGTACTTTGATTATTCAGAAATGCACTCAATGGCTATTCACATATTTTGCAATAAATACAGGGTTGCATTTCTTTAATTACTCGTCAGCTAAGGGTCAGAAACGTGGCTGCTTAGAAAGAAAAATAAAAACGCATTAAGATTTTGGGAGCGGAAAGTCCTGCGACGGCGAAAAATCTCTTGTGTGGTCAGAGACGCGTATGGATGGATAATAAGAACAACGCCGCACCGGAGGCACTGTACCAGTCATCCATTACAAACGGAAAAAAATCTAGGGAGACTCAAATGGCGAAAGAATGGATACAACTAGAGAGCCTAAGGTGTTGAACAATGATCCAGAAGGCAGAAGATCAATGGAAGAGGTGAGTGGAGAACGTTAGTGAATACCACTGGAAGCTTAATGTCCGCAACTGGAAAAGAAAGGCGGCGTCCTGAGATGAGTGGCGGAATGGCGTGGTTGCAGTGGCCAAGGTTTTCAACAGGATGTAGAACCAGTAATTAAGTAAAGTAATTGCTGGTCCGACAGTAATGGGGAAACTACTTTGATAGAGGGCTTCGGGGGAGACTGATAACTCAACATGTAAACAACCTTCAAAGTAATCTGCGGAAGGGTCAAGAGAAAGATGAAAGTAATAGCAGTGAAGAGTTTTGCAGGATACGAGTTGTCGGAGAATTGGGGAGTCGTGACGTCCCCCGAGCCAAAATAAACAGGCCACATTGGGAGCAGCTCCCCCCAGGCTCCACCAATCATGGCCGGCAAATTACAGGGCCATCTCGACACACGCTATTGCACTCCGACGACCCCTCGCGAAAACCCTGAAATCGAGATTTGGGTACTGTCCCATCTGCATAAGAAAAGCGTGGGCATTTACTGTTCTCATGTACTGTGAAAACTCGGATTAAATTGAAATTCGGATGCTAAATAAGTTCTTTTTGCCCGGTTGAACCTTCAATGGGGTCCTTTGAAACGCTTTCTTTTCTTCTTCTTCCGGCTCTACAGCCCATTCTGGGTTTTGGGCTGCTCGAAAACGCTCCTCCAACCATCCCGGTTTTGCACGAACCGCCGTTCCAAAATCTACAAACTCCCTCGTCGAGGTCGGTTTCTAATTCGTCCTTCCAACGGTTTCGCATTGAAATGTTATTCGCCTAGTGAAGATCACCCTTTCTTTACCTATAGAATTTTTTACCTTACCTTACTATTATGTGCCAATACGCCTGTTTACGCAAATTGCCTGTACGATTTCATCGTAAACAAACCATAATAAAGACCAAAACAACATTTTATCCAAACTTATGGAAATTATAGGCCATAAAAGCAACGCATATTTCTAACACGAACTATCTTTAAGTAGAAATCATATGCATTTCGAAATTCCTCTAAAATTACCAACTTCTAAAAACTCAGCCGCAACTTAATCTACATAAACGCCTTTGAATGCAGTGATTTTTTTCTAAAACTGGTAGACCCCAAGCCTTTAATTATCACCAATCACCATGTTTCCGATAATGTGACATTATTTACCGGAATATTTTAAAAGTCTTCGAATTTATTTTATCTAATTGGACACGACGAACCTGTTTGGTTAGACAACAAGACCCGAGTCCTTACTTCGGACTTTTATGTTTTTTCACAGCTTGGCATAACCATTTTAGTCCAGCTAGACTCGTCGTTCAATTTAGATAAAAATCATTCCGTCTTTTCCAATAAATTGATACAATGAAAAGATGTCCCCAGCTTCCACGCAAACATAATATAAGCTGCCTGAATTTGAAAAAAATAAAATGGGGGTTAAGAGGAATCACTCCAAATTTTTGAAAACTATGGCGTGAGAGCTGATGAATGAAATACAAGTTGCACAGTAGCTAAAGTACATTGATGAAATCCCCCTTTAAATACCTCATGTTTTACATTAGTACAAAATCGAATTTCAACAATATATCGTTGTCAAAAGCATCACATCCATAAAAAAAAATTTCTTTCTAAATTTCCATATGAGCGTCTCAATCGTTTGCCCATTTTGATATCTTGGCAAGCTGTAAAAGGAGGAATTAATTAATTTCGTCAAATTGATAGCGCCATTTCTTGTTTAAAAAATATTTTGAAATATATTTAACATTTTATTTTTATTCAACATCTAGTTCTACTTCGGCAAAGCGAAACTAAAAATTTGACAAATTTGCGGGATGTAAGAAAGTAAGACACCATCAAGACTAGTCAGTTCCACAACAGATTTATTAATTCAAATAACGTATAGGAACTTCATGTTAATCTTTAAAAAAAAAAAAAAAAATGCATGTACCGTAATCTAAAACGCATTTGCAAAAACACGGGCTCTCTAAACATGGTCCATAATCACTTGCAAATTAGAGGGGATGCCAGAGCCCGTAAGAGTCCCGGGGGCAAACGTGCGAGGTAGCATTTTGTACAGTCACAGACTCAATGGGCATTTCGCGTGGAAAGGTGAATGTCGAGGTTCAGCATACGGTACAGGATTTTGAATCTGTGTCAAGGATACAACGAGAAAATGCTAATTTCTTCAATCTGCATTAATAGGGCAAATAAAAGCCTCCGGGGCATATGCTGTAATAATGCGATGGCCAGTTTAACTGTCTAGAGACCATCCAGCCCGACATAACTTATATTACAATAAAGATGGCTTCAAAACAGTGCGATTAGCATTAGCATCAAGCCTTGAAAGCTTAGGTTGTAGTAACCATATGGGTGAGGTGGTATACTTTTGTGTAAGTCTTTAGCAAGCGGATCAACCCAGAAAAAATCTCTTTCTGTACAGCCGGGGTTAACATAATACCCTGGTATTAAAAATGTAAACATGATAATTTTATAATGGAAAGTGCCATTCAAAATTCGTTTGTTTACAGTTTTAACCCCAGGAGTAAGTTAAGGCTGAGTGTTCAAAATGTTTTGTAAACAAGAAATTATCGTAATTTATGGACGAAATTAATTAATTGCTCGCTCGACAGCCACAAAGATATAAAAGGGAACAGATGAAAAAATCTTAAAAAAATACGAGATTTCTGTGAAAGCTGTGTATTTCCCCTACAGATTTACAACTGTGCTACAAAATGGGTTTAAGGCTCTTTGTCCCATTTTTTTAAGGTAATAATACTTCAGTTCAGAAAATGTAAACTTCCTGCGATAACTTGCATTTTTTATGAGTTTTTTATCTTGTGTTATCTTGTTATCTTATGTTATCTTTGTATCTGTGGAACGAGCAATAAATTATTTTCGTCAAAAATTCAGCAAACTTTCTTGTTTACAAAACATTTTGAACACTCAGGCTTAATACCAATCGCCATAATCGGCTTACTGATGCTCTCATATAACATATACAATGCTGTAAATTTATGTACTAGTGAGCCGAATAGCGGGTCTACAATGTTGATTTTTGTTAATCTTAACATGGGATTAAAAATATAAACAAGATAGATTTAAAATAGAAAATGTTATTAAAAATTGTTTTGTTTATATTTTTAACCTCAAGAATAAGTTTATACTAAACGGCGTAGTAGGGCGGCAGCACGGTAAAAACGAGTATGTAGAAGCCATTCATTGGAAAGCATTTCCCTATTGTCGTTGCGGCCACCATCTCTGAGAAGTCGTCAACGATAATTAAAGTAAACAATTGACGTGAACTGGTTAACATTGTTGCTATTCCGAGCACGCTCCGCCTGGAAATGTCACAGAGAATTCCTTATGTCCCCTTGCCGGGACAGCTAAAGTAGCCTACGACATTGGGAAGCATATACAAAAGTTTCAATGCACTATACACATCATCGTTGTATTCATGTCCATTAATTTAAGTCTATTTACGGTTTTCCAGCGCTGACGTCTGAATTCCTAAAGAGGAAGGACAGAATTATTGATTTGGACTCAGAAGATGTATGCTATGACTGAGACCCTCCCATACTAATAAAAAAAGACGTGACAGTTGAGGGTCTAGGTCTGAGGATTGGTAGAGGACCCTCTTTCCTGACCACTGTTGTTTGCTCTATATGGGATGTTGTTTTTCAGGAGTTTTTGGAGGGTAAAATCCCCATAATAGACAGAAATTAGAGGATTTAGAAAACACTGGACTTGGCAGGATTTGAACCTACGATCTACGCCTATCCAGGGCGTCGTCTTAACCGCTGGAACACAAACCCGACATGTTCAGTCCCCCTAAATCCTTTCCTTATGTGCTCGTATATTAACAAAATTCGTATTGCTAGAAAGGTTAGCACAGAGACACAACTATCTAACCGAACAGGTCTGTGAGCTCGCTTTGTTGCACAAAGTCAAAGCTTTATTCAATAAATTGTACTTGTGATTTATGGCACTAAATATAGCACTGACTTTAAACTAATTTTGGTTGAAGCAAATCAGTCAATTCGAGCATATACTACATAAGTACATAAGTAGAGGATATACATCAACTTCTGTTCTTCTGCGGTCTCGTGGTCAAGCGGTTAAGACGGCGCCCCGGTTAGGCGTAGATTGCGGGTTCGAATCCCGCCAAGCCCAATACAATATATATTTCCTTCAAAATAAAACAATACATGTAAAGTTTATGATAAAATCGTCAGAGTATCGTCAAAATCAGTTTTTCTATATCCTCTAATTTCAGTTATAACGTGGAGGTTACCTCTTCAACCAAAGTTAATTTAATGTCAGTGTTATATATACCGTAAAACACTGTAATATAATGTGCAAAGGTAACTCCTCCTTATAGCCGAATTTGAGGATTTCGAAGGAAAAAAGAAATCGGTTTAGAAGGAGGTAACCTCTTCAACCAAAGTTAGTTTAATGTCAGTGTCATACCCCATATAACACTACAATGTACCCCATAATTGAGTTAGCCCAAAATAAAAGGAATGGACCCGAAACATGATTTCTGTGAACCTACATAACAAATTTCATCAAAATCCACCATGTAGTTTGCGCACAAATTAACGAACAAACATTTTGTAAAATAAACCGTTCGGTCCTTGGTCCGATCTATCTAACATTAGCTGAAACGCATAAAGCTGAAATTACAGAAACATAGCTTCAGCAAAATGAGACAGGTGCTGTGATAAGCCTAGCCATGTTAAAGCATGTCGACGCGATAACATGCGGTAGGTAGATACTTTCATTCAAACAAAAGTCTTTACCAGCAGCAGTGCCCAACACCAGATAACCCATTCATTACAAATACAGATGCCTGCTTAATTCTAGGATTTCTCTACAATATCCCTTTATGGGGGTCACACTTGGATTTACGCTACATTTAGTCTGTCTTTGTTATTGCTTATTATTACTTCCTTCGTTTTATTAGATCAATGTAGTGACCTCACTTTTTTTTTGTCAAGCTTTACTTCAGGTTTCTCATTCATTTTCGTAGCATTAGCATGGCACCTCTCATTTTTTTATATTTAATGTTCCCAGCAGAAGAACTCAGTTCAGGGGCTGACTTGAGTAAAGGAAGGGTGTAACCAGAGGGACACATTGTGAAACCTCAGGTTTTAATAGTAGGTGAACCGGGTTACAAAAAGTCAAAGGCTGCAGTAAGGGGTATCAAAAACTCGACAAAATAATAAATAAAATCACACAATTTAGAGATAAAAGGTTCACCTGTACGACACGGAATTTGAAATTGAAGGCTTTATTTGAAATGTTGGTAGGTATTGTATTAAGAAACTAACGTAGACCTACCTTTGAACATCTCTATAGAGAGTATAGATAACTCTACAGTAAATATGGACATAAGATAACACTTAACATTCGAGGAAGGTATTTACGATCCGTTATACGAATTCACGTTTGTGGGCTATTTCAGATGAAGGAATGCCGATAAAATTGTAAAACATTTCGTATGCCCCAAATTGCAATTCTTGTGCATGATGTATTTCTAAAACTTAATTTTTGTAGCTGCGAGTACTAGAATTGGACATGAGAAAATGTTTAGTTGACATCAGATTTAAGAGACAACGGAAGTGGGAAAAACCTTATGCGAGTAAACAATCGAATTTAATGGGAAATACTGATTCATAACAGAAATGATTGCTGGCCTTCCAGAGAAAATGAGCTGACAAAGTCCTAGCAAGACTTATTACTTGATGACCCATACGGTTATACCGTATATAAGTGTAGGTCGTGGGTTCGAATCCCGCCAAGTCCACCTTTTTCTATATCCTCTAATTTCGGTCAACCGAGCACCGACTTGGCACTGTTTCATGACTGTTTCAGTTTCATGAGATCTGAAACGGTGTTTCAATACTCTCTGAAGCAGTTAAATGTGTGACACACTATATTGAAACGTTTCAAGCTCGGCCATCACTAATTCGGCCTTCTGTATGTAATATTCCCAGGGTAGATAGAAGGACTGAGGGCTCTCGGCAGAAGAACATACTGGTTGAAAAACCTGAGGCAGTGGTTTGGCAAAAGTACGACTTTCCTATTCAGAGCAGCAGTTTCCTAGGTCAAAATTGCTATGATGATCACCCATCTTCGACAGAAGAGGCATTTCAAGAAGATGGATGTCCGATTAAGCCACGGGTTCATTGTCAATGGGCCTAGGTACATAAGCCCTTCAGAACATTTTTATTTTCTTATTATCGACTATTGTAAGTTTATAGTCACACATACCGCATCAAGTATCAACAGACGCAATTGTTATAGAAAGTGGTCTAAAAGAGAAAAATAGGCACATAGAATACAACGCACAAGAGGTATCATGCTGAGAATATAGCAAGCCAAGATAGTAATTTATATAAAAGAGGTGAACTCAGGTTAACACGGACACTCAGGGAATAATTCTCGAGTAACGAACCGTAAGATGCCGGGTAAGAGCCCAAGATAGGGCACTTGAACGCCATAACGAGCGTCTCCCAGCGATGATACCAGACTCTAAATAGGCACAATTTCAGGTACTGCATTAGCCCATATTTCTCTAATTGCATTCATTATGTACTTGGATAAAAGCATCCTGCGGCAGTGCACAGTGGAGATGGCGGGACGGGTTATTAAAGTAAACACAGAAGATAATCTATTCCGGGGAAGAACTGATGAGCAACTAAACAAACATGAGGAAATGCAAAAACTCTGTATATATTTTAGGAAGAACCTCAGGTCATTGGGGATGAACTTGGCACGGTATTTTGCCGGATGTTGGCGCAGGGAAGAACAATTTAAAAAAAAAACGCCATTGCACGATAACCCAATGAGGGTCGATGTTGGGATTTGGGGTCAGCAACCCGCACGGCATTGCTGGTTGAGCAAGGTGGGACCAAATCCGAAATGACCACACCAGGCAAGACCTGCGAGTGGATTCCATATAAAGAAGAATGGAGAACAAACAGCTCCAATGGTTCGGCCACACCCAAAGGATGGACGAGAACAGGACCACCCGGAGGTTGGCGGAAGCAAGGCCACAAGAAGGAAGACCCATCGGCAGACCGAGGACAACCCTCGAGTAAAGGATTGAACAACTCGCCGGAACAAGAGGGAAAACAATGGCCGGAGAAATGGGTTCGGGGTGACCCCCCCACACTGCGCACGCGGCATTAAGGGAGAAGAAGAAGAACATGTCCGGCAGTCGCGTGTTTTCCACACCGGTGAGGGTTAGGGTCCCATTAGGGTTGGGAGGACCCGGGACAGGCGGAAAATTTCTCTTTTTATGTCGAGTCTCGAGCCGCCTTCTTCCGTTTCGTACTCTAGTTCTCTACCAACTGCACTATTCATCAACATGACGAATCATTTAGTTCAACAAATAGCCAGAGGGGTTAAGAGTAATAAGACGCAAAATCTTGTTCTGCTCACGAGCTATACATGTCACCAGTGGCGCCGGCGCAGTAGCCCGAACGGCACTTTTTCTGTTTTCGTCGTCATTGCAAAAGACATCAAATTCGGAACCTCGGGAGAGTTGTGAGGGTTCCATCCAGCGCAATCCACAACATCACGCTGCAAAAAAAATAAACAAGTCGGGTGACCCAGATCGCGTGTGGGAAACATCCGATAAATATATGAGGGAAAAGAAATTGCGAACCCCCCCCCCCCCCCAACCTACGAGAATTGAGTAGTACAACTGGGATTAGTGGGGGCAACGTGGGGGCTTTTTCCAAGTCACTTCCCTTAATTTAAGCTGCCAGCCTTTCACTGGGATTGCTCCATTCTCACCTACTTTTGGGCATTGACTCTTCCGCAAAATTGTCTTTGAACGAGAAAAAAGACCATTTTACAACCACTAATGAAGGGTTTAGGCCTCAGGACGCAGCGGCGGAGCGTGAGATAATTGCTAGTGAACGATATGCTTGCAAATCATTATTTATGTCGCTAAAGTTAAAAAAAAAGCATCATTTTATGTATCTTCTAAAAAGTAAAAATTTGAAAACAAAAAAGAAAACATTTGAATTCTAAGGGCGAGATTCTTAATTTTCTTAGACTGGGTTCATAAGTTCATAACATGATACTGCTCATACAATCTTATTTGGTCGTGCCTTCCTAATTCCTATAGATTTCATAACGAAGCTATTCAACTGCCCCATTCCACCCAAAACAAAGTCTTACTTAGGTTCCTAGTACAAGTAGGCATAACTTTGTTCACTGAACGACGTTAGGCCTTCAAATAGAGCAAGGGGAAGGAAAAAAATGTGAAATATTAGACACAATGAATAGAAATAAATATTGAACATTCAAGATTAATTTTCCCTTGTATTCATACGCCGACTAATATTATGGGACATAACAAATAATGAGTGTGATATTAGCTAATATTGATGAAAGGTCGGGAACAAAGGGGTGAATAATACCCGTAACTTGTTGTAGGTTCGTAATTTGCCACTCTGCCAATATTTTACGGCGTCTACGGCCCCTGAGAAAAGCGAGTTCCATTACTGCTCTGTTTCGATACGTCTCAACGAGTTTATGTATCGTACTGTAAGAAACCGTGGTATGAGATGCTACGGCTTTATCTCTTACTTACTTTTTGCTCTAACAATTTTACTAATATGTACTTTGCTGAAATGTTCTAATAACAATTTGCTCTAACTCTAATGTAGGACTCTTTTTTGCTAGGTACGTATACCGTATTGAACGGGACAGTCTCGTTTTCAAACAGTGAAAAATGTGTATTTCTTCCCCGGGGAACCTCCTGGACCCATCTTCCCCTAGAAAACTTTTTGAATCTATACAGTTTTTTTTTCACCCTTTGCGAAATTTCTAAATCCAATTTCGGCCCACTCTTACAATTAACCCAGCATGTTTATTTTGTATATTTTCACGAACGCGACGGTCGTAGTGACCCAAGAACTAGGTGTCCTGCTTTGAGGCAAATTATAAATGGTCAGTCATGGTCAACAGTCATAGGCAGTGGAAAGCCATTGCTTTTTGTAGGAATGGAGACTTGGGTTCAGATTTCGGTCAAAATTGACTTTATTGCACGCAAGTGCTTCCCGTTTTATAATATGGCAGGTTCGGGTGGGCACTCGGAGAAATGTTTTTCAAGCGTAGAAAGCAATATATCGTAAAATTAATGAATATAAACAATTCTCATATTTTGATATTATATTTTCTTATAGGCATAGACGAAATAAAGTTTCAAATTTGACAAAAATTTTCCATATTACCAGGGGACACAAGGCAAAAATTGAGCAGAAAATGATACCTATTAAATTTGGTTTGAAACTGTAGAATATGGCCTAATTTGAAATCTAGAAGTACTTAAGGTAGTTAGTCGTTAGAGATAGTTTCCTCCACAAGTACTCATAAGTTATAAAGTGATAAGGATAGTTAGAGAAACTATGCAAGTGAGGAGTAGGGGGGGGGGGGTAGGAGAGGGGTTGATGCTCTCTGGGGTAATACCTTCTTGAACTCTTACTACAGATATACTGTACTCGCCTGTTGAAATTCATATTTTCGCCTTATTTCAAAAGCTTTGTGAAAAGGTGTTGGCTTGCGTGCTTTCTAATATTTATTTATGCACTATATGTACTAGTCACTTTTGTATTCTTTATAATATTAGTTTCTATAGGGGGTACCTACTTAAATAATTGATACATTGTGGTTCTTCCACAAAGTGTATAATTCATAAGATACAATGACGTGGTTGAGGCACCAATTCCCTGGTGGCTATCGATTGCTATAGGACAACTGTAAAGCGCTCAAGAGTCATGAATATTATTTTTCAATGTTTTGTTGCACTAAACGCAGCTAGCCAAATATAGCTGCTGCAGATTGTGCATTTTTACCATAAGCTCATTAATGTAACACACACAACTATTATTCCCCCAATCCAGGCAGGTAATTAGATTATGCAATCCGAATTTTCAATCTGCTGTCTGCTATGAGCCCTACCAAAGTTTTTCGCCAGGAGCAGCCACTGATAGAAAAGAAAAAAACAAACAGACACAACATATAATAAAAAATGACCAAGAAGAACCCTTACAGCAACCTAAGGAGTAGATTTAATCAACTAATGTAAAAAATGGTGGCCTGTCGAAAAGACAGTAACAAAGTGGTAAAAATAACGTGAGTATATGGCCGTGATCGATGACCGGCTTCTCCAGTAGGTTATTGAATTTCTGAAACTTCCCCAGAGATTTACACCTCAATGATAAATCACCACAGTTATGAATTCATCACGAGATCCGCGGCTTATCCAAGACAAAAGGCTCAAAATAATCAAGTTTCGCGTTTTGGGTCCGGATGTTTCTGTTTTTAATGAATGGGTTTGAGAACTTTTCGCAAATACATTATTTTTGTTTGATGAAAAGGTCATCATATCAGATATATTTTTTGTTGTTGCTTTAAGCTATATTTATACCCGTAGCTCACGTGGTCGCGTCTAATAGTTTTCACTCAATACATCAAGCTGACAGCAGAGTTGCAAAAGCGGGACAGCACCGAAAAAATCCACGGAGTGGTCCGTTTGGTCCCAGATGGTCCATGACTAGTTGTGTACATTTGAATTATGCCAACAATTTTTATTTTTATATACTATACAATTATAACAGACATGTTCACGTTCAAGTTTTACGAATACGAATAATTTGTGAGAAAAAGAGATAAGACTCAGAATAACGGGGAAAATTTAAACTAATCCATATCATGAAAACTATAGGTCTCGCCTTGCCTATGTATTTTATTTTTCTCATTAATCCTTCAAAGGTGCTGCAATGGGTAAACGACAAAAAAGTATCTAACAACCACTGCATATCCATGTGAAGAGTCAAATGGATGTTTTTTTACGCCCAGACGTCTCAATGGACTACTTGACAGTTATATCAATAAAATAGGTATAAAATAAGCTAACTTCGAAAAGGTAGCTTGAAGGTTTTAACAATAATAATACAATATGTTTTTGCATGAAAAAAACTCTGAGTGCTTTAGCTGTGGATTACAAGAGCCAAAACTCCACCAGACATGTGTAACACGAAAATGAGGTCACACTCCAACCCCAAGTGACCCGCTATTTAACCATCCGACTTAATTTTTTCCCTGACTAAATAACGTTTTTTAAGAGAATAAAAAATAACTTTAAGGGGTTTAGATAAATCTACTAATACTAATGCATTAAAATAGGGCTTCAGCCCATTCTGTAATATAGAAGGCACTATTGAGGGCACCAGCCACCAATGCTTGGGGTAGAACACTGCTGTAAGCCTATCGATAGATTGCAGCTGAAGTAGAAGAAAAAGAAGAATGCGTATTGGGAAAGTCACCATTTAAGCACAACTGATACATTTCATTGGCAAGAAGCAGGGCAATAAAAAGGTAACGCAATATTACGACACAACTTCCTGTAATAGGGAGAAGGAAGTCGTTTTTATTTCCGCAACTTTCACAACCTTTTAACAGACTTTGGTACAGGAAATTAATAATACAGTATCAAACAATGGCGAAGGGTAAATACGCCAAAATCGAGTTAACCGCCCTAAAGGAAGACTTTATTTTCTGTTGCCATGTTTTTTTACTTTTCATTTTAATCGTAGGTTAGGGCGAAAATAAAATCGAGTTCATCAGTAGAAGAGACTAGGAAAGAAAGAAGTATAAAGCAGTCTTTCAAGGGGAATAAAAAGTCGATAGAGCACCGGCTGTGACTGGCTCAATATAGAAAATTAGGCGTGGCTCGGGAATATACATGGTTCGAGTCCCACAATGGCTACATTTTCTGGCCATGCTTCGGAGGGCATGTAAAGCAGGCGGTCCCGGGCCTTCCTAGTTGAGTGTAAGAGAGGGCTATATAGCCCTAACTCCGCTAGGTTGGCTTAGTAATAGAAACAACAAAAAAATTTATTTAATTACGGGGGGGGGGCAATTCAAATAATACACCTTACGTATCGCTTGTGAGGATAGTTTTTGATCTAGTCGACTCGAGGTGCCCCCCCCCAAAAAAAAATGAAACTTGTTAAAAACTTTTAGATGTAATCTCAGCAGCAATGAACAAAAACGAACAAACGAATGCACTTGTACAATAGCCAATTCAGAGCTTTGAAACAATGGATCTTGATTGATTGCTTGATAACAATGCGTATATGGTTATTGACCTGTGTTGTATTGGTATCGCAATGCTGGGAACAGGTGCCTAAGTCAGAGCAGGCCAGTGCTGTCAGATCTATATTATAATGACTACACCCCATAGCCATAGGGGGGTTATGCCCCCCTTAACCCCCAAATGGGTGTACACTAGATAGAATGAACCGCCCAATGGCCTACGCATAATAACATAGGGAGGGAATTTTACAAATACGGACCCTCTCCCCGCAGCTGAGTTTTTTTGTTTAAAACGTATTCATACGGAAATTCCCTGCTGTAAGTCTTTTGGAATATCACCTTATAACGCACCTTCAGACTTTAGCCTACCTGCAGTGTGCAGTGCCTGTGCATCACCCAATATAGCATTAGGCACGTTCGCCGGCGCCAAACAGTGACATAGTATTTGACATAGGCAGCAGGAATGTAAACATAGCCATAAACGTGAACATAAAGTAGGTAGATAACGAAATTAGGCGTAGTCTAATCACCATTTATCGGTCTACATAGCATTTTCGTAGAATCCATTGCATGCGCACCATATGTACTGAACTGTACAGTCTGCAAAAAGCAAATAGTGGCTGTGCTATTATTTTTACCAAATATTTGGAAACGACTATTTATTGACATAATAAGGAGTTGGAGAATTGAGGCGTCTGGAGACCAAGGAATGCAGGCGACATTTTTTGCGTTTTAGAGTGCCGTTACTCTAGCTCTCGTTTTTATCCTAGAAACCAACAAGAACATCGGGATCTGTCATTTTGACAATGCTAAAATACATGGAAAATGGGTTAACACATACATTTTCAATTGAGTTACAAATTGTAGCCTCAATTATCTCGAATGTTTATTTTTGTCACTACTCCCATTGGCCTATAGGCGCTGCAATGAAGTTAGCACTAATTAACTAATCGAGACTTCCAAAAAAAATATTGACTTTTTTTCTTTACATGCATGGCCAGAAAATGTAGTAAGTGTGGGAATCGAACCAACAACCATTCGAGTGAAAGCCGGAGTGTATACCACTATTCTACATGTCCTACATATTCATTGAGCTATTCCAACCGAGCGCAATGCTCGGTCTCTTGGTACTTCTATATTACGTATTGTCTCTGTTTTGTGATATGAAAAGAACCGGTCCGAGTTTACTCGAACATGCTTTCCTATTTATCAATAATTGATAGATAGATAGATAATATGGGTAATTCCATAGTAAATAATTTTCCTGTAGTTAAATTACGGACCCCTCGACATCAAAAAGCACTGCATTGATCGATAGCATTGCATTATTCTAAAACGGGCAGACCAATACATTACAACGCAGTTAATTCATAATGGCGGGGTACCCAATGAATAAAATTGGAGTGTGAAAAAAAAATGTTTGTTTGGGAAAGCAATCTGTTCGGTTTTGTTACTCTTTTTAACACCTTGAACAAACCTGAAGGTAGACAGCATCGATAGAAAGGTTGCACAGAAAAATTATTTTTTAGTAATTTTTCATGAAAATTGAATTATTTTTATTTATGTTTAACCCCTGAAGCAAACTATCAAGGGGCAAGTGACCCCCGTGGCTTGTTAACATTAATATCGACTACAATATATGTGAATTTAAAAGAAATCGTTGAAGCCGTTTTTGAGAAATAATTTTAAGACCTTTTTTGGGAGTATTTTTTAGAATGAAACCCCCCAAAATTGAGTTAGTCCAAAATAACAAAAAATAAATCCGAGGTATGACTTTTGTGAACCTACATGCTAAATTTCATCAAAATCGACCTTGTAATTTGCCCAGAAATCGATGAACAGACAGACAGAGCGACAGACAGACATTTCGTAAAAAACATTTTTTTGGGTTCCTGTGACCTCAAAACGTGTAAATACGTTGAAATCTCGGAATCGAACATTTCGACCATCACAAAGCTTTCCTTATACTACATATAAATTCGAAAACAATAATATGTTGAACTAAGAGATAAATTAAATTAAATGAAGATAAATAATTTATCTTTCCAATTATTGGAAACAGGATGACTCGTATCTGTTCTTTTGCATCTATTTATTTCGAACGCGCCTTTTTAGTCCAGAAACTGACTATTTATTACAGCATTGCATGTTATCATATTATAATTAAAATTATAGGTACGTAGTACTACCTACTTATTTAACTCCGATTTTTTTTTTTTTTTTTTTTTTTTTTTTTTAAGTCATGCTTTCGCCTGTTACATAGTGTCAATGGTAATGCCTTGTCTTAGCTTGTCCATTATCGCTTGTAACCGGTGTAAGTTGACATCGAGGACATATACTAGTTTGCCAATGACCAAAATTCAAACGGAAACAATACAAATAATGTCCGAAATCCATGGGGTCGTTGGCATTGGACAAGGGACCAATGGGCCACTTTAAGTAGGCCTAAGTCCATAAAGAGTCCTTCAGGAAATACAAGCCTCAACAGCCAGAGACATTAAAGAAATTAAGACATGAAAAACGGGATTGGAACCAGAGGATCCACCTTACCGGGGCCCGTTTTACAATACTATTCGTTTTGTATTGTATGGTATTGTATGGTAACACACCCCAATACACACCCTCGCGGTCGTACACACCCATCTCCAGACATCACAGTACCTCAACAACACTGAGACCTCTGAACAAGTTGGTATGTCAATAATACACAGCCTAATACAAATTATTTGCCAATAATATAATAATAATAGTATTAATTTATTTAAGTAAATTCGATAATTTTCGACATTTTTTAGTTAATAATAATGCGTGGATGACGAGAAAAAAAAATTGCAGCTAAGCCTCCTCAAATATGTTCAAATCCTGGTCAAGTCCATTATAACGGGGCATATAGGCTCATTATTACACGCATTATGAACTTGAGAAGGTCATTATCAAAATAGCCTAATTCTTTGTTAATTTGACCTATAAAGACCATGGTAGCCACACTTTCTTCATCAGTCTACTGCAGTTAGCCAGATAATCTTCCAAAATGTACAAACTCGTAAGTATTTTGAAATATAATAACCTTTGAATGTAATTTTTTAGGCTAAAAAGCCTCTTTTTTTACATTAGGCATACTGACTTATAGTAAGAAAAGTTGGGGGAAAAAAATTTAAATAAAATAAAATTAATCAACATAATATAGGAACTTGTTCCATTAATTACTTTTTGTTTCGATTTCTATGCTCAACGACTTATACCAATTTACCACAGAAATTATGAGTTTCCTTTTCTTTTAAATGGGGTAGGAAGTAGATTTTGATTACAACTATTTATTTCTTCTGAATAACATATCGTGCCGTCCGCAAATCTATTTCGTTAGTTCACTTAGTTGCGGCCTATTCATGTCCTATGCCAAAATGCTCAGGAAAATCAGGAAAGTTACTCAATGTTCGCACATCTACCCCTCCGTTCATGGACGGATACAGGGGCAGGGGGGTAGCGGCCCCTCCCCTCCACCCAAATTTAGTATATTTGTTGTAAACTAAGTTATTACGCTCTAATTTAATCGATAATACATATGTTTGTTCTAATGTTCTAATTCGCTAACAGCAATTGGCCAAAGTTCTTGAACTCCATTTTCGGGACTACCACGCCAATAGTTTTTTTTTAAATCAAATGTGGCCAATCTGTGTTAGAAAGAGGTATATATATCATACATATCATGTATCTAAATTATCAGAAAATTTCTACACTTCCTGATATTTTTGAAAGTTCCACGATTGATATTATTTTCATGTTTCAAAATGCTCGGAAAATTTCTACTCTATTTGTCCTGATGTTTGAAAGCTCTGCGATTGATATTTCATCTTTCAAAATGCTCGGAAAATTTTTACTCCATATGTCCTGATGTTTTAAAGCTCTACGATTGATATTTCATGTTTCAAAATCCTCGGAAAATTTCTACTCTATATGTCCTGATGTTTTAAAGCTCTACGATTGATATTTCATGTTTCAAAATGCTCGGAAAATTTCTACTCTATATGTCCTCACATTTTTAAAAGCTCTACAATTGATAGTTATTTCATGTTTCAAAATGCTCGGAAAATTTTTACTCTATATGTCCTGATGTTTTAAAGCTCTACGATTGATATTTCATGTTTCAAAATGCTCGGAAAATGTCTACTCTATATGTCCTGATGTTTGAAAGCTCTACGATTGATATTTTATATTTCAAAATGCTCGGAAAATTTCTACTCTATATGTCCTGATGTTTGAAAGCCCTGCAATTGATATTTCATGTTCCAAAATGCTCGGAAAATTTCTACTCTATATGTCCTGATGTTTGAAAGCTCTACGATTGATATTTTATATTTCAAAATGCTTGGAAAATTTCTACACTATATGTCCTGATGTTTGAAAGCTCTACAATTGATATTTCATGTTCCAAAATGCTCGGAAAATTTCTACTCTATATGTCCTGACATTTTTGAGAGCTCTACAATTGATATTTCATGTTCCAAAATGCTCGGAAAATTTCTACTCTATATGTCCAGATGTTTGAAAGCTCTACAATTGATATTTCATGTTTCAAAATGCTCGGAAAATTTCTATTGTATATCTCCTGATATTTTTGACAACTCTATGATTGATACGATACTCGTATTTCATGAGATATTTGTTTTTAGCACTTCTCCGCCTTGGACTGGCTCTTAAGTGGGAGAGTTCATAATATTTTGTAAGCAAGGAGGCCGTGTACTTTTGCAAAGTTAATTATTTCCTCGTTCCACAGCCGCAAATATATGAAAGTACCGTAGTTAATAAAAAAAAAAAAACTTTCTCAAAACGTGGTCTATTTACTAGACTGTTTTATACTACTTTTCTGTTAACGTTAAATACATCTTATGGAGTTTCTTGAAAGTACGGAAACTCACCTTTTTTTAAGGTTAGTCACACACAAACAATTTACTGTAACCGATTGACCTCTTCAGTCGCCTCTGTAGGTTAGTACCCGTGATGAGTTACGACACGTCTCCGATCACATGCCGTATAGAGACTCGCAGAAATACAAGCACGCTACCACTTTACCATCGAAGTATAGCATTCCAGGCACCTTTCTAATTTTTTTTCTTCCTTTC
Organism: Psococerastis gibbosa; assembly: GCA_963971405.1. Taxonomy (NCBI): domain Eukaryota; kingdom Metazoa; phylum Arthropoda; class Insecta; order Psocodea; family Psocidae; genus Psococerastis; species Psococerastis gibbosa. The sequence continues at coordinate 30,920,979 of OZ020484.1, forward strand.
AGTTTCTCCTTGCATTGGTGCTAGTCATCACTGTGGCTTCAGCCCAGTTCATCGCCACCCCCTACGCCTATTCTGGCTATCCTAGTTCTTATTACGGAGCCTACCCCTATTCCTACGGCGCCTACCCCTACAGCTATGGCAGCTATCCTTACTCCTACTTCAAGAAATGAGACAACGACGCCTACTAACTGCTGAACCTTTCCTTCGATGACGACCGCTTCTCTAGATGAACTGTTTTCGGATTTTAAAATTTTTAAACAAGCCACTGGTACTCTTGGTGTAGTAGAAAATTATACTTTGAGAACGTTATCCTCAAAACCGTTTTTGGTAATAATATATTTCTATCAAAACGTCAGCAAAGCAGGCCGGCGATTCAAACCAGAACAATTAATTATTAATATGTAGCTTGTAACTTAACTTTTTCGGTTGCTTGTTTGTTTATTGAAATATTTGTTGTATACCGTACTCCAACATTTTTTTGTTTCGATAGCCACGTCATTCACTTCATGGACACTTAAGAGGACTTGTCAAAGAAAAATTGCGTTGCCTAAGAATCGGTCAATTCATTCTATGCTTGTGGCCACACGTAGACTGAATTGAGCTGTGCTGGTGTAACGCAACCTTCGATCAATGAGTCTTCTTAAGGGTTCAGTAGCTACCCTCATACTTAACTAATACACTAATAAAGTTTCTTAATTAATTCGGCCTGCAGAAATTTTAGTTGATTACCGGTACATGCATTGCAACATTGATTGTGCTTTCTTTTTAAAGGTGATGAATGGTGTTAACAAAGCATCAATTCCTACTGTACTTAGTAGAATTATTCTCGACTGAACTGTATCCATAGGCCCATGGTTATTTGTTGTACTGTAACGCATTAAAAAATTAATTTTATAAATTATTGTTTTTACTTTAAGTAGTTCATATGTAGGTTATGTTTGTAATATGCATATAGGATTATTAGGACTTGATAATAGGAATATATAAGAACCGGTCCGAGTTTACTCGAACATGCTTTCCAATTTATCAACATTAGTAGATAGAGAATATGAGTAATTTCATGGTAAATAATTTTCCAGCGGTAAAATTTCCGATATCTTGGGGGGGGGGGGGTACCTGACGTCAATGGAAGTGAGATAAATTCTAGAAAGGTCAGACCAACACATTAATTACCACACAGCAATAATGGCAGGGCACGCAATGCATTTAAGCGCGAATTTTCTATCATTTTTTCAAAAAATAATTTTTTGTGCAAAAACAAAATTTTTTTGGGAAAGCAACCTATCCGGTTTCGTTACTCAATTTAACACCTAAAACATGCCTGAAGGTAGAAATCATCGATAGAAAGGTTTCGCATTTTTTAGTCATTTTTTCATTAAAATTTAGTTATTTTTATTTTTTTACCCCCAGAAGCAAACTATCAAGGGGCAAGCGACCCCCCGCATTTTGTCAACATTAATAACGACTACAATCTACGAGAATTTAAAAGAAATCGATGGAGCCGTTTTTGAGAAATAATTTTTTTAGACGTTTTTTTTGGAGTTTTTTGAGAATAAAAACCCCCCCAAATTGAATTGACCCAAAATAAAAAAAGTGGTCCTGAGTTATGATTTTTGTAAACCTACATGCTAAATTTCATCAAAATCGACTGAGTAATTTTCCAGGAAATCGATGCACAGACAGACAGACAGGCAGACAGACAGACATTTCGTAAAAACCACTTTGTTGGGTTCCTGAGACCTGAAAACGTGTAAATCCGTTGAAATCTCGGAATCGAAAATTTCGACCATCACAAAGCTTTCCTTATACTACGTATAAATTGGAAAGCAATAATAGGACGTGAATGAATGAAGGGGACCAAACAAGACTAAGTAACCACTTACATGTACATCTACATACATTAAGTAACAACTTACGTGACTTTTCCCTTTTTCTATAAGTAACCAAATGAAGTTTTATGAAATCATCAGCTTACCTGGAACATAAAAAAAACCTTATTAGTTTAAAGTTATATCGAAAATCTGCAATTTTGTACACACCCGGTGAAGGTAATTTTAGTATCAACTTAGTTTATTTATTTGTGGCGGCATGACGTCAAATAAATTGTACTAATATACTGTAGCATAAAAATATATAACAAGGAGGTATGAGAGTTTCACTACAATTTTCACAAGGAACAATCAAGCTCATAATGCGCTCCAAGTAGGTTCTTAGCACATTTATGTAGGTAGCTAATAATAAAATTGTGTCTTAATTTCAAAATTAATAACTTTGCAACACTTCAATCGTCGTAAGAACTAATCGTAAATAAAATTTTGCTCAGTTGTAAACTCCCTTCGCTTTTCTCGAAATGCAACCCGTCCTATGAATTCAGAAGTGAAACCCCCGGAAAATTACCCCGACACCTGAGACTTCCCCCACCCCTCATTCCCATTACACGGTATATCTAACCATTACACTAAAAAGCAATATTTTACTAACAAGCAGATGTTCTATAGAGGGGAAGATTTTCCAGGAAGTACAATATTTCGTCACTGGACAACAAAGTGATCATTCTCTGCGTTCCCAATTTTGTGTGGGAGGGCTGTGACGCAAATTGTGATAACAGCGGCATCTGAATCTGGAAAATAGTTCTGTATGCCAAATATTACAAATGCCTTATATTACAAAATGTCTTACTTAGTAAGTACTTTTTTGTTAAGGAGTTGAGCCTGATTTTACCAGTCGGGGCAGTGATTCTACGATACAGAGTACAGACACGCTTACAACATAAATAAGAAGTTTTTATTTTGTCTAAATTACTTTTTTTTTCCATTTTACAGGGAGTGCGTAACTAAGACAAGCAGAGTATTAACGGTGAGCTGAGTTTAGGAAATTTCCTTTTGTATATAAGATCCATCGGAATCGATGGAGAGACGAGGTGGAATGTGACCTCCGGAAGATGTCTGTGGTTTAGCAGTGGAAGAACAAGGACCGGGAAGGACCTTAAGCAGTAGCGCTGAAGAAGAAGATTTTGTAGCAGTACGCCTGCAGATATAATGATTGAACCCAAACGGAAAGACGCAATGATATAGAGATAATTAGAGAAAGGACATGTAGAGTGGTGGTACGGACTCTGACCGTCATGCGAAAGGTTTTTAGTTCGAGTCACACACTTTTACATTACATTTTCTGGCGATGTTTCGGAGGACATGTAAAGCAGGCGGTCCCAGACTTTTCTAGTTAAGTGTAAGGGAGTGATTTATGTAAGTAGTCCTAACTCCGCTACGTTGGCTTAGTAATAGAACAAAAAGATATAATTTAATTTAAAAAATTATACACCTACTACGTAATATACAGCTTCAAATATATACTCTACACCAAGCCCTAGACCAAGCCCGGTACGCCTCCATTTCCGAGATATAATTTAAATGCATGAGATTAATAATGAACTCGACGCGTGAGTAACCGCGTGGCAAAGGTGACAACCATGACTCACATGGGAACAATGAGAGACCTGGCCGAGCGGTGAAGGGAGAAAGACTGCACATGAGTCTGCCTGAACCTCTCGTGACTGGATCACCTTCATACCTGGCTAGGAGAAGCACATCAGAAGGTATCAAGGACGACAGACACACGTTCGGATTCTACAAGAAGGAAATACCTGCAATCCTTGTTGCAAACTTTAAAACTTGTAGAATACGTAAGTGCCTGAATCTTATGTGAATTGATCAACTTCGCGCCACGGCAGGTATACCACGGTATACATTTTAAGGACAACAGACACAAGTTCGGCATCTGGACGAAGCCAATAGCAGCTTTCGTTGTTGCAAGCCTGAAAACTTATAGAATAATTGCCTGAATGATTCGTGACTGCATCACCTTCGTTGCTAGCATGTCATCAGTAAGCATCAATGAAAACAGACACACACAAGGACACACGTAGCATGTAACAGCATCGCTGTTGCAAGCTTTAAAACTAGCAAAGAGCCGGCATGTTGTGTTACTGAACAAATTGGTACCCGACTGAAATAGAAGTAGCGCAACAGAAACATAAACATGAAACAACAGAATCGGTAAGGACAACAGACAAACGCTTGGAATCTACAAGAAGCAAATAGCATCAAACGTTGTCGCTACCTCTCAAAACTTGTGGAAACAACGACATCCCTTAATTTCTTCGATAATTTGTATTTTGATACCTCTTCGGTACTTTGTGCCTTGTAAGCCTTTGTTGTATAACTTGTATTTGTCAAAACAAAGACACCAAAAGACAGCATTCAAGGCCAAGAGCCCAAGAATGTTACCCCGTCCGGGATTGTACCTAAGGGGCCTCTCCAGTCTCCTCAGACCCACCGTATTCTAACTATCTTCCAACAATTCAATAAATATTTCTAATTTCTAATAGATGGTTAGAATAAAATGGGATGCTGACCTAACCAAAGGAAATAATACTGCATAATTAATTACAAGATAATGTCAATAGCAAATGAATTTGATTAATAATTGCCCTGCTGACCTGTACTTGTGCCCAATACATTTCTCAGTCAGCAACCATAGGCCAAACTATATTAATTGGCCTTATCTTATTTAAATGAGCAAAAACAACTGATGGAGTGTTGAGTATTGCCCTTAGATAGCGCCAAATGTCAAATCATAAAGTAGTATCAATTGCGAAATTGCTGCCTTTGATGGTTCAGTATAGATGACGGTTATTACAATTATTATTATGTATGTCCTCTAAAGTATAGGCTAGTGGATAGTAGATGTCGAAGACCACCCAGGAGGACTATTTTAACGCTGCCAATATATGCAAAGAACAGGGACAAGATGGGTTAGGTTAGTTCTTGGAACTAGATTTCCAGCTTTAATACAGTAGTTATGTAAGCTCAACCCAGTATAAGCTTTAGGAGCCCTTGGGCACGGGACTTTATTTCTTTTAATTTTGTTTCTATAGTACCTATTTAGATATCGATACCCTTATTAGCAAACCGCTTAACTCTCAAAAAAATCGAAAATGAGTTGTTGGTATCCTCGTGAATTGTATATATTTATTTTTCGGCAAGGAACGAGCAGAGGGCGGATAGAGGTACCTAGCTTTGCTATAAAACTAATTGGATTTTAAGTACCGCCAACATACTTTTGTCACTCGTAAAAATCACTGACAATAAATTTTGTTAGAAAGAACAATAAAAACTGAGAACGTTGTTAAGGCTGACATGCTCCCTAAAACTTATATTTAGCTTGGTGGAATCGCTAATAAGTGAACTTTGGCGCTAAGGGAAGAACAGCAAAGTGTTTAAGCGACGAAGCCACTGAGATAAGGTTTTCGTGCATATTTCTAGATTTTGCAGTTAATGCATTTAAGCTTAATATGGAAAGTACTTATTCGCAGCTTCACAGAGCAAATCATTGGACCCCCCCTAATACCCATTTTTTAACATCAAATTTCCATTGCTGAGCAATGACAAATTTAAAATCCATTAGAAAAAATAGTCTTCTACATTTTGATATTTGATACAAAATGTCGCAGTCACTAAAACCGATTGGCCACAGTTTTTGAACTATTCCCCCGGACACCCTCACAATCCGTTGTTGCAAAGTTCTATACTAAAATTGTGGCCAATCCGTGGTAATAATAGATACGGACACATTTCATAATATATCTAAATGTATAGGAGCATTTCCTCTATGGGTTGTGACAATTTTGACAGCGTAGCAGCAAAGGCTTTCACGGCCGGAGTCGAATGAAGAACCAGTAGAATCCGGGCTAATGGTTGTACAACATTCGAAGTCTATACGCAGCGCCACTGAAGAAGTCGACCGCAGATGTTGACGAAACGTTTGGAAGTTCACTTTCATTTCGACCATGGCCCATCATGGTTCTTCAATTTTGACAGCTCTACATTAGTTGACTTGGTATACTAGTAAATTAAGGGAGTTAATTCAAGTTGCACTATAGAAAGAAGTTGCCTAATTGAACTACCGAAGGCCCAACTGATATAACTAGTGCAACCTGCGACTGCTCTTACAATTAAAGTGAAAAACATTAAATCTCAGTCAACTAAAAATTAATGTTCTTACACTTCCGCTGACCACTTTTTACTGCAATTACGTGGCATATATATAAGGAAAATAAAAAGAGTTGGACATGCAGGTCGGTACCAAACTACATCGAGATAAATTAATTACCCCATTATGTATTAGCTAAATATAGACCAATTTATGAAGTTATTGCCTTTGCTACTGGTTTGATGCTCAGAACGGCGTGTGTCAGAAGAATACATTGTCGCCTGCGACTGGAAGTAATATGATTGTAGTGCTGATTTTATTTATTTTTTATTATAAAAGGTTTATTGCATAAAAGCAATTTAATGAATGTATCCTTTGACCTCTTCAGGCGCCTTGCTAAGTAACCCAAAAGTTACATGCGTCGAGTTATGACACGTGAAGATGTCGACCGCAGATGTTGACGAAACGTTTAGAAGTACGCTTCCAGAACGACCACGGCCAATCATCCCGGATTCTACTGCTTCGTCACATAAATCCGGCCTTTGAAATCCATAATTGTATTTCTTATATTTACGTAATTGTATTTCATATATTTACTTTTCGCCATATTTTGGAATGACTTCACACTTATCTTCACCATTAAATATAATTTTCAGGGTAGCCAGCACGAATTGCTTAGAGCAATTAGCCAGTTAACGCATCGTTACCATGTTTGTCGCTCCAGGAGAAAGCAGGGGGGCGGGGCGGGCCGGGCCAAGAGCGAGGTGTTTTTATCATTTATCACGGAGTGAACAAGCTGTTTTGTGTCTGCACTTGCTGTGGCGCTTCCCATCCATCATGTACAAAACGCGGACAACTTCCTGACCGTAAGGCGGCGTTATGATGAAGTAACGCCGCGGTAACTTTTTGTGATGAACAACGACAAAAGACTGTTCGTTAGCCAATTAATATTTTCGGGAAGAGGGCCTACCCCAAACGGCAAAATTTTTCTTTTTGTACTATACTGTATTTATAAAGATGGGAAATAAATCGACTTCGAGGGCAAGGTGCTAGTCTCTACACACCATGCTATCGGAGACGAGTCGTAACTCAACACGGGTACTAACGTAATGAGGCGACTGAAGAGGTCAATCGGATACATTCATTAAATTGTTTGTATGCGATCTTTTACAAAAAATCATTCATTCAGTCATTCATTCAATGTAACAGTTTAGGCCCCTGCTACTGGCGTAGCTAGTGGAAACACAGTGCTTCTCGTTGGAAATATTGATCTGCAGCAACTTGAAGTTCGAGTCATTCATACAACATGGCCGAGTCATCTTGGACCCTGCGTACCTCTACAACAGACTAAATATGTCTTCTCCATTTAGTATAGCCAAAGACGTAGAAATATCTAGACTGCCATAGGCTAAGTATACTACTGAATCGTGATGGGCTGTGGATGATTGGATCATTGACGGTACCCCTTTCTTTCTTGTTTTTAATTTTTATTGCAATATAGATGAATGAAATAATTAACTTTTTGCACACATCAAACATTAAAAGTAGCGCCAAATTTGTTTGTTTATTTTTTCCTTTGAAATTCCACTAAATTGCAAAAATGTGAAGTCTTTATATATATTTGGACAAGAATATAAACAGAAAGTAAAAATTCCTTTTTTAGTTACCTATTTGTTGCTGCCGCCACGACATCCTCTTCAGTTGTCTGGGACAAGAAAGAAGTACCCATCACGCATCATGAGCATATATATACCATGTCTACGTCATTGATAGCGTCTAATTCTGCGTCTCAACACTCATATCTGGATTAATACACCTCATTCAGGCTCCATTGACACAGGTGCTAAAATCGACCTTGGTAATAACAGCAAGATCAATTGGTTGGCAGTGTTTGCTATTGTATCCAATGTATTTATAGCATATTGTAGGCACTGCACAATATGATGCAGTAAAAGTGCATTAGGGCCCGTTCGAATAAAGTCCGCTGTATCAGAGAGAAGGCAAAATGACAACATATCCACAAGAACTCTGGTTGCATCGGTATGTGCAAGAAGAGCTAACTGGATCGGATATTTGCAACGACACGAGAACTTCGCAAGCTGCATCATAGAAGGAGGCATAGAACCGACCTGGGCGCCCGAGAAAAGAATATCTACAATCTACAGCATGTGATGGAGAATGTAGGGGCCAATACATACGTGGAGCTGAAGAGGACGTGCCAGGATGGAGGGGAGTGGAGGCAACGATGCCACATGTTGCTGGCAACCAGCTAGCCGGCTGTAACTTGAAGTAACAAAAAAGACTGAAAAGTTTATTCGCTGCTGCGTTATGAATGTAAGGTATACATGTTTATAAAGGAAAGTCACTAAGGGCTGGTACACACGGACGATCACAACGCCGGTGACGCGCTGATGGGAAATTGGCCATCTCAGCAAACTTCCTGTACTACTGACCGCATGTAGGTGCACGGTTCTCCTCTCGACACGCCCAGAACAACACGTCTCAGCGTCAGGAAACTTCTGCAGTTCATTCAGAAATGGACTGCTTTTTGCACCGATCTATTTGTTCCAATGACAAAGTTCCCAGCGCGTCACCGGCGTTGCGATCGGCCTAATGCAAATATAAATAGATGTAGATGTTTTTGTTTTGCTGCTGTTTTTATTTCCACCTCCCTCTCATACAATCTCGAGCAGTGCAAGCCTTGGTCTACCCAAATTATTAATGCAGGAAAACAAACAAAACAAACTGGAAACCCGTAAATTATGCGCCATTTATCCCCCACTCCCCCGACCGTACCAGCCCCACTCCACCTAAAAATGTTGCTAAATTAGGAAAATATGATGGATTGTGTACTACTCCGAGAAAGGGTTCGGAAAACCTTTGTATTTCCAATGTTCTTTATGAATTTTCTGAGACAGGAAAAAGATTGATGAGAGAGTTTGAAATTATACCATAATAAAGTACGGCCTCTCCAACCCAGCTTTTATGACTTTGGGGAAATGGAAAACAAGCTATTGATCAAGTGTTTGGAACAAAGCTATTATTAGTAGCAGGAAGCCTAGTAGGCTATTAATTAGCCTGCAATATGATACTTCATTAATCAACGGTATTCGGGCTTACTGCAGTACAGGATTTACCCCAATAAGGTATAGCTTCACCCCCCCCCCCTCCCGCAAATGGCAAAATTGATGAAAATACCAATTCATTAGAGTTTTTCTCCTTGGTTTGGTAGCCCTTACTGCAGTCTTGGCTTATTGCAACCTGGTTCACCCCCTCATTTTTTGTCACCTGACGAGGTTTCTCACTGTGTCCCTCTGGTTACATATTCCCTTACTTGAATTACCTGCTGTAGTAGCCTCTGGACTGGATTAAAGGATGATAATAAGGAGAATCTATGGACCCCTGTATGTAAACAGAGTCTCGGAAATAGAAATAGACTCAGATATAGACGCAATACTCAATGAGGAAGACATGGTACATTTTGAAAAGCACAGCGTCTAAGATGGTTGGGACACATCGTGAGAATTTCTGAAAATCGCATGCTTAACAACATGAATAAAGCATGATAGACTGGAAGAAGACTACGCTAGAAAGACCAACCAGACACGCGAGTTGAGAGTCCGTGGATGGAAGAGCGTCCAACCAAACCGAGATTATTGGAGAAGTGTAGTTGAGCATCAAAGCCCATCAAGAGCAATAGAGCCTGAAGACGAAGAAGTAGCCCCTGGACTAAGTCCTGTTTTTACTTTGCTATAGTCCTGGTGTCATTCGTCGTAGCGTAGCCACTTAACAATCGTCTCACAAGGATGACAACACCTATCAGAACTACTACTGTTTGCAGAATTATTAAATAATAAAAACGCTTCTAACTAAATATTTCACCTCGATACCACCAGAAGAGCCCCCAAAATCCCTTCAATGCGCTCCTTGGCTACAACCACGATCAATGTCAAGGGGTAAGGAACTCTGTAATACACTAATCCTGCCATACAGACAGCCGTTCAAGTTAGGACCTTTTTAGATGACGATTGCAGGACGCAGAACGGAAAGAAGTAGAGCCATAATGTCCATATAAAGGCACGGCAAGTGCCGGTGTAGCGGTCCACTAGTACCATAACCAGTCCATTCAGTACTATAAAAGTTGGCACGTATTGTTATCAACAAATCTCAGGCTACAGTGCTGGGATAAGGTACATTAGGAATGCGCAACCTAAGTTGCTGCGTTTGTCGACGCCACAGTCCCACAGAACAGACCCTTACGGCCTTTTTACAGTACTTGGTTCCCCATAATGGAAACTTTCAGACATTTTGAACAGCAACGACGGGACTGCACACAATAAAAGAACGTAACTGTAGCCTATGTTATCTTTAGAACAGTGGTTCCCAACCAGTGACGGTTGGCAGCCACTCAGGCCGACAATGTGACGCCGCGGACAACCCTTTGCATTAATTTTTTTTCTTCGAATTCTAAGCCTTTCAATGATATCACTATATTTGGCTTACAGCATGATTTTAATGTACAACAAAGTTAATGTGATGTAATGTTTTTTTACAAGTTATTGTATTCTCGGGTTAATGTTCTTGTTAGTAGCAACTCTTCTGTCACTGCAGGCATGCTCGCGGACCATTTGCCAGGGTCTCACGGTCACCGGTTGGGAACCACTGCTGTAGAACAAGGAATGTGCCGCCACTATCTCAACACCTACAAGATATAAAACGATACCTTGGTATTTTGTAAACAACCATTTTAAAATTACCTAGTGGATGGTATTTTTCAGAGCTGTCTGCGCTCCTTTGAATCTGTAGCGCGTTCTTGAGTTCCAACCCTCATTGTTTCGAATGCCTATCTGTACCTGACCCTCATCACCCAGCTTTGAAATGTCAAATTTCAGAGTATGAATATGACTGGTTTATTGCAGAGTTTGGAAAGGTACTTTCATTATAAGGGTTGAAGTAATGGTTCCACTTGCCTAATAAATGAAACGGTATGTAGCTAGCATTTTGCGCAAGTGAGTCAGTTTAGGAATTGTTCAGGCGCCAACGGCCATACCAAATTGAATCCATCAGAACAGAGCCTGTTCAAAACTACAGCATACTTGGTAGTGCGCGCAAAGTCGGCAGGGGAACATGGTGGGACATGATCCACAACCCTAGAGAACATGCGTTATAATAGGGGTCTTCACAGTGTTCGCGTTATCGAGTTAGATGTGCTATTCAAGTTAACACACAATCGTGAGTGGACCTCGGGAGTGAGTTATCATGCTATATCGACAGAGTAAACAACGTGGTAGTAGTCACACGTTCGTGACACGGGTTTAAAGAAAGTGGCAGAACTCTATTCTAGTGCCACATTTGTTTATATTTTTTGTTCATTTTCGTTATTATAATTTTAAGTATTTACAGTAATTGCTTGTGATAATAGATTATACAAATAAATTTAAATACTACAAAATTTTAAACGCGTGTTTCAAATCAATCGACAAAAACAAATATGGCGGCGGTCAAACCTGAGCTATAACACGTTAACCAACTTGGAAGTGGGTTTAGGATAGCACGATGGTTAGCTGGTTATCGGTGTGTTAACTTAGCTTGATATAACACACTTAACTAGGTATAACTCGATAACACGAACACTGTGAAGACCCCTAATTAATGGTGATGGTTTTTTGGGCCTTTTTTGTGTGGGGTCTAGGGGCTATACCTACGACGCCTCATATCCGACACTGGTTATACTGCGAGTGGATGACATTTTATTAACTGTTTAGTCGTATTGTAGTTCCTTTCACTGCGACTCAACCTTCAATTAATAAAATACAGTAATTCCTGATCATTAACATTCTTGTATTAGATAACAAACCTTCAGCATTCCTCAAAGGTGCTAAGATCACCACGATGAGATCAGCTCCCCCAACCGTACCTAAACATAAGTACTTTACAACGATTTTCGCATGAATTACAGAAAAAAAATCCCGCCAAGGCCTCCTAAGCAATCAACTATTTTAAATTTATACCTACTTGAGAAGGGTGTGCCACAAAGTTTTTTTTACAATCAGCTATGAACCTGTCGCACGCATGCGCAGTAAAATGCAACTTCTCTACATGGAATTGAGACCTTGGAAGTGTGTTCCTGGGTCTCCACTATTTACTAATGGAACGATAACATAGATTTATGACTAAATACGCGAATGTGACTCGCTTAAGAGCAGACCTTGATTTGTAGATTGCCTGAATGCCTATATAACGAGTTAGGTAGGCTTTGATTGAATTAAAAGGGAAAATTGTTATCTTTTTTTCGCTCTAGTTAGCCAGCTGTTCTTATAGGTACTGAATGACAAGGCGAATGGCGAATTTTAATAAAACTGTCCCATATAACGACATAAAGTTATATAGGGTCTTCAAAATGTCTGTATTATCTAGCTATCGAGTTAGAAGTGTTATCCAAGTTAAGACACAATCGTGAGTGGACCTCGGGGTGAGGTATTACGTTAAAACGAAAAATTTAACAGTGTAAACAACGTGGTATAGTAGGCAGGACGCTCGTGGCACTGTTTTAAAAAAAGTGTTGTTTATATGTTACGTTCATTTTGGTTCTTCTATTTTTAAGTACTAATGGTAATTGTTTTTGACTTAAGACAAATAAATTTAAATATTACAAAATTCTGAACGTTTTTCAAATCAACCGACATAAACAAACTGGGGCTGAACCCATCCAACCTTCGCATGGTTAATAAGTGGAAAAGCGCAGCACAGACCTATGGGGCCCGCTAACAGCGCGTTTTTAGTTTTCTGTTAGAGATAAAGAAGTGACAAGCCAACAGAACTCATTTAAAAAATAAAAAATCTTTTTTAACAGGTCAATAATGAAATAATTCTGTATTTTTACACACATCATATTTAAAAGCCATAAAATTGCCTTTATTACTTATAATGGTTTGATGGCGCACTGTTATGGCTTCGTTTTTAGCCGACTGCGGAGTGAAAAGTTTATCAACACCGGGCCAAGTTGATCGCTACGCTCGGTCGCGCCTGACGCTGGGAAAACTTTCCCGCGTTATTTTATTACAATAATAACAGGATACATCACTCCACTTTATACCAACTTGACGCACTAATTTGTTTTGTTTAAGAGGGCAGCGGACACCCTAATATCCCGTTTTTGCAAAAAAGTCAAATTTCTCAGTAAATCTTGCTCGTAAATTACATAAATTACAGGCTAACAGCGACCATTGAAGCCAAAAATGTTAAAAGTAAGTTTTGTCATTTTTTGCGTTATGGACACCTTATTCCTTATACATAGGCCTAGCATCTATAAAGTACAGAAGGATTTATGGTTATAACTATATTGCTTTCCCGTTTATACACGTTAGGATCAGGAAAGCTCCGTGATGGTCTAAATTTTCGATACCGCCATATCGATACCGGATTTCCAGGCTTTGAGGTCCCAAGAACGATGAAAGTGGTTTTCACAAAACGTGTCTGTTTCCGGGCAAACTAATCGACAGAATTTGAGGAAATTTGGTATGTAGGTTAACAAACGTATTAACTAACTAGAGGGTTTTTCATTTTTTGGATAAATTCATTTAGATGGATCCCAGCTCTGCCCGTCCTTAGACTAGGCAAACCGACCCATCGAGCAATTCAGGTAAGGGAAAATCGAGGATACTTGGAAATTTGCCCTTAGGACAGTACTATTAACAATGGAACTACTCATATTATCTACCATATCTTCTTCTTCTGGCTTTACAGCCCTTGGTAGGCATTGGCCTGCTCGACAACACTCCTCCAGTCGTTTCGGCTTTGTACAACGCTCCACCATCTACGGACTCCCAACTTTCCAACTCATCCTTCCTGCGTTTTCGAGGACGTCCCGCCAGTCGCTTTCCTGGTATTCTTGCTTTCTATGTACCTAACTATACGAACTGATAAATAGGGGTTGACTCGTACCGGTTCATTTTAAAAAAATGAACGCGTTGCCGTCTGCCGGTTATTCCAAAAGCATAACTTCTTGGTAAGCACCTCGGTCACTATTCCACCACAAAAATTTCCATCGATATGCACTACTTGTAGAACAGAAGGTCAACCAACAGAGGCTGAGGCTGCGGTCCATAGACAGCAGCCATTGACCAACTTCGAATTAGCCTACTTAACGCTTATATCCCATTCATTGGCATTCCAATGAATTGTGTCATATGGTGCCACCGCATATCATCCTCAACTGCTAATGACTAAAGACATGATGTCACGGCGACATTCAGTACAGATAATGTTAGGCCAGGTACGGTTTATTAACTGGAGAATATTGGTTTTAGGCGGGGATTCCACAGACCTGCAAGTGCAAAATACAAATACGGTGACGTGGTAACAGACATTCAAGACTTAGGCGGCGTTTCCACCGACCTCGCATTGCAGAATGCAAATAACATGACGGAAATTTGAATTTTTCTTTTTATAGAAATCTATTAAAATGTTTGTACTCAACATATCACATGACGCCATTTTTTAATTTTAGTTTGTTTGTGATTTTACTCTATGATCATTGATCAATTTTAACTATGGCATAGAGTAAAACAAACATTTCCGTCAATGTCAATTGCATTATGCAATGCGAGGTCGGTGGAAACCTCACCTAAGTTTTCAATGTCTGCTACCACGTCACCGTATTTGTATTTTGCACTTGCAGGTCTGTGGAATCCCCGCCTTAATGAGGGGATGTCCCTTACTATTGATACGATATTCCTAAACAGGAGAATTGCACACGTGTGCTAACTGAAACATTTTAAGACTAAACATTTCTTGACACCTTACCTTGTTCTTTATCAGCAGACGTCTGGGCCTCAGCTGGCCGTGAAGCTTCCTCTACAGGCATATCCGGGGTCAGCAGTTATCAAACAACATTAGGTTAAGTACACAATCACACGGATTAAGTCACAAATCCCGGAAGATGCACGGAATGTCACACTCACTTAAAACCAGAGTTTTCATTACAGTTTATTTGTTGCGATATTTTACAGCGAATTATCATTAAATTAAAACGTACCTGAAATGATAGAAAACGTGAAATTCAAATCGTGCATTACATAATACATAATCGTACATTACTTTAAAAATTAAGAAGCGCAATATATATACAAGCTTTTATACAAGCCCTCGTTCATTTTGGAAGTCATAATGATGCGGTACAGATGCAACAGCGAGGAACTAGGTTATTTAGGATCTGTCGTCATTTTCTTATAATTGCTAAGAAGACTGGACTTGAGTCGCACTCACTACGGGTGGAGGGTTCTACTTACTAGTATTAGCCACACGACGAATGAGTAGAAGAGACTTCCATAGCGAGAGCGAACAATGCCCAGTCTTCATATCGATCCTAACTAATGACCTCAGATCCAATAAAACAATAATCTAAACAAGTTCTACCACACAGTCACTTGCGGCCGTTTATAAACAAGTCTTCAAATGATGCATTAACCCAAAATGGCGATCTTAAATAGGCCTACTTAATTCAAAAACGCTGTTGGAGAAGACTGTGAGATGGGCCCACCAGGAGCAATTCGCTTTAAGTACGGGACTGCTGACAAATTAGTAATTTATGATAATGGTACACTGCGGGAACATTAGTTTCTAAGTAAGCGATGTCTTAATTCATAGCCGCATATTCCACCACCACCACCCCCCCCCCCCCCATTTCCCCAAAACCACTCTTAATTTTTTTTAATGAAGCTGTGGACTTTTGCAAGGGTAATATGAGAGAATTCCCTAGAACGTGAAATATATTGTACAGTGGTTCCCAGTTGATTTAAGGGATGCTGCATGTGGACCCCCCCCCCCCAGGGATCACACCTAAATCAACTAGGTTTTTAATATTTTATTTACTACACAAGCTATTAATTAATGATAAAGTCTAGGCAAGTTGTAGAAGACAATATTTATTGATAGGCTACCATCAGTTTAAAAAAAAATCTTAAAATCTTAATATTACAATGTTAATGGTAAGCATGTCTGAGCTTGCCCATTGCCACTTTAGTAGGTGTAGGTTGACAATGGAGGGTGAACTAGTTCGCCAGTGCAGTGGCTAGAAATTCATTCGGAAACAATGTCGATGATGTCCGAAAACTGTTGGAGTCGTTGGCAGAGCAAAGTTCAATGGGCCATACGATACTACAATAGAAGTAGGCCTACGTCCTAAATAGGCCTAAATAATCCTCAACCAATAGGGCGATAAAGTCATGCCGCCATCAAGTTATTTTCGTTCACCACAGTCTGTATGATAATTGATTGGTGACATTCTGACATAAACACGACTTAATTACCGAATAGCTCTTTCCTTGTCAGGGCTGACAACAGGCGGGTCCACCACAAGGACGACAGCAAAATTAAAGTAATAAAGACGAAATTGAGGCCGGCCTTCAGAAAATGAACATGAAAGGTCTTTGAAAATAGAGGAATGATATCGAAGCAGGCTAGCTCGATGGGCATTCTCAATGCATGCATTGAAGCGGCAAAAAGTAGTTTCCTAGTCTAAAAGGGCAATTCTCGCCTAATACAGTCACCATGGGGCATATTCTGAGACACGAAGGACTCCTCAAGAACATCATTGAGGATATGGTTGAAGGCACCAACTCAAGAGGACGACAGAGGACGACAGGACGACAGAGGAAGGAATACCTAGAGGATGTCATGAAGGACCTAGGGTGCAACACCTATAAAGGACTGAAAAGGACCGCACAAAACAGACACGAGTGAAGGAGAAGAATACAACATTCGCTGCAAACCAATCCCTAGATTGCAACTCGAGAAGAAGACAGTCATCAAGCCATTTGGATTGCGAGGGACGTGAGATCAAGTGCGCAGAATTTATAGCGCGGTTTCTGTTGTCAGTCCTGCCTGTTGAATTGCTCACTTGTTGCTTTCCTATTTATACATAGTTTAAGGAAAGCTAGATTTAAGTGGATTAGCAAGTTTTGAGGTGGTTGTTACGAAATGTCTGTGTGATCTGTTATGGACCGCAACATGTCCGGCAGCAGCGTTTTTCCCCTAAAGAAAAAGGTACGCATTACGGTTGGGTTGACCCAGGCCTAGACTACTAGAGGAATGTTTCCCATTATGTCGACCAAAATTAGAGAATCTAGAAAAATCTAGACTTGGCGGGATTCAAACCCTTCTGTCGCACGATCTATGTGCGTTTCGGCTAACGGAGGTTGCATCTTCTGCACCTAAGTCAATCTTATAAATTGATAACTATTACGTCGAGTTTGGCACCTCGCATCTCTACCATATGTTTAAAGGCCTGATTTATAGAAAACTTAGCATAATCTTATCCATAACCGTGGCCGTATCCAAACGCCGTTTCCATACAGTCATTTGAGCATTTCTGAAGAACGTGATTGGAAACAGGTCCACCAACCTGACGAGGCATCATAATTTTGTCGCAAGTTTGCAAATTTTTGTAACTACTCCAGTAGTTGGAACCCCTGAGGCAATCAATTGTCTGCCACTGGACTTTGCTCAAAGCCATTCATTATATTTTCGGACTATCTGGCGCTAACGTAAGAAGGTCATAACCTGGAGACATTTTAAAAGCGAATGCTTCCTAAGCTAAATAACTTTGGGGCTGGGTTATGGATAAGGCTACGTTCAAGTTGTCAATAAATTAGGTGAAATACCCCAGTTCTCTACCATCAGGGCTAATCCGGAACACCATAAAGAATTAAGGCAAGGCATAATTGAAGGGTTCTATGGAAGAAGGCGTTAAATCGCAATTTTAACAAAAATTTACCATGGAAGAATACATAGCCCACTTTTTCACATATATTTTTTTCTGTATGTATTCTAGCGCTTTCTTCTGCCGGACACTCCAAATATATGCGAAAGGAAGGGGTTGTTAAGGAGTCAAAGATTCAGCATTGAACGCTTTCAATTACACGCCATGTAAAAGATACTGTATATACTCGTACACCTTAGTCAGGGCATAAAACGGTTTCCAACAACAGTAAAGTTACAGTGCTGTAACAAAATATTGCCTCTATTCCCCCTGGGATTAAACAAGAAAAGCGCTGAGGTAAAAATCAAGAGAGGGGAAAACGATTGCCGGGAAACAATGAAATACGTTTTAGACAAGAAAAAGATTGGAAATTGCCTTTTCAGCGACTGAACCAACTTTCGAGATGCCTCTTGCAATTCAATATTCTTCGTGTACTCTCTAGGCTCAAAAGATGAACATTCGAATTTCATATTTCCGGCGTGAAATCAGTATAGTCCTAAAGGCTATTTTGCTAGGAGATTTTGGCTAACAATGGTAGGAAATGTTTGGATACAGAAGTCGTGTCGTCTCCTTAGGCACGGTTTCCACCGACCTGCAAGTGCAAAATACACATACGGTGACGTGGTAGCAGATATCATTAATAAAGGCGGGGTTTCCACCAACCTCTCATTGCAGAATGGAAATGACATTGACGGAAAATTTTGTTTTACTCTATGCCATAGTTAAAATTGATCAACGATCATAGAGTAAAATCACAAACAAACAAACTAAAAAATGACATATGGGATATGTTAATTACAAACATTTTAATAGATTACTATAAAGAGAAAAATTTAAATTTCCGTCAATGTCATTTACATTCTGCAATGAGAGGTCGGTGGAAACCCCGCCTTTATTAATGATATCTGCTACCACGTCACCGTATGTGTATTTTGCACTTGCAGGTCGGTGGAAACCGCGCCTTATGGTCAGCATGGATTATCCGATGATATGCAATAAATGAATAAAATCCATGTTAAAATCATGAACGAGTGGTCTAGACTTTGATGCATATTATGTGACCCAAGGCGTGCAGGTTTTGATTTGGGGGGGGGGGGTGTCAAAAAAAATTTTTACGTAATTTATTTAATGAATTAATGGATTTAAATTCTTCAAACCATAGAGGTTTACATACAAAAATTTATTTCGGAGGGGGGGGGAGGGTCCGGACCCCATGGACCACCCCCCTGGACACGGCCATGATGTGACCGTCACTTACACCGATCGGCCACAGAACATTGACCTTGATTTGTTAAAAATAACGGTCACTGAGCATGTCAGGTTCCAAAATTGTGGCCAATTGGTGTTAGTGCCAGCCTCATACTAGTATCGTACTATGTATCAAAATGCAGATGATTATTTTTTCTTTCTCCTTTACGACATCCCATTCATGCATCTACGAATAATTGAAATTGAATGTTATTCAAAAACCTGACTGTGAGGAATCTGAGCGTCTCTTCAACTTATGCCTCCAAATTTATTGAATTTGTTAACAAATCAATACGCAATTTTTTTTAAATAGACTGCTAAAATACAACATAGGCTAATATATGTATATGACAAAAGTTTTTTTCCTTTTCGACAACTTTGGATGGACCCACCCGGGTCGGGTGAATGTTGAATGCAAATATATCTCAGTAATTTTAACTTTTTTCAGAACGAAACTTTCACTGCATTAACATTCAGCGCCAAGTTTGAAAAAAAAGGGAAGAATCGCGATAAAAAATTTAGAAGGGACGTGAAGTGAGGTGAGGACTGAGGAGGGACTGCAGATAATGCTAGAATCTAGCTGGAAATCTGAAATGTTTGGACAACAACGTTTTCGACTGCTGGAACGTGCATTTCACAATTCTATAACGCCTTTCTGGTCTTCTCGATTTGTATTCTGTGTTTGCTTCAGGCGGGGGTCATGCCACCAGAAATATTTTACACTAGTCCGCTACAAAATGAACAGTCTCCCCCCCCCCCTGAAAAAAAACACCGGGCATGACAACTCATGAGAAACCTGAGAACTGGTGTAAGATCCTCTTTCATGACCAATGTCAAAGTGACAACGGGCGATGTTTTGTGCACTTGACCTTGGCTACCAGGCAATCTTAATAGCTTATTTTGACTGTATTTAGCTTATGGCAAGAACCTCCCACTTAAACCCGGTCACAACTGCCGAAAGGCTGATCGACTGAGCCGCCTGGTTTAAGCATTTTGATGCGTATTAAAAAACGTTTTTACACACGAAAATGCATGTCAGCTGTTTTGATGGGGCTCACTTGGTGAAAAATTGAAAAAGTTTCTACGCATTTTCATTATACTAGTAGGCCTATTGCATAATTTTAATTTAGAACAAAAATTTATATGTTTTCATATTCTGCTTAGCTGATTTCTTTGTCATTGAGCATGGCCGTCCACAGCTATGGGCAGATGGGTCATCTGACCCACCTCGATTGACCCGGAAAAAAGGTACTAATTAGGTATGAAACATAATTACTACGTTTTTTTTTTAAATAAAAATCAAGTAATTAAAAAAAAATTAACTTTTCTAGACTTTTAAACAAAAACGCGCGAACATATTTTCTTTCTCATATTGATATTTTTTACACTGCCCAATTGGCCACTTATATTAAATATAATAAATACTAGGATTCATCGTAATTATTTATTTATTTATTTATAATATTACTTTTTCCTGCATCTGCCCCCCCCCCCCCTAACAAAAAACAGTGGAATTTTAATTTTTTTTTTTCATTTGCTCTTGACCCATTTTATCTTGCGGACGGCCATGTCATTGAGAACTTTTTTCCCCAAAATGGGACATTTTAGCTTTGAGGATGACTAGGCACACTGGTTTAAAACGGTGCTGCTCAAAATGGGGCGGATGGTTAAATTAAACAACACAAAGGGTTAGCATGAAAAAAGACTTGATAGTCTTATTGTTCGCCTTTTGATATGTCTATAAAGACATTTTCATTTCATTTCAAAATTAAAATGTCATAATAATTAGTTGGGCCGCGACGACGCGTTAGAATATAAATGTTGAAAAGATCAGTGAACCAGACAGGCCACAATCTGGTGCGCTGGGTCCCCTTCTGCTTTAATAGTCTTGTGTTGCTCTTTCCAACTTCCAGCTTGAATGAAATGCATTCAAGGCCACCTAATCTGTAGCCACATAACTTTGTTTTTTGTTTTTTACTGTACAGCAATGTACTACAATACTGTACAGATCCACTATGGCTCACTTATTTTGTTACAGATTTTTATTCTTATTTTAATTGAAATAATGGCGTGTTCGAAATAAATATGATAAAGTCTATGGCTATCAATTTAGATTCCAGGCATAATTTTAATTAAATGATAATACTTAGGATTTTTTCCGGGAGGGGGCTCGGGTCAGCGGGAGTTTTTATACAGATTTTTACCCCTTATTCAAGGTAATAAATAAAATTATATTCAACTTCAATCGCAAGCCCCCAGTCAGTATTTTTAATATTTTTGTTATTATATTGCCATATTATAGGGTATACTGTACCATATATAACACGACATTAAATTAACCTTGGTTGAAGAGGTAACCTCCTCGTTATAACCGAAATTGGAGGATAAATAAAAAACTGGACTTGGTGAGATTCGAACCCACGATCTACGCCTAACCGGGGCGTCGTCTTAATCGCTGGACCACAAGCCCCGTTTAGGCGTAGATCGCGGGTTGGAATCCCGCCAAGTCCAGTTTTTTCATGTCCTCAAATTTCGGTTTTTGATATTCATAGAGTCGCAACTGAGATGCCATAAAGTAGGAGAAATGTCCTTCTACATTTTGATACATAGTAGGCCTATGTGGCCGTCATCAACACCAAATGGCCCCAATTTTGGAACTCTTTCGACTTGACAATTGACATCCTCAGACTACCTTAGTGTCCGTTATTTCGTTCAAATCAAGTTCAACGACCGTGGCCGGTCGGTATTAGGTGAAGGACACATCAACATGTACAGGAACATTTCTTCGGCTTTATGACATCTCACTTAAAGTTCTGCAATCTATATGGCCTGTGTAATTAGTGTTTTTAAATATCCGTAAGGTTTTTCCCTCTCCTATTGTTTTTTTATAAATCCGCCACGTGCATTCATGGGCATAATATCCTACTGTACACGCATAAAAAAGATAGAGGTTATTGCCTCAGCAGTCAAGTTCACTGACTATTGCAACAGCAGGGAAAGCGAAAGTCAGCAATAGCCTTGCCCCAGAACTCTGACTGTGCAGAAACTACTTCAACCGTTATTTCCTACTGTTTGGACGTGTTGTTTAGCAGAACAATTTGCAACTGTTGTCAACTCGTGTCAGACTATTCACACTTGAAATGAGGCTTTTCTTCTTCATCTTTAAATGCCTCTTCTATCGAAGTGCCCCGCCCCCCCCCCCCCCCAATACCTCAGTGAATTTCATTTTATTACCAAAAAGAGTCTGGTGTCGCGGACTCTTAAAAATCCGCGCGAAAAGGGGATTCAATCGTAGTGTAACGAATGTTTATTAACGGATCTGTAGTCGAAAGATGCAATCCTAAACCAGGCAGGACAGCTACGTGGTTTAGATCAGGGGTTCCCAAACTGTGGTTCACAGACATACTGTATATCAGGTGGTCCACGGACCAAAGTAAGAAATTTGACAATAACACAGCTGAGATATTGGAAATTTGAAGTAAAATACAGTAAGTCTTGGCACTGAACTATAAAATCCAAACGATACCAGTCCTCTAAACATTAAATCCGATATTAGCATGTAATTGTAGGCACAAACTATACTTCATCCTAGAATTTGGCGATTTTCCTGTCGCAGCTATCCGCTATGGTGGTCCACAGAAAATCATAAAATAATCCAAGGAAAAAAAAACGTTGGGAACCCCTGGTTTAGATCACTTCATAGTTCATTCACTTATTACGTTTACGTAACGATCCCTTTAGTACTTCGAGGGTAGACATGTTTACGAAGAAAATATTTCAGTGTTGGCTATTCAAACAGGACAAGTCAATTCATTCTTTTTCTGCAATTTGAGCAAAGAACAACTGGGAGTCTGGGACATAACGAAAACAGTCTGCAGGCATGCCGACAATGGCCACAGACACCCCCCGAGCCTGCGAACAACACCTATTAAAGAACCTGAAAAAGGTTCTCCAATTCATTCTATTATCTCCAAAATTCCTTCCAGAATGTATGGAGTGGATATCTTTGTAATATTTTGTTACCTTTACATTTTACAACCTGCTGGCTTGCAGGTACATAGTCAAGATAACTTCTTGTACCCCCAGTTAAATATAAACAAGATTTTTAGAATGTACCGTTATAAAATTGTTTTGTTTACATTTTCAACCCTGGGAATAAGGTACCGTTACAACGTTAAGTTACAACCCCGAACTATGCTATATAGGGGACAGAGTTTGAGCCGGGACAAAAGATAAACAGTTTTTTCTGAGTGTGGCAATCTTTTGTCCTGAGGTTGGGGAAACTGGCCACGGAGAAGGAACTCAATAAAGAGTCAACTGCATTAAAAATCTCTAGTGTAGTCCTCATGACTACAATTGCCATGATGATCGCCAATCTTCAACAGAAGAAGCCTTAGAAGGAGAAGTCCTACGCCTATAATCCTTTTTCTCCGGTTGTCTCCCCCCCCCCTAAAAATATGGAGTACTGGACGGCACCGCCATTTTCCAATGCTTGGCCGAGATATTTCTAAAACGATGCGGATAGGGGGAACAGTCCCAAATCCCAATCCAATCGACTTCGATGGCCAGGTGGTAACGTACTTGCACTTGTGCGAGTCTTTACACGCCACGCGATCGGACACGTGTCGTAACTCAACACGGGTACTAACCTGTAGAGGTCAATCGGATACATTCATTAAATTGTTTGTATGCGATTAATCTTTTTTTTTAATAGGTAAGCCTACATTCCACAATTCTATCTAATTTATTAGGAATTTTAGAATCATGCTATTTCAGAAGCTACTGTATCTCATATCTGGCTGTTAGGTCAGCAAGGGCAGTTAGATGTTTTGTTATTTACAAAATGGTGGTTAATTTAAGAATCCCACAGCTCTGCAAAAATACCTTGGCACCATTGACAAAACTAGCAATCTATTTTTAGCAGGAACCAAAATATGTCACAGTCATAATTATGTACACATAAGTTATAGTGTATTTACTTTTAGAATTTTGGCTATTTGTAGAACCCCCCCCCCCCCCCGAACTAGTCAGCGATCCATTTGAAAGCTCCAATTGTATGTGGGATTTATAATATACAGTAGACCTATATATACTATGTACATACACTGTGTTTACACATTGCACACTGTAATACATTGTAGGGGTAGGCTACTCACATAGCCTACTGTAGGTAGACTACATCAGGTAAAGTGGGAAGGGTTGAAATAACTGAAGAACGAAAGAAATGCACATAAAATGCAGTACGATGGCAGGAAGTTTTTTTTTTTAAATTTACTTTCTTATTTCTTCGGTTTATATTTTCCCCATCCCCCTCTACCACAGGTAGAGTAGGTACTAGGCTATGTGAGTAGCTAGGTAGAATACCCCAAATGTAGACCTAGGCATAGCCTCAGTGACGGATTAACCCTCGTGGGGGCCCCCTGCCTACAATTTTTCATAATAAATAAACAAATAAGGACTTTTTGTTCTATTACTAAGCCAACCTAGCGGAGTTAGGGCTATAAAGCCATCTCTTACACTCAACTAGGAAGGCCCGGGACAGCCTGCTTTACATGCCATCCGAAGCATGGCCAGAAAATGTAGCCAGTGTGGGACTCGAACCAACCACCTTTCGTGTGAAAGTCAGAGTCCCGAGAGTCCGTACCACTACGCTACATGTCCTGACTAAATAATAAAGAGGAAACCATTGGTTAGTTGACTATCCGTCCTGCTTTTCTTTCAAGTTTCAAGATTGTTTTTTTTTTTTTTTTGCCAAGAAAACAACAATAACACACACAAAAATATTAGTGCCACTTTTCCTCACCAATTTGGAAAGTTGTTATACTGTTTGTTCTCATTTTTTTTTTTTAAAGAAATTTTCGATGAAAATGCTTATGGGAGCCCTGAGGTCTGGCCGGTCTGGGCCTCATGGTTAATCCGGCACTGCATAGCCTGTAGCCAGCAATAGGGCACCACAGCAATCGGTACTATGGTGGCTCTGTCACAAAAACACTTTACTTCTATTCGTAATTCTTACCCATTTCCCAGTAAATCCAAGTAAAATATACACTTAAATTTCACATCGAAGAATCAAAATGCGTATAACACAAAAATCACAGAACGGAATGCAAAACAATAACGGAAAAACTTGAAATACAGAAAAGCACGAGGTGACCCGCGGGGCTCCCAACACTTATGTCGACCCCCCACAAGCAGGCCCAGAAACCGACTGACGAGGAAAACCGAACTAACTGGCAGCGACGAGCGCTGTCTGCTGCGCATCTGTTTCGTATTGCTACTGCGCAACACTTCGGGTCCCATGTACGTTATGCGGCCTGAAGGAAAGCAAATGTATTGTGTACCTGACTCCCAGAGATTCTGCCCCTTCATATTGAAATTTGATTTGGACTTACCTCTATCGTCACTCGTTCTTGGCAAGGTGACTTTCCAGGGTCACCTAGGGTTTACACTCTCTTTTTCGTTTTTATCCAAATGTAGCCTACAATATTTTAGTATCTGGATTTACTCTCCCAAATAATATCAATCAATTATAATTTACTTCATAAAGTTTGTGCACATTCTTCTGAAAAAATGTCCATTTCAGGCCAGAGCCATCTTCTTGTATCATAGTAGTTGCGCCTGTATTTACTTTCGGCTTCTGACACCCCCCCCCCTTCCCCTCTCGATACCCGGACCCTTATTCTTATAGGCCTAATTTGGGCCATACGGTTGTCAATAGTCGGAAATTATCAGTTAGCCTGGTTAGTAGGCCACAGATCACAGTTTTGGAACTCTTTCGCATTGACATCCTGAGCATCCGTTATATTTTACAAGCCAGTTTAAAAAACATCTGACATCACCGGAGGTGCGGGAACCTTAATATATTTAAAACACCATTCAACCTACTGTACACTGCAAATATTCCGGGGGGGGGGGGGGGATCCGGCCGTAACTTTGGAGACGAAAACCAGGTAGTTTTCTCTCATATCTCTTATATAAAGCATGCTGAAGTGTCATATGGCCTGTAAAACATTGAGAGCCCTATATTTACATTGGGTTAGAAGAAGAGCCCCGAATCAAGGGCAGATTTTGCCTCCAATTTAGGGGGGGGGGGTCAGCGGGCAGATTCAGTGGATTATAACATTAAAAAACACTATTATTTTTAATTCCCACTATAAATCCATATTATCTAGTGTAAGTTCATTTAATTTTGGGGGGTCCAGACCCCCTGACCCCCCCCCCCTAAAATCCGCCCTTGCCCCGAATAGCCTATTCGCCTTTAAGTTATGTAATTCAGACTATATCTCAGCTAACCCTAACGACGTCTCAAATTACCCGAGAGCTTGGTCGAAGCGACCCATACAACAAAGTTACTTAATTAAATTAGGCCTAATAAGCATGTTGGCAAACTAATTTATTGGTTCAACTGTCAAATGTCAATTAATATCAACCAATAACAAAATAACGGGTAATACCATACAATTCGAATCGTACCATGTAAATATGCCATTCAGCAAACTACAATAATCCCTGGTTTAGCTATAGAAACCTATTAAAATTATCAAAATGAACGGGGTTGGGAAAATTGCCTTCCAGCATTTCATTTCAATTTTCAATCAATCAGATTCGTTTTCCTTTGTAAGCGTTTTGAAACGGAACCAAATAAGTCTTATAAAGTCTGTAACGTCTCAAAATATGATTTGCTTCTAATCCAATATCTTTAAAATGAGATTTTCATATTCTTCAACCCAGTTTATTTATATAAAACAGATTTCCAACCATGTATTATATTTTCTTTGGTGAACATGTAACCAATGATAGTCTAGGACTGAGGACTGATGGAAGATCCTTTCTTGACCGCTGAACTAATTGGGATGTTGTGGGGTGCAACATTTCCGGCAGCTGCGTTTTCCCTACCGGTGAAGGTACCCAGGCCAGGCGGAATGCTTTTCTTTGTAGTTTTGTAGTTTGTAACGCTTGAACGACAGGCGCAGAAACGAGGACATTCGGGAAGAAATGCGAACAACGAACGTGGTGCAAAAACTAAGATGGAAGAGACTGGTGGGGACACGTGCAGAGGAGTGAGGCATCAGCGCTGATACGCTGAGTGGGAGAGGCGGTGGTACCTGGACGCCGAGAACGTGGACGCCCAAAGCTCACCCTGGAGAGAAAAATCATAAGCGCGACTTGCAAGAAACCGGGCTCACAAGGGAGGAGGCTCAAGACAAAACCGTCTGGAAAAACCGCAGATCTGCCGCCGACCCTCCATGAGGAAATGTATTACCAAGGCAACCTAGCGGAGTTAGGGCTACAAAGCCCTCTCTTACACGGGAGCTTCTGCTTTACATACCCTCCAAAGCATGGCCACGAAATTTAGCAAGTACAGGACTCGAACTAACAACCTTTAGGGTGAAAATCAGAGTCTGTACGACTACTCTGCAGTATGAATGTCCTGACACTACTCGGTTCCAGCCCTACTTAAGACATTACGGCACACTCCTACACATACCATCTCTCTCACGAACACGGTAGCTGTCAATTTTATCATCATGTTTCCGTTTGCAACTTTTTTTTATCTTCAAAATTTGAAACGGAAATTGTCGGTCACATCTGACTATGGCATTTTCGCTGAGTGAATTTAAAAAAAGGAAAGAAAAAACGGAAACATGCAAGGCACAATGCTGTGCGTGACTCAGTCACCTCCAACAACGTTACGCATAAAAGACAACCTTTCGCTTCGAAATTTTGCAGGAAAAGGAGACGTAAATTGTAAAGGCATCATATTTATCACAACTCAATTTTCTCGGCACTGGCGGAATACAAAATATTTAAATTATTTACATCTAGTCTGGATAAAAAAACTCGAGCTTTTGAGCGGATACTTTCTCTGTTTAACTCTTTTCGCACAACCGAAGCTACTAATCTAATTACCCAATCAGGTGCAAGAATTCGATCGAGCTTCGAGACATTGGACGATCATTTGGGTCTACATGACTATGCTCACTAAACATTCCTAAATATATCTAAAGTTAAGAACATGTCTGTCACCCCCAATATACACACTCGAACATTGTTTAATATTATGTTCAATAAATATAGGTCTAAGAAACATTGGAAAGTGTAATACTCACCCCTAAATTTACATTCAAATCGTATACTTCAATATTAAACATGTCCAAGTTATTTTTTCGATCGAATATTACAGTGTATAATCTGTGGGCCTACAACGCCGTTGGGTTTTAGCTTATTCTTGGGGTTCAAAATGTAAACATAACAATTTTGAATAGCTTTTTTCATAATTATTATAAAATTAATTATCTTGTTAGCATTTTTAATCCCAGCCAATTCCCAGGGTTAGGAATAAAAATAATCGCCGCAGTAGGTCCACAGGACATTATCCAAAAAATCAAGTTTGACTGATGTTGTAAATGTTTGTAAATGTATCTCCCGTCATCAGAATACTCTCAGGTGAGCGGGATGACAACAACATGAGCGCGGAAGGGCAAAGGGCGCAATAATAAATACTATAATTAATACGCACAGTGTATTTCAGGAGAAAATATGGAGAAACCTGGAAACATAAAACCTTACCAAATTTTGGCCGCTATACTATGTAATAATAATAATCAGGGGCGTAAAGTTGGGGGGGGGGGCACGGTCCAACTTGCCCCCCCCCCCCCGCTCCTTAAGGGGGGCGGGCAAAGCCTCGAGTAATGTAAGACGCTGTTCATACTTCATGGTCCCTTTTGCAGTAATATGAATGTAAGTATTCCTTTTTTAGCTTTGTAAAATCTACAGCTATACTTTACAACTATTAAAATGCGTAAAACCCTCCTATTTTGTTCTTATATATGTTCAATATTTCCTTATCCTGCCTGATGACGTCATAAGGTCTACTTAGTTTTGCCCCCACCATCATTCTAAAACTTTATACCTCTGATAATAATAATGCCCTGAAGGACGTTTTTTATGAACTTAGGCCTACTTACAGTGGCTCATTGGTCCCTTGTCCAATGCTAGTGACCCCATGGATTTCGGACATTTTTGCTTTCCAATTTATACGTAGTATAAGGAAAGCTTTGTGGTGTTCAAAATTTCCGATTCCGAGATTTCAACGGAATTACACGTTTTGAGGTCACAGGAACCCAAAAAAGTGGTTTTTATGAAAAGTCTGTCTACCGCTCGGTCTGTCTGTCTGTCTGTCTGTCTGTTCATCTATTTCCGGGCAAACTGCTCAGTCGATTTTAATGAAATTTTGCATATAGGTTCACAAAAATCATGCCTCAAGACCATTTTTTTATTATGGGCTAACTCAATTTGGGGGGGGGGGGGGGGTTTATTCTCAAAAAACTCCAAAAAACGTTTAAAAAAATCATTTCTCAAAAACGGCTCCAACGATTTCTTTTAAATTCACATATATTGTACTCGTTATTAATGTCAACAAAATGCGGGGGGTCGCTTGCCCCTTGATAGTTTTCTTCGGGGGGTAAAAAAATAAAAATAACTAAATTTTAAAGAAAAATGACTATAAAATAATTTTTCAGCGAAACTTTTCTATCGATTATTTCTACCTTCAGGCATGTTTTAGGTGTTAAATTGAGTAACGAAACCGGACAGGTTGCTTTTCCAAAAAACTGTTTGGTTTTGTGCAAACAATTTTTTTTTTTTGAAAATTCACGCTGAAATGCATGACATTATTACTGTGTGGTAATGTGTTTAATGTGTTGGTCTGACCTATCTAAAATTTATTTCACCTCCAGTCACGTCAGGTAGACAACCCCCCCCCCTCCCCCCCCCCCCCCGAGATATCGGAAATTTAGCCGTGGGAAAATTATTTACCATAAAAGTATACTTATTTTCTCTATCTACTAATTGGTAAATTGGAAAGCATGTTCGAGTAAACTCGGACCGGTTCTTTATATTGTTTTCGTGAGAATTTTAGGCCATTGGCAAACTGCTGTACGTCCTCGATGTCAACTTACAGCGGTTACAAGCGATTATGGACAAGCTGTAAGTCTGTAACATGTCTTTACCATTGGCGCAGTGCGTAATCCTAACAGAAGAAAGCATGACTATTCCTGGGCTATTCCTGACCATAGACTTTTTTGTAGGCATAGTTAAACCGTTTTCACATCAAGCCCCAACAAAGAAAGTAATCGCATTCATTGGAATCCTCCCTGATTTCGCAATTTCTTCGATGAAATTCAAGCAATACACAATGATTCTAGCAAGCCCTTTACTTCTTTGGCTTCTTAGCACCGGCCAATGTTCACTAATGTCGGAAAAGTTAAAAATTTACGAAAATGTTGATAAGTTGAAAGCAGGGCAGCTGATGGTTCGTGAGTGTATCCAAAAAATTGCAATTGATTACAAGGACGCTTCGCAACAAGACAATTTTATCGTATTGATTCCGACTTTTTCAGAAAATGACGTTCCTGTGCGTAGTTTTACTTGGCCAACATACATTATTAACACGGTGAATATATCCTCGAATTTCGGTTATAACGAGGAGGTTACCCCTTCAAACCAAGTTAGTTAAACGTCAATGTTATATAAATACGTATATTTATACTGTATCATATATCATGCAACAATACTGCAATATGTACGGTGAATATTGCCTGAGGACCCCCCCCCCCCCCCCCGAAATATTTTTTTAATGTACACCTGTATTGTTTGAAGAATTCATCCGTTAATTCATTAACAATTACGTAAAAATTTTTTGGATGATTACTTTTTGGTTACCTGACGGCAATGTTTTCTTGCTGGAACGATCTCCGAGACTTGGTGTTAAAGGTTCTTATGAACTAGATTTAGAACGCTTTTAAAATTACTTCTATTCAACGTGCATCAGTAGCATTCCAGATAAGCGTTAATATGGCTCAGCACCAATTTGCAATGCATGACATGCACTAAAGAATTTTTCGTCTTTGAAATTCCAGAAATCAGAGCATATACACTGGTCAAACGAACAAAGAGGCAATCTATATATGGTTATGAGTACACTTCCGGTTCCAAAAATTTTGAACAAAATTCCATGGACGGAAAATACTTACTTCATGGTATTTACTACAGGCGACGCAGAGTCATTGCTACTTTTCCGGGACTTTTGGGCAGAGGGAATAGTCAATGTTATCGCAATGACTTATGAGAAAACGAAAATCCGGCTACTATCGTATTTTCCCTTCAAGAATAATCGTTGTGGAGAAGTCTTTGAGGTTGTCGAGCTTGGGTTCTGGAACAAAACATCGGAAGTTCCAGCTAATCTTTTTCCAGACAAACTTACGAATTTACACAAATGCCCGCTGAGAATTCTTCTTTTGAACCGTCCACCCTCAGTAATGATTTCTCCGAATACAGGTGAATTAATAATAAATTCAAATATTCCTATACTCTTTAAACCTACGTTAAAAAAAATACGCTTTTGATTAATTCGTATTACTTTTGAAGTTGAGATAAAATTATGTTAGTAACCATAAAGCCCACTAAACACCTCTCCAGATCAAGGAAAAGGGAGAGGAAATGCTTGACTCAAGGAAGGAGAAAGTCTAGAGAATAAAAAAGAAAGAGGGGAGTTGTTGAACAAAGTGCGTAGGCTATGGTTAAAGCCAAACAGTGTTTGAGTGTATAGGGTAAAACGGGAGTGGGCAAAATACAAGAGTGAGCAGGGAAATCAACAATTGTAAGAGAATCCGAAAGAATTGGTGTAAAATGGGGAGCTAAATATCAAAGGGGGAATTGTATGAAATGAGGGAAAAAGGAATACGTAACTTGAATATCGTACAATTGCATCGTAAATGTTGCACTCACATTATTAAGAATTGGTGTAAAATGGGGAGCTAAATATGAAAGGGGGCATTGTATGAAATGAGGAGGAAAGGAATACGTAACTTGAATATCGTACAATTGCATCATAAATGTTGTAATTGCATTATTATTTTTAGGCAAGCCAGCTGGAGTTGAAGTAGACATTTTGAAATCCGTAGCCGTGGCAATGAACGCAACACCAATTTTCGACCTTTTACACAATCAGCCGTGGACCAGAGCCATTAATGATCCGTCGGTAAATATTCTGATGCATGCCTTAGAAGAAAAACATTGTGACATTGTTGCAGGCTCGCTGATGTATACTGCATCAGTTAGTTCTTCTTCTGAAGCTATCAGTTATTTAGAAAGCCTATGCGTAACATTTATCGTACCCCGCAAAACAAAAGCATTCTCCTTCAAGTACCATTATATTGCGTTGCCACAAAATGGTCTCATGGCACTTGCTGCCATTTTATTAATATTAATAATTATTTTCGATCTTAAACTCAGCAACAGCCCCTTTCTTGTTACTTCTGTTATTGCTCTGGTGACCACTCCTTTATTAGGAGGAACTTTTAAGCCTAAAAACTCACCAAAATTAAGAGTTATCCTAGCATTGTGGTTATGGACTTGTTTTATATTCTGGAAAGTCTACGAGGCTTTTTTAAGCAGTTCAATCATTGTTCCGCAAGGTGTACAACAAATGGAATCACTCGATGATGTTTTAGAATCAGATCTTACAATTGCTGGCGAATCTTTTCTTATCCGAGAAATTTTACTTGGCTACTCAGATCAAAAGAAACTACCAAAAATTTCCTACTCAACTGTGCTTATCGAAGATGTTTTGTTTGATTTGGGCGAGTCTAAAAAGTTGGCATATCTTGGAACAAGAAATAATATTCGCTACATTATTAGTATGTATCCGGAACTTATTTTCAAAGTGCACATTGTGGATGAATGTGCAACACGTTATTCCCCAGTGCTTCAAACAGCCAAGCATTCCCCGTACAAACAAGAATTGGAAAAGTGGATTAAAGCTCTTTCTGAGTCCGGGATAATTAAACACCTTTTCGATAGATTCCATGAGGAAATTTCAAAGAGAGTTCAGAAATATTTGGATGATTCTGAGATTTTCACTCTTTCTCTAATGGAATTATCTGGCGCATTCTTTGTGCTGGCAATTGGCCTCTTGTCTGCCACAGTTACTTTTGTCTTGGAACTAACATACAATTTCTTTAGTAGAAATTTCATAAAAACACGATATTGGTCATATCATCCCTGATCATCCTTAGTAAGCGATTAATAACGGTGCGTGGCGGGTACTTTAAATAAACTAAGTTACTGCATGGGCTACCTTAGATAATTCCTTGAGTATTATTATTGATATGTATGTACGGTAATAATGACTATTATACCCCTATGCCATGCTATAAGTCATAGCTTAATCTAGTATAACGAGGATGTTCTTAATTTCTAATTGTTGTGATATGGTGCTTAATGAGATTCGATATGAACTACCAACTACCTAACTCACATTATTGTAGTCATAGTAACATCTGTAGGTATAGGCCTATCTTCTCTGAATTTTGGTAAATTATAACAGTTTCAACTTATTTTGTTTTGTTTAATACATGCTGTGTACTGTGCGATAGATAAATGTCCCAACTATCAATAATAGGAAGCATGCGGGTAAAGGGATATTGAGATTTGAGCGACAAATGGCGGAACGAGAGGTACCAGCAGGAAGTAGCGCCATCTTTGCGGGACGTGCTGGGGTGGACTTACGCGGTACCTTCATTATCCACAGAACGTCCCACCCTTCTGCAAGAGTTAGAGCTAAATAAAAACCAAAGCGAGTTGTTGTTAAGCTTATACACTTCCATAAAGCCCTGCAGGTGAAAATAACATTGTTAAACATATTTTTTTAATTTGATTAATTTAATGAAGCTACTCTGCTGCAGCTTCTTCACTCCACAAGTCAAATAGTCCTGACTTAATTCCCGTTCTGTCGTCCCGCATGCATCTCTCACAACTGCTTTCTTCACGAAAGAAGCAATTTCCAAAACTACAGAAGTGGAAGTGAAAACGCAGACCCGAAACATTCGTCACTCGAAAACAGGTTCCTAAGCTATGTACCGCATATAATATTTGTCAACCGTCATTATATCAACTTATCCGACTTCATCAGTAAGCATTCCCACTGGTAGGAAAAAATCTCAGGCAAACCCTGTGCAAACATGTTAAAAAACATGACAACGCCAACATAAATGGCCAAGATTTGTGTGTGCTCGGAATCAATACAGCCTGATTACAATGGAGAGAATGCATTTTCGCAGTTTCAGGCCGAAATCGACAAATGCCGACTACGTTCGACAAGTTGTCCCATTGAACATTTATATACCGCATCAATTATCATTTTATTATTATATTTAATATCTTTTCGATAAGAACGCTTCAGGTGGCTAGACGCGGCTTCGGTGGTCCTTTTTGTTCTTATTTTGACATGATATCAGACTTTGATATACATTAGGGATTGTTCCAGAAATGTAGTAACATTTTTTTCCAGTCGTTTCTGGTCTCTTTATTAAATAAATCGAAGGCCAACGCAGGTTTGTATAATTGTATGTTGACCTGGCTTCAGATATTTGGCTGCGCCATAAACCGGAATGTTCGCAGAATATCGGATATATGTACAAGTATATGGATAAATGGTTGTTCAATGTTCACAAGCTCGTGTTTTTCTAAATAGGTACGGTAGGCACCATTTGGACATTCCTTTTTGAGGAAGTATGCTATGCCATTTCCCCCACGTCACAACCTTTTGTTACAAAGTCATAAGCGACATAAGTGAGTTGTCAACTTTGAAGGGCGGCTTCAACGAGGGTTTATGAAGTCAAGGTAAAGAATACCGCACTGCATGGCACCGCTATGAAACATGACGGTTTAAACGCCAGAATTCATGGAAAAGGGATTTACCTTTACATTTTCAATTAAGTTTTAAACTTTGGCCTCAATTGTCTCCAATGTTTATTTTTGTCACTTGTCGGCCTCAGGAGCTTCAAAGCGAATTCGGTGGCAAGGTTGTAGCGTGCTACTTGTACGAGTATCTACACACCTTGCGGTCGGAGACGAGTCGCAACTCGACACAAGTACCTATTTGGTGACTTAATGAGGGGATTGAAGAGGTTAATCGGATACATTCATTGAATTGTTTGAGAAAATAATAATAATAATAAATCAAAAATGTAGGGAACCTCTACCCTAAGATAGGGAACCGGGTTATGAAAACGAAGGATATAGGTTCGATATAATGACATGACATTTCTTTTTACTCAATCCAACCCTTATGGCACCTAATAGAAGTTACCTACGCCGGTGGTCAATTCACAAACCTCTTAAAATGTGCCCAACACTTATATAAAGACTTTGAAATGTGGGGTTAAAGTGGTTTTGTTGAACAAATCAGACCTTTTTATCCCAATAGTGGGGGACTAGCCTAAGAATGGTTGGTTTTTGTTGTAGGCGTCACGACGTCCATGTGTTGCCAGCCGAGCACATGGGCTCCCACAGCACCCGACAAATTCTCAGCCTTCCAACCCTCTGCTGTAGTTGGCCCCAGGGGCGGATCAATCGTATTTTTTGCCACTTTATAACATATAAAGGGCCACTTCGATCATACAAGGTAAAGAGTAAACTCGTAAAATGCTGTCCTATTTATTAATTAGTAGTGGCACTTTAGCCTTTAAAAAAAAAAAAAAAAAAAAAATAATAATAATGGCACTGGAGAAACTTCCTAAAAAAATCTTGGATACGTTTGGTTTGGTCCATCAGGCATCACTACACATGATAGGCTACGATATATTAATAAAATAAATAAATAAAAATATTTATGCACTACTTCTCATTTCTAATTTCTTTGAGCTTTTCCACTTTCCATTATGATGGTGAGTATAAAGGCTATATTATGTACTGGAAGAACAGGAATATCCAGTAAGCAGCTGCGTCTGATGGGCAAGTTGCATCATTTTCGTATGAATGGCGTTGGCAATCTCATAGAAAGGTGCTACTAAAACACCATCATTACTCATTAGCTTACAATTTATGGATTATTTTTTGAATCAATGTGCTATAAGGCATGATATAAATCCATAAAACTGTGTGGAAAGGTTAAAGTTGAATAAAATTCGATTGGGAGCAATGATGATAGGCTCGGGTGTCTGGAATGTAGGTAGTTTTCGCTAGTGTTTTAGGTATTTCTATACAGGTTGGTGGGCTAGTACAAAATTGTTATAGATTAAAACCGATTTAGTTCGTAAAGAAAAGATACTAATACCGGCTTCGGTGGCGAAGTGGTAGCGTGCAGGTACTTGTGCGAGTCTCTATACACCATGCGATCGGATACGTGTCGTAACGCGACATAACTAGCAGGTCACTTAGCGAGGCAACTGAATAAGTCAATCGATACATTCATTAAATTGTTTTTATGCGATTAACCTTTAAAAAAAAAAATCTGAAATCATGTTCAAGGATAAAAATTGAAGAATTGTGCTTATTGTATAGTAGATTCTAAATGTGGCATAACAATAAATACTAATAAATATAAAATGATAAATTTAAATTTATGGAATGATGCGAGAATTTTTTAGGACCTGAAAACAAGACCTATAAACCTATACCGATCGTACCCACTCAATGGATCATATTATGTTGTACGGTATGTCGGTAGCCTACATATACTATTGTATAACTGTAACATACACTGTAGTGGCTGAATGTCTCCTCATCGACGCAAAAATAAATAAATAAATACTATAACTATAAATTACACAGGAAACTTCTTAATTTTAATAAATCACGTGTCACATGTCTCGCAACTCAGCAGTTCAAACTCCCCCCCCCCCCCAATTCATTGTCACAAGTTCTATATTTAACTGAAAAGTACCATGAGATTTAATAGTAGGTACATCCCATTCGGCCTTCGCCACCCCACCTACTGAGATCACCAGGGGCATCCCCTGCCTCATATTGCATCTACTTGTAGTCAGTCCCATAATCTTTAGTAAAGTCTCGGTAAGGAATATTGGATGTCATGGAATAGAACATGGTGGTGCCGTCCAGTACCGTGAATGGTGCTGGAGAAACGGGCCAAAACTTTCATTTGTTTGGTTCCAAGCCACAAGGCCATACCCAGGAATTCAGTGGGGAGGGGTTCAGTTGAAATTACTTTTAGTGTTTTAGTTTTAAGTGGTACCTTCGCACACCGTAGTCATGACCCTATTCACCACCATTCACGGTACTGCTTACCAAGACTTCACAAACCATCGTGGGACTCTCCCCTTAGAAAGCGTCCTCCCCGATTCTTTCAGACATCTGATCGTAAATTTAGAACAACTGGGTCGGAGGTCTCTCTAAAGATCAAACATTGTTATTATCTGCAAGCCCTGACACGCCCACTGGGGATGAAAGGCAACAGCCTGTGACCTTAATAAGGTGTGGAGAGCCTAGGCCTGGGCTGTAAATCATGGCTGCATTGTCCCCGCACAAGACCTGCGCTAGAACACTCCGCAGGTTTAACTCTATAAATCTTGGCGAGCTCTAGATCTACACTATGATAGAAATCCCGTTCACACAGGTCGCCTGATATCGCCGAGATGAATCAACCGAGTCCAAAATATGTTCTATATAATACGCCTTAGGTTTGCGCTATTGTCTTACCATAGACATGTCGTATAAACTAAAGTAACAACAATGCTTCCGTCGTTGGGGATATAGAAACCGAGTTGCTGTAGACGGACAAGAAACGGAAATTAACAAAATTCGGCCATGTGTTGAGGAACGAAAAGTACCGCCTTCTGCATGTAATAATCCAAGGGAAGATAGAAGGACTGAGAGCTCCCGGCAGAAGAAAAACAAGCTGATAAACAAAAAATAACAAAAACTTAGAGTTTTAGAAAAACTTGTTATCCAACCCAAAACACTCCGTGTAAAAAATACCAAGTTCCTTTGGTCCATCAAAGTTGTGATATCCAGATGGGCCAAGTTCCTTTTTACTGCCTATGTATGTTGTGATATCAGGATGGGCCAAGTTCTTGTAATTTTTCTCTTTGAATATTTTCTCTAAGATTAATTTAATTTTTTTTTCAGAACTTGGGTGCTTCCCTTGCAAAACTCTTCGTAGTTTCCTATCGTTTATTAGAGGTATACCTACGTAACAACACTGTGGCCGCAGTTGCAAATTTGTCATTTAGCCATATCTTATGCGTCATCATTGGCCAATTACAGCAAGTGTCAGTGTCAAGGTACATAAGCATGAAGAAGCACCAAGTCCTGAAAAAAAAATTTAATTAATCTTTTAGAGAAAAATATTCAAAGAGAAAAATTACAAGAACTTGGCCCATCCTGATGTCACAACATACATAGGCAGAAAAAAGGAACTTGGCCCATCTGGATATCACAACTTTGATGGGCCAAAGGAACTTGGTATTTTTTATACGGAGTGTTTTGGGTTGGATATCATATCTTTTTGTACAAATAACAAATAACTTGACAAGTATGCATGGACTGTTAAAAAAATTGAAAGACAGAGGAAGAATTTGCCATCTATTCACCAAACATGGCTGCACTATGTATGGTAAAAAATGCTGGAACCGGAACAGCCATGATGGAAGATCGAGAATAAATTTGAAAAGTGAAGATTCGAGAATTTTCGGGAAGAGTCTAGCTAGCACCAGAGTAACTAGAAGACTGACAAGTTATTGATAGCCCATATGAAAGAAAGAACAATATACAACATGCGAATTGCGAACCACTATATATAGATATACCTATCTACCTACGTAGGAATTAAGCACATCTAGAAGCTAGCTTTCGTTAAGTGACTACGTTAAGTTATGAAATCTATTTTCTGAATAAAGTGGAAAAAATGGGAAATGGCAAGAATGAACCCAATCCCAAATTTCAGTTGTCCTGAACACGTGGATGGGATGAGCGTGCCATAGGTATGCTCGGCCGTAAGCTAAGTACGTAAAATTCATTACGTGATTGCTAAGTTATCATAAAACTTTTTCGGGGTTTTTGATTTATTCTGGGGGTTTGATGGTAAGAAGAGACTAATTCCTGAGTTTCACATCTTCAGCACATCTGGAAGTGGTCTATAATTTGTGTCAGTCAGTGAGTCCACGCGAAAAGCGTGGTTTTGGGGTATATGGATTTCAGCAACCAATCATGCTAGAGTGCTGAATTTTTAAATTGGGATTCTGTGCTGTATTTAAAGCCTGAATGCAATCGTCAATCGTCAATCGGACAACTGGGTGAGCTACAGTGATGGTTGGAAAGTGGCTAAAATGCCGTAAACTCGCCGTGGAGATATACTTGCTAGGCAGCTCATCGGGGGTGTATATGGAACTTGGTCGCCCGCTGCCGCGCGCGTTGATAACAACCCGAATTAGTAAAACCCAAATAATCGTTAAGAAATTAACTTTGTCTAAGAAACCCACTTGTGTCAGTATAAAACCCTGAGCGCTTTCGGCAAGAACTGCCATCTACAGAGGGAAACCCACTAGCACAGTGACACCTTATCTGCGATTTGAGACTTGCTCAACTCGAGGAGAAGATGCAAATGTGACTAGGGATTTTTTTTTTTTTTTTTTTTTTTTTTTTTTTAATAGAGCCCCAGCCTCGCTCTGGAAATGGTGATGGCCGACCTGGTATCGAAACCAGTCCGGTTTCGGGTACCGGTGCCACCTCCCGAAAATCATGAAGGGAAGGGAGAAGGATCTGGCCGAGAGTATTTAGACCCTTATCTGAATAGGAGAGCTTAACGTTTAAAGTGTACCGAACAGGGAGATGGAAAAGACCCAATGGGCGTAAGCCCATTGGGTAAAAAACCTTCTCATGTGTGTGAATGATATAATGTGACTAGGGAGAGGAAACCTTGGTTTATATAGGACTGGGAGCGGGGGGAGGAGGAGGGGGTGGGAGGGGGCGTGGCTGGTTACCTATTCCTAACCTACTAGCTAGATCTATTAGAGGGGATGATTGTGTGAATGTCATGTCGTTTGTTAATTTTTCCCTATTGTGTAAAGTTCTTTAGATTTCAACATTTTCAAAAAACTTTAAAGTGTAACTTTTCTTTATTTTGTGTAGGGCTGTCCAATAGTGAGGATCTAATGTGTGATTTTCCGAGTTAAGGTGTTTCGCGAATGTGCTGTTGGTGTTGGTGTCTCCTATAACTGTTATATGTTCTCTGACCCTAGTTTTAAAGCTTCTGCCTGTTTGGCTAATGTAAATTGCGTTACAATCATTACAATTTAGACGATAAACTCCATTGCCTTTTTCCTTTTCTGGTTTGGTTTTGCAGTTCATGAGTTTATTGGCCAAATTGTTGCGGTTGTACGGGGCTGGTGTTTTATCTGTTGTAGAAGAAATGAGGTTACTTAGTTTTTCTGTGATTTTTTCTATGTATTGTATCCTGAAATATGATTTATTGGTTTCCGGGTTTAAGCTCTCTGGGGGGTAAATTATTTTGAGGTTGTGTTTGATTTTGTGATGTCGTAGGATTCTGTCTATTAGATTGAGAATGAAATTTTTATTTTATATTATTATTATATAAAAAAATAAAAGAACTGAGTCAAAACCAAAATAACAAATCCAACGGAATACATCACACATCACATCGCGACACTAAACATCAGATGCGCGGGTGTACGTGAGTTCCCTGTCTAACCCCCTTCATGGATCGATGCAGACT
This sequence comes from Psococerastis gibbosa, assembly GCA_963971405.1. Lineage (NCBI taxonomy): Eukaryota > Metazoa > Arthropoda > Insecta > Psocodea > Psocidae > Psococerastis > Psococerastis gibbosa. Next base: position 30,961,514 of record OZ020484.1, read on the forward strand.
GGGGTAGGTCAAGATCTCACGTCTTCAGCGCAGACACTCACTACACTACCCATCACAACACATAAATTCTATCCTCGTACCGTCAACTTATCTAACACGATTTTCAACACAATAGAAATGGAACTTCTCAACAAGGGCCTCAAGTATTGCCCCGATATAGGTCTAAACAAAAACACGTTAACCAACTTAATGTCAGGCACTGAATTTAGCCTAAAAACCACAATAATGAAAAACACATAGCAGCAGATATTCTGAAAAACGTCAAACTTAAACACAAATAAAAAAAAAAATAACAAAAACTTAGAGTTTTAGAAAAACTTGTTATAACAACCCGAATTAGTAAAACCCAAATAATCGTTAAGAAATTAACTTAGTCTAAGAAACCCACTTGTGTTAGTATAAAACCCTGAGCGCTTTCGGCAAGAACTGCCATCTACAGAGGGAAACCCACTAGCACAGTTACACCTTTATTAGAGGCCTCTAATAGATCTAGCTAGCAGGTTAGGAATAGGTAACCGGCCACGCCCCCTCCCACCCCCTCCTCCCCCCGCTCCCAGTCCTATATAAACCAAGGTTTCCTCTCTCTAGTCACATTTGCATCTTCTCCTCGAGTTGAGCAAGTCTCAAATCGCAGATAAGGTGTAACTGTGCTAGTGGGGTTTCCCTCTGTAGATGGCAGTTCTTGCCGAAAGCGCTCAGGGTTTTATACTAACACAAGTGGGTTTCTTAGACAAAGTTAATTTCATAACGATTATTTGGGTTTTACTAATTCGGGTTGTTATAACAAGTTTTTGAAAAACTCTAAGTTTTTGTTATTTTTTGTTCATTAAAATGAAATACCACGAAGTCACGAGTAATCTAATTATTTATGTTAAAACAAGCTGGTTGAAAAACCTGATGCAGTGGTTTGGCAAGACCACGACTTCCCCTTTCAAAGCAGCAGTCTCCAAGGTCCAAATTGCCACGATGATCGTCAATCTGCGCTAGAAGAGGCATTTAAGAATGAAGAGGAACAACAAAATTATCAATATTATTAATAATTAATTATGTGTCTTTTTTATTCGTATGTGTCTGATTTAAAAATGAAAATACCCTTTACTATGTATTCAAGTCAAACGTGTCTTTGGTCCTAAGGTGGGTATTCCACATACGTACATCGTCAATGAAAATTATGAAATTGAAGGACATTTCAATTTTACTCTACGCCATTGTTAAAATTGATCAATGATCAATTGATCATAGAGTAAAATCACAAACAAACAAACTAAAATTAAAAAATGGCGTCATGGGATATGACAAGTACAACTATTTTAATTGATTTCTTTAAAAAGAACGCATTTCTGTATAAAAATTATAAAAATTATAATAAGGTTTAAATAATAAGGCGACGAAGAAAACAAATACAATTTCAAGAAATAAATGCAAACAAATTTCAAAAATTTGGCGCATACGTTTCAATAGAAAATTGTCAATTTTTGAAAAAACATGTGGAATGGCCGCCATTAATGAAAAATTGAAACGTCCTTCAATTTCATAATTTTCATTGACGATTTACGTATGTGGAATACCCGCCTAAACAAACAATGCCTTTATTGTGCAACCGTAATGCAGTCATTAGTAAATGCTGAAGAAGAGTCTTTATCACATTAGATACGTTCATGGTCTTTGAATTCACGCACAAGATACACCCTAGACGCAGAAGCGAAGTGATGGAAGGAAACATTATAAGTTGGCCCCCTTAGAAGACAGGAACTCGTGGGCCCCTTAGGGGTCAGGGTGAATCTTACGATACAAGATGTCATTAAGATGGAGAAAAGCATATCGTATTCCCTTCTATTCTCCATGTGCTAGGTGCAAGACCACATCACCTCAGCTGTCAACTGTCAAGCGGGCAGAGGCTCGAGACGACTTTGAATTCGACCATAAAGCCCGCTCCCTGTTGACCCGAATAGGTATCCATTAGACCGGGCAAATTATATGTTACAAATTACAATAATTGACATTAGTTAATTTTGTCTCATATTTCCCCATTTTTGGGGAGGGGTAGGCCACCCTATGTACGCCACTGTTGTACATTACAATAGAATCGCGACACATTTTTAAAAGGCACATTGATAAACCATCAAATTTGTTAGTTATGCGGAAGGTTAATTTATTATAGTAAAACTTCTCGTAGCCGGAATCTCTGCTAGCTGTGAAACAATTTGGTATATTCTCGAGATAGCATACTGTGCCGTTAACCTTTGAACCTTTGGTAATTTTATACATACACCTAGGTGGTATTCCCATAATTTCACCTCATCCTTCACGACAAAAATTTGGAACTTGACGAATGAGTGTTAGCGTATACCTAACTATACACAATGAACATCTTGTGACCTCAGATATTATTTTTCAACTGCTATTTGCCGCCTTTTTAAACGACAATATTTAATCTTAGATTACTATCTAACATAGCCTATACTATAAATTAATATCCATGTATACACAGCATTTAACAAAGGGTTAGTTGGATTTGCATTACCAGTTGTGTCAATAATCATTAGAGTCATCGAGCAATTAGTGCGGAGCCCGCTGTCAGGGGAAGGCGACGTTTTTGGTGGGGGTGGTACTCCCATCATCTGAACGATTGACTGATTGCTCTTGAATTCTTCTCTGAATTATTGAGTAAATCCGATACCCCTGAAGATTCGAACTACCTGTCTCCCGATTGAAAAGCAAGCTCTCTGACGATTCGTCTACGACCCCCGCCCTCGACTATTGACACAATAGGCGATGTAAATACGTAAGCCCGACGAGGGCGGCTTTGCCACCGACCTCGTTTTTCATAATTTCAAGTGCATGGCGTGGTAGCAGACATCTTTAATCTCTCTCTACCATATTATAACTTAATTTATAATAGATAAGTTAAGTATCTACATTATAGTCTCCTAAAAAATATGGCAGAAGCTTATTAATGATGTCTGCTACCACGTCATGCACTTGCCGCCTAAACCTTAGCTTGATGCCATTAGTAGTAGTAGTAGTAGTAGTAGTAGTAGTAGTAGTAGTAGTGTTCTTCGGGTTAATAACGACTTAGGCCTCATATTTGGGCCCATAGAGCGACCCTGACTTGACTGTCCTATGCCAGCCCATTGGACAGAGGACCTCCTGATTATAGTGGATTCCGAACCACTTGTGAAACACAGTGAAGTCACACGATTAGTTCGGAGGTGACCAGGACAAGTCCTACCATGTTTCCCTACCGGCACTGTGCACACGACCAAGTTATCTGCAGCTTTGAACCTGCTCTGGTCCGCTGGATTCAACTTGATATGGCGGCCGGTTTTGATGCCATTAACCTGTACCAATAGAATACACATAGCAGTTTGTTCAAAAAGTTCGTGGGCTTTAAATTAACAGTCAGCAATCCCGTTTACTTCCTGTAAAATTGCTGTTATGCAACCATGCAGACAATTTTTCAGTAAATTTTGAACTCTTTTCAGACTGTGTTTCGGAGGGCATGAAAAAACTTCCTTGTTGGAGTGTAAGAGAAGCCCACTGAGAAATGTTTTTTTTTTTTTTGTGCTCCAGTACAGCGGGACCACAGCGGCCCAACGTTCAAACCTCATTAGGAGGACATATAACATTTTACCACGCACTTTTATTACACGTCTGGCGACCATTTTGATTGAAAAGTCTAGTAGCCTACATGTATTTAAGCATTAAATAAAAAATTAAATAAGTACCTCAAGGGGGTATTCCTTAACGAGGCTTTACCAAAGACGCCCTCCCCCCTGGCCCCGTTCCGTTGGTAATGGTACAGATAATACAATCCAAAGGCAGGTGCCACCTGATATGCATAGAAATAGCAACAAATGGGGGGGGGGGGGCACATAGACGCCATCTTTAACCAGGAACTACAGTAGTATAATATACACAGTAATTTCCAATGACAGCCCCCCCCCCCCTATAAAAAAGTTATTATAGAATACCTAAGCTTAACCGAAACTATTTGAATGGACGAAAACACATGAATGTCACGATATCACCGAAATAGTTTGTCAGCCCACTCATCTCTGAATCTATTTCGCCAATATAGTCCTGCGCGTATGAAGGGCCTATGAGTCATTTCTAGGACCACCAGATGAGCCCTTTTTGGCGAGAGTGGCCACCAGACAGGGCTCAGCTGATCCCACTCGTGGAATTGTGCCAACTTTAGGCGCAGCCCCCCCTCGAACTGCTCCGGAATGGGAATTTCCTCGTTATGGGCTTGTTTCCGGTTTGCACGCATGGAAGGTCACTGGAGTTCTCGTTTTTTTTTTTTTTAAAAGTTTTATTGACTCGATTAAAAAATGAGCGACAAACTGGAAAGTTTATTGTGGAGTGGTTTTAGTGCTGGACTTAGAAGCAGTCTTCGAAGCCCAGAGTCACCTGAACGACCAAAGTGAAGTGCTGGAAAAGTCGATATTGTTACAAAAGTTACAAAAACTTTTATTGGTCAGGTTTGGTCAAACCTTTCCGTCGTCATTAGATTTTTTGCAAACGTGCGTTTCTTCTTACAGCATAGTATTGTATATAAACAATATGGCAGTAACGTATAGTACACTGTATATATAGTACTAAATGTACGGTACGGTATATTATTGCAGTAGTAGTACCAGTTTAAAAAAACTCAAATGAGTCCGGACATTGGCTTGAACGCTGAACCAGCTATCATCGTACTGTATATTATTGTAAACGAGCATGTTTTTCAGAATTTTGTTAAACAAATTTGTCATTATGTTTGCCAATTCGATAAAAGAGGCATTAAGAAGAAGAAGAAGAATGGGGAAAAGGGCATTTCACTCTATTCTCCATGTGCAACACGGGCATTTTCATAGCTACAGAAACGACCGCAGAATACATTTACCTACTCTAAGAAGACCTCAGTTGTGCAGTAATGTAAAATCAATAGGGTATCTATTGAAATACAATTACTGGATACAAATTGCATTTGTAGAGGTTAAGGAGGGTGGCGGGGAGCCGTCGGAAATAGTTTCCTGTACCGTAACAAACAAGTTGGCCAGAAACTTTACCCTTCCCTCGGGATTAACCAGAAACTTTAGGTGTCAAGAGTCAAGTGGAAACTTGGTTTAATTTCACCAACACTGCGGTTTGACACGTGTACTGTAGCCAGTGGCGTAAAAATGAGGGGGGCAGGGGGCCCGAGCCCCTCCCGAAATGTACTAATGTGAGTATTTGTAATGTATAATTCGCCAGACCTAGTGGATGTTCGGGTCAACAGTGAGCGGTAAGCGGTTTGGTAGGTAGAATTCAACGTCGCCTCGGTCCACTGCCTACGGCAAGAAGTTCATAGCTAGAGGCGATCTGGTCCCCAAAAAAATATTTTATGTACTTTATATGCCAATCAATGTTTAGCTTAGGACCAAAGACCACTGTATATATTCTGAGAATTGAGTATAGTATAGAATTTTCCTGTAGTTGCAATCTAGCGATTGGTTTGCAGCAAATCACTCCACCTCCTTCTCCACTCCTCCCTGTCTTGGGCCGTTCTCTTGAGTTCCAAGAAGGTTCCGCATCTCATATCTTTCTTGAAGTCTTCTGCGTACGCCTATAGTGAGGCACCTCTTTCCAAATAGGGTAATTACTTGACACTCTTGGGCTATAACTACTTTTAATTGTTAACTGAAACTTAGAATTTTGTGAAATGATATTGGCGCCCCTTGAGATTCGGCACCTGAAGCATCCACTTCACCCGCTCATACAGCACCACCCGGTCCTGATTGCACAGACACTATTTTCAAGTTTTTGATCGGTCGCCATCTTGAAACAAAATGTTGGATCACGCTGGTTAACAAACTTGATCAAGATATTTGTATGATACATTTTTGTGCCAAGTTTCATAAAAATCGGATAATATTTACGGAAGTTACAGTGTTTCCTAAAATCGATACAAATTGTACATTGTACATATAACATTTTGAACAGGTGGGTCAGGGGGGTGGTTTTAGACTCAGGTGGTCATGAAATGAAAAGTTGAGAAGAATTTATCCGGAGGTCGAACATTGGTTGCCGTTTCAACTCTCAATAGGTGATGAATCTCGCAAAAAGAAATTTGAACCAGGGCAAGGCCTCGTGCCCAGGGGAGGGGGGGGGGGTTCAAAGGGCTTTACACTGGATAGAATGGACTTTCAATAATAAAATAAGTAAAAAAATTAATTTTAAATAACTTAACTTTGTATGGACCCCCCCCCCCCCTTACAAAAAACCTGCTGGGCACGGCCTTGCACTTTTTCGAACTTCACTGGAAGCTCAATTTTAAGAACAACTGTTTTGTCACCTTCCTCTTCATCCCTTCTTAATTACCACTTAACGTAATGGAAGCATCCAGTATATAAACTGAGGGGGGGGGGGCAGGTGTTGACAACAGAAATTTAAAAATTAATGACAATGAATGAGTATAAGTTTACCATTGAATTGCATTAGGTCGGCGACCGTCTGTCTGGATGTTTATGACCCACACCGGATGTCAGCTCTCTGTTTATGTTACACATAAACAATAACATTGATGACTTTCTATAAGCTGTTCACTCTGCCATTAATATCTACCAGCGGGCCTACTATGCCGTTTAGCATTAACTTAATCATGGGATTAAAAATGTAAGCAAGATAATTATAGAATGGAAAGTGCTATTCAAAATAGTTCTGTGTACATTTTTAACCCCCACTTATAATCTAACCATCCGTATTCATGATATGGCTGCTGATCAAAACCATCCATGTTTGAGTAGGTAGGTATACAATAGCCACAGTGTACCTATACTTTCGCCTACATTGCGTTACAATCACCCCCCGAAATCCAGGAAAATAATTTGAAAATGTGAGGTTTGTGCCAAATTTTAGTTAATTAAATAAATAAAAAACACTCGCGTTTTTATAACGGTACGGTATCGCCAATTGGCCTTCATTTTTGAGGTAACAGACCGTCTAGTGCAGGGGTCTTATGGAAGCAAAACTTTTAATATTATGTGTCTCTACGTGCCTGCGGGCCTATACTATGCCGTTTAGTATTAACTTATTCCAGGGGTTAAACCAAAACAAATTTGAATAGCACATTCCATTGTAAAATTACCTTGTTTACATTTTTAACCAATTTTTATTTTTTTTAATAAGATTAAAAATAATCACCATAGTAGGCCCACTGACAGCATACGTTTCTATAAAGCCGTGCTTGGCCAAACGGTTATTCTATAGTAATTATAACTTTAGCGAAACCATGGCAACGCAAACTGAGATAGGCTTTTGCGTGTGCGCTCTAGTAAATACCACGAATTCCCAAATTTGAACTGCATGATTTTTGCGGAAAAAAATGCAAGAAAAATGCATGAAAAATGTGTCCTTTAAGATTGGCTCACTGCCATTGCACATTCGCGCGTAAAGTGGCCGTTTGCCGATTTTTTTACCTCTCTCGATGAGTCCATGTCGTTTGAGCTCGAAATAAAACATCATTCCCGATTGGTTTTTAGATTATCTAACTTAAAGTCTAAAGCAACATAGCACATTTTGATATAGGTTGGTATTGTTTATTAACTATTACTATTATTATTTAAACTATACTGACGAAAATAGGAGAAATAAAAAATAAAATACAAAATGGCTTTCCAAGTAAAATACGGTACTAGATAGCTTTACAATTAAAATCCAACATTATTATCGTAATGCAACTAATTAATATCTTATAAATATTTTTTAATTTTAAATACTATGAAATGGATATGAATTAAAACTAGATTCTTTGCTATAACAAAGACGTTAAATAGACATGTTGCATCATGTATAGCGCGTTTACTGTGCGAGCCCCCGGCAAGTTTATTATACCTAAGGGCCCACAGGATTTCTGTATTACTATATATAGTATAATTAATGAAGTATTTATAAATATGTTCCATGGGCACAGGGGAGTACCGGTCGAATAAGAAGAAAATACTAAGATATGAGAGTATAATAGGGGTCTTCACAGTGTTCGTGTTATCGAGTTATACCTAGTTAAGTGTGTTATATCAAGCTAAGTTAACACACCGATAACCAGCTAACCAGCGTGCCATCCTACACCCACTTCCAAGTTGGTTAACGTGTTATTGCTTTCCAATTTATACGTAGTATAAGGAAAGCTTTGTGATGGTCGAAATTTTCGATTCCGAGATTTCAACGGATTTACACGTTTTGAGGTCCCAGGAACCCAAAAAAGTGGTTTTTACAAAATGTCTGTCTGTCGGTCGGTCTGTCGGTCTGTCTGTTCGTCGATTTCCGGGCAAACTACTCAGTGGATTTGAGTGAAATTTGGCAGGTAGGTTCACAAAAATCATACCTCGGGACCATTTTTTTTTTGGGCTAACTCAATTTGGGGGGGTTTTATTTTCAAAAAACTCCAAAAAAACGTCTAAAAAAATTATTTCTCAAAAACGGCTCCAACGATTTCTTTTAAATTCTCGTAGATTGTAGTCGTTATTAATGTTGACAAAATGCGGGGGGTCGCTTGCCCCTTGATAGTTTGCTTCTGGGGGTAAAAAAATAAAAATAACTAAATTTTAATGAAAAAATGACTAAAAAATGCGAAACCTTTCTATCGATGATTTCTACCTTCAAGCATGTTTTAGGTGTTAAATTGAGTAACGAAACCGGATAGGTTGCTTTCCCAAAAAAATATTTGGTTTTGCCCAAAAAATTATTTTTTGAAAAAAATGATAGAAAATTCGCGCTTAAATGCATTGCATGCCCTGCCATTATTGCTGTGTGGTAATTAATGTGTTTGTTTGACCTATCGAGAATTTACCTAACTTCCAGTGACGTCAGGTGGACAACCGCCCCCCCCCCCCCCGAGATATCGGAAATTTAACCATAGGAAAAATATTTGCCATAAAATTACTAATTTTCTCTATCTAATAATTTTGATAAATTGGAAAGCATGTTCGAGTGAACTCGGACCGGTTCTTTACCTTGCTATAGCTCAGGTTTGACCGCCGTCATATTTGTTTTTATCGATTGATTTGAAAGAGGCGTTTAAAATTTTGTAGTATTTAAATTTATTTGTATAATCTATTATCACAAGCAATTACCGTAAATACTTAAAACTATAATAACCCAAATGAACAAAAAATATGAACAAATGTGGCACTAGAATAGAGTTCTGCCACTTTAAACCCGTGCCACGAACGTCTGACTACTACCTCGTTGTTTACTCTGTCGATATAGCATGATATCATTGATAACTCACTCCCGGGGTCCACTCACGATTGGGTGTTAACTTGAATAGCTCATCTAACTCGATAACACGAACACTGTGAAGACCCCTATAAGGTGTTCAGGAGTTATCAATTCGGAGGGCGCATATTGTATAGTCCACGCAAAATGAGAAAAGTATGGACATGGAATGTTTTGATCCTGTACATCGCTGTAAAAATATTCCTTGCACAATTTTTGTTATGCCTTGCATCCAATGCAACACAAAATGGTGCAAAGAATATTTTTACAGTGTTGCACAGGATCAAAACATTCCATTTCCATACTTTTCTCATTTTGCGTGGACTATACTAGTAGGTTCTTTTGACTCGTGTGACGATTTTATTTTATACTTTACTTGTATTATTGCTTTCCAATTTATACGTAGTAGGCTATAAGGAAAGCTTTGTGATGGTCGAAGTTTTCGATTCCAAGATTTCAACTGATTTACACGTTATGAGGTCCCAGGAACCCGAAAAAGTGTTTTTTTTTTTTACGAAATTTCTGTCTGTCGCTCTGTCTGCATGTCTGTTCATCGATTTTCGGGCAAACCACTCGGCCGATTTTGATGAAATTTTGCATATAGGTTCACAAAAATCATACCTCATACAAATTTTTTTCTTCTTCCAGTCACAGCCGGATGGCTGGTTAGCAGCAACATGCGACTTCGATGCCTCGAATTATACATGGTTGCTGGTTCTTGGGATGCCACTTGGGCCTATAATGCGGTGGTTTCCCCTTGCCTTCCGCATCCTATGTCGTTGACCGTCACCTGTTGCCAGGATCCAGTTCGTCCGCCTTTCAGGAGCTTTTTGTCTCCCATAGACAAGAGAGTGTCCATGCCCTAACTCCACGGAGTTAGCCGGGGGGTCTTTGACCGAACCCCACTCGGTACCGTGGTAGCAGACGTCAAATGTGAGTCTGTTACCACATATAACTTTACTAGTTTTATTTTTGGGATATCTCAATTTGGGGGGGTTTTATTTAAAAAAAAAACTCCAAAAAACGCCTAAAAAAATTATTTCTCAAAAAGGGCTCCGACGATTTCTTTTAAATTCACATATATTGTAGTCGTTATTAATGTTAATAAAATGCGGGGGTCGCTTGCCTCTTGATAGTTTGCTTCAGGGGGTAAAAAAATAAAAATAACTCAATTTTCATGAAGAATGACTAAAAAATTATTTTTCTGTGGAACCTTTCTATCGATGATTTCTACCTTCAGGTATGTTTTAGGTGTTCAATAGGGTAACAAAAACGGACAGGTTGCATTCCCAAAAAATGTCTGCTTCTGTGCAAAAAATTATTTTTTGAGAAATTATGGAAAATTCACGCTCCAATACATTACGTGCCATGTGTCATAGTTACTACTGTTACAATGTATTGTATTGGTCTGTTCGTTCCAGAATATGCAATTAAGTTTTAAGTGGTTTTAAATATATTGACAAGCATAATGTTGGTGCCTCAACTTTTTCATGCAGTGCATCTACTGTAGAATCTCGTGTCTAGAGTATTGTATGGTCTACGGCCCCCACAGAACTGGGGACAGCTTCTTAATTCAGCTTAAGCAGCATCAAAACAAGAAGCCACACCTTTATTTACAGGGGGGACTACAAAAAATGTCATTTGGCAAGAGGGATCAGGGGGGCAGGGAGATATATTTGGGAGGAGGTATTTGAGTCAGCGGGGGGCGAAGACGACACTTCTCGTCTCCAGCATACAGCCACGTTAATGACCGCAACTCGAAATAGCCCCTAACACCTCGGCTGTCAATAGCTCATTGTGTTTGGAAACAAGAGGAGAGGCGTCCCATGTATTGGGTTTCAAATTTCTTGTTCAGCTATTTATTCCAGTATTCTACAGGACTTCTCCTGATGGGAGTGGTTTTTAGATTGGGTCGGCTGAGCGGCCTTGCAAACCCATTGGCGTAAATTCCCAAAATTTCTGGAGGGGGGGGGGCTTTAGGACCCCAAGACTTTCATCCCCAGGAGAAAAGAAATCGATAAATGGGCCCAAATTTATGAGGTTTTACGCATATAATACCCTGGAGAAAGGGGAGCCCGGGGGTCTCCCCCGGAGAAAAAAATTGATGAATAGGTCCAAATTAGGGAGGTTTCACGCATTTTGCAAGCAGTACAGTTGAGATTTTACCGAGGAATAAACTTACCACTGACCACTGAGGGGCGCCCGGGGGTCTCCTCCGAAGAAATTTTTTGAAAATATAGACCTGAAATATTGGGGTTTTAATTATTTTGAGTAATATATTTTTGTGAAAGTACTTGGTCAATATGTTGATTTTTTTCATGATGTCTATCATGTGAAATAAGTATACTAAGAATTAATTTTCCTTCCGTTATTGTGAATACTATGCCTTTCGCCTTCATAACGTCTTTGTCACCAGAAATCCTGGGGGGGGGGGCTACGGGTGGACCTGGGGGGGGGGCTACGGGTGGACCTGGGGGGGGGCTAAGCCACCCAGGACCCCCCTATTTACGCCAATGTGCAAACCTCAGTTACTCGAGACGAAAAAAGTGAGAAAACGGCCATGATCCGCCACTGCTGCTGGAAAATATGTTTACAATTTTCGTCTTGTTAACCATAGTTAAGGTGCATTCTAGTTTCTACCAAGCAATCTGCAGCCCATTGTGGCAGGGATTAACGTAACACCGGGGTTTATTCAATTGTTTTAAACAAATGAGTGCAAAATGCGCGGGAAATTCAAATTGATAAATTAATCCTCGGCTATATTTTTGGGGTGAGTTTCCAATTTTTTCTCCCTTGGATGCAAACAAATTAATTAAAATTATTACCGATTTTATATTTCAAAAAATTTAACCTGTACATTTTAATAATTATATTAGTATTTCCTTCCATTATAAAACAATGCAACCATTCTCTTGTATTCAAATAATTTATTAATAAACAAAAAATAACAAAAACTTGTTATAACAACCCGAATTAGTAAAACCCAAATAATCGTTAAGAAATTAACTTTGTCTAAGAAACCCACTTGTGTTAGTATAAAACCCTGAGCGCTTTCGGCAAGAACTGCCATCTACAGAGGGAAACCCACTAGCACAGTTACACCTTATCTGGGGTTTTATACTAACACAAGTGGGTTTCTTAGACAAAGTTAATTTCTTAACGATTATTTGGGTTTTACTAATTCGGGTTGTTATAACAAGTTTTTCTAAAACTCTAAGTTTTTGTTATTTTTTGTTTATTAAAATGAAATACCACGAAGTCACGAGTAATCTAATTATTTATAATTTATTAATTTGAATATTTGAACACGTGACACCTTACTAATGCGGTATTAAAGAATAAACCCCGGTGTTAAAAGCGGCCGCCGGACATGATGCTGACCACAACATCCCAAATAGAATAGTGGTCACCCCGGTGGTACGTTAATCCCAAATAACCGTAATAGGGCTGCTGAGGAAACACGGTAGTGCTCGGGCTACTGAAAAACGTTTGGGCAATTCGGAGGAATTATTTAGTTCATTCAATCACTTGCACGTGTTTGCATTTAGAAATATGTTGTGACGTGACGTCAGCTCACAAAAACCAAACAATGTAACAGTCGTGGGAGATACATCCAGTGCTCGGGACTGAAGTCAGCTAATTTGTTAGTTTGACATCTCTTAAGTCTGTCCCATTTACTATAGAATTCTGTTTTTCAGTATCCACAGAGTTTAAACCTTGGAGTAACATCATTATAGTTAATTGCTTTCCTATAGGGGTATTCACTGTATTGGTAGAAAAGGGAAAAAATAGAAATAGAACATGCTCTCCAATTTATCAATTAGTAGATAGAGGAAATGAGTAATTTCATGGTAAATAATTTTCCTATAGTTAAATATCGGACATCTCAGGGGGGGGGGGGGGGGTTGTCCACTTGACGTCACTGGAGGTGAGGTAAATTCTAGATGTTACCTCACAGCATTAATGGCAGGGCACGCAATGCATTTGAGCGTGAATTTTCTATCATTTTTTCAAAAACATAATTTTTGCACAAAACCAAATAGTTTTTTGGGAAAGCAACCTGTCCAGTTTTGTTACTCAATTTCACACCTAAAACATCCCTGGAGGTAGATATCATTAATAGAAAGGTTTCGCAGAAAAAATATTTTTTAGTCATTTTTCATTAAAATTTAGTTATTTTTATTTTTTTACCCCCAGAAGCAAACTATCAAGGTGCAAACGACTCCCCGCATTTTATTAATATTAATAACGAGTACAATAAATGTGAATTTAAAAGAAATCGTTGGAGCCACTTTTGAGAAATAATTTTATTAGACGTTTTTTTTGGAGTTTTTTTGAGAATGAACCCCCCCCCCCCCCCGCCCAAATTAAGTTAGCCAAAAAAAAAAAAATATTCTAGATGTATGATTTTTGCGAACCTATACGCCAAATTTCATCAAAATCGACCGAGTAGTTTGCCCGGAAATCGATGAACAGACAGACAGACATTTCGTAAAATACACTTTTTGGGTTCCTGGGACCTCAAAACGTGTAAATCTGTTGAAATCTCGATATCGAAAATTTGGACCAACATAAAGCTTTCCTTATACTACGTATAAATTGGAAAGCAACAATGGTGAATTTCAAGATTGCCTTCGGGAATATACTGAAGAACCCTTCACCCTTCATTTGAATGACCCACGTAACAGTTTGCTAGCGTAACAAGACGCATGCAGCCGAAAATAAAGCGGTGCAGGCCGCAAGACGTGGTCTCTTGACAAAAAGCTGTCGCGATTGGAAATAAAAACGGAAGTCCGCGACCCACGGATTTCCGGCCCCTCCGAATTGCCACCCCATCCATTGATTAACGTATTTATAGTGTGACACTGATATTAATTAATAATTAAATAGAAAATTTAGTAAATTCTGTTATTTTATTTGAGGAGGGGGGGGGGGCAATCGTAGGGAGGGGCAATCGTAGGGAGGGGCAATCGTAGGGAGGGGCCTCAATATTGTCAAGCTTCCATTTCTTTCTCATTGAATCGCCCATACCCACTCCTGCAACTTTGATTTTATGATTTTGCATCAAAAAGGGTAGACTACTTGATAATTCAGAAACTGTGGAGATTAAAGAGCCTGCTGCTAAGAACAAAACTAGACGTGAAACGACGTAGCCATTTTAAGCAGTTCTCATTTGTTGCCGTTACCTTTTTAAATGTTAAATACTAAAAACTGGATCCTGGGTTGTTACGGTTTAACATGAATGTACTGTATAATGACAACGATTTTATGTTTTGGATTGCAAACTTTTGTGTTCCGACCTTTTTACTCAGATCGCATGGTGTGTAGACAAGGGCGTAGCTATAGATTTTTTCATGACCGGGGGGGGGGGGGCAAGGGTCCAGACCCCCCATAAATACGGCCTTGTATGTAGAGACTCGCACAAGTACAAGCATACTACTACCATAGGCCTACCACCAAAGTTTATTACAATAATTTATTTATACTTATTCCCGGATATATACAGTTAGTCTATATTCTTCTCCGATCATGGGAATTGATTAAACACTGTTAATTCCAATAGTTCCCTAACCATAAAATCCATGGCCGTGCCCAGGCCCCCCCCCCCCCCCCCCCGATATAAATTTTTGTAGGTAAATTTGTATGGTTTGGTTTGGTTTGAATAATTTATCCATTAATTCATTTAAAAAAAAAAAAAAATTGGACACCCCCCCCCCCCGAAATCAAAACCTGGGCACGGCCATGATAAAATCTAAATAAAAACTGCGTTTCGTGTATATTCCAATCTTTGTCCAACAGTAGAGAAGTAATAAATCATATGCGTATAGTAGATAAACTCATCCACCCTACGAAAGCTGCACAATACAACTCTTTAGTGCTGACACCAGCTGAACCTAGCTTCATGTGTCTCCTGTCGACACGACATAACTCAAACCCGGGATAAAAAATTGCTCTGTCAACTAATTAAGTTGCTCTGCAGCAACACGAGCACATCGCCCCTCTTGCTTGTGACTACTGGAAATATGAAGCCCCCCTATTTATAGGTCCGAGGACCCCCAGCAAAGTGATGGGCCACAGATTTGAATCGGATACGTGATGTGTGTATAAACAAAAGGCTTTCTAGATAGACTCGAGTTATCACCAGATCGGATGTTCAATGTATAGGAGATATCCTGCCGGTGGAATCTGACAAGGGGGGCAAAATTCCAAGATTTTATTCAATGGCCCTCTTTTCATCTCTGTATCACCCTTTTCCCTTTCATCTGCATGAATATTTTTTACATAATATCTTTTAAATTATACAATTAGATTGAATGCATGCTAATTTTGGAGATTTCTCTCTAAATGATGAGGGGGGGGGGGGATGTGCAGTGCGCAAGTTACATCTTTATTTCGATTTCTTTTCGTACTATTGGGCTTTAGTTCTGACCATCCTGGTTAAATCAAGTTTTCCTCATGCCATACCATGATGACGTAGCTGTAGAACAAACGCAGGAGAATCACTTAAAACTCGTATAAATAAAAGGGGAAAAAGGGGGGCTGGAACTTCCCCGTGGGATAAAAAAAATGTTTACCCGAAATGGGGGTATACGCATTTTGATAGTAGTAAGCATAGATTTTACAGACGTAGATTTTTATGCTGTAACTGCAAATAGAGGGGCCCGGAGGTATAAGTACCTCGGGTGATTTTTTTAAAAAACAAAAATAGGTGCAATATAATTGGAGCTTTACTAATTTAAAAATTTGTATGATGTTTAACGGACCAAAACCGATTAAAATTACCTTAAAGAAGGGGATTTGGATCCCTGGACACAGAGGAATACACGGAAACGAGCAAGCTGACGACCTAGCCAGGTTTGGCTCATCCCGACCCCCGATAGGAATCGAACCTTTCCTACCTTTGGAACCGGCGTCAGTCAAGAGGCAAATACAAACGGAATTACGAAGGTCATTCTTAGACCAATTGAATAAGATTGAAGAACTTGAGCACTCAAAAATGTACATCAGGGAGCCCTCGCCCTTAGGCGCCCATTCCATTGACCGGCTAGGGCTATTTACAAAAACAGTGACGTGGTAGCAGACATTCAAGACTTAGGCGGGGTTTCCACCGACCTCCCATTGCAGAATTGACGGAAATGTTTATTTTCCTCTATGCCATAGTTGAAATTGATCAATGATCATACAGTAAAATCACAAACTAAAATTAAAAAATGGCGTCATGGGATATGTTAAGTACAAACATTTTAATAGATTTCTATAAAAAGAAAAATTCTAATTTCCGTCAATGTCATTTGCATTCTGCAATGCGAGGTCGGTGGAAACGCCACCTAAGTCTTGAATGTCTGCTACCACGTCACCGTTTTTTGCAAATAGCCCTAGCCGGTCGGTGGAATGGGTGCCTATCTCAACTGTCGGGGTTGTTTCTTGCAGAATGTGTGGAGAAGAGTTAGAACCTGTCCGTATGCTCATCATTCTGGCGGGAAAGGATATGGTGTGTTATAAAAAGACGATTCCCAACAGCGCCATAATAAGAAACAGCAAGCTTCCAGACATAGTGCGGTTCGCGAAGCTTGCCGCTTATTAAGCTGAATGGTCCAATGTGAACTAATAGTGCTGCAATAATAAACTAAACCGATGCATGTCCATACACTGCTCAAAGGGTCTAATACCTATGGCAGCTAATTAATTATAAAATAATAATAATAATAATATTACACCCCACGGCACACATATATAGTTTATACATCCATGAACGAATGTTTTTAATTGTATACTCAAATTGCTTATATTGGTAAACTCGTCATATTTGGACATGGGCAATGATGAAAATTCAAAAGCAACACACTCTGTTGACATTACAAAAGGTCAACCTGTTTGAAGCTAGCTAAGTCCATAAGTTACCTTGTTTAGTTATTTAGGCCCACTAAAAAAATAGCTTGCTATTCATATACCGGTACGCATGTATACAGTTCTTATGACTAGCTGTGAAAGCCAGAGCTAAAGTTTTAATTATCAGCCAATCATATTTTGAACCCCCGCCCATCCTCAAAGTTAACTTGGCCAGGGAAGACTCGGATATTTAAGAGGACATGGTCAAATACACACCACAGAATATGACAGTATTTTGTTTTTTTGATATGATGTTCATGAAATGATGATAATTTCTCCAAGTTTGTCACTTCTTGCTTTGCTTCTTGTGCGAAATTTTACACTTTCTCTTAAACTTGATTCACTTGGTTCAGTGGACGCTTCATACGGTGACATTGAAATTGTTTGTTAAGAGCACAAGGTAAAGTAAATATTGAGGGAAAATAGGATAGATGGATAGAGAAGAACCTAGTCTAGAGAGTGCATCTTTCTTGGGTCATGTGTCAATTAGCTGAGTTCTATACCGTAGTATCATAATATCAGCACTCCAAGATTACAATTAGTTCTTACCTTATAATAACGTTTGCGAGCAGTAAATTCTTAATTTATAAACACTAAAAAATTGTAGCGCGTTAATTGGTAGCAATATATATTTTAATAAAAATTAAATTAAACCAAATCGAAGCGAGGGTCATCGACGCCGCGCTCGCGACGTCGGTCGAAATAAAAAAAAAATCGAAATTTGTCAGCAACGCTCTTTTGAAAAAGATGATAAAAAAGAAGTTGAACCGGTGAGAGCGTCTAGTGACTGAGACGCTCACGGTGGGGACACTGGTTTTTATAGACTCCACCACGAGACAACAATCGAATGTATTTGTGTATAAATAGAAGACGGTGGAATCGTTGCACTTCGGTTTTAATGACTTCCGAAAAAAAAAAAAAAGATTGTCACATAGAAATAGGCTGCAGTGAGTTGCTGACTCAGTAATTCCCTGTTGCTATTGGCGTTGCATCATGCCGGCTTGCCGGATGCTAACAAACGTCAATTTTAAGAGTTTCCGGGCCCTTCTCAACCATGAATCGTAAAGCACTGGTTTGATCGATTGCATAAGCATAGTGTAGTATGGACCAATATAATTTTTTTTTTTTTACTACTACTACACAATAACAATGTCCATAGTATGTTGCATGGGATTATCAATAATGTCATCAAAACATTTTTTCTTCAAAAATTAAATTTTAGCACCTAAAACATGCCTGAGCATACAGTAGACAGGCATCAATAAAGGGCATCACAGAAAAATTATTTTTGGTGTTTGTTAATGAAAAAAAGTTTTCTTTATTTTTTATTTCTAGCCCCAGAACAAAACTATCAGGGGTGAAGCGTTCTAGGGGAGTTTGAGTTCATATATTATAACGACTAAAATATGTGAATATAAAAAAATTCATTGGAACCGTGTTTAAGATTTATTTTGCTACTTTTGGGGATAACATGGATTTTATTCATTATTCATGCTTCGGAGGGCATGTAAAGCAGGCGATCCGGGGCCTTCCTAGTTGAGTGTGGGCAAGGGCTTTTTAGCCCTAACTCCACTAGCTTGGCTTAGTAATAGAACAAAAAAGTCTTAATTTATTTAACATCCTGCAAATCGCTGCACAGATAGACCGACCGGCTGAAAGGTAATTCGTAAAAAACCTACTTTTTTTTGGTTCCAAGAACCACAAAACACGCAATTCCGTTGAAATCTCGAAATCAAAATTTTCGAATACAAAGCTTTCCTTGAACTAATGTATGAATGGGAATGCAACAAGACCTTGTCTTAGAAAACCAATAAGCACGACAGTGGCCACAACTTACGGTCTTGGCACCAATCGCACTTGGTCCGTAAATTGAATTCGCTACAGTGCTTAGTGGTTGCCCGTGACATGGTCTTGTTATAAAATAAATTAACGCAAAGTAAGAGTACCTCCGAGACTACTTCTCCATCCTAGGACCTAAGACACAATTTTTAGCATGGGTTCCCAAACTTTGTGTCCGTGGACCACTAGATTATTTTATGATTATCCGTGGACCACCATGACTGTGACAGAAAAATCGTCAAATTCTAGGACCAAGATCAAGTAGTTTGTGCGTACAATTGGACTACGTGCTAATATTTGATTAAATGTTTAGGACTGGTTTCGGTTGGATTTTATAGTTCAGTGCCAAGGCTTACTGTAATTTACTTCAAATCTCCAATGACTCAGCTGTTTTATTTTCTTATTTCTTACTTTGGTCCGTGGACCACCTGATATATGCCAGTGGACCACAGTTTAGGAACCACTGATTTATAGCATTAAAAAAAATTGAGCTATTATATAACAACCACCCCTGGAGTTCTATATAGGAGAGATGGGACAGTTGAGCATGCCAAAAATATTTAACGGGTGACGTATTTTCAATGAAATGAAAAACGTCTGTATATTAGGCGAGTTTTAGCCCCGAAGGGCTACTCTACCAGCTAACCTATAATTCAAAGACTGGGAGTGGTGGCAGGTGGCCTCGGAAATAAAAAAACATATTTGGCGGGACGCGAATGTCCCATCCCATTTCCCTATATAGTACTCAAGGCTGAGCAATTGCGATTAGAAGAGGATAGGAAAAAGATATTGAATAATGCACTATTCAATCTCGAGATACAATCTTATATATAATAATAAAAGTTTAAGAAATAAGATATTTTGTAAGGAATCTACAGTAGGTATCAAAATAAATATAAAAAGAAGGTTTTGATTCAGGCTACACGAAGTTTATGTAAAATTCAGTCACTGCTGGCTTACCGAGCTTTCTCTAGGAGGAGGAGGGGCAGCAGCAGCAGCAGCAGTAGCAGGTGGTTTAACCGTAATGGCTTCTTTAATATTGTTCAGTAGTGAGAATCCAAGGTTAATAAAATCACTGAAAAAGAAAATAAACCCGGTTAGCAGGCAGCTGTGAAGTGTTAAGTCAATCTCTAACATTCGCACGGTCAATATATCCACAGAAATCATATGCACATTTCTTCATGCCTTAGACCAGGGCATTGAATATATAACAGTGTTATATATTCAATGACCAGGGGTTCCCAAACTTTGGTCCAAAGACATATATCAAGTGGTCCACGGACCAAAGTAAGAAATAAGAAAATAATTCAGCTGAGATATTGCAAATTTGAAGTAAAAAACAGTAAGTCTTGGCACTGAACTATAAAATCCAACCGATACCAGTCCTAAACATTTAATCAAATATTAGCATGTAATTGTAGGCACAAATCATCCTAGAATTTGACGATTTTCCTGTCGCAGCTATGGTGGTCCACGGAAAGGCATAAAATAATCTAGTGGTCCATGGATAAAAAAGTTTGGGAACCCCTGCCTTAGACAATCCAAAGGATACGGTCCTTCTCAGCTAAGCTAATCACGGGGTGTCAGAGGCTGGTAGCCTCTGCCCCTAAGTTTTGAGCATATTTATGGAAGACACGCTGGCGATTTGCTGAATGGCCGTCTGGTCTACCGCCCAAAAGTGCTCCCACTTATCGCGAATGGCGGATGGCAGGGGCAGGACGGCCTAATTTGTGACGTCACCAACCCAGGTATTAAATAGACCCAAAACGGATTTTAGAGGGCAGAGGAAGACTGAACGAGAGACTGGAAGGAAGAAGAAGGCATAGGATACCAGGAGTCGAGTAGTAATAAGTAATTAATTAACATTCAAGTATTTGTCGTATAAGGTTGTGTCGGGCACCGTACTGTATCGTGAGGGTTTATTATATTGTATTCATTGATTGAACCATGCTTGTTAATACGATTACACTTGAACCTGCGATAGATAACGGAAAGGCACCCCCATAACAGTGGGTGACAGTAGGTACCCCGCACACCATTAGGTTAAGGGGGCCTACAATATGTTGTTATGTCAATAATGTTATAAATATGTAAATAACGAATTATTTTTATTATTATTATTATAGTCGGTAACAGTTGGAAATACTACAGCTGACAGGGGGTAATGATCGGTGTTCTAATTGATTCGAGCGCTGGTGGATGATAAAAATATTTACAACAAGAAGCAACATGGCCGCTCATTGGTAACGCCATTTTGCTAATCTCCACGTTCTTCGAACGCATGTGGAGAATTCTCTTGAACTAACTCTAAATCTCCTCAAGCATCTGACTAGCTACGGATAGGTCATTCTGCTAAATAAGAAATATCATATGCATACATAGTTGTACATTTATATTATTCACATATAGTGGACTTACTCTATATATAACGAACTTGCAAGTATTGGTTACTCAACTGGATCTGAAGCTCAGCCAGAGACACATGAAAATTGGCGGTTTAGAGATTCCTGGGAACAAACGGAAGGGATGCGCAGGGCTGTGGCCCCATGCGCTCAGCTCTTGAGTACTGGATCATGACTGGGGGGGAGCCCTCGCTCACCGCCCCATTACCACGTTTATATGAAATTCATTCTTGATGCACACTCATAATTATAGCTGATATCCACTTCACACTTTTACAATTTGGAGGTCTTTTAATAAAAGTAACTTTGGCGAGTCAAGAATCAAAATACATATGTAAGAAGTCCAGACTGACACATACCGCCCTTCTTTTTAAAGCAATGAAGTTATTGCCACTTCACTCTCTACATAAAAAAATAATTTTACTTTATGTCAAAAAATATTTAGAGTCTTCCCTAATAAAAACCGCTACCCATAATACTAGAAATACTGAGCTCGGGCTTGTCAGTCTCCCCAGCTACATAGGAACTACGTCTAGACGGAGTTTTTGGTACCAAGCAAATGTCACATATGCTTTTCAAAAATCTACCGGGGGTGCCAGGACTTTAAATAGAAAACAAATTACTGACTACTGTGAGTCATTATTGTAGTATATAAGGGCCTCATTGGAGTATACCAGAGGCACTGCTGCCAGTTAATGCTGCCTACTTGGCTGATTATATATACTAACTATAGGGTATAAATATGTATTGTTGTATTATTGTATCTATATTACTATTTTTATTTTTTAATTACTTCATTATTATAATTAATTTTGTCAACTTCAGTTGGTAGGTACCCCGCACACCTTCAGGTTAAGGGGGCCTACAAAATAATTTGTTACGCCAATCATTTTAGAAAAATATACGAATTGTTATTTATTTATTTAAGACAATAAAAGACGTTTATGATAAAAGTTGGATGAGACTAGACGCCGTAACTGTCAGTCGCTGCCTTATTATAACCTCCGGATGACCGTTAGAGATTAATCAGACTGTACACCGTAAGAAACCGGACTCGTCGCCAATGCGAACGCATAGGCCACCTAGACATCTACGGTATACAGCCTGAAGTTCTACATGCATAAACCGACACCCGAAGTGATGCGACAAAGTGCACAAACCAGATCAAGTTTGCAGACCTTGCTAAGGTTTGCAAACCGACCCGGAAAAAAACCTACTGTGACAGATACTGACGTCACACGCACCCATAGTCTCTTTACTTACTCTATGAGGTCGTCCTCGGAAGGCTCCACACCAATGGCGCCAATGGTAGGAGGCTGCGAGTCGGAATTAATGGTCGCCAGTCCCGACAACGGCAGTCCTGTTTCCTGCGAACTCGGCACTGATGTGCCCGTCAGTCGTTCTCCAGAGATCTGCGAGAAACCAGAGGGCTGCGAACTTGGAGCAGTCAACCCTGAAAACCCAATAAAAATCAAAATTTTTAGGCCGACTAGCATGAAAACTTTTTGGCTCGAAAGAATTTTCAATACAATTTCCATGACACTCCACCTCAGTCGAACTTTTCAAATTTGTTATAAACCCAGAGCCTGAGTTATTTTGACTAAAATAATTTATGCTACAGCCACAAACCTTTTAGAATAATCCTTTAAAGAGTCATAAAAAAAGTATTAAAAGTAAATTGTGGATTTAAATCGACTAGATGTAGTCGCTTGGCTAGTCGTTTAACATTTAAAACCAAGAAAATTATTATTTCCCAATTTTTCTAAAAAAATCTAAAAAACCTAAAATTCATTTGCTATGGTTAAAGGTATGTTTTCCTTCCACGTTGACAAACAAGTAACTACAACCCTGGGATATTGAAGTGGAACCACCTTGCATTTAAAAAGGGATAATTTTTTGACATTGTTTCATAATTCTGATTTTATTTAAAAAAAAACATGTGTACAGTGTGTGTAGATAGCGCCAGAATTTCAGAAATAAATACTAACCTAAGTGCTTATACCATTTTTAAAATGGCGTTTGAAGAGAACACTGCGAGGATAATGAAGTTGGACCGCTTGTAAAAAGCAAAGAATAAATGCGCTGATTTACTAATATTTACTGGTAAAAAGTCCGTAATTCTTTCTTTTTATACTGAGTTCATCCTTAGAACAACTCCTCGATGTTTCCACAAGAGGGATATATACAAAATTATCCATCAAAAATAGTTTCAATGCAAAAATACAATGGCGAAAGGAATGAAGATGGATTTGTCTTTATGTGAGAGGGTAATCTTCCTGAAGAAATATAGTATGTCTCAACGTAATATAGGAACGCAGTTTCTGAAATTCTATGAAGGAATGATGCCTCTATCTATGTAGTTTTTTTTTAAATTTAATGAGAACTTTATGGAGAAAAACGAATTCAAACAAATAACAATGTTAAAATACAAGGTGGTTCCACTTCAATGTCCCAGGGTTGTATACATACATTGTAGGGCATACCTTCAGTATTCATGGTCTCAACTAAAAGTTTTGCAAACAATCTTACCTGAAAATATATCTTCAGTTCTTTGCGTGCTACCATTACTAGCCAAACTGCACAGTTGCTCGCTCAGTCCCCGCGAGACGGCAGCACTAAGCCCAGTGATTTGGGTGCTGACGGTAGGTTGCGTCGGACACGTCGGATCCTCTTCCATGTCTTCGTCTTCCTCATCCTCATTCTTATCTTGAGCTTCGCAAAGGGTCAGACCCAGACTCTTAATAGCACCGCTTTCTCTCCGCCTTTGAAACTCCTTTAATCTGGCCGTTACCAATTGCAAGACAATCTCAATGGAGTCATTAAATTTGTTTCCTTCAGCTTTGCTCAGCAAATCTAAGATGATGATATCGATAAGAAGGTTCTTAACGGATCGACCAAGTTGTTCTCTAAGGGTTAGAAGAAAGAGAGGGGTCCAGAACTTTTTGTTGTATACGGTGTTGACGAGAACGGAGGGTATCGGGGTCAGCTGGGATACGTTTTTGTACACTTTCACCGTAAAGTCCGGCGAAGGAATGTCAGGGCTCATCACAACTCGGATGGCCTGTATGATTTTAGACATGATAAGTTTCACTTGATCAGCTCTTTCTTTGGGTGGTTTGGTGACACTGAAGCTGTGCTCATAAGCAGCGAGGATCTTCCCAATGTTGGTTTTGACCGTTCCCAAATCCTAAAAAAAAAAAAAATTATTAAATATTAGTTGACTTTTCCCTCCGAATTTACCCGTTAATATAATAATAAGGGGACTCTTGTGTGGCCGAAATTGACATTTGTTTTAGAGATTTTGACAAAGTTCAATGGGCCTACGTCCATAGAAAGCCATTAAAAAAATAGGCCCACCACTCGCTTCGCTGCCCTTTTTTGTTTCTGTACAGAATAATATTAATTTATAAGATGAGAAACATAATTTATTGATTTAAAAAAAAAAAATGTAATTAAGCTATTTTAATTTATCTTAACTTTGAGGGGTTTATCCTTCGAAACCCATCAAAAAACATTTTTTTAATGATGAGTGTTTTATTAATTTTCTATCAATACGGGATCAAATATCAACTAGCCAGTTAATAGGCAGAGGCTGGGTAGCCTAAGGCTGCATCTTACCATATTTTCATTTCTTATTTCACGGTGGTTCTGCTGTATACAGAAGAAAGAACTCCAAAATAAACTAACCTCTTTGAAATGTTCGATAGTTTCGATATCGTGAGGTCTTGAGATCAACGCATTGACCGTGTGAAACAGCAAACTCGGCACAGTAGTAGCAAATACGCGATCTTCATCAGTTTCGTCATTTTTCGCTTTTGCCCAGAAACTAATTGAAGCAGTCACCCTGGTAGCTGAGCGAACAAAGTGTAGATTGTGATCTAAAAAAAATCCACATAATTTGGAATAACAACAACCCTTCTAACTCAATAAAAATTCAATCCGCCTAGCCTTGATTTGGTGAAATATTGCCGTTTTGCACCCGAACAAGCAGAAGACAAGACTGCAAGTAAATATCGTCGGTGACAGCTGTACAAAAGTGGCCTAGCTCTCACGTTATACATTAATAAAATCCCTTTCGGATCTGGTCGATCGGGTGTAGGAAGATTTCATAAAAGCACCTATCACACTTCGCGGCACGGTAGTTTCTCCTTCCCTTATAAATGATAACATATTGCACTGTTAAAGTACACTAGAACACATTTCGCATTTCGCACGAGCGCCGACCCCCCCCCCCCCCCCACCTCGTTTTTCTCCTTTTTAAAGGCTATGTACCCAACTTCACTTAGATAAAATTAAATGGATCGACTATTGATCATAAAACCCCGACATTAACTCACCGAGACTCAGCGAAGAAATAACCAACTGCCCCACCTGGGACCAGCCGACCCTATCGACCATCCTCAGCGTGATCATATTGTCAGCAACGTAAAGAACGTTGTTGATAATGCTGGCCAGGAATTCCATGTTTGGACACTCTTCCGCCTGCAGCAGCGGCAGAATGTCGTCCTGCGTCCACGACACCAGGGCAAACAACTCAGCTGCAGCATTGAACTTCCCTGTATCATCTTCATCCTCTTCCATCCTTTCTTCCAGCTCGTCCTCTTCATCAGCCAACTCATCGGGTTTGTTAGGCGGTTTCACAGGTTGAAGCAAAGGTATTAGTTTCACGTAGCGAATGAAACAGCTGATGAGAAACTGGTCTGAGAGTAGGGGTTCCTTGTAGGGTTGCCCGCGGAGTAACCGCCTGTAGATGTACTCCTGCGGGGGAAAAATAGCAGCATAAACAGAACAAATCAGTGCAGCATTGGATGGCTTGATGAGTAAGTACTATGGACCGATTGTGAATATGGTTAGTAATGCAGCAGTGGAAGCCTTGTTGAGTACTGTGGAACGATCGTGGGTTTGGTAAGCCGTGCAGCAGTGGATGCCTCGTTGAGTACTGTGGAACGATTGTGGGTATGGTTAGTAATGCAGCAGTGGAAGCCTTGAGTACTGTGGAACGATCAGGGGTTTGGTAAGCCGTGCAGCATTGGATGCCTTGATGAGTACTGTGGAACGATCGTGGGTTTGTAACCCGTGCAGCATTGTTGAGTACGGTACTGTGGAACCATTATGGGTAAGAATTTGTTACCGCGTTGAAACCACTTGTTTACCGACGCTGTCAGGCATGATGATTTCTGAACAAACCCGCTTGAAGCAGTTTTCTCATGAAAAAGTTAATCGAAAGGTACATAAACACCGTGGAGTATTAAAAAAAAGAAAAGAAAGTAGCAAAAATTGTATTCCACCATTATTTCGAAGTAAGTACCAACAATCGCATTGTATTGCACAAGGAACCACGTTTGGTCAATACACAGAGATTTTTATGGCAAATAGCTTCATCACAAATTAAAACGAATGAAACACTGTTTTTTCCAAAACATTTTTAATATATTCATACATTAATGAAATCGAAAAATACAGTGTTTCGTTTGCTCCAATTCGTGGTCGTACCGTACTTATAATATGGCCATACCTTTATTTTCCCCATAGTCTTCCAAAGCTCAAGGAGTTGATCGTAATTCTTCTTCAGAATAGTCAACTTCATCAATTCTGTTCTCATAATAGTATCGAGAATATAGACGGCAACGAGCGAATTCGGTTGAATTGTTTCGTGAATTTTCACTCGCTTCGTTCCAGCCAGTAACGATTCATTCTATAAAAAAATTGACACACATTTAGTTAAAGAAATTCGAAAGTCCGACTTGCTTGTACTTGGATTCCGGGGAACATGGTGGGACATGAAAACGCGCTGAGATTATACCAGTCAGTCTACGTGCGTGTCGAGTCCTGGTCACCTACGATTTAATCGTGTGACTTTGCCATGTTCCCCATCTGGTTCGGAATCCACTATAATCAGGAGGTCCACCCTGTCAGTCAACTCTCCTTCTCCCCGAGGTGAAGGAGTCTGCCTTCAGGGTGCCTCAAGTTAACAAACAGACTCAATCCCCCGCCAGGCTGACAGGGTTGCTTAAAGCAGAAATGTTGAAAGCAGGCGTTGGAAACAACAACTTAGTACTTGGATTCCAAATCATAGTGAGATTCTCCAAAGTGACTTTGTGGAACTTCATCATACTTAAAATTGTAGAAAGAATGAGAAGCAACTGATCCACAATAAAATATATGAATAGTGACCGGTTGCGGTAAGATACCATCATCAGACATAAACAAACAAAATGAAACACGCCATTATATACATACCAAGGGGGGTGGGGATACAAAATTAATTGGTAGGAGGCGGGAGGGGGTTGGGAACATAACATTAGGAGTGGGGAGCATATAATATATATATTATAACGAGATATTTTTTCCAAAATCGCTCCCCACTCCTCATTCTTTCTACAATTTTAAACTTGGATTCCAGCTCAGTTGATAGTGCCCTCATCCTGGGTGTACATAGAATCTTGTGCAGTCTGTCAACAGCGTGTCTAACCCGATCGCGTAATACGTAAGGAGCTGAGCACTGCAAACACCGCCCTGAAAAACGTTTCCATTACCGATTTACCAAGCAAACATACCGATCTGGTGAAGGAAGACTCGAAAGCCGCCTCAATCCACAGGCCAACCTGCTCCAATACGACAGATCCGCGGCCCCATTTGATCAGGGCATTCAACATGGTTTGATTGCAGGCAGTCTCCCTTGCATCCTCCGACATTTCCATCGACTTGACCATCTTCATACAGTAGCCGGGCAGAGTGATGCTGTTAGCCTGCAGAATACTCGCAGGCACATTCCCGCTCATAGTGATGATGGAGTTGAACAGCAGCGAGTCCTAAACATGCAAACAAAATGTAAAGGCCCGGTATCTATCATGTACACGGTCATTGAGGTCATCGAACCTAGCAGTATATTGAGTGCACAATGTTTTCAGATCGGTCGGACGGCAGGTTGCTGCCAGTCAAGTACCGATATGAAGCACTGTGTTTCCACAAGCTGTAGCCAATGTCTTGCAACTTTGTCAATTATTACAATAATTTCAAATGAAATCGACCGGTTTCGGCATAAGGTCATCGTCAGGCTGCACAAACACAAAGAACCGGTCCGAGTTTATTCGAACATGCTTTCCAATTTATCAAGTAGTAGGCTAGCTAGAGAAAATGAGTAATTTCATTGTAAATAATTTTCCTATAGTTAAATTTCGGGCATCTCGGGGGGAGGGGGGGGGGGGGGGTGCGCCCACCTGACGTCACTGGAGGTGAGTGAGGTAAATTCTAGATAGGTCAGACCAACAAATTACCACACAGCAATAATGGCAGGGCACACAATGCATTTGACCGTGAATTTTCTAAAAACATTTTTTTTTGAACAAAACCAAATAATTTTTTGGGAAAGCAACCTGTCCGGTTTCGTTACTCAATTTAACACCTAGAACATGCCTGAAGGTAGAAATCATCGTCGATGGAAAGGTTTCACAGAAATTTTTTTTTAGTAATTTTTCATTAAAATTTAGTTATTTTTATTTTTTTACCCCCAGAAGCAAACTATCAAGGGGCAAGCGACCCCCCGCATTTTCTCAACATTAATAACGACTACAGTATATGTGAATTTAAAAGAAATCGTTGGAGCCGTTTTCGAGAAATAATTGTTTTAGACGTTTTTTATGAGTTTTTTGAAAATAAAACCCCCCCAAATTGAGTTAGCCCAAAATAAAAAAAAATGGTCCCGAGGTATGATATTTGTAAACCTACATGCCGAATTTCATCAAAATCGACTGAGTAGTTTGCGCAGAAATCGACGAACAGACACACAGAGCGACAGAGACAGACATTTCGTAAAAACCACTTTTTTGGGTTCCTGGGACCTCAAAACGTGTAAATCTGTTGAAATCTCGGAATCGAAAATTTCGACCATCACAAAGCTTTCCTTATACTACGTATAAATTGGAAAGCAACAATATAATACAATTATTACAAGACAAAACAAAGTTGTAGGTGTTGCAGGTGTTGTGCCGAAACCGGCCGCCATTTTTAACCATTTAGTACTACTTCACAAAGTTGCTATTTTTCTTTATGTAAAAAAGCCGAGGCACGCCAATTTAGCCTTAACGACTGGTAGAGGGAAGATGCAGTCAACAACGTACCAAGCCTTATATCCGATCTTGATAGCCTATAATGTCTTCAACCAAAAGTCAATTTGGTGTTAAGCTGCCTTTTTCCCCTACCGATGAAGATAGGTAAGTTGGTAAGGTGTCCATGAAGGTCTGTCCAGCTCTTTACCAAATGAGCTATGCCCAAATATGTCTACCGGATTTCCTTTTTCTATCTTCCCCATAGGGACGCGACAAAATGTATCAGTACGAATAGCAAACGCAGGAAACACGTTACCTTATAGTAATTGATAAATGGCTGGGCGAATTGTATATAAGTATCCCTTAGCTGAATACACTCAGTTTGATACTCTGGGTCGTTGAGGTGAGCCTCATTAACCACCCATAGAATGGTGATGATATCGAAAAGACCAGTTACAACCGTGGGGTCTTCAAACGCGCAATTTTGCGGAGGCCTACTTGAAGACACTGAAGAATCTGAATCCGTAGATGCTCTGCTGGCTTTTCTCTTTCGTCTCACTCTTGTTTGACGGGCACAATTGCTCAAATTGGCGTCGTTCTCGCTGTTATCTTCTTCAGCTTCCGCTAATTTTTCCTTCACGTAGCCGCCCATGTAGGAGAGAAGTCCGCACATAATCGTATGAGTCTGCTGGAATGGCAGAGATTTTTTGGAGAACATGAAGAAATTACGATAGGAGTGGGGGAATGTTTTGATTAAATAAACAAAACGTTTTATCCAGTCTTTTAACTCCATATGGGAGGCGTAGAAGGTTGGTAGCGTAAGTTTCACTATGTGCTGACCCACGATGAGTTTTTCCTCCTAAAAACAAAAACAAAAACAGCAATAATTTACATATTAAAAGAATGAAAATGGAACGAAAACGCAATGCAGTGACAGTCTAGCAGATGATCCCCATTATTGACCACTGCTAAGTTTTGTTCCTCATTTGTTATTGTAGCCCCAAAATGACGATTTCATATCGAATGAACTGTTTTCAACGGATGCTTTTATAGCCTACGCCTACGTTAAACAGCACCCGGGCCCATGTCTTGCGGCATATCAAGGAATTGGTATATAAGTTGTATTTTTAAGTTAGTTAGTATTATTATAATAATACTAATGATACAATATACTGCTCTATTTGGATGTTATGCTCAGTAGCATGCCCAGCAGCCGGGTTTGTCACCTACTTGTGAAGGTAACCGTTAGATTGCGTGAACCTACTTACTTAAAATATCGATTCTCGAACCTTCCGTTTCATGGTCCAACAGCCAGTACCATAAATTTACACACTGTAGTGGTCAGACTTTAATGTCTCGGCCAGCAGGTATGAAAACACGCATCCGCATGTAAGCAAAGTGCGAGATTATCTTATTTATCAACAGTGAAAACCTTAGATGACAGTGTCTCACTCTGCTTATACACGACTAGTGTTTTCTTAGTTAGGTCGGAAAGTCACCATAAAGTCTGAAGACTACTGTGTTAATTTACTGTATTTCAAAAACATCCAGTGAGAAATTATAAAGAGCGAAAATGGTTGGTATAGAAGTGAACGCAGGACGGCAACATGAAAACTTGAGAAAATAGTATACCCAAGACGGAAGCCATATTTGGACTGGTTACCCAGCTTTTGGATGGATTTACGAAAACTTTCCGGTCCATTATTTTATTTTTTTAACGTTGACGTTCCATTTATCGCTTGAAGCGTGGGTCTTAACGGTCCAGCAATTGGTAGTAGTCTCCGTAATGGGATACTGTCATGTGCAATAACAAATTAAACCCGATCAAAAATACTCACGGCTAGGCGATTAAACAGCGTAGGAATAGGAACAACATCAGTGTACTTGAATTCGGGATCCTTCTTGTCACGTATGGCAATCAGAAGCAGAAGAAATGCGACTCTCACACGTTGATTGATCTCATGAACTTTATCCTTGAGAGTAGGCAAAATCTGCTTGAGATAGTTGTATGGCAAATCGGACGACAAAAAGTTCAGGAAGCCGCGCCAAACCATTCGGCGGCTCTCGGGCGAGGAGAGATCTGCCGCTTGCACTTTCGTCAGGTTGGTCATGAGGGCCTGGATTTGTGTAGGCTTGAAATAGGCCCAGTACATGGGCAGGATGTTGCAGATTTCGCGGATGGCTATGATGCGGACGATGTGGCAGTCGTCGTTGAGTGCGGCCACGATGCTGTTGTACTGCATCTCGCTCAGCTCTAGGTCCACGTCCGCGTCCGCTGGGTTCTGCAGCGGGAACGCTTTGAAGAAGAGATCGACAGCGCTGCAACGTTGCGCATTGTAACCGCTCTGTAAGAAGTAAAGGCAATGTAGAGCAAATGTCCCATCTCTCCTATATACAGGGTGTTCCAGCAAGAGCGCATCACATATTTTTCTCAGCTGTCATGACTTGTAGCTAAAAGACCATATGAAAAATGTTGACGGAAAGTAGCAGGTCTTTTGACCTAAAATAAATTTCCGATGTAGTCAATAATTTGGTCATCATCATGGAATTTAGATTTTTTTTTCTTATGGAACAGCGAAGTCTCATATTTTTTTAATGGAATGGTTAGTTTTGTGTTTATAAACAAAACTATGGACATGCCATAAAAATGTGAAACTCACGCCATTTAATGAGAAAAAAAAACGAAATTCGATGATGGCGGCCAAATTGTTGTCTACATCGGAAATTTAAATAAGGCCTACTTACCTTCAACATTTTCTATATTATGGTCGTTAGACTACTCGTTATGACAGCTGAGAAAAACATATGATCCGTCCTTGCTGGACTACCTTGTGGAACCCTAGATCCAACTTTGCCTCTTAAATAAACAAATAAGCCTATATATTACAGGTTGGATACTGGTACTAGTAATGGTGATTGAGATGGGCACTTTTAGGCATTCCCGAAACGGGCTCCTCAACCTAAAATTAATTAAACTAATTTGTAATAATTACTGCATTAAATAAAAGCATAAACATACTCATAGTGAACAAAATACTCGTGATATAAATTGTATAATAGCGTTCTACTGCGGCCAATAGTAAAAAATAATTTACCTGTAGATATTTCCAAAGGATCGGCCGATAACAATCGCAAATAGCGGAGATGAAGGCGATATTGCTCTTCTTTCGAACCTCGACATTCCATGTGTCAATAGCAAGCAGAAGATTCGCATAGCGCTTGGGCAGCTCCAGCCCAGTGCGCCTGTGCTTCATAAACTCCTCCATGTGACTCTGCATGCAACCCTCCACTGTCCGCTTGACCTCCTCGTCAGCGTCCATCCACGCGAGAATGTAAATCTTTCCGTAATTTTCAGCGGTCTTCTTCTTACAGTTGCTTAGCTCCAAGGCAATGGACCGGTGAATATCCTGCAAAATCAATATTATCTCATCATCTATTGGTAACGGTAAATGGCAATGGTGTGATATTTTTTAACAAAGGCTTACATTGTCCCTACAGGCTCTACATTGTCTGTTGTGTTAGCAGTCATTGGAGGCAGGGGCCTTACAGGGGAAGCGATGTTTCTGAAGTGGGTGCAACACCTATCATCAGACTTAGTCCTGATGGTTTCTGGACGATTGACTCATTACTCTTGTGTTCTTACAATGATTGAGTTAATCAGATCACCTTGAGAATTCCAACTACCGTTCTCCCAATTGAAATGCTCGCTATTTAACCTTTAGTCCACGGCTCTTGCCCGAGTATTCTAGTTTGAAACTTCTACTTGAACTTCTCTTTTTTCCCTAACTAATGAAAACCATAAAAGATAAATAATTATATAAATTATAAATGATACATTTTAAAATATCAAATCAATATAAAATAAAATAAATTTATTAGTCTCTTCAGAGTTTGAAGTTTATACTTGGCCTATTTTGCAGCCGTAACTTGAAGTTGGGCCGTTTTGTATCCACAAAAATGACAACATAGCAAGTTTTTTTTTGAAAATTTAGAGGGGAAACATCATATAGTGGGGTTTTTGCGCATTGACAAATCGATTCCAGCTATTGCCAACTTTGGCGCCGGAGTCACGAAATAGTTTAGGAAGTATAGTTTTTTGCATTAGCCATATTTTTTATGTTCGCATTTTGGTTTTAAATCCCCCCCAGTAGAGAGGTCAACTAATAAAGATGATCTACTTAAAAATTTGATTAGAGCGTGCAACAAGGGCACATCCTGTGGTCGTAAAATATGAAAAGACTATACCTGCATTAACCCTTTACATCGGGAAGCCACAAAAGCAAGGAACTTTCGGCTAACTTCGGTCCCAATAACAATTGGATGCTGCACTAGCTTGTTGAGTAGAGGACGGAATCCCGAGGAGGTGGTTTCAAGCAATTGCACAGTGACGTGCTTGCGGAAGCCTGCAAGACGCTTGAGATCAATGGCCTACAATGAAAACCAAAAATGTTTAAAAGCATAAGTCTAGTTTAAGTCATAGTGATATGGAACAAGTTTGTATGAAATTGTGGAGTAAATGGAATAACTCATAACTGCTTAAAATCTGTTGATAATTGAAAGGTGATGTAATAAGTGGTATTAAACTGTCAAAAAAAATTTCTCGATGGGTGGCAAAATTGGGGCACTCCAAAATTAAGTGTTGGAAGTCGCCGTAATCCCCTCCGCAGTGAGTGCATGAGGGGTTTGAACTTAGCCGTAATGGTTGGTAAAGATAACTCGGGCTTAGTCCGTGGTTGGACCTGAGCCGGCAAATAGTGGTTGACATGGACCTGGGGGTGTCTATTAGTTTCAAAAACCATGGCTTCCGAGGGGGGTATATTTGAAAGGCCTTGTAAAACTGCCCTTTCCCTGATGTTTTAAAATCCAGATGCCACTGCTGGACGTAAAAAATCTGTAAATGGGGCAAGTACTCCTGCCTTGGTACTTGTACTTGTATTCGCTGTCCACTGATAACCCCTTGTTTCGCAAGGGCATCCACTTCATCATTAAATTTAATCCCCGCATGCCCCTTAACCCATACGAAATGAATATTTATTTGCTCTTGTATGAAATTAACTAATTTTAGAATGCTGGCAACCGTGATATTACCCGCTTTGGAAGGGTGTTGTTTAGCTAGCAATTGAAGGGAGCTTAAGGAGTCGGTAAAAATTACAACCCCCGTAACCATGGCATCAAGATTTTCACTAATGTATTGTAGAGCCAAAAGAATTCCTGATAATTCCGCGAAGAAACTGCTACAGAGGTGAGGCAAATTAAAACATTGTGACACTTTGTGTGTTGCATCCAGATAGGCACATCCCACACCCCCGTGCTGTTTGGAGCCGTCAGTGAAGATTTTAACCCTGGACAACCATTTATTGCTTACGTAATCCAAAAATACTTTATTAACTTCCATATCTGACTGAGTATTGTTATGTCCTTCAAATTTTGTAAAGGTGAAAGGGGCGATAGTAACATTATATGGTATTATGAACTGGTAAGGGGTGTTAGACACCTGTAAAGAAGATAAGTTGCAATAGTCAGCAATGAAACTATCTACAATAGGAGGTGATCGTTGATGATCCCACCGCTGCGATGTTAAAACCTCTGCTGATAGTTTAGCTATACCCGGAAGAGCGCTGCTATCTTGCGATTTGAGTCGCAAAATGAATCGGTCTGACAATAACTGTCTTCGATAGGTAATAGGCAATTCACCAGCCTCAGCACATAGAACATCAATGGGAGTAGATTTCAACATTCCCAGACACAGGCGTAAGCACTTATTCTGCAGTCTAGTGATTTTGATTAAGTGCACGTTGGAACCCTGTCCATAAAAAATAGAACCAAAATCAATGATAGCCCTAACCGTTGCTCGATAAAAAAAGCAAACAGGTACTGGGGTCGGCCCCCCACTTGCTTGCTGCTATAGCCCGCAGTATATTTATATAAATTGCCGACTTGTTTAGAATGAGATCTATGTGAGTTTTCCAAGTAAGGGTTTTGTCAAGCCACAGACCGAGAAATTTGAATTCAAATTTAAGAGTGAAGTCCACACCACCTAGAGTTAGAAATGATATATTTTGTAAGTTGCGTTTCCGGGTGAAGGGCACTATGTGTGATTTTGTGAATGACAATTCCAAACCCTTACTGCGACACCACAATAACAATTGTTTAACAAAACCATCAAGTTTAGCAACTCCCTCCGCCATGGTCGAGCATTCACAGAACGCCCCCACGTCATCAGCATATTGCAATATTCGCACGCCAGCGGGTACAATAGTGTCAATGTCAGACACAAACAAAGAATATAGGACTGGACTCAAAATTCCGCCTTGGGGCAACCCTTGGTTGACAGTTCTCGGCTCACTTAATTTATTCAATCGGAGTGAGACCTCTCGTTGAGAATATAGGGTAGTGATATTGTTAATGAACCTGTTCGGAAATTTCATAGAAGCCAACCTTTTGGCCAGTAGGTCTAACTGCACCCAGTCATAGACTCTAGTAAAGTCGAGGAATAGCGCCAAAACAATCCCTTTGTTTGCAAGGGCTCGATGAATGCTGCACACTAGCTGTGCTTGGCAATCTGTCACTGATCTATCGGTTCTGAAGCCACATTGAGTTGGAGATAGTAGCTTATTACTCTCTACCCACCATTCTATTCTCGGTTTGACCATGCGCTCCATGGTTTTTAATAAACAAGAAGACAAGGATATAAGACGATAGGAGTCCCAGATACCTTTCATTTTACCGGGCTTTAAAATCGGCACGAGGGTTATTTTAGACCATTCTCCAGGGAAATTGCCACTCTGCCAAAATGAATTGAACAGTTGCAATAAATTATTTTTATATGCTGAATTTAGATTTGATAAAATGGGATAGGTGACATTATCTATCCCCGGCGCTGTATTGTTGTTTTGACACATAGCAATATCTAATTCATTTAAAGTGAAAGGTTGCATTAAAAGATGGTCCGAGCCGGGCAGTAAGTCACTTTTTTGTGGAATCATTATAATTCTGGTGGGTACAAAAGGTGGGGCGTAGTTATTAAGAGCATCCTCAACCCATTCTCCGGTCTCTGCGTTACAAGACGCACTATTGACATTAGCATTTTTTAATTTTCTTATTTTTGTCCATATATCCCGGATAGGGGTAGAACGATTCAACTTCCCACAAAACTGGACCCAATGCGACTTTTTGGCTTTGGCAATAATTTCCCTGAAGTTGCTGTGATTCGCCAAATACCGTTCGTAATTTTGTTCATTAGGTAAATGTTTATAGAATGCTGCAGCACGCTTACGTCCCACTAGCGCCTCCTCACATTCAGTCGTCCACCAGACTGCACCTGTGCGGTTATTTTTAAAAGGTTTAAGTTTAGGTATGGCCTGTTCGCAGGCCCTTCCCACACCCTGTATAAAGTCCTTATATGAGCATGCAGACGAAAGTGGTTCTGCCGCCAGCTGAGTTTGAAAAAGGACCCAATCCGCTTTGGAAATATTCCACTTTCTAGACGGCTGATTAATTTGTTGTTGTCCATTATAGTCCAAAGAACAGAAAAAAATTGGGTAATGGTCAGAGCCCAACGGGTCTGTTCCAACCTCCCATTCAAAGTGCTGAACCAAACGGGGCGTAATCAAAGTCAAATCGACTGCCGATGAGAAATTAGGAAAGCGTGACCGGGGGACCATGGTAGGTGAACCATCATTTAAATAGGCCAAATCTGAGTTTTCCATGGCATCTAGCAAGTGAACTCCTTTACTTGTTGTATACGAAGACCCAAAACACACAGCATGGTGGTTAGGACTCTTAACTCAAATTCGAAAGGTGGTTGGTTCGAGATCCACACTTGCTATAGCTTTTGACTATGCTCCGTAGACGTCCGAGAGCTGGCACCAATGGCAAGCAGAAAACTTGTCACATACTTCTCCTACTATACCCCAATACAGAATTGCAGAGCTGGCTGGTGATTAGCGGGGCTAAATCAGCCGGTAATTTTTTAAAAAGTATTCTTTATTTTTCTCAAAAAATATATTTGAGCAATGTGAAATTTTAATAGAGTATTATTCATAACTGAAAAATAATATTCTCAAAAAGATAGATCATTTTGGTGGGGCTTTCTACCTACCAGGCGATCTAACAAATTACGGATATAGGTACGAGTGTGTCGCGCTGTAGTGGTGTGTTATGAGAGAGAGAGAGAGAGCGTGTATGGGCAGCTGTCTGCTTTATTTTTTGCCGCATTTCTATTGGCTCTGGCGAGGCGACGTCACTTACAATAGCCACGAGGTTTCTAGTCAGTATTTCGGAGTCGTTATTTTCATTTTGCACGCGTCTGGCAATGTTAAAAACCCCCGAATAAATCGTCTGGCTTATTATTATTTTTGCATACATTAAACATTACACTGCAGCATATAAAAATTTCACACTGCCTAAAATATAGTTTTGGAGGGAATAAAATAATATTAAAAAAAATTTGGGGGTTGATTCAGCCCCACTAATTACCAGCCAGATTTGCGATTCCGTACTGGGATATAATAGGAGTGGTGTTTTCAGCTTGCCTCAAATACCTACCCAAAAATTGGTGCCAGCTCTCCTACTATATAGGTTCCATGCTACCTTAGTTTATTTGAAGCATGAGTTTCACAGCTCTAGCAATTCGTTTTATTACAGCACCAACCTACAGATTGGAAAAGACGCAGTTTATTTCACCTAGGTGGGCCAAGGACTTAAGATTGATTAATTGCGAAAAATATAAAATCGCCTAAAGGTTGAGCCTACGACAACTTGTCTCACAGTTTGGTTTTCTGCTACAACAATTTCTGTTATTGTAAAGCACGGGAATGATCGAACCTCAATGAGGTCCCATAGAACAACTGAATGACTGAACTAGCAAATGGTTATCCAGTGCAAGAAAGGCGCAACCGGGAGGTGCACCTGGAAAGGAAATGGCAATAGCGACAGCTAGTGAAACTTAGCTGTTCAACAAGGACTCAATCACCCACACTGTGTCAATACATTAATTCAATTCAACATCCCCTGGTTCAGTGGATCATTGTCCCCGGGATAACTACATACTGCCTATACTATGCCTTGACTATTTATTTCATTTTGTAGTCATCTTATTTTATGACCTCGCACTATAAAATTATCTTGTTGCCAATTAATTAGAATGGCCGGTTGCCGTAACCCAAAATCAGCTATATTTACCGATGGTTTGTCGATAAGACATAGGCAAATGAGGTGGCGTAGCGTGAAGATGTCCATTCCACGCACTTGAGGTGCATCGTCTTCGGCCAGCCATAGCTCGTTAATTTTACAAACTTGGTTTCTGGCCTCTACGTCCGGCAGTTCAATGGCTTTTTCATTAATAGTTCGCAAAATAGCGACAAATGTAATGCATGGTCCGGCGAGTGCGATATCAGACTTTACCGCTGTATGTGCCAGAGAAAGGCATTCTTTTACGATGAGCCGGCCTGCTTCTTCAGAATTTCCGATGTTGTCGTTCAGCAAAGTCTTAATAATTTGCCAGACTTCTTCAAATTTGCTCGAGTTTAGATAGGAAAAATTTTCGCCATTATCCTAAAAAATAAATAAAATGAAATACGGACTAAATAAATATTTCGCCGGGATCTAATTATCAATAAGTAAATAGTGCAACATAGGCATGCCTTATCTCTACAGTGAAGATGACTGATGATAAATAAATATTACTATATTATATTAGGTTGGAATAGAAAGCAAAAATAGGAATACATAGCAAACCCAGCCATTCGCTGATACTGTGTAATTTTACAAGCTATGGAACAATCTTCCCATCTATCATTTTACATACGTGCTTTAGGATAAGAAGAATCGAGGCAACCCTAGGAGCACCTAAATCTTTTCGCTAACGATACTTAATTGATTAACACGGAAGCTTGTGTGGGTTAACTCGTACCGGGCCTTTTAAACTATATAAACTGGCCATAACTTTATAATTAAAACTCCACTTACGCATTCATCCAGTAAGAAAGCAAGTCTATCATTGGCTTTCAAGGTTATAAATGTTGTAGATTTTTTCCCCATTATGTTATTACTAAAAAAATCCACAAATTCATAAATAATATCTATCTCTTCTTTCCCCCTTTCAGCAATATCATAGACATAGATAAATAAATAAAATAAATATACAAAAATGGTTTGTTTACCATTTTTGGCGCTATCTACGACGCGCCTGTTCGACTGATCACTGCCTTGTATAATGAATTTTGCATTTTAAAAAGAGGGGCAAATGGAGTTCTTGCGTAGTAACGTCACAGTAAGAGGGCGGAGCTAACAGCGCATGCGTGATTGCGAAAATAATGTAAACAAAATCAGCTGTTCGGTCATTGGAGTATATAAAGTGCATTGAGCGCTATTGATTTTTAATGTTTTTAGTTGTTATTATTCATATTTCTAGCGTTATGGTCAAGCATTGCTGCTATGGCTTGTGTAATAGTGATAGCCTACACCAGGACAGAACACATGTGAGTGAGGTCCGAATTATATCGTTCCCCAAGCCACTGGAAAAATTAAGAAATGAAGTGGAGGTTGCATCTTTGTGGCAGAACGAAGTCCACAATATTTAAAGTTACAAAATACACATATATATGCATGGCCGTGCCCAGGAGGTGGCCCATGGGGTCCGGACCCCCCCCCCCCGAAATAATTTTTTTATGTAAACCTGTATTGCTCGATGATCATTAATTCAATAATAAATTACGTTAAAAAAATTTGCACCCCCCCCCCAAAACAAAAGCAAACGGCCTGTGGCCCTACGAAAATTAACTGCTTTGGTGCTCAGATACTAATTCTAGTGATAGTATTATGGAGAGACATTAGACAATAACCCTTTTTACGCTACTAATATTTACAAACAACATGATAGGCTAGCGTGTCGGCAGCCCAGCGACTAGGCTATATTTCATGGTAGTTATGCAGTAAAGTTGTATGGTTATGGTAATAAATCATTGCTAATACACTGATTGTAATATGTATAAGCAAGCTTAGGCTCGCATACCCATTTAAAAATCTGTTCTGCCCTCGCGGAAGTATCACAACCAATGAAATAAAATTAGATACACAAGTAAATAATATTTTTCGACAATTATTTGCAGCTACTTTGCAGTAGTTTTTTGTCAGTACCCGCGCAAGTATTGAAGGAACATATAAATAGCACTAATTTGCCGTTTAAAAGCTAAAATTTCTTAAAATAAAATAAATTTCATTGGAAAGCCTATACGCTCCATGTTAAAATGTGGGGGTGACGTCCGAGAATCAGGGGTACCCCCTCCCTTTCCGACAGCCTGCCATCTTTGTTTTACCTGCGCAAGAACTCCATTGACGGAAATGTTTATTTTCCTCTATGCCATAGTTAAAATTGGTCAATGATCATACAGTAAAATCAACAGCAAACAAACTAAAATTAAGAAATGGCGTCATGGAATATGTTAAGTACAAACATTTTAATA
This sequence comes from Psococerastis gibbosa, assembly GCA_963971405.1. Classification (NCBI taxonomy): domain Eukaryota; kingdom Metazoa; phylum Arthropoda; class Insecta; order Psocodea; family Psocidae; genus Psococerastis; species Psococerastis gibbosa. The sequence continues at coordinate 31,002,401 of OZ020484.1, forward strand.
GATTTCTATAAAAAGAAAAATTCTAATTTCCGTCAATGTCATTTGCATTCTGCAACGCGAGGTCGGTGGAAAGGCCACCTAAGTCTTGAATGTTAGCTACCACGTCACTGTTTTTGTAAATAGCCCTAGCCGGTCAATGGAATGGGCACCTAAGGCGGGGTTTCCACATACGTCAATCGTCATTGAAAAATATGGTTTTGACGTGGTAGCAGAATTTTTAGTATGTCTTTAATGTCTGCTAAACACATGCGACTCGCATGCTACAATTGCTGGTCTCGCTCGCCGTGCTTATGCGCATGCGCAAATATATGACGTCATTGTTCGTGTGCGGTGGGGACTGCGGGAGTCCAGGGCTGCCACATTCTGTGGTTTACCTCGGAATTCCGTGGGAAATAATTTTATTCCGAAAAATCTCTGGTGTCAACAATTTTTGAAGTTTTTCTGTGGGATTTTGCTCATTGCTCATACTGCAAACTTTTTCAACAATTCTCCGCGGTTGGCAAATACACCAGTAACTACGACGGTGAAATGTGCGCAATTGAAGAATCGGCCAGAAGAATTAGCTCACTCGATTTAATCTCTGGAAATGTCGTTTTTCTGGTTGATTCCCAAGCGGTCATCCAAGCCCTCAGCAACAATAAGCCTACGGACTGCCCTCGTACCATTAAATGCCGCAGTACCCTTGCTGATCTGAAAAGGGCTGGCTGGAATGTCCACATGCAGTGGATTCCGAGCCACGTCAACATAGCCGGTAACGAACTAGCTGACCAGTTGGCAAAGCAAGGCGCAGAAGCGGTCCAACCGGACGTCCCGCAATCACTTCAAGCGGCAAAAAACTGTATCGACGGAAAGATATCAAAAGCTACACACGATCAACTAAAACTTTCGAGCGTCGGCAAACAGTGGGAGCCTTTATCTAAGCCCGGATTGATTCCACATAACATCGAACGGAGGGACGCCGTAGCACGGTTCAGGCTCATAACCGGCCACGACTACCTGCAGGCGCATCTACACCGCATAGGCCTGGCTGACAACGACACCTGTCCACTCTGCTCACAGGCCGCTCAGACAGCTGCCCATCTACATAGATGTCCAGCTCTCGATTCCCTTCCTCAAAATCTTACAACGCGATATTGGGAGACTCGACGTCGAATGGCTCACCTGCCACAGACGGGCGTTGGCTAAAGTAAAGTAAAGTAATGTAGAATTTCCTGAAAATTTCCATGCATATACAAGAAATATTCATTCCCATGCATTATCTTTTTAGGCTATATTACGTTGAATTATGCTATTACTAACCTCCTAAATACATTTTTTGTTCGAACTGCTTAGGGTGGCCAGATTTCCAAAACGAAAAAAGAGTATATATGTATATACAATAAAAGATCTATATACGTACGTAAGAGCCAAGCAGGGGGGGGGGGGGTTGTGCATCACACTCCTCTTTAAATCACTTAAATCAATTTTATTTATGGGGTATAGTACACCTACTGCTTCACCAAAAAATCAAAGGATAACAAGATTAATTATTTGCATACGTAACCCCCCCCCCCCACCCCCGATAAAATTTTACAATTATAAGCAATAGCTAATTGAATAATAAAACTAATGTATTATTCCATTCTACCTTGTGTATTTTTATCCGACCTAAGTTACTTCTATTTATTAGCTGAAGAGTGCACTTCCTCTTAATTCTTCTATCCCAGCGTCAAAATTTAAAAAAATTCTGTAAAATAGTAGGATCTGATTTAAAAAAGAGTATATTTGCATCAAAAGTACAAAAAGAAAGAGTAGGCCTATGTCGAATTTGGAACTCAAAAGAGTATAAATACTCTTGAGAAGAGTATATCTGCCCTGGCCACCCTAATCATTACATAAAAATATAACAACAGGGGAACGAACAGGCATGACTCCCGGAGTGAGGAATCCCGCATACCCGGACCTGGCAATTGGCATCCCATCGAAATAACAATGACATCATAGCTTAGCACATGCGCATAAGCACAGTTTGCGAGCCCGGAAATTGTAGCATGCGAGTCGCATGTAACCATAAAGATACATTAACTGGAGCGGCGGTAGCCATTATATGCCTTACGAGGCACCCGTTAACCATAAGCCAACTATTAGAGATAAGTACCAACGCAAAAAATATCGAAGTCTTACACATTGCAGCATAGCAGAACGGATACCTGGACCCGGTCAACAACTCTGTACTTAGCTTGTGCAGGCTACAATTATCACTGGTTTCCCCGCCAAATTGCGTACTTCTCTTGTGCAGGCTACACTAGCAGCCATATTAATAACGGTCTCCAACCACGGGATGCATGTAACAGAGAAGCCATTATACAAGGCCAACACTACAAAAATTTTAATATTTTATTTATGCCAGGTTGCAAGCTTGTTAAAATATTTACACGTGTCTGCTGTTGGAACTTTCGTGGCAAGTTTGTTTGCTTGTTTAAATTTTACAATTCATTTTAAGCCAAAGTTGTTTTGGATTGATTATAAAGTGAGTTCGCCGAACAAATAACAATGTCGTACGGATTAAGTGTTGCGCTCACTTTGGCCCTAATTTCCTTCGTTGGGGCTGAGACCTGTACAAAACCTGAGGTAGCGGCCACATCGTATACTACAGCTGATGCGACTGTCTTGACACATTTGGCATTTATTGCAGAATTTACATTGAAATGCGGCAATGGAGTTAAGGGAATTGCGCTACATGCTGATGTGAACGGCAAAACATTACCAGGTAGGCTGATTGTAGCTCAATTTATGACGTAGGCTACTTAAACTAAACCGATTTTTGCGAGAGCTTGCTGAAACTTTGAAGTTCATTAGGCTACCTGTCTTTTCAAACATCAGCTTCAGTGAGTAAATATTTATTCTATGGCTTCAGCTGCAACTTCCCATAGAAACTACTACAACTCAAGTGTAAAATCTTGCTATAAAATCTAAAAGCTGGTGTCATGGGACATTTCCCCCAGAAATTGCCCTACTTATTTAAAAAAAAGTTCTGCTAGTCCCCAAGTAATATTTAAGCCTAGGCCAAGGGTTGAAGGAGAATGTGAACATGTACAAATACAAAAATTAAGAGTCCCTGACCAGCCAGTGCCGGATCGACCGTGTCAAACACAAGTAGCCACCCGAGAGGGTTTTGTACGAAAAAAGGAGGAGACACTTTAATAGTCCAGCTCCTGGGGTTGTACTCATCCAAACTATATAGTGAGGCGTCAATAAGTCTGCTCTTAATGTATGTTCTGAAACAAGCTGGATCCAACTAAACTTGCTAAAAATGGTAGCTTGTTGTAAAGCCGGTGTGCAAGTATCGGATAAGAATCCCTCGACTTGTTTATACGACACCTGGGCACATCAAATCCTTTCGCCGATCGTGTGTTATAAGAGTGCACTGTACTCCGAGCTGGCAATCCAGGATTCATCTTAACGGCCAAATGTGTGTAAGCTACAAAAAAAAATACTGAGGCCCAGTTCACATGGACGGGGATGATTTGACACACGGAATTTGCCGACGTTTTTTTGTGTATCTATGAAAAAAAGACGTTGGCGTGTGAAATCGTTCGTGTGCAGTCGGGCTAAAAATAGTTTTCCTCCTATGAAATATGCTCCTCGATGCTGTTCTTAGGTCAACTCGTCCTGGTTTTAACAGCCGGTTATTGTTCTAGCAATCCGCATTAGTGAAGATAAATACCAAGTAAGCTGGATCGACGATCCAAAGAAGGCAAGGACAGGCGATTACAGCGTTGCATTGTACGACGATGACGGTTATGCTTCCCTAAGGAAGGCCAGCCGAACTGGTGAAGACACCTCCTCTATCAAGCCCCTTGTCACGATTGTCATCAACTTCCCAGGCGCATATCAAGGTCCATGGATTAATTCCGAACTAATGGCTGCTCTACTGTCCATTCTAGTCTGGTACTTAGCGTTTACAGCCAAATCGAAGCTTCTCGCTTAAATTAGTTTAATACATTTTTATAATAAATTTCACTTGAGCGTATTTTATTCTAACTCAGAACTAAATTTTTATTGTTATTGGATTATACAATACAATACCACACATGAACGACAGCTTAGCTCAGCACAAATGAAAAAGAGTATCTTACCCTGGGAACTTTTAAACCAGTTTAATAAGCCTTTTCCGCGCATTTAAAAAATTCCAAAATTTATGCCGAATTGGAGCCCGATTCATCTACGTATGGCTTAATCGTTCATTTCGACATAAGTATCGGTCCCGTTACAATTAACCATCCCTTTGAGTTCCTCATCTTACTCGCTTTCAATTTGCATGATAAAACTTTTGGTCCCTGGGCAACCTAATTGTCCAGTGCGCTTCTCTTAGCGTTTGCTACTACACGCTAACTCACACATGACACTAACAACTCGGTGGGTGTATAAGCATGCAGTCGTCCTTAAAATAATTATATAAAAAAACAGGTCGCCTTGGTGACTTGACTTAGGATGCCTTGCTGATCTTGCGGGGTTATTGTAAGAGTAAATTGTAATTACGAATCTTATTAAGGCAGAGTTCAAAGGTTTCACTAGGAATGACTATATGATTTACCCGGAATTTATTGACTTGTCGTTCCACAACAGCTAAGATATGAATATAGTCGAAAAATTCATAAAAGCCACAAGCTTTTCCAAAAAGCAGTTGTTCGCCTGACTTAATTACTAATATTCCATGTAGCCAGTTAAATGCACATTTTATTGTGTTTCTTTGAGGTAATAATAATTCAGGTGAGAAAACTTATAAATTATTTACTTACTTAATATTTGTGCTTTTTCAAATATTTGTGGATGTGAAAGGAGGAATAATGAATTTCGTCAAATTGACCAGCTTATTATTTGTTTACAAAATAGTTTGATGAAGTCCTTGACAATTAATTAGTATGAATATGGACCGTCCTTTTCAGTATCCTAAACAAGTTGTAGCCTAGATTAATTTACCAAAAAGGAGATTCACCTCGCAACTCGCAACACTTAGACTAGAATAAAAATAAAAAAAACATCCTGAAACTAATAAAAGTAGCCTATTTATTGACATCAGCAAATCATTAAATAAAAAAATCAGAGACGCGTTTCAAAGATATGCGCCCCATCCGAGGTACATCTGGCTCAGGTTTTCCACAGAAGTAGCCTCCGCTATCAAAGATTTCACCAGCCCCTCCACTGATAAGTAAAATGTGTCGTTCTTTTGTTTCAACCTCAGTGAGCCCTTCAGCCTTTTTTCAATGTCTCTGAGTTCTTCCAAAGCCTAAAACAGAAAAAAATACTTTTAATTTATTGGAAGAAACTGTCTTCTCGTCTCTGTCCCCTTTCCTGTGTTGGCATGTGGGCGGTGTCTCGTTTAGTAGGTATTGCTTCTGCACACTTAGAAATTTTGTAACTGCTATACAGGAAATATTCTTTAATACCGTTCGTTATATCACGAAAATTTAATGACTCTTTAAAAACTGGAACATTTTGGCTCTTCTGTCTTAGAATGTTGTTTAGAAAGGCCTACCTCTGCTATTTTTTTGTCTCTATCTTGCTGAATAATCTGCTTGTTCTTTCCCCAACTACCGAACGGGTCGTATGCAGATGGAGTCAACACTGACATGAGAGTCTTCTCCTGCGCGCGCAGCACTCGCATGCTAGTCTCGCATGACTTGCGGAATGTGCCCTCCACTCCACAGGGGCCCATGGCAGATACCATATTATGTGTAAGGCGAAAAGGAACTCTTTCCCTGTATGCAAACTGTTCTCCCTGAAAAGGCAAAATGGTCCAAATCAACTTTCAAAATTTTTATTAATGTAACCTCTTCCTTTACTTTGATCTTCTTGTGACTAATATCGACTCGCCCTGAACTTGTTTAAGTCGGGATCAATGTTAAGTATGTCTCAGCTTGTCCATCACCGCTTGTAGTTGATATGGGATGAAGTATCTAGGTGCCCCAGTTTACCAACTGTCGAAATTCATGCGGAAACAATACCAATAATGACAGAAAAATCAATGGAGTCGTTGGCAAGGCAAGGTTCAATGGGCTACTACAAGTATTACACGTCCACTGTAACACTGTACTGTATGTGGTTAAAATAGCCTAATAAAATTTCATTTCATTTCTAAATGAACCGCATTCTGAGCAAAGGAACCAACCCACAAATCTCACTTTTCGGGAAAAAAAACGTTCAAAATTTTCTCTATTGATTTCATATTTTTACGGTAATAAATATCCTATTTGGTATTATTTTTACACTAATTTTTCAATCTTTTTTTGCTGTTAGTTAGATCCTTGTACTTTTATTTACCTAGGAGATACTCGCATATTTGTGGCTTGGTTCTTTTTCAATTTTTTAATAATATTACAATGGTTCTTTGTTCAATTTATTTTTTCGTTTGAAAGTAGGAACCAAGTACCAACCCCAATTTGTTTTTAATAAAAAGAACCAACCCACAGAACATGACATTTTCTACCATTATTCAGTTAGAAAGAGTGAAACTAAAGAGGTCCAAAACTCGCCATTTTAAAAATTAAAATAAAAATGACTTTTTTGTTCTATTACAAAGCCAATCAATAATGTTTTTTTCTACTACTTAGCCAAGCTAGCGGAGTTAGGGCTATGAAGCCCTCTCTTACACTCAACTAGGAAGGCCCGGGACCGCCTGCTCTACATGCCCTCCGAAGTATGGCCAGAAAATGTAGCAAGTGTAGGACTCAAACCAACAACCTTTCGGGTGAAAGTGAATCCCTCTACATCATTAGTTGCATTTTGATCAGAAAATAGACTGGTATATTGAGGTTTAACATCTTCCGGGATTAGATGTAAAATTTTATTGATTTTATGTCGTTAAATTTTTCTATGGCGATAGCTTTCCCTTTCGGCCAAAGTTTCATGAACTTTTCTTTAAGTTTTTTGGTCTTCACACCTGTAAACAAACCTAGAACACGCTGGCCGCATGGCACTTCGTAGTTCGTGCTTACGAACTGAGCCGGAAATGGCCGAAAGAGCAAATCTTTCACTTAAAACAAAGAACCAAACTTATGGATAACTGCAATGTATGTTGCATATGCATTTCTGTAAATGGAACCACACACATTGGTTCTTTGTTCTTACTATATTGTTATTATATTTAAATTCAATTATTTCTTAGCAAAGAACCGACATCGAATATATTTTATTTACAAGGAACCAGCTTCACTTATTCTTTCTCAATAAAGAACCACCATCACTTGTTTCTTTGTTACGGTAAGATTATGACCGAATTTTAATTTAATTTTAATTCTTACCTTATTGAATAGACAATTAAAGTCTACGTGAACTGTGTCTCCGGATTCACAGTCATAGAGTATGTTTTCTCCGTGGCGATCGCCTAATCCCAGAATATAGCCAACCATAGACATCACAGCCGTCGTCCTAATATACGCCAGTCGTGCAGCGTACCTAGATAAATGAAAATGGGTTTTACGACATGGTATGCAGCTATTATGTTGATTTAATATATTGTCCGTTGCATTATGCTGGGACCTGGTATCTACAACACTAGATGACGAGGCTGTTTTATGATGCACATCCAAGGTTTAACGGGATTGGGGCAAAACGGGGTTTTATTGGGTGCTGGAAGAGAGGAGCTACTGAATCGTTGGGAGCGAAAGATACTTCGCAGATTATATGGCTCAGAGTGCGGAAACAGAGAGCGGCTCACACGCAGAAAGACTGAATCGTATACACTGTTGAACGATGAGCCTGCCATTGTCGCTGAAGTCAAGCTTGTGTCAGATGACTGGGACACGTGGCACGAATGCCAGATGGTCGAGTCGAGATGAGAGAACTGCAAACGAGACCTCAGGGCAGAAGGGTGAGCAGGTCGAGGCTACGATGGCTTGGAGGCGTCGAAAGTAATTTGTGAGCTCGGCGTGCGTGATCAGCATCGATGGGCGCTAGATTGTGGACTGGCTCGATGTTGTGGTGAAACCAAGGCTCTACATGGTGCTGTAGCACCACGGAGCAAGGTAAGGGACAAATATAACCAAAATAGTAATAAATAAGTCATATGAAAATGGAAAACAGCTGAACGCCACATCCTTTCATAGGTATTGATATGATTGATGTGTTTATGTGTAGTTAATAATTATTTACCAGCCAACAGGGTCTGGGAAATTAAGCCGAAACCACTCGTGAAAGATAGGAGGATGAAGAGGCAGCAGGTTGTCGACGAGCATTTCCTTTTTCTTCGCCAGAGAATCCCGGACATTGGTATCAAACTTGCGGATATCCCGGGGCGGGACAAACTTGCCACGCTGCTTGTATAGTTGGAACAAAGCGGGACGAAGACCGACCAGTTGCGGGACCCACTCCAACAGGCCACCACTCTCCCCAAGCGGCGTTACCACCTAAACAATGAAAATGACTAAGCGGGAGGGGAAAAGATTTACAAGTGTAAACATCAAATATCCCATGAAATGACGAAGCAGTAGAATCCGGGATGATAGGCCGTGGTCGTTCTGAAACCCCCACCACCCTGCAGCTTGGTATAAATATCAGTGCACATCCCCTCTCCCAAATAGTTTCTGCTGAGCCTCTAAGATACAATCCTAGAAGTCTACGATGTCGAAGAAACGTTTTGAAGTACGCTTTCAGAACGAACATGGTCTATCATCCCGGATTCTATTGCTTCGTCACGTAACTCCGGCCGTGAAAGCTTTTATAATTATATCCCATGAAATATCGATCGCACAGCTGTAATAAATAAAAATAAAAAATAATACTTCATCCCTTAGCAGAAATGCTCCTCTACACTTCGATAGATGATATATACCAGCAATTATAGAATTGTACTTCTGCAAGAAACACTGATAATGGGGGGGGGGGCGTCATGAGGAAGGAATTCGAAAAATGTTGTGTTAGTGTTATATCAAAATGTGAGTATTTTTTACTAAGGGATGCGACACTTTCGAACTCTACAATAGATATTCCCTGCGACATTCGACATTTTACAAAACTACGTGTATGGTGGGGGTGGTGGTTGGTACTGCAATTCGAAGAATTAAGTATGGTGGTGCCGGGTCTAAGTTAATTGGCGCTCCGCGTTACCTACTGTATGTATATTGGCTAAATCGCTCTTTTTAACTTTGATACATTTATTTATATTATTTTTATTACGAACTATTGTTAAATTATACTATTGGAATAGATGATGCAGGCGAGACACACCAGAAGTATAATTTTTTGGGTATTCCAAACCACTTGGGTAATAAGTTATAGCAAAGTCAAACGATTAATTCGGAGGTGACCAGGATTCGACATTCAACTAACTCTGTTCTTGTGTATTCAACTTCGTACGACCGTTGGCGGTTGCCAATCTTAAGTCATGTACATATCCAAAAGAGAAGGCATACAATGATCAAGGGACACTTACATAAGTACGGATATGCAGCTGCCTCGCCCTGGACTCGGGATCCCTGTGTAGATACATGTTGACTATATTGTTAAACTCCATAAGCCTCGCGTCTCGCCGCAGATCATCCTTAGGCTTGCACAAAATGTCGTACAGTTTCCCATCTGTTCCGAGGAAACTGATCTTGCGAGGCCGTTGCAAACTCGGCAACACTGTCATTTCATTTTGAATTGCTGCAAGTACAATAATAAATGCCTATAACGTTATAGAAATTGCAGAGCACTAGCCCTTATTCTCCGAAAATTTAGGCTCAAATAATTCCCGTCATCGCCTGAATTAAAGAAAGTACCTAATGAATAAAACATGGATGGATTACCCAGTGGGGAGTTTATGAGTCCTTATTCGGTGAACTTTGGCATTAAATACTTCTTGTAAAGAACACGGTACATTTACCTAATAAAACATAAAACTATTTTTTGGGTGTGTTCGATTGTGTTCCATTCATTTGCTCAGCTGTATTTGCTTGTTTCACTACCCAATGCTGGTACTGTAGCACAGTAGACTCGTACCCGAACTCACGAAACCCCGCCTAGGACTATTACATCACTAGCAAGCTTGGCTCAATTGTCTCTTATCGCTTACAGCCGGTGTAGGTTGACATCAAAAACGGGTACCAGTTTGCAAATTGCAAAAAATGTATGCCAAAACAATACCTGCTATGGTAACTGGATTTTTCGGGAAAGGCTGGTGCATCGATGACGTAACGTCTTTAGGAAGGGAAATTGCGCAAAATCTGGTAATTGGCACGATGATTGGACTGAAGTTGTCGGATTTGAACAATTTTGGTAAATCCCGCATTACATTGGACACCAATAGTGTACGGTTTATGCTGTCCTGTAATAAAATTAATTATAAGCTGATTTACAATTATAAGCTGATTTACACATTGACTGGAACCCTATGTTCGATGTATTTTCCAGCCTACTGGAAATACTCGTCAAGTCTTCTTTCTTCTTTAAATGCCTCCTCTGTATATTCGTACTTGAAGTCGTGATATGGAATCGCAGTACAATATGACTGTTTCTATATTACTATCCCACCAGTGTAAATATCTTTACCTGAGGCAAATTTATGTTCGTCAATCTATTGAGCTTATCGCACAATGAGGTGAAGTCTTGTATAAGTTTTGATAGACCATCTGCTTGCAGCGCTTTCTCTTGAATTATTTCTTTGTATCGGTAGCTTCTTTCGTCAACAGAAGACTGCAACAAATTCAGACAAGGTAAGAAGCTGGCAGCTGGAAATTTGTAAGTAATAATTTCCTGAATGCAGAGCCAGTGCAAAATCAGGGAGAGAGGGAGGGACAGTGAGATTGGCGTATCCATAGAAATGATGAGCTCTACGCGATTTACCAAGAACGATAGTAGCCGAAATCAAGAGAGTCCTCATCAGGTGGCTAGGGCACGTGGAATCTGGAATGCCAGACAATAGGGGTACAAGAACAGCCTTACACAAGGTGCCCCAAGGGAGAAGACGAGTGGGACGACCACGGATGGGGTGGCCGGACGACGTCGAGGTGGATCTGGCGACCCTTGTCGTAGATGACTGGCACGATGTGACAGAGCACGCCAAGCCCCTTCACAGGCCGTAGCGCCAAGGAGCAAGTAAGTAAGCAAGTTTATACTCCTCGAAGCATTCGCTACTAATTTGTGAAGTAAATAAGCCATTGGCATTGCTTGTGGAAACACAGAACTGCTTGTTGGAAATATTAATTGGCAGAAACCTGCAGTCCGAGCAATTTGAACGCAATGCACTCTATTTCTTTTGTATCCAATGGTCCGATGCTGTAGATGTTAGAAATTGCGTAAAAACCTGTCAGAAAGCAAACAGATAACGATTGTTTGAGACTGCTGTTGAGAAGCTTTGCTATGGTATGGTATACAGGGATTATGATGAAGCAAAAATAGGACTAGGTTCAGTACCTGATCTTTTTTTTTTGTAAAAGGTTAATCGCATACAAACAATTCAATGAATGTATCCGATTGACCTCTTCAGTCGCCTCACTAAGTTATCTAATAATAGGTACTTGTGTCGAGTTACGACACGTCTCCGATCGCATGGCCAGTAGAGACTCGCACAAGTACAAGCACCTGGCCATCGAAGTCGATAAATCTAAGAAGAGTGTAAACGGAAAAGGTTTGAATTCCCGCGAGATCCTAACCATTTATTAAGAAAAAGGGGTCTTGATTATATTTATTTATACTGCATTTTAAACTGTATTGTATTCGTATATTGTAAAAAAATGTCCACCCTAAAACGGGCCTAGCCCATAGGGAAATGAAACAATAACTGTAACTGTATGTTTGGAAATATATTTGATTGATTGATTGAGAATCAAACAAGCTGAAGAATCAAGTTCAAACAAATTAAACACGAACGAATGGCGTCTTGTAAGTTCCAAAGTCAAAGCAAAGCAAAAATCGTGCGAACGACTGAGATTGTGTTAAGTATGAATTGAGAGTCCCTTGACACCCTGCAGGGGGTCCTAACATGGTAGATTAAAAACAAGTAAAAGTTAAAAAATAAAGATGTAGTGATACTCAGCCGGGGGCACAATCTACCATAAAATATGAAAAAAAAATGTCTGCCTCACCTTTGCCAGTGTTTGAATTGCCCAAAGACATTGCTGCGGGAAGGCGCGGATTAAAGTGACAATGATAAGCTTCAGGATGGAGAAAACCTCCCGATTTGGGTGGGCAATCCTGGACAGCAGTTGCGGCAGAGCAGTCATAAAAACGAATGGTGGCAATTTCTCGACATACGCCCCTGAAACAGTGAGAATTTAATATTTAATTGTGGCGGGATCAATCCTTTAGCGACTAGTCAAGGAATCGGTCACTATGGTGCCTTGATATTAAAATAGCCCAAAATATAGGTACATATATATATATTTCAGCAATTCATTAGCACTTAAGTTGTTCATGTTTTTTTTTCGTCTCATAAGCTAAACTAAAAAATATTACCGCGTATCATAAGGCGCAATAGTTTGTCCTCTCTCCTGCATAAGTATAGAAAAATCACTTACGCGGATGACATAAGTCCTTTTTGTCAGCACACACCAGTATCGGCACACAGACAAGCTGTGACATGCTGATGATTGACACATTGCAACAGACTTAACCAAGTCCGTGAACGAGTCATACTCATACTTACTCATAAGTTTATTGATTTTCGTCATGGTACTATGTAGCTCTTGCTTATTCTGTTTCTCTCCGAGGTCAAACCAAATGGACAGCATGCGGGGAACCGTTTGGTAAATGTATTCACAGCCATTTAGAAGGGACTTTCCAAAGAAATTGACCATCTGGAAGCGAAATTCACAGCCAGTCTTCACGTCTTCCTCGGTGTCGCCCAACAGCGGTAAACACCGGTCGATACACTGCGCCAGCATGGCCTGTAAAAGGAAAGCAAAACATTATATTATATCGGTTAGTATGATGGTCGAAATTTTCGAGTTCAAGATTTTAACGGAATTACACGTTATGAGGTGCCAAGAACAGAAAAAAAAAACTAGTTTTTGATCAATGTCTGTCCGTCGATTTCTGTACAAACTACTTCATGTATTTTGATGAGATTTGGCTTGGAGATTCATAAAAATTATGCCTCGAAAAATATTTTCTATTTTGAACTTACTCAATTTTGAGGGTTCCCCTAAAATACGGTACCAAAAAATAAATTGCAATTTCCCCCCCTCAAAAACGGCTCTATTTGTTTTTAAATTCACATATATATTGTTATCCTTATTGATGTAAACTAAACCCACTATGCCGCACCCCCCTTGATAGTTATAGTGGATTCCGAACCACTTGGCTGCAGCCTCTCACATGAATAGTTGAATAGGACTTCCTTTACGAAAGCCCAGATCGTTATCACCTACACTACTGCTTTCACCAGTAACTTAATAACCGCATCAAACAATTACCAAATTTCATCAGACCAGCCAGTGTGACAAGTCTGAGAGGTTACTGGCAATATCTATTATGTATACAGTCATTGAAGCAATCGAACATAGTAGTATATTGAATGCACCATGTTTTAGATTAGTCGGACTGCAGGCTGCTGCAAGTCTAGTACCAATAAGAAACACTGTTTTTCCACAAGCTATGGCCAATGATGGGACCAGAGCAGGAATATCCGGATGCCATGTAACTCCACTTTCTTATTTACAAAATTCTATTCGTACCTGCGTCTTCTCCAATTCCCGACACACCTCGTAAGCGTCCTGATAATTACATATGTTAGTAGAACTGCTACAGTTTGACGTTTCCTCATTATAAATTGCATACAGTAGTAAAGCTTCCGCTGCCATTTTTCTTTCTTCGAGCCGCACACGCGAGCCCGACTGCATAGTTTTCATTTCCGCTACATCCGGGAAATAGGTGGACATTCCTTGGGTTAGGGCGGCCAAACTTTCCTCTTTGTTTCCTTTGTCCCATAGGAGTTTTGACTTTTCAATGAATGTCGAGGGTATGTTGAATTTCTCGGCGCTTACAATGTAGTTGTAGGCTTGGTGAAAGCAACCGGCCCTAAGAAATTAAAATTAAAATTAGTACAGAAATATTTGAAGAACTGGTTCAACTAAATATCATGAGCGGTGAAAAAAAGCAATGGTATCAAAAGTAAAAGCAAGAAATATATGGTTAGTCACACTTTTATTACAATATATTGAAGTAAAGCTGAACAAAGATATTTTGGATATGTACATTGTAATGCATTGCATGTTCAGCATTACGACGAACAGTTTGGGGCAGTGGTCACGAACAACGAACAAGACAGTAAAATACAAGTGGCTGAGATAAAGTTCACCTGAGAAATGAACTGATGAGAAGAGAGTTCGCCAAGGAAGACATACAGAGATCAGGTTGACGACGGTCTCAGAAGAGTGGGACTGGTGCCAGAGGAAGAGAGGAATTGTTGAATAATTAGAAGTGTGCAGACAAGACAGGAGGGAGTGGAGGAGACTCACTTATCACACCCGGGAAACTGGGGCTGATCATGACCATGATGATATGTGCATAGCGTCGTTGACCACTATTGAATGCTCAGCAGTAGAAGTACCCGTAGGGGCACTTAGTGCTCAGCATGACTGTTAAACTGTGATTGATTTTTTTTTACTTCCTTTACATAGGTACTTACTTTCTCAAATATTTAATTTTGTACTTTATTTACGAAATATTTGGAAATATATGTAACTGCAAAGGCTTTCAAGGCTGGAGTCGAATGAAGAACCAGTAGAATCCGGGCTGATCGGCCTTAACTCGCTACGGAGCCACCGAGGTCCAACCTTCGAAGTCTACGCAGCGCCACTGAAGATGTCGACCGCAGATGTTGAGGAAACGTTTGGAAGTTCACTTTCATTTCGACCACGGCCCATCAGCCCGGATTCTACTGGTTCTTCATTTGGAAATCTCTTAATAGCAACTTACTTGCGGGCGACTTCAGCACTCCTGACCCAGTACTTTCCCAATTCGTCGTTGATATATTTACTAGACCGCTCGGGTAGCTTGGTTGACAGAACATTCAGCAACGTCCGTCGAGTAGAAAGCACCTGCTCCAGGCAATCTCCGCTGGACTGTACAAGATTCATCTTGGCGTCCCACTCCTTAAACATAGATTTCAGAGACAAATGCACTTCTTCTGGGTTCTTCAGAATCACTACCTGCCGGACCCGTTCAACTTCATTTAAAATTTGTAGCCTGGAAAAATGTATATTGTATGTAAAAGTATTAACAATTCACAATAAGGTTGAGGGATCTATCACAGGAACGCCAGAAGTTGCACCTCTGAACCACCAGAACCGACACGTATGCATCAAAACGGTAATATGTAGATTTAATTATTTGTTATCTGATTAAACTACTTATTATTTAGAATAGACCTCATTCGAATAGGAATCCATTGAGAAATGGCGTCGAAACCCAATGTTGTGATTGGTTGGACCTAAGAACTGCTTGTTTGACATCCAGCCTTTTCGTTTACGAAATAATTCGGAGTACCCCACTACACGGGTTTTTAACAAGTCATCATAAGAAATAGCAGTTAAATTAGAAACAATGCTCCTCTACATTTCGATGCATGACATGTCGCCTTCACTAACATCAATTGTTGTGTAAAACTCTTTTGTCGGGCCTACCTTACCAATCGTTTTTTGTATAAATGAAATTCAATAATTGTAGCCAATCTGGGTTAAAAAGAGGTACGTGTCATAAATCAAAATGCTCAGAAAAATTTATGTGTACCTGATGAGGCAATTATATCCACTTTCATTTCCACACTCGGCGCCAAGCGACGTGAAGCTCTGAACCAGGTCAGACTGCGAAGTTTTAAGGCAACGGTCAACTTCGTGAAGTGCACCTTCTCTGAGACTATGTGCTATTTTGCCTAACTGCATATACCAGCCACGTTGGTTGGGCGCCGCGTCAGAGTCCAGGGTCTTTACTAACGCAGTCCAGTCTCCCAGCTTAAGCATACACTCAGTCATACTCTGAAAAATCAATAAATGATCAATGTGATTCAATGACCAACAAAATAAATGCATGGGCATGAGAAAAGAAATACGCCAGGGAGAGAGAGCTGTGCTCTCTATATTCAGAGCAGGAGATTTTATGTTAGAGCCTATATTATACAGTAGGTAGGCACTGAAAATGCTAACAAGTACAGTAAGTACATGCCTGGGGACCTTAAACCGCAGCGTTACCGTAGTATACATAAATAATGTGTCTAGTTATATTTACAAGAGTAGTGTCGGCCAATATGTGTTAGTTACCTCAATTATTCATAGCAATTACAGATTATTTGGGTTTTTTGCGGCTGCGTCCACATACAGTACTACTTCAAAGTATCCAGTCACATAAAATTTTTCCGAGTAGCATTTCCTTAGGTATGGCAGGCACAGCGAGTTGAAGAAATAAACCAAAAGAATCAGTTGACATTGGGGATTTTGTACGTTGAGCGAACGGCCATACTAAGGTGAATCCACCAGAAAAGAGCCTGTTCCAAACTGCAGCAAACTTATTAGTGTGCATAGCGTTGGCAGAGGAACATGGTGAGACATGATAACGCGCAGTCTGAATGCGTGTCGATTCCTGGTCACCTCCGAATAAATTAATGACTACTATGTTCCCCAAGTGATTCAATATAATCAAGAGGTCAACCCTGTCAGTCAACTCTCTCCCTGAGGTGAAGGCGTCTGCCCTTAGGGTGCCTCAAGTTAAGAAACAGATTCACTCCCCCCACCAGGCTGACAGGGTTGCTTAAAGCAGAAATGCTTTGGAAGACAAAAACAAACATTTGGGATTGTGAGCGAACATGGCTCGCGTGCTGCCGCGCATGTTGATTAAAGGAACTCCTTACCTCAACATAAACAGGTTCCAGCTCCGGTCGCTCCTGAATTTGTTTTTGAATACAGCTATACGCAACTGTCGGCTCTCCCAGCTGAATATAGCATTGGATCATATCGATGGCCTGTTTAGGAGACATGCCAATTTTACCTAGATGCTCGTACAGGATCCTGGCTTCCTGAAAGTATACAAATAATTTTGTCGACAAGCATTTATTTTAGGCAAATTGATTAAAAATTATCTCACATCTCTTACATTCTTAGAAGTTATGTTTCTCAATCATCAACACCTGGCCAGTTTATGAAAGCATGGACACACAGCATGAACCTGTGGGCTTCTACCAAACCTTCCAAAACTGTGGCCGAATGGGGAGAGGTGTAAGAGACGGCTACTTACTATATACCAAACAAGTAGAGGGACATTTCTTCTAATATTAGTTCCCGTGAAATTAGATTTTTTTTTTATTACAGTTAATATTTCGCGAACCAAGTTCCAATGCATTATGGTGTCGTTCAGTGCTTCCTACCGAGACTTTGCAAACGATCCTGAGACCAACCCTTAAGAACAAATAAGACACATCAAAATATCCGCTTTTTGAACAACATCAAATTTCAAAGAAAGTATATAATATATACTTTTAGCAATATAATATTGCGAAGAATCCCTTACAAGGAATACTACCCTACATTTTGATACATATTATGTGATTGCATGTCACTAGCACCGATTGTCAACAGTTTTTGAACCCCTTCCTCCGAACACCTTCACTGTCCGTTATTTTTTTAAGAAAGATTAATAAATGCGGCCAATTAGTGTTAGAAACAGGCACATATACAGTACATCAAAATGCTGAGGACAATTTCATCTAAGCGATGTGATATTTTGACAACTGCACAGTCGATATTTTATACGAAATCCGATATTTTACACTTGTAAGGCTTTTCCCCCGGTTATTGCCTCTGAAAGTCAATGAAAAAGATTTACCTCAAGTTGCCGGGACATCTGACGATAAAAGAGTTGCTCCTCGATATTAGAGTCTGACTTCTGAAGAGTCCTCGCACCACCCACACTGTCCAGGTCTCCATGAAGAGCATACGATTTGGACAAGATGTGCAAATGCTCGGACAGACTCTCCGGGTTCTTTCGCACAATTTCTTCAATGCACTGAATGGTACGCGGATACTCTTGAAGCTCGAAATTGGCAGTTGCAACCTTCTTCAGGTCAATTTTTTCCAGGAATTCTGGAATATCAATAGACTCCAATGATGAGCTAATCGGATACCCCGACACGCGGTTTTTGTACACAGTCGATTTTCACAGGAAATATCGATTAAATCACTAGTATGTGAGACATGGTGCATACACGAAAGAAGCAAAACGAAACTGACGGCTTTCGAAATGTGGTGGTACAGGAGAATGTTGAAAATATTTTGGAGAGACCACATAACGAACGAAGAGGTACTTCAAAGGATAAACGATAAAAGATCCCTAATTTCCTCCATTTCGGTGAGAAGAGCAAAATGGATGGGTCACCCGATCAGACAAGATGGACTCCTAAGCACCATAATAGAAGGCACAATCGAAGGCACCTATGTAAGAGGGCGACCAAGGAAGGCGTACGCAGAAGACCTCAAGAAAAATATGAGATGCGGAACCTACTTGGAACTAAAGAGAACGGCCCAAGACAGGGAGGAGTGGAGAAGGAGGTGGAATGATTTGCTACAAACCAATCGTTAGATTGATACTAAAGAAGAAGAAGAAGAAGATCGATTAAATACTCCTCTACATTTAGATATATGACATGGATGTTGATACAGCTTCCACTACCTCTCTTCCTCTTCCTCTCTTGTGCAAATAAAATGGAATAATTGTGGGCAATCTGTATTCAAAAGAGGTACGTCTACGTTTGATACTTCATGAGATATTTGAAGTTTACACTTTTATATTTTTTTATTTAAAAGGCTTTTCTTTTCCAAGTGTTTCTTAATAATAATATTAAAAAAAATCGGATACCCAAATTCACGTTTTAGCCTATGCCGATACCGATTATATAACCATAAGAGAGAGTAGGGAAAGGATAACAAATGTTCATGTAAATTTTACTAGATACTGTATGTAGTAAGAAAGAAAGAAAATTGTCATTATTTTCCGTATGGGCGAATTTTTCGCCTATGACAAGCCATTGAAAGACGGGCATGTGGCCTCAGGATGAAAAGAATATTATTGACGCACTCGAATGCCCCTCTAATATAGAATCTTAGTCAAATCGTGGAACAAAAAGTCAGAGTTCTATATGTGGATATGATGGGCATTATAAATATATTTATATATATAATATTCAATATTCAATATTCAATTTAATATTCAATATTCAATATTCAATATTCAATATTCAATATTCAATTTAATATTCAATATTCAAATATATTTTGAATCTTGGGGGCCACGTGGTGTGTTTTTTCAATAGCTGTCATAGGAGAAGGGGCATCAGATGGTTCCAGGACTCAAAATTGGCGCACTCATGTGTCCCATCTCTCCGATATAGAACCCTAACATATGCATTTACCTTGAACCAGACAGTAATCCCTCCTCTGGAGATGGTCACCTGCCAGAGTATGATGCTGTGACAGGTAAGATCTGGCCCAGTAATTCAGAAAGTCAATCAACAGGAACATGGTCATGGCACAGGCGCGCTCATCTGTGTCCGTCATGGATGTTCTGATTGACGGGTAGCCGCAGTACTCGATCATTCTAAGAATTGTAATGTAATAAAATACAATATATCACAATATTAATTCACTAAATCCCTCCGTCCATCTTTCTGCCCCGGGAAGGATTCTAATCAACTATAATAAATAGAATAGATGGCGCCTAACCATAGGCGAGAAGAAACAATCAGATCAGAGCTGAGTTCAAAACAGCCGACAATGCTGACAAAAGGGAGAAGTGTTTGTTATGGCATGGGCAGGTCCAGAGGTGGAACCACAGTCCACACCTATCTCCTACAGTGCGTTGAGAATATTGTGTTCCCAGGAAACCGGAGAAGGAGAAGACCGAAAATGACGCTATTCCCGGCAGATGTGGCAGAGCAAAACTAATCTCACACACGAAGTCGTCCTTCACAGAAAAGTGGGTATGTAGTGGAACAAGAAATTAAATAATTTCGTTAAAATAACTCGGTCGCCTTTCGTTTACATAGCATTAGAGAAGCTCATCCTTATCGCCTTAAAGAAGGAATCACACGCTCCCATCCCAACCTGGCCCCATAAAGACGCTGGGCCACTTCTCACTTGCCCCGACTGATATGTGCCTGTTAACTAACTATACTGAAGTACTTGGAAGATAAATCGGTACCTGATAGGTAGAAAGGCACCAGTTTCTTCTTTCAAGCAGTAGTCAGATGACAGTGAAGTGACAATTACCATTTCCTTAAGAATAGCGTCATGGTGAGCCCGGTCCTGAGTGATGACATGTACTGGAACAATAAAATAAAAAATATAACAGTTTTGTTGAGTTTTGTTAATTTTCATCATTCAGAATCGCCTTCTGCATGTAATAATCCAACGGAAGATAGAAGGACTGAGGGCTCCCGGTAGAAGAATATCCTGGTTGAAAAACCTGAGGCAGTGTTTGACAAGAGCACAACTTCCCTTTTCAGAACATTAGTATTAAAGGTCCAAATATCCATGATGATAGCCAGTCCTCGATAGAAGAGGCATTTAAAGACGAAGACGATTGCTTGAAAAGTCTCGGTAAGGAATACTGGACGGCTCCGCTATCTTCCAATGGAAGGCGATACATGCAGTATTGCTTACCGCTACTTTACAAGCGAAGATGGGACCCTCACTAAATCGAATAAAAATGGTACTTACGCAAAATGTACTTAAGGAAAAACAACAATATTTTAGGATCTCTCTTCATACTAGGTTCACAGGCACGGAACAACAGGACAGCACGCGAGTCGGAGCACAACGATATCAGTTTGCTGGCCCACAGTGGTGCCCAGGTCATGTGAGAACCCGCTTCACGAGTCCCGAAAATCACAGCGGGCCACTTGTCCCGGATGGGGGCCTGAACCGTATACCGGGACGACAACATTGGTCGCAGCAGAGAGTGATCGGCGGTGCTAAACTTCATCCAAGTCGGATTATTATCGGCTTCCGTGACTGAGTAAATTTTTAGAAGTTCCTGTTAAAAGAGAGAAGTTGTTTTAAATTATGACCAGCTTAGGCTCTACCGCCCTCACGTGGTCTACTTTGATTTTGGGGAAGTTGACCACAGGCAGTCGTAGTCGGCGATTTAAGAAGAGTTTTAGAATAGGAGCTGGGGTTCCTTTGCGAACATAGGTGTTCAAGTTGCATCGCTGGCATTATTATTATTACTAGTATTATATGAAGGGCTTATTGACGTACTTTAGTGGCGCATTGAGCCTTCTCTACAAAAGACCTAGTTAATTTTCCGGACATTGTATTGTATTGTTTCCTACTGAATTTTGTCCGCTGGGGAAACTGGTCATGTCCTCGATGTCGAACCACACCGGCTACATGCCACAATGGACAAGCAGGGACATGGTACAATGTAACAAAGCTGGTATAGCTCCAATTTTTGCAGACTGGTACAATATATCTTTTATCTCAACTTCCATTCAAGCAACAGCACTAAGTGAAGCATTAAATCGTCTTACATAGGAAACTGAGGTAATAGAATATGGCAAGGACTTCAAAGAACTCCAACAAACTATACCTGAATCCCAATGGCAAATGCATCCATATCAACAGAAGTTCTCGCATTTTGAAACCCGCGCAGGATTTCACTGAGCGCCAGGAATCCAAACTCGGGATCGTGTGCAGAGAGAGGAAGTACATTTTGCGCCTTTAGCGATCGTGGCAGCAGACTGGGATCAACGGCGCCAAGTTCCCCAAGACACAAGGCGGCGATGTTTGAGATCTTGGGATCCGAGTCGCGGCAACCCATTAGCTACAATAAGACATTGATAATATAACAATATTCTGCTCATAGTGAGAGCCCATTAAGTTTATTCAGTGTGGAGAAGGCTCATACAGCACACCCAATTAGTCATGGTAAAGTGAGAAGGGTGAGGGAAAATAGAAACTTGACAGTGAAAGAAAATAAATAAATAAAATCTAATTGCCGTGACTGTTCACGCGTTACCACGGTTAAGGAAGCGGGTACTTCAAATGATGATTCTGATATCATCATTATCATTCTTAAACTCCAGCTAGCCGGGTGTGATATGTGAGTCTCCAATCCTCCCTGTCCCCCCAGTTCTGGGCATTCACCCATTCTTCCGGTTCCAGCCCCACTCTCATGAGTTCATCTTCAAATTGCTTCCTCCGTCCTTTTGTTAGGAAGTCTAGTAGTAGTAGATTTTTGGCAGAGTCCCAGGCCACGGTGAGGGCCCATAGGACACACGCCCCATCTTGCTCACTCGTACAACCCGATTGCGGTCGCGAAGCGCGCCGCCTCCTTCGGGCGAAGCTGTTTCCCTGCCTGTAGTCCTCCCAAAGCAAAACCGACCGAGGAAAGACGTTCTCGCCAGACAGCCGGGCAGTCCATCAGCACGTGCCACCCGGTCTCAGCGCCAATCTCGCAGAAGCGGCAATCCTGCGTGGGAACCTGTACACCCAAGCGAGCAAGGTGAACCCGGAAGGGGCCGTGTCCCGTCAGCATAGCAGCAGGAGCGCGTACTGCTCGTCGACTGCTGGAGATGACATCTCGTTTTAACCGCTCATCCGGTCCGAGCAAACATGCCTTGGAGTGATGCATTCCGCTTGCACTGGACCACACTGAGCTCCACTTGTCCCTCATGACGCAGTTCCCCTGCTTAAGGATAACCCTCCATGGGACCGGGAGAATAGGCTCCGGACCAACTGGAAAAACTTCTGATCCAGCACGAGCTAGTTCGTCCGCTTTTTCATTGCCAAGCACTCCACTGTGACCGGGAACCCACACCAGCGTTACGGAATTATGGTGTCTCAATGACATGTATGCAGCCTTACAGTCCCGTACAACAGCAGAGGTGGCACAGCCCCGTTGAAGGGCTTGAATTGCGGATTTGCTATCGGAGCAAACTGCAATGGCCTTGCCACTAAAGTCTTCACAGCACTTTATCCCTTCATGTATAGCAAATAGCTCAGCTTGGAAGACCGACGCATAGTCACCGAGGGGGAGTGAGATAGCAATGGGAGGGTCCTCACAGAAGATACCTGCACCGGCTTTCCCGTTCATTTTCGAACCTTCTGTGTAGAGAACAATGTCGAACCCTGACACTATTTCTCCGAGATTTTCATCCCACTCTTCGCGGGTGAGAAAACGCGCCTGAGCCCCAGTGAAGTAGGTTTCTCTGATTATACGATCACATGGTATTTTCTGTTCGTTGGGCATCTTCAGATGGAATGTTTCTGCATGGCCGTTGTGAGGAGCTTTTCGGCAGAGCAACCCGGTAATTCTCAATCGATGAAGCGAGAGGGATGCTGTATGTTCCAGATACAGATATAGTGGTTGTAAGTCCAATAACACCTCTAGCGCGGATGTGTTGTGTAGGAAGTCTACCTCTGCCTCTACCTATTTCCCCTTCTAGTCACTGTTATCAATTCTCCTGGCGTAACTGAACCATTGCAGATTCCTTCACGCTATCTTTTCTACCGAAGGGTTCTCAACACCAAACTCTTCATCTCATCCCTTTTCGTCCTCTGACTGATTCTGATGTAAATCTAAAAAAACTTGAAAGTTGTCACAGCTAATCTAATACTCACCAAAGCTTCCCAGAGAGTAGTAACACAATTATCCGCTTCGTCACTGCCTATGATCAAGCTCTGTACTTCCGTTGCGGACGACTTGAAAGTAGACAGCAGAGCTTTCAAGCCTTCTACACGGACACCTACAGTTTCATGGGTAGCTAGTGCAGTTTCTCGGGTCAAACGGTCCTTGATGTCCTCTCTAGTTTACAAAACAATAACAATAATTAAATCCTGTGTCTGGCAGGAGCTATTGTAATTTCAAATGCCCGGGAAACAGAAGATGATCGAACAATAAAATAACTTACCCTGGAAAAGCAATACATGAATCGATGCTATCTGTTATTGGTTTCAGTGCAGGTGATAGATTCTTCAGAAAAACTAAATTTGAAATGTATTTCGTCATTTTCCGCTTTTCTTCAACAAGCAGGTACTTTAAAATTCGCAGAACACCATCTTCATCGTGCTCCATTAGGGGGAGAATTGTAACTACTATGGTCGCTAAAAGAGGGCCAAGTTGCTGACTTTTAACACTGCAAGTAAAAAAACAACTTATATTTTTAAGTTTTAAGTGTTTAGTTTACGATAATTCGAAAGTATCTTCTGCCATGAGATATAGCTGGACACCCCTACCCACAAACCGTTTTTTCTACAATCAAAATACACAAAAAATATAGAGCTACCAAGTAG
Organism: Psococerastis gibbosa; assembly: GCA_963971405.1. NCBI lineage: Eukaryota > Metazoa > Arthropoda > Insecta > Psocodea > Psocidae > Psococerastis > Psococerastis gibbosa. Next base: position 31,026,640 of record OZ020484.1, read on the forward strand.
ATGTAATAAAATAGAAATGTCACTCTATATGGCGCTGATTCCACCAACGTCAATAGTGATATTGACGTTGGTGGAATCAGCGCCTAATTTGATTTTGTGAATGTCACCAACACTATTTAGAAGGCTTTAAAGGGCGTGAAAAAAATGCATGAAAAGTTAAGGTTGTTAGTTACATACTGTATATTAAGTTGTAGAGGATCATTGCTTCTATGCTATTACATCTCACCGTTGGCATGATTAATTAATATTTCCTGCGAAGTTTTTACTTAATTGGAGTTTGTACAAAGCGTGTCGCATGCCTATTGTCCCCCTATAAAGTATTTCTACTATACTTATTATTATTATTATTACTATTATTCCTCAAAGGGGATTCTCTTGGAGGGGGTTTTCTTTATTCCTTTGCACTTCTTAATTGAGGCATGCTCAATTATGACCTTATTAATTTGTTTACATAGCTATGATTCGGGTATTCCTACCATAGCGGAGCGACTTAATAACCGCCTCACACAATTACCAAATCTCATCAGACCAGTAAGTGTGACATGTTTTACTCGGCTGCCAGACAGCCTAATCCTGTTTCAGGTTTAAATATGGCACTGTTGTTTCATTCCTTGGTTTATATTATTTTGCAGCAATAGCTGCCAATGCAACAATTACCCTCGAACGAAGCTAGTCCAAGCTGTGCACAGTAGGCCGGCATGGGAGTAGTGGTTCAAGCTGTGCATAGTGATAAGGGTGGCGAGAACTTTCCGAGCGACAGGTGTCACAAACGGCTTCCCCATCAAATTCAGCACTGCTGTCAAAGACTGCAATGCTTGTACCTTCTCCGACTCAGCATTTTCTTCTTTTGTGAACTTCCCGACCAAAAATAACAGGTAGCCGACGAATCGTGACTCTAAACTGCTTGCCTAAAACAAAACAGATGTGTTTTGTACAATTCTTGTATGAACCCATCAGAGATTCATTTATTTAAAGCGGGTTTTCGAGCCGAAAACATAACATAAACTTGTTATTCCGTCATTGTTTAAACTGTTTTTGGAAATAGCCCTAGCCGGTCAATGGAATGGGCGCCTAATAATGGATATCCTGTGAGTCTAGTTAAGAATATTTTAAGGAAACACAGGAATAAGTTGACCCTCTCTTTAGTCTATGGAGCGAGCCAGACTTCTGAACCAGATTAAGTTACCATATCTGGGTAGGATTAGTTTGGAGTTGGCCTCTTGGATTGGAGATAGGGTCGATAAGAATGTGTCATTTTATTCTGTGGACTCGTTGGGTAAGCAACTGATTAATTGTAAACCTAAATTGGAGAAAGGGAGGAATTCAGGGGTTTATCAACTAGACTGTAATGATTGTGGTTGCTTATATATTGGACAAACTGGGAGAGGGTTTAAAGAAAGAATAGCGGAGCATGGACGGAGGGTAGGAAAACCCGACACTCAGTCCGCCTTTGCCCAACATATAAACACCCACAACCATGCCTGTGATTTCGATAATTTTAAGATCTTACATGTAGCCAACAAGGGAAAACTTCTTGATAATTTAGAAACCATTGAGATTAGGGAAGGTATGGTTAAAAACAAATCGTTATTTAATGGCATAACCTTTTTAAGTAGTTCCCCCTTGTTGGCGCTTCCATTGGTTAATGTTTAATTGTTCAATTTAAATTGTTTACTTTATGCGATGCTGTGTGTTATCCTGACAATGAGTTTTATTTTGTTTTAGCTTGCATACCTTTTGTTTTATCTGTTTTCAATCGCACTTGACGATGGCGTGAGCCGAAACCGGTTGTGAATTTTTAATTTAATTTAATTACGTAAAACTACACAAAGTTAATTTTAACAATGAGTGACATCAAGTTTTACAAAGTTACTAAGGAGACTATTATGTTTATTGTTATTCCGTGTTGACAAAGCCTAATACCCCTTAAAAACTTAAAAAGATACTTCACCCTATGTAAATAAACCAACAGCAATCTTATCTTATGCTTTTGCCGCTTGAAAAGCCCGTTTTCCATAAATTGGCGCTCATTAGATGTACTTTGAAAAGTAATGGGCTATTTTGTTCAGCAGTAAAATTTGACTGAGCTACAGGAAATTGAAAAGCAAAAGACTCGCATATAGACTACAATGTACTCATAGAAATACATTAACTGGAGCGGCGGGAGCCATGATATGCCTTACGAGGCACCCGTTAACCATAAGCCAACTATCAGAGATAGACTAAGTACCAACGCAAAAAATATCGAAGTCTTACACATTGCAGCATACCAGAACGCATACCTAGACCCGGTCAAAAACTCTGTGCTTAGCTTGTGCAGGCTACACTTATCACTGCTTTCCCCGCCAAATTGCGTACTTATCTTGAGGAGGCTACACTAGCAGCCATATTGATAACGGTCTCCAGCCACGGGGTGAATGTACTTGGCTCGGTAAGGCGTACCGTATTTGAAGGTCTTTTTATTATGGACGTAGGTCTACATTTAGTAGGTCATTGAACCCTGCTCAAGGTCATCACTGATTTTTCGGCCATTGTATACTGTCTTGGTATTGGAATTGGTACTGTCTCAATATACATTTTTTTTTGCCACTGGCAAACTGATCCACATCCTCAATTTTTATCGGTTACAACCGACAAAGGACAAAGGACTTTCACAGTCACATTTTCGAGACATGAAAATAGCCAGAAATGTATAAAAAATACTGTAAGCTACTTAAAAAAGCAGACCATTTATCTGCCTGATTTACTTCAATTTCTTTAAAATATATCAAATTAACTCAATCGGTTTTTAATGTTTAATATTTCAGATTATAAAATGTAAATTTCTGCAAAAGCTTTTAAATTTGAAAATTCTTCATCTGGACATTTTCATGTGTTTGGTTGTGGAAGGAAGAATTAATTAATTTCGTCTCATTGACTCGTTCATTCTTTGTTCACAAAACATTTTTAAATCTTTGCCTTAAGTAGACTAATATTAATTTCTATCTGAACTCACAATTTGTTCTCTGGTACTAGCTTGGCTCAATCCGCCAATAACATGAGACAAGCCTTTTAGTACACGATTTTCATCAAATTGGAAATTGAACAAGAACTGATGAATGATATTTTTTTGAGAATGAAGAACGAGATCGGGTATCTGAAAATATAAAATTGCATGTATATTATTAGTATTGAGAAATATAGGTAACGGTTAATGGCAATGGCAATAATATATAATAATACAATATAATTTTCTGGCCATGCTTTGGAGGGCATGTAAAGTCGGCGGTCCCGGGTCTTTCTAGCTGAGTGTAAGAGAGGGCTTTATAGCCCTAACTCCGCTAGGTTGGCTTAGTAATAGAAACAACAAAAAGTCCTTATTTATTTATTTATAATAATAATAATAAAACACATGGTTTGTGTTTAATAGTCAACTAACTACTATACCATTTTTTTTTAATGATTTCACGAAGGCCTTCATTTGAAGACATTAAAAATCGCTTTTGGAGCAAAAATATTTTGACATACGTACTCTAGCTCGGTATACATGAACGGCACATTTTCTCAGGCCATGGACTATCGGCTACTCTACAAGACTATTGACCAGATTATTTTAGAAAGTGCTGGGTAGAAGAACCATTGGTAGAGAAGATAGCGAGATGGAGACTGTAATGGTGTTGATACACAAAGCGAATCAAATCAAATATATTTATTTACCGTTTTTCTTGAACAATTACTTAGTAATGTGGTTCAGAGGGGCACCTTTAGGCATTCCCGTGATGGGCCCCTCAATCGAATCCTAAAATTAAATCTAACACTAAAATTAAATTAAAATTAAAATAGAGAAAATATTGAAGTTTAAAAAATTACAGTTAAATAATAAAACTAAATACAAAGTGAACAAATTACATAAAAATTAACACGTAGTACCCTTAGTTGGCATTCATTTGGTTTCTTAATGTTTCTTTAATTTTTTGGAGGTTATCTGAAGTAAAACAAACTGTTGTATTGGCATGGCGGTCTTAAGGTCTATTGGCAGGCTGTTGTATAGTGAGGTTGCGTTGTATATATGAGAGTGTTTGTCTAGTGTTGTGTGTGGTTTAATTGGTTTAATGGATAACAACCATACGCGAAGCTCGAAGAAGAGGAAACCAAGGAATAGATATAGAAACCAGAGTGAGGACGATCTCTGAAGAGTGGACTGGTACCTGAGGAAGTGTTGAATAATCAGAAGTGGAGAGACAGGGAGGAGTGGAGGAGGCTCAAGCATCATACCCGGAAAACAGGAGCTGATTATTATAGTCATAACGCTACGGCCCTTGGGGCTTACCTGTTGTACGTTTTTATGTAATAAAAAAAGTGTGGTTTTGTTGGTTGGGAGTGCACCAGTGTTGTGATTGGGCAAACTGCTATAGGTCGCCCAGGGACCGTCTAAAACAGTTTGTTTTTGCCTATTGTCTATTGTAAGATTTTTTTGTCTTTAAATAATAGATTAATTTAATTTCAATAACTGTAATTAAATAACATTTGACTTTACCTTAACTGTAACAAGCTGCTCGATAAGGTCCATACACAATTTAAAATCCGTAGGATCACAACTCAACCAGCAGCCAACATAGATATACTGAAACAAAATAATATAATGAATCCGCAACGTAATCAACTACAGAAATAAGGTTAGTTGTCCAGCTTGCTACTAAGGACAACTTACTTTCCTATAGAATTACCCCAATTGTTGAGCCCATGATTAGGTTATGAGGAATTCTTGCTCTGGTTGTTGATTGGTTGACTTGGGAAGAGCGTTCTTTCCCACCATATATGCACATAAATAAATGTTTTTTTTACTTTACAGCGACTTTAGGTAATAATTTACGCGCATTTGCGCCAATGCAATGACGGATGTCCCAGCGTGCCTGCCGCGTTTGAATCGTACTCCGGGCTTGATAAGTACTTACTGAAAATGTTTTAGTGATGACAACAGATACAGGTTCTTCGAAATAGTCAGCATAGTCCTGCAGCAGCACTTTCATGGGTTCTTGTTTCGCAGCTGCTTGGACCAGAGTCGGAATAATGAAAGGCCCACTACCATTAGCGAAATTGGTTTTGGACAGACCTTTGAAGAACATACTGCTGCTCAAAGTCAGCCGAGCTGGGCACCCAAACTTCACGTTCCGTAATATTAGATGGCCAAAGAACTGAAAATAACTTTCAAAATAAAATTACGGTTTATGTTCCCTGTGGCGTTCACTCACGTGACTAAGGGTGGCTACCGCCAAGTGTGATACGTGGAATCCAACGGCTACAGTTTCTTGCCATGTGTTGGAAGCGGATAAGTGAACCACAAGGAAAAGAATTAGAATGATTAGATGAAATCCAGTCGCCATGGGAAAACATGCACCACGTGAGAGCTGACCGAAGTATAAGAGCAGAGGGGTAAGCAAAAGCAAAACTTTCTATATTTCTTTACTTCAATATATTTACTTAACTTGAATTCAATATATTTCCTTTGCTGCAGCTAAACAATAAATAAATAAGGAATACTGGACGCCACCTCCATCTACCAATGCTTGGATATTTTTTAGAATTTCAAGTAGCCCCTCAAAGTCAAGGGGGCAAAGGAAATTAGTATCGGAACCAGACAAAAAAAAACATACCTGACTAATCTCGGGTTTGTACCAGTAGTACAAAATCAAGGGCGTTGTCTTGTGATGGAAAGAAATTGAAGATATAAAAGATGAAAATGGGATTGGACAAATCCCCACAAATAAAAGCAGTAAATTCATACTTTGCTTCAGCACAGCACGCGATGGAAAGCTGGAAATAAAAAGTACCAAATTAATAACTCAGCTAACTCAATTCTATCCTCAAGTTAGGTCTCTCCTCTGGGATGACAAGGTACACACGCAAACATTAATTAAAACTTTGTATCGGAGACAGTGGTCACAAACCACAGACAAGACAGTGGCTGAGACAAAGTTCATGATCAAGGGCTAGATCCTCCTGCAGTTCTCGACCCCATGCACACAACCGGAAAAACTACGCGATCAGGATGAACACAAGAAGGGCGGACATCAAAAGATCTTGTGCACGCCGAGCCGAGGGCATTTCTGAGACATCAGGCAGTCAGCATCACCTGGAAGCCTTGTACTAAGAAGTAAGAAGTTAGTAAGGGCTAGATCTAACAACTTCCAGGCCAGAGCACTACAAGGTAGGGCCACATCTTCCCCTTTAATTAGCCAGCCTATTTATTTTTATTTTTAGGGCACAAGGCCAAAGCCTGTTACCTGGCTATATTGATAAGTGTAACAAGTAAAGTCTCTAATCGTTCTCCCCACTGTTCTGTCTCCATTTGTGCATTAATTTCTTTAGCCAGCCCGTCAAAGATCATGTTCAGCGCTCTCAAAGCAGGTACGTTGGGATCCGTATTTAAAAGTTCCAGCGGTTCCGAAAACTCGCCCATTTGCCCCTCTACCACAAGAACTCGTCCAAATATCAGACTATTTACGCATTTTCCGAATTCTCGACGTACAGCAAGACTAGGATCGCTGAAATTAAGAAAAATATAATATATACAGTAAAAGTAATGATAACAGTTCTTAAACAAAGGGTAAGTTGGACATGGATTAGTAGACATTATATTATTATTATTAGAGGCAACCCCTGACAACGGGCGCCACCCAAATTGGGGCCCCTGCCCCTAATGACGACTAATACAACAGGCAATGTAAGCCCAGCTATCCCTTTGATAAATAATATTTCACCACCGCTAGTAACTTTTACCACTGAAAACACCTACCAATACTGGGAGTATATAGGGGAATTCGTAAAAAATGGGTTTGGCTGTAAACCTCTGCGGCCAAGCCATAAAAAAGTAAAAGTACTAGTTCTTGAAGATTGACAACGTTAATCATACTTTAATTATTATTTTGACTTGCAAAGTCTCTCCATAAGTTCAGTACGGTGATGCAGATGAATGCGGTGAATCAAAGAAGGGTATTGCTTTATTATTTCTATAGGAAATTTCTCCATTGGAGTGATAATGGCCGCACACCAACAGCGCATGACGGAAGTCAAAAACACAATACTTCACTTCGTCATAAATTAACTCAAGAATTTTACTCTGAATAATTTGCCCTCAATTTACATTTAAACTTCGTCAAATCACCTTCCTATAGCTCCGCGAAAAGTGTAAATAGTTGAATAAATTGATGAAAGGCACGTATTTCTTAAATTTAAAACAATATGGATTGAAAAAAATTGTCACAACACAATTAAATAATCAAAAACAAATTTCTTACCTTAGGAATGTTAAAAATTTCTTAATCATATCGGAATTTTGAAAACATCGCAAATGTGTAGATAATTTGGGTACTAGAGACAGGAAGCGACACTTGACAGCAGTGGAAGACGAAAAAATAGGTGAAAACAGGTGATTCAGATGGTTTTCAACAGTGTCGACAGAACCCCGGGTCCCAGTGATCCGGTTATTGGAACAGCACTCCCAGCATTTTATCACAGGCAGTTCATCTTCCTCCCTATAAATAAGCCACTAGATTTTTATTATCTTCAATGTTGACCTGGTTTAGGCTTTTGGAAAACATTGGGGAAAATTTCACACTAGGTCACAATTTTCCCCATCTCGGACAGCTCCTTTCTTTTCCTTCCAGTAAGCTTCTAGTTGGCCAGCTACCATGCGATTGTGATAATCGAAACGGCAAAAGTAGCAGCGTAGGCCAACAGTTCCTAAACTAAACTATACATGGCTAGTTAAAGTTTCCAAGTTACTCATGCAATGGTTTAGTTCATTTAAGAGGCAATCGGAGGGGGGGGGGGAGCCTCAATCAATATCAATCGTAGAATTGTCAATAGCTGGACAATTTTGTTGTACGATTTGTACCTCTTTCTAACCCAGATTGGCCACATATTATTGAAATTTATTTGCCCAAAAAACTATCGGCAGTAGTCCCGAGGAAGTAGTTCAATAAATTTCGCCAATTGGTGTTAGTGAAAGCCACATTGTGATGATGAATGAAAAGTATCGCCTTCTGCATGTAATAATCCAAGGCAGAGGAAGAACATCCCAGTTGAAAAACCTTAGACAGTGGCTAGGCAAGAGCCCGACTTCTCTTTTCAGAGCAGCATTCTCCAAGGTCCGTATTGCCATGATGGCCGCCAATCATCAATAGAAGAGGCATTTGAAGAAGAAGAAGAAGGCCACATATCATGTATCGAATGTAGCGGAGAATTTGTACTCATTTAACAGATATTTTAGACGATCGATATTACATGTGAAAATGTGTAAATTTTATTATAGGGCAAAGTGGGTAATAGTTCATAAAATAATCTTATCAGCTCACCTAGAGTTCTACATGGCAGAGATGGGACATTCGCTCCCCCCAAATATATATGTGGTAACTTGCCACGACAGTTCAATCTGGTCATAGGAGACGTAGCGGGTGGCCCCTGAAATTAAAAAATATATTTTTGAGGGGAATGTCCCATATCTCCCACATAGAACTGTGCGCTCACCGAAAAATATAGGCCGTGCCGGCTAGGGCACAAACAAGATGGCTGGTGGCTTCAACAGCAGCAAGGCGGAAATCATCACGTTCGCACAGGATGACTGGCAGTAAAATATCAGCTATGAGGTACGTGGCGGACGTTTTATCAGTCAGGTACAGAAACGGCACGCTTTCAACAACAACTAGAGGAACGTCACTGGGTGATGAGGCACACTGCACAAACAAGTTGATACAGAATTCCGGCGGAATGCCAGGAGGAACATTTCGAAGGCCACGTAGGAGATAAGAGGTACTAGTATCTGTAAAAAGGGAAACATTAATACAAACCCTAACTGCAGGCTTGGGCGGGCCCACTGTCCCACTTAACAATACTTTATAAAAGTTATAAATCCGCCATAAATCCACTTCGAAGTTCGAGTCAGAAGTGAAAAGCGCGCACGGGCGTTGCCTTGCAGTAAATTAAATTTGTATGAACATTGTAATATCAATTTCTCGAAGTGTACTATTCTACAATATAATATATACGTATATACTATTTTGATAATAAAAAAGTCTTATTGAAAAAAAATTATGTAGATACAGCGAGATTACGGGCTATGGCCCACTCTTACACCTAACTGTACATGTCAACAACCAGCGCAAATCGAACCGACCGGTGGAAGAACCTAACACCAAACATCCAAGAAAAAATGGCGCCCGGAGCCCAACTGTCGTACCCTACATGGCGGAGCCTAAATAGACTAAGAACGGGGGTCACAAGATGCCGTGCGAACTTGTGTAGGTGGGGACTGGCGGAGGTCTCAACTTGCGAGTGCGGACAAGTCCAGGACGACGGACACCTTCTGGTCTGTCCGAGGCTGAGAGAAGCCGTGTCCCAGAGGGATCTTTTGGACGCCAACGACAAGGCCATCCAGGCCGCAACGTTTTGGATCAACGTGTCCTAGGCCCGGACACGTTAAGTAAGTAAGTAACGACAGTTTAATTGAAATATAATTTTTTAAACTAAATTCATGCAGAATATCAGTCATAGCTTCCATATTAACAATATTACATATGACATTATGAACGTAAGTAGTCATTACACGTCGAGTGGTACGGACTACGACTATCGCCCGAAAGGTTGTTGGTTCAAGTCCCACACTTGCTAAATTTTCTGTGCTTCGGAGGGCATGTAAAGCAGGCGGTTCCGGGCTTTCCTAGTTGAGTGAAGAGAGGGCTTTGTAGCCCTAGCCCCGCTAGGCTGGCATAGTAATAGAACAAAAATATATTTATTTATGTATAATAGCCTGATGTTTCACAATGTGTCCATCTCTTTGCACCTTTCCTTAGTAATTGTGAAACCAAGAAGAGAAAGTAAGCCCTATATTTTCTTCAGACTACCACGTAGACCACATTTGGAATAATCTTAAAGTTAATCTCTAGGGTTCGCAAAGAACATTTCCAAAATACTCACCATGCTTAGTAGGGGGTAGTTCACTTAAAAATTTGACAATTACTTTCATATGATCTCTATAACTAATTTCTGGATGGGTACCGGCTTCTGGTAAATTCATCAGATATGCAAATGCAATGCAAGCCACCTACAAAAAGTCTTATTTCAGTCTATGGCTATTTTTAACAACTCCAATCGAAGCCCCCTCACCCAGGACACCAACGCCATCTGACTTTTGTATAAAGGCGCGGTTTCTACCGACCTCTAAGTGCAGAATACACATACGGTGACGTGGTAGCAGATATCATTAATAAAAGCGGGGTTTCCACCGACCTCTCATTGCAGAATGCAAATGACATTGACGGAAATTTTTGTTTTACTCTATGCCATAGTTAAAATTGATCAATGATCATAGAGTAAAATCACAAACAAACAAACTAAAATTAAAAAATGGCTTCATGGGACATGTTAAGTACTAACATATTAATAGACTTCTATAAAAAGAAAAATTCAAATTTTCGTCAATGTCATTTGCATTCTGCAATGAGAGGTCGTCGGAAACCCCGCCTAAGTCTTGAATGTCTGCTACCACGTCACCGTATGTGTATTCTGCACTTAGAGGTCGGTGGAAACCGCGTCAAAGTCGAGTTTCACGATACATGTTCAATGCAGGGCTAGAAAAAAATATTTTAACCATTAGAAGAAATATTTCTCGACATTTTGAAACATACGGTAGGGATAGCGCCCGGGCTTAGCCAGTTCTTTGTAAATATCAATTCTGAAGATTGTGGCCAATCGGTGCATACGTGACGGTAAGGCGGGGTTTCCATTGACCTCGTATTTGAACGTGATATTGACCTGGTAGCAGACATTTTTAGACTGTCTTTAATGTCTGCTACCACGTCAATATCACGCTCACGTTCAAATACGAGGTCAGTGGAAACCCCGCCTAACACATTACTTATATAAACGTCGAGAAATATTTCTTCCAATGGCTTAAACCTTATTTTCTAGCGCTACAATGAATATTTATTGTGAAATTTGATTTTGTACAAAAAAACGAGTGGCGTTGGTGTCCCAGGGGAGGGGGCTTATGGATGTATTTGAGCCGAACAACCTCTTCAGTTGGCTCGACATTGATATGAAAAAGCAGACCCCGCCACCAATTGTTTAGCCCCTTGTTATTCCGATACATAAACAAGAACCATGCGAGCCATCAATCATTTCACCACAGGTTTCTTTTTCTAGATTCTCATGCCAAGTGTTTCGTGATATACATTGTAATTTTTGGCAAGACTACTGTGTGTGTATACGCTACCTCATTTATTGTATGCTATTATTAACGACAATAAATCAGCATTGTCATAGGGAGCAGTACCTGCGAAACTTTAAATACGGCGGCTGAGGATTGTAGGCCAATAACGGGACTGAATCGCGAAAAACATACACAAATATCTTATTACCTGTATCGTATAATTTAACAGATATTTATTTATTTATTTATGACATAGTAATCAAATGGTGTGGAATAGATTCATTTTCGTACATACCTCATTTTTCTGAATATGTTGAGCAATTGCAATTAGAACTCTAATGAACTTTTCGGCGAAAAATTGAAAACTGCAATTCGACGGCGATACAACCTTTTCAACTTGGGCGACAATTCTTGCAGCCGTTTTTATAGCTAAAGCGACCAAGTCAACATTTGCATCTGACAGATTTGGCTTGTTGACCAATTCCAGGAATGCAGACATCAGCTCTCGCCAGTGTCTGGATATCTCGGAAACGCTACGATGTCTTCTAGAGCCAGAGGGACCCTGCCCTTCTCGTACTGACGACAAAATATCTTTGACGACAAATCCTTCAAATAATAAAAATCTGTCCTGAAATGAAACAAGTAGGTAAATTTAGAGCTCAATCTTCGAGAACTCCATAGCCATGCATAACCCTTACCTTACTTTGAAGTACAATATGTGGCAATCACTTACATGCCCAGTTTTGGAACTTGATTTGTAAAAACATACAGACGCTGAGTATGTCTGGGCGAAGGTATTCCAAAACTGTGACGAAATTTCTGGTAGTGAATAGATAGCTTCATTGAGGTACTGTTATAGTTTCAACGATTACCATTTAAAAGTTGTGTCAGTACATTATAAATTCTTGTGCCCCAATAATTTTGTCACAAAACTCACACGGACATTGTACATTGCGTAAGAAGACTTTTAAGATTGAAGTATACGTACTTGAAGGTTCCAAGATGTCGAATCATTAAGTATACTGGGATAGTCATCGAGATGTGGAAGAGTAGAGAGTAACCAGCCTACTTCCGAAGACACAAACAATTCAAGCACACTTGTGTCTTTTACATTCAGCAGACTGTGTACAATATTATCGACTCCAGCATTGGTTAAGGTAGCTCGCTTCTTGAGATCCTGCCACACTTTGAGAAATAGTTCCTCATTTTTTTCATTGTTGAGCCACTCTGATTGGAGTAGTCTCGGCAAGAAACACAGCAGCTGTAATACCTCAGTCTATAAAAAAAATTCCTTCAAATTGGTATATTCCATCTATTAACCCATACTGCACAGAGATATTTCAAGGGGAACGGTGGGTCACCAGAGATATTAAGACTATTCACGGTCGAACAAGACAATAAAAATTATAAAGGTAGTAAGGTACCACTCAGTGGAACCATAAAATAAGACATATAACTTGTGCTAATAAATAAATAATAAATAAATAGTAATTAAATAATAAATAATAAAAGTAATTTAGGGAAGTCAGCAGTTAGCAGTTCATTCGGAAGTTTTCAACGGAATCCTTGTAGTGTAGGATCCAGTCGCTCACACTTGGCTGGACGTGGTGTTGGCCTTACCGGGCATTATTGGATAAGGGTGCGCTCGAAATCTAGTAGAAGTCTACTTGACAGTTTATCTGATTTCATGGATGCAAAGAATTACAGTAGTAGTATATACAATACCTTGTCACTAGGAATGTTATCGGAGGATAGTAATTCATTTATCAACGGCAGCATTACACATAGCAAGTCATTTTTGTCTGATAAGAGAAAAATTATTTCCCACAATTCAGGGTGAAGATGATAACAACCTTGTAAGCAGTCCTTGTATGTTCCTTCCACAACCTAGAAACAATGGGTAATATTACTTATCAGTTACTTTTAAAACCTACCTGCTGAAATCAATTTTAAGACACTATTAGAATTTTATTTGCACTAGGTGCAGTGCAGTAATATTGGTCTTCAATCTTCAACATGTTGTTTAGCCATTTTATACAAATATTGATGGAACTCCAGCTATTGTCTTCTTACCTAAACTAATTAGGCTATTCAATGATTGATCGTAGGACAAAGCCTTGAAGCAGTTCATTAGCCTACACCGTACCCTTTAAAAAATGTATTGACCTGCGGAGGTTCAATAACAACTTACCCGGAACAGCAGTTTTAGTATTCGTGTTCTCTGCTTATGAGTGGAAACAACCATTGACATTTTAGACAATGTGAGATTTTTTAAAACATAATCTCTATCCAGAAAACAAGAGAAATTCTCTTTCAGTGGCACTGACAACCCCACTCTTATAGCATCAAAATAATTCATTAGCAAGTGGTGATATTCACGATTGGTGCGATGAAATGCAGCCGTCAATATCTTTGACTGAGATTCAACGCAAAGACACTCCAATGAGGGATCTCTTTCATTGGCTACAGCAGATACAAATATTCCCTGCAAGAGCCAAGTTGAGAAGGGGCATGGGAAAGCCCTGGTTTTGACATCTTCGCTTAAGCATTCAATTTCACTAAGCAACTGACCGTTTATTAATATATTGAGTAGGGTCTGCAAACTATCCGCTTGATTTGACACATCGTTAAATACGACCGAACCTACTGTGTGGACCTGCGTCCAGTATTGAAGAGCTTTTGAGTCTTCCATGTTGAAGTTAGTTAAAATATATTACACAACTTCTTTTAAGAGATAAACACTTCTCTTAAAAGGTTTAATTCACAGAATTTCGTTTTTTTAAATGTGCCGGCCCATGGATGGCATGAATGGATACTGTAGTACTGTACAGTGTACACAATAAATCATAAAGTATATCCAGTATAGGGCACTCCTCAATATGTCTCAATATAGTGCCTACTGCCTTTATAAAGTATAAGCAACCAGGGGGCTGTCAACGCTGTATAAAATGGAATTTTGCCTTTCTTCCACTAAGAACCGTCTTCTGCTAAGTGGACGGAGATTAATTTTTCCGCACCGCGGCGCTTGCAGCGTTCCCGCTTAAATTCAAATTTTGGTCTGTAACATTTTAGTTGCCATATTCCAATGGAGATTAATATTATTTTTTATATATTCCATTATAATGACAGTTGACTGTATTTCAACGCTTATATTATGTAATGTGCCATTGGCAGTGTAAAGTCTAATAAGCTTACGTATGATAAGTAGATAAGTATCGGTAATACAGTAGGCAGCGTTAGTCAATTGCAGTTCAAACGTTAAATTTCCACATTTCAATTTTATTCATATACTTTTATACTGTACTGAACATTCCCATTAATACGGTAGTTTATTTTTACTCTTTGGCGCTACAGTCTAGAGCCCGTAATGTCCTAAAAAAACTTTTTCATAGCCCGTACGTAGCACATTGTTTATTACTCTAGATTACTGTTAGTAAACTTGTCCTATGTCGAATGCCTAATACCAACGACCAAAATTGATTGTTTTTTCTATTAGCAATCCGTTAAACGTCTTCGATGTCAACTTATGCTATCTACTATACGAGGGATAATGGACACGATGAGAGAATGAGCCAAGCTCAACATGGACAAAATGTACATAGTCGTATGAATGACTTTACCAAGTCAAAACTGAAACCCATGAACGACCTTCGGACTCTTCTTTTGCTAGCTTTCGGCATTTTTCTACTAAAACTAAAATCTAATAGTGCCCAGTTGAAAATGTAAACAGAACAATGTCAGTAATGGCTTGTAGGCTGGATGGCGTGCGTCCTTCAGTCCTTGATTTTGGACTATCTTTTTGAAAATATGTTTCAAATTGAGATTTTAGTGATAGTTTCAGAATTTGTAAAAAAATCATTACAATTTTTAAAATACATTTTATTCCCATGAATATTTAATTTGACATTTAAATATTTACATAAGAGTTTAACTTGAGCTCTGTTGTTCAAGGAAAGTGGACGGAGAAAAAATTTCCGCTGCGCGGCGTGGCGCTGCTATCGCGAACTGAATCCCTATCCCGGTGACGAGTCTAGTTATCTGTTGTCTATGTAAGCAACAACTTAGATGCACACTGCACAGAGCTTAGTTTTCACAGGGATCTAGAGCTCTACAGATGCCGACCAATCACAAGCAAGCATGGACACATTGTGTGTTAAGCCTTTTTTCTACTCAACACTAGAGGTGGGTCGTTCTTACTGGAGCTGTTCCTATGAACGTTCCTTGAGGCTTGAGCTAGGAGCTAGTTGCAACGGATACAAAAATATTAGGATCTTCAGGAGCGCAATGGAACCCTTTTTCCACGTGTAAACTGTAGACACATGAACACATTAGATGCTAAGAGCTTAGTTTTCGCCATGGAGCTAATAAAACTATGGAGCCACCATGTCGTGAGGAGGACTGAAGCCACGACCACGCCCCCTCATAAGTGCATTTTGGCGGGAAATTCAAATTTAATAGTTTTATTATGTGTTTTCTTTATAGTTTTCTTTTTTGTTTCATATATAATTATATTTATTATTTACATTTATTATATATATTGTTTAAAATTTAAATTAAAAGTACTGAAAGATCTGCATTAAATTTTTTTATTTTTATCTAAAAGTAGGGAAAACTTTGCTAAAAATATTGTTTAAAATGTAAATTAAAAGTACTCCAAGTTCTGCATAAAAATATTGCTGGTTAGCTGGCATGATTCTCCGTTCTAAATAATCTTTAAATAATCAAATAAAAAATAAAATGTTAACATGGTATCAAATGGCAAAAGGCTCAATCTGGTCCTATACTACGGAAATAGCCGAAGTCAAGCGGCTTCAACCCGAATGTTTACGATGAGTCTATAGTTTTACTATGTCTATGGTTTTCGCATGCAAACGGCGGCCATTTTGAATAATATGTATATCGGTTTGTCGTCAGCGAACCTAGTGACCAAAACTGTCCCTACAGAACCTCATTCCACGTGTATTCCGGATATCCTGATTTTGCATTGCGTTCCTCAAGAGCCTAATATTTTTGTATCCGTTGCAACTAGCTCCTAGCTCAAGGAATGGCTCCAGTAAGAACGACCCAGTCCAGTGACCCACCTCTAGCGTTGAGTAGAAAAAGGGCTTAACACACAATGTGTCCATGCAAACGTCCATGCTTGCTTGTCAGCTTGTGATTGGTCGGCATCTGTAGAGCTCTAGATCCCTGTGTAATATTTTGCATGAAAATGTAAACATAAACAACAATGTCACCAACGTAACGAAAAAAAAAAATAACAGCGCTATCTGCTGGAGTTTCTTGCAACTGCGTGCAACTAAATCTCTTGTTTATGTTGTGACCAGATTTGGTTAATTTTTATTAACACTGGCAAAATTTTTAAATTGTGATTATAAATCAATAAAATAAGACACTCACACCCTGTAATATAGTGTAAAGTTTTCATAGATAATGGTTTTGTTTTCATACAACTGAAGGTATTGTAGAATTTTTGTTTCAAAATTAGCATATTTTACAGTTGAATTTCTTGAATATGTTGTCAAATCTTAAAAAACTAAGACACTCAGCCCTTTATTTCATATTTGATTAATCCAAAAAGTCATAATTTGTAACTTAGGGACCTATAATAATTCCATATTTTAACGGAAAAAATACCCCTGCACCGTGCCATTTCCTCTTAACGGTTTGTCGTCAACGAACCTAGTGACCAAAACTGTCCCTACAGAACCTCATTGATGAGTTTTTTTCTTTTTTCCCTTTGTCTCTCAATCAATTATTGATGCACAAATGGCGGAATTGACGAGTAGAATTGCCGCCTGACGCCGATCATCAGTAGATTCCGGACCTAGTATGCCGGTTATACATATGGATACGGTCATAGAGAAATGGCTTCAAATTCCATTTATTATTTTATTGGCCATAAGTAGGCCTATTTGCCCTTGCGAAATATGCTTATTGCCGTTTTTTTCGACCAACCAGAGCAGCAGAGGTTAGCTGGTAGAGTAGCCTTTCGGGGCTAAAGCTCGCCTAATATACAGCCGTTTTTCATTTCATTTCATTTCAGAGCACGTGGTTTTTATACCACAATGGCCCGTCGATGGGATGGGATATGTTCTTACTAGGATGGCAGGCGGCCAGAGTGAATCAATATCCTTGGGTGGGCAGTATTAACTGTTAACGTATACCATGCCTCATCTTTCTAGAATTCTAGATAGAACAATGATAGAACTATATGCATAACAATTTCAAATTTTGGCGGTTTTAACTTTTAATCAATACTATTCAAAATTGTGTTGAACCTTTTTTTTAAAGTTAAGTATTGTAAATGTACAAGCGTTAATGTTAGAGGAACCCAATTTTAGTTTTAAAATTTTAAATATAAACACAAGAGATTGCTTACAAAAACGTTTTCAATTATTTTAAATTAATTTCTTGCTATTTGGTGTTTAATTCATAATTGTATTGACGCAAAGAGTGATAAGTGATATATACAAAGTAATAAATTGATATAAGTGGTAGTCATGGCTTCTAAATTTAGCAAAAGGGACATTGAAGAAATCAAACCTCACCTGGACAAAACAATTCAGAAGTTTTTAGGAATTAACGAACCTGCTTTGCTCTTGACTGCTGAAAATTGTCTAATGTCAGGTTTTGATAAAGAGGCTACTTCGAAAACTTTAGCTACATTGCTAGACGAAAGCAAGGCTACAAAGTTGACGGAAAAAATATTTGAAGTAGCTCATTCGGCAAAGAAGCCCAAACCCTCAAGAAAAAGGAAGGAAGATCCTCCAAATGATGACCCCGCGAAGAAACCTAAGGTCGGAGATAATAAAATATCGGCTTCGAGTCCGCATCTTTCTGAAAACCAGGTTAGTCTGACGGGTGTAGGTTAGGTAGAACTATGGTATGAAGGTCTTGGATTCTATGCTGCATTTTAATTTTTGTTGTTGTTGTATGGGTAGTAGCACGAATGCTCATGGTTGTTCTTGATAGATTCACTTCAAACTAGCACTTAGTTCTAATGTTGCCGGAGGGAGCATTCTAGTCTTTCGCGAAATTGTTTGACGGTCGCACTGTCTTTAATTTCACGGCGTAGATTATTATATCTGGATAACCACGAATAGAAGATTCCGCGCCTTTGGAATTCTGACATAGCCCGCTCCAGGTAGATGCTATTATGCTGTCTGGTGTTGTATGCATGCACGTCTCTGAAGAATTGAACTTTGTCTCGTAGATACTCTGGGAGATGACCGATGAGAATTTTGTGTATGAACGACAAAGTATCCAATATGACCTGGTCTTGTACTGACGTCAGCTTGAGCTCACTTAACATGTCAGTGACACGAGTGTCCTGTGGTGCATTTAGTATAGCTCGCAAGCCCGTGTTAAGAACGACTTGCATCTCTTGGATTGCACTTGAAGGGGCATAGCTCAACAGTGTGCTGCAGTAGTTTATGTGTGGTTTAATAAGTGCCTTATAGATCAGCTCTTTGGTCTTACGGGGTAGGGCGTACCGTACACGTCTTTTTTTTTTTTTTAAATTGGGGTACAGGTGTTACCTGTGTGCACTTAAGCCTATTGGGCCTATTGTGCCCCCTACAACAAAGAATCTACATATCTACATCAGTTCCTCGAGGCCTATTTCCCTCAGGAGAGCCAGGACCTTGAGGGGATTTAGAAGTGGTAGGTCTTTTACATGTAATTGCAAGTTTCCCAAGCATGCTGCTCTTCTACGTGCGATTGCATCGCAGTGAAGGAGGATATGCTCGGGGTCCTCCGCTCCTTCGTTACAGAATCTGCATGCTCTAGACTCTCTGACACCTATGTTGGTCAGATGTCCATTCAAGTTGCAATGCCCAGAGAGGAATCCTGTGATCACACGCAGATGTCTCCTGTTGATATTAATGCATACTTGGGCTCTTTTGCGCTGGTGGCTTCCCAGGAGCATTTTGGCTTGCCGAAGGCCCGGCAATGAGGTTCAGTATTCAGCCACTTTCAGGTTCTCCCTGCCTTTAACAAATCTGCGGGTGAGGGTTTCCCCAACACCGCAAAAAGGTTCGGGTCCCGTAAAAGGGGAGGTAGCTCCCCTTTTTGCAAGCTGGTCAGCAACCTCATTGCCTTCAATGCCTGTGTGCCCAGGCACCCATATCAAGGTAACCTTATTCGCACCGGACAGTATGTCCAGTTTCAATCTACATTCCCACACTAGTTGTGAGGTGATTTTGTATGCTGTTATTGCTTTAAGGGCTGCTTGGCTATCTGACATGATAGCAATTTCTCTCGATCTATATTCCCTGTCGAGATTCATTTGCATACATCTGTCAAGGGCGTACACGTCTAAGGAGCCCCAGTTTTTTTGCCTCAACTTGCTGACAATTCTTTTGAAATGCAGGTCGAACGTGAATTTCTTGTCGATGACGACTCCCAAGTATTTAAATTCGTCGACAATTTCAAGGGCTTCGCCGTTCATAGTGATTGTAGGTGGTGGTATTGATGTCTGAGACTTGCAGACAATCATAACTTTAGACTTTTTAGCATTCACACTCAACTTATTTGCAGCTAACCACTTTACAACTACTTGGAGCTCTTCATTCATTTTCCTTGATAACTGTGTGACGTCAGCTCCTCGACAATACAGCAACGTGTCATCAGCGAACATATGTATGCTGCAGTGCTGTAGGACATCTGGCAGGTCATTGATAAAAAGAACAAACAACAATGGACCAATACAGCTGCCTTGGGCCACACCTATATCGACATTTAAGCACCTTGACTTTTTTTCACCAACTTTAACAAATTGCTGTCTGTTGTTGAGGTAGTTAGTTAGCCATTTGTGAACATCACCTCTGAATCCCATTCGCCAAAGCTTATTTAGGAGCACTGTACGGTCGATTGTTTCAAAAGCTCGACGTAGATCGATGAAAACTGCCTTGACGTGGTCCTGGTCGACGACTGCACTTCTCCAATCTTCAATGACTAACTGTAAGGCAGATTCCGTGGAATGGCGTTGACGAAAGCCCGATTGACAGCTGCTAAGAATGTTCTTTTCTTCAATAAATTGTAGAATTTGTTTGTGCACAACTTTTTCAAGCAATTTTTCCATGGTAGGTAGCACATTGATGGGACGTATATCTGCAACCTCAATTGAACCGGCGACTTTTGGTATAGGTGTGACAGCAGCAACTTTCAGAAGGTTGGGAACAGTCGCACTGCTCAGCGACAGATGCACTATTTTCAGGATGCTAGGTCCAATCTTATCCCAGCACAGCTTCAGGACTTCGACGCTGGGTTGTGTCTGGTCTTCACCCTTGAGCTCCTTAACAATGCTGTACAATTCATCTTCACTGGGTAACGTAAAGTCTTCTAAGTAGGGACCTCTACTCTCTCTGATCTCAATTTCATCAACAGTAGGTATTCGTTCATTTAGTTCAACAACACTCTTCACAATATATTCATTAATCTCATTGGCCATATCTTCCTTGTCATCAAATACTCCATTGTCAGATCTAATTCTTTTAAGGGTGCTGTTGTTAATGTTGAGAGCTTCTTTTAGCACCCGCCACAGCTTCTTTCCATCATTGAATGCGGTATTGATCCTTTTCTCAAAATATTCTCTTTTGGCACGTCTCATTTCTGCTACAAACTTATTTCTCTTAATTTTGAAGTCAATCCAGACCGCATTCATTTCATTGATTATCGAACTCTCCCCAGCAGACACCCTCTCTTTCAACCTCATGAACAAGCGATAATTTTGGATTTTTTCTTTTCTTGCATGAATCACTTTGGAGTTGAAATACTTGCAATATTTATCTTCACGCAGGACAGTGTTATTTTTTCTAGAGTCTTCCACCACTTGACCGATAACCTCACAGAATTTGTCGTAATCTTCAACACATTCTTCGATGACGTCACGCTTTTCTTCAATCATGGCAACCAGAACATCAGGATCCAGCGCCCCGCGAATGACCAATGGGGAAGTTTCTCTGCTCGTATTCTCGTGCGGTACATGAACTGTAACCACCTTGTGGTCTGCCAGAACTAGATCATTCAAAACTTGGACTGGTAAAGGAACTTTGTTAGTGAGTACATGGTCAATGAGCGTTTGCGATGTAGCTGTAACTCTCGTTGGTTTGTCCACTATTTGGTAGAGCAAAAATTCATTCAGAGCTTCATTCAGTTTTCTCGCTTCATATTCATTTGGTTTCAATAAGTCGATATTCATGTCTCCCATTAAAATTATTTGGTCATTTGTACACATTTCTTCTGCCTTCGCCATCAATTTCTTCATGTAAGACAGACTTCGCACTACAGGAGAGTTCGGAGAACGATAGTACAACCCTATGATATACTTCTTCCGTGCTATCTCCAGCGAGACTAGCACTGACCAGAACTCGTAGTCATAAGACAACTTTTGTAGGATTTTATACGGGATAGCATCATTGATGTACAGGACCACTCCTCCGATATGTTGTGAGTTAGATTCAACTAAAACAGAGTTGAACCCTTTAAGATAATAGTCATTAGATGAAACACTTTTGTCCAAATGTGTTTCCACCAAGCCGAGCACTATAGGGAAATATTTCGCTGTTGTAATGTCTTGCCACACTTCACGGATGTCTTTTGAATTCAGTCCTTGAATGTTTACCAACATAATTTCACTATTTGAACTGATCATAATGTCTTTATGCGTCTTTTAATACTGGCGATGAGATCTTTGTAGACAGGGCAGCTTTTATCCATGACTGAATGATTAACATTAACCGATTGGTTGAATTTTCTGTTTCTATCTTCACAATTGCTACAGTGTTTTTCTTGATTGCATTGTTCCTTTAGATGCGACACTTGACTACAGTTTGAGCACTTTTTTTCAACCTTATTGCATTCTTTGGTACCATGGGAGAACATTAGGCACTTCCCACATCGTCTGATTCTAATATATTCACTAAAGTTCACTCTTTGATTTCCAACAAAGAATTTCTCATCTCTTAATTGACATTTTGTAAGCGGGTCAATTTCTACTATCACAGAAGTGTGAGGACCTTTAAAATTCTTAAATCGCTTTATCACAGTTATTTCCGCCTTATCATGTAGACAATTTTGCTTCCGAATAGTAGAAGCCATTTCTTCATCTGACAGGTGATTGGTATCTTCCCGGTAATTGTAGACTTTGATGCGAGGATTTAGTAGCTTTGGCTCTTGAAGGACATAGTTCTGTACATTCACCGCACTCTTTATTTTTTTCATAGTTGCCTCATCCCAGCAATCAACTTTTATGGTTCCATCTTCCATCACTGAAGCCCTGTTTTTCTGGGGAATTCTGGCTAGAGTTTTAGTTGCTTAACGACAAGCTGCATACACCGGTGGCAAAACCATCTACTCTCCTTGAGTAGGAAAACAAAGTAAGCGTGGGAAAGTAGGTCACACCTTCAAGAAGTTTTAGGAGAGGATGAAAAGAGAAGTCAAGGCGTAGGTCCCTTACATTGCTGAAAATTAATGCTGGCCGTGGGCCTCTTCCATCCAGCTTCTATCTAACTCGAAATAATTGATTGCCTGAGCTATAATTATATTGGACAGTATTTAAATTGTTATTTTTAGATTAAAGAGATGATGGCCAACGCTCAGAAGTTGATTGAAGACCGAAAGAAAACTCTAGCTAATATGCAAAATGCAAAATCACCTGCTAGCAAACTTGGTACTAAGCAGCCAGTGCCACCCGCCGCTGCACCACCAGTAAAGATCCTGGGGAGTGCTCCTAACCGGGTCACGGGAGTTGGACTCCTGCCTTCCAACGACGATAAACGTAGTAAAATTGCTATGCTCCAGGTACGTGTTCCTTCCTTCTAGGTTCTGCCTCCTTTTCTCAAGGCGCGGATTAATGATGAGCTATCGTCAAACCACCATTTCCCCAAGTGTAGGAGTTTATTGGGTACGTTCTAAAATATGTTGGCAGTAGATGTGGAAATGCTTCTGGTTATGTACCATGTAAAGTATGTAACGCGAAAATAATAATAATGTGGATCTAATTATACATTTAAGCGTCTCTGACACCAAACTATTCTGACTGGAGCATAAAGAATGAAGTAAAACCTGGATAAGGCAGACAATTGGTGTCGACGGACAGGCTGAGTTTGAGTCTCGCATTGTCCAATTTTTTCTTGATTCGTACTTTCAGATATAACCGGCTGAGGAGTGTTTCCTATTTCTTCGTAAGTCAACTCAATGATAAAAAATTGATAACGCTTTATGCAATTAAGTAGCTTGCAGACCTGTTCAGTTAGATATTTGTGCAGCTGTGCTAACTACCTAAAAATTTAAATCTTATCGATGGGAATCATGTAGAAAATCAAGTAAAACCTGATTAGGTAGAAAATTGGCATTGATGGTAGCACGATGGTCAGAAAAAGCATAGACTGTGTCCCACATTGTCCAGGTTTTTTCTTGATTGCCTATTTTGGATTTATAATCAAAGTATTCGTTGTTTCTTTATCCCAGTAGTTTCTAATTTGTAATGAATTTTCTTGTCAGTGTTTCCATCTCCATCGAACAAAATTGCAGTGCTTTCTGCTCTAGAACGTAAATACGTTTCACAATGGTCGTAACTACTACTTTCAGCAGCAGTGATACATTTGATTGTTTCACATCTTGTTGTCAATTAACTATTCCCCCATGTGAATGCTTGGTTTTATAGAGAAAATATATTCTATTTCTTTGATTTCAGGCTAATATAAAATCTAAGCTGTCTTCCGGTCTGCTTGGCAGTGTTCTGCAAGGTGCAAATGGAGCGTCTATGACCGATAAGCCGACACCATTGATTCTGGATAGTGAAGGCAGAACTGTTGACATCACGGGCAAAGAAGTTCAACTGACTCATGTCACTCCCACCCTTAAAGTAAGTCAGGGGAAAGTGAAACAGGGTCGTAAGTAAAAAGTGGCGTTGTCTGATTGATTGCTATGGGAATATTGTATGTATACATGCGCTGCTTTGTGACAATTGTTGACAATCATCCAATCTTTGTCCGTGACCAACCGAGGCAAATAGCTGGGTCTGAATCATTCACCATTATGAGACCCCATTATGAAATCATCCCTTGTATAGATTACTCAGTGACGCCTGTTCGCGAAGTACGAGAAGAAAGACTGAAGTGCCATTCCATCTATGCCATATTTTCTTATCGTCTCTGAATACACCACATGGTTTACACAGTCGATAGTTTTGGAGAGCTCACAGAAAGTGGGTGATAGAGAATGTCAATTTTCAAATTCTTCAATATTCTCCGTATTCAGAGAAAGGATTTGCAATCAATATGATAGCCGTTAATCATCTTTCCAAAATTTAAACGACCGAGTCTGTTATGAGGTTATCTTAATTGTGGAAGTGAACCACAGTTTGCCAATACGATACAAGGCTAATATTTTTCATTTTATTATTATTTCGAATAATTTATTTTTTAGGCAAATATTCGAGCCAAGAAGAGGGAAGAATTTAAAGCACAGTTCAACCAACAAACGCCTGAATCACTTTCTGATGCTAATTTCTTTGATCCGCGGATTTCTGCCAAAGCGGCATTACGGAACAAGCGAGCTCTACGTTTTAATGAACCTGGAAAATTCCAGCAACAAGCTGAGAGAATGCGAATGAAGGTGAGTTTGACAACACCCTTACTCTTAAAAAAAATTTAGTATGCATTTCAGCATTTAATAAGCCTTCAGTGTCTTACAGAAAATTTCTACTACATAAGTTTCTTAAGAACTATCAGATTAAGGGGGGGTCAGGATCTTGAGGAAATTCGCCAACTCCCATCAGATTTGTGGTCTGATTGGATTTTGGTAATTCCTATTGGGATGCACCCAGACTTAGTTCCGACAGGTTCTTGCCCACAGCTTAGTTTGAGATGCTGGGATCAGCAACTTGCCCAGCAATCGGAGTTTCCTCTACCCGAAAATGTAAGGTGCCCATTACAAAACAATTTCCTTTTGTGACGAATCTCGATTTCCCATTCATAGCCCAGTACCCTGCTAGATTTTTTTTCTTAGGTGAAACCGGTTATTTTATTGGAACCAGGTTTCTCCTTTTTGTAGCCTGAGGTTTCCCTCTGGTTAAATCTTCCCTTAGTCAGATAGCTGATCTGCCTTTGGTGATGCTCCTTGTACCCTGTACCGGTCCTTCGCATTACATGGAGATCATGATATTTCTTTCATTCAAGAATGCATCGAGGCCAATTAAATCATTAACACTTTGAATAATTTTTCAGTCCCAATTGGAACGGCTGCAGGGTGAAATATTTCAAATAGCGAAGAAAACAGGCATAAGCTCAGCTGCGAAAATGGCTCTTATTGCGCCGAAAACGCCGAGTCAGGAAGAACAGGTGCCGAATGTGGAATGGTGGGACTCGGTGATAACTGAAGATGGCTATGGTGCTGATGGCGTCAGTGGCCCCGTGACACTCAAACCCAACGCCGTCTCCAACCTCGTCGAGCATCCGACGCAGATGCGGCCTCCAAGTAAGTTTCAAATATGCCATACAGCATAAGGCCTTAAGAGGCTAAAACTAGAATCGTAATGATTTATCATTATCATCATCGTCATCGATAATTGGACGAAAAAGACGCTAGCGAATCTCCCATCCCTCCATTTTTTTTTTTTTTTTAAATGGGGTACAGGGTGTTTCCTATGTGCACTTAAGCCTATTGGGCCTATTGTGCCCCCTACAACAAAGTATCTACATCGCTTCACTTCCTATCTCCCTCAGGAGGGGGTTTAGAAGCGGTAGGACTTTTACATGTAACTGCGAGCTTCCCAAGCACTCTTCTTCGTGCGATTGCATCGCAGTGAAAGAGGATGTGCTCGGGGTCCTCCGTTCCTTCATTGCAGAATCTGCATGCTCTAGACTCTCTGACACCTATGTTAGTCAGATGTCCATTCTAGTTGCATAGCCCAGAGAGGTATACTGTAGTTGTCTCCCCAAGAGAGTCCAGATATTTAACCCCAGGACCAAAGACACCAAGGCCTGTTCTTGGTTTTGTACGTCCTAGCCTAGGGCCATCAGTAAACCACTTGATTGTGTGACAATTGAGAATTCCTGCTTGTTCGCAGTATTCTTTCTAACCCGACGCAATGGTCGGTGCACACCCAATGGTCGTCTTTGGTCTCAGTGGTGAAAGGATTAACCGCTAGATGTTTCCACTTTGCGTTGCCCAGGGTACGCCCGATCAGTTTTATCCACGGTTTTTACAACTTAAGAATAAAAAAATCGATCTTCGGGGAGGCTCCTTTCCTGTACCCCATCTCTCCTATTTACTTTGTCTTATTTATTATGATGTTGATGATCAATCAATCAATCAACCCACTAAGGTGGGATATGTTGTATTGTGTGGCTGTTACTAACACCGTTATGAAACACTATAAAATAATAATCATTTGCGAGCTTTCCTCGCATTCCATAGCTGTAGCTGATAAATGCTAGGGACGGCCACATTCTGTGTATAAAAATATAGAGGAATGTTTTTTCTGTCTACTAAGTGTGCAAATAAAAAAAGGTTGAGTGTTACAGTATTGTGCATTTGTATTTTTCCAATACACCTTTTGGTTTTGATTTGTTAGGTTCTTTGAAACGTCACTCGATGCTATTTTAACCGAAACAGCCTAAGCAGTTGTTTCTCGTCCATATGAATTTAAGAGTTTATTAACAATTTAAAATATTTATAGCTCCCTTTTTATTTTACAGCTGATCCACTAAAACCGGTTTACTTGCCTGTCTTTCTCACTAAAAAAGAAAGGAAGAAACTTCGGAGGCAGAATAGACGTGAGGCTTGGAAGGAGGAGCAAGAAAAGATCCGTCTTGGTTTGGAACCACCACCTGAACCAAAAGTATGCTTTCGTTAGTGTAAATTTTTTATATTTGACACATCCATCATTGTGAATCGCGATAATTGACACAATAAATACTACCGTAAATTGTATTCCGAAGTATTCCGAAGTACAGTCAAGAGATAAGATGATGCTCAAAGCTTGCATTTCTAAAGGTAGTGAATAAAATATTACATTAAAATGAGCCTAGTTTCTGGCGCTTTTCAGTTTCCAGGAGTGTATGCCAAAATCATCAACTTGGCTCGCTGAGTCTTAATTTCAGAGTGACGATAGTCACCGTGGTGTACATTCCGTTCCAAAATTGCCACAGTTTGGTTATTTTTTATTTAGGCCCATAGCGTAGGAATCTATTAAATGGTACTTGCAGTACAATGATGGTGTAAATGATGTTCCTTTTTACAGCTCAGAATATCGAATTTGATGCGAGTGCTGGGTACAGAAGCTGTACAGGATCCAACAAAGATGGAGGCCCATGTGCGGGCTCAGATGGCGAAGCGGCAGAAGGCGCACGAAGATGCCAACGCGGCAAGGAAACTGACAGCTGAGCAGCGAAAGGACAAGAAAATTCGCAAACTCCAAGAGGACACTTCACTAGGCGTCCACGTTGCAGTTTACAGGTAAGCGGACAGTGTCGTATATGAGCTACAACAGTAACGCGTCCGCTAGATGTCTTGCTCTGCTTGCCATCATCAATATTGAGTCAAAAATGTATTGACCTCCTATACTTATGTCGTCCCAGTTAGTGGTAGCAATATATAGATTGTGTCGTGCTAATTATGCATTAGCCAAACTCCCTGCGCTTACCTGCACACGTTCTCCATCATCTAATATTTTATGATACTCTATTCGTCCGTCACACAAAAAGGAAGACAATCTAAATTTCAAGAGCCCGATTGCCGTAAGAAGTTTCACTTCAAAAATTCTTTGGCGGAAGCAAATTTCCCTGGACTTAAGTGACTGGGCAGTCGCAGTATGCGATCGTCCTCAGTGAAAACCGATTCGCATATGATAGTAACTTATTTCACTTGTAGAGACTTGTAGAGTAGTGGTACAGACTCAAACTTTCACCCGGATTGTTTTTGGTTCGAGTCCCACACTTGCTACATTTTCTGGCCGTGCTTCGGAGGGCATGTAAAGCAGGTGGTCCCAGGCTTTCCTAGTTGAGTGTAAGAGCCGAACTCCGCTAGGTTGGCTTAGTAATAGAACAAAAAAGTCTTTATTTATTTATTCACTGTGGATCATTGCGAGTGTCTGTTCACCATCGAAGACTCCTTAAGTTTGGACCTCTGAGGGCAACATTGGTTGCGATATGAAATGAAATAAAATGAAATGAATTATATTGGATACAGTAATACAATAGAATTATAACTAAACTAAAAACACTTAACATGTAACATTTAACTTAGATAACTAACAACAACAATATAAAAATAAAAATTTACAAAACGAAATAAAATATACAAAGCCGAATCTCGTAGTCGTGATTTGCCGACGTCTTTTCCATTGCAGCCATTGAGCAGAAATTTCTGAAGTTTCTGAAGTAGACTGTGGGTTTGCGCTAAGCATTCGCTAACCCCTATCCCTGCAATGATATAAGACATAGGCAAATCGTGCCTGCAAGAATCGTCCATGTTTAGGCCTAACTGCCGTATCTGCACAAGGCACTTAAAACGTAATTTCAACACTAGAATAAGTTCAGTAAAACTGTTGTTTCGCGTACCCTATTTTCTATATTTTTTGGGCATGCTTCTGAGGGTGTGTAAACTCCTGGTCTGACCTAGTTCAGGTTAACAGTATACATAATAGTCTCCTTAGTAACTTTGTAAAACCTGCTGTCACTCATTGCGAAAAAATTATTTCTTTGTACAGTTTTACATAATAAAATAAAATACACAACGGGTTTCGGCTCACGCCATCGTCAAGTGCACGAAAGCAGTAAAAACAAAACGGCATGCAAGCTAAAACTTGAACACATTGTCAAGATACACACAGCATAGCATACAGTAAACAATAATTAACCATTTAAACATTTAGAAATGGTGGCCCCAAAAAGGGAGAACTACTTAAAAAGGTTATACCATTAACTAACGTTTTGTTTTTAACAATAGCTTCCTTGATCTCAATAGTTCTAAATTATCAAGAAGTTTCCCCTTGTTGGCTACATGCAAAATCTTAAAATTATCGAAGTCCCAGGAATGATTGTGGGTGTTTATATGTTGGGCAAAAGAAGACTGAGTGTCGGGTTTTCCTACCCTACGCCTATGTTCCGCTATTCTTTCTTCAAAACCCCTCCCAGTTTGCCGAATATATAAACTACCACAATCTTAAAAGTTACGTTGCAGTTGATAAACCCCTGGTTTCCTCCCTTTCCCCAATTTAGACTTACAAATAATAAGTTGCTTACCCAACGAGTTCACAGAATAAAACGATACATTCTTGTCAACCCTATCTCTAATCCATGATGCCAACACCAAACTGATCCATCCCAAATATGGTAACTCAATATACCCTTTATCTAGCTCCGAGGTCTGGTCAGTGTATCAGTCCTAACTTCGCTAAGTAGACCTTGTAATAGAAGAAAAGCCATTTTTTATGCATTTTAACTTATAAATAAATAATAAATAAGGACTTTTTGTTCTATTACTAAGCCAACCTAGCGGAGTTAGGGCTCTAAAGCCCTCTCTTACACTCAACTAGGAAGGCCCGGGACCGCCTGCTTTACATGCCCTCCGAAGCATGGCCAGAAAATTTAGGAAGTGTAGGACTCGAACCAACAACCTTTCGGGTGAAAGTCAGAGACCGTACCACTTAACTTACTGCTCGTGTTCGCTTTTGACTTACAGAGGCAGAGCCGAGATCCCCATGTCTCATAAGCTTAAATCCTGGAAATCTGATATGCGAAACCATCATAATCCCACCGGAACTGTTGCTTATGCCAATCCCTGCGGTTACTAACGTTGATTCGTTGGGCCCACTAATCATAACGTTTATTCTTTAAATATACGTCGTACCAGGCAGAACAGTTAAGAACTGTTCCTGTTAGTCGGCCTGTAAAAAACAAGGAAACCAATAACAACTTTTTTATAATTCAGAGTAACGGCACTGTCAAATCCAGCGAAGAAGTACAAGGTAGAAACAAACGCCAATCAGCTATTTCTCACCGGCTGCGTCGTCCTGTTCAAAGACTGCAACATTGTGGTTGTAGAAGGAGGTCCAAGGCAAATTAACAAATATAATAGGTAAGTGATAAGTCTGAAAGATAGGAATATCTGCAGGAAGGGATATTTTGCTGAATCTTTGTAGATTCCCCAGCCTACTAAATTTATATGAGGTTGCCGGGTTAATCATTATATCTCAGTATATTTTTTCTAGAATACAATTATACATAATGCAATATATTATTACATTTACATTATATATATTTTATGGCCATGCTTCGGAGGGCATGTAAAGCAGGCGGTCCCGAGTCTTCCTAGTTGAGTGTAAGAGAGGGATTTATAGCCCTAACTTCGCTTGGTTGGCTTGTATGGTTTGACACAGTCCCAGGCCACGGTGTGGGCCCATAGGACTCCAGGGGACCTCCTGATTATAGTGGATTCCGAACCACTTGGGAAACACAGTGAAGTCCCACGATTAGTTCGGAGGTGACCAGGACAAGTCCTACCATGTTTCCCTACCGGCACTGTACACACGACCAATTTATCTGCAGCTTGCTAGGTTGGCTTAGTAATAGAACAAAAAAAGTCAATATCTATATATTTTATAGAAAGTCTACCGCAACCCATAACAACTGAAAGCTAATTATTAACAAACGTCACCTATATTCTATGTATTTGAAGAATAGGTACTCTGCACCTCAATTTGTTAACACTATCATGATAACATATACAGTATACAATATTGTTCTTTTAATTGAGGTTTTGTTGTTTTCTGTTTCAGATTAATGATGCATCGTATCAAGTGGGAAGAAGATGTACTCAAAGGAGACAACGAGAAGAACGCTACCAACAAGTGTGCACTTGTTTGGAAGGTAAATATTGGAAACAGTTGCATTCTTACTTCTAGACATTTTGATTTTTTCCCGTAATATCGTAAATTACTATAGATGGTGCATACATAAAATTGTAGAAAGAATAAGACGCAACTGATCCACAATAAAATATATTAACAGTGACCGGTTTCGGTAAGATACCATCATCAGACATAAACAAACAAATGAAACACGCCATTATACGAGTATACATACCAAGGGGGGTGGGCATACAATATTAATTGGTAGGAGGTGGGCGGGGTTGGGAACATAACATTAGGAGTGGGGAGCAATTTTGGAAAATTATCTCGTTGGTTAGAATTTCGTTATTGTGTAAAGCCTTGTTTACTTCGATACTCTCTAACCTATCCAGAATTTTCCCCTAGTTAGAACAGTGCATCAACAGGAAATTGTCAAAATCGCAAGTGTGGCCATTGTCGTGCAATTGATTGGTAAACACCGAATTGCAATCGTTTTTACCGATTGCCCTTCGGTGCTCGTTCAATCTATCTCTGAAATTGCGTCCCTATTGACCAATATAGCTAGCATCACAATCCTTACAGCTGAGTTTATATACACCGGACATCCTAAACTTGTCAACTTTGTCCTTACAATTCATGAGCAGTTTACTTAGATTAGGAGGGCAAGTGTATGAATCCCTGCTGTTAGTGATGCACCTACCTATCTTAATACTAATATCTCCTATGTATGGAATCTTCACGTAGCGGTGTTCCTCCTTCGTCCTATCTTGGCCTGCGTATACCTGTCGAGCGATGTACTTCAGTCCATTTTTCCTGATGATCCTCGTCCGGAATTCCCGGGTATAACCGTTGTTTATGGTGATCTCTAGAATAGTGTTCCTTTCCTGCCTGAAGTGTTCTGCCCCACCTTTCGTCTGTTGAAGTCAATACTATCAAAGACTAATCACAGTTAAGTAGCGGTTACAGGAATAAACCTACTTAGTATACGGACATGTAACACCTAGGGTACGTCAAAGCGTATGTATACCCCTCAAACGTCATTATTTAGATCAAGCGCCACAGTCAATAAATAATTACTAAACATGAGACGTAAGTGATACAACTGCACCCTAGCAATATCCTTTTCTAGCAATTATTGACCCGCAATTAAGTAATTGATGCTCACGTCATTTCTGTTCCAGGGAACAGTAAAGCAGAGGCATTTTGGAGAAATGAAGTTTAAAGTTTGTCCGAGTGAAAAGTTGGCCAGAGACCATTTGAAGAAAAACAACGTGGAGCATTACTGGGATTTGGCTTACAGCGGGACCGTGCTCGACGGGACTGACGACTTATTCGCCACATAGTACATCTACGCAGCATTTAGGGCAAGTGACTGTCGCTGGGAAATAGGAACTATGCAGATGTGTCGCTTAAAAATCATATATACAGTGTTTATTTTACCTTCTAATTTACTTTTCCATTTCGTCCCGTGTTGAAAGTGTTCACGTCAAGTACATTGCCTCCAAGCGGGTCATATAGCCCATGTGCTCTTGAATTTTCCCGTCTTTTAAAAATTATGAAAACAAAGGCAAAGAAATAATATGCTCTATATACATAAAACTTTCTATGAAGCTCCGTTTTCGAAGAAAGTAAATCCATGTCAATTGATTATGATTATTCCAGAACGTGTTATTGCTTTCCAATTTATGCGTAGTATAAGGTAAGCTTTGTGATGGTCAAAATTTGTGATTCCGTGATTTCAACGGGTTTACACGTTTTGAGGTCCCAGGAACCCAAAAAGAGTTTTTTACGAAATGTCTGTCGCTCTGTCTGTTCATCGATTTCCGGGAAAACTACTCTGTCGATTTTGATGAAATTTCGCATGTATCGTATGTTCACAAAAATCATACCTCGGGACCATTTTTATTTTTATCTTGGGGTAACTCAATTTTGGGGGATTTTATTCTCAAAAAACTCCAAAAAACGTATAAAAAAATTTTATTTATCAAAAATGGCTAAAAAATAATTTTTCTGCGGAACCTTTCTATCTATGATTTCTACCTTCAGGTATGTTTTAGGTACATTGTAGTATTATATGATGTATATAACACTGACATTAAATTAACTTTGGTTGAATGTCAGTGTTATATATACCATATTATACTACAATGTATTGAATAAAGCATTGCCTTTATGCAATTAAGTAAGCTCACAGACCTGTTCGGTTAGATAGTTGTGTAGTTGTGTTAACCTATCTAGCAACACGAATCATTTCAATTAGAGCATAAGTAGAGGATTTGGATATTACTGGTCTTGTCGGGGCTTGTGGTCCAGCCATTAAGACGATGCCCCGGTTAGACATAGATCGTGGGTTCGAATCCCGCCAAGCCCAGTTTTTTCCATATCCTCTAATTTCGGTTTTGTTTTAGGTGTTAAATAGAGCAACAAAACCGAACAGGTAGCTTCCCAAAAAAGTATTGGATTTGTATAAAAAATTATTTTTTGAAGAAATAGAAAATTCGCGCTCCAATATATTGCGTGCCGTGCACTGGATAGAATGGAGTTTTAAGGATTTTTATATATGTATAGAGGCTACCTCACCTGACGTCAGATGGACTTAAATACACAGTTATTTGGGAATGCAGGCCTAATTTAAATCGTAGTGGACTTTTCCCATCCTCTTCAAATGGAAAACAACACCGTGGAAATGGTTTATTTACAACAAAATTAGTTTAAATGCAATAGTCACGTTTTAAATGAAAACTAATAACAAAAAATATGCCTAGTAGCCTTTTTCACTCTCCGGTTGTCTCTTGGATGGGAAACGAAAA
Organism: Psococerastis gibbosa; assembly: GCA_963971405.1. Taxonomy (NCBI): domain Eukaryota; kingdom Metazoa; phylum Arthropoda; class Insecta; order Psocodea; family Psocidae; genus Psococerastis; species Psococerastis gibbosa. The sequence goes on from OZ020484.1 coordinate 31,060,496, forward strand.
TCTAAAACTGTGTCAACAGATTATTCAAGTACGTGCTCATCGAAAGATTATTGGTAAGTCGATAAATTGGAGGACAAATAGGCTAATAGATGACTGTATGTTGCACTACTGACCATGTACAGAGCTTTGATTGACACAAGGCTGACCCATGGCCCCGCCTCCCATATGTCCAACATGCCAGGTAACTTACCACTAGATGTACAACACCTGCTCCTCGTCTGTCCTACGTATGAATGCTACCGCACTTACCCTAATAATTCCTCTACGAGCAATATTCTTACAGATTCAACTACTTTTCGCCAACACACGCGTCCGTTTCGGTTCTTCAAAGTCTTTGAAAACCTATTTTTAAAAAAAAGTCGTGCAATAGATAAAGGGAAACCGTTGCGGACGGTGCCTGGGCAACTCATCCAGCGCGCTCCCGGCAGCTGTTTGCCGAACGACACTGGTGCACGCCTAACCAACCCCATTAAAAACCACAGTATTACACATAAACACACAACGCGTAAGCCCATAAGAGCGTAGCGTTATGGTTATATATACTGTATATTATGCATACATGCTTCGGAGGGCATGTAAAGCAGGTGGTCCCGGATCTTCTTGGTTGAGTGTAAGAGATGGCTTTATAGCCCTAATAAGGTTCTGTAGGGACAATTTTGGTCACTAGGTTTGTGAGTGGGGAGGGTTTAAGTCACTGGCAGGCATTAACCGTGACACTCGGATGAAATCGCTAATGAAATTTTGACAAATGAGTGGATTGCTAGCCATTCCCATGAAACTACCGAAGAAAAATGGCTCATTTTTTTGACAATACTAAAACTATTGGACTTCATCTGCCACATTTAAAACATTCAGTGCAGTTTGCATTTAGCATGTCGGGCACAAGTGCCCCCATTTAACGGTTTTTTTTCGGTAATAAATGATTACTGGGCTGGCCATTGAAACTATAGGGAAAGTGATGTTTGTTAAGACAAATATGGAGATGAACGGCACTGAATTTTATAATTCTTTAAAAAATATTTAAATTTACTGACATTTCGGGATCTGAAAAATACAATGCTTAAACTAAAAATGATGTTTTATTACTATACGCAATACTTCTCACTCGCATGGACGAAAAAATGTCCTGCTTTTTCATTTTGAAAATATGGTCAAACGGTGGGACTATTTTTATTATTTATGTATTTAAATCCAATGAAATGCTGTTAATACAATATTGAGAAACCTACTTAGTATACCAGGAGTACTTTTTTGAACTGCCTACTGATTTTAAGAGATTTTTTTCATTACTCGAAACATAATTGTACAAGCCCTCGCAAACGGTGTCTTATATATATAGACCCTATTTATGAAGCATTTCCTATTTTTAATTTCCCCCACGGTTTTTTGTTGGTATATTCATGCCTAAATAGTACTGTTATTAAAAAGGAGGACATTCAAATATTTTCAAAAAGGAGGGAAGCTAATTTTTTTTTTTTTTTTTTGCTAAGGCCGCTATTCCACCGACCACGTTTTGCAGCGTTAGCGTGACATTGATTTCAAACAAAAATTTCCGTCAATGTCACGCCCACGCTGCTAAACGAGGTCGGTGGAATAGCCGCCTTAAAAGGAGGACATGTCCTTCAAAGGCGGGGTTTCCATTGACCTCGTATTTGAACGTGAGCGAGATATTGACGTGGTAGCAGACATTAAAGACAGTCTAAAAATGACTGCTACGTCAATATCTCGCTCAGGTGCCCATTCCACATACGTACAACGTCAATGAAAATTATGAAATTGAACGTGGTAGCAGACATTAAAGACATACTAAAAATTCTGCTACCACCTTCAATTTCATAATTTTCATTGACGTTGTACGTATGTGGAATGGGCGCCTAACGTTCAAAAGCGAGGTCAATGGGAACCCTGCCTAAGGGGGGTATTCCATATACGTACAACGTCAACGAAAAATTGAAAAATGACGTTTTAGCAGACATTAAAGACATACTAAAAATTCTGCTACCACGTCAATTTATGTCATTTTGACGTCATTTTTCAATTTTTCGTTGACGTTGTACGTATGTGGAATGGGCACCTAAGGCGGAGTTTCCATCAACGTCAATAGTGATTTGAATTTGACGTGGTAGCAGTCATTTTTAGACTGTCTAAAACTGTATAAAAATGTCTGCTACCACGTCAAAAAATTTAATATCACTATTGACGTTGGTGGAATCAGCGCCTAAGGCGCCCATTCCATCGACCGGCTAGGGCTATTTCCAACAACGGTGACGTGGTAGCAGACATTCAAGACTTAGGTGGCGTTTCCACCGATCTCGCATTGCAGAATGCAAATGACATTGACGGAAATTAGAATTTTTCTTTTTATAGAAATCTATTAAAATGTCCGTACTTAACATATCCCATGACGCCATTTTTTAATATTAGTTTATTTGTTGGTGATTTTACTGTATGATCATTGATCAATTTTAACTATGGCATAGAGGAAAATAAACATTTCCGTCAATTCTGCACCTAAGGTGCCCATTCCATTGACCGACTAGGGCTATTTCCAACAACGGTGACGTGGTAGCAGACATTCAAGACTTAGGTGGCGTTTCCACCGACCTCGCATTGCAGAATTGACGGAAATGTTTATTTTCCTCTGTGCCATAGTTAAAATTGATCAATGATCATACAGTAAAATCACAAACAAACTAAAATTAAAAAATGGCTTCATGGGATATGTTAATTACAAACATTTTAATAGATTTCTATAAGAAGAAAAACAAACATTTCCGTCAATGTCATTTGCAATCTGCAATGCGAGATCGATGGAAACCCCGCCTAAGTCTTGAATGTCTGCTACCACGTCACTGTTTTTGGAAATAGCCCTAGCCGGTCAATGGAATGGGCGCCTAAGGAGGACGTATGGCAACCCTTCCCTAGTCATGTACTAATAGCAGAAGATGTCACGCATCATACAACATACAAGTTGAGACAAGAGCAATCAGCCATGATTGCAATGGATGAAAGTAAACAATGACCACTTTCGGTGAGTTAATTTATATCGCGACTAATCCAGATAAATGATGGAAACATTCAGTTAATTATCATCTCAAATACATACAGTACGTACACGTAATGCATGAGGAATACTAAAAACGTTAAACGCCACGGAGCCACGGCATTTTAAAAGAACTTTGCATTATTGAACATTTCAGAACAAATTTCATAGAATTAGTAAATCAGTGGGGTAAGCCCCAAATAAATAATAATAATTTCGGGCCTTAATGTAATTATTTAGTTAGGCCTATTTTTGTTACTATTAAATTTAATATTTCTATAATTATATTAATATTATATAATATATATATATTATATATTATATATATATAATTATATAATATTAATTATATATATATAATTCTACTTCCAGCTTTACAGCATTCGACGGGCTTTGGTATGCTCGATAACACTCATCACGGCGCTCCGTATTCTTGTTGTTTGCTTCTAATCAGCCCTTCCAGCTGCTTCGTAGACGTTCGTACATGATGGGTGTCTACAGTATCTGCGCTTGTGCGATTAGGCCCGTGACCTTGTTCCATCTCCTTGTCGTTGTGAGGAACAGAGGCCCACTACTTCCGCAATTGCTGCCACTTTCATCCGAACTTTATGGCCATGGAGGTAAGCAAAGAAGGAAGAAAGAACGAAAATTGTCTTTATATTTTCCATATGGGCGAATTTTGGGCCTTTCGGCCCACTCTTACAATTAATGTAACAAAAATATTTTCACATCCCGTTCAAAGAAAAGACGCTTTTCAGCCCGTGAGTTGTGCAATTGGGAGGCAAGAAAAATGGAAACAAAGCACATGTTAAAATGTACCCTATATGACCATCATATTTTGTCGCGAAATTTGCTAAGTTAATGAACAAGTGGACATAGGTGGGTGCTAGTTCTTAAACAAAGACAAAATAATAATGTCCTGAACCTAGGCTTACATTCTTGTATAGTAGCCCATTGGTCCCTTGTCCAATGCAGCGACACCGTGGGTTTTGGACATTATAATTTGTTTCCCTATGCATTTTTGCCCATTGGCAAACTTGTATACGTCCTCGATGACAACATACACCGGCTGCAAGCGATAATGGACAAACTTATCATTGAGGCAATCTAACATGACTTATCCAAGTAGAGATACGAGTCTAAAGAGAGACATACATACAGGAAAATTATCGGAAAGAATAATACTAATTGCTTTCCAATTTATACGTAGTATAAGGAAAGCTTTGTGATGGTCGAAATTTTCGATTCCGAGATTTCAACGGATTTACACGTTTTGAGGTCCCAGGAACCCCAAAAAGTGGTTTTGACGAAATGTCTGTCGCTCTGTCTGTCTGTTCGTCGATTTCCGGGTAAACTACTCGGTGGATTTGTATGAAATTTGGCGTGTTGATTCACAAAAATCATACCTCGAGACCATTTTTATTTATTTTGGGTTAACTGAATTTGGAGGGGTTTTATTCTCAAAAACTCCAAAAAAACGTCTAAAAAAATTATATCTCAGAAACGGCTCCAACGATTTTTCTTAAATTCACATATGTTGTAGACCTAATTAATGTTGATAAAATGCGGGAGGTCGCTGCCCCTTGATAGTTTGCTTCTGGGGGTAAAAAAATAAAAATAACTAAATTTTTATGAAAATTGACTAAAAATTAATTTTTCTGTGAAACCTTTCTAACGATGATTTCTACCTTCAGGCATGTTTTAGGTGTTAAATTGAGTAATGAAACCGGACCGTTTGCTTTCCCAAAAAACTTTTTGGTTTTGTGCAAAAATTTTTTTTTTGAAAAAATGAAAGCAAATTCACGCTGAAATGCATTGCGTGCCCTGCCATTATTGCTGTGTGGTAATGTGTTGGTCTGTCCTATCTAGAATTTACCTCACCTCCAGTGACCTCAGGCGGACAACCACCCTCCCCCCCCCCCCCCCCCGCGAAATATCCGAAATTTTACCACAGGAAAATTATTTACCATGAAATTACTCATTTTCTCATCTACTAATTGATGCGTGTTCGAGTAAACTCGGACCGGTTCTTTATCTGATATTAATACACAATATGTGTATATACTCATATTATATACCGGTAGTAGTGAATCCACAGAGACAATCGGACACCCCGGGCCGCAGGCTGTTCTGTTTTTATTTTTATAAAATCACTTTTCATATCATGCTGCCATAAAGTAGAAGAAAATTAATGTTCCCCTGCATTTAGATTTGTATGTACAATATTGAGGCCTTTACTAACACCATTGGGCCACAGTTTTGGAACTCTTTCGATTTGAAATCCTCGGCTTTACTTTTTTTTTGAAACTCAAGTTCACTAACTGTGGCCAATAGGTCTTAGTGACTGTCCTATATATATATATGCTGTATAAATAATAATTATCAAGAGGAACATGTCATCCACTTTATGGCATTTCAAGTATGTACTGCCATTTGGTATTCCGTACCGACTAATTTTTATTTATTTATGTTTTAGCAGAAAGATGGACGAAAGAATGGACGAGGCTGAGCTAAGCGGAACATATAATATTCTTTATATGCCTCTTCTATCGAAGATTGGCGATCATCATGACAATTTGATTAGAGACAACTGCTCTGTGAAGTCAAGTCGAATCAAATCCTGAGCATGATACAGACCACAGCTTCCCCAATAAAGCAGTTGTCAAGACAAAGTATCTTTTAAATAAATAAATAAATAAATAATGACTTTATTATAGCTGAGACCACCCTAGCAGAGTTCCCTCTCTTACACTCAACGTTTTCAGGCCAAGATGCCAAGATTCACTATGGACTGTCGTGACACGGTGTATTTTCATCATATCTTCCTGGGGCGAAGTGTCCGCACAAGAGGGTGGGCTTTAGGTAAATTTCTTTAGAAATACTATATAATTGCGATGATGGCAGTAGTTGAAGATCCGAAAAAGTAGTAATGGACTTAGTTTTTCATCACTCTTCTTTCTAAAATCAAAACCACACTAAAAAATTAAAATGTCATGTAATATAGCCTATATGCATGAATGCGGTGCAGGAAGAGAAGAAATAAAATCAAATTCCGTAATATGGATGCAGTATTGGCAACTGTATACGATGCATACGTACAAATAACTAATGATATAAATGTATTTGAATGTATTCTTGGTGACATCCACGTACAGACCATTAGGCACTGAGGCGGCGGCTAGCTCTCCCTCCCTTTCCTTCACACAACTAGGAAGGCCCTCCGTAGCAAGTAGGTGCCTTGAACCAACAACCTTTCAGGTGAAAGTCTGGGTTCGTACCACTACTCTACATGTCCCCTCCGTTTGCCCCTTAATAAACTTTATTTGATTTTTGTGTTAACACAATGTTTTTTCAGAGGTGGAACGCCCTAAAGGTATACCCCGGTGGCTTTACACAATCACCTAAGGAGGCGCTAGACACTGGCAGGTCGTCCTCTATACGGATGGTTTCTTCGCTGGCTTACATCAGGTGTAGCTGCCCAACGGCTCGAATCGAGATCAACCAGCGAAAATGTTGCCATTGGGCCGTCTTCACAGTCCGGATCAAGCGTAAAGATTCCCGTCGAAAAAGAACTACTTACTGGCAAGGCCAAACGACCGGCTCCGTAGCGACCAAGGTATGCTATGCAAAACAGACTATAAAATTTATAGCTAACATCCCCTTGCAAAGTAACAATTAACATTTGAAGGGAAATTTTATCGGCTTCGGTTGTACTGAGCTTGTACTTGTTTCTGCACACATCGGCGACGTGTCGTAACTCAACATGCATACGTATCTCATAGGCGACTGAAGAGGTCAATCGGAGTTCATTAACTTGTTTTTATACGATTGACATTTTTTGAAAAGTTAAAAAAGAAAATATCAGTTACCACGATCGGTACCTAAGCATCGCATGCAACGGTGTCTTCGTGACGTCATAGCGTTTCATTGCCTAATTTTGCCCTTATTTTGGAAGAGCCAATTTTCCAATGCTAGGTATATGAGCCCAGCACCAGCTCAACTATGTTTCCGAACAACTATTTATTTAGCTCTTAAGGGTTCTCCTAATAAGACACTGCCGGATGTAAATAAACCGACACCAAGGCTATTGTCGCCTAGAGTAGTCCAAAAGGCCGAGAACCCATAGGTTCGAGACTCGACGAAATAAGAAAACATCTACGACCAGACGTCCGAGCCTAGGTCCACCCTACTTTAAAATTAGTAGCTTACTTAATCTATTGATCAAAGAGAGAATATTTCACCAGACCTTAGGCCTAAACCCAAAGTGTTGTCGTGCCACGGCGTTTTTTAATCCTGTAAAAATGTTCCTCTACATTTTGATTCATTGTAGGCCACGCTGCGCACGCGGCACTATGGGGGAAGAGGAAGAAGTCTATGTAAGCTTACAAAATGTGGCAGTGACTTGCACAGTTTGGCCAGTTATAGGAAGTGTGAAATTACTGAACATACCACGCCTTGATTATGTTGTTATCATTGAGTTGGCTGTCCGCTAGTCTCACAGACTCCCTCGCACAGTTACCAACATTATCAATTTCATTTCTCAGTAGGAAGAAATGGGCAATTTTCAATTAAAAAAAATGTGAATAGGCACTTTTAAACCTTTTCCATTTTTTTTGTTTCAGTCTGACTGCAGTGCACCAGATGAAGCAGCCGTTTTCATCCCGAGCGGTGCACTCCGCGCCCCTTCAGTCCGAGATCAACGTTACCAACGATTTAGATCCTGAGTCATCATCAACATCATCGCCATCGTCAGACCGTAGCTCGCCCCCGACGCAGCCTCCATGATCTTTCTCTGGGATAACCTCACCCCGTAGACCGCGGCGCACGCAAATCGAACTGTTATTAGTCACGTTAACTGGACCTGGTGGCAGCACATTTACACATTCATATGGGTTCAAAGGTACAGTCTTCTGATGTTTAACATTTTAAAAGTGTTTCCTACTATGATAATTTTTACCATTGCTACCGCTTACTCCCATATGAATCGAATATTACTTTTCTTAATTTGGCGTGAATAAAAAATAATTACCAATGCCAAGGACCCCATGGATTTTCGGACATAATTGATATGGTTTCCGGCCATTGGGAAACGGGTATACGTCCTCGACCTCAATCTATACCAGGTTCAAGAAATAATGGACAAGCTGAGAGAGTTAACTGGTATGGTAGACCCCCTGATTAAAGTGTGGGTTCCAAACCACTTGGGGAACATAGTACATATAAAGCCACACGATTAATTCATAGGTGGCCAGGACTCGATACACCCTTAGACTGACTGCCAGACCCAACGCGTTATCATATACCACCTTGTTACACTGCCAACGGTGTGCACACTACCATGTTTGCCACAGCTTCAAACATGCTCAGCTCAACCCTGTCTCCTGTTCCAACCCCACTCTTCTGAGACAGTCCTCAATGTAGTTTCTGTATCCTCTCCTTGGTCTTCCCCTTCTTCGTGTTCTCTCTAGTTCTCCCCTAATTGTTGAAATATGCTCTGGGCCAGCACCAACTGTAAAAACTACGTTCTTCATTCTCAATGAGCTTAATCATAGGTCCCTTACAGACTACTGTACTATTCATGATTCTTGGAGGCGGCGAAACAGCACCTCTTTAGCCGCCCTAAATTGCTCTGGGGCAACAAAGAGGGTTTTGTAAGAACAACCTTTATTACTAATTGCCAGGAACCTCAGGACAGCTATGAAAAAACTGTAAGAGTTTTCGCCTAACTTGAAAATCGACAAAAAAATGACCAGTCATCTGAAATTGCTGCAACTTTATGGTTAACAAATGTCTTCCAACGGGAAGGGTAAGCCTGCAGCCAGGCTAACACTATACTGCTGCATGAAAACCAGCAGAGAGTACTTTTTATGGAATTGGGACAGAAAGCGGTGTCTTCAAAGTAGCCCAAATTTGCGCAGTTCCATGTGTAGGAGGCATCTGCTGGTTTAGTGTTCAATAATTGCAATGTGGCAAATTAATTTGGGAAGCGGGGGGAGGACTGAAACGGGTTGTCGGTTCACGATGACGTGAACGTCCTCCCATCACAGCCAGTCGCCGTGGTCAAGTAGCAGCTCGAGCGGGGGGAGGGGGAGGAGACCGGGGATGGGGGCGGGGAAGGTTCGTCGTCGCTATCGTCAAGTTGAGGAGGTGCCAGCTGAGGGGTCGCCAGCTGAGGGGGCGCCAACAGGTATTTTTACTGATTTTTATTGATTAGATGAAGTAATGGTGGCAATATTGATCCATTCTGACGCTGAAAATGAAAGAAATAATTAATATGGGCAGCGTTGGGGTGGGACGCCTTCGAACGGGAGGAGGGCAGACACTGGTTGGCCGTTTATCACAACATATACTGTATGTCCTCCCACCACAGCCAGTCGCCGCCGTGGTCAGTCAACAGCTGCAGCTCCGACCGACGGGGGGGGGGGGGGGGGAAGCCATGTCGTCGTGGTCGCTGTTGGTTGTCGTCATGTAGCATCGGCGGCTGTTGATTCAGATCTCCCGGCTGCGGCTGCTGGGGCAACTGAGGCTGCTGGGGCTGCTGGGGAAACACTGCCTAATCAGGAACATCTACGGGAACAAGAATTCGTCGTTGCTGTCGTCAAGTTGATGAAGTGCCAGCTGAGGGGGCGCCAGCTGAGTGGGTGCCAGCTGAGGGGGCGCCAACAGGTATTTGATATAATTGAATTACAGTACACCTATGGCTGACTAGATGAGGTTGCATGGCAATATTGATCCATGCTGACGCTGAAAATGAAAGAAATACTTAATATGGGCAGAGTTGGGGTGGGCGACGCCTTCGAACGGGGAGGAGTTCAGACACTGGTTTGCCGTTTACCACAACATATACTGTATGTCGTCCCACCACAGCCAGTCGCCGTGGTCAGTCAACAGCTGCAGCTCCGACCGACGGGGCTGCCGCCTATGGGGGGGGGGGGGGGGGGGAAGCCATGTCGTCGTGGTCGCTGTTGGTTGTCGTCGTGTAGCATCGGCGGCTGTTGATTCTGTTCTCCCGGCTGCGGCTGCTGGGGCAACTGAGGCTGCTGGGGCTGCTGGGGAAACACTGCCTAATCAGGAACATCTACGGGAACAAACATTTAAAATTGGCTGATTAGATGAGGTAACAATGACAATATTGATCGATTGATACGTTGAAAATGAAAAAAATCGTTTATGTACAATACAATAAATTTATATTTCCATAAAAAGTTAAGTTATACAGTAGTCGTAATGTATGCTGCAGGGCTCAGCCCGTGTGCAGCTGAATTTTGGAAAAAATCTTAATCTACGTTAAGTCAGTAAGTCAGTCAGTCTTCGTTTGTAGGTGTTAACTCGTTGAGATTTGTTTTTAGATATTTTCGAAATACGTTCAATTGTTGAATAGTTTTTACGCGTGTCGGGAGACTGTTGTAGTGCGTTAGTCCTACGTACTTGGCCTGTCGTTGTATGTAGGTCAGTCTTGTAATGAATACTTGTACTGGCTGTGTTTCCATGTATCTAGTAACGTTATAGTGCTGTACTTGTGGTATTCTTTGTTTGTTTTTAAATGTAAGTGATATTGCTTCTATGATAAATAACTGTTTTATTGTGGGTATTTCAGCTAATTTATGGAGTTCTTTGCATGGGAAAGTATTCTTTTTTTTATGTATGACTTTAAGTATTTTTCTTTGGGTGATATTTACTCTTTCAATCACATTTTGGTAAGCTCCGCCCCATGCTATAATTCCATAATTTAAGTGTGACTGCACTAATGCATGATAGACACTAGTTAGCTGTTTTATATTCAAGATCTGTCTTAATTGGTAAAACTTATATATGGTTTTTCTTAATTTGGCAACCACATATTTAAGATGTGCTCTTCCCATTTTATTTTACTATCGAATGTTATTCCAAGGTATTTGACTGAGCTGACTTTCGTAATATCTTGAATTTCTGGTGAATTTTTCATAATTCTATTCGGAGTTTTTGCCATAATTGTGTTTGGCTTCTTTGCTGTGATAGGCTCGTTAAACTCCATGTACATTGTTTTTTTTAAGTTGATTGTTAAGAGATTTGTTCTGAGCCATTTTTTTATCTTTAAGAAATCTTCATTTGCATTTTCGTATAGGTTTATTCTATTTTTATTAATTAATACCATGCGCGTATCATCTGCAAAAAAGCTAATTTTTCCGTTGTTTTTAGGTGTAAGAAGTCATTTAGGTAGCAATTAAACAGTAAAGGGGCCAAATATGTGCCAGTGGGTAGTCCAAAGCTTGTTAGTGTTTCTTCATCGCTAATGGTTGTGGTAGTTCAGTAAATTTTGGTTCGCTGTTTTCTATTTGATAAATAACTTATTATTAAGTTCAAGGCCAATCCTAGTATTCCCATTTTTTTAAATTTTTCTATGAATATGGTGTGGGGAATTGTTTCAAAGGTTTTTTTTCAGGTCTAGCATTATGCATATACAGTTTTGGTTGGTTTCCTTCGCATAATCGATTTCTTCTTTTAGACTTTGAATTGCATCTGAGGTGTTTTTACCTTTTCTAAAGCCATATTGATTATTTGAGATTATATTGTGGATTGTGAGGATTGTTTCCAGTCTGTCGTAGATGATTTTTTCGAAGACTTTGCTTATATTGGGGAGGATTGAAATTTGCCTATTATTATTTATATCATGTTTATTTCCTGATTTAAAGCAAGGTGTCACCACTGCCTCTATTAGGGCTTGTGGAAAAATGCCAGTACTGATGGCCCCATTTCTTATATGTGTTAATGGTTTTGATATGTGCTTCGATACTTCTTTTAATGTTTTAATACCTACTTGATCTCTGCCTGAGCTCCAGCTGTTTTTCAGTGTCCTTATAGTATTTTCTATTTCTATGTTGGAAGTTGGGGTCATGTATATGGTATAGGGCTGTATTGATATGTTTCTAAGCATTTGCTTGTATTCCTCTTCAGTTGTTTGAATTTCATTCGCTAATTTCTGGCCAGTCTCTAAAAAGTGCTTATTAAAAGTGTTAGCAATTTTTGTGGGTCATTTTCCGTTGTTACTTTCTCTCCATTTATTTCAATACAGTGTATTCCGCTTTTACCTAGGTTCTTTTTAGAGTATGTGACTTCATTTATGATATTCCATACTTTTCTTAAATCTTTTCCTGCTTCACGGATTTTCCTTTCCAAGTAGCTATTTTTCCCATTTCTTATTTGCGCTTTGACCTCATTTTTACATCGCTTAACATAGTTTCTGAATACTGGATCATGATTTCTCTTGCTAAGCGAGTGTAGTTTATCTCTGTGCCTTATGGCCTCAATGATTTCTCTGGTCATCCATGGCTTTATTTGGCTGAATTTGCTAGGGTTTCGGGGTTCCTTTAGTGTTGAGTTTTCTTCTATGTATTTTTTAAACGTTTTCAGAAAAATGTATGACCTATCTAGGTGTTCTTCCTCAATTACTTCTTGCCACGTTTCAGTTTCTAACTTTGTGATTAGTGTTGCGTAATTTATAATTAATTTCGATTCAATTTTTCCTTCTTTTAATTGTGTTTGAAGGCTTGTTATGAATGGTTCTGTATCTCTGATAGAAGGGGTTCTATATATGCCTAGGACCGTAACTGATTTAAAGTTTTTGTAGGTTAGTTTCATGAGAAGTGCCGTGCATTCATTAAGTTTATGTTCTATTTGAGTAACTTCTAAATGGTCTTAATAATATATTATGACACCTTCATTTTTTGTAATGTGTCCCGCTGCCGTTACATTTTCGTATGTGGGAATCTTTTTTATTAAATCTCTATTTTGGTCAGAAATAAATGCTTCTGTCAATATTATGATATCGATGTCATCGTAACCTGTGTGATTATATAATTTGCATATTGGTCATGTTCTATAGTTCTATTCTCAATCGGATAGTACCCTTCTAGGAAGTCTTCGTCAATCATTTCAGTTTTTCTAAGTCTTTTTCACTTCCGATGTGAATAACATTTGAATTGTCCGTTTTCCTTGTCATGATTCCATTTCGCCACCATACGTACTTGACATTAAGTTCTTTTGCTTTGGTTCGTGTTTTCCAAAATAGATCCCGGTAATATGGACATAGGCTTTCTCCGATGTAAATTTCCCGGCTGCGGCTGCTGGGGCAGATGAGGCTGTTGGGGCTGCTGGGGAAACACTGCATAATCAGGAACATCTACGGGAGCAAACATTTAAAATGCAATAAAATCACTTGAATTTCATGTTTTCCATACTGTAGCCTAACTACAGTATTCCCAATGCGACTACTTTGCGACTCGTACCGGGTAGTCGTACCTCTGAAGTAGCAGGCGGGGCTGTCTCTTCCACTTCCGTGTCCTGTATCAATGTCAATGCGTTTTAAAATCAAATTTTAAAAGCTGCAAATATTAAAAACGGTTAAAATTGCTAATATAGACATATTTTTAAAAGCTGCGAAAAAGGACAGGGCTAAATTCAAATTTTAAAAGCTGCAAATATTAGAAACGGTTGAAATTGCTATTATATAGACATATTTTTTAAAAGGTGCGAAAAAGGACAGGGCTAAATTCAAATTTTAAAAGCTGCAAATATTAAAAACGGTTAAAATTGCTAAAATGGACACATTTCTAAAAGCCGCAAAAGAGGACAGGACTAAAATCAAAATTTAGAAGCTGCAAATATTAAAAACTGTTAAAATTGCTAATATGGAAACATTTCTAAAAGCTGCGAAAGATAACAGGACTAAAGTCAAATTTTAAAAGCTGCAAATATTAAAAACTGTTAAAATTGCTAATAAAGACACATTTTTAAAAGTTATAACTGTTGTTTCAGGCAAAGTAGCTGTGCTGTGAAAAGAAAGAAATATTTAAAAAAAAATGTATTTTAAATTTTCTTAGGTAAGAAAACAGTTTGGTTTGCTGCAAATATTAAATAAATAATAAATAACTGTTAAAAATTGGAAATGAGGCTATTTTTAAAAATTAAAACTTGTACAGTCCCCAATCTTTTCTCCGTAGGCCTTTTTGGCATAAGATTAAAAACGTTATAATACTATATAATGCGTTATACCAACTCATTGCCTACTATACTAATGTTAATGCGATTTGTTATAATTGAATTATAGTAGGTACTCCGTACACCGATGGATGATTGGATGAGGTAACAATGGCAATATTGATCTATTCAGAGGATGAAAATAAAATAAAAAATAATTTGGGAAGCTTTGGGGTGGCCGTCGCGCTCGTGCAGCGGGGGGAAGACTGAAACGGGTTGTCCGTTCACGATGACGTGAACGTCCTCCCACCACAGCCAGTCGCCGTGGTCATGTAGCAGCTCGAGCTCTGAGCGCCTGCGCCTGCGGGGGAGGGGGAGGAGACCGGGGATGGGGGCGGGGAAGGTTCGTCGTCGCTGTCGTCAAGTTGAGGAGGCGCCAACGGTGGGCGTGCCAGCTGAGGGGGCGCCAGCTGATCGGGCGGCAGCTGTGGTGGCAGACTAAAACTGTGAAAATGGAATAATTATTACAGGTGCATAATATAATTGCAAAGGCCGGAGTCCGATGATTAAGCAACAGAATCTGGGCGAAATATTCAGAGGCACTGCGTAGACTTTTATCTCGGTGACTTCGCAGCAACGCTTGGAAGTTAAATAATAATATTAATTATGAACTGGATCCGGTCGTCGGTCCCGCCAACAAAGCTAATCACGGCTAGTCATCGCAACTGAAAGAAGAATTTGTTATAAAAATTTCAATTTTGACGTTGATGATTTTCTTATATAATATATTTGAGTGTGTGAATTCAATGCGATGGGACATTCGCTCGGGCCAAAAATGTAGGGAGCAACCGGTAGGTAAAGTCAAGAAATGACTGTTTGTAGGTGACGTGGCGGGGGGAATTATACTGCACTTACCGCTTTGCCTCAGGCCCATCGTCCGGCCCCTCCTGCGGCCGCTTCCGGGTGGATGGTGAGGGCGGTGCAGCTGGTGGTGACGGCGGCCGGGACGAGACTGGCCTGGACGCGACTGACCGGGATGAGACTGGCCGGGATGAGGTTGGCCGGCATGAGGCTTGCCGTGGTCGGAAATTATACACCATTTCAACGACGTCTTCATCATCGTCGTCGTCGTCGACGCGCTGGTACCAAATACTAAGACAGTGAAAATAACCGAATTATTACAGGCACACAATATAATTGCAAAAACCGGAGCCTGATGATTAAGCAGCAGAACCTGGGCGTGAACATACACACGGCGGGCGAAGTATTCAGAGGCACAATGCAGTCTTCTAAGATTGTATATCGGAGGCTTCGCAGGAACGCAACGTTTAGAAGTCAAATAATATTGAAGATCAACTGGATCCGGTCGTCGGTCCCGTCAGCAAAGCTAATCTAATGGCAACAGAACAATTGTAAAAAAAAATACAATTTTCGCGTTGAAGATTAATTCTCTCGTATTACACATTTATATGTTAATTTATATCTCTTCGCTCGAATAAATATATGAATGTGTTCAGTGTAGAAGAGATCGGACATCCACTCAGGCCAAAAATGCAGGGAGCAACCGGTAGGTAACGTCAAGAAATGACTGTTTGTAGGTGACGTGGCGGGGGGAATTATACTGCACTTACCGCTTTGCCTCAGGCCCATCGTCCGGCCCCTCCTGCGGCCGCTTCCGGGTGGATGGTGAGGGCGGCGCGGCTGGTGGCGAGGCTGGCCGGGACGAGACTGGCCGGGACGAGACTGACACGGGACGAGACTGGCCTGGACGAGACCGACCGGGATGAGACTGGCCGGGATGAGGTTGGCCGGCATGAGGCTTGCCGGAACGAGGCTTGCCGTGGTCGGAAATTATACACCATTTCAACGACGTCTTCATCATCGTCGTCGTCGTCGACGCGCTGGTACCAAATACTAAGACAGTGAAAATAACCGAATTATTACAGGCACACAATATAATTGCAAAAACCGGAGCCTGATGATTAAGCAGCAGAACCTGGGCGTGAACTTACACACGGCGGGCGAAGTATTCAGAGGCACAATGCAGTCTTCTAAGATTGTATATCGGAGGCTTCGCAGGAACGCAACGTTTAGAAGTCAAATAATATTTAAGATCAACTGGATCCGGTCGTCGGTCCCGTCAGCAAAGCTAATCTAATGGCAACAGAACAATTGTAAAAAAAAATACAATTTTCGCGTTGAAGATTAATTCTCTCGTATTACACATTTATATGTTAATTTATATCTCTTCGCTCGAATAAATATATGAATGTGTTCAGTGTAGAAGAGATCGGACATCCACTCAGGCCAAAAATGCAGGGAGCAACCGGTAGGTAACGTCAAGAAATGACTGTTTGTAGGTGACGTGGCGGGGGGAATTATACTGCACTTACCGCTTTGCCTCAGGCCCATCGTCCGGCCCCTCCTGCGGCCGCTTCCGGGTGGATGGTGAGGGCGGCGCGGCTGGTGGCGAGGCTGGCCGGGACGAGACTGACACGGGACGAGACTGGCCTGGACGAGACCGACCGGGATGAGACTGGCCGGGATGAGGTTGGCCGGCATGAGGCTTGCCGGAACGAGGCTTGCCGTGGTCGGAAATTATACACCATTTCAACGACGTCTTCATCATCGTCGTCGTCGTCGACGCGCTGGTACCAAATACTAAGACAGTGAAAATAACCGAATTATTACAGGCACACAATATAATTGCAAAAACCGGAGCCTGATGATTAAGCAGCAGAACCTGGGCGTGAACTTACACACGGCGGTCGAAGTATTCAGAGGCACAATGCAGTCTTCTAAGATTGTATATTGGAGGCTTCGCAGGAATGCAACGTTTAGAAGTCAAATAATATTGAAGATCAACTGGATCCGGTCGTCGGTCCCGTCAGCAAAGCTAATCTAATGGCAACAGAACAATTGTAAAAAAAAAATTACAATTTTCACGTTGAAGATTAATTCCCTCTTATTACACATTTATATGTTAATTTATATCTCTTCGCTCGAATAAATATATGAATGTGTAAGTTCAGTGTAGAAGAGATCGGACATTCACTTAGGCCAAAAATGTAGGAAGCAACCGGTAGGTAACGTCAAGAAATGACTGTTTGTAGGTGACGTGGCAGGGGGAATTAAAAAAAAATGCTGTTAGTGGCAAGCGAATGTCCCGTCACTCCTATATAAAACTCTAGGTGAACCAAGTTGCATAGCAAATGCCACAGTACTTACAGCGCGTTCCTTGAAGTTGGCGGCTGGCGGGGCACCCCGGAGCCTGACGGTACGCCCGCCAGCAACGCCGGGGGCAGGCGTAGCGCGTAGGCCGTTCCAGGGGAAGTGGGGGCTTGCGGGCCAGGGGAAGTGGGGGCTTGCGGGGCCACTACGGGTAGCGCGGGTCTGAAATAAAACAACGCATACGTGATTACAATGTCAGATTCGGTACATCACCCCATAATCTTTAATGCCGAATTTCTTCAAATCAAAACAGTCACTTGGCAGGCAGACGTTTGGAAGAGAACACATTTCGTGGAGTACTGGCAAAGGGCTACGATTCTTCCATACGTTGACTTGGAAGGTTGTAGGAGACTCATTATTAAGTTAATGCCAAGAGTCCGGTGTTGGTGTTTGGACCTCTGGCTGCGGTGACAACCTCAAGGAACAAAAATTTAAAATTTAAATCACTTGATTCTCTTGTCTTCCATACCGTACACACTATGTATCATACGTGTATTGAAAAAAAAGCTCAAAGAAATGTAAGGTCCCTAGGGCCTAGAACCATACCGTGACTGATAAATAATAAATAAATAAGGACTTTTTTATTCTATTACTAAGCCAACCGGGCGGGGTTAGGGCTATAAGCCCCTCTCTTACGCTCAACTAGGAATGATGGTGAACAGGGTCAAAATTTCCATTTTGGTTTTGTCTGGTAGTTTCATAAGTTTTATGGGCAATGATGACACTTGTCTGTTTCCACGTTATTTCAAATTTTCAAAGTGGCGGCTTTGCTGATGCTAACTTTTCCAAGTATTTAAAACCCGCCAAAACTGAAAACCACTTTTTGGTGAACTATAAACCTCAAAACGTGAATCCACTGAAATCTCGAAATAGAAAATCGTTGGAGCAGTTTTTGAGAAATAATTTTTTTTTTTACTTTTTTTGGAGTTTTTTGAGAATAAACCCCCCCCCCCCCAAATTGAGTTAGCCCAAAATAAAAATAAAATGGTCCGAGGTAAGTTGTTTGTTTTGCACGTTTTGCAAGTTTGCACAGAAATGGAATATCGACGACTCCGGTTTGCCCTTAACAGCCAATATCCAAAGAAAAGTCTCTCTGCTACTTGTAAATATTGTAGCCTACTTTGTTGTACTTACCGCTTGGCCGCTGGCCCATCATCCCCACCATCGTGGGGCCGCTTGGGGGCCTGCGGCGAGGCGGGGGCCTGCGTGGCGTGGGCCTGCGTATTGAATAAAGTATTGCCTTTATTCAATAACGTGCAGCGTAGAAATAAAAACTTGGTTAAGTGCCAAAATCATTATTTTGAGTTATCACGATGCACCATGATGCAAAATATGCAATATTATAGCCTACTTTTTGTACTTACCGCTTGGCCGCTGGCCCATCATCTCCACCATCGTGGGGCCGCTTGGGGGCCTGCGTGGCCGTGAGTGGCCTCTGTGTTCTTCTCCGCGGACTCCGCCTTGCAGGCGCTGGGGGGGGGGGGGGGGCCACGCTCCGCGAATAGGGCGTCGGACACCTACAACACAACCTACATTTCAGCAAATTTTATTAAATGAAAAAAGAGCATATGAACATTGTTAGGAATTCAGTGGACTGTAATTTTAACTTAAAAGAATAAAGGGCTGGACTTACCCACACTGGTGTACCCAGAAGAGAAGTCTGCTGGAAGTTCTGAAGGGCCCTTCTCTTCTTTCTTAAACTTGGGTATGGCGCATCAGAGTGGTATCACGATTGTATATTAAATTAATAATAATAATAAATAGAATAATTATAGTTTAAAGAACAAGGGAATAATGCAGTTACAGTGTTGGATCTCGACTCTAGACTGACTGATTCTTACATGGTCTTATCAGCACCTAGTTGAAACATGATTGATTCAATTTTGAACATTCCCCCCGCAAAGGGTAGTTTTATCTTTTATAAAGAATTCGAAGTTAAGTGTAATATTTTCCTGCAGTACACTATAATAAGTATCTAAGGGAAAATATTATGTAAACAATAATAAGTTTAAATAAAATGTTGGCAAGCATTTTCTCTTGCATGCCTAAATACATTACTTTTGATTATATAATTTTAGAATTAAACATCAGCTGTTGCCGGAATGATAACTAGCTTATTCACGCTTCTTATTAATTCTCTACTGCCAGCTGTGCGCAATCGAAGAGTATGTACTGCTGATTGTGATCCCAAAACGACAGACTCCACTATTGCAATAGGCCAAGAGGAGGGGGTTGTAAGCGCGTCGCGAATTAGAACCAGTTGTCCTACTTGTATGTTAGGCGTTGCCTTTCTCCATTTACCTCTCTGCATGTGAGTATTTAAAATTTCATGGGACCAAAGTCTCCAAAAAGACTGCACAAGATCTCTCAATCTGGCCCATCTACCACTAACTGATAAATTTTCTTCGATAATTGGCTCTGGCGGAGAGACTACAGGGGCACCAATTAGTAGGTGGGCTGGAGTAAGAAAGATGTGGGATTCATCTGAAAAAATTGGGAATATAGGTCTTGAGTTTAATAAACCTTCAATTCGTGTGAACACTGTGGAATATTCTTCAAAATTCAGCACAGTATCGCCTATAATTTTCTTTAAAATTTTCTTAGAGCTTTTTACTGCCGCCTCATGGAGTCCACCCATTTCTGGACTATAAGCATTAATAAATTTAAATTCAATTGATTGCTGAGCAAGGTGACTAATTATTTTATTTTCATTTTCTTTTAAGAAATTACTTAGTTCATTTATTTTGTTTTTGGCTCCAATGAAAACTTTTCCTTGGTCTGAGATGACCAGGGTCGGCAAACCTCTCCTACTAACAAATCTGTCAAACGCGGCAAAAAATGCCTCACACGATAAATCGCTAACAAATTCCAAGTGACAGGCTTTAGTAAATAAACACACTATAACTAATAAGTAACCTTTAGTTATCGGACTGTTTCGGTGGGGACCAGTTTTTACTTTAAAAAATCCGGCGTAATCTATGCCTATTTTCACCATAGGCCTATTGGTGGGCGTTACTCTACAGACGGGTAAATCACCCATTAGAGGTTGTATCTTGGAGCTAGTGCTTTATCTGGCACAGGGCACACATTCTCTACAAATGCGCTTCATAAGGGATCGACCTTTAATGATCAAAAACTTTTGCCGTAACAATGTTAGACTAAGCGACGGACCTGAATGTCCACTTAACTTGTGGTAATATCTGCATATTACTGTAGCTAGGTGGCTACCAGCTTGCAACAAACTGGGATGTTTGGCATCGAATTTTATTAGTGCATTATGTAGCCTTCCCCCCACCTTCAAAATACCATTATGAATGAATGGAGTGTAAGATGCCAGCTTATGGGTATCAGCCAAACCTCTGCTTAAACGGGAGAGATCCTCAGGAAAATCTATTTTTTGCTGCGCTGCAATAAGACAAGATTCAGCTTTGAATCTTTCTTTTACAGTAAGGGGCCCCAAAATTTTTGGAACTGAACGTTTGGGATTACCGTTGTGAACCCACCTAAGACACCAAGCGGTAACGTTAATCAATTGTGACTACGAGGAAAACTTTTCATACCACGGCGGGTCTGAACTTATATTGGTAACCATACAAGACACATCTTTTCTAAGTTCAGGAAGATTATCCGGAACGTTAGACCTGGGAAATTCATTTGGTGGCGGAAATTCTTTCTTAAGGAAATCCGGCCCATTGAACCAAATTGATTGTTGTAAAAAAGCTGTAGCGGTTATACTTCTTGTAACCAAATCTGATGGATTTTCATGAGTAGGTACATAGTACAATGATGCATATGGAATAAGTTCCTTTATCTGACTAACTCGGTTAGCACAAAAAACTTGCAATCTATGAATGGGTACCGAGGTCACCCATGATAATGCAATGGTTGAGTCACTAAAAAGGCAATACTTAGAAATATTGATTGGGAACTGCGCTGACTTGAACCAATCAATAAGTTTTGCTCCTAATAAAATGGCATTCAGCTCCAACTTTGGCACAGTTTGCTTTGAACGTAGGGAGGCCAACTTTGACTTTGCCATAAGTAGTGAAAAATTAATTTGACCAGAACTGTCTTTATTAACCAAATATAGGGCAGAGCCCCATCCACTTTGGCTGGCGTCTGTAAATGCACAAACAAAATTTTCTACCCCTGGCCTTCTCGCACAACGGGGCACGCGTAACTGTTCCAGTTCACTTATATCACCTACTAGGCTATACCATTCATTTTGTAACACCTGGGGTAATACTTCATCCCAACTGAGATTTGTAGCCCATAATTGCTGCATAAACAACTTTAAAGAAAAAATTATGGGGTTGACAATGCCACAAGGGTCGTACGCCTGCATAATATAACTTAGGCAATGTCTTTTTGTGGGTTTTTCCTTAAACTCTCTCACGGCAAAAAAGAAGGAATCGTGGTGTGGGTTCCAGTGCATACCTAGAACTTTAAGGGTTGAATTAATAGGGTTGGAATTTTCAAAATCTAAGGGTTGCTGTTGCAGAAGTTCCGGGTTTAAGCCTAACAAGGCTGCGGGGTTAGAAGAAGAGAACTTGGCTAAAGGAAATTGGTCTTTGCTAAGAACCTCGATCATGTTGTCTCTTAGGCTAATTACTTCATCTACTGAGTCACTTCTTCTTAAGGTTACAATCTTAGCGATTGGTTGGCAGCAACTCCCTGCATATCGTCCTCCAGTTTACTCGGTCCTCGATCTTCCTCTTCAGTTCTTGATATGATATTGCTCCTGCGTCACTCCTGAGTCACTACCAGTGCAAATATCATCACAGTAGCGCTGTCGGGTTAACGCCTGTGCTGCCAAAGGGTAGGTAGCTCGTTGTTCGTCTACCAACACTTCCACAGCTTTCAGGGCAATAAAGGGGCTGCAAGTAAGTCCGAAACACAAATGTGTTATTCTCCACTCACTGGGTGGTTCGGCCCCTACTCTTGCAACGAAGTGAATGACATCATCAGAGTCCGGGTTCAAATCTATATTGCGAAACATTTTAGAAATGTCACAAGTTAGAGCGATCAGGGGAAAACGAAAACCTATTAGAACGGCAGTAATTTCGTTTTGTAAGGGAGGGCCCGGCAATAACATTGAATTTAACGTTATTTTTCGGTCCCCAGAAGGGAAACTCGCGTTGAAGACCAACCTAGCGGGTGATCCGGGATGCTTATACACTGTATGATAAGTTACTAAATATGGTGCAGGATTTATGGCTTTTTTAATCTGCCCTAAATCTGCGTATTCTGCCAATGCTATGGCATAATCCGACTGGCTTGAGGGGTTTTTAGACAAACTTTTTTCCATCGCGTGGAAAACTGCCAAAGCTCTTTTTCTATTGTTGAGCAACTTGTTTTGAGATTCGGGTTTAAACGGCAGTGAAACAGAAAATCTACCTGTGATAGGGTCTCTATTGTATGTTTCATTGAAATGCTCGACGGCATATTCTTCTTCTTTTGTCAATAAGGGTACCTTTTCGGTGGAAAGGGTGTCAGCTTCCCAAAACCTTTCTATTAATTTTTCTATTTGTGAATTTTTATTTTCCGTCAGCATTAATGACTGCAAAACAGGGCTATTGGAGTTTGGTACACGCCCACAAATAATATAACCGAACCCTGTGTTGATAGCTAAGGGGTTGTCTTGAGCTACGTTACATTCGGCCAACTTAGTTTTCAAAATGTCCATCATCACATCTACTGCTAACAAGACATCCACCTTGGCTACCTCGCCAAATTTAGGGTCTCCCAAGGGCAAACGGTGGAAATGCTGAAGCACATCCCTGAGTACTTTTTTTTTTTTTTTTTTTTTTTTTTTTTAAAAATTGGGGTACAGGTGTTACCTGTGTGCACTTAAGCCTATTGGGCCTATTGTGCCCCCTACAACAAAGAATCTACATATCTACATCACTTCCTCGAGGCCTATTTCCCTCAGGAGAGCCAGGACCTTGAGGGGATTTAGAAGTGGTAGGTCTTTTACATGTAATTGCAAGTTTCCCAAGCATGCTGCTCTTCTACGTGCGATTGCATCGCAGTGAAGGAGGATATGCTCGGGGTCCTCCGCTCCTTCGTTACAGAATCTGCATGCTCTAGACTCTCTGACACCTATGTTGGTCAGATGTCCATTCAAGTTGCAATGCCCAGAGAGGAATCCTGTGATCACACGCAGATGTCTCCTGTTCATATTAATGCATATTTGGGCTCTTTTGCGCTGGTGGCTTCCCAGGAGCATTTTGGCTTGCCGAAGGCTCGGCAATGAGGTCCAGTATTCAGCCACTTTCAGGTTCTCCTTGCCTTTAACAAATCTGCGGGCGAGGGTTTCCCCAACACCGCAAAAAGGTTCGGGTCCCGTAAAAGGGGAGGTAGCTCCCCTTTTTGCAAACTGGTCAGCAACCTCATTGCCTTCAATGCCTGTGTGCCCAGGCACCCATATCAAGGTAACCTTATTCGCACCGGACAGTATGTCCAGTTTCAATCTACATTCCCACACTAGTTGTGAGGTGATTTTGTATGCTGTTATTGCTTTAAGGGCTGCTTGGCTGTCTGACATGATAACAATTTCTCTCGATCTATATTCCCTGTCGAGATTCATTTGCATACATCTGTCAAGGGCACATAACTCAGCCTGGTAGACTGTCGTTGTCTCCCCAAGAGACTCCAGATATTTCACCCCAGGACCAAAGACGCCAAGACCTGTTCTTGGTCTTGTACGTCCTAGCCTAGAGCCATCAGTGAACCACTTAATTGTGTGACTATTGAGAATTCCTGCTGATTCGCAGTATTCTTTCTTTGTCCCTAATATAGTTTCGAATTCCCTCTTAAAACAGTATTTTGGGTGAATTCTATCGCTTGGCATATCCAGGCAGTGGTCAGACGTAGTCAGAGGCTGAGTCTCTCTTAATTGCCCTTCCACTCCTTTTTACCCCGCTCCTAATAATCCGTAGCCTTGCCATTTCGGCTGACGTTTCCACTGCAATATGGAGGGGTGGGAAGTCCAGCACAATCTCCATTGCTGCAGTGGGACAGGATTTCATAGCCCCTGTAATGCATACACAGGCCAGTCTTTGTACTTTAGTGAGGGTGTCTCTTATACTTTGTACTGCAGTCCTGTGGGCCCAAGTCACACTTCCATACGTAATAATGGGCCTTACAAT
This sequence comes from Psococerastis gibbosa, assembly GCA_963971405.1. Classification (NCBI taxonomy): domain Eukaryota; kingdom Metazoa; phylum Arthropoda; class Insecta; order Psocodea; family Psocidae; genus Psococerastis; species Psococerastis gibbosa. Next base: position 31,084,877 of record OZ020484.1, read on the forward strand.
CAATAAATACAAATCTCGGAGGGCTCTGGGGGAAGTGCCCCATTTCTTCCCCGCCATTCTCCTGCAAATCATAATAGATCGTTTGGCTTTAACCACTACGTCTTCTATATGCTTCTTGTAATTTAGTTTAGTATCCAGGGTTACTCCTAAATACTTGACTTGCCGTTCCCATGCTATTGGTTTGCCCCCAATGAGGACTTGCTTCAATGATAGCTTCCTTCTATAAGTGAAGGGAACTAGACATGTTTTGGCCACATTTAGTTTGAGGCCTACTGTTTTGCACCATTCAGCAATAATATCAACCACGTGCTGCAGGAGCTCGCACAGTGTACTGTCATTTTTCCCTCTGACCATGGCCACGACGTCATCAGCATAGCCAATGCATTCTATGCCCCTGTCAGTAAGTATTTGTAGAAGCTTTTCTACTACATTCGTCCACAATAGCGATGACAGCACACCCCCCTGGGGGCATCCCCTAGTGGTTTTCATAGCCACCCCCTGTGCCACCGCTACCCTGCTAGTTAGGGCTGCCATTACCCAGTCTATAATAGTCGGGTCAACCTCCTTGTCGTTGAGGGCATTCTCAATAGACGAGTGGGACGTATTGTCAAAGCAGCCTTCAATATCTGTAAAAACACAGAAGACTGTGTCCTTACATTCGATAGCATCGGCAATAAAATATGTCAATTGATATAGTGCCGTTTCCGTTGACCTCCCTGTGCGGTATGCGTGTTGGGAGGGGTGGAGTGGGCTTCGCAATAATGTGTTGTTTCTAATATAGTTGTCTATAATTTTCTCCAAAGTCTTTAACGGAAAGGAGGTTAGACAAATAGGTCTATACGATTTGGCGGCCGTCGTGTCTTTTTTCCCAGATTTGGGGATAAAAGCTACGACTGCATTCTTCCAAGGCTTTGGTATGTATCTTGTGGCTAAGCTACTCCTGAATATTCTTATTAGGTGCAGTATGAGTTCATCCCTTCCTTCCTGCAGAAGGGCTGGGAAGATCCCATCGCTCCCAGCTGACTTAAAATGGGTCATTTCTTATCAGCTAATGCCCGAATTTTGCCAGTAACAGATGGGTCTTTACGGAAAACAGTAGCCGAAGAAGTATTTTTTTCAACTCCCTTCCAGGCTTTTGATAAGCAACCCATGAACAATATCTTAAAGAGACAATCAATCGGACGGGGAAAATATTACTGGTGTAAAAATCGAATTTCTCTGCAATTACTAATAGAAGAGCCGTAAATGAGGCGTCACAATGCAGAAGAAATGCCATGTTCCGTTTTAATTTACATTACGGATCAGCAGCCACAGCGAAAAGTTTTTAGTTTTTGTGAACCGACATAAAAATGACCAGTCTTCTGAAACTGCAGCAACTTTATGGTTAACAAATGTCTTCCAACGCCTGCAGCCAGGCTAACACTATACTGCTGTATGAAAACCAGCAGAGAGTACTTTTTATGGAATTGGGACAGAAAGCGGTGCCTTCAAAGTAGCCCGAATTTGCGCAGTTCCATGTGTAGGAGGCATCTGCTGGTTTAGTGTTCAATAATTGCAATGTGGCAAATTAATTTGGGAAGCGGGGGGAGGACTGAAACGGGTTGTCGGTTCACGATGACGTGAACGTCCTCCCACCACAGCCAGTCGCCGTGGTCAAGTAGCAGCTCGAGCTCTGAGCGCCTGCGCCTGCGGGGGGAGGGAGAGGAGACCGGGGATGGGGGCGCCCAGCAAAGGGAAGGTCGCGGTTGACGAAGTCTAAGACTTCGCCGGCAGTTGACCTCCTGGTCACTGGTCGCCGATCAACGGGCTCCGAAACGGAGACACCGAGGCCGGCGAGTGCAGCTTCAAGCTGCTGGCGGGTAACTCAGTTACCCGCCGGTGCTGAAAGCACAAAATACCGGTTGGACATCGAATCTGTTTATAATAAACGGGTTCACTCTTTTAAAGAGCTGCCAACAGGCTTTTTTTTTTTTTTTTTTTGTTTGGGTTTCAGAACCAGAAATTCCAGTCAAAGTATAACTTAGTTTTTTCGTACGGCAAGGCCTAAACGCTTGGCCGTTTCCATAGTAATCAAGCTCGTCATAGAGCCAGAATCTAGGACACAACGTACAGGGTATGTGAAGCCAGCGGCGTCCACATAATTAGCCACAACAGTGGCAAGCAAAGTTTGCATAACGGGTTTCTGTTCAGAAATCTGATTACAGAGGGAAGAAGTAGTACTTCTTGGCTTCTCCCGTTCTTCGGGATCATGAAGGGTTGTATGATGAAGTTTCGACCTGCAGGGGGTTCCCTGGGCGGTCTGGGCGTTGCAGACATGCCGAGTCCTGCAACGAGACAAATCATGAAATGCACCAAGGCAATTGTAACACCTCTTATTTTCCTTTACCCATTTCACCCTGTCTGGGAATGATAGGGTAAGGTAACTTTCACAACGATATATTTTGTGCGAACAATGGCCACGAAATTGGCATGCAAACTGTTTATTTTTGTTCGTCCTACCCGCGGGGAGCTCAGGACGGACGTCCGCACTAAAACTTGGTTTTGAAACCAAATGTACTGGGTTCGAGCCCCGTTTGGGACTGATCTGAGTTTTACTAGAAACATCGGATTTTTCTGCTTCTAGCAGAGTCTGAGTCTGACACTGTCTTGTTACAAAATCAATTAAATTTTGATACGTAGGCATAGGGGCGTGCGACTGTTGTTCAAACAACCGACGTGTGAGGGGGTCCAAGTTGCGAGTACAAAGTTGAACCAAAAGAAAATCTGACAATTCTGTGACGTCATCGAGTACTTTTAGGGCAGACACCTGATTCTGATGCACTTCTAAAAAATTTGTTAAATTTTGAGATGTAGCCTTTTTTAAAGGTTCAAAATACAACAATTCATTGACATAAATAGTTGCCAAAGTACGGGAAGATTTATATCGAGCTTTTAGGGCCGCATAGGCATCCTTATAACCCACATCAGAAAGAGGAAATTTCTGCACCAAAGCTAGGCTTTTGCCAGATAGCAAACTTATTAAATAGTATAATCGCTCCGTGTTGATTAGAGAAGTATTGTGGCCATAGACCGAATCGAACAGTTTGATAAATGTAGGGAACTCCTTGATGTTCCCTGAAAATGTGGGGACATTTATCTGGGGTAACCGAACTCCTGTCCTTTGGACGGGCGCTTGAGCTGGCGGTGCCGAGGCACATGAGCTGTTCGCGTCCTCAAATTCGCTGAATAATACTTCGATAGTTTCAAATACATCATCGAATGCTATTTGAACCTTAGCAACCTCCAATTGATCCTCGCGCTGAACCTTGGTATTTGCGTAAGTAATCTTGCTCAAATTAGTATGAAAGGAGTCTCGCAAACGTTGAGCATACTCGTACTTGGCCCGCGCAAGTACTAACTTGCTCTTGTCATATTGCAATATTAGATCCCTAGTTCGCGTAATTTGGGCGAATAAACTTTCCCTCTCGGACAACAAACAGGCTAAAAACTTGGTTAAGTGCCAAAATCATTATTTTGAGTTATCACGATGCACCATGATGCAAAATATGCAATATCTAACGAAAAGTCTCTCTGCGAACTGTAAATATTATAGCCTACTTTTTGTACTTACCGCTTGGCCGCTGGCCCATCATCTCCACCATCGTGGGGCCGCTTGGGGGCCTGCAGCGAGGCGGGGGCCTGCGTGGCCGTGAGTGGCCTCTGTGTTCTTCTCCGCGGACTCCGCCTTGCAGGCGCTGGGGGGGGGGGGGGGGCACGCTCCGCGAATAGGGCGTCGGACACCTACAACACAACCTACATTTCAGCAAATTTTATTAAATGAAAAAAGAGCATATGAACATGAAAGGTCACCTTAACAGGGAATTAGATAGTTTATTCATATCTTATAATATATACTGTACATATATTCTCGAATAATGTTTTTGTGATAAATACACGCATTATTATTATAAATGTCTGAAACAGTAGGGGTCGCATTAAAATCAATCTTTACATTTCATAAATTTTATATTCAACTCAAATTCCAGTTTGCGCGAAGTTCAATTATTTCTCATTAATTATATCGATCATTGAGCGGTAAATAAAATGTCATCAACTAACAGTTAGAGAAATAAAATCTCTAGCCCACATAAACAATTGTTTTAATATAGGGCCCTTATTTTCCCATAAAACAAAAACTCATGAAGAACCTCTTATTCAGGACCAAAAAAGGTCCTATAAATAGAAGCACTACTGGCATATACGAGTGTGGCGTTGCTGATTGAAAGTCCAAGAAATAACTGGACAACCCATATTTTCACTTTACTTCTTTGGGTCATTTCTTATCAGCTAATGCCCGAATTTTGCCAGTAACAGATGGGTCTTTACGGAAAACAGTAGCCGAAGAAGTATTTTTTTCAACTCCCTTCCAGGCTTTTGATAAGCAACCCATGAACAATATCTTAAAGAGACAATCAATCGGACGGGGAAAATATTACTGGTGTAAAAATCGAATTTCTCTGCAATTACTAATAGAAGAGCCGTAAATGAGGCGTCACAATGCAGAAGAAATGCCATGTTCCGTTTTAATTTACATTACGGATCAGCAGCCACAGCGAAAAGTTTTTAGTTTTTGTGAACCGACATAAAAATGACCAGTCTTCTGAAACTGCAGCAACTTTATGGTTAACAAATGTCTTCCAACGCCTGCAGCCAGGCTAACACTATACTGCTGTATGAAAACCAGCAGAGAGTACTTTTTATGGAATTGGGACAGAAAGCGGTGCCTTCAAAGTAGCCCGAATTTGCGCAGTTCCATGTGTAGGAGGCATCTGCTGGTTTAGTGTTCAATAATTGCAATGTGGCAAATTAATTTGGGAAGCGGGGGGAGGACTGAAACGGGTTGTCGGTTCACGATGACGTGAACGTCCTCCCACCACAGCCAGTCGCCGTGGTCAAGTAGCAGCTCGAGCTCTGAGCGCCTGCGCCTGCGGGGGGAGGGAGAGGAGACCGGGGATGGGGGCGCCCAGCAAAGGGAAGGTCGCGGTTGACGAAGTCTAAGACTTCGCCGGCAGTTGACCTCCTGGTCACTGGTCGCCGATCAACGGGCTCCGAAACGGAGACACCGAGGCCGGCGAGTGCAGCTTCAAGCTGCTGGCGGGTAACTCAGTTACCCGCCGGTGCTGAAAGCACAAAATACCGGTTGGACATCGAATCTGTTTATAATAAACGGGTTCACTCTTTTAAAGAGCTGCCAACAGGCTTTTTTTTTTTTTTTTTTTTGTTTGGGTTTCAGAACCAGAAATTCCAGTCAAAGTATAACTTAGTTTTTTCGTACGGCAAGGCCTAAACGCTTGGCCGTTTCCATAGTAATCAAGCTCGTCATAGAGCCAGAATCTAGGACACAACGTACAGGGTATGTGAAGCCAGCGGCGTCCACATAATTAGCCACAACAGTGGCAAGCAAAGTTTGCATAACGGGTTTCTGTTCAGAAATCTGATTACAGAGGGAAGAAGTAGTACTTCTTGGCTTCTCCCGTTCTTCGGGATCATGAAGGGTTGTATGATGAAGTTTCGACCTGCAGGGGGTTCCCTGGGCGGTCTGGGCGTTGCAGACATGCCGAGTCCTGCAACGAGACAAATCATGAAATGCACCAAGGCAATTGTAACACCTCTTATTTTCCTTTACCCATTTCACCCTGTATGGGAATGATAGGGTAAGGTAACTTTCACAACGATATATTTTGTGCGAACAATGGCCACGAAATTGGCATGCAAACTGTTTATTTTTGTTCGTCCTACCCGCGGGGAGCTCAGGACGGACGTCCGCACTAAAACTTGGTTTTGAAACCAAATGTACTGGGTTCGAGCCCCGTTTGGGACTGATCTGAGTTTTACTAGAAACATCGGATTTTTCTGCTTCTAGCAGAGTCTGAGTCTGACACTGTCTTGTTACAAAATCAATTAAATTTTGATACGTAGGCATAGGGGCGTGCGACTGTTGTTCAAACAACCGACGTGTGAGGGGGTCCAAGTTGCGAGTACAAAGTTGAACCAAAAGAAAATCTGACAATTCTGTGACGTCATCGAGTACTTTTAGGGCAGACACCTGATTCTGATGCACTTCTAAAAAATTTGTTAAATTTTGAGATGTAGCCTTTTTTAAAGGTTCAAAATACAACAATTCATTGACATAAATAGTTGCCAAAGTACGGGAAGATTTATATCGAGCTTTTAGGGCCGCATAGGCATCCTTATAACCCACATCAGAAAGAGGAAATTTCTGCACCAAAGCTAGGCTTTTGCCAGATAGCAAACTTATTAAATAGTATAATCGCTCCGTGTTGATTAGAGAAGTATTGTGGCCATAGACCGAATCGAACAGTTTGATAAATGTAGGGAACTCCTTGATGTTCCCTGAAAATGTGGGGACATTTATCTGGGGTAACCGAACTCCTGTCCTTTGGACGGGCGCTTGAGCTGGCGGTGCCGAGGCACATGAGCTGTTCGCGTCCTCAAATTCGCTGAATAATACTTCGATAGTTTCAAATACATCATCGAATGCTATTTGAACCTTAGCAACCTCCAATTGATCCTCGCGCTGAACCTTGGTATTTGCGTAAGTAATCTTGCTCAAATTAGTATGAAAGGAGTCTCGCAAACGTTGAGCATACTCGTACTTGGCCCGCGCAAGTACTAACTTGCTCTTGGCATATTGCAATATTAGATCCCTAGTTCGCGTAATTTGGGCGAATAAACTTTCCCTCTCGGACAACAAACAGGCTAAAAACTTGGTTAAGTGCCAAAATCATTATTTTGAGTTATCACGATGCACCATGATGCAAAATATGCAATATCTAACGAAAAGTCTCTCTGCGAACTGTAAATATTATAGCCTACTTTTTGTACTTACCGCTTGGCCGCTGGCCCATCATCTCCACCATCGTGGGGCCGCTTGGGGGCCTGCAGCGAGGCGGGGGCCTGCGTGGCCGTGAGTGGCCTCTGTGTTCTTCTCCGCGGACTCCGCCTTGCAGGCGCTGGGGGGGGGGGGGGCACGCTCCGCGAATAGGGCGTCGGACACCTACAACACAACCTACATTTCAGCAAATTTTATTAAATGAAAAAAGAGCATATGAACATGAAAGGTCACCTTAACAGGGAATTAGATAGTTTATTCATATCTTATAATATATACTGTACATATATTCTCGAATAATGTTTTTGTGATAAATACACGCATTATTATTATAAATGTCTGAAACAGTAGGGGTCGCATTAAAATCAATCTTTACATTTCATAAATTTTATATTCAACTCAAATTCCAGTTTGCGCGAAGTTCAATTATTTCTCATTAATTATATCGATCATTGAGCGGCAAATAAAATGTCATCAACTAACAGTTAGAGAAATAAAATCTCTAGCCCACATAAACAATTGTTTTAATATAGGGCCCTTATTTTCCCATAAAACAAAAACTCATGAAGAACTCCCTTCCAGGCTTTTGATAAGCAACCCATGAACAATGTCTTAAAGAGACAATCAATCGGACGGGGAAAATATTACTGGTGTAAAAATCGAATTTCTCTGCAATTACTAATAGAAGAGCCGTAAATGAGGCGTCACAATGCAGAAGAAATGCCATGTTCCGTTTTAATTTACATTACGGATCAGCAGCCACAGCGAAAAGTTTTTAGTTTTTGTGAACCGACATAAAAATGACCAGTCTTCTGAAACTGCAGCAACTTTATGGTTAACAAATGTCTTCCAACGCCTGCAGCCAGGCTAACACTATACTGCTGTATGAAAACCAGCAGAGAGTACTTTTTATGGAATTGGGACAGAAAGCGGTGCCTTCAAAGTAGCCCGAATTTGCGCAGTTCCATGTGTAGGAGGCATCTGCTGGTTTAGTGTTCAATAATTGCAATGTGGCAAATTAATTTGGGAAGCGGGGGGAGGACTGAAACGGGTTGTCGGTTCACGATGACGTGAACGTCCTCCCACCACAGCCAGTCGCCGTGGTCAAGTAGCAGCTCGAGCTCTGAGCGCCTGCGCCTGCGGGGGGAGGGAGAGGAGACCGGGGATGGGGGCGGGGAAGGTTCGTCGTCGCTATCGTCAAGTTGAGGAGGTGCCAGCTGAGGGGGCGCCAACAGGTATTTGTTATAATTGAATTACAGTACACCTATGGCTGATTAGATGAGGTGGCAATATTGATCCATTCAGGCGCTGAAAGTGGAAAAAATAATTAATATGGGTAGCGTTGGTGTGGGCGACGCCTTCGAATGGGGGAGAGGACAGACACTGGTTGGCCGTTTACCACAACATTAATGTCCTCCCACCAAAGCCAGTCGCCGTGGACAGTCAACAATTGTAGCTCCGACCGACGGGCTGCCGCCTGCATGGGAAGCCATGTCGTCGTCTCATCGGTGGCTGTTGATTCTGATCTCCCAGCTGCGGCTGCTGGGCAGCTGAGGCTGTTGGGACTTCTGGGGAAACAATGCATAATCAGGGACATCTAAGGGAACAAATATTTACAATTCGACAAAATCCCTTGAATTTCAAGTTTTCCTTACTGTAGGCTAACTACAGCTCCAACCGACGGGACCGCCGACTACGGGGGGGGGGGGGAGCCATGTCGTCGTGTAAATTCGGCAGCTGGGGCTGCTGGGGCTTCTGGGGAAACAATGCATAATCAGTACAACTCATTCTTCTCTTGTCTCATAAATCATATTGGAAACTTTTCAGACCATCCTTTTATACTACTTGGGGGCAAGTTGTCTGCAGCGGTCGCCGCAGAGGACCACCCAATTTCTCGATAAATGTAAAAACCGTTTACTGTACCATTAATGATAAGATTCAGCTCAGTAACGACTTAATTCAACGGCGGCCTTCGTGCGATACAGCCCCCGATCTACACCAGTTGCAGATCAACTTCTTATGGTGCCGATTAGAATTCTTAAAACGTGCTTTTACACTCAGAAAAATGAGTGGGCATGGACCAAGGCTTTTGGCGACTTAGAAAGTGACAAGCCACCATTTTTTGGTTGCGAGAAGACACCGAAGGTGGGTTGAAGAGAAGTGAGTTATACGAAGACACCACAACGGGTGTCTTGCGACAACTAAAAAAAAAAGTGACAAGCAACTAAAAGTGTGTCCGAAGAAGTAACTTCAGTTAGCTATTCCAATGCACTGGGTGTCTTGCAATAACCCACACGTTTTTCTGCTGTTAAAATGACGTGTCTGAGAATGACCAACTCAGTTGCTTACACTGTTCAACTACCCTGGATGGCCCAATACACTGCAGTGTCTTGTCTAATCCAACCAAATACCTCGTCTAGCCTTGCTACAGTGCCTTATTCCTAGAGTTCTAGTTACCTAATCTAACCCACACCCAAGTGTTTTGTTTGTGTCAACCAGGTGTCTTGCCCATACTCACTTCTGCGTCTTGCATTCACAGACCAAGCTTGCTTGACCTGCTCTCTATAGTGCCTTATTAGAACCTACCATGTATCTTGCCCTCACTACCTAGTGTGCGTTGCTTTAACCACCCAAGTTGGCTACCCCTCCTCCCTACAGTGCCTTGCTTGAACCTAATAGGTGAAATGCTCTCACTCACTGCTGCGTGTTGCTTTAACGAAACTAGTTAGCTATCCTTGATCACGTAGTGCCTTGGCGGGGCTACCTTAATGTACAGGGCAGCTGCCCGCATGGGACGTTATAACCCCGGTAAGACGCCCTCCGGAGTAGCTGCCCTGTACATCAATAGGTAGCCGTGGCCGCGCCAAGACACTACAAGAGAGCGAGGATAACTACAGGTTCGTCAGAGCAACAAACAGAAAAGAGCAACACATACTACAGCTTCAGGTTGCCACCCTGTTTCTATGCACCTCAGAAAAAGAGACATTTAACACAAAATGCGAGGAAAAATGCGCAAAGTACAATACATCGGTTGACATTTATTATTTCCCAAAACGTACATATTGACTAATTACTGAACAAGTTCAAGTTAGCCATTTTTTTAAAAATTATTTAGGCAACCGGTTTCGTTTATTTTACTTTATTTTTCATTTTCCAAACGTTCAATTTTTCGAAGTTTTAGATGAAATTCAAGTAAGTTATAAAAAGTTACGTTCATTCTTTAAGAAAATTGACCGTTCTAAAAGATTAACTTTCAGTAAGGGACCAAACATTGTCAGGGCGCGAGGGTAATGAAGCAAATAGTGGAACTTAAAATGCTCATATTGCGCTCATTAAACTCACTTATCAGCATCACCAATACCACAGGACCTAGAGGTGACGGCTGCAATGTGTTGGTGAAGTGCGATGTATAACTGCCAGCAAGGCTCAGCCACTTTCATCTCACACGACTTTCGCTGTCGAAAAACTTCGAATCCTACGACGACCGTAGCAAGGCTGAAATGAAAACAAAGCAAGCTCAGTGATGTTAATGCCATTAATAACTCATGTCAAAGTGAAGACGAAAGTTATGATTAGGCATGTGTAACAATAATGGGTTGCGACTAAGAGGCGTGATACATTTTTGTAAGCCCCCGGCCTTTTTACTCCCATATAGTCCCCCTTACCATCCCCCGTAGGCCTACTTCTTGCACGCCACCCTATATCAAATTCTTCTCCACCAAAACCTCCGACGCTAGTTCTCTGTAAGACCCGCGTCTATAATTAACAAAATTTGTACGCTAACAAGTAGTAAATTTTTTTAGTAATTTTTCATGAAAATAAAGCTTTATTTATTATTTTGCCCCCTGGGGAATGCGACCTAGTGGGTTTCGTTTGCAATAATAATGACTAAGATACGATATATTAATTGCATGTGACTTTCAAGAAAATCGCTGGAGCCGTTTTTGAGAAATAATTATTTTAGCAGTTTTTAGGGATTTATGGGGGTAAGATGAACTACCATGGCAGCAATGCTTAAAAAGACCAGCATAATGATGTGCCTGTATAAGGTTACCGGCAACGGCCGGGCTGACAAAACTGGTATAACAATCGCTGTTAGCCTATAGTCTATATACCTGTAAACTCAAACTTACTCTGTGCAGTCTCGAAAGTTGAGGGGAATCCTGTTCTCCACCTTGCGTAGAAGCGCCTTTCCGTATCGGTGGCTTTGTTCTAAAAGTGCCTTGAGGTCATAACTTGCCACCAATGCCCCCTAACTAATAGTCTTCAATAGGTCGGCGATATTTATGACAGCCAGCAGTTCAGTTTCCGAGATGTCGGATGCCATCCGAGAGATGATATTCGAGGGCTTGCTTCTTCTGTAAATACATAAAAATAATAGTTATACTTGATTTTCATAGCAAGTGTTAATATTTAATCTAACACCTACCACCAAGCATGATCAAGTGCTGTGGCACGGGTGTAAAGTGTAAACAGGCAAAAATTCAAAATAACAACAAAAATTATGATACACGCATTATCGATGTAAATGTACAGTACAAAATGTAATTTAAACACTAACTCACCGCGAAGCATTTGCATGATCGCCTCGTCGACACCCCAAAACGTTACCAAGCCGAAGATTTCCAATCGTTGTACGGTACCGTGTTTTAAAAAAAAAAAATACTATTTGCAGGAACTGAGGTAAACTTAAAGAAGTTGGAAGCAGTAAGCACCTGATTGACTAAGGCCGATCACGCGGTTGTTGTGGTTGGTTGTAAAAGCACACCTAAGTGGCTTAGGCTAATGCTTCTCAGCTAATGCATTGGGTACGTTCAAGACACTCGGGTGTTTTGCATCGACCAACTTCAAATATTTTCTTGTATCAAGACGCTTTCGTTGTCTTCATGCAACACAGTAATTTATACGGGTCATTGGATCAATGACCCTTATATTTAAGCACTTTTACACGAAATATCAAATTCCTCTTGGATCACCGGTCATGTAGAAATACTGTATATAAGGGTCATAAACTGCGGATCAACTAATTCTCCACCCAGTAATAATGTACAATATGCTGCCGTAGCTAACACCAATCGCCACAGTTATTTGGTTATTTGAAAAAAAAATATGACTGAGGATGTCAGGTTGAAGAAGTTTCCGACCAATTGGTGTTGATCGCGGCTTCATACCACTTGTACATATACGTACAGTATGAAATTGAAGAGTAACATTTTTTTCTAAATGATGCCACTTCATACTACAGTATATTAATTCGATTATTGTTCCATACGTTGGGCGATTTATGAGAAATTGCGCATCCCCTCAGACAAAAAGTGGAATATACGTGTACATAGGTATACTGTATGGGCGACTCACATTGACCTATATCTTTCTATTTAGGCTCACTATTTACTATGCTGTTGTTTGTGGGTCTACGACATCTACTGCATCTGATGATTATCAATAGGCCTAGAACAAATTGTATGGCCCATAAGGTCCAATTGCTGAATAGTGGTCAGAGGAACACCCCGGAGCGATGTAAACACGGGTTCGAATCCTGTTTCAACCCATTTTTCCATGTTTTCCTACCTCTAAGCCTATAAAGGTCAATAAACAAAGCTGTATAACATGTACAGCATTAATTGGAAGCTGTGCCTCCGTATAATTTAAGAGCCTTATATAGCCCCCCCCCCCACCCATGAGGCGTCTCGACCCTCAAGGGTAACGCCCCATTCAAAATACTTACAAATATACCCGGAACGAGTGACCAATCCAAAATGTAATATCGTACTATAAAATCATAATACTGTATAATTATGTAGGTATACTGTGGCCCTATACTGTAAAGTGTTGGGGCAAAATACAATTTTGATTTGAAGTGGGCACAACTAATGTTAGCCCGTTCGTGCGTGGAACCTAAAGTCGTATATATACAGTATATATGTATCCATTACAATCCTATAATCTAAAATCTTCTCCAAATCACATAGCTTTCCCTACTATATCTGTACGCAGGTATGTATACTGTACCTACCTATAAATATGGGAAAGCAATGACTGATGGCTGTAAATATAATTTACAACATTATTTTGCGTAATACACTGTATACTGACTAATGATAGTGGAAAACGAAAAGGTCCATTGCGCAATCATTCTAATTTCATCCTAGGGCCTATGTATCGAGGTACGCTCTGCAACAAATGTGATTCGGCATCGTGAGTTTTTAAAATTGTGATAACACCTGACTCAGCTCAATTTTATGGCAACAAACTTGCCCGTTTTCTTTCATACGCAAATCGCGAACTTCCTATGTAAGTCATAACCTAATTCTTGTTTTTTTAACTGATTTAAATAATTCCTCAAAGCTAAAAATTCAAATTTCCCGCCATGAGCAGTGCCTTATGCTAAGTCACTCCCAACCGGTTTCTTGGAACTACAATCGCCCGAGTTGTAAGGTGTCTTGTTAAGACCAACTCAAGTTTCAATTAACCCACCTAGGTGTCTTCATTCAGGAAACCATGCCCGAGGCATCACGTGACTCGGTTTTTGGTGTCTTGGGCCAAACAAAATACCCGAGAAAAGAGTTGACCCAACTATCCCCCCCTCTAAGTCACTTTTCGTGGCTTTGGCGAATCAACCTAAAGTGTCTTCGCCCAACGAAAATTTTTCCAAGCCACCAAGTTTGTACCCTCTTTTTTCTCAGTGTAGAAGAGGAATCTTCGCACCCTGAACTCCGGCAGCTTAAAAACTCTTCAAACGTTAAGTCGATCCTTGAGATCTGTGATGAATATATAAGACAACTACATGAAGGTATTCATATGGTTATCGGACAATTCATCTTCGATCTCAAGCAACGACTTAATCGCTTGTGTTCAAATTCAGTACGTAATGCGGTGAGCTACTGTAGTTTCATATTAGAATTCGCCTAAACACCAGTGAACTGGCCAGTGCCTATACATAGCCATTGGGCAGCACAGCGGCGATAGGAACTGACAATTAGGTGTAAGAGTTGTATAGCGGACCAATAACGGTAAAGGAGTCCAAGGAAAGCAAGCTTTGGTGTTCAGAACACATCCAGAGGGCACCCCAAACGGAGGAGCTAAGTGGGCGCTGTTGTTGGGAAAAACCCATGCTTCAATAGCTGTACAGTATGACCTGAGGCAGCTGGGAAACGTCTCTACTTCTCACTTCACTTCACTTCACTAAGGGTCCAACCACATCACAATGTCGAAAAATCTTGTCCTCTTCTTCTTTCTTCCTGTCTTCATAAAATCATAATTTCACTTCACCAAAGACCTATTGTAAGTCTAAGCACTTCACGATGTTTTCAATTTCACAGTCACTTAACCTAGCCCTAGACTCTCCGACACCCAGCTGCCTCAGAACGTTTAAGTGAAGTGAAGTGCGCCCACTTTGACTTCCACATCCAGTAGTCCTAGCATGACTATAGAACATTAATTTAGCACCTTTGTCACAAGAGCTATCAAAAGATGCATATAAAACAGGTGGATGAAGTTACGTATTTGGGAGGATTGCTGTTAACGCAGGACAGGAGAAGTAACAAGGAGGTAAAAAGCAGGATGGATGACTTAGCATTTAATAGAAGATAAAGATCCTAGGCTCAAGACGTTGTGACGGACCGGGTGGAGAATAAGAAATGGGTCCGGGGCGACCCCCTCACGAAAGGGAAGAGGAAGAAAAATAAATAAATAAAGATGCTAAAATCAGGAAACATAACTCTTGCAACTCGGAAGGTACAATGCTTGGTGGTAGAGAGAACCGTTGGCGATGCGGTGCTAAGGTAAAATGATAAATATCACGGGAGCTGGGCTCACCAATGATGAAGTGATTTAGCGTAAAGGACGTAGGCTAGAGAGAAGGAAAGAGGGAAAAAAGCTCAAAAATGCCTGGATTGCCATGGGAAGATAGATGGGACATACGCCAACTCACACTATATAGTGATGTTTATAACGCTATGGAGGAATTGACGAAAAGAATGGCAGAAGGCTGAACACGTTGTTGCATACCTGAAGAAGAATTATCCAAGTTACTAAATGAATATGGTAGGTCATGCCAGGGCTGCAGACCTTAATAGCTCCTCTGTCTGGCGTTCTCTAGGTGAACCGTCCATCCAAAATGCATGCTTTCATTGTGCTCAGCCACGATCGTTAGTTCGCTATACAACTCTACACTTGACTGGCTTATTCCAATAATCCACTCCAAATACCCAGTCGTATGCCAAACTGAAGTTAAACTAGCCTTTGAAGGACTTATAGGCTAGCTGTCGTTCATTTTGCAAAGCAATTTTCTGAAAAACACATTAGATGATCTCCCCAGCCCCTTACCTAGCATACAATGCAGAGTGTACGCAGCAGCAACCGAGAAGAGAGTAGCTACTGACGCTATCGAGCCTTATAACCAATAGACCTTAGCTCTGGGCGCCTAAGATATAGCAAACTGAGAATGGCAGCGTCGCTTCTAAAGCTGCTTCATCCTTAACGGCGGCATGTAATGCAGGTTAGACACATAATATGTGCATGCAACACACATAGCATGCTCTGTGCAAGGCGTGTTGTAGGATCAGCAGGTATTCCCATGCCAAGATTCCTACCAATCTGGATGCTTCGGCCCCCCCCCCCCTAAAAGCGCCACCTTCATAACAGCTTCAGGAGAAAAGAGACAATCAAGCTGCGAAAAAGGACAGGGCTAAAATCTAAATTCATCCTCCGATCAAGCAGCAGTGACTATCATCATATTTTAAATGTTGGGTAGGCTGAAAATATTAAAAACTGTTAAAATATACATATTTTCAAAAGTTAAAACTGTTGTTTCTGGCTAACTACAGTAGCTGTGCTGCGCAAAGAAAGAATATTAAAAACATAAATTATAAATTTTTAATAGGTCAAAAAACAGTTGGGTTTGCTGAAAAAAGGCAATTTTTAAAAATTAAAACTGTTGCACAGACCCCAATTTCTTTCGGTAGGCCTTTAGGGCATAAGATTAAAAACGTTATATTATATGCGTTATACCAACTCATTGCCAACTACTAGTTTGAATGCGATTTGTTTTAATTGAATTACAGTGGGTACTCCGTATACCGATGAATGATGGAAGGGTGACAGTGGCAATATTGATCCATTCAGAGACATTAGAAAAATAAAGATAAAAAATTACATACCCAGCCGTTGAGGTGAGTGCCTACTTTGGACTGGGGGGAGAACGGAAACTGGCAGGCCTTGCACGACGACGTACACGTCCTGCCACCATTCCCAACCGTCGTGGTCAACCAGCAACTCCAGCTCAGTGCGGCGGATCCGGGGGACGACGCGGGAGATGACTGTGGGGAAGGGCTCCTGATGACCAATGCTGGATCTGGCTGTATCTGCTGTTGTTGTTGTTTTTGCTGCTGTTGTTGCTCCTCCTCAATCTGCAGCTGCTGCTGCTCCTCCTCCTCCTCCTCCTCAATCTGCAGCTGCTGCTGCTGTTGCTCCTCCTCAATCTGCACACTAAAACAGGGAAAATAGCAGAATTATTACAGGCGCACAATATAATTATGAAGGCTTTCACTGCCGTAGTCAGATGATTAAGTAACAGAAGCCGGGTGTGAACATACAAACCGCGGTCGAAATATTCAGAGACACCACGTAGACTTCTCGATATGATTGTATCTTGGAGGCTTCGTAGCAACGTTGAGAAGTTAAACAATAAAAAATATCAACTGGATCCGGTCGTCGGTCTCGTGAACAAAGCTAATCACGGCTAGTCATCGCAACAAAAGAATTATTGTCATAAAAATTTAAATTTTCACCTTGATGATTTTCCTTTATTACAAATTTATGTTTCTTCGCTCGAATCAATATTTGGATGTGTAAGTTCAATGTAGGGGAGTTGGGACATTCGCTCACGCCAAAAATGTGGGGCAACCGGTATCGTCGTCAACAAATTGCTGTTCATAGCAGACGTGCAGGGGAAATTAAAAAAAAAAAAAAAAAAAATAGTCCTACATAGAACTCTAGATGAACTGTAAGTTACATAGAATATTTTTCAGTACTTACACAGGCCTCAACGCCTGTATACCAGACCCTGAGGGCACACCTGCGGGTAAGGCAGGGGGCAGCCGTCGGGCATACGCTGTCCCAGGGGACAAGGGTCGCGGTGGGGCCTCTGGTGCCACTGGGGCCTCTGGTGCCACTAGGGCCTCTGGTGCCTCCTCGGGCTCTTCCCTGATGGGAGACAATCTCGGCCTGAAATAAAGAAAACGAATAAGTGACAACAATGTCAGATTCAGTACATCATGCCGAATTTCTTCAAATCAAATTAGTCACTTAACAAGCAGACGTTTCGAAGAGAAGACATTTTGTGTAGTAATGGCAAAAGGCTACGATACTTCCAAACGTTTGGTCTACGCATCTTCGGTGGCACGGCTCTGCGTTGACTTGGAAGGTTGCAGGTGTCTCGGAGACTCATTTTTAAGTTGCTGTCAGAAAGTAAAATGTTCTTCAGGCAAAACAAATAAAGATTTATTCCTTTTAATATAACAACCACCTCCCTTCAGAAACCACCCTGCACTCAATCCTATTCCTCTGATAATAAACACTGAAGCCAGTGCAGGAAAGACGAGGGCGAAGCTAATAAAAAGGCCAATTCTACGCAGTCTACCCAGGTGCATCAGTGTTGCGTCGTTCAGGACCACGGCCATGACTAATTCGCTGTACACACCTTAACCGCATTGGAGTCCTGCGACCTATGTGGACACCGCCAAATGGACGCATAACATCTCACGTCGTGCCCGGCGATCGACCACACACCAACAAATGAAGGCGAGTTGTAAAAAATCGCACGTCGCTACTGGTCAGCGCGTCACCAAATTTGATCGGTTGGCTGCTAACATTTTCCTATGCGAAAGAGGTCAATTAAAAAAGTCTGTGACACTTACAATGCCGCTATGGCCGGCCATTTCCGGGCGGTTTCCACCCCATGAAGGGGCCGCATCGTTGGCCCCATCATCTCCATGAGCCACAGAAGAAAGGTTGCATGGGAATCATCAGATCTAGAAAAAAATTGAACAAGTGAATTAAAACTACTGTATATTCCCCTTTTGTCTAGCACCTAAATCTAAAAAAATGTGCTTTGACAGTTGAATTGTGTGAGGGAGTCGTAAATTAGTAACTTTCTGCATATGCACAATATATGTACATATTTATTTTGAACAAGTGGATCAGACGAATCAGACCGTGTTCGCTCGTCCTCTCGTCTAGCATACGGTGAGCTTTAATGAAATGTATATCCTCCATGATTATCCTTATAGGTATCTACAATATAAAGGGTTCAATTTCCACTTACACAATTTTTTGAACCCTAAAATCTATTTAGAGCCCTACTTGTGACCATATGACTGAAGTGAATGGATTTTATTTTATTTTTCTGTTCATTAATGTAAATAAATTACTATGTTGCTTCTGTGAAATGTTAAGTTAAGTAAACTTACGGTGAGTCCGGGGGCGTGTTGGCGGATGCCAGGGACAAACTGAAAGAATAAAAATGTAAAATTCATTAAAATTACTTGATTTTCTTGTCTTTCACACATATATTATAATTATGTGTACTTAAAAAAAAAACTCAATGAATTGTAAGGTCACTAGACCCATGCACCATGATTGGTGGTGAACCGGGTCAGGGTCGAAGCTTCCATTTTGCTTTTGTTGGGTTCTAAGCACTGGCATAATAACTTAACAATCTGTAATGTTCATCTAACCCTTCAAATAGTTTCAAAAGTCAGTTTAAAAAGCAATAATGACACTTGTTTGTTTCCATGTTCTTTCAAATTATCAAAGTGGCGGCTTTGTTGACGCTTATTGTTCCAAGTATTTAAATCCCGCCAAAACTGAAAACCACTTTTTTGGTTCCTGTGACCTCAAAACGTGTGAATCCACTGAAATCTCGAAATTGAAAATTTTACTCCATCACAAAACATTCCTTGTGCTACGTATAAATAGGAAAGCAAAAATCATTTTTCTGATGAATATTCTTATCTGCGTGCTTTCTAATTTCAAATACTAAATTTACCCTGGGACATTGATGTTTGACCATTATGCATTTGACAGTATTAATGTTTGCTTTCCTATTTATAGGTAGGTATAAAGAAAGCTTTTTCGAAATGCTCGATTCCGAGATTTCAACGGATTTCAAGGTTTAGGGGTCCCATCCAGGAACCCTAAAAAGTTGTTTTTACAAAACGTCAGTCGGTCTGTTTGTTCGTCGATTTTTGGGCAAATTACAACCAAACATAAGGCTAAGACAATTATTTACCATGGAACTACTCATATTATCCATCTCGGTACCTATACTTATTGATAAATAGGCCTATAGGAATGAATGTACGAGTTCACTCGTACCTGTTCTTATGTCATTTTACTTTAAAATGTTCTAATTTCATTTAAAAAATATTAAATACAGTGTATGGCATCATTCCCTTATTTAGAATTTCAAAAACAAATACGAAACTATTTAAAATGGCGATTAAAGAGAACACCGTTTTAGAGCTGCAAACTATGGGTATATACTACCCCAATTACATAATTACATAATATCAATCACATATCAATTACTAAATATCAGAGTTCGGCTACACCATGTTTTGCGAATTTTATGTCGATTTTGACTGGCCCGGCCACGACATAAACAATGAACAGTTTTAAATACCTACTGTCAATGCAACTCGAATAAAGAATTTGGTTGAATTTACCGTGTACTCTTGTAACTCAGAGACTCCCTGGCTTTCTTTCAAAAGTGCTGACAGTCAATATCAAACGAAAGGTCTCTCTGCGAACTGTAAATATTACAGCCTACTTTGCTGCACTTACCGTTTACCATCAGGGCCATCGCCCACATCATGTGCAGGCCGCTTTTGCTGCGGCGATGCGTTTGCCTGGGGCGATGCGTTCGCCTGGGGCGATGCGTTCGCCTGGGGCGATGCGTTCGCATGGCGCGATGAGTTCGCCTGGGGCTCTTCCCTGATGGGAGACAATCTCGGCCTGAAATAAAGAAAACGAATAAGTGACAACAATGTCAGATTCAGTACATCATGCCGAATTTCTTCAAATCAAATTAGTCACTTAACAAGCAGACGTTTCGAAGAGAAGACATTTTGTGTAGTAATGGGAGCAGAGTTAAGGGAACAAACATTTACAATTCTACAATCCCTTGAATTTCATGTTTTCCTTACTGTAGGCTAACTACAGCTCCAACCGACGGGACCACCGCCTACGGGGGGGGGGGGGGCATGTCGTCGTGTAACATCGGCAGCTGGGGCTGCTGGGGCTTCTGGGAAAACAATGCATAATTAGGAGCATCTAAGGGAACAAACATTTACAATTCAACAGAAACCCTTGAATTTCATGTTTTCCTTACTGTAGGCTAACTACAGTGTACCCAATGCGACTATATTGCGATCGTACCCGGTAGTCGTACCTCTGGAGTATCAGGCGGGACTGTCTCTTCCCCTTCCGTGTTCTGTATCCATGTCAATGCGTTTAGCAATTTGTTATAATTGAATTACAGTACACCTATGGCTGATTAGATGAGCTGGCAATATTTATCCATTCAGGCGCTGAAAGTGGAAAAAATAATTAATATGGGTAGCGTTGGTGGTTGTGCGGCTGTGGCTGCTGGGGCTGCTGGGCTGCTGGGAGGCTGTTGGGACTTCTGGGGAAACTGGCTCAAAACTTTCTTTCCGACTTCACGTATGTTATAAGGGTTAAATAGAGTAATAAAAACGCAACAAGTTGCTTTCCCAATCAAAGTTTTGGTGTTATAGCCTACTTTAATGTACTTACCGTTCACCATCAGGGCTATCGCCCTCATCATGGGCAGGCCGCTGTCGCTGCGGCGATGCGTTCGCATGGGGCGATGTTTTCGCCTGGGGCAAGGCGTTCGCATGGGGCACTTACCGTTTACCATCAGGGCCATCGCCCACATCATGTGCAGGCCGCTTTTGCTGCGGCTGTAGGCTAACTACAGCTCCAGCCGGCGGGACCGCCGCCTATGGGGGGGGGGGGTGGAGGAAGCCATGTCGTCGTGTAACATCGGCAGCTGGGGCTTCTGGGAAAACAATGCATAATTAGGAGCATCTAAGGGAACAAACATTTACAATTCAACAGAAACCCTTGAATTTCATGTTTTCCTTACTGTAGGCTAACTACAGTGTACCCAATGCGACTATATTGCGATCGTACCCGGTAGTCGTACGTCTGAAGTATTAGGCGGGACTGTCTCTTCCACTTCCGTGTTCTGTATCCATGTCAATGATTACTGGTACGGATTCGACTGGTTCTTCATACGCCTCCAGCCGTGAAAGCCATTACAGTTACTTTCCTAGTTGAGTGTAATTTATAAGAGAGCGCTTTGTCAAAAGTAATTATTTATTTATTTAAGGTGGATTTTTTTAAATGAATTATGTCATAATTTGATTTTTCGTATTAAATATTTTTTTTATCAACAAGTGTTGTTTTTATTTTAAATTTCCTTTAATTGACTAGCTGTCTAGCTATAAGTAACTTTAATCATAGGAAAAAATTGGATATTGTCACTAAAACTCCCCCGAAGAATTTATGATTGATGGGGTGGCTACTAGTGCCCGGGGGGGGGGGGGGCTAAGCTACCCCCCCCCCCCCCCCCGGACCAGATTTTATGAAACACAAAATTTGCACAAATTTTATATTAAATTATATCTATAAGAAAGCGTCCATGCATCATAGGCTCACCGCAAAGCTGGGAAAAAATTTACTCACTAATGCTCTAAATTTTGTCAGTGCTCTAAATGCGTTCATGCATCGGCTGCTAGTCAGAAAAAACTGTTTCGGATAGTCCTGAACGTAAACGAACAAGGCCGAAACCAGCCTGCTTACAGCTTACTTCCTAGTTCCTACACCAATGTGATAAATAATGCAATAAAATGTCTAATAAGTAGCCTAATTTTCATATACTTATGCAAAGAAATATTTTCCCTTTTCATTTTTTTTTATTAAAAAGAGCATTCGTATAAATTCTGTTAAAACGGGACAAATCGGCGTCCCGATAGGATTGCTCGGGACAACGGGACATACATTTAAAAAAACGGGACGTCTGGGCACCTTAGTTATATTGTATTCGGGGCGTTTTAGAATATTCAATCCCATCTAGGCGCGGATCTAGAATGAGGCCAAGGAGGGGGCCAAGATACGAAAGGGGGGGGGGGGAAATTTTGAAGAATAGGGCTGAAATATTGGGGTTTAACGAATTTTCAGAGCAATAAGGGTCCTATATTATAGGTAATGAATACAACTTAGCTTGAGGGGAGAAAATTTGTGAAAAATAGGACTGAAATAGTGGGGTTTTACACATTTTGAGGAACCTAATGGGGGGGGGGGGGGGCTATAGCCCCCATGGCCCTCCCCGTAGATCCGCGCCTGATCCCATCAATCAATTGGGATAGGGGATATCCAAGGCCGTAGCCAAAGGGGGGGGGGCAGGGGGCTGCGGCCATGGATCCCTTGATATCCCATGGCGTGGGATGTCAAGGGATCCGAATTTAACCATAGGAAAATTATTTGCTATGCAATTACTCATATTCTCTGTCTAATTGATAAATTAGAAAGCATTAGAAAGAGTAAACTCGGACCGGTTTTTTATTATTGTGATACATGAACTCATAAGCTGGTGAAGTCATTTATTTTAATTCTGGCACACCACGCAGACAAGCACGTATCCAAGAGGGTGCACAGGAGGCATGCCTCCCCCCCCCCCCCAAATTGTCAGATTTACTTTTCTTTAAGTCCTGAAGACGTGCTGGAACAAGAGTAACAGGAAAATTGTGTTGTAAACGGTATGATCGCTTATTTATTTATAGTCATTAAATTTTAATTGTTATCGTATAGGCCTAGGCCTACTTTTTTTTACATATTTTGCCCCCCCCCCCCAACTAAAATGCTAGATACGTGCTTGCACGTAGACATCCGCCCACAGGAGCGCCTAGCTTGGATGCAGGATAGGACTTGAAGCCCTCGCCTCTCGGTGACTCGGTCACTCACCTGCTACCCTATTATTAAAGTCCCTTACCGGAGGGCGCAAGATTCAAATGTCCGTGCCCGCACAGCTTTTCAGTATAGCGCAGCTCCATTATTACGCGTGTGGGGCTCCCTGAACCATACATCTTGCGATCCAGAGGAAAAAAACCTCAAAGGTGCATAGGAGCTGCAGCTCCTGTGGACAGGTGCATAGGAGCTAACTTTTGGTTCATAGGAGCTGCAGCTCCCATGGACATTTAGGCACGCCCCACCTTTTGATGCATAGGAGCTGCGCAAGTTCATAGGAGCTGCACTGCGGTGCAAAGGAGCTGCCCTGTGATGCATAGGAGCCGCAGCTCCTATGGACGGGCACTTTTTTGGTTCATAGGAGCTGAAGTTATTGAAACAGGCACCTTTTATTATTTTGCTGCAATTATGAAAGCCTCTTGCTGTAGTTTACAGCAGTTCCCGCTTTTTTTTTAAAATGATGAATGCACTGTACTTTAGCATCAATTGATTTGCAAATATGATCCGTCTCATTGTATTTTACTACTAAATCAATTTATAGATTTTTCCTCAAAACCCTTAATTTTAAAACATGCAGCAACGTAAAACGTAAAACTCTTCATGGTTGTCATGACAAATGAGGAACTCATAGCTACTGTACGACCCCAGCCATGACAGGCTTACTAGGTTGCAGCCCCTCACATGAAATGAAAAATTAAACAATTAAATTAAACTAAAAATAGTAGCCTACCGGTACTAAAACAATCAAATAATTGACAAAAATTGAGAAATTGCAGCTCCCTTGATTACACACTCTATAATATTGTTTCATTAAATATACGCATAAGAAAAATTGGAACGTGATGTGCTTACTACAAAATTCAGATGATATATTATTAAATATTGAAAAAAGCAATGAACAATCAAACATTTTCAACAATACTTCATAGTACTGTTATTGGTCGGAAAAGTGGCCAAGAGCAGAGAAAATGTGCAAAAAGAAAATTTATGGTTTTCTCTAATTTCGCCCCAAATTACACAATTCGAAAACTTTCTACAAATTTATGTTCAGGGAGCAGTTATTGGTCAGAAAAGTGGCCAAGGGCCGAAAAATTGTCCAAATTAAAAATTTTTGGTTTTCTCTAACTTCGCCCCTAATTACACAATTCGAAAACTTTTTCAATTACTGCTTCAGGGAGCAATGTTTGGTCGGAAATGAGGCCAAGGGCCACGAAATTGCCCAAAACTAAAATTTTTTGATTTCTCTTACTTCACCCCTAATTACACAATTCGAAAACTTTCTTAAATATATGCTTCAGTGAGCAGTGTTTGGTCGGAAAAGTGGTCAAGGGCCGACAAATTGACCAAAACTAGAATTTTTGGTTTTCTCTAACTTCACCCCTAATTACACAATTCGAAAACTTTCTTAAATATATGCTTCAGGGAGCAGTGTTTGGTCGGAAAAGTAGCCAAGGGCTGACAAATAGCCCAAAACTGAAAGTTTTGGTTTTCTCTAACTTCACCCCTAATTAGGCCTACATGATTAGAAAATTTTCTTCAATATATGCTCCAGAGAGCAGTGTTTGGTTGGAAAAGTGGCCAAGGGCCGAGAAATTGCCAAAACCTAAAATTTTTGGTTTTCTCTAACTTCACCTCTAATTACACAATTCGAAAAATGTCTTCAATTTATGCTTCAGAGTGGTGTTATTGGTCGGAAAAGTGCCCAAAGAGAAAGAAAATGCCGAAAATATAGATATGCCTGAAATTGTGGAGTTTTCACATTTTGGTGTATAAACGTCTTGTAACGTATTCTAATAATGTTTAGGTTTTGCAGCCGAAGAATAGTAGACCAACTACGAGATCGGGGGCAGGGGCGTTTCCCCCGGGGAATTATTTTGAAAAAGAATAGGCTCAAAATAGTGGAATTTACGCATTTATGCAACTTGATAGCAGTTATGTGTTTATATTTTACATGTGAAGAATATTACAGCTTACAAGGGGGGCCCGAGGCCCGAGGTCTGCCCCGGGGAACGGTTTTTAAAAGATAGGCCTGAAATAGTTTGTCGGCAAAAAGTTTTTGATTTTGCAGACGATAACTTTATTAACAAATTGGAAACAGGGGATTTTTTTTAAAAGAAATATCTGAAAAATTTTCTGTTTTGGTAAATTTTGGGGGGGGGGGGCGGACCCGCTGTTGGTGTTGAATCGCTGACCTGCTTGAACCAGAAATTGAAAAAAATGTTCGAATAATGTAGTACTGAGTACTTTCAGATCGATGAACCGGCAGACAGATATTTCGTAAAAACCACTTTTTTGGTTTCTGGGACCTCAAAACGTGTAAATCCACTGAAATGTCTTTCGACCATCACATCGCTTTCCTTATATTACATAATTAGGAAAGCTAAAATCTATGCGCGTACTACCACCTATACACTTATGAAATTTACAGTAAAAGGGTGATGCACAACACCTTCTTCCATAGTAAAAATACGGGACTCTTTAAATGCGACTTGATGCCTTTTTCTGCCGGACACTTTCACAAGTCTGATACTCCCCCGCCCACTCGTCGTTCGTTGACCCCAATTGAAATCTGCAATCAGCAATCCGCTTCGCCGTCGCGCCCTTCTGAAAGTCGTGGCCTTTGCTACCTTGACAAAATCACAGTAGGTCCATGTTTCAACCAACATTTAATTAATAAGTACATTGATGAATCTGCTGCCTGCCATTTAAGCTAATATACTTTACACCTACTGTATTGTAGTTTAAAAATTACTACTGCCTCAAATCGCTTTCGACTTGTAATAAATAAATTTTTATTTCTTATATTGTTATCGGCACCTTGCCTCCACGTTCAAATTGGCTGCACAATGGCAAGGGACCCAAAGAAGAAAAATGTATTATCCAAATTTATGTAACTGAATTTATTTTGGGAATTACACTATTATTATTATAATGTCCCGCCATTCTCTTGTTGACTTTAAATAATTATGGGGCCAAACTATTGTTGTCATTCCCTCATTTAGCCTGGCAGTTATTGTTATTATTTTTAATACCGGTATCGGATGTTAAATATGAGAAGCTTGTAGTCTAATAACAGTATGCAAAAAGGGATTTGTCAAAAAACAAAATTGAGTTGATGGTAATCACTGGAATTGTCACATTGACTGCTACAAAAAATGTAATACAAAGTCTAATGCGATTCCTATATTATCAAAGAATATTAATTAAAATATTACATCCCATAGCGTAGAAGCATTTAGATTTTAAAAGTTTCATGTCTCTCATGGATTTACAGTTTCAAGTGACAAATCGCCTTTTGCTCATTTGCTCCCCACATTGTAGCAAATTAGATATATTTTAACTTTGTAGAAAGCCTCAGGCAGGGAAATTAGAAAAATACGGATGTGGTGCAGTGGTCGTCATACCACTCCGGCTAGGTGGAGGGTGGAGACTCTAGTTCGAATCTGGTTCGAGTCAGTAACCCTTTCTCTAATGGCAGTTAATAAGAAGTTGACCTTATTCGGTGACGGTGGTATTTAATAATGCTGTAGAATTGGTATGGTACTAATGTTATGCATTAAATTGACTTAGGTTGAAGAGTCTGCTTGCACTAAAATATATACGAAATAGTAAAGTATTAAAATTAAAATAATTATAAAAATAACTAGGTTCTATAATATAATGACATGTTTTTTTTTTTTTTTTTTTTTTAATGAAAGTATTGAGGCTCCAAAAGAGGGGAGTCCGCTACATGCTACAACTAGGACCTCGTGAGAGGCCTAAATTAACTTAAACCATTGAATATATAACACTAGTGTTATATATTCAATGCTTAAACTTAATTAACTAATTAACTTAAATAATATATGGCTGGAAAGAGAAAGAAATGAGGAAAAGCCCTTAAAAGCCCTTAAGTAGTTGAATTTTTTATGTAGATAATAACGCGGCCGAAAGAGGTCGATTTTTGTTGAAAATCGTGCGCACCCCTTGACGTTTCACACCCCCAAAGCCAAACGCCTTGCCCTATCACGACAAATATAGCATGGGAAGAATAGACGAAGGCATGGGTGTCGAGACTGACATATTATAGACTGGGAGCGCCTGGTGAGAGTTGGCTTACCTGCTGTGAGAATAGCTAGGTCCGGTGCACCAGAACTTGTAGACCTGGACGACGACGAGTATCCGTGTATTTCACAGGCAGGGCACAAACACACAGGCGCGGGACAAAAGATTTATAAGGATTTGTAAAAGAAATATAAACAAGGTGTTGCGACAGCCGGTATCTTTTTGGTACTGACTTAATCTTGCCATTGCAAGTTTTTGACTGGTCTTGACTTGACAATGGGTGTAATTTAAATTGAGATAGACCTTCTACATCTGCTTTAAGACCGTGTTACAGACCCGCGTTACCGATGAACTTCATCCACCAGCATCACGCATGACGTCACACTTTTCGTACATGCATCTAGTATTCCAGCCAGCGCTCATCGATTTATTAGACGTTGTCAAGTCAATAAAATATACTTCATTATTTTCCCGACCACAACATCAACACACGAAGCACTCTTGTGTTCCAAAGTAAGCTTCTCCCAGCTTGTCCATTATCACTTGTAGCCGGTGTAGGTTGACATCGAGGACGTATAACAGTTTGCCAATGGTCAAAAATTCAAACGGAAGCAATACGAAAAATTGTCCGAAATCCATGGGGTTGTTGGCATCGAACAAGGGACCTATCGGCATAAGCCCAGAAAAAAATTCTTCATGACATTATTACTACTAGTACTTTCTACTGCGGTAGGTATATTGGAAGCAAATGAAACACGGTTTAATTTTTTAACTTATTGACAGCTGCCTTTTGTGTTTGAGTATTTGGTTATAGCCTAATTCAGAGATTGAATAGCCTTGATTAATTATGGCAGAGATTTCAAAATATTTAAAAAAACATGAATAATTTGACAAATTCGGGGAAGCCACATAACATAAAAGTTTTCGCAATAAATTTACATGGCTATTAGTTCGTCATTTCTGTCAGAATGTTGCCCGTCCTGCCACTATTTGTCCTAATCCTTTTGTTTTCATCATGTTTTCATTTTAATCGTCGCGTCGCCCCGCGTTATGTGCTCGTGTTGCTGCTGTATTTAAACTATATATTGAGCAGAGGACATTACGACATTTTTTTTTAGTTTTCTCTTATCTTGGACGGTGTATTCTGTATTTATATATAAATGAAATTTTCTTTATTCTTTAATATTGTAATTTGTTTAAAACTGCAATAATTGTTGTTTCCAGTATGTGATAATAACCATATTAATTACCGTACTCACTGATTATTAACGCACAGCGTAGTCTTATTTTCTTATTTTAAAAGTTGTATACTGTTCAATGGCATGTGTTAAATGCAGAAATACTATAGAGCCTACTATATTGTGCTGTATATGAGATACTGACACTGAAAGACTCTCTTTCTCATTTGTTTAACTGTTTCTATCCTAAGCCTAATATGGTGGTTTTGTCTGTTTTGTCAATTGTTTAAAATGCTGATTGTAATATAATTGAAGATACGAGTACGGTAGATGAAGGTGGTAACTAGCAGCATTATCGTAGTTTTGAGCAGATCACATTTAAAGTTTGTGTTACATTCTATGGTATGTTACGCAACTTCATTGACTCTGAATAACTTACTGTATGTTTAGTGTTCCTGATTTCAATTACAACTCCTATATTTATGCGATGAGGAACAGAAGAAAAATGCAGTTATCACCTTGATCCGCTCATCAGTCTTCAGTTTTTTAGTCCCCAGAACCAAACTATCAAGGGGTTTTGTTTACGTTAATAACGACTACTGTTTTAAAAGTATCGTTCGAGCCGTTATTGAGAAAAAAATAGCAGTATTTTTGGAGTTTTGTAGAGAGAACCGCCCAAGATTTAAAAAAAAAAAAAAAAAATAAATGGCCTGAGATATGATTTTTGTGAACCTACTCGTTAAATTTCATCAATATCCACCAATAGCCCACAAATTGACAGAGATGAAATTCACTCTTTTGGGTAATTGTAAATTTTGAACATCTCAAAGCTTTTCTACAACTAAGATTGCACTAAGATTGAAATATCGGGTACATATGGGTATGTATGTAGTCTGTCTAGCTAACTTATTTAACTGCAATTATCATGCATTGTTTTCCTATTTGTACGTTGCTTAGTACCAACGTAGTATAAGAGAAGGGGATCG
The DNA here is from genome assembly GCA_963971405.1 of Psococerastis gibbosa. NCBI lineage: Eukaryota > Metazoa > Arthropoda > Insecta > Psocodea > Psocidae > Psococerastis > Psococerastis gibbosa. The sequence goes on from OZ020484.1 coordinate 31,114,030, forward strand.
TTAATTGGGAAGTACAACTTTCTGAATTTATTTTTATATATACTCGTATATCTATAAAGAAACCGCTGTTGCTCATAGAAATCGCTTACTTACTGTAACGGCGCCTTATCCCTCCCAGGCGAGAAAGGAGAAATCGCTTGCCAGCTAGAGGCGTAAAATTTTAGAATGTTGGCGGTGGCAAAACTAAGTAGATCTTATAACGTCATCAGGCAGGATAAGGAAAAATTGAAAATATAAGAGCAAAATAGTAGGGTTTTACGCTTTTTAATAGTTGTAAAATATAGCTGTAGATTTTACAAAGCTAAAAAAGGAATGCTTCTATGCATATTGCTGCAAAGGACACCATGAAGTATGAACCGCGTCTTACAATTCTCGAGGCTGGGGGCTTTGCCCCCCCCCCAAAAGGAGCTGGGAGGGGGGGGGGGCAAGTTGGACCGTGCCCCCGCCAACTTTACGCCCCTGATCGATTCTAAAGCAAAATACGAGTAATAATTCAGTCACATCTTCCAGTATTCAATTTTTTTGAATAAGTCCTTTTTCATAAAAGTCCTCCTTTTCAATCGAAATGTCATCTATTCCAAAAATATGATCTGGTAACCCTGGCGAGCCACCCAGTTAGACATTGTATCGGGTATACCGTCATTTTGACAGCAGTTAAGGCGTTAAGCTCTGATTAAGTTTTCGCAATAAATTTACGTGGCTATTAGTTCGTCATTTCTGTCTGAATGTTGCCCGTCCTGCCACTATTTGTCCTAATCCTTTTGTTTTCATCATGTTTTCATTTTAATCGTCATTTAATTATCATGCATTGTTTTACTATTTGTACGTTGCTTAGTACCAACGTAGTATAAGGGAAGCTTTGTGTTGGACGAAATTTTCAGATCATATCTCGGGACATTTGTTTTTATTTTGGGCAAACTCTATTTTGGTGGTTACCTCCAAAAACTAAAAGAACTGTAAAAAAAAATTCTCAAACGCCGTCACCAACTACTTTCTTTACATTGACGTAAATTTAGTCTAAGATCCGGCTGCAAAATATTGCTGAAAAAAAAATATTTGTGCATATTTATATAATTAGGAATATATATATATGTAGGTACTGTGTATATAATTAAGATTAGAAAACCAGGCTGTCTATCAAAATGTGGCAGCCAGTACCGTGAATAAAATGATTATTCAAATATTTTTCGGAAAAAAATTCATTAAATTGTTATTTTATTAAAATATCCTCCTCTTCATTGTGAATTTTATGGAGGAATCTATTTTACTTTAGGCCTACTTTACTTTACTTCACGGTAATATATATAAAGCACTTGACCGGATCTCTGGCCAGATGTAAACAGGTATGATTTTGATAGGCTACATTTATAAGCTCATAACCCTATATTTATTATTTAGTTATCAAATTAAAGCTATGTTTATCCTAATCATAACCATGCGTGAAATTTTGGTTTTCAACAACCACTCCATGAGTGCACTACCTTCCAGACAGGACCTCGTACTAATTGTAGTCGTCATTAATGTAAACGACCCCAACCGGCACCCAGTAAGTCTTGCCTCTTGATAGTTTGGTAAAAAAAAAAAAAAAAGTTTGGTTCTAGGGGCTAAATTATAAAAAAAGGCCTTTATAATTTTTCTATCGATCCATTTCAACTTCAGGTATATTTTTTGAATAGGGTTACAAAACTGAACCGGTTGCTTTCCAAAATTAAGTTTTGGCTTGAAAAAACAAACTGTTTTTTGACGAAAAAATTGATAATTCAGCTGGCAATACGTTACACGTAAGCTTTGAAACCCAATAGGCCTCTATGACGCTCGAATAAATCCCCATTTAGCGTCGTGGGCTTCCCTACTATTGACGCAGGCACAATAGGCACATCTAGATTTGATTAACGGTAAAATTAAAATTTGTCACCTTCATCCTCTCGTATCTTAAATCGTTGTTCTTATGTGAGATTACTCCCATAACTCATGGTATAAAGTAAAAACTCTTGTTAAATTAGACATAAGCAAAAAAGAAGTACCTATACCGGTACCTACCTAGTAAAATTTAGTTAATTTGTCTACAATTTAATTCTAATATAATGTTCTAACTCTGCTACTTTACCATGATATATCAAAATGAGTAATCATATTAAATAGGTAAATAGGGATAAAGTCATTAGATAATAATTGCATGACCAGACACGGCAGGTGGTGAGAGGAATTAATTCCTATAGGCCTATGGACACTTTATAGAGGAAATTTTAAAAACCCACTGGCCTCATCCAATACGTTACCTCTTGTGTGGGTGGTCGATATATTGTGTAAAGAAATGTTAAGCAGTAGCCTGATTCCGTTAAGCACTTAAGCTATGAAATTTGGAATGGCCTAATGTACCTAAAGAATAATCCTACCGTACCGCATTCCTAGAGTGGATCTGACAATTGGCTTGAAGTTGATCAGATCAGGATTTTGTGGGCTTCTTCTATTAATTTGTCGCTGGGCCATTAAGGAGTAGTCTACCCAGCCTTGTTATCAATCCTAAGCAAATAATAAATAATGGCTACCTGCATGGACGTTGTGATTAAAAATATTTTGAGTTTGCCTTATTTCCTGTCGGGGGTTGACAAACAAAACCTCAGTGTTTAATAATAGTCTATATGATTTAAGAAGCGTAGGGTTGGTACTTGGTGGCGTAAGAACAAAATTATGTTCTCTCCGTTATGTTTTGCATGCAATTTAATTTAGGTGTGATATCAGTTATTTTATTTTTGTCAGCCCCCTTAACCTTACACCATAACGTTTGTGTTATAGCTAATAAAGGTCCTAGCTAGATAATGGATCTCTTCCGTGTGTACTCTAATTCCGTAATTGGACATCTAGGTCCACCCCAAAATAAATCGTGGATAGATACGTTATTGGTTGACCCCCGTATCTCCCCTTGCTGAGATTAACCCGCTGGTGGCCCGTATTTATACTGCAATGCTTTGGGAACTATGATGCCATTATTAGATTATATAATTTTATACCTGCCCATTTGGGACTTACGATTGTCTCATCGGTCACCCCAGTGCTTTATTAGAATAGCATAGATATGTACTGCTAACATGATACCCTAGAACATTAATTTTTGTTAACATTATGGTGGAGGAAAGTTTGAATGGTCAAGTGTTGGCGCGGAAATTTTGAAACTGAAACGGTGTTTCTGACGGAGTTCTCTATAGTGACAACAAAAGTTCGCCTATTGTTAGCTTACGAATGGCGAAGTGTATCATATATTAGTATATATTATCCATCATTACCGTGGGCCGACAGTGTCAGTGTTCGGTGTTGCCTGATGCCACGCTTTCTTCCGCATTATTAAATTTTTTTGTTTAAATCTAAATTCTATTTGCGCATCGGCCGCAAGGAACCCAATGCGAGTTGGAAATTGTTGGATTTAACCGTGTTACTTTACCATGTTTCTCAAGTGGTTCGCAATCCACTATAGACTATAATCAGGAAGTCCACAGTGTCAGTCAATTCTCCCCTTTCCCCCGTCTGCTCTTAGGCCTTAGGGTGCCTGAAGTTAACATACATAAAAGCTTAATTTGTAATAGATAAGTAAAGTAGCCTTCCGCATTTTTTACTTCGAAGTCCGCATTTTGGTTTTACGGATATCTGCCAGCACTGTTGGCCAATTACAATTTAGAATTAAAAATTCATTTCAGGCACTCAAGGTCTCACTCAGCTTGACTGGTGGTAATCAACATAATATCCCGTTTCAACTAAGTATTCATTTTAATCAACAGGTACGTAAAAGCAATCTATACATCAAAACACTTAAAGGTCAAGTGAAACTGACATTTCATATCTATAGGCTAGATTCTCTCGCAAGGTACAGTTCTGAAAATGTGATAGAAAAATAATGGAGAAAGGTTGGAACTGAGTATTTTTAACTCAATAACATTACATTTATAATACTGGTTCATTTCACCATCCTAACAGGGTTCTCTGGGTGAAAAACATTTATTTAAGTTTTAAGTTTACTTGTGTTATAGGCTAGATAGATTGGAGATGCCAAGGATCGCTACGACTATCAAATGAACTAGAAATTATCCTCAAGTTAAATCCATGCGTTTTGAACGGCGATGGAGACATTCCCAACGCGCAGTACGTCGTCAGTCGTGTTGGCTCTAATTAGGGAGATGTGACGTAGTGTTAGAATGTTAGAACTACCTACTGTACAAACATTCTATTTGTATGTTTTTCTTATAATAATATAAAACAATTGAAGTTTGTTACTGGTCACGTATTTTCTTCTATCTACCCGCTCCCGGGATAAAGTTATACCACCCTCAACATGGTAGCAGAGCGTTTGTGAACTTATTGAAATTTAAATTCAAGAAATGGATCTAATCAAATTGAGAGGACCCGAAAATTGGGCAGCATGGAAATTTCAAATTTCCGTAATCTTGCGTGCTAAGGGTTTATTGACGGTTGCAAATGGGACCGAACAAAAACCAATGCAGAACGATGACGACTTCGACGATTGGGTAACTAAGGACATTAAAGCTCAAGGTTTGATTGTAACTCATTTAACAGAAGGGGCAATGGTGCATATTCTAACGTGCAACACATCGCATGAAATGTTTTCGCGACTGTGTTTGGTTTTTGAAAAAAACTCAGCAGTGTCTGTAAGTCTCTTACAACAGCAGTTTTTCAATTTAAAATTTGATACTGACGTAGTAACATTGTTTAACACAATCGAGTTAATTAAAATGCAATTAGAAAGGCAAAAAGAAACACTTTCGGATCAAATGATCATCACCAAAGTTCTTATGGTGCTACCAGACACCTATAAACATTTCGCGACAGCATGGGAGTCGTCTGTCAACCAAACTGTGTCAGAACTTTTGAAACGGCTATTGATGGAAGAAGAAAGGCTGAATGTAACTGAATTTTCGACTCAAAATGCGTTTTTTAGCAAGCAAACAAGCAACAAACAGCGAACATACGCTGTCGATCAACCAAAGAAATGCAAGATATGCCTGCGTAGTAATCATGATACTAAGTCTTGTTTAGCTCATATAACATGTTTCTCTTGCGGGTTGAAGGGGCATAAATCAGATAAATGTCGGAATAAGCATAAGAACAAAGATAAGGTCAGTCATGATAACGGAAAAAAGGTTAGTAATTCCTTTTGTTCTTCAACTCTTTTGTCTCTTAACAAAACAGATGTTTTTTATTTAGACTCTGGAAGCTCAGAGCACATGTGTTGGAATAAAGAGTTATTCGCAAGACTAACTAATTTTGAACGCCCCAAGTCTGTACAGTTGAGTGACGGAAATATTATCGAAGCCACTGGGGTAGGCTCTATCGAATTATTCGCTTACAATAAAACTGAGTGGATCCCGACCACTCTAAATGAAGTTTTGTTTGTGCCAAACTTGTCTGTAAATCTTTTTTCGACTAGTGTTGTATTGGACAAAGGATTTCAATTGATTTCAAATGCGCAAGAATGTAAGTTTGTTGATACAGACGGTAAGATTCGAGCTATTGCTACTAGAGAAGGGAATCTTTTTAAAATGGCATTTAAATATGCAGAAAAGAGTAAATTTTCTTACTTTTCTACAAAGCTTACTCTAAAGGAGTGGCATGTTCGTTTAGCACATCAAGGTATTAAGCACGTTCGCATGATTTTGAAGTCTCATGATATCGATTTTGTTGACGAGCCATTTCAGTGTGAACCTTGCCTCCTGGGAAAAGTTGCTGCTTTGCCTTACCCTCCGAGTAACAGCAAAACTGAAAGGTGTGGTGAGATTATTCATGCAGATTTGTGTGGCCCAATGGAGCAAGATTCACTCGGAGGTTCCAAATATTTTTTGCTTTTAAAAGATGATTTTTCTCACTATCGGTTTGTATATTTTTTAAAACATAAAAGTGAGACTAATGAGAAAATTAAATTATTTTTTAATATGGTTGAAACCCAAACTGGGAATATTGTGAAGTGTATCAGAACGGATAATGGTACTGAATTTATCAATGCTGGTATGAAAAAATTGTTTGAGGATAAGGGAATAGTTCATCAACTGTCTGTTACTTATTCACCCCAACAAAATGGGAAAATTGAAAGGGAAAACCGTACAGTTGTTGAAGCTGCTAGAACTTTGTTGCTTAATGCTAATTTGCCAAAAAGTTTGTGGGCCGAGGCGGTTGCGAACTCTATTTATACATTGAATCGTACAGGAACAAGCAGTGTTCCACATGTAACGCCTTATAAATTGTGGCATGATAAGACACCTGATTTAATCGAATTGAAAGAATTTGGACAACGGGTTATTATGCAGATTCCTAAACAGAAAAGGAAAAAATGGGATAGTAGAGGAAAAAAGGGAGTTTTTGTGGGGTACGAAGATCATAGAAAAGCTTATCGTGTAATGGTTAATAATGAGATTGAAATAACGCGTAATGTATTTTTTCAAAAAAAATTTGAAAACGAGACAGTCGATAGTCCAAACGAGCCGAAAGTAAAGAATGGCAACTTTAGAGACTTGATTGATATTGAATCAAATGAAACTCAAATAAGCCCGGAAGAATCGATACTAAAGTATATTGTTAGTGATGACGAATCTATGCAAAACCATAATGATGGTGAAAACTCAATATGCGAAGTTGAAACCTCAAGTGCTTCAAGGAAAAAAGAACTTCAAATGCCTACAATAGGGCGTCCACAAAGAAATAGGAAATTGCCAGCAAAATTTACTGACTGTATAATGTCAGCAAATTTGAACTCAAAAGGTTTGGACGAACAAATGTCTAATTCAGAAACGAAAGAAAGTTCAATAGAACACGCAATGTTGGCTGATGTGATGTCCGAAGAACCAACAACATACTCCAAAGCTGTTACTTGCAACGACAGAGAAGTATGGATAAGAGCGATAAAAGATGAAAAACAAGCGCTGATAAACAATGAAACATTCGAATATGTTGATGTCAAAAAAGCACAAGGGCATCAGCTGCTTTCTAGCAGATGGATATTCAAGAAAAAGGCGAATGGCAGGTGCAAAGCCAGGTTAGTCATTCGTGGATATGAGCAAAAGAAGGACTGGGAATATCTTGATACTTATAGTCCTACCGTTGACTCGTGTTCAATTAACATTTTATTGGCAATTTGCGCAGCAAAAGAAATGAAGCTAGTAACGTTTGACATACGAAGTGCTTTTCTGTATGGCAAGCTCGACGAAATTATATATGTCAAGTGTCCTGAAGGTTTTGAAAATGAAAAGAAAATATGGCGTTTGAAGAAGGCAATTTATGGCTTAAAACAAGCTCCAGTGAAATGGAACCTCACTTTCACAAACTTCTTAAAGTCATATGGATTAGAAGCTTTACATTCAGATAAATGCATTTTTAAGAAGCCAGACAACAAATTATACCTAGCTTTACACGTAGACGATGGGCTCATTATATCAGACGACACTGATGTGATTGAGAAATTTCTTCGACATTTGAAGTCTGATTTTGAAGTTATAGTAGAGAAAACACCAAAATCGTATCTAAACATTGAAATAATGCAAACAAATGAAGGGATAATGCTCAGTCAAGAGGCCTATGTTAGGTCAATTCTTAAAAAATTTGGTATGGCTGACTCTAGAGAAGTCCCTACTCCAATTGCTAAAAGCAATGAATATGATGATTCAAACGAAGAAAAGGGTAACTTTCCTTACCAGGAAGCAGTGGGCAGTTTGATTTATTTATCTCAGAAAACTAGGCCCGATATAACCTTTGCTGTCAACTTTGAAAGCCGGACTTTATCGAATTTTAACACAAAAGACATATCCAACGTTAAGCGAACTTTAAGATATTTAATGGGGACAGTTAATGATGGTATTAAATATATTAAAACAACCCAATTTGAACTAAAAGCTTACAGCGATTCAGATTATGCAAGCGATATTAAAACCAGAAAAAGTACCTCAGGTTGTCTTATATGCTTAAATGATATGCCTATCTTTTGGAGCTCGCGTAAGCAACCCATTATTGCACTTTCCAGCACTGAAGCAGAGTTCATTGCTGCAGCTGATTGTGTAACAGAATTATTGTACATAAAAACTGTTATAAATGAATTGTTGAGTGACAAAGTACCTATTACTCTCATGATCGATAATCAAAGCTCAATAAAATTAATTAAGTCTGGGCGGTTTAATAAACGGTCAAAACATATTGACGTAAGGTACCATTTTATAACAGATACGATCAAAGAAAAAAATATAAGTGTCAAATATTGTCCAAGTAAGGATCAATTGGCTGACATATTGACTAAGCCCTTGGACAAGGTTAAGTTTAACGGTTTAAAGGAAAAGTTTATGTCAAAGAAATAACTTTCCGCTCATGTGTTCATATTAGTTTTGTTTCTGTTGTCTTTGTTTAATTTAATTAAAAATTACAAGGGCATGTTAGAATGTTAGAACTACCTACTGTACAAACATTCTATTTGTATGTTTTTCTTATAATAATATAAAACAATTGAAGTTTGTTACTGGTCACGTATTTTCTTCTATCTACCCGCTCCCGGGATAAAGTTATACCACCCTCAACACGTAGGTTTCTAAATGCCGGATTTGGCGTCTAAACGTCAAATTGGAAATGTAGTTAGTGTATAATAATGCATTAAATGATACTAGGCCTATAGCAGTGGCGAGGTGGCCAAGCTAAATAAATGCATTTTTATTTATATTATATTAAACATACTACACTGGAAATACAACAAACATCCAGGAAAGGAAATCAAGAAAAACTGTGATACCTTAAAACCATCCTGCCTTGTCGATCTTTTCCGAGGCATAACCAAGCAATTATTATGCACATCAATAAGAACCTGAACCTGCCAGTAGGCAGACGCCATAACTTCAGGATTGGGCTATGGACTATGCTAGAAGTTCTCTATATAGTAACCGTTGTTCTTTACTAAAAAAAGTTGATTCTCTATTAATTATAGCCGAGGTGGTGTTCTTTACTGTTAGCGAGTTACATTTGAATGCTGAACCAGCTGGCTAGATTCTTCTTTAACATCCGAAAATTCTTATTAATCCGAGTCTTCACTAACCATATTGTTCTGTTTTAGTTCTTTTCCGTATGATGGCAAATGAGCGCAATCGAGAGGAAATTGGAGAATTCCAATGTAAGTTTTTTTAAATATAATAAATTTGATAGGAAATGTCGATTGTAGAGCGATAAAAAATGTCACATCCATTGGAAGACACACTCCTCTATGTTTTGATGCATGATATGTGGCCGTCACTAACACCGACTGACCACAGCTTATTTACTCGGTCCTCCGGACGCCTTAAGGCTGAGTGATCAAAATGTTTTGTAAAAAATAAATTTTGCTGATTTTTTGACGAAAATAATTTATTGCTCATTCCAATGATAGGCCTACAAAGATAACAAAGTGATCAGATAAAAAACTCATAAAAAATCCAAGTTATCGCAGGAAGTTTATATTTTCTGAACTGAAATATTATTACCTTAAAAAAATTGGATACATAGCCTTAACCCCATTTTGTAGCACAGTTGTAAATCTGTAAGGGAAATAGACAGCTTTCACAGAAAGCTCATATTTTTTAAGATTTTTTCATCTGTTCCCTTTTGTATCTTTGTGGCTGTGGAACGAGCAATTAATTAATTTCGTCCAAAAAGTACGATAATTTCTTGTTTACAAAACATTTTGAACACTCAGCCTTAACTATTATTTTTTAGCAAATGAAGTTCAATAATTGTGGTCAATTGGTTTATGAACGGACACATATTTTGTAAAGCATCAAGACAAACAGGAGACTTTCTCCTGTGATGGGATGTGCTATTTTTGCCCGCTTTACAATTGATATTTGATGGTATAGAATGTTTGAATTTTTACATCTGTAAGTCTTTTCCCTCTCCGGCTGTCTCTGTCTCTTAACTAGGATGGGAAACGAAAATTTAGAACAGTGCCAACAGATTTTTCAAGTACCGTACGTGCGCATCGAAAGATTATTGATAAGTCGATATAAATTGGAAGACAAATAGGCTAATAGATAAACTGTTAGTTGCACACTGTCACATCTCTTACCCAAGGCATCTCCGAAAGACAGGGTAACATTTAATAAGTAAATTAAATTCAGACTACAGAATCCCTTGAAGTGTTGGTTAGCAGAGGCGTGCTCGAATTCGGAACCATATTGCTGTAGTTTTTTATCTCAAAATTATTGGCCTGTGCTGACTGATTTTTGCCCAGTGCTGTGACGTCGGGAAGGAGCGGGTTGATGGAATTTATGTTAGCGGGCGGTGGTTCCAACGGGATAAGTGTTGCAGTCCCTTCTTCTTCCGTGACAGGCTCCACAGCTGGTGCCTTTTCGCCTAAGAGCCAGTATGTTGTCATAACGCCTTTCCCCTGAATCAAAAGAGGATCCGAAGTTAATAATGAGGAGAAACAATCTGATCGATTGGCATGAACACTATTTAAAAGGTATTTTACAGCTTGTGTATACTGATACGGCCTTTAGAGCAGCTTATTTTACCATGCAAGTGGAATCTTTCCACAATCTTCTTCTGCTTTTATGTACCTTATTTTTAACGCCTTTCCCAATCAAATCAAAAGAAGATCCTAAGTTATTAATGAGGAGAAACAATCTGATCGATTGGCAAGAACACTTATTTTACAACTTATGTAGGTACTGATAGTACAGACTTTAGGGCAGCTTATATTACCTTGCAAGTGGAGTCTTTCCACAGTCTTCTTCTGTTTTTATCTACCTTATTGCTTTCCAATTTATACGTAGTATAAGGAAAGCTTTGTGACGGTCGAAATTTTCGATTCCGAGATTTCAACGGATTTACACGTTTTGAGGTCCCAGGAACCCAAAAAAGTGTTTTTTTTTTAACCAAATGTCTGTCTGTCGGTCTGTCTGTCTGTCTGTCTGTCTGTTCGTCGATTTCCGGGCAAACTACTCGGTGGATTTGAGTGAAATTTGGCAAGTAGGTTCACAAAAATCATACCTCAGGACTATTTTTTTTTATTTTGGGCTAACTCAATTTGGGGGGGTTTTATTCTCAAAAAACCCCATAAAAACGTCTAAAAAAATTATTCCTCAAAAACGGCTCCAACGATTACTTTTAAATTCACATATATTCTAGTCGTTCTTAATGTTGATAAAATGCGGGGGGTCGCTTACCCCTTGATAGTTTGCTTCTGGGGGTAAAAAAATAAAAATAACTTAATTTTAATGAAAAATGACTAAAAAATAATATTTCTGCGAAACTTTTCTATCGATGATTTCTACCTTCAGGCATGTTTTAGGTGTTAAGTTGAGTAACGAAACCGGACAGTTTGCTTTCCCAAAAACCTATTTGCTTATGCGCAAAAATTTTTTTTTTGAAAAAATGATAGAAACTTCACGCTGAAATGCATTGCCTGCCCTGCCATTATTACTGTGTTGTAATGTGTTTTAAATATATTGAGGCTACCTCACCTCCAGTGACGTCAGGTGGACACCCCCCCCCCCCCCCCCGAGATATCCGAAATTTAACCATAGGAAAATTATTTACCATGAAATTATTCATTTTCTCTCCCTACTAATTGATAAATTGGAAAGCATGTTCGAGTAAGCTCGGACCGGTTCTTTTTAACTGGTGATCCCAATTCAGGGTGTCAAGGAGATCTCAATTCATGCATAACCCGATGATTTTTGCTTGGTGCATGGGTTCTATAGTAGGCTATAATGGAGCTTATATTACGCCAAGCTTTCGTTTTCGAACTTCCTATCATATGAATGAGGGACCTCCTGATTAAAGTGGTTTCCGAACCGCTTGGCGATCAGCCTCTCACAAGGATAATTAATTCTAATTAGAAAGATGTGAATAGTTGTTATGTTATCCACGACACTGCGGCGTTCATGCACCTGTTACGTTACCGACAATCATTTCCGTTGAATTTCCCAAGCTTTGGGATAGGAGAAACCGCGGAAGCCGATAATTTGTCTATGGAATTTAACTGTCGGGGGGTTCAAAACATTTCATTTCTCCAGTTAACCTTTCCGTTGTAGGGAGATTCATCTGCCTATTGAGACGGCGGCCGATGTTCGACTTCCGGATAATTTCTTCACAACTTTTCATTTCATGACCCCCTGAGTCTAAAACCACCCTCCATTCAAAATGCTGTATATAGTATATACAGTATATACTCAATATACAGTATATATTCAATATATACTATACGTGTGTTCCGTACAGTAGCCTATATCGATTTTAGGAAACACTCAACTTAGATAATATCCGATTTTGATGAAACTTAGCACAACTATTGATCATAAAAATATCTTGATCGAGTTCGTTAACCAGCGGGATCCACCATTTGGTTCCAAGATGGGGGCCAATTAAAGCCCTATATAATTCATATCTCAGTTAATATTGGTCGCAGAGGAATAAAATAAAATCTGACTGACGGTGGTATTATTATCTATGATAATAGAAAACACCACTTTTTACGACAAATCAACGATTTCAAGGTGGCGTCCAATCAAACTGAAAATAATGCGATTTTACGAGTACTTAAGCAAAAATTCATAGTCGTCATTTTGGTTCGAAACTTGGAATACGGGAGTGTTTTTGTGTGTGTGTGTTTAGTCGCGGTCGGGAGAAAATGAAGTATATTGTATTTTTTATCACATAAATGGCCCATATAGCGTAGAGGAAAAGCAGGGTCTGCCGCTTGCATGGAATCTCCCTACATAGGTTCCTGATCAGCCAGAGCCGAAAAAGATTTTTATAACCTATTAAGGTAAATCTGTGGAAAGCGGAATCATATTCCTTTGGTTGCCATGGCACGTGTCAAGCAAATTCTATAATAAATGTAATTTGATATTTTCCATTTCGACAAACCTTCATTTCAATATTCCCGCGGCATTCCAAGCAGAACGTCTCAAATGTCTCTAGAACTTCTTTTGTCTTTGGGCTGACATGAATCTTCAACGCTGGAACAAAGGGAAAGTCGTATATTTATTCAAAAGTTGACATTCGAAACAATATCGCGTGTCTGTGTAACATTTCTAAATAAGAGTAAACTGCAACATTTTCAGGCATCAACTTTGATAGCCCATATATTCGCATCGCCTATTTATTCAATTCGTTCTGAGGTAGGTGGATATCACTGTACCACTGAAGATGTCGACCGCAGATTTTGACGAAATGCTCGGAAGCATATTCTCATATCAGCCACAGCCATCAGTTGACAGTTTCCCCACACTATTTGGCCATTGTCTAATAATTTAATTATTAAGAGACAGGAGTTGAATTGCATATAGACCCTTTACAATAATATATTGCATCGTGAATGCTTTTTTAAAAATTCAATTCTTCATAATAGATAGAAAATGCAATAAATACAGTTCAAAAATCACTAGGCCTAGCTTGCCTGAAGCCATACGGTAATCATCGCTCATAATATAAAGACTGCAAATGTCGTTAAACATTAAATTTTTATAGTATGTACATGTTGCATAGTTGTAATTTTGCAGGCGTTTTCCTGAAATCACTATTCCCCTATTGATGGTTTTAAAGCAGTCAAGTTTCTAGATCGCAATAGTAAATTCATTATCATTCATTTTTATTATATTTTTATTTAAAACAATTTGTTAGTACTAGTGGTTCAGAGGGTCATTCTCAGGAAATTCCAAAAACATTAGTGAAGCTTTGGGGGGGGGGGGGATGTACGCAAATAATTCAAGTCGTAACTATTCATAAAAATGAAGTACACAGTAAACAAATAATTACCCGTGGTACATACATAAATTTTTAATCATAAAAACAGAGAAACATAGCCTATATTGACTACAGGTATAGGATAAATAAGGAAGATTCGTAGCCTAATTTAATAGTCTATTATTAATTGGGGTCCTTACCGTGTTGTGTCGTATCAGTAATAATAACTTGCTTAAGGCATAGTCCTAAATACGTCAGCTGTATTGATGTGAGAATATTGAGTTTCATTAATGTAAAAAAACCTCATCCAACATGGCTGGATTGCAACAGAATCAGAAAACTTTTTGACTTAGGTTAGTTGTAAATTGGGGCAGCGGGAAGGGTCTGGTAAGCGTTCCCAAGTTTCCATCATGGCAACTTTTCAAGTTTGCGCTGGAAAATTTTCTAAACTTTTTCCATTAATGCTCTTATGAAGCAAAAGTTGTCTGTTGAAGCTTGAAAAAGAGCATGCAGACGTTTGTTAAAATCGGATTGTCCGCAATAAAGCTTCCTTATTCAAGTTGACTGATTATCAATTTGCCTGCAAAATATTAATCTTATATAAGAATAATTTTGTTTACTGTGCCCTCTTCTTGTACATCAAGATCAACCATATTTTCTTTCGGTATATCCATAGCACCAACGGAAAAGAATTTAACAAGGAAATTATTTAAAACATTTGTGCGGTAGTAAAATTTACCAGCTCCAAAGCAGTTGAGATTCAAATGTTTTGTCATTTTGAGCCCAATATTCCTTGATTATACAATATATAATAATACATTTATTCCTTCCTTGCCAAAAGAAACAAGGACTGAATAATTTGGGGAGATTTAGAACAGCCTGCCATCAGTTTCTGGGGAGTGAAGTGTGAGAGTGAATGAATGAGTGAATGAGTTTCATTGTTACCGTATTTCATATTTTTTTCTTTTTCAGGAAAAATTCTATGATATTATTAATATGAAAAACTTGTAAAGCAAAATAGGTTAGCTGGTAGAGTAGCCCTTCGGGGCTAAAACTCGCCTTAACATAATGACATTTTTCATTTCATTTCATTTCACAGCGGAAATACAATATCGTTCAGTGGGAAAGGTAAGATATCTGATAACAGAGTTTGGCTACAATTTTAGACACAATATACTAGTTCAGGGACTAAATTTTTTCTATATATGCAAATGTGTCGAGTTCTTGAAAGACGCAGTTTTGTCCTTTTTATATCAAAAAGTTGAAAGCAGTAGAAAACCCTCGTCAGAATAGAAATGTGCAATGTTTATTTTGCGTCAGTATATGAAAGAATTCCAGGGAGGTATTTCAAAAGAATGCTTAGAAAAAGGCCTCAAGGGACGAAGAAGGGAGAGATGAGAATTTTTATATACTGTACTGTAGTTTAAAGGCAGCGCAGCGCAGAGAACGTTTGTCGTTTCTTTGTACCCATTTATACTGAATTTCGATCAAATGAAAGTTTTTTTCTCTCTGAATTTGAAATCCGAAAACTTATTTATAATGAGCTTATGTAGGTAGCAGTGCAGTCGAGACAATCTGTGGACCAATGAGCAATTCACACAAAACACACCAAGATTTTATTTTTTGGAATCCAAAATCTTTTTAAACCTGATTGTATCCAGGGCATGCCCCCCCCCCCCCACCAATCCCTTAAACACTATACTTGGGGCCCTACAGCGAACAACCAGGTTTATGGTTTTCGTCACTGCCACAGCGGTGAAGGACGTGGATGGTCCGTGGATCCCTCGGGAGAAAATACAATAAAATTTTATTTTTAACTCTTATTATACGGTATTTATTAAATATGAAGCAAATTATTTTATATTTTATTGCATCACAATGAGCGGGCCCCAACCCCCAGTACTTTTGGATCCTGGTAGGTAGCCTACCCCTAGCCTAATTTTGTGGGAATAAAATAAAAAATGAGCCCACTTATAATAATAATAAAACGAAATAAAATGAAAACGTATTCTTGCATTAGTGAGAGATGTGATATCCAGTTTTGCTTTATTTTGCATAATTGCATAATCAGGATTTTGCAGAAATTAGGCCGTTTATACGGTTTTGTTCTCTATAATTTCAGTCTATCATTGATAAGTAGTATAGTAAAAAAAATCGTACCTTCTCCATTCGATTCCAGCCGACTGGCTGTATTGACGGTGTCGCCGAAGAGGCAGTACCTCGGCATCTTCAGCCCCACCACACCCGCCACACACGGCCCCGTGTGCATGCCTATTCGAAGTTTGAGCTGCGTAGTCGGCCTGTGGCGGATTCGGAAGTCGCGCACCTGCGCCAAAAGGGCCAAAGCCATTCGCGCTATTTCTCGGGCGTGTAAATTTCCGTTGCGCATCGGTAACCCTGATACTACCATATACGCGTCCCCAATAGTTTCCACCTAAAACAAAAATTAAAACCTGTAAAACCAATGGCGTAGCTTGTGGAGAGTGTAGTTGTAGAACGGTGAAAAATATCCATGAAATTTAGCAGAAATGCTCCTCTACATTTCGATGTAATGTATGACGTGTGTGACATATGAAATTCACTATCACCACACTAATAGTTTTGGTACCAATCAAATTCAATAATTTATAGTGGCTAATCTGTGGATGTCAGACATATCATGTTTCCAAATGCTCTTCTGTTTGTCCTGATATTTTTGACAGCTCTAGTTTACGATTGATATTAATTGACTTGCAAGGTTTTAACCCCCCCCCCATTGTCTCTAACGTCAATAAAAGCTCATAGAAAATGGCGTTAGAACATGGCTTTTCTTTATTTATTTTATCAAGTCCATGACAGAATTTTGCAGTTCGTATGATATTACAAAATTATATATATATATATATATATATATATATATACGTATACCTAATATGTTGTATATATATAAAATATATATAAATATACTAAATATATATACATACGAGTATATTATGTATATTTAGTATATTTTTCTAACGCCTGCTTTCAGCATTTCTGCTTTTAGCAACCCTGTCAGCCAGGCGGGGGGGGGGGGAGTGAGTCTGTTTATTAACTTGAGGCACCCTAAGGGAAGACTCAAAGACTTCACCTCGGGGAGAAGGAGAGTTGACTGACAGGGTGGATCTCCTGATTATAGTGGATTCCGAGCTACTTGGGGAACATAGGAAAGTCACACGATTAATTCGGAGGTGACCAGGACTCGCCACGCACGTAGACTTACTGGTATAGTCCCAGCGCGTTATCATGTCCCACCATGTTCCACTGCCAACGCTGGGCACACGACCACTACTCTGCTCTCGTGGATTCAACATGGTAAGGCCGTTGGCATGTATTACAAAATATTGTATGTAGTGATTAGTAGTGATTAAAATTTTAAATCTTTTTAGCTATGCTGGGTCAGTCTTTTTTGATTCGACATGCAGGCTAACAGGTTCCAATTTTTGGGGGACACCGGAAACAAGTGATGTACGGGGGTCTACTAGCGAATTCAAGCCCAGTTCTGAATTTTTAACCAGATTGCACTTGGTAGAGAATTAAGTTGTAAATTTTCAACGAATTCTGTTTATATGGAAAATGTTGTAACCTCGTTAGTGGCTGGATGGCATTTTGCAATATTTAAACAGCCATTGCCAACTTTAGTTTCAAGCGGGGCTTAATCTAGGCGTAGATTTCCCTTGTGCAAAAGTACTGAATGTTCTGTAATAAACAGCGGGCCTAAATTTTCTTACGGTATGTTATTAGTACCGTAATTGGCGGCGGTGGTCACTTTTGACTTTATAATTTTGAACTTTTTGTGGGGTATTTCAAAGTTGGAATAATTTCTATCCTAATTTTTGGTCTTGGGCCATAATTTAAGATTCGGGCATTAACGTGCAGGTTGCACTAACAGTTATTAACAGTACAAATGTTGGATGACCTTATTCCCGGACATGGAGGAGAATACAGATTATGGAGGATTATCGACTTTATTTTCGATTAGTATGGGATAAAAGTAAATTCGTGTCGGGGTGGTACTACCCGTGGTACAGGAGTTTTCAGGTTGCATCAACAGCCTCCTGTTTAACCTATCGACAGTCAGGGAAGACTGCCGGGACCGCCGGCTTTACATGCCCTCCGAAGCATGGTAGTCAGAAGATAAATAATTGTACCACTAGAAAATTTTGGCATTCGGGTGGGACTCGAACCAGTCACCTTCTGGATGATAGTCCGAGTCGTTACCTCTACGCCATTCTGACTACAGTTTGGGATTAGGACGAACAGGGGCAACAGGGACAAAAAGAACAGTATTAAAAAAAGTTCAAAAGAAAAAAAAAGAAAAAATTACTACGAGGAAAGAGTGTAGATAATATTTGGTCTGTGAAATTATTGATAACCGAGAGAAGTGGAAATGTCTAAAGTTCAATATTTTGCCATCGTCTTTTCAAAATGTGTTCCCCCTTTTCTACACAAAAATATGGTTTGTCCTAATGTTGTTTGACACTTTATTTCTGAGTCTTTATCTTTTGACCTTAAGATTGGTCAGAACTCCTAGTGCTGTTGAATTGAATTGAATTGAATTGAAAACGACTTAATTGAAAAAAAAGCGAACAACAATACGACTATAAAGTCTTCTTTTCATGCTAACCTTAAAAACAAACATATTGTATTAATAGATAGATGCTTAAAATTAAATAGAGAAGAAACAAGAGAAGAAGAGGGGGGGGGGGGGATCCATTGTCGTCACCATTATAAGACCGGAGAGTCTCAAGCGTTATCTAAGATATATTGTTTATTTAATAATTTTCTTAAAGCTACTGAGTGAACTAGCTGTCCTAACCTCCAATGGTAGGCGGTTCCAGTGGCGAATAGCGTATATTACTGTAGATTGCCCATGTCTTGTGGTCTTATGGAGAGGTATTTCCAGTGTTGTGCCATTGCGCTGTGACTGTAATTTTGTATATTTTTGTATGATGTAGGAAGGTGCGCTTGAGTGGGTTACTTTATACATTAGCATCAGTGCGTGGTATTGTGTTTTTTGGTCGGTGGTTAGAAAATTTAGTACTTTGTACTGGGGCTGATATGGTCGGGGCGCTGTTGTAACATTCTCACAAGCTTTCATATCTAAAGGGTTCCATCATTCACTCTTTGGGTCTGGAACGTACGATATACGCGTATATCTTTACAATAGAGGGCTAAATATCAGGCCAAGAAACCCAGCTATTTACTTTTACATTCCCGGAACGTGGAGGCAATTCGCACCAATTCCGGAAGGTCACTCTTTAACCATTTCCATGCAAAGATAATTTGGAGGCTGACGACTTCATGGTATTTTACATACGTCCCTGGTGGAGGGACTGCCTTGTTGAGTTTCTGGGGAGTAAGTAATTCTTGTTGTGTTCATTCACTGATCAATATATAATTAATTCTGATTCTTATGTTTATACCTCCACTATTTCAACTACTTAAAAGAAACGTATGATAATTGTTTTTAAAATAACACCTGAAATCTACCTTTAATTGTAATTTTAATAACCTTTCTTCTTTTAGCATTTGTTGGAGGCGAGATAGGGCGCCCCTCTTTGGCGTACCTACGTTACTAAATAAATAAATAAATAAATAACGACTTTATTTTTACATGGGCGAATCATAAGACTAGGCCTACATGATTAAATTAGCAGCGGAATATCTGCGAGGCTGTATCGTATTGGCTTAGTTTGGCCTAATGTGTCGTTTGCTAGAATATTTAACAATGCACCATCCCTATGTAACATCGTATTCTGAATTCCTGAATAGCTACTGGCTTGTGATATATGAGGAATGGGGCTAATAACCGCATAATATATGTTGTACTAGTTGTCTCGTAAACCATTGAATAGTCAATTGTCACCATTATTGCTCGCTCCTATTGTCCACAAATTGCCACCCTAGAAATTACGGCTGCTTCCATATTGTTGTAAATATATTGTTATTGTTGCTATTATTGAGACAATTAAGGGCGGCTCCAACCAAGTTTTGGAAAAGCCTATATTAATAATATATAGTGAAATCCTAAAGATTCTGTACTCCGTTCTGTGTTCTTAGTTTGAACTATTAGAACCAAACATCATTAGGCTATTTATTTTATTGGTATTTGGTTTATATTTATCTTTATATATAAAAATTACGTGTCACGCTGTTTGTTCGCGATGGACTCCTAAACTACTGAACCGATTTTTAATTTGATATGCACACCGTGTGCAATTCGACCCAACTTGAAAGATAAGATAGGCTATCTAAGCTATCATAGCTTACATTTCAATTTATAGTCTCAATATTATTTTATTTTTATTATTTTTATTTTGTCTGCATTACATGGTTGCATAATCGCAAATTCACAGGAAAACGTAAAAAGACATCGCGATTTTCAAAAACCCTGCTGCGGAGCAGTACACGGGACGGGATGTGTGAAAAATGTGGAAGTATTACATGCCCAATGAAAAATGTAATGCAGACAACGGAGAATGTGGAAAATTGACGGAATCCCTGACACGATATTCATTGACTGGCGGTACGAAGTTCGTCGGGTCCACTAGTATTATATATATTGTATTTTATATTTATTTAAATATTTATCGTTTATTTTATTATTATTATTTATTTACAAGGGTAGATAATTACTGACCACGCGAGACAAGTAACTCATTGAGGCATCGACACAGCGTGTGGAAACCTGCGCTTCTTCAAACTTGCAGCAACATGTCAAAGTTAATAATCTAACCACTGTGCATCCAGCTGCGCTATGTTGGATCTGGTATACATGTTAGACAACCTGTCAGAATGTGCTAACCAGGCGGGTAAGATGAGCGTCCCCAGTGGAAACAATGAACAGGCAGGAAGTGGTGAGATTTAACTTGGTGGCTCTTACCATAAGCTAACTATAGTTATAATGAATCTATTAAAATTGCCAAATCAAGCGCGCAGAAGCTTACTGCGCCGGTTCTGTTGCCAGTCCTGCCTGCTGGATTGTGCATTTTTTTTTTTTGGCACCCGACAAACGCAGGTTGGCGAAGGAAAGATTCCTTTGTTGGCTTTTGCCATTTCCTTACACATGTTTGTTTCACGTCACTCCCCTAATGCTCAACCAAATGGTTTTATTAGGGGAAGCCCACTATCTCATTACCTACCTATGTATTGTATGTGATTTTGTATTCTTATCACTAATTTGTGGGATACTGAGTTTGATTTTGTGTTTTGTTTTAATTGAATTAAATTCTTCTTTCTTTCTTTCTTTCTTTGGCATTCCCCTTTACATTTCTCCGCTATCTGCCATACTTAGCTTATGGTTTGTAATGGCGGGTTCAGTTTTTTCATTGAAGCGGGTATTGGCCGAAATTGGCGCCCTTTGATAACAAAGTTTACCGGTTTACCGTAGCCTATGTTTTATTTCCAATTTTTTTGTTCATGACATAATATTTATTTTTACAAAATGAGACCCCGCGACCCCCTCTGTGGATACGCCACTGTTGGTTTGACGCCATCTATTCTATTTTATATCTTTGAAGCGAAAACTTGCAAGTCTGTTAGGAATAATTGGCATGTTTGTGGGACGGTTGTTGAGTGTCTACTCTATGGGGACGAATGATTCCCGGACTATATAGTAAAGCAAAACTGAGACTTAGTCCAGTGGCTGACACAGAGCTACGGAAATAAGGAGTAACCAGAGGGACACAATGGGGAACTTCAGGATGTCATAAAAAAGATGAGAATTAAGAGCTACCAAACCCGATCGGTTCCGACCTAAAAAAAAAAAAAAAAAAAAAAAAAAAAAAAAAAATACTAACAGCAAGCTAAGAAAACTGTATAGAACGGAGCGGTCTTAGAACCAGCTTCTCTTTAATAATCCGTTTTATTGTAGAAAAGGCTAAGCTGACGAAAACCGTCTGATCCTTGGGTTCTGCGGTGACTGCTTAAAGTGGCGGCTTTTGTGTGTTGCTAGGGGTCGTGTCTGCCTCACTTCAAAATTAACCTTCTCAGAATTTTAACACCAGAAAGGGTTTAGCGTTTATTACTAGACATTGAGTGGTTAGGTCTCAATAAAATACTAGACATTGAGTGGTTAGGTCTCAATAAAATAGGTAGGCATACACTAGAACTTTACAGAAAAGATTAAATTCGGCCCCGGGAGGTTTGGAAATGCCTTACTTAGTCATCTCAGAATTGAAACACCAGCAGCCCATTACGGAACGAGAAGAAGAGGTATTAGGTGTAAAATTGACTTAAGGAACTTAGGTAAGCGCGGATCCAGCCGAAAATTTAGGGGGGGGGGGCAGTTTTTTGTGAGTTCAAAAGGTAATTGTTTTGTTGAAAAGTTGAGTTTTATTCATTTTTTTTTCTTTTACTAGGTATCTTATGAATTTACAAAAATAATGAGGTATGTACGGACGCAACGCAACATTCACTTAACCTTCACATTCATACCGTTGCATGAGAAAACTATTACAAGCCACCCTGAGACTCTCCAAACTCTTATCATCTCCGCTGGTGGGATCAGGGAGTGAGTTGAAAAGTCTCGCCGCCTGCACAGTAAACGAAGCGCCCTGCGTCTGCGACCTGTGGATGGGTACAAATAGTTTGTTTTTTACCCTGGTATTAATGTTGTGGTATGTCGATAAACATTTGTAATGGGCAATCAAACTTTCACGTTATGTAACAGACTTAACTAAGTACAGATACTAGTCCCCTGCAAACCTAACGAAAACGTTAATTGATGAAATAGTCATGGAAGTCTATAAAAAGTCCAGCACTAGGTGCGAGGTAATGAAGTTTTTTTTTCTTCATTTTTATAACAAGCAGGCGTAGAGTTGAACAACAAATCCATAGCTAAAGTTTGATATTCTCATTATAAGTCAGCAGCTTCAGCAATGTGACTTTGCGAAAGTCATTTCCCGCAAGAGGCTTCAAGAGGGGGCAACTCTGTTGGT
Organism: Psococerastis gibbosa; assembly: GCA_963971405.1. NCBI lineage: Eukaryota > Metazoa > Arthropoda > Insecta > Psocodea > Psocidae > Psococerastis > Psococerastis gibbosa. The sequence continues at coordinate 31,136,688 of OZ020484.1, forward strand.
TGGGTGGGGGGGGGGCGTGAGGGAAGACAAAAACAAAATTTGAGAGCGCGCGGAGCTTTCTGCCACTCACTGATTATCCTTCCATTTGGCCAGCAGATTTGAATGGGAAGCTTATCTATACGGTAACGGGCTGAATAAAATATGGATTTCATTCTGGTGAATAGAAGTGGAAGTGGATAAATGAAAAAAAATAGAAAAAATATATTAAATAGATAGATAAGCTACTAAAATGATTTATTATAGGAATAAAAAGAAAGAAAGGAAAAAAGAAAGAAATTTGTCCTTATTTCCCCTATGGGCGAATTTCGGGCCTTTCGGCCCACTCTTACAATTAACCCATCGAATTAAAAATTTCGTGCGAATTCTTCGCATAATTAACCGCTTCAAGTTCATGAAATTTTCAGTCCGATTCCCTTCCTTGTTCACAAATGAACGAACTATCAGAGTTTGGGCTATAAGGCCTTCTCTTAAACTCAACTAGAAAGGCCGGGACCACCTGCTTTACATGCCCTCCGACTATACATTGCGAGCATTTGCAAAGTGTAAGGGCGCTACTGAGTAATGGGTATTTGGGTCGAAGGGTACTGGGCAAAGGGGGAAATTGAAGTGAAAGGGATGAAAGAGGATCGCCGATGGGATTGCCGGGGCTGAAAAGGGAAGATATCTTGTCACAACTGGAGGGAGACGTCGTTACTTTATGAATATTCGCTGTTACGCCACATTAGTGGAAAATACCCCAAATTTGGACTAACTTTTGTTTTCAAGACTGCCGGGCATAATTTACAGTGAACGAAATTTTTTTTTTACATTAAACTTATAAGATAGGTAAAGAAGAATTATAATTATCCTGTGTATACCAGGGGTGTCGCTAGAAGGGGGGGGGGGGTCTGTGACCTACTTACTCAACAGTGACTTCAAATATTATAATAGTACGATATTATCGGGAGAATTTCTTGTAAGGGACGTTAATGGCTCCACAATTGACATTTCTTGAGAACTTTGATTTTCTCTCTTTGGAGGAAATTTAAATAAATTGGGTCACACCCACACCTTCAACACGAGGCAAAGGGGTGAGCACCAGCACCCCGCACAACTAAGTGCGAGTGACTGGATCCTATACTGCAAAGATTCGCCTGCCTTAGGAAACTCCCTAATCAACTGAAAGCGGCGAGAAATGCTAGTAATAGAATTGTTGGACACAGTCCCAGGCCACGGTGTGGGCCCATAGGACAGTGGACCTCATGATTATAGTGGATTCCGAACCTCTTGGGAAACACAGTGAAGTCAGACGATTAGTTCGGAGGTGACCAGGACAAGTCCTACCATGTTTCCCTACCGGCACTGTGCACACGACCAAGTTATCTGCATCTTTGAACATGCTCTGGTCCGCTGGATTCAACTTGGTATGGCTGGCGAGAAATGCTACTAACGTCCTTAAATTGCTTAGAGACCATCTCTTAGCTTTTCTGAAGCTTTCTACACTGTCACTGAGGCACACAATGACAATGACAGAACTACCTGATTTTGACGTTATTTTGACGATTTTCCTTATAGGTACTGTCTTGTCGATTACTTGTTGATTACTTGATTTATATAATTACAAAGGCTTTCGCACGACCGGAGTTACGTGACGAAGTGAATCGGGGATGATAGGCCGTGGTCATTCCGAAAGCATACTTACAAACGTTTCGTTTTTTGTATCTGCGCAGTTCCACTGAATTTGTCGTATAATTTAACAGAAATGTATATTTATTTATCTAAAAGAACTGATGTTAGGGTTGACTGGCCGGCCGCCATACCAAGTTGAATCCAGTGGACCAGAGCAGGTTCAAAGTGGCAGATAACTTGGTTGTGTGCACCGTGCCGGTAGGGAAACATGTTAGCACTTGTCCTGGTCACCTCCGAAGTATTCGTGTGACTTCACTGTGTTTCCCAAGTGGTTCGGAATCCACTATAATCAGGAGGTCCACTGTCCTATGGGCTGGCGTAGGACAGTCAAGTCGGGGTCGCTCTATGGGCCCAAATATGAGGCCTAAGTCGTTATTAACCCGACGAACACTACTACTAGGGTTGACTGATTTGCTCTTAGAAATAAAAAGGACAGTAGAAATGCGATGTTGTACGATTCTGTTGAGAAGGGGACGTTTATGTGAATAACCGTCACATTTCACTAGTATATGAAGGTCAGTAAATAATCAGCGAAAAGGGTTTCTTTCACTCTCATGACGTATCTGCAAGATTTTCACATAAATTTGGGGAAGGGAAGGAATATTTATGAAGTTGGTGTACAGTTGTAGGGATTGAGATACCGTAGATATAAAAAACCGTGTCAGGCACTATAGACAAGTCTGTAGAGGACTTTTTCCCTTTGAATTGACAGTTCCGTCGTTTCGATTCCATTGCTCACCCTGGCTTCTTCCACTAACAAGCCTTTATTTATTATTATTTATTATTTGTTTATAGTCGAAGATCCCACTGCAAAATAGTACCTACCCTCATAACGTACCCAGTAAATTCGTTATTTATACATCACATGAAAGCTAATGTTTTTCTGTTTATTATGGCATAGGGCTGCCTAATTAAATCTGGCCGCAAGTAAGGGTTGCTGGCTGTTAAAGACGGTAAATATTTAAGGTATTTAAGGCAGTTGTTTAGAACACTAGGTGTGGGCGAAATTATAATGGCCAATGCCAACAACCCCATGGATTTCGGACATTATTTGTATTTTGTGTTTCCGTATGTATTTATGGCCATTGACAAACTGGTATACGTTCTCGCTAGAGGTGGGACGTTACTTCTGTCACTGTGATTTATCACCGTGACTACGATGGTCACTGCAACCACCCGTTCCTACCCAAAAAAAATACTGGTGATTTGAGTCACTGTCTCACTGTCACCGATTTAGGCTATATTTTAAATAGCTTTGTTTCTAATACTCTGATAGTCGCATGCAAGAGCAAGTAACTCGCTCAGGTTTAGCCTATGCACTAGGCAGTCTTAAGCGAAATTCCCCAAAATGCTTTCCGATCGTCTCACGTAAGCTAAACATAAGGTATGCCCGAGGTTGTAACCGTTACTGCTCCATAACTGACTAGCTTTTAGTTTATATGTATATATTACTACTTCATAAATTTCTTAGCATAACTAAACAAAAGAATAACCGACTTTAATTGTTAAGCGACACGAATAAGTCTATGTAACTTGTATAAATCACTGTCAGGTAAGAGAAGTGACAGTGACTTATGATTACTCATACCAAGATGTACCAAGATTACTTAGATAGCACGAACAAAAGCAGTCACTCCAGTGACAGAAATCACCAGTATTTGTATCAGTGACTGTCGAGTCACTGTCATCGGTCACTGTTGCTCCTGGAAATATCTGTCACGCCCCACCTCTAGTTCTCGCCGTGAACCTACACAGGACAAGCGATAATGGACAAGCTGAGACAAGCTTACTATGACGCAATGAAACGGGCGACAGCATTACTAAGGCGCTTATTCCACCTACGTCAATAGTCAATAGTAAATGAGGTATTAACGTGGTAGCAGACATTAAAGACAGTCTAAAAATGTCTGCTACCACGTCAATACCACATTTACTATTGACTATTGACGTAGGTGGAATAAGCGCCTTAACTGATTACAGATACGAGTCATATTTTAAGTCAAGCTCACTTACTATAGATAGTCACCTCAAAATTATCTATTTGTAAAACTCCAGGAAATTAAACGGCATAAGCGTGTGAGAAAGCATTTTCGCTGATTATTTACAGACCTGCCTTCCAGTGAAATGTGAATGGCGTAATTCCCACATAAGCGCCCCTTTTCAACGGGACCGTAGCGTACAATTGCCTTTCTACTATATCCTTTTCATTATTAACGCATTTAATTTGTCTCGCTTTTGATTAATTAATACTGTACGGGGATTATCGGGGATTTCATGTTTATGTGTCCGAGTTTAACGTCGTTGGTTATATTTTATTGTACAGCATTATGTGTGAGGGCTGAGGGGTGGAAATGGTTTTTATGGGTTCAGCAAAAGTTTTATTTATATTTTGTTGCATGGTATGGCAAATGCAGGAGTATCTTTCGCTCCTAGGAGCTAGGTTAGAAAGAGAAAGAGAGAGAGAGAGAAAGGGAGAGATAGAGAGAAATGGAGAGAGAGAGAGGGGAGGGAGAGAAAGAGAGAGAAGTAGAATGTGTTTGACTATACGAGTATATACCTAATATTCTATAATATGTAAATAAAGTACCTACCTAGTTTATTACCAAATATTTTTAGCACTGTAGGAAATTGGCAGCCCGAAATGTAATACTTTTTATTTTATTAACTAAGCGTGTTATTAAAGATTTGGCTCATTAAAGTTGTAGAAGACTACTTCATGCATCATATAATATGATATTTTTTATTTTCGAAATTGTAGTTTTTCATAAACATGATAATATTTCAAAAACAATAACTTTTCACGTAGGTTTTATAAAAAAACTACAATTTCGAAAACTAAAAATACCTTATTCTATGATGCATGAAGTAGTCTTCTACAACTTAAATGAGCCAAAACTTTAATACTCGTAACTTGCTTAGATAATTAAATATAAAGTATTAAATTTCGGGCTGCCAATCTCGTACACTCTGGCTGTACACTCATAATACAATACATTAGGTACCTTACAAGTTACTGAAAGTGCAGCACTTTTGCGAAATTCTCAGATTGCTCAATAGAATGCCATATGGTAAACAAGGCGAAACTGTAAATACAATATATTAATCAATATTAAAAAAATTAGAATAGGTTTGCACATGCGGGTAGTGTTTCCACATTTCGGTTCGAACGATTTTACAGTTTTACAGTAGTTCCGTTTTCATCACATTAACGTTTACGTTGGAATTGGAGCTGTACTGTACCTAATATTGTATAATTATAATATTCTATAATTTTATAATAATATTTAATACAATACAGAATATCTTTATTTTCTGTATCACCTTAAATACTGTATAGTCGCAGCCGTTTTGCATTAAATTTCTCACTAATATATGAAAGCAATAGTTATTGGTAAACAAAGTGCCGCACTGTCATCTTATATTTCTATATTATTGATAAATATATTTACAATTTTATACCACAATTATTGCTTTCCAATTTATACGTAGTACGTTTTGAGGTCCCAGGAACCCAAAAAAGTGTTTTTTTACGAAATGTCTGTCTGTCTGTCGCTCTGTCTGTCGCTCAGTCTGTCTGTTCATAGATTTCCGGGCAACCTACTCGGTCGATTTTAATGAAATTTAGTATGTAGGTTCACAAAAATCATACCTCGAGAACTTTTTTTTTATTTGGGGCTAACTCAATTTGGGGGGGGGGGGGGTTATTCTCAAAAAACTCCAAAAAAGGACTAAAAAATTATTTCTCAAAAGCGGCTCCAACGATTTATTTTAAATTCACATATATTGTAGTCGTCATTAATGTTGAGAAAATGCGGGGAGTCGCTTGCCCCTTGATAGTTTGCTTCTGGGGGTAAAAAAATAAAAATAACTAAATTTTAATGAAAAATGACTAAAAAATAATTTTTCTGTGAAACCTTTCTATCGATGATTTCTATCTTCAGGCATGTTTTAGGTGTTAAATTGAGTAACGAAACCGGACAGATTGCTTTCCCAAAAATTATTTGGTTTTGTGCAAAAATTGTTTTTTGAAAAAAATATAGAAAATTCACGCTCAAATGCATTGCAAGCCCTGTCATAATTACTGTGTGGTAATGTGTTGGTCTGACCTATCTATAATTTACCTCACCTACAGTGACGTCAGGTGGACACCCCCCCCCCCCCCGCCCAATATCCGAAATTTAACCATAGGAAAATTATTTACCATGAAATTACTCATTTTCTCCATCTACTAATTGATAAATTGGAAAGCATGTTCGAGCAAACTCGGACCGGTTCTTTGTATTATCGTATCGTACGGTGTATTCTATTACTTAAGTAGCCTGACAATACCATAAAACGTCTAGGGCTACTACATTATAATAATTTGTTAGATAAGGTCTTGGATGGTAGTCTAAATATATAAATTAATTGCAGGAAACGAAATATAAAATATACAGTGCCTAACAGGCAGTGTCGCTTAGAAAAGTTTGCGTAAAGATGATAATTAATTAAGAAAACCACACAAAACTACGGAAGGAGTATACAGTATACTTGATAAAAGTAGTTCACAGAGCCTTGGAACTTTTCTGTTTGGGGTGGTGTTTTTCATCCCTCCCTCGCACCAGTCGGGAATACTGAGTTTACTCGAAATATTCTCCCCCCCCCCCCCCCCCGAGACAAAAGAAGCGTTTCATCATCCATGCTGGGCGCCCCAAGCTTAATACTTTTAATTCTTTTGTATTCATTAAGTAAACTTTCCAAAAAATATGATACATTTTCTACTAAAGCGTGCTAGTTCAACATCAACGGTCTAAAAAAAAAAAAAAAATACAGCGCACTCCAACCACCATAAAGTTGGCCGTCCGTACTAAAAGATGATTGCTATGGCAATAGTAATATGGTTGCTGGAATTGCATGGAAATAGGCTACTATATTGATCTAGTTGCGGAACTAGTAGATTGACTAAAATGCTCTAACATTCTAATTCTAACTAGATTGATCTATTTCTAGTTGGAATTAGTAGATTGACTAGAATGCTCTAACATTCTAACTCTAACTAGATTGATCTATTTCTAGTTGGAACTAGTAGATTGACTAGAATGCTCTAACATTCTAACTCTAACTAGATTGATCTATTTCTAGTTGGAACTAGTAGATTGACTAGAATGCTCTAACATTGAACTAAGCCGACGAGTACGAGTAGTAGTAGTAGTGTTCGTCGGGTTATTAACGACTTAGGCCTCATATTTGGGCCCATAGAGCGACCCCGACTTAACTGTCCTACGCTAGCCCATAGGACAGTGGACCTCCTGATTATAGTGGATTCCGAACCACTTGGGAAACACAGTGAAGTCACACGATTAGTTCGGAGGTGACCAGGACAAGTGCCACCATGTTTCCCTACCGGCACTGTGCGCACGACCAAGTTATCTGCAGCTTTGAACCTGCTCTGGTCCGCTGGATTCAACTTGGTATGGCGGCCGGCGACGAGTACGAGTACAGTCGACGCAAGTTAAAGAAAGTTCTACTCTGAGACCAAGACGGATACTTATCATTTATCGTCGGAACGGGCCTGAATCGGGCCTTGGGTTTTCAAAGCTGTATATTACTAAATATTTACTACAACGTACTATTTATTATTATAATAATTATGCATTGAAAACTACCGTCGAAATTAAAGTGAAACTTACTTTAACTTGGGTTGACTGTATAAATACATTTATTTAAATATTGAAAAAAATGTCGAAAATATATGTCCTTTTAATTTAATTAAAAATTAAAAAAAGGGGAACATTTCATAAAAGTACCTACCGCTATTTCGCACCATTCGACACCTGAAAATAACTTTTGGAGCACGCTGGGGGTTTACAGGACAGTTTTGTCGAATCGGATATTTTTTACAGGGAAAAATGTCGGCTAATGTCTGCATAAAGTATATGGAACTCTTTACCAGCAGAGATTCGCGACAGCTCCACCACAGCAACATTTAAGTCCAAAGTATTAAAGTTCCTTTTAGCAAAGCAGTCTGAACAGCATTAGCCCAGGTTAAATGGTTAGGGATATGAATGATGGATGCATGTAAGTACGTATGTCAGTATGAATGGGTAATTAAAATAGAATAAGAAATAATTATACTATATAACATGTAAAGGCAGTTTAGTGTAAGAAAGGGCCACTGGCCCTAACTACGCTGTTCAATAAAGACGATTTATTATTATTATTATTATTATTAAGCCTTGTTTAGCAGCACTGTATGAGTCTTTTGTCCCAAATAAGCGCTAGCTTGGGGATGCGGGATGGTATTATTATGTATTGTATTTTTGTAATATATGCTCCTTGTCCAGGGAATACTGGACAAGGAAAAGAAAAAAAAATTATTATTAAAGTAATCTAGAACGTTATAGGAATCATATGAGAATCCACCTTTAAGTCCATAAGAAATTATGCGATTCGTATGGAATAAATATTTGGCTATGACAGGAGGATACAAGAATGGCCGAACAAATGAACAAAGTCTAACTCGCCTAAACTCCCAACTTATTAATAACATTATATATAAAAAAAACAAAAATTGCGCAACATAAATTTTTAATGACAGGCTGTCATTAAAAATCACATAAAGTTATTAATAATGTTTCACTTCCACGAAGTCACTGAAGAAACTCTCTCATGGATAAACTCCCAACCCCTATTTCACTAAAACAAACCAATACATTTCCCACTATTCTATTATATATTGTACATTACCAATTAATTAATTACCGTCAAACCTATCAAATAAATAAAAAACTAGCGAAAGTTTAACTTGAATCTTAAACTTTCTTTTAAACTTTCGCTAGTTTTTTTTTTTTTTTTTTTTTAATCAAATAAATAAAAAAAACTAGCGAAAGTTTAACTTGAATCTTGGCACAATAGGCCAATAGGCTTAAGTGCACACAGGTAACACCTGTACCCCAATTTATAAAAAAAAACAAACTTGAATCTTGAGGCTTAGGATTTTTATGGGATTTGAGAGTCGTTTAATATCTTCGGGATTGTGGAATAAACACTAGGCGGCAACAAAAATATCAAACAAAATAACAATACTCGCCTAAACTCCCAACTCCAATAGTCCAGTCAGTTTGGTCTTCTGGCTGGAATTGTGTGGGAGCTCTTTCTCGGGCAGAAACGTCTTGCACCCTTACACGAATATTCCACTATCATTTTAAAATAGAGACACAGGATGCAAAATAGAAAAGTATAGAGTGAGGCGATTTATCATTAATGCCAGGACACGTTCCAAATTTCCCGCCAAATATTTCGACAAGTTTATTTATTTGCTTTAGTTTGTTGTTTAAATTGTTTAGTTTATTGCGATTTTGTATATTGTGGTGGCCCCTTTTCTGTGGAGGGCTTGAGGCCATGGCCCTCCTAACCCCATAGCCAAACCCGGCACTGTCATTAAAACGAACCAATATAATTTCGCCCCTCCTTCAATGATACATCATAGAGTACCTATAAATTTTTATTTAGCGAAAAACCTATCAAATACAATCAATGTTTAACTCGGGGTATATGGGGTATGTGAGGTCGTCAGATCATTGGGACTGTGAAATGAAGGCCATAACAAGAATGGGCGAAAATAAAATATAACTCGCCTAATAAAAATAAATAAATAAAATAATATGAACACCCAGTATCAGGACTAACAAAAACCAATACAATTCCCCCTTGACATGTCGTACAGTACCTTCCTATAAACTTATTACAGTGAAACCTATCAAACACAATCAAAGTTTAACTTGTGGCGTACGGGATCTGATTTCCTAATGGCCGCAGCGCGTACATGGAATGGCAATCTGAAGATATTGAATAACGACATGGAATATCAGTGAAACTCTCATCTCGCCTGTTATTGCATTTGACTAAAATCAATAATATCTTTCCCGGGGCCAATCCAATTCCAGTAACTAACAGCAGGGACTTTTCGCAATATATATATAAGCGGGTAAGTCGGGGCGCTGTGCTGTGCGGTTATGTGAGGGATCACGCTCCATTTGTTGCTTGTTAAGTAAATTAAGCGATAGTTCTTGCTGGTCTTAACTTCTCTTGCCCTTAGTTTGGTTTATCCAATTAAATGGAAAGGAACATTGTTTTCTCATGTGTTAAGGTGAAGTTTAGAATTCGAGATCAGAATATCTTGGTATAAGCACACTTAGGTATGTCGGTATATGTACTATGTACTTATGCCTGCTATACAATTAGGGCCTTCCTTCCCACTGGGGGGGGGGGGGCGCGTTAGTGAGGTCGAGGAAATTTAAACATGTTTGTCTGAAAAACAATATCGAGAAACGCTTAAAATCCAACCATTATACTCATATTTTCAACGGACCCCCTAAACCGTTTGTTCGCTCACCAATGTTTCTATGTATGTATGCTAGAAAGAAATACATAAAATTGTGCGTGCGAGAAGAATTTTAAAATTCAAATTTTTTTTAAATAGTTGCAGAATATTTTTTTTTCAGTTGTAGGTACGGTATTTTTACAGCATGCTTAAGTGTGGCGCTAAAGCTGTCAGGGGCAAATCTTTTAGAAAGCTAAAAAATATGGGCGTAGAATGTATAGGCGTTAGCAACGGCCACATACTATATATTAACATGTATTACATACCATTGTAGTATTATATGGTATATATAACACTGACATTAAATTAACTTTGGTTCAAGAGGTAACCTCCTCGTTATATCCTCTAATTTCGGTTATCAACATGTACAGAAACATTTCTTCTGATGGATTTGACCTAATTTATACAGCACTTTGATCGATATTTCCTCCTAAATATGATTTTGTTCAAAAAACGGGAAGTGGGCCCATTGAATGAATGAATTATGTATTTCCAATCGTTAAAAAAAACAATGTCTAGTACAAAAAGAACAATTTCGCCTTACGGCCTAGGCCAGTTTTATGGGGGAAATTTGATTAAAACTGACTAAAACCAACATAAACTTTGTCGTATGTGAGTATGTATGAATGGATGTACGGTACTGTATTGTATTAAATATGCATTGTGGTGTGCGTGCGTGATGGGCCGAGGAAGGTGTTTGTTTGTTATTTTACATTGTTTACGACATTGCGGTTCCTATAAACCATTTGAGAATTCCTTTTCTGAATAAATTATAGTTTGGTGAGTTTTTTTAAATTCATAGGAAGTTGATTAAAATATTTTTTATCCAACATAGGCTGCTGCTGTTGAAACCCTGCCACCATGGTATTGATTGATTAGCAGCGGTATGGAATACTGGATGGCACCGCCATCTACCAATGCACGGCGGTGTCGTTAGACATACCTTACCGTGACTTTTCAAGCGATTATGGGAACCGCCCTAACAATGTAGTAATGGAAGGGTGACTTTACCTTGTAGACGTCAAAGTTCTCAATGATTGAATCGAAGCAGGTGTAGAGATCATTTAGGAGGTCGACCACTTGCATGGGGGTACTCTCGGCCGAGAGCGATGTAAATCCTACTATGTCACTAAAATATATGGTCACTTGGTCGTACGTTTCGGCGATCACAGACTGGCCCTTTATTAGTTGGCTTGCTACAGATCTGAAAAAAGAGAATACCGTAGATGTACCGTATTGAAATTCCAAAGATATTAGAATCTACAATAATGAATAAATGAATGAAAATCGTCTTTTTTTCAGGCGAGCTTTAACTTAGTAACATCAACCTAGATATAAGAAAAATACTTCTCAAAACTCTAGTGTGGAGTTTGCTCTTGTACTGAAGTCAATGGTGCATTTATGAACATAACAAAAAAAAAAGCTTTGAAGTCCACGCAGTGCCACTGAAAATGTCGACCACATAATGTTGGCGAAAGTAAAGTAAAGTAAAGTAAATTTTATTTATCGAGGAAACATTTGATTGTACGCTTTTAGATCGACCATCGCCTATCATCCCGGATTCTGCTGTTTCATCATGGAACTCCACCCGTGAAATTCTTTGTGATTATAATACCTAAGCCGACTTACTTAGGTAAAAGTTGATAAAGAAGCTCTTCGCATTTTTTCTTCTCTTCTAAATAGTCAGATGTGCGTTCTTCAACGAGGGCTTCCAGGTTATTGGCATATTGTTCCATGCGGGAGAGTAGATTGTCCAAAATGTTACCACTTTCATTTTCTCTGAAACATAAAAAAAAATTTCAATATGATGTACAACTGAAGTTATGAAGTTTTATTTTCTTTATAAAAGCGAATAAAAGGTTCTTCAAAACAGCCCGTGAAAGGACAAGAAGGGATCATTTTTCAAACTTCCTGGCTTACTGACCTACGACCTGATTTCGCACCTTTCTTCCCCGTCCCTCACGGCCGTAGCCAAGATTTCTTTTTCGGAGGTGGTCGAGTACGTACAGCAGGTGGTCCCAGGCCTTCCTAGTTGAGTGTAAGAGAGGGCTTTATAGCCCTAACTCCGTTAGGTTGGCTTACTAATAGAACAAAAAGTCAATATTTATTTATTTATTTTACAAGTTATGGCCAATGGCCAAATAACCTCATATTGTAGTAGTAAAATACCACCATTGCAACCTGCACCCAATAATTAGGTCTGTTTCAATAATGTGGCAGCCCAGGCTTAATATAGTACCATTCTGTTTCAATTAAATTAATTTACAGTCGAGAGGAGAACAATTAAAATACAACTGGAATTGAGATAAAATGAGTTAAATACGATTCGAAATGAAATTCGAAAAGCATCCATTATTTTTCCAATACTCTCTCAGTACAGTAAATTGCTGATCAACACATACAGGTATATCGGATATTGTTAGACTCAGCGGTACTGTTCGCATCTCTGTTGCTGACAGCGAATTTTACCCCCTTTTTGCCATAAGTCATCGCAGCCATATTAGTCTCATTCAGTTTGCAAAATTGTAATTTCCTAATGCGGAAATAGGACGTAAAGTTTGAATAATTCTCGCGGGAAATATTCTCTCCAAGATTGTTCCCCACGTTTCCATTTCCCAGCACCTTTTTCTTATTAAATGCGGTGAAATTTTTTATTGTCAGTTTCCTGCCACTTTTCTTGAGTCTCTGAGCGTTTCGGTAGTCATAAGTTTAACGACAGCTACTTGAAAGCCGCTGTTGGGGAAAATGAGTCAAGAAAATTTTGCTTTTAGGTGAATTATGGAGGGCTTTGTTTGAAAAAGTTACCAATTTGATGCTGTTATTGGGACACCAACGTTATTGGAACTATTTTGAAGGCTATTTTAAGGCTATAGGCATACGGTACTTTATTGAACCTTGCCCTAAGCCATTGGCAGAGCTTTGTTAATACACAAAGTTTTGTTAATACCCAGAGCTTTATAAATACACAGAGCTTTGTTAATACACAGAGTTTTGTTAATATCCAGAGCTTTGTTAATAGAGCTTTGTAAATACCCTGAGCTTTGTTAATACACAGAGCTTGGTTAATACACAGTGCTTTTTGATGAAAATATTGATTAATATTGTACTACAGGTATGGCTGTTATTAGTGACCGTGTATGCTAGAGATTTCTTAAAGCTATCAGAGAGCAAAACACATGCTATGATGGGAGTTGGTGGTTGTGTGAGACGGTTGTTAAGCGAAGTTGCTATGGAGACATACCCGGACCATAGCAAAGCAAAATATGCTACCTGAGCTAGGAAAAAAGTAAACCAAAAAGGATCAAATTGCCTTCATTAAGGAGAAAGTTGTTGAGGATCAAGCAATAGTAATTCTTAGTAGGGGCACAATATGCCCCGAGACTAGGTACGCAAAAACGTACCCTAAAATAGGAAAAAAAATATTTAATAATTTACAGCCATCGAGCAATTAGGGTGGAGCCCATTGTCAGGGGGAGGGCGCGAAGTTTCGTGAGCGGGTGCTACTCCCATCATCAGGCTAAGTCCTGATAAGGACTGATGGTTTCTGGACGATTGACTGCTCTTGTATTCTACTCTGATTTATTGAGTAAATCCGATCCCATTGAGGATTCGAACTACCTAACTCCCGAGTGAAATGCAAGCTCTCTACAAATCGCATTTATAAATAGATTAAGATTATTATCATTATATATTAAAGGCAGCGTTAATGTCGATTAATGTGGTTGCAGTGGTCTTGTTTATTGATATACTGTACGAGAATGATCAATCCGAAGAATTTTCGGCTTGCACGCTATCAATAAATGACACAAAGTCACGCTTTTAATCAAATATTTATTGTATTGATTGCGTGTATTTTCAGGGATTCATTTCACCTCCCTGCCCCCTATAACCCCTACAACTCCCTAATAAACCACATATGGTCATAATATTAGGAGAAAATGAAGCCCCCCACTTTTCGTATTTCTGCACCAAGTCAAATTTCTCATAAAATATCCATCGTAGAGCCATAAATGAGTAATCATAATGTAGAGGGCATGTTCCTCTACATTTTCATATATAGTATGTGGCCGTTACTAATACGAATTGGCCCCAGTATTTGAAATACATGAACCTGACGTTACCCGTGTCCACTATTTTTACAAGCAAGTTCAATAACTGTGTTATGTTAATTACGGTCAAATAGTGTACCTCAACGTGTAGAGGAAGCTTTCATCTACTTTAAGGCTTCTTATTTATGGATCTACAATTTTCATTTATATTTCATGAGAAATTTGACTTTGTGCCAATGCGAACAGCAGGATTGGCCCCCAACCGAAAGGAAAGTTATGGCATAAATTTATTTTCATTTTTTTCCAATTACAATAAGCTGGATTTTAACAGTGTCATGATACCCATGCTTGACATCCGGGGAGTTTTCCGGGGACTTTTCGTTTCACAATCCACTGAGTCTGAAACCACCATGTGTTCCAAATATTTCACAATCATGTACATCACACGGCCGATCAGAAACATCCAAAAATCATATCTTAGTTAGTATTGGTCGCAGAGGTATGCATTAAGATGTGATGAAAATTCCGTATTTTTATCTACGACAGTGGCAATAAACACGTTTTACGACAAATCAGCTATTTCAAAATGGCGGAGAGTCAAAGTGAAAATAATGTTATTGTTCCATGACATTATCCGATTTTAATGAAAATTGGCAAAGTTTATAGTCGTTTACAAAGTATTTTAAAATTCCTTAGATGAAATATTTGATATCACCGCCCTGTGAAGCTTGTAAGAAATCTCCCAATAATTTTGAGCCGATATGGAATTTTTAACGCACAGTAGGTACTAAGGTAGTAGCAGGGGAGCCCGTGATGCTAAATGGGGATTTACTCGAGCGTCATAGAGACCTATTGGGTTGCAAAGCTTAGATGATAAAAAGAAAAAAAATGTTATATAATGTATATCTCTTCAGCGGTGGAGTAAGATTTTAAGATTTTCAAAAATGTAAAAAAAAAACTGTTGCGTGGACATACTCGAGCGCGTCAGATATATACATATATATATATGGTTCATCTATATGTCCTAGACGTGCTGTAAAATAATCTGACGATTATCTGGAGGGATCTGCCTAATCTGACAATTAAAAGAAAAAAAATTCTTCGATTTTTTGAAATCATTGAACTTAATTATTTGAAAAGCTCAGGAATTATTAAATATAATATTATATTATATTCATGTTAATCATATTAAATAGTAAATATTTATAAACTTTAATTCTCATAACTTTTATTAAAAATAAATTAAAAATCACAAAATTAGCTAAAACGTTGGAAATACGCTGTAAATAATATCATGGCGTCGTGGCAACAGAACTCAAAGTGGGGTCGCAGTGAGAAATATAGGTATCACACAGCTGCACATCTTTAAAGTCCTCCAGTTTCTTTAGGTCACACTCAAATGGTCACATTAGTGAAATATACACTAGTAACACAACTTAGCATGTAATGAACTTACCATACCTTAATCTGACGCGCTCGAGTAAATCCCGAAATCCCCGCTTGGGCTCCCCTACTATATACTATATATATATATAGGTAGTAAGTTACGCAATAAGCTTCTTGAATGTACCTACATTGCACTATAGCTCAAATTTGAGCCAAATGTGAAGAAATATAATATCGGCTTTTGATATGATACTGTAAATATATACTGTATATGAGGGCTGAGGGCTGAGAACTGGTTAGAGGATCCTCTCTCTTATTCACAATTGTATTGGGCATGTCAACCCACACCAAGCTGCAAGCGACAATGGACATGCTGAAACATTCTTAGCGCACAATATAGCCTACGAGGCTGGCTAAAGCGTGACTTAACCAAGTTCAGCCGATATGGTACTATTAGATATATGTTAAAAGTCAATTCCCATACAGAGGAAAACTGAATTTCCCATCGTGGATTATTTTATTTACAGAGCGTACTGTTGGTATTCAATGCGGTATGGTAAAACAGCCCATTTGCATATTACATTTGGTGTATTATTTAAACAAACAAGTTACGGTAGGTGTACAGGACTAGTACATACAGACCGCGGTGTTTGTTTTGCATGAATTATGCTCCACATTGCAATATTATAATGTGAAATTGTTTTGATGAATTCACCGTTCCACATTAACTGCCGTTAAACTTGGTTACAGTCTGAAGCACAGAGGTTTAATGGAAACACTATACCTAACGGTATTCGTATTTATTGCTTGAATTAAATTTTGGAGCTAAATACCAAAGTTTTGGTCTTGAATAAAAAAATATTTTTTTTGATAAATAATTATGGATAATTCATGTCCCAAGACATTGCATAAATGCATACCCTGCCATTATTACTGTGTTTTGTTATATTGGTATGCTCGTTCTAGACTAAGGAGTCGTCCCATCGCTCAATTCAGTGGTTTGGGATAGGGAAAGTCGAGGCAACTGAAATTTAACCTTAGGCCAATTGTTTACCATGTAACTACTCATATTATCTATCTCGGTACCTATACTAATTGATAAATAGGAAAACAAGTACTCCGACCGGTTCTTTGACCTGCAGTCGTAGCACTACCGGGAAAAAATAATTTATCCAGGAAGTTATCCCAAATAGCGTTAGCATGAAAACAAGACTTTATGGTTTTTTCTTTGTATTTTTTTGTCTTTTTAAAGATTATTCGCATACAAACAATTCAATGAATGTATCCGAATAACCTCTTCAGTCTCCTCTGTAGGTAATACCGGTGTTGGGTTACGACAGGTCGCCGATCGCATGATGTGTACAGATTTAGACAAGTACGAACAAGCTACAACTATGCCATCGAAGGCTTATTGTTCGTTTTGTTTTGTTTTTCAATAAAATTTTTTTTCAATTTCAATTCAATTTCAAATAAACGTCAATGAATGTAAATTGACTTCCAGAGGGCGAAGAAAATTGACTTGTAAAGGAGTAGAAAATCAGCCAGCGCGTGGGCCAGGTTCTCTTAAGACCTAAGTTCATAAGGTAAAATCTGGGCCGATCCGAGACTAAAGTTATACTGAATGGGAAAAAGGCTAAGGAGGAAAATCCATGGGAGCACAGACTGAATTTCAACGAGACACAAGCTCTTTGTTACTGTCTTTCCCAATTCAAGCACAGAGTCGATGAATGATAAGTACTTGCTCTTGCTGTCAGTTTAGTATACACTGGATACTACTGGATTTTAAATTAACTTTAGCAAAAGCGCAAGAGCTAGTTTCATTTCCAATGCAACGAATTAAAATTTAGCTCTAAAAAAAAAGTTGTGCTGAATTCATTAACCCACAATAAATGTCTCTTCTTAGATTGGCAATCATCATGGCAATTTGTACCTTGGAGACTGTTGCACTGAAAAGGGATGTCGTACTCTTGCCAAACCACTGCCTCAAGTTTTTTAACCAGGATGTGTTTCTTCTGCCCGGAGCCCTCAGTCTTTCTATCTTCCCTTAGATTATTACATGCAGAAGACGATACTTTCCCTTTCTCATCACATGGCCGAAGTATGTTAGTTTCAGTTTCTTAACCGTCAGCATCAATTCGGCTTCTGTATCCAATCACCGTTATCTCCAGGATATGCGCAGCATTCGTCTGTATACTCACAGTTCAAATGCATTGTTTCTGTTTTCCAATTTTCCATAGATTGTGCGAACGTCCATTCTTCCATGGCGCCATACCATATACAACGATTGTGCACATTCCCTTGCCCACACAAGCTGCTACTAAGCCTCCGAGCTATAACCTCAGAAGTCTTCGTAGTACCACTAACGATATTGACGAAACGTTTGTAAGAACGCTATCAGACCGACTGAGGCCCATCAGCCTGGATTCCACTGCTTCGCCGTAAGATTCCGGCCATGAAAGCCTTTGTAATTAAGCTCTATCTAAAGCCCAGAAGGTCGAATTCCAACTCCATTGCAAGCCTTTTGAAATGCAAAACTGCCTTTTCATTTACACCTCACACTTGCGGACATGAGATGCACTGCTGGGGCTGTAAATTCTCTAAGAGAACAGTAAAACTTCCGTGGCAGTGATGGAAAATGTTTACCGACCCTGCAATTTCCATGAAAATCTTCACTGAGGCAAATAATTGGTCTTGGTGCTGGATGAAATAAATATTCTCTTGAAATAACTGCTCATTCCTTTTCAAGAGAGCTTGTTGATGCTCTTTTTCCCCGGGATGGACAATGAGCGACATTAATTAAAGATTTTTGCTTTATATAACGGTCTTTTCATGTTTCATTGTCCGTTTTTATATTAGCTTTATAGCCTGCCAAGGCATGGCAGTTTTCATATTGGATTTGGGTCTTTGCTTTGATGATGCATGACACTAATAAATAACAGTTAAATATAATTAGTCTGCAGAGTTTTTACTTTGTGAGTTGAATTCTTGAGTGGGGACAGCATTTTCAGAAATCAGAGCAATTTTTTACTTTTTCCTCATTTAGTTATTTTTACGGACGGTTCCACACTGTCTGGCTGTCACTTTGTGGAAGAATTATGCCTCCCCATCAGTTTCCCTGGTACTATTTACTTAAGCATAACGGGGTTGTTAAGAGACAACCTCAAAAAGGAAACACCTTACGGATGTTAAAATCAGATGTCACAGAAAATATCGTTATTGTAGAGCTGAAAAAATATATCTAATTGCTGGGAAGAAATCTTCATCTAAATTTTGATGTACATTATGTGACAGTTGCTAAGGTGCGGTTTCCACCGACCTGCAAGTGCAAATTACACATACGGTGACGTGGTAGCAGATATCATTAATAAAGGCGGGGTTTCCACCGACCTCTCATTGCAGAATGCAAATGACATTGACGGAAATGTTTGTTTTACTCTATGCCATAGTTAAAATTGATCAATGATCATAGAGAAAAATCACAAGCAAGCAAACTAAAATTAAAAAATGGCGTCATGGGATATGTTAATTACAAACGTTTTAATAGATTTCTATAAAATCAAAAATTCAAATTTCCGTCAATGTCATTTGCATTCTGCAATGAGAGGTCGTCGGAAACCCCGCCTAAGTCTTGAATGTCTGCTACCACGTCACCGTATGCGTATTTTGCACTTGCAGGTCGGTGGAAACCGCGCCTAACACCAATAGGTGACTCGTATCTGTACTTGATTATGTCATGCTTTCGCCTGTTTCATTGCGTCAATGGTAAGCTTATCTCAGCTTGCCCATTATTGCTTGTTATAGCGGATGTAGGTTGACATCCATCGTTCGGAAACAATACAAATAAATGTGCGAAATCCATGGGGTCGTTGCCATTGGACAAGGGACCAATGAGCCTTTATAAGTTGACCTAGGTTCATAAAGACATTATTATTATTAACATTAATTTGAAACCAGGGTACCGTACAACAAATACGGGGATATATTAAATAGTATTACCAAAATTTTTAATGAATTGCCCATACAAATTAAAAAATTAACTAAAATAGGAGAAATAAAAACGAAAATAAAAAAATGGCTTTTGAACTAACGCTTAAAATTTATCTTTCAAACTTATTTTATTTTTTACTTTAATTACTTTACTTTGCTATAATAATTACTTTTTACGTTAACATATAATTTTTAAATGGTATGAAACTGATTTGGAAGTTAAAACTAAGTTTTTTTGCTAACACAGACGTGAAATAGATAACATGTTGCATCATATACAGCGTTTACTATGGGAGCCCCCGACAAGTTAATTAACTTGGGGGCCCACAGGTTATTTGTATTATACAAGTGTATAATTGTTTACTTTTTTAAATATATTCCTTCGGCGCAGGGGAGTACCGGCCGGAGAAAAAGAAAAAAAAAATAGGTCACAGTTTTGGAACTTGAATTGTAAAAACGAAGCAGACACTGAGGATGTCAGATTGAAGGAATTCCAAAACTGTGGCCAACTAGTGTTAGCCATGCCCACATAATGTTCATCAAAATGTAGAGGAACATTTTTGAAAGTAATGCGATGTATGTAATAATATAGTATAAATGGATTTTATTAAAAAGAAAAAAAAACGGGCGCCCAATTGCCTATTAATCCTTATTCCTATGATTAATTTCGGTTTTTTCATGTATCACTTCACTTTACTTTTCTCCTTGACCAGTACCCGGACAAGGTGCATATCTTGAAAAAAAAAAAAAACAATTTGTATAATACTATAATTATCACGCTCAAGCTTCCGCTTAATATTAATATTTTTTTTTTTTTAACCGTCCTGTATTCCCTGGACAAGGAGCATATATTACAAAAATACAATACATAATAATACCATCCCGCATCCCCAAGCTAGCGCTTATTTGGGACAAAAGACTCATACAGTGCTGCTAAACAAGGCTTAATCATTTATTTTTGTTATTTATTTATAATGTTTATTTTATTTTATTTTTATTTTATTTTAACTTGTTATTTTAATGTAGTTTTTTTTATTATTATTAACTCCCATTGACCAGCCATCTTTTTATACCCGCTTTTAACTCACCCATCTGTTTAAATTTTAATAATAATAATAATAATAATTTTGTATTTTTTCTTCAAGTACCGTACCTAGGTAAAATACAATTACAATTTAATTCCATTTGGAAGGGGAGCCCAAGGGACAAGTCAAAGGACCAGTCAAATTTTCATTTTTTTCATTTTTTAAAACTTCTTAGGTACCAAACCTTCACGATTTCATCTATTGCTTTATTGCATTTATATGATTTACTGACCAGCCACTCGTTTAGGGTGTGTTCAAAGTATGTACGATAAAGTGTAGGGCCTACTTGTACGGTTGGCGAACTTTTATTATACATTAGGTACCATATTGAACATTCTGAAATCAGGATGGTAGCGCAAAAGTATTGTACTGTGCACACTCTGTATCGAAAGTAATGTATAAAACCTATTGAAGTTAATTAAATTGTTACTAAACTGCCTAATTAAAATATTTTTACTTTTTACCAGCGTTGGAGGCAAGGCTTCTTGTTGATTAGGTACTTGCGTACTTGATTGTATAATTTAACAGGAAAACATATTTATTTATTCATAAAAAAAATATTGTACACGTCGCCACACATCGGAGGCGTGTCGTAACTCAAAAGAGGCGACTGAAAAGGTTAATCGGATACATACAATAAATAGTTAGTGTGCGATTAACATATTATTAAAAAAAACTCTTCAGCATTATTAGGTTCTACTGTATAATAAGCTGTTCCCTTATACAGTACCCTTTATAAACAGTATATCTAGGCTATTGTACTATAACAAGAAACAACATCCAAGAAGGACTTCAACTGTATTGGATAATAGAGGAGACCATTTCTGTTTGAAATTAGCAGCTTCAACAGCTTACAGCATTTAATTTAATATTCGAGAAATCTTCACTCTAATTGATCTGGTACATTTCAATAATAATAATGCAGCAAAAGGAGATGACGTATACAGTATGTAGGCTATATTCATTGAATAATATGAGAAGCTTATTCAGTGGAGTTGTCAAGGTACGACAATGGCTCCTGCGGGGATGAGCTTTTGAAAGTGAAATATTCAATTTGAAGAGCAGAGAAGGAAAAAGTAGGGAAACTGGTGGTGGGATTTCAATTATTCAGGCGATGGGAGTGCGCCCGTTACATCTTCTTTGTACAATACTATTCACTCGGTTTCTCTAGACTCTGGGGCTTCAAAAAATTATACTTGACGTCGATTTCGATATGTGACCCGGATCAAGCCATTTGGCACGTCTGTAGGAGCAGGTAGTTTTGATCCTGACGTTTCGACCCCATTTTTTTACCCCAGTGACACGTTGACTCTGGCCAGTTTGATCCCCTGACAGAGATTCTCACACTAAAAGGCCTCCGTAGACGACCAATTTAATCATCACTGCTGGGGAGACGCTGGTCCGAGGTCTCACTGAATTATTTGGATTGTCGGGTCATGGCCTTTCCAACTAGACGCTGCGCCGTTCCAATCTAATCACACCACAGCGTTCCATATCTCTTTCAGCACGGCCCTATACGATCGTGTGCGGAAAATCAGTACCTTCTCTCTGTTTAAAATACAAATTTTAATTATAAGGGCAAGAAGTAAGCAGCATTTTCATCGTCTTTTCATTTAACAAATTTTTATTTGATTGGACAATTTTGGCAACTTTGGCAAATATACATGTGAATGCCCTAACTAATTATGCTATTGAAACTAGCTATAGAAACTCAATTTTTACGCAATATGAAATGGTTTACTATTATTTTAACGATTAATTTGTGAAAACAAGAGATTTACAATTTCTATTGTCATTTTGATGCCAACAGAAAAGTCCAGAAAAGAAAAGCTTTTTTAGTATATGCCGCAGTAATCAATCTCTGACAAATAATTGTACTCATTTTTTATCCGCATTTGTAAGTAAATTTGCAATCAATGGAGTTAGTTGAGGATAATTTACATTTTTTCCCGGACGTAAGATTTTACGTTGCGTTGCTGCTGTGGCTGGTGATTATATTTTATTTACATTTCATTTCATTTCAGGGTGGCTCCCACCATCGCTGTAAAGCTAAGGAAATTAAAATCCAAGCGCCATGCATTGGAATAGGGAAAAACGGGGCACTTTCCTTCGGATTCCACGTTAGTGGCAGCTTTATTAGCATGATATCCGTGAGTGCCCCTTATACTGTAGTGTATTGTAGACTGTAGAGTAACCTGTTTAAATTAAAGGCTTTATAGAACTCTATATAGAGCGACCTGCTTAAATCAGCTACAATATAAACAAAACAGCGTCGCTAACCCGATTACAATGTCAACGTGATGGAGTCTGTGACTCCTGATTTGAATGCAAGTGCTGATGTTGGCTGACGTTCAGCACTCCGCGCCACGTCCAGGAATTGCTCAACCGGGGAAAATTCGATTTTGTTCTCCCTGAAAATGGGGGACATGTTGCAAAAATGTCTGAATTGTTATGTTAACATTTTTTATTTTCCGATGAACGCTTTATTTTTTATGAGTGAGCATTCAGTATAGGCTATGTAGCCAGGGTAAAATTGTATTTTTTTTTTAATGATTTTTTTGAATTCTTCAGATTTTTCGATTTTTTTAAAGTTAACGTCTGTAAACACCCTCACTCTACTATAGAAGATGAGCATTTGGACTAATTTTATTTCGTTCTGTAAATTTTTAATTTTTATATTTTATTATTGTTAGTTATTTAAGGTAAATGTTAGATTTTAAGTGTTTTTAGTTTAGTTATAATTAATTGTATTGCATTGCATCGTATTGTTCAATATAATTATTCATTCATTCATTCATTTTTCTATTATTATTTATTATTTTTCTGTTCTTGTAAAATTTTCCTTCTGGGGAAATTTTCACTTTCATCTCTTTCACTCATCTCATACTTAGGTAGTTTTTTATAACTCCATAGTAGTAGTATGGTTTGACACAGTCCTAGGCCACGGTGTGGGCCCATAGGACTCCAGTGGACCTCCTGATTATAGTGGATTCCGAACCACTTGGGAAACACAGTGAAGTCACACGATTAGTTCGGAGGTGACCAGGACAAGTCCTACCATGTTTCACTACCGGCACTGTGCACACGACCAATTTATCTGCAGCTTTGAACCTGCTCTGGTCCGCTTGATTCAACTTGGTATGGCGGCCGGCTAACTCCATAATAATTAGGGGTTTGTCCATTGCATGGGAAAACATCTGCAGTTTAGTATAGTGTATGTATCTGTACTTGGTTACATTAATATAGAATTGTCATTGGGTCAATGGTAAGCTTGCCTCAGCTTGTCCATTATCGCTTGTAGCCGGTGTAGGTTGACATCGAGGACGTATAGCAGTTTGCCAATGGCCAAAAATTCAAATGGAAACAATACAAATAATGTCCGAAATACATGGAGTCGTTGGCATTGGACAAGGGACCTATGGGCCTAAGTTCATCAGGACTCCTTCAGCAGCCTGATCGAGGCGATTATAATGCCGGGGTTAAATAAATACCCTAGGATTATAACTGTATACAAACAAATTTTGAATAGCACTATCCATTACAAAATTACCTTGTTTACATTTTTACTACCAGGGGATTAAATAAATACCGGTATTATAATCGCCTCGATCAGGCTGCAGGTCATCATTATTATTATAGTATAGTATAATAGTATTACATCTATTTATCATTATTAAATGTATAAATGTATCATGATTACTATGTATTCAGTATACTGCAATAACATATTAATATCATACAACATTTTCCCTGAATTTTCCCCTTTTCCCACAGAATATTGAGTACCGCCATTAAAATTTCAAAAGGGTGAAAAAATCCAAAAAAGGTTGTGTACGCTTTGCACTTAACCGGGTATTGAACTGAAATCCCTTGATTGCCTCTAATTAGTGAGACTCATCAGCTTCTATTCTGGGCATCAATGAATGACGTTTAATTAAGCACTTCATTTTCTTCTCTAGCATACAGATTTTCTCCAATATCGAATTGTAAACCCGAAAGGTTGTTGGTTCGATTCCTATACTAGCTACATTTCTGGCCATGCTTTGGAGGGAATGTAAAGCAGGTGGTCCCGGGCCTTCCTATAGTTGGGTGTAAGAGAGGGCTTTATAGCCCCAACTCCCCTAGGTTGGCTTAGTAATAGAACAAAAAGGTCAATATTTATTTATTTATTGTACACATACCGTACTAATTTTTGCTTTCCTATTTGTACGTTAGTATAATGAAAGAAAAAATTAATTTCGAAATTTCAACGGATTTACACGTTTTTTAAAGGTCCTTTAAACAGAAAAAAAGTGGTTTGTCTGTCCGATGCGTCGAATTGTGGGCAAACTGCTATAATGATATTGATGAAATTCGACATGTAGGTTTATAAACATCATATCTTGAGACAATGTTTTCTATTTTGGGCTCACTCAATATTGAGGGATTTTACCCTAAAATTTTTTTAAAATTAAATTAAATTAACTTTAAAGCGGACCTTTCTGCTTAAGCGTAAGGGATGACTTTATAGTCCTAGCATAGCTAGGTCTATGCTGACTCAGTCATAGAACAATTACGCCATGAATTATTTATCTATTACGAAGAGATTTTCACTTTAGGAGCTGTTGAATAACTCCTAAGCTCCGGATTAGTGACTCTCCTACTCGTACATGAGTAGAACGTATACGACTTTAAGTTATGTAGGCTACATAAGTTATTCACTTTGCGTCTTGACTGACATAGTGACATAATTGGACTTGAGTAGGCCTAGCACGGTAGATTATTAAGCAGTAAGTGCCTAACTTAGTTGGTTTTGGATAATCCAATCTGTCTTAACAGATGTTTCTCGACACGTTGAGTCTGCACATAACTCACAGGATTAAGACTGTTTTGAGTATACAACATGCAGGTACACAACTTTTTCCGGTTTGAATTGCAGGTTATTTACAGCAGCAAGCCCAGCACCATAGGAAAAGACCAACTTACCCGGAGAATTATTTAATTAATAAATTGGTATTAAACTGATCCGCTCCAAAGCAGACGACATTGAACTGTTTTGTGATGTTGGACCTAAAAGAGACTAACAAATGTTCCACCTGCGTATAGCATGTATTTTGATAAGGAACAGCAATTAATATGCGTAGACAAACATTTTATGAATTAATTCTTTTTTACATTAAATGGTGTTTATTTAGGATAATTTTTACTTTTTCTCAGATAAGTTATTATTTTTGTCAGTGCTTGGGCTGCAGAGATTAATTAGCTGCCCTGCTGAGACTATACTATATTATTATTTGAATGACTTTTTATGAGCGTAGGCGTACTTGTTTTAGCCAATCGTTGAACCTCATAGGTTTTTGAACATTATTGACATTGATTCTAAATGAGTTTCTAACTGGTTCACTCCAAGATGTCAACCCACCCTGACTACAAGTGCCAATGGACAAGCTCCGACATGCTTACCATTGACATTGTAATAGGTGTTAACTCGACTTACCTACTATAAAGAAATAGAAACTGCTCCAATAGAGCGGTTTTAATTTCTTGTTCCAGTGCTAAAAGTGAAATCCTGCCGATTATAAGTTAAATGTTTTTAGACACTTTGGGGTTTATTGCGAATAATTTAATTCTATTCTCGGTGTTAAGGTAATCAGAAAACTGCATAATAGAGCTGCAGCGGGCCTACAATGGCGATTATTTTTAAACCTAACCTGGGACTAAAAATGTAAACAAGATAGTTTTGCAATGGTTTTGTTTACAATTTTAAGAATCAGCTATAATCGCCATACTAAGCCCTCAGATCTACTATGCGGTTTTATAATGACTTAACATGGGGTTAAAAATGTAAACAGAATAACGTTAAAGTAACACTTTGTACTCTTAAAATGTCGTGTTTACATTTTTAATCCCAGATTAAATTATTCTTGAACGGCATTTATGCATAGTAAATAAGATAGTACTCTTGAGCAGTACGAAATTTCAGATTTATTCAAGCTTATCTCGTCGTAAGGTGCGTTGTAACTTGTAATCAGTACCAAAGGAGCAAAAGACAGTTTTATTTTATTTTAACGGATTTAGGTGACATTTCAATGGGTGTCAGGGACAGAACAATAAGCAGTCAAAGATTTATCGCCAAATTTCATGACTACATTCTTCTTCGGTGCTGATATAACAAAACCTTGCAGGACTATACTGTACTGATGCGTATGCTACCTAATAAGGCGCAAATGTTATCATACTGTCCACACAGCCATTGAATATTATTGGAATATTATGTGTAAGATACTAGACTCGTATCTGTACTTGGTTAAGTCATGCTTTCGCTTGTTTCAATGCGTCAATGGTAAGCTCGCCTCAGCTTGTCCATTATCACTTGTGTACGTTGACAGTTACAATACGTTAACAGTTTGCCAATGGCCAAAATTTCATACGGAACAGTACAAATAATGCCCGAAATCCATGGGGTCGTTGGCATTGGACAAGGGACCTATGGGCCACCATGAGTAGGTCTGGGTCCATAAAAAGTCCTTAAAAAATTGAATGTGTTTTGTAATTATAGTATATATTAATTAATAAACACTCAAATAGTCACTAGCCATAGTTTGTGTAAGCACCGTGCTTTGTATCGGTAACCTGAACTAGGTGCAGTCTGACCAATCAGAAAACACTATGCATCCAATATGCTTGTATGCTCGTTGCCATACTTGCTAGTCTGTTGGGATTTGGTAATAGTGTGAGGCGGCTATTGACTTCTCTACTATGGTAGAAATAACCCAACCACCGCGAAGTGAACCAATAAATAATGACTTAGTTGAGGATATCTCAACTTAGGAAGTACAAGCAAAACAGAAAATCCCATTAGAGAATCCCCGCTGAGGAATAATTCGAATAATAATATGTGTAGTAGAAATACTATGTAGGTGAATATAACCCTTCAGTACATAAGACACGCTACGCATTGTACGTACGCTACCTAATTAAGAAATATACATGTACATGTACAGAGTGGCCACCTGTGCCACGCATGCCAACCTTAGGAGAAGAACAGGAGTAGGTTGATACACACCAAACCAAAGTGTTACTCACCGAGAACAATAAGAGGAAGAAGAAAACGTTAAAGCAAAGATAATAAAATAGTTTTTTTTAAACATTTATATACCAGTATTATAGCTCTTGTAGGCGTTTTATTGTAGCCACTGCAGTTCTGGTGGTTTTAAATCGACATTATTTTGTATATCAATCGCCAAACTTTTTTTTACAGCCCCCGGGAAATTCTGGATAAAATTGTGGCCTAGAGAGAAGCCGCAAAATTTAACTGGGGTATATGGTACTTAGGGCAAACATTATATTTCGCTCTAAATGTGGCTTCCCCTACAGCTGGGAAAATGTTTGTTTAAAATATGTTCCTTTGGTAAGCGTGCTACCGTATCGTATATTGCTTTGTGCGGTTAGTAAACCCTTTGGGATCATTTTAATAAGCTGGTTGAAGCTTTTATATTAAATTGTGGCTATTGCTTATTAATTTTAGACTACAATATTCTAAACCCTTAATATTTATTTACCACTGCTTTGGGATGAAGAAATATGATAATTGAACTATTCTGTTTAATCAGCTGTTGCTGTTGCTGACTTGGTTAAGTCACGTATGTTGCAATGTGTGAATATTCAGCTTATCTCTGTTTGTCTACTATCCCTTTTAACCGGTGTATTAAAAAAATCATTCGGAAACAATACTAATAATGTTCGGAAAATCAATGACATTGAACAAAGTTTAAATAATGTTGGAATACATAGTGCTACTAGTACTAAAACTATTGTTTTGTACATACGTTTCTAGCCCCGATATGGGTTATTCTTTGGGCGGCATGGTGGACCTGCAGGTATGATTTTGAGTTAGTGCGTTGTACCCCGATGTTCAAAGGTGTAATTTTAGTATGTATACCTATACAATTTTAATTTTGTGACATAATAAATTTTATATAAATTATGAATTATTGTACTTTTGTATGGTAGGCTTAGTAATTTCGTAATTGTAAAGACTGTAAAATGCCCCAGTGTACTTGTCGTTAAATATTGTTAAATAAATTAACACGCTTTCAAATAATGATAACACTCATTTGTTACTGCCAAACTTTAGCCCTAAACCAGTGAATGGGTCATCCGTCGGAAATTACTGTTGGTTAAATTTGGCCAAACCAAGCCAAGCTTTCTTAAAGGTAGGAAAAAAAAAGTAGGTGAGGTTAGTTTCGAGTTTGGCTTCGAAAAGTCATGGCTTGCTGTTTGGTTGGTTTCCAAGCGAAACACCAAGCAAAACTGAATAAATGCACAGGAATTTAAGGGAAACTTAAATTTAACTTAAATTTCAGGGAAACTTAGGGAATGTTTTCCCATTATGTTAGCGCATAAAATACAGGACTGTAGCCATTATGCAGCACATTGAGTGCATAGTCTATTCAGAAGTATCTAAAACATAGCAAGTGCGAATGATGAATTAATTCTCGTCGAAATGAAACAAACGAAATAAATTGAAAAACTTTATTTAAATTTTGATTGCTTAAGCTTTGTTGAGCTTGGTTTGTAAAAACGTTTTGCTTGTTTTTTTATTTGTTTCCAAGCCATACCAAACTTTTGCTTGGGCTTGGGCCTATCACTTATTTGCTAGCACTACTGCCTACTTGACTGCTTATCAGACTGTCTTCGGACAATCCCATATCAGCCATATTAAATAAAATTGAATGGATCTAAACTTATTCTATAGCCCAACCCCAGATCCACATAATTGCGGTAATTTGCCGTTGGAATCATAAGAAGGCTCGTAGCCCGAGGATATACAGTATATCTGCAGGGGTCAATTCATTTAGTATATTCAGTTACTACATCCCCCCCCCTCCCTCCCTTCCCTAGAGAACCACTGTACTAAATTTTTCATGTGGGCATCAGCTGCAGCAACCAGCACCCATTAAACCTTTCCAACAGCACTACCAACGATTTCAAAATATAAATTGAATAAAAAACTGCATTAGCGATTTAGAATTGTACCCGAGTATAGAATCAATTTTAAAATTAATCTGATAATAATTTCGATCATATTGTACATTTTGGGAATTCACAAAAGTCCGCGGGGAATCCTCATGGCCAAATTGAATTAAATAGAGTAATAATTTCCATTGAAGCTCCAGTAGAATTAACAATATATTGTAAAATTGCCACAAGTCCTGGGCATTCGATGAAATAAAATATAGTACAATTTTCAAAATGCACGTAATACTGTAGGTTTATTAGACAATCAGCTCCACCCCTAGACGTTTTTTGGGCAAAATCAAATTTCTCATAAAATATTGAGCATTGATGGGGATGCCAACTTTGGTTTTACAGCTAAATATAGTATTTGTTGGCATTTGGGGCAAAAAGATATACAATACAGTACATTAGACAAAAATATGGTATTCATCATTTTTATTAAAAAAAAAACATTCAAGTAGATAACATATTTAATACACTTATAGCTCAACCAAATGCCAATTTTCAATTTTTTTTCTTCAAAATTTGTGATTTTTATTATGTTGATAGTAAAATTATTCAAGTTGTAAAATATAGTATACTTGACCAATTAAAGAATTAACAATAGTATTGTATTTTGGCCCAAAATACAGTACAATACTATATAATATAGTACGGTTGTCAAATGGCAACCCTAATCATAGAGTCTTCATTGATTATGCTTTTCGGAATGTTAATGCAAAGCATGTGGCCGGCGGACAACATTTCGTCACTGTTTTCGAAGGCGTGCGTACCTAATTTTGAATACCGTAAAAAACTGTTGCCAAACACTCAGTGCCGGCAATATTGGCTACTATGTGTTTAAATGTAATGTAACATTTTTTCTACTTCTTTTATCGATCATTGATCGATATTTCATAAGAAATCTGACTTTATCCAAAACATGAATGGGGGGGGGGGGAGTATAATTTGCTCATATGCACTGAGCCCGACTCGAATGTTCAGCATGCAAAATGATTATTTTTGAACTTTCTTAAATTGTCATTCTGCTAACTAAAGATTGGTTTGCAAATAGAGTATGGGATTTAAGTAAACACGTTCGGCCCTGAGGTAACAGAAACGTTCGCAAGTTTTCTCATTTCCTACAGACGGTAATTTGCTTTTCAAAGGATTTTCTAAAAAGACATTTTCCCAGTAGTATTTTTCTATCTTTTGGGCATCACTACCCCTTTTACGGGTTTTACGATTTTCTCCTCTCAAGGCCCCGTTCTAATATACATCCGTTAGTTACTTGGTAGGTAATAGATATTAGGGGGCTGAGCTAAGGGGTGAAGCTCATAGAATTAGCAACGGGTCCTATTTTCCCCCATAAGGGAGAAATTTCAAATTATTTTGTTGACAAGAAATGGCCGTGTATTTTTGATGCGATTAATTAATTTCTCTTTCCACAGCCGCAAAGATATGAAAATGGTCAAAGGAACTCATAAAAAATTCAAGCTATCTGAAAAAACCGTCGATTTCCCGACAGATATACAATTAAGCTATAAAATCGGTTTCATGCCCTTTATCGGGGGATTCAGAAGTACCTACAATAATTTTTCAGTTTAGAAAATGTGGTTAAGATAACCCCTTATCTTACCCTAGCACGGTGGAACACAATTGGACTGGTTAATTCCTCTTAAATTTTTAATTTAATTTAATACTTTTAGTGATATAATTTATCATTTTATGTAAACCTGTATTGTTGAAGAATTGGAATACATTTATTTGATTTGATTTGAGTGTTTTCCGCACAGGGAAAGTAGAAAGGATAGTACATGTACAGTGGAAGGAGTTCCTTCCAAAACTCCGGGCAATGGTTCCTTCGGGAGATATATCGATTTGAGCTGCCATTGATTAGTAAATAGAACAAATGTTTATCCACATTTTAGATGTGTGGCCGCCATTAAAACCGAACGACAATAGTTTTGGAACGTTTTTGGAAGGTTGGCATAATTATTAGTTACCATCATATGCATCAACGTGTCTAAGAACCTACAATTGTTATTTCTTTTGTGCGAAAAATGGATGGTGTAAGGTTATCTCTCTACTGTCAGAGATAAACCAACACATCAAAATATTTTGCAAGTTGATTAACTGAAAATCTGGTCGCATTTACTCATTGTATTCTGTCTGATTGGATTTCCAACTGAAGGCTATACCGTAAGTTAATTAATTAAACAATTAACAATATTGCACATGAGGGTAAATATGGCATAGCTACAATACAAACTTCATAAAACAGTGTTTTGCAATTTGCATCACCCACATCACCATTTCTCTCGCGTTACCGGACGTTTTGACCCCCAGGCGCTTTGCCCCGGAGACATTTAAGAGCCAAACATTTTGGGCTCTGTTTCTGATCTATTGATTATGTGCTGGTGTGATTATAGGCGTGCTGAGTCTTAATTCGAAAATTCATCTAAAATTAAAGCTAAAAAGAGGTTATCCTAGCCTATAATTATATATAATATAATAAACAATTTAAGAATAGTATTATTTAATTATTTTGTTTAAATTTCTTACCCCATAATAAGTTATTAGTAAACGGCACAGTAGGCCTACTGTCTGCAACTACAGGCGTACTATGACGTTGAAAATGACTTATTCAACATATATAATATTTTAAAAATGCAAATTGCTGCTCCGAATTGTTTTGGATACATTTTTAACCTCAGAATAAGTTACTCCTTAGACGCCTGCTGTAATACTGAAATACGGAATAATTAAAGTTAATAAGAAAAGCTTCCGAGCGCAATTTCTAAATTGATTGGAATTTTTAAGATTTATGACTTAAAACCCATTGTGTTTCAGCGTTGGAGTGTTAATTGAAGCGTCAATTTCAGAGAAAATGACCTCAATGGCCCGCTCAACCATCTGAAAACGCATTGTCGGGTCGTTCATTGTAGTAAGAACATTTTTATAAATTGAAACTGTTGTAATCACGTCGTTTGCAGTTGATGGCACCAATTTACAGAACTGTAACATATCACAATAGCAAATGCTCCATAAACGGGTCGACAATTGAGCTGTTACCACTGCCGTTAAATATTTTATAGCGGGAGGGAAGTTGGTGTAATTTAGAGGCGAAACAAACTGTTTGCACGGTAAAGAATGGCAGACCTGTTCTACGATATATGTAGTATACTTTCGAGTCATTATAGCAATTTATTTCAATCAGATACAGGGGCCGGGGGGGGGGGGGTTGGCACGGTCCAACATGCCCCCCCCCCAGCCTCGAGTAATGTAAGACTTGGTTCATGTCTCACCGGGCCCCTTCGTAGCAATATTATTATTATTATTCCGGTAGGTTGGCTTAGTAATAGAACAAAAAAAGTCGATATTTATTTATTTATTTAACACCGAGTAAATTATATTGTTTACTCGTGTAGTTGGTCCAAGTGCCATCCTATCGTAGTCGGGTAGTAAATGTATTTTAAATTCTTCTTCTTTTGTTGTGGTAGTATAAGCTGCTACATTACTGTGTGAAATAAGAAGTTGTGGTAGAGAGGGTGGAGGTATGATTTGACATACTGTATGTATTGTACTGCATCACATCTGGCAGTCACGTACAAGCTATACTCGACAGTAGCTTTATTTAGTTTTTTTTTTTTTAATAATGAAATCCCATGACAGAGAAGTCCCACAGGGTTCTCGACAAGAGGTACACGAGCGACCCTTCTTTTATATGCTCTTGACATCTAGGTTACCCATAATCATCAAGTCCTTACTTCTCCTGCATTGCTCACCTTTGACTTTCTGTAAAAAAGATGGAGTTTTCAGACAGCAATGGCAAAAAATGGGGAAGATAGCAAAAACGTAATATCCAAAGGATCAAATACGCCAGCTCTATGCAAAGGGAACTTGACAGATTACCTGCGAAATAATTAGAATAGCCAACAACTTTGGGTATAGTATTATATTTTCATTAAGAGTGTACGGCCCGTAGGAAATAGACACCCCAAAATCAAGTTGTTTTTTATTTTTTATTTAATTAAAAATTTGGCTCATTAAAGTTGTAGAAGATAAGATGTAGAAGATATAGTAAAGTATTATCAATTTTTATTGTTCGGCTATTAGCCTATTAAGGTACGGAGACGAATGTTATACAATAGCTAACCAAATACAGGACTCCAGGGGTTACCCCAGCAGCTAACTAAACGAAGGGATGGTTTAACCAGAAGAACACAATGTAAAACCTCAGTTTACATGTCTAGTATCTACTAAGTGTGACGCCCTTCCATCGAAAAACCACATTTTACATTAGAAAGGCCCGATACACAGAAAAATTAAACAGCTACTATACAGTAAGTACCATCAAATACTATTTGAATTAAAGTTTGATACGATGCTTGAAATATATTCCAACATGATAAAAGTGACCCCAATGTTGCGCAAAAAATATACCGAGCGTCCAAAAGCGAAACATTAATTACTGTGGTTCCTTTTTATGCATAACACGTTACAATTATGTCTGATATGAAAACCTTCATTACTAAAAAGTACTATTTACATTCCATACCGACATCTCATTTTTAATGTAACGCTCGGGAAAGGAAAAACCAAAAGGCGTGTTCGTCCCGGTTTAAAGGCTGTAACCTTCGCTACCTTGTACATTATTTATTACGAATTCATTTTCCATTCACACGAGCTTTCTACGTGGCAGCTCACGTCTGAGAAGGAAAAGGAAGGGTGCGATATAAATTTATAGCCGTTATATACTTTACAATTTACGACTTCATTACGCCAAATTCTCACTGCTAGTATTGTAATATGACTTTCACATAAAGGGAATATGATAAGACGGCGTTCGGGACGTCGAAGAAACTGCTGAAAAAAGTTGAGACTGACCTCAGGGTTGCGAGTCCGAAGAGGGTAGAGAGACGCCTAATACTCAGACGTCGATGTAATGACTTTTTGTTCTTTTACTAAGCCAACCTAGTGGGGTTAGGATGCCCTTACACTCAGCTTCTGCTTGACATACCTTCCGAATCATGGTCAGAAAATTTGGGGAGTGTAGGACTCGAACCAACAACCTTTCGGGGGAAAGTCAGGGATGGTAGCTGTGGTACTGGTGACAAAAAAGCCAAATTACTCGTCGGGTTTCTGACGTAGCCCAGTTCAAAATATAACGCGATATCTCCTCGCTTATTTCCCTATATTCAAGAGCTCCCCATTCCTTTGAAATTGTAAAATGAGAAATTATTATCTTATGTTTACTCATTTAGAAACGGGAATCCCCTTTTGTGCTAAATTGAATCAGCGAGAGTCCAAAATCAATATTGTACTCTGCTGTAAGGAAAATGTAAACGCTTTCGCGTAATTGAGTCAACCTACCACGCCAATGCAAACAGATACAGGGTGTCGACCTGGCTAGACACTTTGACCTGGACTCCAATTGTTCGTCATTTTTAAAAACAATACAAATTACAAAGGGAGTACATGATGGAGGACTGTCTTATCTGGTCAAACCTTCGGGGATTCCGGGCCTGGCATCAAGCGAATGAGCCGGGTTGAGAGAACTTAGAAGAGCCTAGGCACTTCGAAACGTTTATTTATTTAAGCTTCATAATAAACGAGTGAGAAAAACCTTTAGGGGTACTCAAATGTGGGAAAGTGGACAAAATCAGGGAAAATAACAATTTGACGTTGGTTTATAGTGAGTAAATAGACAACATTCCACAGTGTAACCTACACATTATATTTTATGTTTCTTTAATTACTTTATCCTTCTACTTCCCTAACTTTTCCTAAATTACGAAACGGACAAGCCTCTAAGCCAGCACAATACCGTTTTAAGCTATTAAGAACGAGTTTATTTACCAATTCACTTTGGACTAAACTTAAGTTTGACGGATCCGGTTTATTAAATTAAACATGTTCGTTAATATCTGATAGGGCCCTAATGGTTATTTAATTTGTTTTGTACCGTAAAGCATCTCAAAGTCGCTGATTTCGAGTTCGCGTGCGTTAAAAAGGCACTTCTTTTGGAAAAGTAATTTTTGAAAGGAAAAGTTATAAGGCTATTCTTATTGTACGGCACTTCCTTATCAAAACTTCTAGCTACCCCAGTCTTTTTATAAAGCGCACTTACTACTAACTTCCACCCCCCCCCCCCGCCTCAAGTGACATGAATAAGTCTTCGTCTGTAAAATCGAAATTTTACTGCTACCAAAATGAGTGAAACCGCACCATTAAGCACCTATTCCAAATTCCCCTCCCCCTCCGGGGGCAGACCCCCTCCCCACTTGATAACAACCTCTCACAAAAATAATTATTCTTAATTAGACATAGGTGAATAGATGGTGGCATAGGACCCGTGACTACCTTAGGTGCCCATTCCACATACGTCAATCGTCAATGAAAAATTGAAAAATGACGTTTTAGCAGACATTAAAGACATACTAAAAATTCTGTTACCACGTCAATTTACGTCATTTTGACGTCATTTTTCAATTTTTCATTGACGATTGACGCATGTGGAATGGGTGCCTTAACGAAAGTCCTGATCGTTATTCAATATACTATGGTTATAACCGAAATTAGAGGATATGGAAAAGACTGAACTTGGCGGGATTCGAACCCACGATCTATGTCAGTGTTATACAGTATATACCTTGTACAATAATACTTTTGTTGTTTCCAACGCCTGCTTTCAGCATTTCTGCAACCCTGTCAGCCTGGCGGGGGAGTGAGTCTGTTTGTTAACTTGAGACACCCTAAGGGCAGACTCCTTCACATCGGGGAAAGGGGAGTTGACTTACATTGTGTACAATAATACTGCAATGTACTATGGTTAGCACCAGTAGGCTAACTCAATAACCGTCTGACACAATTACCATCTTCCATCAGACCTGACAAGTCTCATAGGCTCTGGCAATATCTATCATAAATACACATCATGATGGCATCGAAAATAGCATCGTACTGAATGCACAATGCTTACATATTGGTCGGAGTGCTGGCTAAAAGGCAAGTTGAGTTCCGATTAGAATCACTGTGTTTCAACAAGATTTGGTTAATGGCTAACAAACCATGGTATTGTATTAAAGTATAGGTAACAGAAAGTGTTAACCGCAGTCTATAGCCCACAAAATTCCTATACTGGGAGTAAATCCAGGAGTTGTCACAACCACACGCGGCCGCTAAACTCGCTCATATTCTATGCTCGGGGAATAACTCGCCCGGCTGACAGTTATTACGAATGAAAAATATTATTTAAGCTGAATCCCCCCCCCCCCAATATTATGCTGTCATGTTTCAATTTAGGACGCGCAAATACACGATCTGCATGTGACATTCACTGATTTTTTAGAGCACTGTTAGCACTTTATATGAGAGGATCATTTTCCTTCAATATTATAACACACTACAAGTTTTTTTTGTTGAAACTTGTCGGGTTGGTTAGTCTCTTGGCTTACTATAACCCTTTTGTAATTTAAGGTTACACATTGTGTCCCTCTGGTTACACCTTTCCTTACCTCAGGTAGCTATGTCAGCCCCTTAACTAAGTCCTACTTCTGCTTCATTACAGTCCTTGGATCAATTGTCCCCAAGGCCGTGACCAAAAAAATTTCGGGGGGGGGGGGGTGAGGTAATCACAATATATTTACAACTCCATTCATATATATTTAGTTTATATATAGTGTACGCTGCAAATATTTCGGGGGGGGGGGGGAGGGGGTCCGAACCTCCTGGACCCCCTCCGGCTGCGGCCTTGATCGTTCCTAAGCGTAGCCACTCAGTAACTGCCTAGGAAACTGCCATTCTCTTATATTATCATGAGAGTTGTTCCTGTATTAGCCATTTACCTCCTAAATTTCTTTCCAAAGGCAAGCTCTCCCTTGGTACCTGGAAGACATGAACTCTTTTTTTCTTCCAGAAATTTGGCCCCCCTAAATTCATATCTCTACTACAAATAAAATTGAGTACATGGTTTTTCCTCTTAGGCGGCGTTTCCATTGACCTCGTATTACAGAATGCACATGACGTTGACGTGGTAGCAGACATTAAAGACTTATTAATGATGTCTGCTACCACGTAAACGTCATGTGCATTCTACATTACGAGGCCAATGGAAACGCCGCCTAAGAGTGGTAGATATTCTTACAGTACCACGGGTGAAATCCGAAAGAAAGATACTGCAGCAGGTCGGTAAGATTTCCCATACATGGCAATAGCCGCTTTAAGGCAGCAGCAGGGGAGCCGGGATGTTGCCAGCGCTGACGGTCACGCAACACGTTCAAAGGCAATTGTGCGTCGGAGCAGCACAATTGGCAAATGCACCTCAATTCCGTAATATTTCACTCAATACGGGTCCATTCAACACACGAAGATGAATGCGCATTCACAAGTGTGTATTAAATAATATAATAATATAAAATACAATATGGTATTTACTCAAAATATATTATAATACGGTACGGTATCGAACAATACCTAGTTAGTGAATGAGTGCGTGTAGTGAAACTGTGTATGTGAGAGGGCCTTTGGCCTTTGGCCCTAATATTCGCTGCGAACATTGTTGGTTTTTTTTAAATTAAAGGCGGTTATTATTATTATTATTATTATTATTATTATTATTACATAATATATGACCATTTTTAATGGTTTTAGGGTCACTATGACAATTATTCCAATCCCACTAAAACGTAAAATAAACAATGTACTACCCGAACACTTATAAAAATCTAATAAACTTCCGTTTATGCAGTTTTTCGAATAAACAAAGTGTTCGTGGTCGGGTAGTAATTGCTAAGGCTGTCACAGCCGGATTTACGTGAAGAAGCAGTAGAATCCGGGATGATAGGCCGTTGTCTTCCACGTTGGAAGTTCGCTTTAAGATACACCACGGCCTACTATCCCCGATTCTACTGCTTTATCACAAAATAGAGATATCGTATTTAATGCTTTGAGTGGGGAAAAAAATTATTATCTAAGTTAAATTGAATTCTTACACCTGAAACTTGTCTGAAATATCGAATTATCAGTCTGGAACAGAACGGTTTTATAGAATAGTCGTGAACGTTTTTTTTTTAAGAAATGTTTTTAAGAAATATTTCGTAATAAAGTCTTGCTACAGCTGCTGTGGAATGAGGAATTAATTAATTTCGTGGAACAGTTTTTGTATACAAAATATTTGGAATCTTTACCTTAACCCCTGTTCACACATCGTGCTTTAACATTGCAATAATGATGTTGACCCGAGGCTTCAAGAAGCTGTGTCCCGCGCGGATCTTCTCGATGCCAGTGACAAGGCTATCCGGACCGCAACGTGTCTTGGGGTAGCACACGTTAAGTAAGTAAGTAGCACAACAATATTATTTGCAGCAGCCCGATCATGGCGATTTGGAATTATTATAATACCGGGGTTTATTCAATTGTTTTAAACAAATGAGTGCAAAATACATGTGGAAATTCAAATTGAGAAATTAATATTTTTGGTGAGTTTTTAATGTTTGTCTCCCTTAGATGTTAATTAATTAATTAATTAAAATTCTTATTTTATTTCAAAATTCTAACTGTGTATTTTAATGTTTATTAGTATTTCCTTCAATTATTAAACAATGCAACCATTCTCTTGTATTCTAATAATTTATTAATTTGAATTTCCCGCGCATATTTTAACACCGTCACGTGACACCTTACAACTGCGGTATTTAAAAATAAACCCCGGTATTAGAATGATGCCAAATCGCCATGACCGGGCTGCTGGTGTGTCTACGTAAGTTCTTATAAAAGCACAAAAGGGAATTAATTCTACTGGAGTTGGGAGAGTAGTATCTGCCCTTCTCGACCTACATCCCTTTCCTCCCTCCTTCCCCCTCTCTATGGCATTCCGGTCAGGTAAGCCAGCGCTTGTGGCTGTTCTCACATCATTGCACGATTGGGGTAGCAGCTACAACACTGAATCGCCGGTGTTATCGACTTTTCAACAATTGCGATGGCAGTAAATTAAAGGGGAACCCCACTGTCCTGTGAAAACTGAAGGTAAACCTCCATTTAGTTTAACGGGTCACACGTAATAACGCATCACTCGTAACGCTGCCAGTCCCGACACTTCTCTCGCCAATTGTAAATACAATTTGTAATTATACTTGTTTACTTTGTAAATACCAAAAGAAAAAAAGAAAAAGAAAAAGTGAGCATTATTATAATGTAATGCGATACGCACCAATCTTCCTGTGTACCCGCAGGAGCAGAGCAAGGCGAGGTTTCTCATTTCGGGTGCACGAGAACAATATTGGTCTATAAATTTCATCTTGTTAAAATTTCAAGGTTTGACTGCTAACGTTCTAATGGGCAAATACTCGTTTTATTTTATGCACACAGTCAAATTTTCCAGGAAATATTTATTCTAACGGTGTTATAAATTTGATGAATCGTCTCAATACTACAATACAATACTACATAGTAGTCACTAGTAGCGTTTAGCGACACTGCGACAGTATAGTCCCTACAGTGGATGGTGTGAAATTGGTCAAATTGTAGCCCGGGTCCCGACTCAAAGAACATATACATATCGTACATACTACTACTACAAATTGCCCATCATTAAGAAAGGAGTCTTTAAAGAATGAGTAGCAGAAATAGTGTGGTACAATATTGTTGCAAGGTTTAAGAGCGTACGGTACGCAAAGACGTACCATATTGGCGAATGTTGGGCCCACTCTTACAATTAACCCTTAATAAATAGCACGATTTTATACACTATTATAACAAATTTACCGTAACTGAAAAAAGGACAAAAAGACAAAAAACTATTTGGTTTTGTGCAAAAAGTATTTTTTGAAAAAATGAAAGAAAAAAAAAAGAAAATGCATTGCGTGCCCTGCCATTATTGCTGTGTGGTAATTAATGTGTTGATCTGACCTATCTAGAATTTATCTCACTTCCAGTGACGTCAGGTGGACAACCCCCCCCCCCCCCACCCAGATATGAGAAATTTAACCACTGGAAAATTATTTACCATGAAATTACTCATAATCTCTATCTACTAATGTTGATAAATTGGAAAGCATGTTGGAGTAAACTCGGACCGGTTCTTTATATTGTTTCCGCATGAATTTTTGGCCATTGGCAAACTGGCAGAACATAACTCTAATTGTGACGTTATGAAGAGTAGAATTAAGCCCTTATCGACTAACCCTATTATGCCTACTATGTCACATATGGCCCCCAAAATGCTATATATGCTATATATATGCTACGCTGAGCTGAGCTTAATTATGCTTATCTACTATTCACCGCATGCGTATGTAAAGGGTCAATGCAAGATTGTAATTACGGTTGGTTATCTACAGAATTTCTCGGAAACTAACCTAACCTAACTAACCTGGACGCCCATAGTTAGAAGTAATTACTGGCGGATTTGATATAGCCGAAGGCCTTTCATCCTTCTACGGCTAAGTAATTAACCCGTTTCAATATAAACCCTTGCTGGTTGAAAACCGCCCTATGAAAAGCTGGGCAGCCCTTATTCATTCACTATACCCTTCGCCTATGCCCGGGGATTCAACCTTTTAGTTGTTACGTTCAGCTAATTTTCATTTTCAAATGGGTTGGAGAGCGTGAAAAGCAGGCGGTTCAAGCACTGACGAAGTTGATGATAAGGTGAAGGCCCCTTTATATTAACCCTGTGGTTTAGGCTTATTTTGCATTCATGACGGGCTCTGCATTATAATGGCTTTAGAAAAGTAGATACCGTACTGTAACTTTAGGGAACACACAAACAAAAATTTTTTTTACGAGTGTACGTCCCGTAGGAAATAGGTCCAAAATTCGTTGTTTTTACAGGCTTCTTATTTTTTATTTAATTTAAGTTTTAGAAGACTACTTCGTGCATCTCATAATAGGGTATTTTTAATTTTTGAACCGTAGATTTTTCATAACAATGAATGAGGGCTAAAATTTATATTTATAGACACCATAGAAAAAACGATAAAACAAAAGAATTAATAATAGCTCATTGCATGATGCATAAATTTGCCTTCTACAGTACAACTTAAAGAACCGTTCCGAGTTTACTCGAACATGCTTTCCAATTTATCAATTAGTAGATAGAGAAAATGAGTAATTTCATGGTAAATAATATTCCTATAGTTAAATGTCGGACATCTCGGGGGGGGGGGGGGGGGGGGGGGGGTTGTCAACCTGACGTCACTGGAGGTGAAGTAAACTCTAGATAGGTCAGACATTACATTACACTACCACACAGCAATAACGGCAGGGCACGCAATGCATTTGAGCGTAAATTTTCATTTTTTTTCCCCCCAAACCAAGTAGTTTTTTTGGGAAAGCAACCTGTCCAGTTTCGTTACTCAATTTAACACCTAAAACATGCCTGAAAGTAGAAATCATCGATAGAAAGGTTTCGCAGAAAAATTATTTTTTTGTCATTTTTCATTAAAAATTAGTTACTTTTATTTTTTGACTCCCAGAAGCAAACTATCAAGGGGCAAGCGACCCCCCGCATTTTGTTAACATTAATAACGACTACAATATATGTGAATTTAAAAGAAATTGTTGGGGTCGTTTTTGAGAAATAAAGTTTTTAGGCGTTTTGTTTGGAGTTTTTTGAGAATAAAACCCCCCCCCCCCCCCCAAATTGAGTTAGCCCAAATAAAAAAAATCGTCTCGAGGCACGATTTTTGTGAACCTACATACATGCAAATTTCATCAAAATCGGCCGGGTAGTTTCCCCGGAAATATATGAATAGATAGACAGATATACAGACAGAGCGACAGACAGACATTTCGTAAAAATCACTTTTTTGGGTTCCTGGGACCTGTAATTCCGTTGAAACCTCGGAATCGGAAATTTCGACCATCACAAAGCTTTCCTTATACTACGTATAAATTGGAAAGCAATGAAGCAAAATTTTAATAACTTATAGTTGTTTAAATAAGAAATAAGAAGTATTCCATTTCGGGTGCCCGTTTTCCTACGGGACGTAGGTACACTCATAATTAAGCTTCTCAAATAACAACTAGAGTTACTAAAATTCTTTATCTTTAGTCAGCTGTTACGCCATTTTTATAATTAAAAGTTAGTTTACAATTTTACCTTTATGCTTGACCTACTGCAGCTGCATCAGAATCTAATTAAAAAAGCGGCAAAGGCTTGTTAACTTCCTTTGTTCACATAGCATCATTGGCTTGACAGCTGCTTAGAGCGCCGCGTAAAAGGCAATGAGTGCCAATTGCGAACATAACGTATTTTTGAGGGTTTCAAAGAAAGGGCGTGCGCACGAAACACCCTTTCCATACGGCTTTTGTCTCTTTACGGGAGAGAGTACATAATTTTATTTCC
Source organism: Psococerastis gibbosa (assembly GCA_963971405.1). NCBI lineage: Eukaryota > Metazoa > Arthropoda > Insecta > Psocodea > Psocidae > Psococerastis > Psococerastis gibbosa. Next base: position 31,179,555 of record OZ020484.1, read on the forward strand.
TCGTCATAAATGAAGGAAAAATGGGAGAAGAGAATTGAGTTTGCACCTCTCCCCCCTAGGGGGGGGGGTGGGAGCGGGGTGAGGGGGTTCAGGGAGGTTTATAAAAAGGGATTTTCAGTAATTGTGCAAAGGGTGGAGAAGCGAGATTGAAGCCCCAGGCTTGCGAGAAACTAGGCGCTTTGTAAGCACTGACATAGGCCAATATTATTACAGCCCTATTGCCCTTTTTTGTGGGCAGTTCTTGTATTGTTCGTATATACGTGGAAATATACTCTTATGTACTGTATAAACACCATATATTTCTTTTGGGTTTCCCTAACGATTTAGCCCAGTTTTACTCATATTAAACAGAAAACATAAGAAACTTTAATTATGAATAATTTATGATTAATTGAGGTCACAGCAATTTCATTTGCAGCCTGAATAACATATTTCCACTTCATGAGGTGAGTTTGATGCTCAGTCGCCTGGCACTAAATACTGTACATCCTATGTAGTTATTAACCCCCCCCCCTAAAGAGGAGCAAAAATTAATTAAAATAGTAGGTTCAAGTTAATAATCAATGTTGCGTTACGTTTTGATTTTAGTAATTACAGTATAGTAGGTACTTAGTACAATCATATAGTACGGTACCTACTTCAGTACCATAATTTAAAAAATCGACCAGTATTATTATTTTTTAATTAAGTCAAAGGTTTCAAAATATGTTGCAACGAAATGGCGACAAATTGCTGTAATGTATTAATTCTTCATTTCGTAGTTATTCAAATTTTAAAAGAAAATGCAAATTTACATAATCTCAGCATCTAAATAATTGTTACTCTAAAAAAAAAACATGATAATGTGCTTTACAGTACCCTACAGTTGCGTATACAGATTTTTGCAGTACTATAATTCAATTGAGTGAATAACCTGAGTTTGGAGTAAACTTGTATTTTTAAAGAGTTTTTCATCTGACTTTTTTATATCGATGTGTATGCAAAACGAGAAATTAACTAATTTTGTAAAAAATACACGGTCGACTTTTGCTTACCAAATATTTTGAAATCTCTACTTTATTGCTGAAGTATTCTTAAAAAAGGAACCCCCAAATGCACCATTTCGCGCCCAACAATGGCTTCATTTATTCATTTATACCTGTAGCACCGTACCGTGGGTTTTGTCAATGATTTTAACGGTATATAGTCATTTAGAACAATATTATTACCTTTTCTTCCGACCCAATCAACACCGACACTAATAATTTGGAACCAATGCGGTCTTGGTAGATACCACCCCTATACCCGCCACCAAAAAAAGAAATCCTACTTTAGTTATGGTCCTACGCGACATACTGTAGTTGTTTATGTGTCAGTTTCATAGCTAAGTAAGCCTTGGCAAGACTCCAAGGCAGCTCGGAGACGGTAGGGGACGTGAGGGCAACTCGGGGGGGGGGGGGAGGAGGAGGGGGGACCCCTGCCCCCCTCCAACATTCACCCCTCACTATCAATTTCATGTCACATCCCGTCTCATTCGCGCACGGTAATCTTTGTTTCATGTCCCAGCGGTTCGGCAAACTTGGAGGCTCGCTTGTCGACCCTGATTAGATGGGACATGTCATCTGTTGATAGTGTACGCTGAGCCATTTCAGTTTTATGAAGGGGAAATGCCATAGAAATTGGTTCCCAGCTCCTATGTAACATTGTAATGTCAGCAAAGCTTGTGTGTCGTGATTTTTGTTGGAAATATTGACGTGATGAGGGGGGGGGGGGCAATCAGCCCTGGGCTCCACATCGCTTAGGGGCATTAAAGTTGACATAAATTAACCAACAGCATATTATGTCAGGACATGTAGAGTAATGGTACGGACTCTGACTTTCACCCGAATGGTTGTTGGTTCGAGTCCTACACTTCCTACATTTTCTGGCCATGCTTCGGAGGGCATGTATAGCAGGCGGTCCCGGGCCTTCCTAGTTGAGTGTAAGAGAGGGCTTTTTAGCCCTAACTCCGCTAGGTTGGCTTAGTAATTGAACAAACAAGTCCTTATTTATTATGTAACAAAAAGTCAATATTACCAACAAGAAGCACTGTAATGCCATATGCCAATGGCCCTCTCCACCCCTAAAATAAAATAAATAAATAATAATGTATAAACTTATGACAGAATGGGCATATAGGTACACATTATACGGTATAACACTAGTTATTATAACTAGTTATATTATACAATGTCGGCATGGACGGATACAGGGGGGGGGGGGGCAGGGGGGTAGCTGCCCCCCGAAATTTATTAAATTTATTGTAATTTAATTTATTACGCTCTGATTTAATCGATCGTACATACTTTTTTCCTATTTTGACCCCAACTACCCCCTCCCCCCAATTCGCTGGACCCGTCCCTGAATCTAGGTCCAAATCTCAAACGAGCTCGATCTTTGCGTTGAAAAAGTTTGGCTCCATAAAGATCTGGTATTGCAAAGTGTTCTGTCAGGCTAGATGTCAATTACATCCAACATTCGAAGGCATAAGCCGTTAACCTAGCCTTCGGAATTTGATAAAATATTTGCCTCTTTCCTTTGTACTAGGACGGTAGGTTATGACCTGATTTTCATTCTGTAGTTGACGTTATTTTGGCGGGTTTGCCTTTATACTCAAGCAACAACATCACTTTTTTATTTCAGTTTTTTTAATTGTACGAGTGAATCCGTGTAGCCGGCAATTCCACCGGCGATTTTACATCATTTGTGATTTGGTATTTTTTTATTTGTTTTGTTATAAGGAGACTATTATGTAGATACTTAACGTATCTATTATAAATTAAGTTATAATATGGTAGAGACTTATTAATGACGTCTGCTACCATATTATAACCTAATTTATAATAGATAATAGTCTCCTTAAAACAAAACAAACAAAAAATCTCAAATCACAAATGAATTAGAATCGCCTGTGGAATTGCCGCCTTATCAATTACTAGTACTATAGGTACCGAGATTGATAATTTGAGCTGTTTCCTGGTAAATAATTGTCCTATGGGTTACATTTCGGTTGCCTTGACTTTCCCTATCCCAAAACACTGAATTGATAAATAAATAAATAAATAAAGACTTTTTGTTCTATTACTAAGCCAACCTAGCGGAGTTAGGGCTATAAAGCCCTCTCTTACACTCAACCAGGAAGGCCCGGGACCGCCTGCTTTACATGCCCTCCGAAGCATGGCCAGAAAATGTAGCAAGTGTAGGACTCGAACCAACAACCTTTCGGGTGAAAGTTGGAGTCCGTACCACTACTCTACATGTCCTGACGATTGCATAGTCAAGAACAGACCAATTATATTATTATATTATATGTAAGAATATCATATCAAGAACCTGACCAAATTATATTAATATATATTATATTATATAGGGCCGTTACCACTAAATTCCAGAAAACTTTCAGCTCGCAAACTTTCAAAAGGTAAACGTACCAACGGCTATTGGTAGGATTGGAATCATGGCAGAAAAACTTTCAGGAAAGTGAAATTGTGTTTACTGTCAATAGGACCACGCTGTCTCTGGGGATCGCATTTACTCCAAGGATACACAATAGTGGACGGCGTATACTGTATTTTCCTTTTTTTTTCCTTTCCTCCCATAACTGATGTTGATAACTGACTCATAATATGATCCGGTAGTCGAAAAAAGGAGATTGTAGCTAACAGGAAGGGGGCCCACACTACTGGGCTCAAGAATACTAAATAACCTTTCTATAGAAGTGGTGAGCGAACCTCTTACGACCTTTCAAAAAATACTTAAAAAAATGCTGATAATGGACTTCATAGTTTGTCCCTTATATTGCAACATCCATGGAGACTGACCTGGGTGTAGGACTTTTAGAGCCAATATTAATTATTACATATCGTCAGCTTAGAATGAAAACCTCGTAAGTCGGAATTTCGACAAAATCGGGTTACTGTGGAATAAGTAAGAAAAACTCGCAACTCACCGGCAGGTTGGCGGGAAAAAATTCTATCTGGTCAGGAGCGCTCTCCAGCGGAAGAATAGGAAAACTCTTAAATGAGCGGTAAGTGGACGAAATGCGAGTTTTTTCCTGTAAAACTTGGTTTTGACGGCTTACAAGATTGTCATTCTAAGTTGAAGAAATGCCCTCTAAAGTGGGGGAGGCGGCGGTTGCAGGTGCGGGCTGCCATGAGCCAATGCTTCGACTTTTTCAAGCAGAATTAACTCATGTTTTATTTTAACATACTGTTTTTCTTACATGGTTGTAATAATTTTGAGCATGTAAATTTTTGTATTTATGCTTTAGTATAAAAATGGATTAAAGAAAGTAAGGTTCAATATGTGTTTAAATACCATTAAATGTGGCATACTATAATTCGGACCCCTCGATAATCCGGAAAGGGTCTTTTTTTGCCTCTCCGGATTAATGAGGCCCTATTGTACAATATATCAAAGAAAGGTATATAGGCCTATATTAATAAATAATATATACAGATATAAGGAAATAGGATAATCGTTGCACGTGGAAAATGTAAGCTGAGTCAGTAAAAGAAATTCCCGCTAGTTTTCTTTTATATTGTACATTTAGTCTGTATGAGGAGAAATAATTCATTAATTCGTTCATCATTTCATCAATTCATCCATCATTCATTCATTCTTTTATTCATCATTATCTTTATTATTATCTCTATTAAAAACAGTCGTGTCATGTCATACAATATAACGAGCTTCATAACGTACATAACAGAGAACAAAGGCCTCGAGCTCACAGCATAATAGCCAATTAAAAAAATAAAAAGAGCCAAGAAAAATATTACTGAAGAAAGACGAAAATCAACTATAACGTTAACACAGCTGAATTTTTATGAAGAACAAAGAAAATTATTAAGAGGGAATCAAACGTACTCTTGGATCGTTTTCGCCGCTCCCAAAAATGAGGGCTTCCCTCAATAAAAAAAAAGACAGGCGTAGATCGTGGGCTCGAATCCCGCCAAGCCAAGTTTTGGATTATGATCTAATTTCGGTTAAATAACGAGCAGGTTACCTCTTCAACCAAAGTCAATTTAATGTTAGTATTACATACGAGTATACCATATAATACCCCAGCACGGGATTTGTATACTTGGAGAAAAATACAATATGTTATTACAATATATTATTATTATAATTATAATTATTATATGTATATATATAATGTATAAAGCATTGCCTTTATGCAATAAAGTAGCTCACAGACCTTTTCGGTGAGATTGTTAAATAGCTGTGCTAACCTGTCTGGCAATACGAACCTTGTCAATAAGAGCATGTAAGTAAAGGATTTATAATGAACTTGTCGTGGTTGTCGTCAAGCGGTTAAGACGACGCCCCGATTAGGCGTATATCGTGGGTTCAAATCCGGCCATGTCCAGTTTTTTTCTAAATCCCCTAATTTTGGTGCTGTCTGCTGAGCTTAATCCATCATTTCTCTGCCATCTGGCCTAGTTCCCATATAAATTCCCCAGAAGTGACCTTAGTTTTCCCTAAAAAGGTTAGCATGAAAACAAGACTTTATAGTCTTATTGTTCGCCTTTTGTTTGCAATAAAGTAGTTTTTTCATTTCATTTCAAAAAAGGTAAATTTCCCGCCAATGTGGAGGCGCTGCTTCTACGCACCTCTTCTTTGGTCGAGCCATCAATGGTGCCTTCCATTATGGTGTTAAGAAATCAGTACTTTACTTACAGTAGTTAATAATTTTCTCGGATAACCATACTACTACACGATTGCCCTGTTATTCTGGTATTTGTAAGCACATAAATTCTTACGACAACAGAGATATTATTACGCTTTAACGAATGTAATGACTGAATGAATGTAGTCACCCTGTCAGTCAACTCCTCTTCCCCCGAGGTGAAAGAGTCTGTTCTTAGGGTGCCTCAAGTTATCAAACAGACTCACTCCTCCCGCCAGGCTGACAGGTTGCTTAAAGCAGAAATCCTGAAAGCAGGCGCTAAAAACAACACGATTGTAATGATGGAGATATCTGAGGTAAGGAGGCTACACTGCATTTGTTCAGTTCTGTTTGGCGATGCAATATCCTATAAAGAACTAGTTCAAGTGAACCAGTAAAAGACAAACTGACAAACGAGGGTGCGAGTCCTTCATACTGTGTAAACTTTTCCTATTAATCTTCGTCTAATTATCTTCTGCAGCGGTAAAATCAATAATGTGAAACAAGGTCAAACATGAGAAAAAACTAAATTTTAAGAGTTTTTTTTACACCTAAAAAAAGCAAATGTGTTCCAACGAAACGCCAGGAGAAATAAATATCAGGTTCCTTTGTAAATGGCAAATTAGTTTGAGAAAATGAGGGAGGAGGGGATAGGGTAGTGAAAGAAATGACGGAGAAAAGAGAGAAGTCTGGAAATGGAGTATGGCTTTATTTGAGAAAAAGCACCTTCATTTCCAATTCAATCAAAACCATGATAAATGAAATGCGAAAAATATTTCGTTAGGTATAATTGCTGGAAAAATTAATCACTTTTGAAACAAAAATTTATAAAAAAAAACATGCAGTGGTATGGCAACCAAACGCGGTTTTAGGCACTACGGCTAATAGAGGACCTCCTCAAGGCGGCCGTAGCCAGAAATTTTTTTCACCAGAGATGAGTTAATCTCTATATATTTAAACGCCATTCTATCTAGTGTATGCTGAAAATATTTCCGGGGGGGGGGGGGGGTCCAGCCCCTGGACCCCCCTCTGGCAACGCCCATGGATCTCCTTTCATGACCACTGCTCTATTTCAGAAGTTGCTGTCATGTGTCAGCTTCATGCTACCTACAGGTAAAGGCAGGCAACCATTAGGGTATCAAACCCCGAAATCCCAGGTCACTGTCCAGTTCCCTAGTGACTTGACTATGTACGTCGGTGCCAAAAAACATAAATCGCGCCACGGTCAGGAATAGTCCAGTTGATAGAGAGCTAGACTATGAAACGGCAGATTGAGGTGAACTTGGTGAAGCCATGTCTACGCCTTGTGTCAATGCAATAGTAAGCTTGTCTCAGCTTGTCCATTATTGTTTGTAGCCGATATAGGCGAGGAAGTGTACCAGGCCCAAAATTCATACTATCATACAATCCATTCTAGCTGCAAATACTTCGGGGGAGGGGGGGGGGGTCCGGACCCTCTCTGGCTACGGCCTTGCATAGAGCCATTGCCACCATGTCTGAAAAAGTGGAATCCGACGGATACAGCAGTTTATTGCCATATTGATCCGATTCCATTGCAAAGCTGAAGACTGCAGTATCGAGTGGACTTCTCTTACCAAAGGAAGACTTACACATGGTGGGAGTGCCCCTTTGAGTTAATTACATGAACAAAAGGAATGTGCTCCATGAGTTCGCAGTGTATTTAATTTGTGAAGATTATTCGCCACCTAAGATAACAAAAATTATTAATTTAACTGAAAAGTGAAAAGCAAGTTTCATTGTATTCTTAACAAGCTTAATTATTATGATTTCAAAGGGAGGTCGTTAGCATAAAACTTAAACTAAACGCAAAATCAAGAGATAGAGAACTTTCAAAAGTTTAACTCGGCAGAAATTTTGTTATGTCATAAGAATAATTAAGGGAATGAATGTGTAATTACGATAATTTTTAATTACTGTGAAGTTATATACCACAGTTGTTTCTAGCGTTTTACTTATTCTTCTCGAGGAAGCACGCGAATTACACATACGGTTCTTAGCACACATTGAAAATAAGTATAAATTATCTCCTGAGAATTTCTAGTTAGACTAGTTGTTTATTGGTTCGCCATTAAAACCAGTGCTGAGATTGTGTTGTCAGTCTATCATAATTGGAGCCCTAGCGGCAGTGACATTATTTCAATATTTTTCAGGGGGGGGGGGCAAGATGTCAATTAGGCGCACTTTAAAACTATGTTGTAACGGACTGGTATTAAGGAATAACCTGTCCATGCCATCAGTGTGGGAGAAACCCTCCGACAGCAACCCCACCTCCATCTCAACACTCTGGTAAGTGTCCATTTGCGGTTTTGCGAGTTTCTCCACAATAGAAGCCGCAATCAACTATACAATAGCTGTTAATGATGTAGTTACCACAACCAAAATTAGAGGACATGGAAAAAACTGGACTTGGCAGGATTCGAACCCAGGATCTACGTCTAACCGGGTCATCGTCTTAACCACTGGACCACAAGCCCCAACAAGAACAGCTGTTCATCTAGGTCTGGTCCAGCGGTTAAGACCGGTTAGGCGGGGTTTCCACCGACCGGCTAAATACAAATACGGTGACGTGGTAACAGACATTCAAGACTTAGGCGGGGTTTCCACCGACCTCGCATTGCAGAATGCAAATGACATTGACGGAAATGTTTGTTTTTCTTTTTATAGAAAACTATTAAAATGTTTGTAATTAACATATCCCATGACGCCATTTTTTAATTTTAGTTTGTTTGTGATTTTACTCTATAATCATTGATCAATTTTAACTATGGCATAGAGTAAAAAAAAATTTCGGTCAATGTCATTTGCATTCTGCAATGCGAGGTCGGTGGAACCCCCGTCTAAGTCTTGAATGTCTGCTACCACGTGACCGTATTTGTATTTAGCCCTAGCCGGTCGGTGGAAACCGCGCCTTAGGCGCAGATCGTGTGTCCAGTTTTTTTCCATATCCTCTAATTTCGGTTATAACGAAGAGGTTACTTCAACCAAAGTTAATTTGATGTGAGTGTTATATTTACCATATAATACTGCAATATAGTACTTACCGCAATGGAAATAATTCGGTATTAAAGTAAATATAATAAGCTTAAATCGCAAATTGAATCGGTTTTTTATTAAAAAAAAAGTCTGAATTCCACATTTTGAAACGAGAATAAAAATATACAAAATAGTAATTTTTGAGTGCAGCTGGGGCATTAGCATTAGTGTTCAAGCAGACTCGTTGGTTCGTTAACTCAGCGAGGGTGTACTTAGTATAAGTGGCATAACAGGGTGAGTTCGATCTCAGTAAAGCGCCAACTTCATATTACGGCAGCGAATAAAATAAAATTATGAATAATCATTATGAATACGGTAGTTGCTGCGTTATAGGCCCTGTTTACACACTCGGATGTTGAAGTATAGGATTTGAATCTGAATTTAGGTATTACACATTCGAATTTTTATTGAGCCCAGATATAATATGTGATTAATTTTAATGTGATTTAATTTATGTGAAATAGTTGTTGTTTCTAACGCCTGCTTTAAGCATTTCTGCTTTAAGCAACCCTGTCAGCCTGGCGGGGGAGTGAGTCTGTTTGTTAACTTGAGGCACCCATAGGGCAGACTCTATCACCTCGGGGAAAGGGGAGTTCACTAACAGGGTGGACCTCCTGATTATAGTGGATTCCGAACCACTTGGGGAACATGGTAAAGTCACACGATTAGATCGGAGGTGACCAGGACTCGGCTTATACTGCCTAAGCGCGTTATCATGTCCCACCAGGTTCCCCTGCCAACGCTGTGCACACTACCAAGTTGCCGCAGTTTGAAACATGCTCTGCTCTAATGGAATCAACATGGTAAGGCCGTTGGCAAATGTGAAATAAGGCGATTCGAATCGTTTTAAATTATATACAGGATGCATTCTTGGTTGGGTGGCTTGGGTAACTAGGACATTGGCATTTTTCTGGTTGTACAGTAGTGAAGCAGTTTAAATAATCTGCGATAAGCTCTTCCTCCAAAGCCTACTTTCCGACCTGCTACCGCCTACTCGTATAAGGGTGTGACAAATGGGTCAGGGTAATTGAAAGGTGGGGAGCTAAACTGTAATGGGACGGAGACGAGAATCCGTGTATTTGAAATGTGGATTTTATACAGACGAATGCTGCGCATATTTTGAAGAGTTCGCGCCCCTAATGCTGAGGTCGTAAAACAAAATAAATGGATACAGCACCCGAATTGCTACGAAACGTAAATTAACATACTTTGACTATGGAATGCGGAACGAATATTATTTTACATGTTACATTCCCAGGGGCCAGGGAAGATATAAGGACCGAGGGCTCCAGCCAGAAGAACATCCTGGTTGGGTAACCTGAGGCAGTTGTATGGCATTTGCAAGGTACAAATTGTCATGGAGATTGCTAATCTTCGCTAGAAGTGGCGCATAAAGAGGAATAAGAAAAAGCAGTAGAAGAGTTTAGTTAGGTTAGAAGCAGAGTTTAGGGATCAAACGTACACATGAATTACCGGCTCCAACCGCGCCAACACTGTGTTTTTGCGCATCTACTAAAAACCTATATAAAATGGTTTTCACTTACTTGTTTAACTTGCTAATGTGACATTTGAGTGCAGTGAAGTCGGGCCTGTCGGCGGGGTCCTCGCCCCAACAGCGTTTCATCAACGAGACGACGTCCCTCGAACTCGGATCCTGCCGGTACAGATCGTCTACTATCGGCCTGAAGCTCGGCTTCTGCCCATTTTTCACACTTTCTATGATTTCTGCAATTCGAAAGGGTATAAAAATTAGGTTGCCTCCCACGATCGATTGAATATACCATTGTCATAGCTTAAAACACCACAGAATATGTTCATCGCCTATTTAAGCACTTGTTAAATAAATAAATATTGACTTTGTTTGTTCTATTACTAAGCCAACCTGGCGGAGTTAGGGCTATAAAGCCCTCTCTCTTACACTCAACTAGGAAGACCCGGGACCGCCTGCTTTACATGCCCTCCGGAGCATGGCCAAAAAATGCAGCAAGTGTGGAACTCGAACCAACAACCTTTCGGGTGAAAGTTGGAGTCTGCATAACTACGCTATATGTCCTGACTTGTTTGTTGGGACGCAGCTTCAATGTCACCACCTGTTGCCATTGGGACTAAAACCCATGAATAAGTGTGCAACAAAACTCTAAATGGAAGCCTACATGGTTCTATTGTATTCCAGGTAGACGCTGAAACTCAAACTAGCAAATACTTATTACTCTCTAATTAATTTTATTTCAACCGAACCTCGTCTGAATTAGTGCTGTGTAACTCTGCACATTTTGTGGATTGAATCCGACTGTCTGCATCCACCGGCTCACATTGCACTCACTAGTTCCATCCTTCAATTTATATAATTTGTCACATCAACATTTACACTTTTAAATGCACGCGGTGTCCATCTTACGATGCAATAAACAATACATTGAATCACTGACCTACCGGAGCTGCATCCAGTTCATCGAGTCCACCGGCTCGGCTAGTCAGTGTACATGCGATGAGATGCAATTCGCTAACTCTGTTAAGTCTGAGCTGGATTTAATGGAGAAAGTATAGGAATCGGAACAGGCCTGACTAGTGGAGTTACGACTGTTACGTCCGCTGACAAGACATCGGATTCAGTCCGTGTAGGCATCGATGACACCTGGAGTTACACATCACCAGTCTGAATTTTTATCCACTATCACCCTATAGCTCGGCTTCAGCTTTAAACTATCAATAATTTTTGTTGCATAACTAAGTGTGGGCTAAATAATGTAACAGAACATTAAACTAGCAATGATGATCAGACTAATTTATAAGTCTCCGGCACACCGGTCCCTCCCCTACTCCATATAATAATCAAAATTGAGGGCCCACCAAGCTTGGCGCATGTGTCTCATCAATGTCAATATTAAGAAACCCATTAATGGTGATAATTAGGATTTCCGCCTTCTAATGAATTAGGTACCGGTAATGGCAGTAATGGCCATTCAGTAAATTAGTAAATGGAAACGCTTACAGACATAGGCAAACAGACATTTTGATCGATGAGTTTGGAGGGAGGTGACATGACCTAGTCAATACCGCGAGACAATCATAAAATGCTGTTGTATTTCTAGAGGGGTCACTCTTCACATAAATTCTATATAATTAAGAGGATATATGTTATGTAGAAAATTTAAATTTAAAAAAGTAAAAGAAAAACATTGATTGCAATCAACTTTGTAAGAAACGCCTAACAGGTTATTAGGTATCTTCAAGATACAAATGCAATATAAAAAGTAGGTAGCCATCTGGATGTGCTATGTTCATTGCCTATTTAATTGTTTTGTGAGTAGAACCGGTCATCGATAGGGAAGAGCCGCACTCAATGAGGCAAAGATCCGTATGCGACTTGCGAGCCTCACGTTGCCGGCCCCTGGTGTAGACGTTGTGGAAAATGTGGCAATAACCGACAATGTAGCTCGCTGTTTTTGAAGCATAATGCACAGTATATGGTACTCATATTATCGTATTCGTATCAGTTTGAATATGGTACCACCCAAAAAATCAAGAACTTACTCTTTTGGAAGCGCTCCTCTAAAATGGCTTTACACTGGTCACAGTTGAGTGTGCAGCACGGTCGGCGAGGTTCAAAACTTGGACTTAGGCCTTTCTTGGAACTAGAAGGTGACGTGCTCCCAGAGTAGTTACCGAAAGTGAGCGTGTTAGGGACGGAGGGAGATCGAGCTCGGCAGGGCTCGCATTTTAGCCGCGAAGAGTCGAGCTCAACCACCCGAGGTACTTCCGCCGCCGGTACCTCCGTCGTCACTATGCGCGGTTCACAGTTTCCCAGAGATTGTTCCATGGCCAACACCCGCGCCGTGTACGAGTCAATCTGTCCTTGCGAGATAAAATGGGTTTTACCCTTATTAGGCCTAGTGTCCCTAACCGAAACTGTCACTAACTGTGGCGGGGAAGGAGACAGCCGCTCCCCAACAGTCTCAACTTGGCTAATGTCACCAGTGACCGCGTCTGTGGCTGTATTAGTAGAAATTTCAGACTTTTGGCATGTAACTTCCTCATTATTAGCATCATTTGCAGTAGTTTTCACCTGGATACCCAACGTTTCAGCGACATCAACTTCATCTTTTCCAACTCGTTTGGTCTCTTCTTTTCCAACTCGTTTTGTACCACTGCTTGTCTTTCCATCTTTCTTCTTCTTGTATTCTGAGGCAGATTTTTTCTCTTTCTCCCCATCTTCGTAGCACATCTTCAACAGGACACAACCTTCTATCGAATCTTTGGCACTCGAATTGTTTACATCGTAGCGGGTGACATCGTTTGAGATGTCTTCAACAGCGTGATACGCCATTGTATGAGAGCCAGTCCATCGTGGGCTTTTTGTGTTGGTTTAGAATTTAGACACTATTCATTATAACGGATTGATGAACATAACTTTTCACTACGTAAGTCATTTAAGGGTTCAATAATTCAATTGCTGTACGAAGTTCACCAGCCTGCCATGTACTGCCTCCTTTGTCCCAAATAGGCTATCTATCATAATTTTTAAAATACATTCGGCACATTTCCATGAGAATTTTAAAGTTGTCGGTGGTTCAGTCACTAGACTTCTCTGAAAAATTAGTAAAGTATCTGGTAAAAATTAGGACTACAATTTAATAAATAACTGTCAATTACGGCAGCGAATCGTAGAGAACAGTAGGCTCACTTTTTATTCATTTGACGTATTATAAAAACATCTGTTCAAATCTAATGAACCATAAATTTTTATCGCACAAAATATTGAATTCAAAAACTCAAATTTTCTATCTCGTCTAAATACTGATTACACACTCTAATATTAATATTTATTCGATCGAAGAAACATTTGGAATATTTATATAGATGAACAGTATACGATTTGAATCTGATTATAAGTACTACACTTTCCAATTTTTCTCACACCCATATTGGATCGAGTGTGTTAAAGGGGGTATAGAGAAGTTTTCCTAGTCGACTACCTAACTTTCTTGGGGCGGAACGGTACAAATAACTCAGTTGGTAGAGAATTGGGCTATGGAAGGAAAAGTCTACTCAACATATAAAAAGAAAACTTTCTGCAGACACTAGGTCCACCCAACCCTATCGGGTACTTTGCGTTCCCCGCTATAGACAAAACGCGGTTTGGCGGGCAGGTTGCTGACTAAAACATCCCAAATAAAGCAGTGGGCGAGCGAGAGGGTCTTTTACCAGGGCTCAGGCTTGGACGCTTATTGGGCTGTAGTACCCGGCGTTTCTTTAATAGTCTTCTTTATCTTCATATAAAAGATGAACCAATTCTTCCTCCACCATAACTTAGTCTCTCACATACGTGGTAGGGGCCATAAAAAAAGGAAGTCATGGAATTATCGCAGAGCCAGTCAGGTGTGCAAAGCATTTTCAGCCAGCATAAAAGAAAAAAAAACATTTGGCAATTAAAATAAGAGTGTGATTAACAAATTTGAACCGTGAAAAAGGAATGAAATGGAGTCATTTGGGTGTCCTTGGCACTCTACAGTATTATACCAAATACGCTCTGATCTCGCTCAGCTCTCCCCTTTCCAGTTTTTGAATATTGCGACGAAACGTAGCGGAAATTAATTGGGATCAGAGTCAGTAATGTGTAGGCAACAAATTTTTGGTTTCGTTTTTTTGGACCTTTCTATCAAAAAGGTTGGGTATCAGTAACGATGCTGCGAAATTTATCGGAAAAATTCATATTTTTTTTTTGGCTTAGACTGCCATCTCCATTTTCTGGGGTTTACCTGTTTACCTTCTATTTTGTGCAGATCTCAAATTGTTTTGTTTACTTTTTGAACACCTGTAATAAGTTAACTTACCTCGGGGGGCCTACTTTGCTGTTTAGTATTAACTAGGGCTCTATATTAGACAGGTATTGTCATCCGCCATATTGTATCCTTTATAAGTCTGGTGTATAAGCCAAGCATTGGGTGTTTACCTATTTATTTTTAGAACTTTATCATTGTTTATTTATTATTAGGCTATTTAAAAAAGGTGCTACCAATTACTTAGGGAAGTGTTTAATAAAAAATTAATAAAACGTGTAGACCTATTAGTTTTTTTTCGAAATTTTTCAATCTTTTACTTTTCATACAATACTTACCATATAGGAAATATGAGATACAACATGGCGGATGACAATACCCGGGTATATAGTGCCTTAGTATTAACTTATTCATGGGTTAAAAATGTAAACAAAACAATTTTGAATAGCACTTTCCATTCTAAAATTATCTTGTTAACATTTTTAATCCCAGGTTAGGATTTAAAAAAATAATTGTCATAGTAGGGCCGCTGCTGGATCATAATAGTCTACCCAGTTTTCCCTCAAGAAAGGGTATGTTTACAGAAATATTCTAAAAATCCATTGCTAAGTTTATTAATAGGGATAAAGTGAGACATTGATGGAAAATACAAATATCTTTGTCGTAGGTGTAAAGCACTTGAAATTAACAAACAGGCATGCAGAAGAATGAGCCTAGTGCCAACAGCAAGAAGATATTACTATTGTATATTATTGTATATTCTGCTTGCTTGTTGGAGGCCTAGCTACCGTTCTGTAATAATTATACCTGTATGTGTAAATATATAAACATATAATGACTATATATGCATCTTGAACGCTGAAATGACGAGGCAAAAACATATATGAAATAATAATAATAAAAAAAATAAAATACAAAGGCCTCCACATCAGCCCCAGATGGGTATGTTCAGAGGTCTAGAGTATTTTACGAAATAGAGGCTCAACAAAAAAAAGCATGCTAATAAAACTTTCTTGAACTAAGTTTCTTACAAGAAGTTGCATTAAACTTGAAACTAGTGCCCGAAAAAAAAAAAAAATGCGAACCATCTGCTCACTACGGTCCAATTTTCAAGTTTAGATGGCCCAGTGTTGTACCGCAGGCTTCATTTCTTTGGATAGCTAACGAGTAAAAAAGCTTCTCACTCCATCCAACATTCTGCCCTTATTGCATGCTCATTGATGGGGAAGACTCGTTTTGAAGTACTCCATGGAACATTGTAAGAAAATTCACTTTGACCCCAAATAGCCTATAGGTACCTGTCTTCTAAGAGAAAGACCATACGTGTGACTGACATTGGCGTTAATTCCAAAACTTTCTGGGGGGGGGGGGGGGCTTTAGGACCCCAAGACCATGATTTTCTCATTCATTACTCATTCATTGCTGAAGTCAGCAAATTATATGACTTTTTTATTATTTACATTTTATTTTTTGTGTATGAGATATATTATACACTATACTATTCAACTTCAGTAAGACAAAAAACTAAAATTTAAACTTTGCGCCTGATTTCGAAATTTTAAAATTTTTTTATGTTTTTAGTGTCCCTAAATTTTTTACAAGTTCTGACACGCTCAGCGACCTAGTCGTCTCATTCTCCATGCAAGACGGCCAAATTGCTGAACCTGTTCTGACTGGTGGTAGCCTAGTAGCCACGAAAATTTTTGAAAAAATAGGCATGAAGTATTGGGATTTTAAGCATTTTGAGTAATATTTTTTTTTTGTGAAAGTACTTGGTCAATTTGTTGATTTTTTTCTTGATGTCTTTAATGAAAAATAAGCATACCAAGAATTTCCCTTTCGTTATTGTTGGTTTTTGTCCTTGACACACATGATTTTGATTATCCATTGGTAATGCAGTCATCATTTGAAGCCGGATCTTTCTCACACTGTACAAATTCATATTCTTTGAATTCACGCACCAGCTCTACACTGGAGTGAAGTGAAGTCAAGGCACACTTTAAATTGATCCCTCAATACTAGGAGGGCCTTCCTAGCGAACGGTTTTCTCAGCTTCTCTTAGAAAACAGGTAAGCGTGAATCTTCTTAGAATATTTTATTAAGAGCACACTGGACACCCACTTTTTTTTTTTTTATAAATTCGAATTTCATTTGAAATGTCGTTCATAGTGTCATAAATGAAAGGGAAAGAAGTCGAAATGCTCACTCATTTAGATGCATTTTATGGAGCTGGCAATAACATCGTTTGCCCACAGTTTTTGAATGTATGAAAAATATGCAGTGTAATATAATAATGTAATGTAATAAATACAAACTGAGAGATTTTAGGGTGGCTAATGTTTAAGTTTCATATCATCTTAAGTGTATACGTATTTAATACAATTAAAGAACATTTCAAAGCTGCATCAACGTTATATTATCGTATTTCGTATTTCTGACATGTTCACGACTTCTTGACGGGGATTGCCCAAATTTGGGGGGAAGTAGTTTTGTCGCTTTGGGATGTAATATTGTCGCTTTGGGATGTAATATTGTAGCTTTGGGATGCATCATATTATATGTTTATTCAAGGATAGTAGTCCAGTAGTTAGTGTCGTTGAGGTCGTGTCTCATGTCGCTCCATATTTTTGAATCTAAAAAAAATCTAAATTATAATAAGCGAAGCAAAACGCAAAATATTTTCCGATCCTTTTTACCCTGATTACAATCGTATACGGTACACATGAAAAAAGGAAAGATAAATACAATGAAAGAACGCATGAAAGGTTTCATCAGTGGTATATAAAAACAGATGGAAGCATATGCATCTGTAAATGTATACATATCGCGAAAAACAAGCCGAAAGGGAGTTTTTATTCAAAATGCCGGGGAAACAGGAAACGGGGCAGAATAATAATAAAAACATGGGAAATTCAGCTAACAAAAGCTCATGTGTAACACTGCTGGTGAAACACATAGAGAGGGCAGGACAGAAGGTGTAGGTACTTTGATGGCGGCATGAGATAGGTAAATAAAATAGGTAGAACATTAGTGGGATTGGCTGTCGCCCGCGGCGGCTGTCAACACTACAGGTCTATTTAGAAGAGAACGGACGTACAGTATGTAAGCAGAATAGTTTCCCGCCCTGATTCTGCCAATTGACACGACTTTTTTTTCGACCAATCAGTGAGTGTCAGCCTTTTGAAACCACTGTATGACAGGGGTGAATTTGGTCAGTTTATTAACTATTGTATGTTATATGCTATATATGCCAATGCTATTTAGCTCTAATTTATTTTAAAGAACCGGTCCGAGTTTACTCGAACATGCTTTCCAATTTATGAAAATTAGTCGATAGAGAAAATGAGTAATTTCATGGTAAATAATAAAAAAACTAAATAGTTTTTTGGGAAAATAACCTGACTGAGTTTTTTGAGAATAAAACCCCCCCGAATTGAGTTAGCCCAAAATAAAGAAAATGGTCCCGAGGTATGATTTTTTTGAACCTATACATGCCGAATTTCATCATAATCGACCAAGTAGTTTGCCCGGAAATCGATGAACAGACAGACAGAGCGACAAACAGACAAACATTTCGTAAAAACCACTTTTTTGGGTTCCAGGGACCTCAAACCGTGTAATTCCGTTGAAATCTCGGAATCGAAAATTTGGACCGTCACAAAGCTTTCCTTATACTACGTATAAATTGGAAAGCAAAAATTGCTCCGGGGGAGACCCCCAGATCCCGCTGTTTGCGTGGCAGAAAATAGTTTCGAGAGGCTGGCGCTGGCTGGTTATCATATACAGTCTTTGGTGGGGAACCAATTTGCATTTGTGCGTTTCCTCCTCATAAGAACTATAAAGTAGGTACTTCGATGGCGGCAGGTAAATAGGTAGGGTATTAGCGGGATTGGGGTGACACCGGAGGTGACTGTCAGCGCGTTGAGATGGGTAAGGCAGATGGGAAGATGTTTTACTAGCGGCAAAATGGCTGCACCTCATCAATCAAAAAGAGGGGGGGGGGCGTGGGATAGAGGGCGGAAAGGCTTCGATATGTCTAGTACAGTATGGGGAATTTAGATGGATCGATTTAAAGAGGGCGTAATGGTAGAAGCAGGGGTTGGGGGAGGTTTGATCAAAGACTGACATCGACAGCCCTTTCGGATTGCATGTGGGAATATAATGTACTATATCGTTTACTATTAGTCAGAATACAGTCGGAACGAGAGTTGCTTGTGAAAGTCGTAGTGGTAGTCGTAGTGGTGGTCGTAGTAGTAGTCGAAGTCGTAGTGGACAAAGAGGTAGACTTTTGTAAAGGAAGTCGAGGGACCCATTCCGCCACCTATTCACCTCTGCCTAATATTTGAAATAATTATTCAATTGAGAGGCTGAAGCCAAGTGGTTAAGAATTCAAGAATTCATTATAATCAGGAGGTCCCCTCATTCCTATCAGACCAAGGTCAAACACGAAGGCTTTGGGCTGTGGATGCTCCATAGTTGAACCCATGCTCATCCAAAAATCGTACAAACAACAGAGATTGTGTTTTGTCTGAAATTAAGAGTCTTTAGTCACCCTGAAAGGGGTATTGAAAAGGCAGATAAAGAAGATGCTGGCTGATCAAGTGATAATGGACAGCCTAATTTTGATAATTAACTATAAGCTATTTTTTACATGGTTTTAAACGTTTATGTTCAATATGAAATATGTATTGTTTTACTATGTAGATAGTTAGTTTCAAAATATGAAGGGCAAACTTGTACACAAAGCACCCCTCCTCCCCACGCCGCCCGCTCAAAGGATTCTGAGTTGCCTTTCATACAATGTACAGAAGTTAACTTTTAGAACGCTCTGCACACATGAAACTGGGGCGTATTAGCACAACTTGTTGAGTTGAAGACATATAAAATTTGCATGCCCACATCTAGTACAATACGGTACGTCGGATTTAATAAATGTCTACATAGTATGGATCTATTATTATGATTTTCAGCAATTTTTTACATTAAATCGTCTTGAATTAATTAATAAGGCAGACTTCTCAAGATTTTAAATCCGACCTATAAAAAAATTATTTTATTTTTTGCTCTCAGGACCAAACTATGAAGGGGGAAGCAACCTAGTGAGTTTTGTTTACAATAGTAAAGACTACAACATTTGTGAATTAAAAACAATGTTGGAGCCGCTGTTAAAAAAAAAAAAAAATCAGCGTGCGTATATCGGTGTACACACGTAAGAAAGTGAAACTTCCTTATGACATCATTTTTCGAAAAATGAACTACTACAATATATTTACAACTTTACAGAAATTGGTTAAATAAAGCTAAATAAGATAAAGCTTAAGCAAAAGGCTTTTATTATTGTATTATAAACATGGATACAAATAGTTCAATTATTTTACCTTATATTGTTATAGATATACTATATATAGTATAAGATATCACAACAAATATAGCATGGCCTGAAAGTGGAAGAATAGACGGAAACATGGGTATAACATAAATTGAGATAGGCCTTCTACACCTGCCCAAAAATGAGCGTCATCCATGAGTACCGAAATCAGGATGGCACGTAACCAAGATGGCGCGTCACTACATTTTTCTCCTTACGTCGATAAAGAAGTTTCACTTCAAAAGACATTTTTTGGTGGATATCACCTCGCCACATAGGGAGTTACCCAAAGAAATGAGACAATTTATATATATGTATATATAAATAATATTTTACCTTATATGCCGAGTTTTGAAGCATTTTGTAGTCGAGTTCTCTACCAAGTCAACTACATAGTGCCGGGTTTGGCTATGGGGCCATAAGAATAAAAAAGGAGCCCCACAAACAGCCGCAAAAAACAAAATCGCAATGGATTTAAAAAACTAAAACAACAAACTAAAGCAAATAAATAGTCTTGTCTAAATATTTGGCGGGAAACGAGCCGTGGTATTAGTGATTAATCGCCTTACCCTATTTTATTTGTATTTTTATGTCTCTATTATATAAATGATATTGGTGCAAGGGTGTAAGACTTTTCTATCCGAAAAAGCCCAGAGGCCTTCACATTGCCAAACCCGGTACTGGAACTAAATAATACTATATTGCAGTGACAACGTCCTGATTAATTACTGGGACCACAATAGGAAAATATGTGTATGGGATGTGTCGGTGGAATGTGACAGCATAAAATGGACAATAAGCAAGGCGGTGTGTGTGCAAGTGACGTGTTATGAATATTAAGGAAAGCGAATTATCGACTTGCCAGCATGACTACTCCCTCAATTTTATGATAAATTTTCATGAGTCTGAATCTCTTTTATTTTACGATTCATGCGTCATTTTTTATATGACGGTTTCAAAACCCATCAATTATATTGTATAATGAACATGCAACGTATCATAGTGAGATTCTCCAAAGTGACTTCGTGGAACTTCATTATACTTTGAATACAATATAATACAATAAAATATATAATAAATAAATATATATTTTTATTGTGGATCAGTTGCGTCTTACTTTTTCAATCATTTTAATAAGTAACATGCAACGCACTAAAAGTAGGCCCAGCCTTTTTGGTGAAATGGCCTGAATACTCAATAGATTGCACCTTTCCATTTGGTATGCAAGGTGAAAACTGTAAGCATATTTTTCAAGATTAAACCCAAAGAAAGTAGATTTGGTCAGTTCATACGCGGGTAGTGTTTTCACGTTTTCAATAAATAGGCTATTTGGCGATTTTTGAAAACCTATTAGGGAGATTTCATCTGCCTATTGAGACGGTGACCAATGTTTGACACCCGGAAAATTTCTTCATAACTTTTCATTTCATGACCCCCAGAGCCCATACTCGTAACTACCCCTCGTTCAACATGTTACAAGTATATGTATACGTATGCAGTATGTAGGCTATGCGTCTGTACATGTATATGTCGAGTTTAGGAAACACTATACAACTTCCGTAGATACAATCCGATTTTGATGAAAGTTGGCCCAAAAATTTATCATACAAACTTGTTCAAGATCGAGTTCTTTAACCGGCTAAATCCGCCATTTTGTTAAAACTTAAAACATTGTTATTTTTTCTTTAATTTTATTAGTACATAAGATTTATTTTATACACCATTAAATTATTTTTCCCTAAAAAAAATATTAAGTAGGAGGTTAAAAGTATTTTCCCCCATTAGTTTAAGTACCGTATGATGGTTAAAAAGGGGGCCACATGACTGTAGAAGGGGACGTCATTTGTGATGCCGCGGAGTAGCCGCCACTAGGAGAACCATTAGTATTTATATGTGTAGCATCCGGAATGTGACGTAATTACGTTGTCACCCATGTCTTGTTTTTGGCTCTTTTAATCCACTGCTAAAAACACCAACCTTTATTTTTTTTCTAATACTTACAATTGCAAAAGCATTATTGTTAACTTTTAAGCTGCCATTTCTATCATATTTTATTTTTTATTATTAACTATCAAGTTGCCTATTTTAGTTTATGATGACAAAACTGTGTTAAATAGGTATGCGAAAATGTTGTCCGTAGGCTTTTCTCAAGGTACAATGTTTCTTGGTAAGACTGCTGCGCGTGTTTTTAAAAAAAAAATGTCCCAAACGGCTTTTTATGGTTATATTCTTACTTACAGGGGCTCATTGGTTTTCTGCAAAATGTCAATAACCCCATGGATTATCAGAAATTGTTGATATTGTTTCCGCATGAATGTTCAGCCATTACCAAACTAGTACATGTCCTTCATGTCAACCTACATCGGATACAAGCGATAATGGACAAACTTACCATTGACTAAATTTAACAGGTTTGATAATGACCTCACCCAGTTCGGGTATGACTGTACGAGTCCTCACTTGCTCACACCCAATCGTGTCAAAGACTCTAAATACATGCCTGTTTTGGCACTGTTTTGGATACAGCCCCTTTGGCGGCTATTCCACCGGCCAATATTTGCTTCACTTGTGAAGCTGTGAATTTTGTCATTGACGTTTGTTTTGTTTTAAGGAGTCTATTATGTAGATACTTAACTTATCTAAGTTATAATATTATTGATGATGTCTGCTACCATACCAACTTGCGAGTGCGGACAAGTCCAGGACGACGGACACCTTCTGGTCTGTCCGAGGCTGAGAGAAGCCGTGTCCCAGAGGGATCATTTGGACGCCAACGACAAGGCCATCCAGGCCGCAACGTTTTGGATCAACGTGTCCTAGGCCCGGACACGTTAAGTAAGTAAGTAAGTAAGTACTTAATTTATAATAGGTAAGTTAAGTATCTACATAACAGTCTCCTTAAAACAAAACAAACGTCAATGACAAAATTCACAGCTTCACAAGTGAAGCAAATTGGCCGGTGGAATAGCCGCCTAAGCGCCATGTAAATCTGCACCACTGCTCGATTCGCATGGTGTGTGGAGACTCACAAGAGTACGAGGAAGATACCAATTATACCAGTAAGCTGCATTCATAATGTATCGTAGAATTACATTACGTTCATGTTCTGAAAACGTAATAAGCTCTTATTAAGTGGGATTTACTGCCGGCTTATCGACAAAGACTTTATTGGAGATCCAAAATTGAAACTATTTCGTGAGATATCTTCAACACAGCCAATAGAAAATTATACGTGACCAAAATTCAGCTATGAATCGGAGGAACATCATTATTACAGCAACTATCGTATATGGAGTTCCCAACTGCGGTTTACCGCACGGCTCTGTGCTATGTGCATAGTAATAATAATCTAATACAAAATTAATTTCCACCGTACATTTCTGTAAATTGTATTTCTTCAATTCCAAAACTTCACATGAAACCCAAATTAAATTATGTATTAAACTTTCTTAATTAGCAAACGTTCATCTGTAAAATTACGAGCATTACAAAATCTGAACTGAATTTCATCACATTTACAGGTTCAGGTAACTTTCAATTAATTACTTAGGCAATTCTCCGCCAAGCTCCAGTCTTTATACAGTATAATTTCACGCTGTCCTATGTTGCTCTTTTTAACAATGAGGAATATTTTCCAGGGGTAGATTTTACGTCCAGGGTTCGAGTCCCAATGGAGAAGACTAGATAAGCGTAGGTCCACGATTTTCGTGAGATGGAGCGCACTTAGGAGTTAACATAGCAATCACTCCCCACGCCCCTCCTCCAAGCCGAGGACTGAGGGGGTCTATTGTAAATTATTGAGTATTACAAAACCTCATGGAGGAGCACATTTGCATATTATACCGTACTTAATTAAGCACGATAAATACAAACCCAGTTAACTGGTTTAAAATGCGTCAATGTCTTTTATTCTGATAATGCATAATGGACTTTCCGGCAAAACAAAGAAACACTAGCCGCATGTAGATACAGTGCGACACAGTCTTCTTATATTTCCGCTGTTGATAATTTCATTCACCTTTTTTTGCCATGTTGAAAGGTGAATTCAATTAAGTAAGTTGAGAATACCATGATACCAACAAATGTAGGGTAGTGGTACGGACTCTGACTTTCACCCGAAAGGTTGTTGGTTCGAGTCCCACACTGGCTACATTTTCTGGCCATGCTTTGGAGGGCATGTACAGCAGGCGGTCCCGGGCCTTCCTAGTTGAGTGTAAGAGAGGGCTTTTTAGCCCTAACTCCGCTAGGTTGGCTTAGTAATAGAAACAATAAAAAGCCCTTATTTATTTATACGACTATCCTATATGCATCGCTTGGTACAAAGAAAATTCCTGGGCTGTATGACTGTAAGATTCACGATAAATGTAAACCACCGAAATTAGTGAATTTAGAAGAACCTGGACTTGGGGGGTCAACTTAACCGCTGGACTACAAGCCCAACAAGTCTAATGTCTGCTAAATCCTCTACTTATGCTCATTGACAATATTCTTATAAACCACTTTTGTAAAGGTGAGAGCGCCTAAGTCTACCAACGAGGTATTATTCGATAAATTCTCTAAAGAATGACTTCTTGAAAAAGAATTGAGCTGGTTGGAAAATGGTACAACCATATTTCCCGGGACCTATTTTCCAGGTATATAAAGAAGTTGATGACAATTATTTTGCTCTACAACTGGGGATTTCAACACAATAGTTAGACCACTCCATTGCTTCCCGCAAAAAATAGGTTTAAAGTGCTGGTGGGAAAATCTCGTTTCTTCCCCCGTTTATTTGCTACCTGACTGAGGGGGGGGGGCGGCTGGTTGCTAAAATTTTATGCATGACAGAATGTGCGCTTTCATTCGTGAACTATTTTTGTCCATAATTATCATTTCAGTTTAATATTTGAGTAAGATAGAAATTTTCAAATTTTTTGTATACAATTATTTATGACCTGATTTATTTTGATTAAATTAATACAGAGCCACTAATATCACTGCTACTGTATATCAATAGTATTTTGGAGATTTCATTAAAATATCAAGCTTTCTCTCTAAATTTTCATTTTCTCAAATCTCACAAGAAATACATGCATAAGAAAAAACACGATAAAGTGTATTATACACATTTTATAGTATCGCAGTAAGTTCACGGGTAAATAATCTAATATTAATTTATTAATTTCGCCCAAATCCCTCGACCGGCCTATTATGTTTGCAAAAATGTTTGAACGATTTGCCTTAAATAAAATGAATGCTGATTTTCAAAAGAATTATGGCGCCTTATTCACTCTTTACGCTAATGGAAACATTTAAACTTTGCATATTAGATTATGTAACATAACTTAGATGAATTTTGAATGTGTTACATAAGAGGGGAATATTGAAAGAGTTACGATGGCGCGGGTTGAATAGGCAAGGGTAATCTCTGTGGACAGGTAATCCAGATTTCGGAGGTTCGCCTCAATCGTTAGGATTTGCGTGGTTAAATGTACTTTGGGATTGATATTTTTTGTAGTTTGTACCTTAGCTATAGGATTTTAGGCTAGCACCCGAAACTTAGGTACTAACTTTTCAAACCATTGTAATCTCGCCTCCTCATATTATATTGCGAGAAGGCGTTTTCTCTTCTAATACTGATGCTAGTCTGGCATTTTCCGTTATCACCGTACCCTGGAGACTAACCTGATCAGACATGAAAGACCCTTAGCATCGTAATAGAAAGCACCAATGCCAGGACAAGGAGTACGTAGAAGACCTCAAGCTTGATATCAGTGCAGAACTTACTTGGAACTCAAAAAAAGGTTCCCGAACCGAGGTGAATAGAGAGGAAGATGGATACAGTTTTTAATATTATATCAGTGTGGAACCTACTTGGAACTCAAAAGAACCGCCCAGAACCGAGGTGAATAGACAGGAAGATGATGGATTAATATTTATAATGCCTAGTTGGAAATCACTAATAGTGAGTGGCCCATTGGATCCTCCCATTTTTGTTGTTTTATTTATAATGTATGTTAGTGTAAGAAAAGCTTTGTGTTGGTCAAAATTATCGAATTCGAGATTCCAACGCTTTCAGTTCCCAGGAACCAAAATGTTTTATACGAAACGTCTGTCTGTGCCTCGATTTAGGGCCAAACTACTCGAAAGGATTTTATGAAATTCGGCATGTAAGTTTGCGGAACTATTGTCCAGGGGAATTTTTTCCATTTTTTGGTTAACTTCAATTATAATAATCTTCTTCTTCCTTTTCCTTGCCCAGTATTCCCTGGACAAGGAGCATATATTTACAGACAATAATAATCACTTCACTTCACTTTTTCCTTGACCAGTAACACTGGACAAGGTGCATAACTTGAAAAAAAAATTGTTATACGTATAATAACTTTCACGCTCAAGCTTCCGCTTATAATAATAATAATAATAATAATAAAATAATAATGTAGATACAGCGAGATTAGGGTGTTGAAAAAAAAATACGACTACAAATGTTTTCATCAAAAACGGCTCCGGCGATTTCTTTGAAATTCCCATATTTTGTATTTAAGTCTGGAGTTTTGCATGATGAATATTCTTATTTCATGTGGAATATATAGTTTTTTTAGATTTATTTTTGGTCAATATTTTTTTTTGTATTTTTTAGTACTTATTATTTAAAAAAAAACCCATCTGGTTTCTCACGTAAGCAATTAGAAAGTCAATGTCATCGCTATGGTGACACCTAATCTGTACTACCCCTTCCCCTATTTCTGACAAGTAACGAACGGCTGAAAAGCTATTTTTAAGTCTTAGTGGCTTTGGAGGGAGCTGGAGGACTTCTATGCCAGCAGCATGGCAGTGGAGAGAAAGTGACGGGAACGTTGATCACCCTGATGGTGAAGAAATTATTGATAATAAAAAAATATAAAGAAGCTGGTAGTAGGGCCTACTAGTATTATATGATATAAATGAAGGAATATAAAAAGCTATACAATATGTGACACAGAAATGTGCGAGAAAGAAAACAATCATCAAGTTGATTACCTATTTTCAAATAAAGATACTTTTACTTTTCTCTTAAACTTGAATTTATACTTCTATTCTGTAAACAGAGTTAGGAAACTTGCGTAAACAAAAGTACTTAAAACTTGGAAAAAATAGATTTCTAATCAGGTAATGTACAATACCATTAAATAGTTGAAATACGACGTTTCATATTTTGAAAAAGGTCCATAAATACAAATGGATTTATTCGGAAAATTGTCAATTTTAGTATTTGCATGTTATTACGAACGGGAGGGAAATTTGTAGCCAAACAGATTAAATAGAATTAATCAGTACATTAGCCAGAGCCCTTTCGTGAAATTTCGTAAGAGCACAATTTTACTGCACTGTTATTCCGAAGAATTTTATCGTACCGGTGTCTTTATAATTTGTTTAAGCAAAGCGGTTGTTATGGCGACCGAATGTCGAATGCAATCGGTTTTGTACAAATCAATTCCTGATATATTGTGGCCTATCGGTGTTAGTGATGGCCACATAAAAAATGTCGAAATATCAAAATACTGAGAAACAGTTCTTCCCATGACTTTGATATTTTTTCTAGCTTAACAATGAATATTTGCTGTGAAATTCCCATAAAGAAAAAGATAGAGGCTTGTACTCTTGATGTTCGGGAAAAGGAACCACACAGGTTGGATATTAAAAATTTTGTTGTATTTTACCAAATATAGACCGTTATGGGCCCTCCAATTGTAGCCTAGCTAGCTAACTTTTCATTGTTTAACTGATGTAGGCCACACTCGGGCGTTTGCCCAGTGGCGTGATCTTTATGTAATAGTTTTACAAACTTGTTATAAACATTGTACTTTGGGTTTCTCAATATATTCAATTCAATTCAAATCACAAAATTGTGAGCCAAATAAAATTGGTCCCCACTCCAGTGCAACCCCAATCACTGCTTCAGTCGAGAAGGAAGTGTCAAATTAAGACCCACTGCATTTACTCATTAAATCATATTATATGAGCAACCTGAATCATACTGTAACATGCGTGTAGACATGTTTGTATGTAACTGTAACTGTTTTAAATTAATAGGGGGCCCCTACCACCCATTAATGTACCTATCATATGCTGTTGATATAACGCTTTAAATTATTTAAAATTTAAAAAAAATGTTAGGTCAATTAATTCCTACGGGAAGTTGGCCTCAACATCAACCTAATAAAAATCGTAGTTTCCGTAAGCAGGTAAAAGTGAAGAAAAAAAGGTGAGCGGCCAAGCACTTAATTCTCCAATTTTCGTCCCGAGCCAGCATCTAACTTTCCACTTAATGATAATGGTCCTAAACTTTGAGCTACAGTAAGTGATTGTGATACCAAACTCCGATAACCCCAAAGTTTCGTTTCCGCTTGGTGGAATACGCCGAATACCTGCCCTCTTTGGTAAAAAAAAATCGAATTTACAATCAGAGACCACCTCTATGGGACTAAGGGCTGAGATTGGATATAACCGACGATTACAATTTTAAAGCGAGTCAGCGATTGGAATGACGTTCCCCTACTTGGTTAAGTCGAGCTAAAGCCAGTTACAAAATCAATGATTAGTATGACTGCGTTTGTCCATTGACACTTGTACTCTGTGTGGGCGGACACTTGACATCCAGCAGTCCAGTTTGTCAATGACAAGAAATTCATTCGGAAACGATACCAATAATTCCCGAAAACCGATCACGGCATCCGGGTTCAAAGGTCTACGTTCATAAAAATCCCTTCAATATTATTAAAAAATCTAGCATTAATAGGTTTGTTATACCTAATTAATCAAAACTAATGGCAGACTGCTCATATCTGCGTCAAGGTATCACATGTACAACACCATAAAATGTAAGAGGTATACTGTAGCCTACCTTTTCTCCTAGATTTTCCCCACTTAAAATGGAAAATAATAGTACGGTATATCATAACAATAAAATTTAGCAACCGGCGGCGTTTTCAACTGTTAATGTCTCTCTTCATAAGATAGAGATTCATGTTCAACAGTTCAACAGTTTTACCACTTTTGCGTTATTTTCTACAATAACTGGTGTAATATATAGCAGAATGCACCCTTTATTTTAGTTAGGGTATAGTGTCATTTTTCAATGAGTAAATGTAAATAAATTGCACTATACTAATACCTATTGTTTTATTACTAAGCTAACCTAGAGGAGTTATAGTCCAGACGCATTTTCAGAAAGGACTAGTAACTAGTAAAACGGCTAGTGGAACTTTGTAAGCCTGGCAAAAAAAAAAAAAAAAAAAAAAAAAAAGATCTGTTCTGAGGATCCTCTACCAGTACACAGACTTAGACCCTCATTGGGATTTGGGTTGTCGTGCCAAATTAGTTTTTATGTTTTTAAATTTTACAGCTACCTACGCACAACAATTAATTATTTACAGGCACAATCAAAATGACACACCAGCAGTATGCTCGAGGCGATTATAATACCGGGGTTAAATAAATACCCTAGGATTATAACTGTAAACAAACAAATTTTGAATATCACTTTCCATTACAGAATTATCTTGTTTACATTTTTACTACCAGGGGATTAAATAAATACCGGTATTATAATCGCTTTGATCGGGCTGCAGGCGGGCAAGCAGAATTTGTGCAACATGGAGTACGGACAAGATATGCCGAGAGCCGAAATATAAGAACAATTAAACCACACACAACACTGTTCAAACACTCTCATACATACCAAGCAACCTCACTATACAACAGTCTGCCAATAGACCTTTAGACCGCCATGCGAATTCAACAGTTAAAACGCAAATTCAATTGCTTTTACTTCAGATAACCTCCAAAGAATTAAAGAAACTTTAAGGAGCCAAATGAATGCCAACAAAGGATACTACGTGTTAATTTTATGTTATTTGATCACTTTGTATTTAGTTTTATTATTTAAATGTAATTTCTTAAACTTCAACATTTTATCTATTTTAATTTTAATTCAATTTTAGGATTAGATTGAGGGGCCCATCACGGGAATGCCCAAAGGTGCCCCTCTGAACCGCATCACCAATTGGACAAAAAAAACGGTAAATAAATATATTTGATTTGATTTGAAATTATAATAGAATAATAATTATTCAAAATTCTTCGTTGCCATTTATTGGAATTTTTCATCGAAATATTCCTGTGCTTTGCACAATAGGAGAACATCAGGCATCAGCAGCCTGATCGAGG
The DNA here is from genome assembly GCA_963971405.1 of Psococerastis gibbosa. Lineage (NCBI taxonomy): Eukaryota > Metazoa > Arthropoda > Insecta > Psocodea > Psocidae > Psococerastis > Psococerastis gibbosa. The sequence goes on from OZ020484.1 coordinate 31,209,637, forward strand.
CGATTATAATACCGGCATTTATTTAATCCCCTGGTAATAAAAATGTAAACAAGATAATTTTATAATGGAAAGTGCTATTCAAAATTTGTTTGTTTACAGTTATAATCCTAGGGGATTAAATAAATGCCGGTATTATAATCGCCTCGATTAGGCTACAAGAATAATAAAATAAATCCATTTCAAAATCATTATACACTGGATACTTGTCGATGGTCGGGGCACCCTTAATTGGAAGGAAACTGATCCGAAGTCAGAGAGAAGAGATGAAGACGCTGAAATGCTTCCCAAGAGATTAAAAATAAAAAGGAAATAAAACTTGTATTCTATCTGGGAAAGCTTTCATTTGGTAGCCATGCACACTCTGAGAAGAATTCTAATGAGTATCCAGCTGTAGTTTTGAAACCACCGACAGAGAGAAGTTAAATTTTTTCACAAAGTTTACTCGTTTCACTCTATAGAATTAATGTTGCAGAAATTTACGGTAGGAAAACACGAAACAGTGCGCATCTGAGCATCTCTTTTTTTTAGTGAATTTAGATACTGTATGTTCATGTATCTATTGAAATAAGATATATATATGGTGTTTTCTTTCATTTAACTCATGTACATGTGTTCCATAGTATATAGTCAAAACATTCTACTTTTCTCTCTCTTTCTCTTTCCCCCTCTAAATGCATCAAACCAACTGTCCACTTGGTGCTGTCATATACTATTAATGTGCCTTAATGTTTCCATGCCACTGCGTACTATTCTTTGTTTGAGAGTAGACTAAGATATGGTGTGGAGTGCTGGGGACGTTCTTCCGACGCTACTCGAGTGTTTAAGATGCAGAAAAGAGCCATCAGACTATAGAATGGGACTTGGGACCAAAGTGTGTCATGCCGTCTCCTTTTTCCATTGCTGGGGATCATGACACTTTCAGCGTTATACATCTTGGGACTCGCTTTTCACGCACAAAATTTGCCACTATGTCGCAATTGTGACATCCATGAATACAATACGAGGAACTGGCACAGACTGGTTGTCGAAAGAAAAAGGATAGTAGCCACAGCAAGCGTTAGAATCCATCCAAAATACAGTTTTAGGAGGGAATTCGAAACTATATTAGGGACAGTGAAAGAATGTTGCGAATCAGCAGGAATTCTCAATAGTCACACAATCAAGTGGTTTACTGATGGCTCTAGGCTAGGAAGTACAAAACCAAGAACAGGCCTTGGCGTCTTTGGTCCTGGGGTTAAATATCTGGAGTCTCTTGGGGAGACAACTATAGTCTTGCAGATTCTGTAATGAAGGTGCGGAGGACCTGCGATGCGATGCGATGCAATCGCACGAAGAAGAGCAGCATGCTCGGGAAGCTTGCAGTTACATGTAGAAGACCTACCACTTCTGAATCCCCTCAAGATCCTGGCTCTCCTGAGGGAGATAGGCCTCGAGAAAGTGATGTAGAAGTGATGTACATACTTTGTTGTAGGGGGCACAATAGGCCAATAGGCTTAAATGCACCCCAATTAAAAAAAAAAAAAAAAAAAAAAAAAATCCTTCAAATAATTCATGGAGACTGACATACTAGGTAGTTTTTAAGCTCTCAGTGACTAATTTATGTATTTACTATTTATTTGTATTTTGTGAAAACAGTTTATTAACTTATATTGTATGGCAACTGGTAGGTAGTTTGTTTTATGACAAGGTTGAGTTGCATCCATGGCCGCATGAATGCATGCAAATTGACATGATAAATACACGATTAAGATTACGATCACAATCACGATCACGATCACGACTACCATTCAATATAAAATGTAGCTTCCTAGAGCATGGCGTAAACATACTGTAAATTACCCTTACTACCCCTGAAGGAGCACATTATGCGGCTTGCGACACGCGACTTCGGTGGCAAGGTGGTAGCTTGTACTTGTGTGAGTCTCTACGCACCTTGCGACACTCGACACAAGTACCTATTAGGCTACTTAGTGATGCAATTGAAGAGGTTAATTGGATACCTACATTCATTGAATTGTTTGCACGCGAATAACCTTCTATGATAGAAAATCAAATCAAAATCAAGTCCCAAGAAGCATACACGAAGCAAACAGCACTCTATTAATAAAGATGTTTCAAAAACCAATGAGCTGCCCGGGCATAATATTTCGAGGAACACATCAATTAATTTCCCCAAAGTTTGGGGTAACGAGCTGCTGCAATATGCATGCCGTATGAAGTTGTGACACTTTGGGAAGCTCGCAGATGGGTTTGACAAGTCAACTTTCCAAATTATGGTGCCCAAAGCACAGGATGACGCGAAATACAAGTTTGCCATGCATGGCGAGGAAGTGAAGAGCAAGCTCGTATGAATAATAATGTCACTCTTGGAGACAAATGGCTGCTTATTTTATGCAAACGTCACATGCATGAAGGGTACGACTTTGCTATTATCATCAATCAGAAGAATTTGTGTGCAAAAAAGTGAATATGCGACTAGAGTGTGTGTGTTTAATCATTTTTACAGAGGAAACTTGCAGTGCAGCAGGCTACGAAATGATGTGTTGTTATGGCTAATTTTTATTTTTAACATAACTTCTTATGTCCCTTGAAAGCTGGACTTTTTCATGTGACGCAGATGAAGAGAAATAATATATACAATATTAGAAGATTAGGAGGTAGGCCTATGACGTCAAATTTGAGTGTTAGACTGATAAATCAGTGAATGGAACGAAAGCAGGGGGGACGACACACGGCAGGGGGGGACGTAGATTTGGCCTAAGCCTGCCGTTTCAAATACATCTAGACAGTATACATGTAGGTACATCAACCTCGTCTTGTTCTTTGTTTAGGGTAAGTCTCATATTCTATTTTTTATAGCATATTTAGGTGTTTTATGGTTCCTCAGATTCATCCTGACCAGAGTCTGAGAAAGCATAAGACATCACTAATTAGGATTACACACAACAGGAGGCACCAATAGAAGGTTAGGAAGTAGCATAGTAGGGAACGGAGCTGTGGTGCAGCTAGATGTCTCGCGCTAATTATATTATTTGCCGAAATTTTAGTTGGATTCCTTAATTACCTATACCGCGTTATGATTTATAAGTAATCCAACACAGTTTTACTGTTTTTGTGGACAAACTACCATGGGACCCGTGTATAGATTTCGATGAAAAATCATATTAGCTGGGGGAATTTAATTGATTGGATTTTCCCTCACTTCTATTGTTTGGTAGCAAGCATACACCCAATGGTTTTATTTGGATGGGGGCACAATTTTGCTTATGCACTTACGCATTGTGGCCTACTGGACCCCGTGCTGACTTCTACTGGACCCCCTGATGATTTCTACTGGTTAACTTAATTAATTCCAACGAGGGAGGGCACGGGGTCCAAGCCAAATGCGATCCCGTCGGTTACGGTAAAATGTTGGAAACCGTTTTTAAAAACAGATTCTCGACTTTTCAATTTAAAGCTTCCCTCAAAGGCGGGGGGGGGGGGGGATTGTCGGATTGTCGGTTTCAATGTTTCAATGAATATTCTGTAATTATTTAATTACGGGCATATGTTTTCAGTACATGGTTCAGTTCAGAAGGAAATAGAGGAATTTTGACGGGGGGTTAATGGGTTGTTTCTGGGAATAATCGGTATGGGCCAAAGGCTTCGTGAAGGGTTCAATTTGAGCATCTGGCGTGTTGGTAAGGGACCTTGGGGGGGGGGGGGGAGGGCATTGCCGCGTGATAATGTACAATAATTTCTATAAGGTGGACTAAATTTCTAAAAAAAAAAAATCAATTCCTGAGTACTCATTATGATGGAGAGATTATTAAGGAAGTTGATTTTCCAAATTCTATTTTATTTTTTTAAATTCTAATACTAATGATGATGGAGCAAAAGAAGGGATCGATGGGGACTTGTATTTAGTTTGTGGTGCATCCAAAGTTTCTAACCAACATCAGCTCTACGCGAATTTTTGCTATTTGAAATGTTTTTCTTGCCCTTGATTAGACGTGGTTAAACGGTTACACTGTTGGGGCGCAGTGAAAAATAAAGCTGCTAAGTCGAAATGTTTTATTTTTTGCAAATCTGAATACCATCATACATTTTGTGAATGCAGTTGAAACATAAAAAGGATAAAGATTTGAACTCTGTCGGGTCATAAAAGCGCCAAAGTTGCAAGCAAACAAGTTTAAAACTTACTCAAAAACTAATTTACGGTGAGTTCAAACTTATTTATTCTTTATAATAAAAGCATATTTAGCGGGAGATTGGTTAGCAACGAGTCAATTAATTTTTGAGTGTGCTTGCCGAGAAATTCAATCAACTCGAAAATCAGTCATCAGCACAATGCCGGCTCATCAAATTGTAAAACCGATTTTCACGAGATGGAAAACTGCTGAATGCTCTTTTGAATTCGTATTTTTTTTAAAAAAGCTGAATTCGTCTTCAATGACTTGATCATTTGCTTCAAGTGGTTGGGTATCATGCATAAATAATACAAGAATGAAAAGAAATAATGAACTGCCCTTGACCGTCGGGTACAATGTGGTGGTGAGGCGGTGAGTCGGTCACCTGAGGCGCCAAAGCTCCAGGGTTGCTAAAAGGCACACCAGAAGATAAATAATTAAATAAATATTTTTGTTAAATTATACATTCAAGTAATCAACAAGTAATCGACGAGAAAGTATAACGTAAAATCGTCAAAATATCGTCAGTACCTCAGTGACAGTTCAGAAAGCTTTCTCTAAGAAATGGTCTCTATGCAATTTAGGTAAGATAGTAATTGACTGTGGGTATTTTTGCCTTGTTCGGAAAGGAGCGCATTATTCAAGTCTAGCCTCATTCTAACCTGAGCTTGTGGATGGCACCCAATTGAGACTACTTCGTAAACCTAAAAACTATAGTTTAGACTAATACCCAGGGCTGCGAAGTCAAAATTCTTCAAATCACAAGCCTGATGCAACATGCGACTCAGAAACCTGAAACCTTACCAACAACGTAAATAAATAAGAGTATTGGAAAGGAAGATAATAGGGAGAATCAATAGACCCCATAGGAGTTTAAAATTGAAAAGCTCGAGTTACGTCGGACAATGTCGATTGTATTTTATTTACCTACGCTGTCTGTGACGAGGCTTTCAGCGGAAATTAATCTAATGCAAGCAGATCTCTTTTGTGGGGCCCGGAAGAGGCTTTACCTATTTCCTAAACCTAAAGAAACTGTGAGCAGCGAGAAATGCTTCCCAAAATTCCTTAAAGACCATCTCCCAGGGAAAGCTTTCTACAGTGTCATAGAGGCCTTACATTGACATACATAACTAAGTTATGTATGTCAGTTTCAGGTAGTTAGTTATCATTTATTCGACGAGCTCACATTATACTTTCACACAATATGTATCGATTAAAATATAATTTAAGAACCGGTCCGAGTTTACTCGAACATGCTTTCCAATTTATCAATTAGTAGATAGAGAAAATGAGTAATTTCATGGTAAATAATTTTCCTAATGTTAAATTTCGGACATATGGGGGGGGGGAGGGTTTGTCCACCTGACGTCACTGGAGGTGAAGTAAATTCTAGATAGGCCAGACATTACATTACATTACCACACAGCAATAATGGCAGGGCACGCAATGCATTTGAGCGTGAATTTTCATTTTTTCAAAAGCATTTTTTTTGCACAAAACCAAATAGTTTTTTGGGAAAGCAACCTATCCGGTTTCGTTACTCAATTTAACACCTAAAACATTCCTGAAGGTAGAAATCATCGATAGAAAGGTTTCGCATAAAAATGACTTTCATTAAAATTAAGTTATAGAAGCAAACTATCAAGAGGCCAGCGACCCCCTAAATTTTGTTAGCATTAGTAACGACTAAAATATATGTGAATTTAAAAGAAATCGTTAAAGCTGGTTTTGAGAAATAATATTTTTAGACGTTTTTTTGGAGTTTTTCGAAAATAAAGCCCCCCCAAATTGAGTTAGCCCAAAATTAAAAAAATGGTCTCGAGGCATGATTTTTGTGAGCCTACGTGCCAATTTTCATCAAAATCGACGGAAATTGGTGAACAGTCAGACAGACAGACAGAGCGACAGACAGACAGAGCGACAGACAGACAGACATTTCGTAAAAACCACTTTTTTGGGTTCCTGAGACGTCAAGACGTGTAAGTCCGTTGAAAACTCGGAATCGAAAATTTGGACCATCACAAAGCTTTCCTTATACTACGTATAAATTGGAAAGCAAAAATAATTGTATTTATTTATTTATGTATTTAGAGACACTACCAACATTGGATTTTTTGCTCAATAAAGTCAAATTTCACAGGTTTGAATTTGAATTGTGTATAGAAATAATTAAATTACTAGTGACTTCGTGGTATTTCATTTTAATAAACAAACACTAAGGTTTGTTCGTTTAACAATTGTGGTGCCAAACTATCTTTTTAAAAAGAAATGACCTTGGAACTAGGGCTACCAGGGGCCAGTGATTTTCCCGTGGACAGTCTGGGGTTCCAAGCTCTGTCCGGGAAAATGAACAGGGCGAAATTTGTCCGGGAATAATCAGAGATTTTAATAAAAAAGTGAGGGATTCACTGACAAATGGGAATTTTTAAATCAAGAGATGATCACTGCATAAATGTAAGGTAGGCCTAGGCAAATGTTATTGTACAATTTATTTATACTCTACAATTTCTAGTTTTAATTAGTGGAATACCTACTTTCAAAGTTGCACTCAATGAAACGACTTTTTAGTGACAAAAATTTCACTAAATAGAATAACGTTTGCCAAAAAACAATTTACACTTAGATAAACTTAGATACACTTTACACATTTAGATAAAACGTCATTTTGTTCTCTCTCCAGGATTGACATTTGGAAACTCAGGTAACCCTACCTAGGACTGTCCAATATTTGTGCGGTGCCTTTGTTTACCCAGTGACTAATATTACCTTTTGTACTTGCCATTACATTAAAAACGGTTATAGGTGGGGAAATGGATTAAGGCAATGAGGCTATAGTAAATGTTTATAAATTGTATAAAGAGATGAGGGTAGCAAAGCTTTAGACAAATTATCACGCAGGTATAATTCCAAAATTATGCAGACTGTTGTATGCAACTACAATAATTGGTCTACATTTGTATTACAAAACAAACTAAAACGCCATGGCAATGAGGCATGAGGGTCGAGGCCTGAGGGGTGGTTGACCATCGTCTCTATTGACCACTACAGTATTTTGGATGTTGCGGTCAGAAACATGGCCGGTAGCCATTTTTTTCCATTACCGATGAAGAAAGTGCCCATTGGGGTTGGGCAGACCCAGGCCGGGCGGAAAAGGTTCCCTTTCGTGTCGAGTCTCAATCTCTCAAACCTCGTCTTTCCGTTTCGCAGCCTAGCTCTTTTTAAAACCAAATTATGGTTAAATTGTGCTCCAAAACCCCCAAAGACCTTTTCGCTAGTTATAAAAATATGGATCAAATTCCGTTCATTCACGCTATCGCAACATTGAACCGCCCTCTTAAAGTGCGAATTTGACTGAGGATTCCTATTTCCATTTTCCTGTAAAACTGTGAACAAGAAATAAAATTTGAATGGTCGCAACGTGGTAACAATGACTTTCGAATATCAGAGACAGTTACAGCAGAGTTCTCAACAGAAGAGAAGGGACATTTGTGGAGGTATTGTAGACTGGTAATTAGGAATACGTTTAAATATTATGCGTACCTACATACTTTGAAAGAAAGGTAACTGAAAAATGGCAACTATGTTGTTCATAACACTATTATGGTTTTTTATTTGAACGCTTATTTCATTACAAGAATTGAATCAGTTGGGAGCTAATGTGTGCAAGTAACTGATCTATATGTGCAGCCAAACGGTACATACAGTATATCTCTATCAAGCATAGTTGTTCAGCTATAAGGCGCCCATTCCATTGACCGGCTAGGGCTATTTCCAAAAACGGTGACGTGGTAGCAGACATTCAAGACTTAGGTGGCGTTTCCACCGATCTCGCATTGCAGAATGCAAATGACATTGACGGAAATTAGAATTTTTCTTTTTATAGAAATCTATTAAAATGTTTGTACTTAACATATCCCATGACGCCATTTTTTAATTTTAGTTTGTTTGTTTGTAATTTTACTGTATGATCATTGATCAATTTTAACTATGGCATAGAGGAAAATAAACATTTCCGTCAATTCTGCAATGCGAGGTCGGTGGAAACGCCACCTAAGTCTTGAATGTCTGCTACCACGTCACCATTTTTGGAAATAGCCCTAGCCGGTCAATGGAATGGGCACCTAAGGGGTTGGAAATATGGTTCAACATTAGAAGGAAACAGACCATCAAACTTCAACTGCGTTTTTCTCGGTATGAGCCTGACGGCACTCCCACTGAGGCTTCTAACCCATTCTGTTGTTGGTTTCCAATTTATGCGTAGTATAAGGAAAGCTTTGTGCTGGTCGAAATTTTTGATTCCGATATTTCAAAGGGTTTACACGTTTTGAGGACCCAGGAACCCAAAAAAGTGGTCTTTACAAAATGTCTGTAGCTCTGTCTGTCTGTTCGTCGATTTCCGGGCACATTACTCGGTTGATTTCGTTGAAATTTAGCATGTAGGTTCACAAAAATTATGCCTCTGGACATTTTTGCTTTCCAATTTATACGTAGCATAAGGAAAGCTTTGTGACGGTCGAAATTTTCGATTCCGAGATTTCAACGGATTTACACTTTTTAAGGTCCCAGTGGTTTTTACGAAATGTCTGTCTGTCTGTCGTTCTGTCTGTCTGTCTGTCGTTCTGTCTGTCTGTCTGTCTGTCGTTCTGTCTGTCTGTCTGTCTGTCGTTCTGTCTGTCTGCCTGTCTGTGCGTCGATTTCCGGCAAACTACTCAGTCGATTTTGATGAAATTCGGCATATAGGTTCACAAAAATCATACCTCGGGACCATTTTTTTTATTTTGGGCTAACTTAATTTGGGGGGTTTTATTCTCAAAAAACTCCAAAAAAACGTCTAAAAACATTATTTCTCAAAAACGGCTCCAACGATTTCTTTTAAATTCACATATATTGTAGTCGTTATTAATGTTAACGAAATGCGGGGGGTCGCTTGCCCCTTGATAGGTTGCTTCTGGGGGTAAAAAAATAAAAATAACTAAATTTTAATGATAAATGACTAAAAAATAATTTTTCTGTGAAACCTTTCTATCGATGATTTCTACCTTCAGGTATGTTTTAGGAGTTAAATTGAGTAACGAAACCAGACAGGTTGCTTTCCCAGAAAAGTATTTGGTTTTGTAAAAAAAAAAATGTTTTTTTGAAAAAAATGATATAAAATTCACGCTCAAATGCATTGCGTGCCCTCCCAGTATTGCTGTGTGGTAATGTGTTGGTCTGTCCTATCTAGAATTTACCTCACCTTCAGTGACGTCAGGTGGACACCCCCCCCCCCCCCACGAGATATCGTAAATTTAACCATAGGAAACTTATTTACCATGGAATTACTCATTTTCTCTATCTACTAATTTAGATAAATTGGAAAGCATGTTCGAGTAAACTCGGGCCGGTTGTTTTTTTTTGGGCCAATTCAATTTGGGGGGGTTTTATTATAGAAAAACTAAAAAAAACGTCTAAAAAAATGATTTCTCAAAAACGGCTCCAACGATTTCTTTTAAATTCACATATGTTATAGTCTATAGTAATGTTGACAAAATGCGGGGGGTCGCTTGCCCCTTGATAGTTTGCTTCTGGGGGTAAAAAAATAAAAATAACTCAATTTGAATGAGAAATGACTAAAAATCATTGACAAATGACTAAAAATCATTTTTCTGCGAAACCTTTCTATCGATGATTTCTACCTTATAGGCATGTCGTAGTTGTTAAATTGAGTAACGAAACCGGACAGGTCGCTTTTCCAAAAAGTATTTAGTTTTGTGCAAAAATTATTTTTTGAAAAAATGATAGAAAATTCGTGCTCAAATGAATTGCGTGCCCTGCCATTATTGATGTGTGGTAATGTGTTGGTGTGACCTGTCTAGAATTTATCTCACCTCCAGTGACGTCAGGTGGAAACCCCCCCCCCCCCCTCGAGATATCGGATATTTAACCTTAGGAAAATTATTTACCATGAAATTACTTATTTTATTATTATAGGAAAGCATGTTCGAGTAAACTTGGACCGGTTCTTATTCGTTGTGAACAGAAAAATTCAACGTGAATTCTCAGAAAATACTCATAATGTTTTAAAGAAATATCTGAAAAATTGTAATTATAGTTTCAATTTTACTGACTGTGAACTAATAAAGCGACAGTCTTTACCCTTGTCTGTCTGAATCTGTTTCCAGATAGTAGTTCGAAGAGGTTGTAGCTGATTGGTGAAAAACAATAGGTGTCCATTGGCCAATTCAAATACTTTTTGGCGGGAAGTGATTTAGTGGCCAACAATTAGTACGAAAAAAATATATATAGTGTCCAAAATCAATGGGGTCGTTGGCATTGGACAAGGGAACAATGGGCCACTATAAGTAAAAGTAGGCCTAGGTTAAAAAAAAGTCCTTCAGAACATTATTATCTATTGTTGATAGAACTGTTGCCAACAGAGCAGTCATAGAGTTATATAATATGTAGGAAAGATGGGTTTTTTTGGTCGCAGAGTTTCCATGTGTTTATCTATCACTGATTTCTCAAAGAAGACGTGGCACCAGAAATAATAAAAAAAGGCTTTTGGCGGGAACAAATGTCCCATCTCTCCTATATGGAACTGTAAGCAGTCACAGCGAGCGGCCGCCATGTTATCTAGTGACACGTGCTTTTTATGTCTTTCTCAACTCTAATGGGACTCAATCGACTATCTTGTTACCTTCCCACGGACATTCCCACCGCCCCCCCTCCTACACCTTCCCCCACCCTTCCGTTTCCAGGCAGGTGGCTTCAATGTATTTGCTTTAAAGTAGGTCAACCAAAAGCAATATGCTTGAGCACAACCCGTATATACAGTTTATTTGCGGATTTAGAGGTTTTTGATTTGTGGCGGAATTGTTCATGGCAGGGGGGGGGGGGCGGGGGGGGGGGGTTATATAAAGCTTATTATCCGGATATATTAGCGGTTTACGTCAGTATTATTTTATTTCTTCATCTCTGCTATTTGTTCTGCATAACCTGAAAGCTTTGGGGATTTTCTGAACGTGTTCAATGTGTTCATTTTGTTAATCAGGCTGAACTCATTTTTCCCCCAATCCTGTACTGTACAAAAGCATGTATAAATCAAAGAAGACTGTTGTTGGCGTAAGGCTTACACAGAATGCGTCTGTCAAATTACCGTGAGTTTTCTGCCGTGACTTGATTGTCAACTCAGTATATAGTGTAACTATAGTGCGATTTATAATAAAAGAGTCCATTACGACTGCTTGAATGTACCGAGTCTTTGTAACTTGCGTACCGTACAAAATTTAAAAAAAAAAAAAAAAAAAAACAGACTGATTGTGTTATCAGCTGTACCTACGGTTACAACGTCCCCTCAACAATAATAAGTCAACATGGGGCCATAGGCCATTCTAGTATCCTGATTCAGGGCCGTACCCAGGGGGGGGGGGTTTATCTGTAGTCACCGGAGGATAATCACAATATATTTAAAACTCCTTTCTATCTAGTGTACGTGGCAAATATTTCGGGGGGTCCTGACCCCTTTTTGAACGCAACATTCATCCATTCATGGGGTGCTGAGAAAAGTGAATAATGCCAAAGATAACTGTTTTTGCCAATTACAATGTTTAGCGAATGAGAAACCTCAACAATAGTATACAATAAAGAATAAAGTATAAAATAAATATTTACTGAAGTAAATGACATACAATGAAATATAGCCTACACCAATTAATAATGCGTACTATAACTATTATACAAAAAGCAGAGTACGGTAGGCTTATTCTTTTATCTCTTATTCTCTTACCAAATCACATTATTTTCATACAGTCCACTCTCATTTCATAGGTACCTAAACCTTCAGGAGCGTAATTTGGAGTTCCTAGTTATTAGCTTATTAGGATACGCTTCTGTTGTGAGTTGGGTACTTATTTTATTTTACTGAGTTATCGCAGAAAACCACACTGGTCGAGGCGATTATAATACCAGGGTTAAATAAATACCCTAGGATTATAACAGTAAACAAACAAATTTTAAACAGCACTTTCAATTATAAAATTATCTTGTTTACCAGGGGATTAAATAAATACCAGGGTTAAATAAATACCCTAGGATTATAACTGTAAACAAACAAATTTTGAATAGCACTTTCCATTATAAAATTATCTTGTTTACATTTTTATTACCAGGGGATTAAATAAATACCGGTATTATAATCGCCTCGATCAGGCTGCAGGCTGGTATTAAAAATGTAAACAAACAAATTTTGAATAGCACTTTTCATTATGAAATTATCTCGTTTACATTTTTAATACCCGGGGATTAAAGAAATACCGGTATTATAATCGCCATTATCAGGCTGCTGGAGTAAGTTAATACCAATCTCCATAATCGCCCCACTGGAGCATGACCAGAAGTATTTATTCCAGACTAGAGTTTCTGTCTCCTTGCAACCACAAAATAAAAGTTAAAATTGCACTTAAGCTCTTGCGAGAAGAAAGCTACTTCAAAGATTGGGTGACTTACTGAAGGCCTTATTACATTATTTAATAAAAGGCAAAGAGATTATGGAAGAAGAATTTTACACGAGGTATTGGAAAAAATTATTTCTCCGCTCATAACGGAAAGAAATTGCCTCCCCACTTCTTTTGTCTCCATTTTCATTTTTCCCCCGAATACATTGTGTGCAGAGTTATACGGTAGCTGAAAAAATGTTCGGTTTATTTTTTTTTCCTGAAGAGACTGCTCGGCAGTTACTGTAGTTTAATTAGAACGGAAACAACCGGGTCCCCATAATTTGATTTAATAATGGCTAATTATGGTAGAAGCTGGGGAAGATACGGATTTAAGTTTAACTTTTTACTTAATTATTGCTAGGTACCTATATTAGGCGGTTTAACCTTTAAAGCGGGAATATTCTCGAGAAAGTGCGCATTATAATAGCGTTTTTAAATAGGCTATGGTGAAGTAGAAATTTATGTTATTAAAAGAGGCAAGTGGAGGCGGGTAGGGGGGGGGGGAGGCATTATAAGAGTAAAAAACTAATATCTCATGAATGATCCATTTTTGTGCTATAATAAATAATAATAGGACAAACAAAAGTGTATTTTCAGAGCATTTTTATACATGATATGTGCCTCTTGGCTTTTTCCAATACAGAGTGGCCGCAATTATTGAATTTGATTAGTACAAAAAACGATTTGTGGGATAGTCCCGAAGAAAGAGTTCATGAACTGTGCCCATTTGGTGTAAGTAAAGACCATATGTTTTATAATAAAATGTAGAGGAGCATTTTTTTCTAATTTAACGGATATTTCGGACTGCTCTACGATCGATGTTTCCTGCTGTGAATTGACATTGGACAAAAGTATTCATTCTTGTAAGTTAATTGACATTCCTTGGGTTTATTTCAATCGAGATATCAACATGGCAGCGCTCCAAATGGTCAAAGGACATGACTACCTCCAGAGCCTCATCCCCAAAATAGGCATCATGGATTCACCCGCCCTCTGTGACTTGGAAGGGGAAAGAAGCGTAGACCCCCTACTCAGGTACAAAACAGAAGTTCAACATTGGAGGGAATGGCACAGTTCCATTGTGAAGCATTCCATTAGCAATGGGCGGACCTTGCCTTAAGAAGAAGAAAAAGGATAATTTACCCCGCATTTCCGGATAATCCAATCTTTTGCGTTCGTCTGCATGGGCCTGTTGGTCTATCTCACATGGCGGGTATTCCACATACGTCAATCGTTAATGTAAAATTGAAAAATGACGTTTTAGTAGTCATTAAAGACATACTAAAAATTCTGCTACCACGTCAATTTACGTCATTGTTACGTCATTTTTCAATTTTTCATTGACGATTGACGTATGTGGAATACCCGCCTACGCATATTCTTCTTACGTCGTATAGCAGGGGTTCCCAACCTTTTTTGTCCGTGGACCACCATGGCTGTGACAGGACAATCGCCAAATTCTAGGACCAAGATCGAGTGGTTTGTGCCTACAATTAGCCCACGTGCTAAGGTGCCCATTCCATTGACCGGCTAGGGCTATTTCCAAAAACGGTGACGTGGTAGCAGACATTCAAGACTTAGGTGGCGTTACCACCGACCTCGCATTGCAGAATTGACGGAAATGTTTATTTTCCTCTATGCCATAGTTAAAATTGATCAATGATCATACAGTAAAATCACAAACAAACAAACTAAAATTAAAAAATGGCGTCATGGGATATGTTAAGTTCAAACATTTTAATAGATTTCTATAAAAAGAAAAATTCTAATTTCCGTCAATGTCATTTGCATTCTGCAATGCGAGATCTGTGGAAACGCAACCTAAGTCTTGAATGTCTGCTACCACGTCACTGTTTTTGGAAATAGCCCTAGCCGGTCAATGGAATGGGCGCCTTATATTTGATTCAATGTTTGGGACTGATATTGGTTTGGATTTTATAGTTCAGTGCCAAGACTTACTGTATTTTACTTCTAATTCCCAATAACTTAGCTGTTTTAATGTCTTGTTTCTTACTTTGGTCCGTGAACCACCTGATATATATGTCTGCGGAGCACCTATGGTCCATGGACCACAGTTATGGAGCCCCTGTCTTATAGAATTTTATGGCGTACTTCCGTCATACCGTTTTTACATGAAATAACTCAGTTGTGAAGGAAATTCAGAAAACCATTTTCAAGCCTGGAAATAATATTAGCCGTCTTAATCGATTTTTCAATTTGAAGGAAACTTGTAGGAAGGTTCATAACTCTCTTCCGTCATTCGCCGCCGATCGGATATGAGAGATAACATTGCGCGTAAACTAGGTCATGGTGAAAAGGCTATTAGAGAGTTTTTCTTAAGTTATAAGACATTGACATAGACAAACTACAATAGATCAACTACGCCTCGGAGTTGGTGTTATAACTTGAGAAACAAATCCGGCACATTGTTTATTAGAGTTGGGCGTGTATTCCACTGGTCAATATTCCGTTATTTTTTATTAAAAAAGAGTCTTACCATATTATGTATTATTATTATTATTATGTCTATGAGTCAAACAGGTGCCGCAAGCGGCCAGAGACGTAGGCTCGGGAAAACCCTTTGAACACCCTGTATCACTTCTGCACTAAAATAGTTGCATTGTTCTTATGAAGCCCGCCGATCTGGTAGGATGGCTCATGACGTCTTCCGGGGAGATGAAAGCAGCCCCAAAGTAGTCTTTTCGTGAACGCCACATCGCTGGACAGTCGCACAGGAGGTGTTTTGCCGTTTCCTCCTCCTCACCGCAGTGTCGACAACTGATGTCGCCAGGAGGGATGGCCTTTATTTGCTGCAGGTGTTTGCGGAATGGGCCGTGTCCTGTGAGTGCTGCTACAACAATTCTCAAGCAGTTCCTTCGGAGGCCCATTAGTTTCCCTGTCCATTGTTTGTTGGGCTCCCGAATAAAAACTTTTGATTGCCGTAGTGAAGCTGCCTTCCATTCAGTGACAAACCTCTCGTGTGTCTTCCTCTTAAGCACACTCTTGATAGCGCACGTTGGTATCGGTACTATTGGTTCCGGGCCAATTGGTTTTTGGGCAGAACCCATTCTCGCTAATCGGTCTTCCTCTTCGTTACCGTCCATACCTTGGTGACCAGGGATCCAAACGAGATTTACAATTTTAGTTCGCATTAGTTTTCTCAGCTTGTCTTTGCAGTCTCTCACCACTGATGAACCATATTATGTAACTTAATTTATAATAGATAGTTAAGTATCTGCCGGCCGCCATACCAAGTTGAATCCAGCGGACTAGAGCAGGTTCAAAGCTGCAGATAACTTGGTCGTGTGCACAGTGCCGGTAGGGAAACATGGTAGGACTTGTTCTGGTCACCTCCGAACTAATCGTGTGACTTCACTGTGTTTCCCAAGTGGTTCGGAATCCACTATAATCAGGAGGTCCACTGTCCTATGGGCTGGCATAGGACAGTCAAGTCGGGGTCGCTCTATGGGCCCAAATATGAGGCCTAAGTCGTTATTAACCCGACGAACACTACTACTAGTTAAGTATCTACATAATGGTCTCCTTAAAACAAAAATATCAACTTTTTTTTAATCACAAATGACGGAATATTGACCAGTAAATAATAATAATAAGGCGTAAAGTTTTAGGATGATGGCGGGGGCAGAACTAAGTAGACCTTATGACGTCATCAGGCAGGATTTAACGAAAAATTGAAAATATAAGAGCAAATTAGTAGGGTTTTACGCATTTTAATAGTTGTTAAGTATAGCTGTAGATTTTACAAAGCTAAAATAGGAATGATTATATTCATATTGCTGCTAAGGGGACCATGAAGTATGAACCACGTCTTACAGTGCTCGAGGCTGGGGGAGGAGCAAAGCCCCCCCCCCCAAAAGGAGCTGGGGGGCAAGTTGGGCGGGGCCCCCCCCCCAACTTTACGCCCCTGGTCACTTGAACCACATATTGTATAACTGCTAAATTATTGCTTTATAATTTCAAAGGAATTTCACTTTCAGCACTTCCTGGAAATATACTTTGTGATCGAGCACTGCCTGACATCAGCCCGGATTCCATTGGTCAATCATCTGAATTATTGCTTTCCTACTCGTATTTATAAGTTAGTTTAAGGAAAGCTGATGACCGCAATTCATGATTCTGGGATGGAATTGCTTGGTTTTGCGGTCTCATTACACAAAAAAGTTTTTTTTTATATCCTAACGTTAGTCTGTTGGTTTGATTGATTGTTCACGGATGTTCGGCCAAACTACTTATGGACCAATTTTGTTGACATTTGGTATGTAGGTTCCCTGAAGTATTCTCTGGGGACATTTTTTCAATAAATGTATTTTGGGGGGACCTTAATGCGTAAAAGGCGGCACTCATGCATGTTGCTGATCCCTATATCTCAAATAGAGCAGTGATAAAGAGAGAAGATCCTGTACCCGATTCTCATTGGGTTGTCGAGCCACGGAGTTTTTTTTAAATTAAACAAATAGGAAAGCATGCACGGTTTCAATCTTACCGGTTTTTTCGAATGTGAAAATGTACAGTACTTTCCACACTCTAGAGTAATTGTGTACTTACTTTGATATTAGGTGCCCCATGGCGTTTCTACCTTGATTGAGGTTGTGGTAGTTGACTTCAATTAATTTGAACATTTAATTAAAATCGTCCCTCAAATAATTTTGTTAAGTACTTCACCCACAAGCTCTCAACTAGTTTTCTCTTAACTGTACCAGGTATTACAATTGGGAATGATGTCTGAAGCTTAGAGATTTCCTCATTTTCTTTTAATTCTAAACTACCAACCCAATAAAATGATCTACCGTTGAGGAATGATTTGAAGAAACGTTTACGCGAGTTCATAAGGCACGAGTAATTTGGTGGTATTTTTACAAATGGTTTACTAAAAAAAAATTAAAAATGTGGTCATCCATGGAAATTCTATAATTTTTATAATTTTTTTCATGATTGACTCCTTTAATCTTTGAAGAACCATCAAAGTTTCTAGCCATTCATTATGGTGGAGGGAGAGAAGGATGCGAACCCATTAGCAAACAAAGTCTACGCTGATTGGGTGAAAGCCTAAAATAAAAATACATTGATTTTTTAGTTAAAAACCTTATGATAAGTGTGGCTCCCGCTATCGCCGGAAAACTACGGGAACTGGAACATTGGTATATGACTAAACAAGGCGGCTTCCTTCGCATTCCTCTTTCCGCACCTTTACCAACGATGTTGGGAGCCAAACTAAATCATGAATAGAAATTTTGGGGGGGGGGGGGCTTTCCCCTTCTCTAGATAGGGCGTTGGGTACTGGGACGATTCTTTTGTATTTTGCGTTGTATTTATTTTTGAAGAAAGGTTGATCGCATGCAAACAAGTTAATGAATGTATCCAATTGACCGCTTCAGTCGCCTCTTTAGGTTAGTACCCGTGCTGAGTTACGACACGTCTCCGATCGCTTGGCGTATAGAGACTCACACAAGTACAAGCACGCTACCACCTTACCATCCAAGCCTGATCACCTCTCACCCTCGCCACTGTGCCAAACCCGCTTCATAAATTTGACGGAAACTGGAGCAGAGGCTAGCATACCCAATGGGTTAGCCTCCGGTTCAAATCCCGTACCGGATCAATTTTTCATAACCTACTTATTTTAAATTTTCTTGTAGAGGCATATAGATTGTTACATAGGTAAGCCTATGCATCTACTACTATTGCTGTTACATGACAACATACGACATAAAATCTACCACTCTTGCAATATGTCACGACTGAGGAAAATATAAATAGCTAGTTTTTCGGGTATCGTCCAATATTACTCATGTTTTTCATAACTGAACCAAATTACAACAAAAACAGCTGTAGAGTGCCAAATAATTCCCTTTAAAATAGTCCTAGAGCTATCTTATTATCGTTATCTTAAGGTAAGGATTATATTGTAAGTTCTCCAAAATGAATTACACGGAAGAAAACACAGTTCAATCTCTCTATAGACAAAATCAGCCCCCTATTAAACTTTAAACCTATCAAATCACAGTTCACAACAAAACATTCAACCGCTGCACACAATGCACTGTCCGCGGAGAACACTTAAACCCTTGGTAACTTGTTGGTAACTCAATAACGGGAGAAAAACGTAGCGCCATGATGTAAACAGCATTTGGAAGCTCGGGCGATCGGGCGGACGGGCCCTGCGCAGGTACGAACGCTGCCGAACGCGCTCAGCAACTGCCCTGGAACGGGCCGACAGCCGAAAGATCCTTGCGCCAGCAGCAGCAGCAGCAAAAGCACCCCTACCTGCTGATGTCTTCTGAAACCCCTGCCAGATTCCATTCAGAATTCGTCACAATCATTGAAGCGGATAACGCGAATTTTGGAGCAGATTTATTCTGATTTTGGAATATTGAATTCCTGCTGTCGTTACAAGACCCTTCTTCCCGTTTTCATCTTCAATTTTTAGCATTTTGGCGTCAGAAATAATTTTCTTCATATCACTGTTGGTGTTGGATTCAATAATACCTTGGCATCTAAATGAGTAGCAATGAACAACGCTTCTGCTAGTGGTATAGGGAATTTTCTTATAATTGATTTCAGTATTAATATATATTAAGGTACTTCATACCATCCCAATACTGATATTATGGATGGATATAACTCCTTCCTCATCGCCAGTATTATAATACAATTGGAAAACTACGCTGAGTTGAGCCATAGCTGAAAAATTACGTTAAGTTGACTGAGTGTTACGCGACCAGCAGTCATCTTACAAATGATATATGCGATGCAATCTTTCGTATACAGTATATCATTTCTAAGACTACCGTTGACCGCTTTACACTTGGTCAGTATCCCTCAGTCAAGTCATCGTGATTTTAAGCCGTGTCTCAGGGTTGAGCTCTGCCTAGGCTATAATTTACTATGTGCAAACATTCGCAGTGCCATGTTTGCTTCCCTTTTTTTTTTGTTCTGAATTCTATGAGTTAATTAATTAAATCTGAATCATTTAAATAGGTCATTAGTATGTTTGGCAGATTCCTGGGATACTGGTTTTTTCAATGTTTTCAACGTATATACCTGTATTCGGTTCAACACCACTTCTTAACATTAGCAAAATAATATATTGATTGTGTAGTAGTTAAATGGTTAAATGATGTTCTTAAACAGACTTACATACTGTGTATTAGTTCTTTTATTTTATTTTTCGGGTTACGGGGATTTTGTTTTTACTTTACAAAAAGGTTAATCGCATACAAACAATTTAATGAATGTACTCAATTGACCTCTGCAGTCGCCTCTGTATGTTAGTATCCGCGTTGAGTTACGACACATCACCGATCGCATGGCTTGTAGAGACTTGCACAAGTACAAGCACGCTACCACCTTGCCGTCGAAGTTGATACAGTCAATTTTTTTAAATCATGTTTAGATGTAAAAAAATTAGATTAGACTGTAGATTGTAAAAAAAAAAATAAACAAAAATAAATAAATAAAACAAAAAGATTAATTATAATGCTCGGCGTTTTTCCTTTATAGGGAAGTTACCATTAGGGTTGGGTAGGTATTAAGGAACTTTGTAGAATTTGGGTAGAACTTGGATGACTCGTAATTGAATATACGGTAACCGCCTGTGCATATGGATAGCCATTAGCCAGGGGTATTTATGGACAGACAGACACACTGACTTAGTGAATTTATATTTGTATAGAGATTACACGAGAACGAAGTACAATAGTCTGCAGCAAAGGGAGCATTGTTATACAATTGAAGTGTTTTCGTTAGCATGGAACAAGTAAATGAAGTCAGAGATTTGTATTTTCGTTGTACCATATAAACAACTATCCCCATCTATTTTCATCTCTCTGACATTCACGAAGCAATAATGTTACTTAGTGTTTTTGTTAGGAGGCCGAGTATTTATGACTCAGGACGAATGATAGTGTTGTATTAAAAAACAATTGGACAATATTGGTTTTACACAATGAGACTATGCTGTAATGTAGTTATGGTAACACCATATTTTTAGCTGCCTACCTACCTATGATATGGTGTATTATAGGATATATTCCGTGATTTTTTTTTTTTAATGAGTTAACTATTCAGCAATACAGGATAAAAAAAATGAAAAAATCAAAAAAATCTTGACTTTTTGTTGTTCTATTACTAAGCCAACCTAGCCAACCCAACCGGCTATAAAGCCCTCTCTTACACTCAACTAGGATGACCCGGGACCACCTGCTTTACATGCCCTCCGAAGCATGGCCAGAAAATGTAGCTAGTTTGGGACTCGAACCAACAACCTTTCAGGTGGAAGTCGGAATCTGTACCACTACTCTACAGGTCCTGACAGGATGGGTCTATGGATTAGTTACAACGTGACTTGCCTAAATCAACATTCCCAATCTGACTATGAAAAAAAATGGGTGCTGTGAATATGACGGTATTACGTACTTTATAGCAGGTACCAGAGGTGCCTGCAGCAGCCATATAGAAATATAGACACAAATATAGGTTGTCCAATAGGTAGAGAACTAGACTACCAAGCAAAAGATTGAGGTTCGAGACACGACAAAAGGAATTTTTTTTCTTCCCTACACGAATGGGCATGGAAAGACGAGGCTCCCAGTAATGTTGCTTACCCCAAGATCCCAAATTGTACAGCAGTTAGGTGCCCATTCCATTGACCGGCTAGGGCTATTTCCAAAAACGGTGACGTGGTAGCAGGCATTCAAGACTTAGGTGGCGTTTCCACCGATCTCGCATTGCAGAATTGACGGAAATGTTTATTTACCTCTATGCCATAGTTAAAATTGATCAATGATCATACAGTAAAATCACAAACAAACTAAAATTAAAAAATGGCGTCATGGGATATGTTAAGTACAAACATTTTAATAGATTTCTATAAAAAGAAAAATTCTAATTTCCGTCAATGTCATTTGCATTCTGCAATGCGAGGTCGGTGGAAACACCACCTAAGTCTTGAATGTCTGCTACCACGTCACCGTTTTTGTAAATAGCCCTAGCCGGTCGATGGAATGGGCGCCTTAAGGGAGGAGATCCTGTACAATTCCTCAGGCCTAGACCATCATTGGGATGTGTTGCCACGACGAATTTTTAACACCCAGTATAAGATCTGATAATTTTCAATTGGCCTAAGTTTCATTAATTTTAGATTGAATTTTTTTATTTATATTAAAAAAATAGTTAGCCGATAAGGTAAGTCCCGAGACATGATTTTTGTGAAGTTGAATGCCTAATTTCACCATAATCCATCGCATAGTTCGCCCACAAATCTGCTGACACACAGACAGGCATTTCGTAAAAAAAAAAAAACACTTTTTTGTGTTCAGGGAGCTCAAAACGTGTAGGCCTATATATTGAATTCTCGGAATAAAAAATGTCGACCATCACAAAGCTTCCTTAATACTTGCACTAACTAACGTATAAATATAGGAAAGCAAAATGGAAAATGTAGTCACAACCATTTGCGTGAAATGCAGAAGGTTTTACTTCCTTTTATGACATGCTTCCACTGATGGGTGGGTGATACCTGTAGCTAGAGCCCTTACGCCGTTAAGCTGTATTTGTTTAGTCAGTGGACTACCTAAATGATGTATATTCAAACATAATAGACATCTTTTATGTAGGAATTTATAGAGAAATGACGTTAAAACCCAATGTATTGATTGGTTCTGTCCAGGTTTTTAATTATCTAATTGGTGGGGCGTAAGCATTTCCCAAGACGAAAGATATATACAGTATTTCCTAAAAGTTCTGAAACTATATCTAGTGAGAGAAATAAAAAAGCCTCGTCGATCTGCGAAAGGTCAGTTAAAAAAAAAAAGGTGTAACATAGAAACTTGTTGCATGCTTTTTCCATTTACAGCCTTAACCCCGTTACCCCGTTTGCGGGACCTTTTCGATAGCAGGAGGACGTACTTTGGAAAATTCCCCGAACGCCCAGCAGCAGCTGATGCTGATGTAAATGACAAGTTGCGGTAAAATTTATGACGAAACGTCAATTTCACGTCAATTATACGTTACGTTACGGCGTTACTAAATCAATTCCAAATGTCACCTACTGACTTGTGTAATTTATTTTTCCGGTGATGGACTATGGCAACTGATTTGTCTGTCACACTAAATGCTTTCCTGCACTGCATTGAAATATTAGGGGTACTCGATTAACCCTGGTAAAGTGGAAAATGTCAAGGAAAATTAAAATATAAAAAATTAAATATTGAACGTAAAATCCAAAGGACATTTTATTGGTTTTTATTTTTTAGGTTTATTTTCTTTCCCCCAATTTATCATATGTGTGTGATAATCTCTATGGTGTGCGTGTGCAAGTGCTCACAACAGTAAGACGGGGTTTCCACCGACCTCTCGTTACAGAATGCAAAGACATTGACGTGGTAGCAGACATTCAAGACTTAAGCCTCCGACCTCTCATTGCAGAATGCTAATGACATTGACGGAAATTTGAATTTTTTTTTTAATAGAAATCTATTAAAATGTTTGTACTTAACATATCCCATGACGCCATTTTTTAATTTTAGTTTGTTTGTTTGTGATTTTACTCTATGATCATTAATCGATTTTAACTATGACATAGAGTAAAACAAAAATTTCCGTCAATTTCATTTGCATTCTGCAATGAGAGGTCGGTGGAATCCCCGCCTTAGAAATGAAAACATACCTACATACCTGGGCCATAAAATGATGGGGAACGAAAAATTACGCCTTCTTAATTGTAATAATTAGGGAAGATATAGTAGAAGGTCTGTGCAGGGTGTGTCAGTGTCTGGGCATTTTTATCTATAATTTTATATTATATATTATAATTAATATTAATATAATAATATTAATAATAATAAAGGGCAGAGTGCTGCCGGCAATGAAGAACATCTTTGTTATAAAACCTGAGGCAGTGGTTTGGCATGAGCACGACGTCCCTGCACAGGTCAGCAGTCCCAAGGTACCAATTCCCATGATGATTCGACAGAAGTGGAATTTAAAGAAGAAGAAAAGTGTATATAGGCTACGAATATACGATGAAAAATATACATGTACCTATATTTTACAACCCCGTTGGAGGAGATGGTAGACTTTTCCGAAGTTCTTTACGAAATTACGTTCATCCCCTTAAGTACTAAAAATCTCGATATCAGCAGGGATTTGTTCCCCATGTGTCTACAGGCAGGGAGTCTATCCATTTAAAGGGAGAATAGTTTTTAATATCAGAAGTGTGGACGCAGGCGCGGTTCTAGAATGAGGCCAAGGAGGGTATGATTAAATTTCGAAGTTTTTTTTGAAAAATCGGGCTGAATTATTGGGGTTTTACGCATTTTCAGAGCAATAAGGGTTCTATATTATAGGTAATTCATACAATCGAGCACAAGGGGGACCGGGGGTCTCCCCCGGGAGAAAAATAGGATTGAAATAGTGGGAGCTTACGCATTTTCAGGACCCTAATCGGGGGGCTATAGCCCCCATAGCCCCCGCCCCCCGTAGATCCGCGCCTGTGTGGGCGTTGGTAGAGACGAAGACTATTATACGGGCGATTGGAGTTCGAGGCTCAACATAATAGAAAATAAATAGGAAAGCAAAAATTCCGCCACAGCTCTATTTCTAATGGTGAATGGAAAACCCAGCTGTTGGGCATGTTGCTGACCGAAACATCTCAAATAGCGTAGCAGTCAAGGGAGAGGATCCTCTACCAGTCCCTAGACATAAGCGTAATGTGATGGAGACTTGTCGGGAACATTTTAACCCCATAATTCTCAAAGTATTATTAATAGCTGAGCGGGCTTTCACTGCTAGGCGAGTCACATTTCAATTAAGGCTCGTCTGGACGAAAGAAAACGTTTCTCTCTAACCGTAGTAAATGGGTTTCGTTCATATAATAGGCTCTAGGCAAAACTATAACTTACCCTAACTCTTTTATCGTGTCAGCAGTATAAATCGGCAATAAGCAGAAATCCTATTTTATTTTTACGGTCGCTTTTATATCAACTAACTTTTGGATTATTAAAGGAGAGAGGGAGGTTTGGTGTGTGGCCACCATAGCCGCCGTTTTTTAAATACATTTTGTATTTATTTATTTATATGAGAAATGTTTCATTAGAGCAGAGCAAATGGGAAATGGTGCAAACCCTGTCAAAATCCCATTCTACTGCAGCAGATACTATATGTCGTTGACTTGTATAAAAATTCATTTTTCTCTAGCTAAACATGACAGTCGGATTGTCTGCTACTGCGACCTACTGCGTATCAATCATGTATTTAGTAATTTGAAACAGGGAAACTTGAGACAAAGTTAACCCTTGGACAATTATTTACCTAGAAACTATTACACTACCTTATTAATAAATATAAATACATTTACGGGTTCACCCGCACCGGTTCTGTTAATTTTAATTTGCTGACCATTGATTATATAGCCTATCTCTGATATGTTGGTTCAGCGTCACATAAACATTGGTTGGTGCAGTAAGAGCAGTAGCCTGATCGAGGCGATTATAATACCGGGGTTAAATAAATACCCTAGGATTATAACTGTAAACAAACAAATTTTGAATAGCACTTTGCATTACAAAATTATCTTGTTTACATTTTTATTACCAGGGGATTAAATAAATACCGGTATTATAATCGCCTCGATCACACTGCAGGAAAAGGTGCACCAGTCATATTGCGGTGGAATGGTATATTATTGTATAATCCAAGGACCAACTTTGTGAAAAGGATTAGCTATTGTCGCTGTGACTTCTCAGTCACAGTTACAGGGAGAATCTACTCCACACAAAGGCTTGCCGCTGGTGCATGGTTCTCCCACGTTTAGCCTTGGCCCCACCAGTTCAATTACAGCGAACCTTTTTTTGTTTCAGTTTCCTTCCAATAGTTTTTATTTGGTTT
The DNA here is from genome assembly GCA_963971405.1 of Psococerastis gibbosa. Classification (NCBI taxonomy): domain Eukaryota; kingdom Metazoa; phylum Arthropoda; class Insecta; order Psocodea; family Psocidae; genus Psococerastis; species Psococerastis gibbosa. The sequence goes on from OZ020484.1 coordinate 31,235,186, forward strand.
CGAAAAAAATAATTATATAGCCTAAATATTTCCCCAACATTTTTTGTTTCTGGAGGGAAAACAGTAATACTATTTAAAAGGCGATGGAGCTGGCATTAAAAAATAAGACGCTAGTGTGAGGTCGGCGATTTCCCAGCGTTGGTCGCCCTAGAATCGACTGTGAATAGCCAGCGACCGAATCGTCCATGTAGATACCGTATGATAATTTTCTGCCGTTTCCATGCCACATGTCGATTATTATTCTACACTGCGGAATTTACCACGTTGAAATGCCGAATACTGAATTGCTTAAATTAATAAAGAGCATGCAACGCTCTTCCGAAAAAGCCTCCATTAGTATTCATAGGTAATGGTGGCTTGTTTTTCCAGAATGGTGTATGGGCGAGTCTACTGTACATACTGCTTTTGACATGCAGTGTGAATAATATGATGTAGAAGTACTGCTAGTTATTGTACCCTGTACATATTTTGTAGATAGAGAATGGATGGATAATAAAAGACATTAGGTTAGAGACAGTGATTTGAACCAATTGTTCGGTTGAATCGGTTCAAGGAGATATAAAAAATCATTATTTTCTTATACAGTATCATATCAGATTTTATCCAAAAGGCTACATTAGATAAGAAGCATGACGCTTGTTGGATAAACACTGAACGTGCCTCAGGCTGCGGGTTATACACTAGCCTTAATATTCTACCCTTCTAATGAAAGTCAACACGTCAGGCTCTAGTTAGCTGGAGAAATCTGATGAAAAGTTAACAACGTCTCGACAACAGCAAGTGTTAAAGTCTCAGGCATCTCATTGCTACAAAATAAACAAGCCTCTTAGAAAACCCTGGGGCTAGACTTAAACTTTAACATTTCGGAAAATAAAGAGAACAGAGCGCCTTCTACAGGAACCTTCTACAGCGCCCATGCTTACACATTTTCCCGCTAGGCGGCTTCCATGTTCCATTTTCCGGGGTTTTCATGGGTAGGTATCATATATTTGATTAAAAGTAGAAATTAATTGTAGGGGTAGTTACTCGATTCCTATGTATTAATGTATTGCAGTTTCAGCACTTTTCTTAAATATAATGGGCAGTTATTCCTTTTTTCATATTAACACTACACATGAAGAATGATGAATGTCCAAAAAAGTCACTTTTGCCAACTTAACCATTTTTTAGCGTAGTTATTCCTGAGGAAATCGATGGTGCATTTAGAATTGACAAAAACAGTGAAACTACAATGATACAGCGGTTTGAAGAAACCGTGGTCTGGGAAAAAAACGATGAGTGTGAAATCTTAAAATCCATTTTTCTCGAAACTTGCTTTTTTTGATAAAAAAAAAATACTATACATGATTGTCTTCCAATACCATTTTCAACAGACTCTTTAAGAGGCATTATTCAAATCCTCTCTAAAGGTACGTCTGATAAGCGTTTCAAAAATAACTGTAAGATACGGAATCGTCTACTGCACTGATTGAGAACTTGGAACTTGCCAGGTGTAATTTGACTATATTTTCTCCTATATTGGGATTCTTACGTATGTGCTTAATACATGTGACCTATTGTGCATTATACTGCTTATTACTATACCACGTGTAGATAAAGACTCTTTTCCTTAATGAACGGTGGGAATTCGAACATTTTCAGGTTACACATTTCTTGGCTTAGGTAGCTAAACCAAGCCCTATATTGTTTCGCTATGGACCGTAACATGAACCTACGACAGTAGACGAAATCAAGACGGCCCGCATCAGGTGGCTAGGGCACGTAGAACGAATTACAGACAATAGGGCTACAAGAGCAGCCTTACACAAGGTACCCCAAGGGAGACGACGAGTGGGACGACCATGGATGCGATGGCTGGACGACGTTGAGGTGGATCTGGCGACCTTTCGCGTCGATGACTGACGAAGGAGAGCGCAGAACCGCGCAGGCTGGCGCGATGTGGCAGAGCAGGCCAGGGCCCTTCACGGGCCGTAGCGCCAAGGAGTAGTAGTAATATTACTTCAGTGAAGCCGCTGAACAACTGTCCTACACTAACGCCCACTCCCAACAGATCTGATTGGACCATTAATATTAGACTTAATTAGAAAACTTACTTCTTGGATTCATGGATATTTCATCCATGTAGTACGGCCCTTGTCGCGTCATCATCTCGTGGACAATTATCCCGAAGGCGTAGACGTCGCCTTTCTGCGTTCCATCCGGAGGAATCGTGTCCATTCTTAGGAGCTCTGGTGCAGTCCAAAGTAGCCCTGTAAAGTTTAGAAATAATTAATGTATTTGTAATGACTTTCACAGCCGGAGTTAAATGATGAAGCAGTAGATAACAAACAGGTCGAGGTCGATCCGCAGTTGCTGCAGAGCTTACGAGATAAGCCTACAATATTTTCATATATATTTAATTCAATTTTAATTTATCTTTTAGTTTTATTGCTTGCAAGTAGGAAAATTATGTCACTGTGCCAATTTATTTGTGTAGTTATAGGATAAACTCGGAGCTCTATAGCGAAAGCTACTGCTGATGTTGCGTTCTTAATAATATAGAATTAGAAGTCTACGCAATGCCACTGAAGATGTCAACCGCAGATGTTGATGAAATCAGCCAGGATTCTACTGCTACATCGTCAACTAATGCATTACTGAATTAATTATAATAATACCAACGGCACTATATCTCGGATGGGAGAGTACTCTTCTTCATTGAATTGTACAAGAGAGAATCGGAGGAAGAAATGTCGGACAGATGCAAAAAATCATTTATCTCATGAAATATCGACTGTAGAGCTGCCAAAAATATCTCATCCGCTAGGGTCCAGTCATGGGCGGATACAGGGGGGGGGGGGTAGCTGTGCCCTGGGTCCAGTACACACGAGCGTTTCGACACGCGCGAGTTGCCTACGTGTTTTTATATTGTAGCAAAAAGGCTTGGTAAATGGTGGGTGCAAAACCACAGAGTCTACAACTGAAGATTTCAATAAGCTGGCGTGTCGAGGGGAGAACCGTGCATTTTCATGCAGTCGGCTACCCTTCGGCTTCACTCCAGTCTCTGGAATTTTCCAGTTACCCATTACATGGAAGAAAACGTCCGTAACTCGCACGTGTCGAATCGTTCGTGTGGTCGGGCCACAGATATTTTAATTATTGCTTCCCAATTTATATGTAGTATAAGGAAAGCTTTGTGATGGTCCAAATTTTCGATTCCGAGATTTCAACGGATTTACACGTTTTGAGGTCCCAGGAACCAAAAAAAGTGGTTTTTACGAAATGTCTGTCTGTCGCTCTGTCTGTATGTCTGTCTGTATGTCTGTCTGTCTGTTCATCGATTTCCGGTCAAACTACTCGGTCGATTTTGATGAAATTTTGCATATATCATATCTCGAGACCATTTCTTTTATTTTGGGCTAAATCAATTTGTGGGGGTTTTATTTTCAAAAAACTCCAAAAAAACGTGTAAAAAAATTATTTCTCAAAAACGGGTCCAACGATTTCTTTTAAATTCACATATATTATAGTCTATATTAATGTTAACAAAATGTGTGGGGTCGCTTGCCGCTTGATAGTTTTCTTCTGGGGGTAAAAAAATAAAAATAACTCAATTTTCATGAAAAATGACTAAAAAATATATTTTCTGTGGAACCTTTCTATCGATGATTTCTACCTTCAGGTATGTTTTTGGTGTTCAATAGGGTAACAAAAACGGACAGGTTGCATTCCCAAAAAAGTATTTGCTTCTGTGCAAAAAATTATTTTTTGAGAAATTGCGGAAAATTCCCTCTCCAATTCATTACGTGCCATGTGTCATTGTTACTACTGTTACAATGTATTGGTCTATTCGTTCCAGAATATGCAATTGAGTTTTAAGGGGTTTTTAATAAATATTGAGATGGACCCCCCCCCCCTCGAGGGGTCTGAAATTTAACCATAGGGAAATTATTTCCTATGAAATTACACATGTCTATATCTACTAATTTATAAATTGGAAAGCATGTTCGTGTAAACTCGGACTTGATTTGTAAAAAAGGAAAAACAACTAGGGATAGTGAAGACGTCCTGAGGAAGGAATTTAAAAAATACTATGGCTAATCAGTGTTAGTGACGACCCAATATCACATATCAAAATCATAAGACCTATTGGTTGAAAGGGATGCAACTATTTTTACAGCTCTACAATTCTTATAAATTTTTATTTTATTTAAAAAATTGATTTTGGGGGTGCCCGTTTTCGCTCTTAAATGTTTCTCATGCCCGTAAACAAGCCTCAGCTTTTCCATATTAGCCAGTGAAAGTTGACACCGATAAGCTATGTGCGAGTTAGGAAACAGCCAAAATTTATGTGAAAACAATCCGAGGAAGAAGCAGGCAAGGTTCAAAGTAATAATATTCATCAACAATTTGCTGCAGAATGTAGCCTAGGTTATATTTTTTTTCCATATTCACGATTAGGGCAAATAATGTTTCATGTAAACATGGTTCGGCTTTCATTTTGTTTTGTTATTTACTATTACTCTTGAATTAAATACGGTAGGCTACTATTAATTATACTGAATATCTGCAGTATATTTACCACTATAAAATAATTACTAACCAGCTTAAAATAGATACTTCAAAATATACATTTACAATTTAAAAATTAAAAATGTATATATATGATTTATTCATTAGTATTTTATTATACACATAATATGTATTTATTTATTGTCTTACTTTGCCAATAAGCGTGATCGTTAGTATCCAATTGTCTTCCTTGATCTCGTAGTGAATGAAGTCCAAAGTCTGAGATTTTCAATACGAATCTCGCATCCACCAAGCAATTAGACGACTTTAGATTCCCGTGAGATTTTACATCAGAATTATGGATGTAGATCATTCCCTGAAAGAAACAAATTATAGACTAGTAACTTATATATATAAATATTGATTGATTAAAGGTCAGATTAGAAATGAAGTTTATTTGTAACTCAGCCTATATGTTAATTTAAAATTATTATACTGTGTGGGAAAAATTTTTAATTTTCATGTGTCAACAAATTAACCACCCCTCCCCCTAAATGCTCTTTAGTTTTGTGATTAAATGTCCAAAATACGGTTTACTAACTTAATACCATATCTACTGGGAGTTTATTTTGAGTGCCGAACAGGTGGGAAGACCTACCTATAATTTGGTGAGTTTAAAAAACGGCACTTGACAAAAAACAATATGCTCGCCTGCATGCTTTTAGAGGGGACTGAAGAGGTCAATCGGATGCATTCATTAAATGGTTTGTAAGCGACTACCCTTTTTTGTTAAGAAAAAAAATGGTGTCAGCAGTTTTTCTGGGCCGAATTACATTGCATTGAAAATGTTTTTGTTAGGCTAAATAATGGTGTGCTCCAATCTTGTATGTTGTATGTTGTATGGCTTGCTTATGGGCTAATTTAGTTTCCAATAAGCTGAGCACACTCTTAACCCAAAATTAAGCTGACACTTATTGTATGCAATTGAAGTATCTCTTCAATTTCACATAAACAAGTGTCGGAATAACCAACATAATCATTTACCATGGATTGCCAATGCTATGGGATAGAGTAAAACGTAGCAGTGTCGGACTTGAACCGACTACCTATCGGGTGAAAGTCAGAGTCCTTTCCAATACTCTACATGTCCCCTTAATCTTTCCTGAGGGTAACTTTTGCGTTATTATCATTTACGGCAAAGGATATGGGACACAGCAGTAGAATGCGAAACACATGGAAATAGCTCTGCATTCCAATTCAGATTGGACAATGATTCAAAGCAGATGGGAAATGGCAAGTTCATGTGTCAAAAGGCTGCGATGGACTCATCTGCTCTGCGGCTGTCCAATCGCAAATTGTATGACAATTGATATATGAGTTCTCATCAAAAAATGCCGGAACATGTATTGTAACCAAAATATTTTTAATCTCCTGTTAATATATATTTATCGTCACCCTAAAGTCAGAAAGGCGTACCATAAAAAACAACATTTGAAGGTAATTGCGGTTCTGGGGCTGTATAGTTTCCTACAAACATTCAAATGCACCATCCTTTTAATTTTCGGTGTATGCATATATATATATATATATATATATATATATATATATACCTAAATCTCATGACATGGCCACTAAATCTGATCACAATTAAATTTCGCCCAAATGTTGGTTACGCTCTTCTGACTTTAGGGTGACGATTATATTGTTTCATTTGAAGTACGGTGTGAGCGTTTTCAATGTATACCAGAATGTTAGTCTCGAACCTAGATCAATATTTTTGGAAAATTCACTCACACAAACTTGCGCGTTGCACACCACTAAAAAGTCCCATCATAGAAAACCCGACAGACTGTTCTTTCTATTGCTGCTACATCTACCAAGGTAGCTTCACTGGCTGAGACCCATCGGCCGGGTCAAATGTGGCCATACCTTTGTATGCACTAAAGAATGAGTTCTCGCAAATGTGGCCGTGCATCCACTTTGTTCCTAAACGTACGGCGGAATGCTCCATATAACATTATGAATTACTCATTAATAACTCCCCCCCCCCTCGAAATTGGAAAATTTAAGACGAAATTTTTTAATGTGAGTTATTGCAATGTATAATTTGCCAAGCCTAACAGATGTTCAGGTCAACAGTGAGCGGTTTGGTTTGCAGAACGGACCCAAGTCCCCCCCCCCCCCCGAAATGGGAAAATTTAAAATTTAAAGAAATAAATTAATGTGAGTTATGGAAATGCATAATTTGCCAGGTCTAATAGATGTTCAGGGCAATAGTAAGCGGTTTGGTTTGTAGAACGTCTTCCCGGGCCTTTGCCCTGTTTAAGTTACAACGTAATATTAATTATAATTTTCAGGAGGGATGAACTTCAGACAAACCTCACGGTTTTGAACTGTTCTAATTATATGTTTTCCATCATGTAACTTATTTCGAAGAATTTCCGTGTTTTTTCTATGGTTGTGAATAGGCTAATGATATTTTTATTTAATTTCACACTACTTCGACTTAATTTTTGGCATATTATTTCATCATAACTATTGTTTTATTTTAATTTATGACCATATATTAAGCCGTGGTGCATTCCTTACCGAGACTTTTCAAGCCATAATGGGAACCGCCCATCATAGGTATCTATCTCAACAGTGGCAAATGAGATACGCTTTTAAATCAGAAAAACCCTCATCACTGCTTACACATTCATATATTCCTTAGCTTTTTGGAAATGACATTATTATAAAAAAACACTCATAAATATTTTCAAAGGATTTTATCCCCACATCTTTTAAATTAGATGGGAGAATATTTTACATCTTCATCACATAGCCTGACAGCGGTTTTACATCTTTCAGACGGAGTCGGCTTGTTAAATATTACAAAAACTTATAATAACAGAAATTTTAGACTTTTAGACTTTCTCTTCTGATGTGTGTTTCCTATTATGGTAAGAACGAGAAGATCTTGGTTGAAGTCACAGCTCCTTTTCATAGCCTACCGGATGAATTAAAAAGAACCCGTTTGGACGATAGAGAGTTCAGACGAATTTTGGGTGCCTATTAATTAAACGAATTAACGAATTTCTGTGGGTTCCAAGCTAAGATTTTACCATTGAAAGCCATGCGTTTTATTGCTGTATATTTGCACAACTTATCGTGAATACATATATTTATTAACTTATATATATTTATTGTATCTCATTGTAATGCATGTTATTGTAGTATATATTGTATCGATTTCTAGTCTGGGGAAGCCCTAATGGAGATTTATACCATGAGTTGCATTGCATTTTATCTTGAAACAAATTTTGTGCACTCACCCGCACAATGTCATGCATCAGGCTAAACCTGAACATCCAGTCCAAATTGAACTCGTTGTTCTCGAGAATGTCCTGCAGGCTCCCTCGAAGACAGTACTCAGTCACGAACTGAATCTTTTTCTGACAGATGCAGGCCCCGTAAAACCGCACGAGATGATCGTGATGAATGTCTTTCATCTGGAAACAATGACAACCTTCTCATTTAGCTTTTCAGCTTTACATCTTTCTTGCAACATTTTTACTACCACTGCTTTCTGTCCGTTTTTATCATTGGCGTAAATTCCCAAAATTTCTGGGGGAGAGGGCGTTAGAACCCCAAGACTTTGATCCCCCGGAGAAAACCCAAATTTGGGTTTTACGCATATTATTCCCTGGAGAAAGGGGGGCCCGGGGGTCTCCCCCAGAGAAAAAAATGGACTAATGGTCACAAATTAGTGAGGTTTTGCGCATTTTATACCTTGGAGAAAGGGGCGCACGGAGAGAAAAAAAATTGATAAATAGGCCCAAAGTGAGGTTTTACGCATTTTGCAAGCAGTACAGTTGAGATTTTACCGACGAATAAACCTACCACTGAGGGGGACCCGGGGGTCTCCCCCGAAGAAAAAGTTTGAAAAAATAGGTCTGAAATATATTGAGGTGACATTATCAAAATTGACGAAAAATTGACAAGTGGAATAAAAATAATAAATTATAAACACCGCCACGGAACAAATGCGAACTGCAGTCGGTACAATGTAAATTATAGTTTTAATTCTAAACGTATACCGCGTTAAAAGAGACAATGGAAAACTTTCAACTTCCCCATTATACGCCCCAATTAACCTGCAGTTTTGGTTTCAAGTTGGATATAGAAACCGCATGCTAGCTAGTTGAAAGTTAATTTGCCTCCATTTAAAAGAAAACTTGCCATGCAAGTGGTTTGAAAGTAAACTTTGGTAAGTGATATTCACCGTTATCGGAGCGACTTAACATCAGAGTGCTTTTCTACGTTCTTTGATATTATAAGATTGTATGCATCAAGTTAAATCTTTAAGAGAGCCGCATAGACACATAACGAAAATGTATAAAGTGTGGGATCCAAACATCACGGGTGAAAGACAGGATCTGTAATAATTAATCTACTCAACACACGTCCTGTTCTTAGGTTTAGTTGGAAAGCTTGTAGGTGTCGTGAAGCACAAAAACACACAGGGAAGTATGTTGACCGAAATTAGAGTAGGTCACCGCTTCAACCTAATTTAGTTTAATGTCAGTGATAGCATATAATGCTGCAATATATTGAAGTCATAGAAATATATTAACTGGAACGGTGGGAGTCATGATATCCCTTTAATCATATGCCAACTCTCAAAGAATATCGAAGTCTTACACATTGCGGCATATCAGAACGGATTCCTGGACCCGGTCAAAACTCTGTACTTAGCTTGTGCAGGCTATTTTCCCAGCGAAATTGCGTACTTGTGCAGGCTACACTAGCAGCCATATTGATAACGATCTACAATCACGGGATGATTGAAGTATATAGACAATTAGAAAAATGACTCAATGTAGAAACAAATATTATGTTTCATTGTCAATTCCCACCAAATAAACAAACAAATATTCGTAGATTCCACCACCCATAATAAGAAAAAATTAATCCGGCTTAATGATAAACTAAGTGCACCCGATAACGGACAAAATTATGTGGCATTAGTCAAAATTGTCTTCTACTCATGCAAAATGGTAACCGAAATGATGAGCAACAGTTCTGGGTACTTGACTTTTGGGAACATTTGTGGGAATTGTTGATTGTCTGATTGTCTGGAAAGCTTGATTTTATGTTATGGCTAGCACTATTAACTATTATCAGCATACACTATGACTACTGCGGAATCGTTCATTGATTGAGTTGTGGATGGCTGGACCTGGATTCCACTGTATTCCTCTAGTTCCACTTCAGGTGAAATCGAAATTGATTGGAAACGAAATTTTCTATTGCCATTCTTCTTTACTATTTTCTATTTTGCCTCAGTTTTCTAGAAGCCAAGTGAGTACCCCTGCTATGATACAATATGAAAAAAATTGCAGCTAGATTTGTACTCATTATAGTTAAAAATAAATTTAACCTTCTAATTCCTAAATTTTTTACTCATTACCAATTATTTTCACATTTTATTTATGTTTGCATACTTACTCGCTTTAATTCAAATAAAAGCGGCCTTGTCAGTTCTATCCTCGGGAGAGGAACATCTTTTATGGCAACTGGATTTCTCTGAAATTACAAGAAAAATCACTCAATTAAATAAAATCAAAGTATTATAGCCTATTTGTATTGAGGTAGCAGTGAGTATAGAGCCCACTGCCGTTTGTCTGCGTCCCACGGGAGACATTGCTTTGTTCTAGAAATCAGTTGCTCACCCAATTTCGAAATTGAAGAGTAGGCGCTAATCCAGCTTGATTTTGGGTTTCAACATACTGCGAAATGGAATTAAACAACTGGTACGGTAGATAATTTTCTATTTAACTAATATTAAGCGCATAGTAAATGAATTATAGTAGTACGGTAACTTTAGTAAATTGAGGATGAAAAAGTTCCCGATCTTAAAAGAACCGGTCCGAGTTTACTCGAACATGCTTTCCAATTTATCAAAATTAGTAGATAGAGAAAATGAGTAATTTCATGGTAAATAATTTTCCTATGGTTAAATTTCCGATGTCTCGGGGGGGGGGGGGGGTTGTTCACCTGACGTCATTGGAGGTGAGGTAAATTCTAGATAGGTCAGACCAACTCATTACCACACAGCAATACTGGCAGGGCACGCAATGCATTTGAGCGTGAATTTTCTATCATTGTTTCAAAAAAACATTTTTTTTACAAAACCAAATACTTTTCTGGGTAAGCAACCTGTCCGGTTTCGTTAACATTAATAACAACTACAATATATGTGAATTGGAGCCGTTTTTGAGAATTAATTTTTTTAGACGTTTTTTTGGGGGTTTTTTGAGAATAAAACTTTAATAAAATTTCATCAAAATCGACCGAGTAGTTTGCCCGGAAATCGACGCACAGACAGAACGACAGACAGACAGACATTTCGTAAAAACCACTTTTTTGGGTTCCTGGGACCTTAAAACGTGTAAATCCGTTGAAATCTCGGAATCGAAAATTTCGACCGTCACAAAGCTTTCCTTATACTACGTATTAATTGGAAAGCAATAATGGATTAATCGATAGAAAAATTGCTTAGTCCTCCAGAATGGGTGGACGAAATATAACCCAACTTGAATTCGTTTTCTTTGATACCCTCAATCTAAAATAATTAACATAACTTATAGGAATTCATCTTCTCGCAAAAAAAGAAATAAAATATAAAAATAATTTTTATTCTAAAACTTATAAATATAAAATATATAAAATTTGAAACTAAAATAAATTTACACTAATATAATAATATTGAATTTTCAGTTATTCCTCCAAAAACTCATTTTTTCTTAAAAACTAAAACCTTATTGAGAAAGCAACCTGCTGTATAATGTTATTTATTATGTCTCATTTTAATCATGTCTGAAGTTAAGTTAGAAAGGCTACTGGACAAAGTTATATTTTTGTTAATTTTTCATTAACCATTTTTTTTAATCCCCCGAACTTTGTTATCAAGAGGGAATGTTTACATCACGATGACTGCAGCATAATAATTATGTAAAATCTAAAAACATTGTAGAAGAATTTTGTTTGTGTTAGGGGGAGAATTTTTTTAACCGAATTTCTATAGGAAACGAAAACAATACAAAAAGCTAGCAAAGCCCCACCTTGTTCTTAAAATAAATCTAGGAGTGACTTTTACGAGTACAATACAGTGATTGTGAACAATTCTGAGGCCGGAGTGCCAACTGTTCCCTATTTTACTTGCAAATGTAGATAAATTCCACATTTCTACAAGCGACTACTAAAATCTGTTATTCAAAATGCCGGGCTATAAATTAATCAAGAAGATTACTACAGATTGAATGAGGTCTTATTATTGTGAACATCTGAGGCCTTACATAGTAACTTGAATATTTCTCTCTGCTTTCACATTCACATTAACACTTTAAATGAAGCGGCGTTGATCTCGGGTTTATTCAAGATTACAACTAACTGCTCCTTCTCTAAAAACCTTTTTGTTTAAACCCAAAACTATACAAATTTATAGTAAAGTTGGGTAAACACTTACATATTCTCTTCTGAATGGGGGTAGAAGAAACCTTTGGCACATGCCTTCTCCTTCCTAGAGCCCAATAAAAAACTATATAATATTGGGACAGTGTTGTGTGCAGTGGCGTATGTAGGGGAGGGGGACAGGGGGGATGGCGAAATTAACTAATGTAGTTGTTGTATTGCATAATTTGCAAGATTTAGTAGAAGTTTGGGTCAACAAGGAGCGGTAAGTGGTTTGGCTGGTAGAATTCAACGTTGTCTGAGGCCTTTGCCCGCAGCAAGAAGTTGATAGTTGGTCTAACCCCCTAAAAAATATTTTAAATATATTCGCCACTGTTGGGGGATCGGCAGCATACTCCATTCGGATATACTGCGGTATAGTTTTCCGTATGAGTCACATCCTTCATGTCTGCCCACACTGGCTACAGGCGACAATGGACAATCTGGGACATGCTTACCATTGACTTGGGCGTGAGCGTGACTTATCCAAGATTGGGAACGAAACTACAAAAGTATGAAAACCGTTTAATTAAACCCTTCTATCCATTGCTAATCAAACAACTTCTTATAAAAGGAACTTAAGCATTTGAGCGTCAGTTTGTACGAAAAAAACTTCATTGTTAAAAATGTCTTAAAGCTGATTAATTAAACTGATTTCTTAAGTCTCGCACTTTTTATTAACTTTTTTAACTAACGCCAAGTTTCACTTGTTTAAAACTTTGCCAAGACGCCATAATTAATTATTTCAGAATCTGTAATTAATAAGGGGAATTCGGTGACTTATTCAATCAAATAAGTTACTGATGATAAGTTTTTTTTGGCATTGTGGAAACATAAGTTAAAAAGTTAATAATTGTGTGCAGATCTTACCTGGTAGACAGCTCTTCTTATGTAAATGTGCTTGCTGTCTGGGAGACTTATGGCACCTGTAGACATGATTGTCTGAAACAGTAGATCCTACGTTAATTGTAAGGAAAGATATGTAAAGCAGGCGGTACCGGGCGTTCCTAGTTGAGTGTAAGATAGGGTTTTACAGCCCTAACGGCCATATTGTGTGTTGCCAGTATGGGGAGGGTGAGGCAATTTTCTCACCCTTTAGAGGTGCAAGCAGTGGAACCGGGATGATAGGCCATGGTCGTACTTCCAAACGGTTCGTCAGCATATGCGGTCGTCCGCAAATGTTGACGAAACGTTTGGAACAGGAGCATCGGGATCTGTCATTTTGACAATGCTAGAATTCATGGAAAAGGGGTAAACCTATACATTTTCAATTGAGTTACAAACTTTAGCCTCAATTATCTCGAATGTTTATTTTTGTCACGTGCACCCCTTGGCCTCTAGACATTTCATTTGGGCTTGTTTCACCCCTGACCCTTTGGACTAGTCTAATGGTAGCATGATAGTATGATCGTCTACCACTCGGGGGAGTGAACTGAGTTCGAGTTTCTTGGGACCCATTTGCGTGCTGCGAAGCTGCGTCAGAACGCGAGGTGCGAAGTAGGTTTGTTTCAGCATTAAATGCTACACAGTTATAAAATGTCCCCATTTTTTTTAAATACCTGGTTGGCCAGTCAAATTTCTATACCTAAGTTAACTATAGTAGATATGTTGCCATTGTTAAGGACATACAACCAATTTATTTTCAGTAAGATATTTATTATAACACCGAGTAAAGTTATTGTACCTACTTACGATATAACTCTTTACTTACTCTTTCCTATGACGGTCAATAAGAACTGGGAAGAGAATAGACGAAAAGAGAAATGACAAAGAAATAAAAACTGTTTCTTGCCTGTATATTGTATTATTATTTCAATAGAGTCAACCTATATTTTAACTTTACAATTTTTGCTCGTAAATATTTCCTTTTGTAAGTTGGGGAGTAGGGAAATGATAATAAAATGAAATGTTGCAAGTTGCAATTATAGCCGCCTCAATTTCAATAGGAGGAAATTTATTGTTTTTATCTTTTGAAAAAATCTATAAATTGTACATGATGCCACTGAGCCGATCTCAACGATAATAAAATGGAATAGATGGCGCCAAATCATAAGCTAAGTCTAGCTGATAGCGGTGAAACGCAAGGCCGTAGCCAAGGGGGGGGGGGGGGTCATCGGGGTTCAACCCCCCCCCCCCCCCCAAATGAAATGGCTTGATACTAGATAGAATCGGATTCTGAGAGGAAAAATAAAAACCACTATGTAATACCCAATGAAATTTCTAAACCCCCCCTCCGAAAAAAATTCCTGGCTACGGCCTTGGTGAAACGTATGGGAAATCTGGCAGCCCTGCGATGGAAACAACCGCGGAAGAAGAAGAAGATCAAATAATGAGTTTCAACCGAAATTGTAGAATCTAGAAAATCTGGAATTAGTGGGAATTGAACCCACAATCTATGCCTTGCCGATACATCGTGGGTTCGAATAGCGTCAACTGCCAATTCTTGATTCTTGACTTTCGATCATAACGAGGAGGTTGCCTGATAAACCTAAAATAATTGAATAACTGTATTATTTACCATTACAAATATGAATTGATAATGGGTTTCAACGAAAAATTGTTTAAGCTTTAGAGACAAAACAATTAAGATTAAGAATATCGTGGGGGGGGGGGGGCTTCTTTGTGCGCCTCCTGGCTGACTCTTCTACTGATAAAGACATAGTACGGTATTATTAAGGAAAAAAAAACAGTTAAATTATTGTGAATTTCAGTAGGTGACAGTTAACAATAAACGAATGAATTTTCTTTTGTCTCCGAAATATGAGAGATTTAAGATTTTTGTTTTGGCGCATTGGAGCGGCTAATTCAGCAGGCTTCGATTGAAATCGATTACATTGTACAATGAAACACAATTAAAATGTGAAACGTGTTGTGAATTGATTTGAATTAACTGGAAATTTCTGATGTGAGTTCTTTGGTCTAAATGTCATCCTATCGTGGTTGGGTAGTATTAAATATTAATATTTGTCCCAGGCTAAGCATAGGTTCTATACCATTAAATATTGACCATTTTTTGGAAGCGAAATTTCATTAAATCATAAGTCCAACTGTACTATAATATAATATACCTTAATGTAATGTAATGGCCAAACAACCTCCAGCGGAAATAATTAAAAAATAATTAGGTATTAGATTTTGGCAGAGAAACGGAAAAAGACACAAACCTCTGTGAAATATGCTATAGCTTGTTGTAAAGTGCTTCCTCTCCAACACCTAATTTTACAGGTTAATTAATTTACCCCAACTAATCTCTTTGCTGACAATTTTTCTTTTAAGCTTCTATTTAAATTAACGTTGGCTTCAGACAGTAAGTACAATGTTAAAATCTCACTATGACGCTCTTGGGAAAAATTAACTCTTCGATATCTCGGGTTTAAAAATCTCTATATATAATACAGAGTTGTGCTATTACATTGAGTACTTACAACTCATGAACGGCTGGACCAAATTTAATTATCTTTGATTTGATGGACTCATATCCACCCTGAGTCACAGATTATTTATTAAAATCCCGGAAACATAATAAGCTAACTGAAACCGGTAAATTAATATCAACCGAATCACCCTTCTATTCGGGAATATTCAGGTACACATCTCATAGCTTCGTTTATCTTTGTTTTTTGCATGTGTTTCTAATAAACCTTATTGTTATTATTATTAACAATTAAATAGGTTACAGAGGAATAGTTGAATATAATAACCAGGCACGGGGTAGTGGATGAGGCTCACGTATCATACCTGGGTAACTGGAGATAATTATTAATCTTGAAGTTGATGATGATGATGATTGTGATGATGATGATGATGATGATACTATGATGATGATGATCATGATCATGGACAGTGGAATAGTGGAACGGGGAATTGCGGACTCGACATTCATTGACTCTCAGACGGTACGAAGTTTGCGGCCAGTTTGCTCGGGCCACTTGTTTTGTAAAAGAGAAAAATATGGAAAAATTGGCAGTGAAAGGATACAATACAATGGGGAATATGAAATTTGTTTGTGCTCCGTTGAATTCAGGACATTTTGACATCTCATCTGCAGCCTACGGCTTGCTGGCTGACGGGAGGTAAAACTCCAAACGTCCATGTTTCTATATCGTCCGTAGGGATAATTTTTTGTGATAAAGTGGATAGACTCATCAACCACCTAACTGAGACTCATGGTAAAAAATAAAATTCTTAGCACAGTTTGACGTTTAAATAAATAGAAAATTGACAAACGGTTTCGGCTCGCGCCATCGTCAAGTCGTGAATTGTATGATTGTAAAGCTGGAAACTTGGAAACATGGAAAGTTTTTCTTTGAGTCTCGAACCGTTACTCTCCGTTTCATAGCCTAGTTCTCTAACAACACGACCATTCCTGACTATTGTCCAGGAAAGCAGCGGCAAAACTCTACTAAAAAACGCCGAGACAAGACAACACGTTATGTGACGTTAAGGCAGGTCCTTTTTCCTTACTACAAATTTTATTGGGGTACTATAGTTGCCCACATGGCCTGCAGCCGCGTTTTTCCCCTTCCGGTGCGTTGAAGGTATTTTAAGCTTGGATGGACCACAGGAAAAGTCTAGCTCCTTACCAACTTGACTATTCCTCACTGTTGACCAGGATAACATTAAAACATGAGACAAGATAACGCGTGGGGGGCCTCAGTTTGAAGACGGGTAGAGAATTCTCTTTACTTACTACTGATTTCATTGGGTACTATAGTTACCCACATGCCCTGCAGCCGCGTTTTTCCCCTTCCGGTGCGTTGAAGGTATTTTAGGGTTGGATGGAACACAGTAAAAGCCCAGCTCTCTACCAACTGGTTCATTCCTCATTATTGACCAGGAAAACATTAAAACATGACTAAAAACGTGAGACAAGACAACACGTGGGGGCCTCAGCTTAAGGACGGGGGACGGGTTTTTCCTGACTGCTACTTTCTTTACGATGCTCTAGTTGACAATATGCCATGCTTCCTTGTTTTTCCCTTCCGGTGCGTTGAAGGTATTTTAGGGTTGGATGGACCACAGTCCCGGCAGAAAGAATTTTCTTTTTACGACGCTGAGTTTCGAACTACTATCTTCCGTTTTACAGTCCAGTTCTCTACCATCTTCACTACCTAGTTCATTACAGTGCTTTATGGAAATAAAACTCACCATCTGACTTCCCCGCCTCCCAACATTGAGCTGCGGCTTACTACCAAATAGTTTCTCTTCACAGAGCTCCTCCGGAAGAATTCGCCAGGTCATGGATGCGACCTCAGCTTCCAATTTGTAATGCCTTTAAACAGAATGAACAACATTGGCTATGTGAAATTTACCTTGATGGTTTTATACTCGGTTAGTTGCTAGCTCTGTAGTATGAACCGTTATGAACAATGTACAATATTAAATTCAATTGCGGATGCGACATTGTATGTTGTAAGTTTGGATAGTGCCCACTCACACAACATAAATGTACGTGGCAAACAGTCAAAATTTAACATTAGGACAATTATTAATTTATTATGGTACATGGAGCTTTTCTATCTTTTAAAGCACATATACAATAAAAATAAAAGCATTTCCGGGTCACTTGTATTGGTTCTTTATTTATATACTGTAATTGGGTTGAAATACAGCAACAGACTGATGGTTTTAGTAAAGACGACATTTATAAGTTTACCAAAGAGGAACTAATCAGGAGTTTCATCTAAACATCAAACCACTGTTGATTACGGTGCTATCCAAAGAAAGTTAAAAGTAAAATCAAAGATTGATTGAAGTAGGACTGTAGTTTATTTAGCGGAATTGATATTTGTATAGTATTGAATGAAAACGAAATAGCCGATTGCGTTTCAGGGCTGCGAAAGGATAACTAAATGAAAGATGAGAACCTAGTGACGGGTTTCATGGCACTGAGGAAGCCAAAAGCCAACAGTCAAAAATTTTAATAATAATTAATATAGTCGTCACACCTTTTCTTTTTCTCTTTTTTAAAAAAAAGGTTAAATCGCATACAAACAATTTATTGAATGTATCCGATTAACCTCTTCAATTGCCTCACTAAGTCACCGCAAGGTGTGTGGATACTCGCATAAATACAAGCACGCTTTCAGCACGTTTTCATAAATCTCCCTTTAAATACGGCAATAAAAAAGTAACCAATAGGTAACATTATAATAGACATAGCTTAGTTCGGAGATGTACTCAACTTAATAAATATATGTATATGTTATAAATGTTATAGAACGAGCCGACTATATAATGTAATAATGCAAATTAATTTTGAGTTATATTGCACAAAAATGCAAATCAAGGCGCCATACCGCGTTAATGTGTCTTCGTCTCCTCAAAATAATATTATTAAAATATTTATGTAATAGTTTCCTGAGGATAAAGTGAGCGGAAGTCATCAGTAAATATACATTTTCAGAATCTCCCCCCCCCCCCCGCCGCCGCCTACTCTTCGCTCGTTTACCCTCCATTGACTGGAAATTTATCACGTTATTTCGATTCATAACATTCTGCGGGGAAAGGTTCAAAAGATATTACTTCCGGTTTCTGTATAGATAATGTTTAGTCGTATATAGAACATAGGCCTACTCCATATATACAAATATTGTGCCGTACTGTTTGGTTAGATTAGGTTCATGAATAGAGGTGCCTACTATATACTATACTTAAATAAGTACCAACCCACGGACATTCAAAGTAGTACTTAGGATATTAACTGCCGAATGTCTAGGCTAACAGTCATATACCAATTGGCTGAAACCAAACAGAACAATCCAAGGCCGTAGCCGAGGGGGGGGGTTCATGCGGGTTAACCCCCCCCCCCCCCCGAAATGAAATGGCTTGGTACTAGATAGAATTGGATTTTGAGAGGAAAAATAATGACCACTATGTACTATCCAATGAAATTTCTGAACCCCCCCCCCCCTGGCTACGACCTTGGAAAATCCTATTTGACACTGTTAGCCATTTTTCGTTTATTAGCAGTGCCGGATTGATTAAAAAACACGCTATGATAAACTTACCTGAATATAAAGACAGACAAGGCTACCATTATAACAACTACAGTGCTTAGAACAATGCTGAGGATGCCGTATTTTGGGAGAGCTGAAACAAATTACAATTGTGTTTAATACAAACCCATTAATATTATTATTTATTTTTTTAACATTTTTCAATTAATGTTATTATTGGTGGAAGACCTCTGTGCAAGCATGAAATTAATAATGCATATTTTACGACTCTGATAGACTAAATGCTAGGGCTGAGCTGCAGGCTACTAGAGGGGGTCGCAGGTGGCGGATAGCGAAAAGGCGAGGTTTCCACCGACTTCTCATTGCAGAATGCAAATGACATTGAATTTTTCTTTTATAGAAATCTATTAAAATGTTTGTACTTATCCCATGACGCCATTTTTTAATTTTAGTTTGTTTGTTTGTGATTTTACTCTATGATCATTGATCAATTTTAACTATGGCATAGAGTAAAACAAAAATTTCCGTCAATGTCATGTGCATTCTGCAATGCGAAGTCGGTGGAAACCCTGCCTAAGGGTCAGGATGCAGATGGCAACGGGAAACCACTGCATTACAATTCCCTAAGTACAGTCATCATTACTAAGTACATTCGATACACTACATACTGGACTTCTTATTGGGGAGTGCAAAGTACGGTATCAAAATGTCTACGATTGCCATGATGATCGCCAATCTTAGATAGAAGAGGCATTCAAAGAAGAGCAAGAAGAAGAATATATATTTTTGTTAATTAAACTATGACGAAAGTGATATAAAAAAATAATAAGAGCCATATTCAGAAGTGAACACAGGTCATCTAAATCACCATCTACAATGAATATAAAAAAAACTAGTTTATTTTCTATTTCAGAAAATAATAGGTTGCATAACTTAATGTACAATAGGTGATAATGGTATGCAGTATTAGGCACAATAAAATGTACAACTTGTTATTATCAGTACCTACTTATTTCTAATTTTTCTCCATAGCAGCCTTCCAAATATTTTTTCTCTAAAATATTCAAAATTACAATATTAATTTTCATTAAGTTTTCTTTGAAGTATATACGAAATTCCAGCCCATGATACTTAAGTATTTCGATACTCAATTCAAGGAATTTTTAATTTTTGGAATTTTCAAAGCAACAACACGCTATTTCAGTTTTCAATCAAATTCATGAAAAAAATCACAAAACTCTCTTTGACATCAGTTAAGATTTATTTCTATATCGAAATAAAAAAGCTTTTTCATGCTTTTTGTTTATGTTACCGCGCAACGGTTATGAATTACTATTTTTTTACATCCACACAATTGTCGCGCGATGGTAATTTCCATTTCCAAGGTTCGATATTCGACCTGGCCTGGCCTCACCCAACCCTAATGGGTTCGTTACCTCCACCGGTAGGGGGAGAACGAGGCGGCTGCGGGCCTAATTGCGACACAACACCGAAATAGTGCGTAGCTCAAGAGAGAGGTTCCTCTACCAGTCTCTACCAGTGCTTGGGTATTTAAAAAAAGGTTATTTGGACTTAATAGTCATCAGAGGCAGGGGCCGTACAGTCATCGAACAATTGGGGTGGAGGCCATTGCCAGGAGAGGGTGGTGACGTTTGGGGAGAAGGCCGGGAAGGACTGATGGTTTAGTACTGATAAGGACCGATGTTTTCTGGACGATTGATTCATTACTCTTTTATTCTACACTGAATTATTCAGTAAATCCAATCCCCATGAGGATTCGAACTACTGTTCTCGCGGTTGAAATGCAAGCTCTCTAACCACTCGACCATGGCCTTTTGTTCGTTGCTTGTGAGGCCCCTTCCGCTATTAACAACAGGCGATTTAAGTCTAACTAACCTTTTGTTTAATAATATTACACCTTTGTCATTAATCTTTGCTAATAAATCTTTTCTTCTAAAGGTTGGATAAATTTCATTATGCTATGCATCAAGGCCGTATTTATGGGGGGAGGGGGATCCAGGGGTCAGGACCCCCCCCCCCCGTCGTGAAAAATTCCATCATCCACAAAGTATTTTCGTAAACTTTCATTCTTTGTCAGTCCCCTGTTCTTTCTATATTTCCATTTGTTGTATTTACCAAAATTCAGTTTATTCCTTTCTTAAGCTCGGTATACACTACTATGGTAGCCTCGGGCCTTAGGCTAGCTTACCTACCCCCCCCCCCCCATTGCAAATCTATAGCTACGGCCTTGCTATGCATAGAGGAAACAATTGATGCCAACAAATCCATGCTTAGACTTACATTGGCATTTGGCTCCGTCGAAGCCACATTTGGGCGTATCCGGGGGAGGATCAGTTCTGCCACCGGCCCAATGTATTTTCGTACCAGGTACTGTCTCCAACGCTTGTTTGGCCCCAATGTAGTTGGCGACAATCTGAAAAAAATATCGGGATTTTAGTATTTTTTGGCGCTAAATAACCTTAAATAATCACGACATTCACATGCCGGGACCAAAAAGATTAAGTTGAGATCGTCAGCCCAGTCGATTGCTTTTCATTACTTTTATCATTGAATATATAGCACTTATACTAGTATGTTATATATTTTATGTTATATTTATTCAATGCTTTTATGTAATGCCTTTGAGCTGCAAGCACATAAAATTTGCATATACGGGGCGCCCGCTATGTATGCTTAGGAATTGGCTTTCGAGGATTGTTGTGAATGATTAGTTTCAGTTTAACTTGTATGGTTTTGCTGCTTTCCTATTTGAAGACGTCAAGGGAAAAACCGGAAAGGTGCACTTTTGGTCAAAATTGAGATAATGGTGGCATTCTGTTCAGTTTTTAACTTAGTTTTATATGACCTAACAAAACAGAAGAAAAACAAGTAAGGTTCTGCAAAAATGCCGTGGGAAAAAACTGTATACAGGTGAAGATACGGCTTCTTTAAACTTAGATTTCTGAAAAATCAACTTTTGATCACCTTTCCGGTTTTTCCCCTGACGTCTTCATTTATTATCACATTTAATTTTAACATTAGTGTTGATGATCTAGTTCTCTGTTGCCATGAGAACACGATTTTGTAATCTCCTATTAATAGGTATAGTATAAGGAAAGCCTTTTTTTAATATTATTTTTTCTTCTTCGGCCGGTACTCTCCGCGCCGAAAAAATATGTTTCCAAATAATTATTTTATAGCAACAAAATTCTTTGGGACCCCTAAGTTAATAAACTTGTCGGGGGCTCGTACAGTAAACGCTATAAACGTAAACTACTACAAGTAGTACCTATAAGCGTAAACTATATAAATGTAAACGCATTACAATTACAATGCAATAATAATACTACTATAGTAATATTAGTGTTCCCTATTTTACACTTCAGGTTGGGATGTGTTGTTCGAACAGAGACGGTACGTGAATCAAACCCGAACAGTCTATTATATTTTCATTCAACAGCTATTCTACAAATCCACCGCGGATTTCTGATTTCAACATTATGACGTAGTGCACTACCTCTATTCATTTGATAATTTCAAAAAGCAGTCTATTAGCAAATCTATTAGCCATAAGCTCAGTATGCCATTAATTTCCTTCACCTGTGTCTATCTACCGAGAGTACACATTACGAACATTGTCAATGTAGTAATATCGTGGCGGATTGGAATTGAGAGCGATTGAACCGTGGATAATTAACCTATATTCCGTCATAACGGCGAATTATTACATTTTCAACATTGCTTTACGATACGTGTGCATGGATCACGGATTTCCCCCCGGTGGAACAATTTCTGTATTGCTTTTTGATTGGGTTATCGACGTTTTATGTGTAGGCAATGACCAATCTGAAAGGCTGTATAACCTGAATCTCATACATAGACCATACGGGGGTCCCTCAATAGACTCTCTGTCTTATAGTCAAAATCCACTGAGTAGTTTTCCCACAAATTGACGAACAGAAAGACTGACAGACAAACAAACATTTCGTAGATATCACCTTTCTTTGTTCCTGGGACCCAAAAGCGTGTAAAACCGTATAAATCTATAATTTATACCATCACAAAATTTTCCTTATACTAACGTATAAATGGGAAAGCAATAATAAATAGTGTTAAACTTACGAATTTGTAAATAATCAACCAAATCATATATATCATACATAAAGTTGACGTTCTAATGACCCCAAGACAGAGAAATTGTTCTCTGGCACCTATGGGTTAGAAAAGGACACCCTCGGATGGTTAAAATTATGAAATTCAGACTATAAAGGAAGAGAAGGTAACCTATTATTTTTAAAAGTTTTTGATCCTTCGAAAAATATAATACAAGACTGTCGTACCTATCAGTTGAAATTATACCTTATAGGCTTGTGTGGAGTTCGTTCAGGAATGGTGGATTTGCTGGTACTTCGGCCGCAATCACGTTCGTATTTTACATGATACTAGTAGTAGACCTACTATACTGCTGTAAAGCACTATGAAGTCAAGCTGACAAGTAAGCAGGTGTACCTCATAAAGGGACGTCTTTTGTCCTGCAGAGAGTAGTAAAGGAATCTGGCCACCGTTGTCGTCGATTTCGGCTTTCATGGAAATCCCCGGCATTTTATCAACCTAAATTTCCAGCCCTTCTATAATTATTATATTGTATTAGCAAATCTTAACCAAAAAAATGACATCTGAACAGCTGCACTTTCCTCATCCGTTCCTGCAGAGGACGGTCAGCTATCCTATCACGGTCGCTATTGGCGCCATTAGGCGTATGGACATTTCCAGAATTAACAGGAAATTGCACTTTCTAGAACCTTTAACGTTACGCTTGCAGCCGGGCCTACCTCAAATCGGGACGTCTCGTCGTTCATGTCCAACAGAGAGTAGTCAGCAATCCGGTCACCGTTGGCGTCAATATGAACGTTTCCGGTAATTCCCGGAAACGTCCTGTTCCACATCCGTCTCGTCATCCGGTTACCATCGAAGACGTCGCCTTCTTCCATGGTGCTGTTGAGCGCGAGGGCGTAGAGGATGACCGCGTCGTAGAAGGCGGTGATGAAGGTGGACACGGACTCGTCGCCGAAGCTGTAGTTGTATTTCTGCAGCGCTCGCTCTTTTACCTGGTTCAATGACAAGGAGGAGTGTCATTTGGTGTGGTGCAAGAGTTAGCTGATGACAGGAAAAACACATAAAAGGCTTCTTCTGGTCCCTTAGGCAGATCTACGGCTATACTGAACGTACTGCTGGGGGTTCTGCCTTTATAGATCTGCCATTGAGCAGCGGGCCGTGATGTAAAGCAACAATGTGCAACCTGTTGCTAGTGTACAGTGTGACCAAATTGTGATTGCCAAGAACCTTTCAATCTCTCCCAAAAATGTAAATAATACATAATATTAGTAGTATTGTATATTTTCACAAATTAATGTTACAATGTTTGTACGAATGTCACGAGAGGTTGGTGTTGGTGGATTCACCAATGTGCATTTGTAAGCACTTGCCTACATGATCAACTAACAACTGGCACATTTTGTAACTCTCATTGCTCTTGCAAGAGTCTGTGAATTCAGGAAATGTAATAAAAACATCAAATATAATCACAAATAAAATAAAATGCAACACAACAGTTCCGTTATAAAAGAGCGCAAAATGTTTAGTTTAACGTGTCAAAAAAAATTGGTTACGATATCACTCTGTATTATAACAAATCGTGAAGTAAAAGTTTCGCCTAACGTATTAAGACTTCACGTCTATTTTTCAAAAACTTTCCCCTTGGTAGAATTAATGTGAGTACCTAAGTCTTCTTCTGTAGAATCTAAACTTTACTGCAGCTTAAACTCAAATACAAGTGCTATATCTGGTAAATCTGTACATACCAAAAATATAAAACCACTAAAAACCTTTAAACGTACAAAAAAATAACAGTGTCTCATTAAAAAAGGATTCCTTTACAAAATATAATTGCTTGCAAAAATGCCCTCATTACTCGGCGGCGACATGGCTTTGAAACAGAGTTTTTTTAAAAACCAAATTATAATTTTTCTCCCGCCAAATAAAAGGCAAAGGCTGAAAATATGCAAGTAAAGTGTACGTTAACGTGCAGCTGTTCGTCATGACAAATTGCTTGGAGTATAGACTGATTAATGAACAAAATTAAGCATTTTCATTGCTGCTTCGTATTGTTTTTCTTCGCGGGTAAAATATTATTTTATTTTTATGTCTAGAAAATAACAGACTAATTTACCCGCGAATAAACGCCACGGCAGGCACAGCGCTTGGGTAGTTTTCCATACAACTAAAATTTACAGCTGTCCGCAGAGTGTAAAAAAAAACTTTTGCTTCTGTTATTTTCCAGATCTGCATTCCCACAAAAAGTGGAGTTTCTTGTAAACGCTTGTTTTCCCTTTGGGTTCCAGTGCGCTTGTAATTATGTACTAGACAGCGCAGGGGCTAAGTTCACCATAATCACCACCTGCAGGTAACAGTCGTTCCTAACAGTCCATTAAAAGATTTCCAAATATTTTATAAAAGTATTCTTGGCCAAATTAATTAATTCCTCGTTTCACAGCCGCCAAGTTAATTATGAAGGTAGTTGTAGGTATGGAAAATTAACAAAACAATACGAGCTGTCGTTGCAAAACTAGTTCAGCCTAAGCCTTTAGTATCAAACCTTTAGTAACCTTTAGTAAACCCTTTAGTATCAAAAGAAAAACTGGGTTTGATTGCCATTCACTTATGGCACAGACTGTGGCGTAAATAACACCCCCGCAACCCCCGCGGTGCGGGGGTACACCATCGCTGGGGGCGCACTTTTGTCCCCAAAAATAATATGATAATTTACCTATAGAAATCTACGTACGGTAATTAATAAAAATATTAAATGTCAATTTGTTATCCATGTTGACTATAATTTTATGAAATTAGGAACTTCATCTCATTTAAAACTAAAAATTATCTTTCTCGCCAATCCTGCGCTTCATCAGTGGCGGCAGAATGCACTAGGTACCAACAAAACCAGACAGCGGCTGGTACGTTTTCCATTATTATTTTATTATTTATACTACAATATTTTTCTTACCACTCCACCAAGACCGTAGGCAAGGGGGGCTCATTGGGCTGCAGCCCCCTCCCCACACCGAAATGAAAAGTTGAGAATTAAATGCATTTAGTACGGTAACATGAATATGTCTTCCTTTGTAAATTATAAGCTTTACTGCTATTAAAATCGTAAAACCCCACTATTTCGGGCCTATTTCTTCAAAAAATTTCCCCCGGGGGAGACCCCCGGGCCCCCCTGTTTGCTGCAATATCAATAAGCATTCCTTTGTAAGTTTTGTAAAAATCTATACTTTACTGCTGTTAAAATGAGTAAATGCCAACTATTTTACACTCATATTTTCAATTTTTTCGCCGGGGGAGACTCCCGGGCCCCCTCTACGTACAATATTATTTCTATAAAATCTAAGCCGTCGTAATGGTATCATAACGCATATCCACAAAATGTTATCTGACTGTCTCCACTAAATTAGCATTTTACGTGCATATGCTATCATATATAGCCTACGAGTAATACTATAACCTCTTAAGAATACACTAGATAGGATCACAGCCACCCCCGTAAAAAATCCTGGCTGCGGCCTTGCACTCCACTATTGACTATCACTTATAACAAAGATAAAACAATACGAAAAGTTGGGGTGCACCAAAGGTCTTGCGGGGGGGCGCAGCAAAAGTTATTCACGCTACTGCCGCACAGTAGATTATTATCAATATTACTGCCAATCGTGTAAAGGCAGCTTGTATTGTTGCATCCGTATAAGCTGATGTTTTGTTAAGCTCACTGTTGTAAAATAAGGCATTAAGCTTTAAAAAAATATGTGTTCGATAAATGTGATAAAAAATAAATTCGGTACGTTTTTAGTGAAAATACGACACATAGAAACAAAGCTAACTGGGACTTTGATTGAAATAATATGGGTGCCGAGCATCAGTGATTTGGAAATTGGAAATTGTACCCCGTCAAAAGGCAGATTATCAACTTTATTTACTTACCTTTTTTGAAAAGTTTTTGTATTCCTCATTCTGTGGGGTGAGCGCAGTGACTGTGAGCAGTGCTGTGTAAGCTTTCCTAGCCTTTTGATTCCTCTCCTCCGTATCGTTTTTATCATGCCACGGAGTGTAACTGTTGTTACTCATACTGTAACCAAAAGAGTTACCAAACTGAAACATGTTAAGAGAAAATCCGTAGAGAAATAGACTTATAAGTGTTCACATCAGATTTCTCATGAAATATCAATCGTAGGGCTGTCAAAATCAAATCAAAATGTCATGGCAAACAGAAGGTATTTTTCTGAGCATTTTGATATATTGTTTGCTGTTTGTTTTCCAACGTCTGCTTTCTTCGAGCAACCTATCTTGTCAGCCTGTTTTCCAACTTGAGGCACCCTAAGGGAGACTCCTTTACATAAGGGAGCAGCGGAGTGCACTGACAGGGTCAACCTCCTGATTATAGTGGATTGCAAACCCACCTTGTTCCTCTGCAAAAGCTGTTCTTACTTACAAGTTTCCTGCCGTTTTAAACAGGTTATGAACTGGTGGATTCAACTATGTATAGCTGTTCTTACATTTTGATACATGACATCTTTCTCTTTCAAATTATACTAGTATGTACAAACTTATAAATTATATAATAAATAAATTGGATTTGACTTGTACAAAAAACGAGTAATTTGGTAGTCGCTTGGAAGGAGTTCACGAACTGTTGCCAATTGGTGCTAATGAAGACAATGTCATAGGTTTCCTTATATTTAGATTATAAGAACGTGATATCGAAATGTACAGGGGTATTTCTTCTAATTTAAAAGATAATATTATGGCTCTACGACCGATATTTCCTCTGAAAATCAACTTTGTAAAAAACGCGTTGTGGGGCTTATCTGTTTCGCTCTTAATGGGTAGAGTATGGGAATGGTAAAATTTGTCAGTCTGACATAACTTTATTAAATCAAATCATCGCTTTATATTCTCGCCATGCATTGGTACCGCTTACCTGCTGCGGCGTCCAATATTCCTTACCGTTATACTTAGAGTTATAATTAGAGGATTTCCAAATTCTCTAATTTCGGTTATAACGAGAAGGTTGCCTTCAACCTAAGTTAGTTTAATGTCAGTGTTATATTCCATAAGCATGTATGCAATAATGTGAGCTCAGAGACCTGTTCGGTTTGATAGTTGTGTCACTCTGCTAACCTGTCCAGAAATGCAAATCTTGTCACAGAGCATATAAGTAGAAGATTTAGCAGAAGCTTTACTTGTCGGGCTTGTGGTTCGGCGGTTAAGACGAATCCTCTAATTTCGGTTATAGCGAGGAGGTTTTACCTCTTCAACCAAAGTTAGTTTAATGTCAGTGTTATATGAGGAGCTTGGTTTACAAACGTGGCCAACTCCATTTTTTCACAAAATGGGGTTTTGATCCGACCTTGCAGAAAATTTTAATGTCCACCTGTACGGTGTAAAATAAAGTGACAAAAGCAGCCAGATTGCGCACAGAAACGCTGAGAAGTCTAGGGTTAGCTATCAACTTAATGCAATTTTCATCAGAAAATCCGCTCTCCTGAAAAATTCTACAACTTGGAGTTGGCCATGTTTGTAAACAGCCTCCTCATATACCATATAATACTACAATACACAGCTAGGCCAAAGACTGACATTACAATTTTAATTAAATGTTAATTAAAAAGGTTTAAAACCTAAAGTATTATTTTACATACACATTTTAGATTATCCCCCCCTCCTTTGTCGAAGACTTCGGATCCGCATTATTCAATAGCATTAGATAGGTATTTTGTATTTTGAGTTCTTTGTAACCTCAAAACCAGATGTCCCGTTTTGGTCACAGTATACTATACAATATTAAAGAGTTCGGTATTGATAATTGGACGCAATTGATCGCGAGACAGCGAAACTTCAACCTTTTTGGCTTCAGCAATCACGCTCTGAACACAATTCACTCAGGATGGACAAAGCTGGTATCATACGTGGAACGTCCACTACAATAGAAATGAGGTACAACTGCTGATTATATAATACTGTAACATCGAGTTATAATGCTTCAACAAATTAGTTTTTCACAGAGAAAAGTACTGGTGTCACCAGCATGCGCGGAGCTGATGTTTGATTAACTTGTTTGATTTCCACATTTGCTGCAATGTGACCCAATTTATCAGTTAAACTCGTTCAGTTGCATAAAATCTAATCCTATTAAACCCTACCTAACTATTGATACCTAGTCGCTGTATTTCCAAAGGTGTACATAATCAGCACTGACAAACTCACAAACAGCAGGGTTTTAGGGAGATTCCTCTACCTATTGAGATGGCGACCAATGTTCAACTTTCGGAAAAATTCTTCACAACTTTTCATTTCATGATCCCCTGAACCTAAAACCACCCTCCGTTCAAAATGTTATATATATATACAGTATGTATATGTATGTATATTGATTTTAGGAAACACTCTAACTTCCGTAAATATTATCCGATTTTTATGAAACTTGGCACAAAAATTGATCATATAATTGTCTTGATCAAGTTCGTTAACCAGCTAGATCCACTATTTAGTTACAAGATGGCGGCCGATTGAAACCTTGTAAAATTCATATCTCAGTTAATATTGGTCGCAGAGGAATGAATTACAATCTGACTGAAAGCCCGTATTATTATCTACGATAATGTTAATCATCACTTTTTACGACAAATCAACCATTTTAAGATGTCATCCAGTCAAAGTGAAAATAATTTGATAAATAAAAGTTCATAGTCGGCATTGTGGAACACAAGAGTGTTTTGTGTGTCGATGTTGTGTCGGAAAAGTAATGTAGTATTTTTTATTTGTTATTATTGTACATATATAGCGTAGGTAAGTAGCGTAAAGGAAAAGAAGGGTCTGCGGAATCTCCCTACTCCTGATCGGCCAGAGCCGAAAGGGATTTTTAATGCTGTACCTATTCTACAGCTAAAATTAATATTAAAGTTAAATCCATTGGCGAAATATAAAGGAAATGGTCTTACAGGTTGGTATGGTGCTGAGATGATTAAGCGCTCCGATTTTTTTTTTAAACTAGGGGCTGAGCAACCCGTCAAATATTCTAAACGTTAAAGTCAATTAAAATTCATAAATTCATAAATTCAGCATCATACTGTGGGACGTATTAGTGTTCCCAATTTCCCTCTGCAATTATTAATTGCATATAACAAATTAATGATGATGATGATGAACGAGATAATCAGTATAATGGTTTTCCGTTTAAATACCGGAACATATTGTTTAACTGAAATCACATAGATATTTTAAAATAAAACATCTAGGTTTCGCTCGAATTTCGTATGTTTGGCACAGATACAACTACAACTCATACCTGTGTAGAACCAACTTAGCAGACTCATCAAAATGTAATAGGTTACCCCAAGATATTTTTTTGGCCTTTAGGTCTGATTGCAAATATATAATTATTATTATTTATTTATTTTATTTTAAGCTGAAATAGTCCGAGTACCCCCAAAATGTTTGCCAAGGCAGCAACAATGGTTCAAGACAAGTTGCAGAAGATAGTCGAGAAAACTAAATTAAAAATAGGTCATAATAATAATGTCCAGAAGAACGTTTTTATGAACCTAAGCCTACTTATTGGTCCTTTGTCCAATGCCAACGACTCCATGGATTTCGGGCCTTATTTGTATTGTCTCCGTATGAATTTTGGGCCATTGGCAAACTAGTATGTGTCCTCGATGTCAACCTACACCAGCTACAAGCGATAATGGATAAGCTCTGAGAAGACCATTGGCGCAGTGTAACAGGTTGAAGCATGACTCAACCAAGTACAGATACGAGTCATCAAAAATAGGTACTTAATGTAGAAGAAAAACAACAAGCTTACTGTTAATTTGAACAAATGTCCGATTGGTCATTGAAAAAATGTCACGCCCAAGTACAGTTTTGGCCAATAGTTTTACCAAGTCAGTCACAATGGCCCAAGACAAATTATAGAAGATAGTCGAGAAAACTAAATTTAAAATAGGTACTTAAAGTAGAAAGAAAACAGCAAGGTTGCTGTTAATTCGAACAAATGTCCGATAGGTCATTGAAAAAATGTCACGTCCAAGTACAGTTTGTAGAAATGGAAACGTGAGATGAAGAATAGAGTGAGATCGGATGAAGACTACAGTAAATCGTGCTGCGGTGCCTTCTATTTACTCGGCTGTTAGCCCCTCAGTTCTCCCCCCTCCCACCACCGCCCCATCCCCTCCACAAATCATATACGAGCTCGACTAAATGTTAGAATTAATTCTGCACCAGCCATCTCAGGATAAAGCAGATTAGGAAACCACTGATATCTCTCGCAGTAGGGCAGCCCTGGAAGATAAAGATGAAGGGCCCTTTCTAGCTTTCCTATCTGTGGGAAGCACTCTGATTTTTACGGTGAATATATATACAGTATTGTTTATGGTGGAGTTATGTTTGTGATGTTGCTCTTTGAAGACATTTTTCGTCTTGATTATTGTAGAGCAGTTATCTTTCTGGTTAATAACTTTTCTTGCTATAAATATATTTGCAGTGTTGTTTATTACGGATTTGTTTTCTGCGGTCGTGATCTTTACAATTTACGGTGTTGTTGTTTGCAGAAATTTTTCGTTTGTTCATTGTGAAGTTCTTTTCTGCGGTGTTGATATTTAAAAAAAGAAATAAAGAAAATTGTATTTATTTTCCGAGTATACAGGCGAATTTTGGACCCTTCGGCCGACTTTTGTAACATTTGGTTCATTACGGAATATTTTTTGTCTTAATTATTATGTAGTTGTTTTCTTTACAGAAAATGTTGCTATCTATCTGTGATGATATTTACGGTGTTGTTCGTCGTGGAATTTTATTTTGTCCTGGTTATTGTGGAGTTGATTTCACTAAGTTTAATGCATTTTCTGGGAGGGTATTGCGATATTGTTTATTATGGAGTTATTTTCAGCGGTACTGATCTTTACGCTGTTGTACTTCACGGACATTTTTCTTCTTGATTATTGTGGAGTTTTTTTTCTGGATTTTTGAACTTATCAAGTTCGGGATTACAACGGAGTTTTATGAAATTATGAGATCCCAGGGCACAAAAAAGTAGGTATATTTCACGAAAACCCTGCCTGTTCTATGTTGATCTGCAGCTTTACCTGTGCAGCATAGACTTGCGGACGAACTCGGCGTTTTCATTGATATTCGCCATGTAGGATCATAAAAATCATACCTGGTTTGGTAAGTGACTGCAGTTTGGTTTAGTCCAGTTAGCAAAGAATGGAAGGCCGGGGTTCGAGGCCCAATGTAAGTAAGAAGTAAGTAAGCAGGTAAGTAAAAATAAATTTATTTCCTTCAAAACAAAACAGTTTTACAATAATTTAGGAGGTATATCAGTAGGAGGGAACCCTTTAGGACGAGTCTGTGCTGGGCCCCCTTTATTATAGCTAATAGCTGAAACTAAAACCAAAAACTTAAATATAGGGCTATAAGAAAACAAATATGCGAATAATAATAATAATAGTATTAGGACATATTTTCCTTTGAGACCAGTTCCACCCAACTGCAGTATAGCCTATAAATGGGATCTCGTCTTCACCGGTAGGGAAAAATAGGGATGCTATAATCACGACATTCCCAATACAGAAGCCAATAGAAAGGATGCTCTACAAGTTCTCAGGCCTAACCCCGCAACAATATTAGAGAAAGGAAGACATGAAAAATGGACGGAAACGGGAGTCTCCACCTTGCCGGGGTGGTATGCCGACCACTGCGCCAAATCCGTCTTCCTGTCTCTAATTCCCCTGCCTGTAGAGTCTTCAGTTCTCAGCTCAGTAGCAGGTTCTTTCACATTTATAAAATTTTTATTTACAATGTAGGCCTAATGTAGTTATTGTATGTACATAATATTAACCCAACTTCCGCCATATTTTTAAGAAAAGCAAAGCAAGAACGAATTCGGATCAGATGCATTACCTTTGCCTCAAAGGAAATGCTTACCTTTGACCTGAGACACAAGACACCCCACGTGAAATTTTATATGCGACACATCCTTTTTTTTGCGCCATGTTCTTGCTCGTAGAAATTCCTTAGACGTCGTCTTTGAAGCTTTTGAACCATTTCAACTAAGAATTCGTCCTTTTTAGTAGTTCTAAACCAAGACATTTTCCAAGAAATTGTTTTCACCATTATACGCATTTTATTTCTCTTGTTCCACTTCGTTACCATCCCCATATTTCCACTTTGGAAAAGCTTGTAAGGGAGTATACGCATATACAGCGACTTCGGTGGCAATTGGTGGTAGCTTGCTAGTACTTGTGCGAGTCTCAACACACCTTGCGATCGGAGGCGTGTCGTAACTCGATGCAAGTACCTTTTAGGTTACTTAGTGAGGCGATTGAAGAGGTTAATTAATGCACTGGATTGGGAAAAGAACCCGACGGCTTCCTTTGCATTCCACGTTCGGCAACTTTACTTACGATGGTGGAAGCCACCCTTAATAGAATATTCCTTGCCATTTGATAAGCAGGGTCTAACGAGACCATAGGGCATGTTCCGGACCATCAAATCTCAAAGTATGTGGATATTATGTATAATATAATGTATAATGGGATAAGTGTGGGCCCAGCCACCATGTTAATTTATATTACTCACTCACCGATATTACTCCATTAAAATTTTATTTTAAAATGTCAACAAATGAATATCTTTAGTTTCAGAATTGAACGGATATTTTGAATACATGTTTAAATCCGCTTTACTATCTGCGGGCCCACTAGGCACTATGGTGACTTTTTTATATTCTGAACCTGGAATTAAAAAATTACACAAAATAAATTTGGAATGGAGAGCACTATTCAAAATTGTCATGACCCCCCCACCCCCTAAATGAGGAAATTCAGAGTAAATTCATAAGATACCTAGTAAAAAAAAAATGAAAAAACTCAACTGTTCAACAAAAAATATTACGTAACAGCAAAGGCTTTCACGGCCGGAGTCAAATGAAGAAACAGTAGAATCCGGGCTGATGGGCCGTGATCGAAATGAAAGCGAACTTCCAAACGTTTCGTCAACATCTGCGGTCGACATCTTCAGTGGAACTGCGTAGACTTCCAAGATACAATCTTAGAAGTCTACGCAGTTCCACTGAAGATGTCGACCGCAGATGTTGACGAAACGTTTGGAAGTTCGCTTTCATTTCGACCACGGCCCATCAGCCCGGATTCAACTGATTTGGTAAAAAAATTACCTTTTAAACTTATAAAAAACATGTGACCCCCCTCCCTACATTTTCCGCTGGATCCGCCCTTAATTATACGATGGAGAAAATATAATTTTATTATAAAAGTTCAAAACCGTTCGTCTGAACACATATTCAATTCATCGCTCATGAAATATTAAGATTAATTAGGATTAATTAATATTAATTACTATTTAACTTTTTTTTTTGAAATAAAACTACAGTACCTATGGCTAATAATATCATTACTGAATGAAACGACATGCTATTTAGAATGTTAGCTCTGTAAGGTGGAGAAATTATGCCTTAGCTGTTTCTTCAAAACTATGACGTGACCCAAAACCATGGCATGAGGGAAAGGGAGCTATTCTATTGCATATAGATACACAACGGTAGGTTTCGCGCCCAGTAAGCTGAGCCCACTCTTGACAAATTAGAAACCACTCCCTTTTCCAGCTTTCTTTTTTTGAGGTGACGAGTTTTCTGGGTCTTATTATTATCTCACAATAGCCGGAATTTGGATATTGTTCTAATGAACAAAGGAATTAATTATCTGGAAGATTTTATTAATCAAATCTGTCCACGACAGTTCTATAAGAATGTTTTTTGTCTCCTTAATTGGAGAAGAACCAACTTTTGGCTCAAGTCACAAAATATCACTCCCAATCGAATACCAATATTTAGGCTACTCCCAGTACGATACGTACATTCTCAATCGTTGATAAAATGCTAAACATCATATATTCCAATAAAGCTCCAAAATTTGAATATGTCACTAGGTAGGTATTTTTGTAAGTAGACTAGTACATACGAGGAGCTTGGTTACAAACGTGGCCAACTCCATTTTTTTACAAAATGGGGTTTAGATACGACCGTGCAGAAAATTTTAATGTCCACCTGCCCGTTGTAAAATAAAGTGACAATGCAGTCAGATTGCGCACAGAAGCGCTGAGAAGTCTAGGGTTAGCTATAAACTTAATGCGATTTTCAACAGAAAATCCACTCTCCTGAAAAATTCTACAACTTGGAGTTGGCCATGTTTGTAAACAGCCTCCTCACAGTCTTATAACCATTATTTTTGGTGCAATGTACTGTTTCCAAAATTAGGCCTTAAAGCCATGAATTTCGATATTTCTTGGTTAAAAATTTACTAATTTCTTATATAAACAGTATATATAGCCTATAAAACATGAGAAAACATTACAAGTATCAATTTTACAAGAACCGATACGAGTGAATCCGCACATGTATTCCTACTTATTACAATAAGTAGGTAGGTAGCCTACGGTAATAGCTGCATGGTAAGTAAGTGCCACTGCTCTATTTGGGATGTTGTGGTCAGCAACAAGCCCTGCAGCCATTTTCCCCCTACAGATGGACGTAAGGTGCTTATTAGAGTTGGATGGACCCAGACCAGTGGAAACTATTTTCTATTGTATCGAGTCTCAAACCTCGACCTTCCGTTTCATATTTCAGTTCTCTACCAACTGGACTATTCCTAAGGCGTGTATTCCACTGGTCAATATTCCGTCATTTGTGAATAAAAAAAAGTTGAGATATTTGTTTTAAGGAGACTGTTATGTAGATAAGTTAAGTATATACATAATAGCCTCCTTAAAGCAAAAATCTCAACTTATTTTAATCACAAATGACCGAATATTGACCAGTGGAATACACGCCTAATCAATGTTAATTTCATTATTTTATGGAATAATGTCCCAGGGGATTGATTGAGTGCCTTTTGAAATATCAGAAATAAAATCTTCCGAAGACCAATAGATGAATGGTTTGATCTTCTGTATGCTGTAAAAAGAAACAGTAATCCCTTATCATTGAAAAAGACTCCGGGGCTCAATGAAATGTCCCCAAGAAGAGACTCAAAGGCATCAAAAGTGATGGCTTCTCTCCCACATCCTACATCACAAATTCTCTGCCTTTACTAGAAAACTTGGTCTTTTCATATGAAAATATCACATCTTTCCTGATCTATGCATTGAAGTATAACACTTAGATCACCTTCTGATTCGATCACGAACTTGCTTAAGTGAGGCACTCGACAGTTCCCAATCTGTAAATGGTAAGCTTGTCACTGCTGTCACTTGCAACTGCTGTGAGCTGATTTTAAGGATGCGAAGCAAATTTCCAACGGTCAGGACTCATGTGGGAACAATGTCAATGTGTCCGAAAAATCCATTAAGTGGCAAGGCTCGTTGAGCCACTACAAGTAGGCCAACGTCCATCAAATAATAATGGAGTCGTCTGCTACTTTAAATGCCCCTCCTATCGACGACTGGCGATCATCATGGCAATCTTGACCTTGGAAACTTGTGTTTTCTGCGATAACTCAGTAAAATAAAAATAAGTACCTAACTCAAACGGGGGCGTATCCTAATAAGCTAATAACTAGGAACTCCAAATTACGCTCCTGGAGGTTTAGGTACCTATGAAATGAGAGTGGACTGTATGAAAATAATATGATTTGGTAAGAGAATAAGAAATAAGAGAATAAGCCTACCGTACTCTGCTTACTCGGTGAAGGTGTAGTACAGTAGGTAGACCTATTATAATATGTAATGTATAGTGTGGTGCTGTAAGGTGTCTGGGTGTATGTGTTTTAAGTGAATAGGCTACACTACTTATCTACTGCTGGAGTCCGTGGCTTGCAAAGTATCCGCAGGAATCACAGCAGGGGCGAGCACAATAAACACTGTTTAATATAAAGAATAATAACACAAACAAGAGAACACTACAACCACAACTAATAAAATTAATGTAAATTAACAATAGGTAAATAATTAGAACCTATCGGAGCCGTCGCAATATTACTGAATGCAGGGTGCGGGGTAGAGTACCTAGCAGATTTTAGGGGTAGGTACCTCTGCGACAACAACCCGCAACTATGTTTAGCTTGTGCAATGCGAGGCATTCACAGACAAAACTGCTGATCTGAAGAGGGAAGTCGTGCTCTTGCCAAATCACTGTCTCAGGTTTCTCCACCAGGATGTTATAAATAAATAAATATTGGCTTTTTGTTGTTCTATTACTAAGCCAACCTAGCGGAGTTAGGGATGTAAAGCCCTCTCTTTCACTCAGCTAGGATGACCCGGGACCGCCTACTTTGCATGCCCTCCGAAGCATGGACAGAAAATGTAGCTAGTGTGGGACTCGAACCATCAACCTTTCGTTTGAAAGTCGGAGTCTGTACCACTACACTACAGGACCTGACACACTGCATGTTCTTCTTCTGCCGAGAGCCCTTAGCCCTTCTATCTTCCCTTCAATTATTTCATGCAGAAGGCGATACCTTTCGTACTTTATCATATATCCGAAGTATATTAGTTTCCGTTTCTTTACCGTCAGCAGCAACTCAGCTCTTGTATCCATTGGCCGCAGGACCTCAGCATTACGGGTGCGATCTCTCCAGGATATACGCAGCATTCGTCTGTATACCCAACGTTATATATATATGTATATTAATATTATTATATAGCTTGTGTCACTATTTATCTCTCTATACCACATAGAACGATTGGGAAGACGTAATATTTAACCATAACAGTGTAACTATAGCATAAATAGCCTACGCTTAAACGTATAGTTCAATACGGCAAGTGCTGCACGCTCAACATCAAACTTAAAAATGACATTGAAATATACGAAAGTACGCGTCACATACATACTTAAGGTGCCCATTCCATTGACCGGCTAGGGCTATTTCCAAAAACGGTGACGTGGTAGCAGACATTCAAGACTTAGGTGGCGTTTCCACCGATCTCGCATTGCAGAATGCAAATGACATTGACGGAAATTAGAATTTTTCTTTTTTTAGAAATCTATTAAAATGTTTGTACTTAACATATCCCATGACGCCATTTTTTAATTTTTGTTTGTTTGTTTGTGATTTTACTGTATGATCATTGATCAATTTTAACTATGGCATAGAGGAAAATAAACACTTCCGTCAATTCTGCAATGTGAGGTCGATGGAAACGCCACCTAAGTCTTGAATGTCTGCTACCACGTCACCGTTGTTGGAAATAGCCCTAGCCGGTCAATGGAATGGGCGCCTAGGTGAAATGACCGTTGTTCGCGTAACATTTGCACGGCATGTCAAATTACCGTAGTGCTGCGCCATCTTACAAACTAACAAATTACAACTTCGAAGCAACGATGAGTATTTACAAAGGAATAACAAGAGGCTTGGATATCATTTAAAGAAGTTGTGACAAAGTTTTTGGGCATTGCGAAAGCTCCTAACTATAAACTGGAAACTTAGGTGATGTGAGTGAAGAGCATCCAGGGGGAGCGCTATCATCACATTTCAAATAAATAGGGAGGCATGTCGTGTAACATGAACTCAACTGAAATCTACTGAAGTAATATTTATTTTGTTGTTGAATTGTTTTTTTTTTGTTTTGATTGAAAATGACAGAGCAATCAGCGATGTGTAATCGAAGCAAAAATAGTTATTTTAAAAGGCTGATTTCATGTGTTGTACTAAAAGCTATAGGCTACTATAGGTACAATGCAATAATTATTGATGTCATATTGTCGGAGAATCGCAGGTGATACAAAATTGATGAGGAATGCCCAAAGAACTTCTAATATAATATACTAGAAGTACCATTGGCGCTATGGTCGCATGGTCATTTGATTTCCGCCATTTTTGGGCTCACAGCAGGTGGTACTCTGTATTTTATTTAAAAACTATGAGAAAATACCTTTTTGTTGCCCTGTTGTTATTGCCTATAATTTAATTTTGCATTTGCTACATTATACATTTCATAGGGTACAGTACAGTTGCTGTTTTGGATGATTGAACTTTTTAGATGCTATTGTTTATTTTTAATCCACATAATTTTCAGCTATTTTGGGAAAGCATATTAATTATAATAATGAAGTTAGACAGCCTAAATATTTAATAAAGACACATTTTTTTTTGTTTTAAAAATTTTGGGTTAGGAACCATAAGATAACTATAGTTTCATTTGGCGCGAAAATGTGAGGCCAAAAGATGGCGGATCTTCTATTGGTCCCATAGGCATAGTAAAACTATAGACTCATCGTAAACATTCGGATTGAAGCCTCTTGACTTCGGCTATTTCCGTAGCATAGGAGCAGATTGAGGCTTTTGCCATTCGATACCGTCGTAACATTTTATTTTTTATTAGATTATTTAAAGATTATTTAGAACGGAAAATCATGCCAGGTAATCAGCAATATTTTTATGCAGAACTTGGAGTACTTTTAATTTAAATTGGAGACAATATATATAATGAATGTAAATAATAAATATAATTATATATGAAACAACAAAAAAAACTATAAAGAAAACATATAATAAAACTATTAAATTTAAATTGCCCGCCAAAATGTACCTATGAGGGGGCGTGGTCGTGGCTTCAGTCCTCCAGCACAGCCGAAATACGACATGGTGGCTCCATAGTTTTATTAGCTCCATGATTGGTCCCCACTTCCGCAAGCAAATCATATGGAGGTGTAGGGGCTAGGGAATGCCGTTTAGGTTTACAAATAATTGTTTTAAACATATATTTACACAACGATTTGTCACAGCAACATGGGGGATACAGGGGCTCTCACATGGTGAAAATAATTGAAAATGAATATAGGTGCATTTTTTTTATTTTAGCTTAGGTATTTCAACCTAGAAATTTTAAGTTTTATGAAAGCTGAGGCTGATGATACTATATTTATCAATTTATGGCTTTATGAAATATTTCATTTTATTGCAATGCCATTTTGACATTACTAAGTCAACCAAGCAGAGGGCCATAGAAAGCCTTCTCTTACAATCAACCAGGAAGGCCCGTGACCACCTGCATTACTTTGCATGCTCTTCAACGTTTGGCCAGAAAATGAAGGAAGTATATGGGATTCGAACCAACAACCTTTTGGGTCAGAGTCTGTACCACTACTCCATATGTCTTGTTATTGCGGATTACACATGATACAATAGCTGTTTTGCGACTTTCACAGGAAAATATTTTCAAAGGAAATGTGGAAATGTCATATCTTATATGATAAAATTGAAAAACAAAATCATGGCGAAGATTTTGGCAGGTCTCACTAGGGCTTTTTACTGAATGAATATTTCTTTTTTGCTAGAGGCTTTTAAGAATTTTCTTTAGGAGAATAAAAGATAGAATTGTTTGGATGAAATTGAATTAGTGGTTGTGACTTGTTTATATTTTCGTAAAAGAACATGAGAAAAGTAAATTTTATAAATAAATAAAACAATAACTTGTTGGAAAATACCTATCAAGGTGGGGAAAGGGGAATCGTTGTTACAGTATCTGATGAACCCGAGTGGAGCACAAAATTAGTAAACTGAGACGCATTTCTAGCAATCCCATTTGAATTGCTTGGGCGGGTTAACTTAACTACTTAAAACAATTATTTGTTTTACATTGTGAGGCTAGTTTGTGTATTTAGCATTTAACATTGAAAAATACTACATTTTGAAAAAATAATAATATATTGAAAAATAATTTATTTTGAAAAAACCGAGCGTATGCTTAAGACCGCACGGCAGAAGTGAAAACTTCATTAGCATTCCAAATCAATTTAGTTTAATTTTAGTACGTATATGTAATAAATAATATTCTGCATTATGTAGTATTATTAGGGATTGTGTTCGTAGATTGAATGAGAAACAAGTCAGAAATTAATACTATATAATATATAATATTGTATTACTTACTATTTATATAAGTTATAAATTGATTGGGACTGCCAATGAAGTTTCACTTCTGCCGTACGGTCTTAAGCACACATTTGGTTTTTTTTTAATAGCCTGATGCGTAATTCCCCAACTTATGCAAAAAAATTGACATATTTAGGCAAAAGAATGTTTACATTTTAGGCTACCGGTAATAAAACTTACTTACCGTTACTTAGTTCAAAGTTTTAAGTTATAAAATTAACTTGTATGTTAACTATGCTACTTACCTATTGTAAAGTTCAATATTGAAAAATACGTATTCCCCGCTATCAACCATGTTGAGTTCTTCCGCAGCCAGAAGAATCTCACGCACTGTCCGAGGATTCGCGCAAATTACAACAACTGAAACAACGGAAAATCACATGTTAAATTCAAAGAACCGGTCCGAGTTTACTCGAACATGCTTTCCAATTTATCAACATTACTAGATAGAGAAAATGAGTAATTTCATGGTAAATAATTTTCCAGTGGTTAAATTTCCGATATCTCGGGGGGGGGGGGGGGGGGGGGCTTGTCCACCTGACGTCACTGAAAGTGAGATAAATTCTAGATAGGTCAGACAAACACATTAATTACCACACAGCAATAATGCCAAACCAAACATTTTTTTTGGAAGCAACCTATCCCGTTTCGTTACTCAATTTAACACCTAAAACATGTCTGAAGGTAAAAATCATCGATAGAAAGGTTCCACAGAAAAATTATTTTTTAGTCATTTTTCATTAAAATTTAGTTATTTTTATTTTTGAACCCCCGGAAGCAAACTATCAAGGGGCAAGCCACCCCCCGCATTTTGTCAACATTAATGACGACTACAATACGTATATACGTAATCGTATATGAGAATTTAAAAGAAATCGTTGGAGCCGTTTTTGAGATATAATTTTTTTAGACGTTTTTTTTGGAGTTTTTTTGAGAATGAAACCCCCCCCCCCCCAATTCAGTTAGCCCGAAATAAAAAAAAATTGCCTCGAGGTATGATTTTTTTGAACCTACATGCAAAATTTCTTCAAAATCGGCTGAGTAGTTTGCCCGGAAATCGATGCACAGACAGACAGACAGATACAGACAGACAAACAGACATTTCGTAAAAACCACTTTTTTGGGTTCCTGGGTCCTCAAAACGTGTAAATCCGTTGAAATCTCGGAATCGAAAATTTCAACCATCACAAAGCTTTCCTTATACTATGTATAAATTGGAAAGCAATAAAATACCGTGAATATGCATTGGTCATAAGATAGCCCAATGAAGAGTAACAGCGCAGATGTTTCATATGATTCTCATATGAAAGATATTATCATTAAAAATCCAGTAATAGAAAAGACAAATTTTGTGGACCTATATACTTATTTTGCTAACCTCTCTGTGTAGTCAAACATCTTTTGTTAGGAAAATCAATGCTCACTTGTCAGTATACCCTTCATTATTTATAATTATTTATCCTTGTAGTGCTGGTTCGCAAATTGCAAAGTTAATTATCGAATACAGTACACCATTTAGCATTTCATAGTTTCATTTTGGAATAAAGCAAAGCTGTTAGTGCGGTACATTGTATTTAAGTTGTCAAATAACTTAATAAGACCCAGACAAACCCGGTTTTACAACGGTTGTGATTTGTGAAGAGGGAAGTGCAAGTTTGTTACTTTGGAGTCAACTCAAACTTTAAATTTCGCTTTGAATTGAGAAACTTAATTATAGAAAATTAAAGAATTCTCTTGAGCGTCGAAGCTTTCTTAAA
The DNA here is from genome assembly GCA_963971405.1 of Psococerastis gibbosa. Lineage (NCBI taxonomy): Eukaryota > Metazoa > Arthropoda > Insecta > Psocodea > Psocidae > Psococerastis > Psococerastis gibbosa. Next base: position 31,277,891 of record OZ020484.1, read on the forward strand.
TCTTATATTTATCAACTTAATTTTGAACTTTAGCATTGAGAACGTAATTAGCTTTATACTGTGCATGAAATGTCCATGAATCTAATTTTCCAAGCCCAAAAATTAAGTTTCTTCATGTTTGAATTTGTATCAATGATATTCATCATTAATCTAGGGTGCTAAATAATCATTAATCATGATAACAAACTACTGTATAGGTTCTTTGGCCGACGTCGAATAATTTAATGAAAAGGGATTGCTTCAAGCGGAAGCTTGAAAGCATTTCGTCAATAGCTGCGTTTAACATCTTCAATGGCACTGCGTAGACTTCGAAGGTTCTATCTCGAATGTTTAGTGCAATAACTGATTGCAACGTACTTTGAGCTTCCTATGCCGAAATTACGGCCTACGAATGAGGACGTACGGTACCTACGATTAACGAATCGATTGGAAGTTAAATTTCAGCAAATCGAACAAAAAGTCGAATTTCCCATAAAATATTGTTAGAGCCTTCAATGATAATTAGAAGAATTAGATGAAATGCTCCTCTACATTTTGCTACATAGTGACAAGTTTGTAGCCATGTTGGCCATCGTTTAGACATAGTTTTTAAGGGTGCGAAAGATGTCAGGTTATTAGTTTGAAAACAGTGGCCTTATGTGGACTCTTATCTGTACGTGGTTAAGTCATGCTTCCACCTGTTACACTGCGCCAATGGTAAGCTTGTCACAGTTTGTCCGCTTGTATAGCCGGTGCAGGTTGACATCAAGGACGCATACCAGTTTGCCAATGACCAACAATTCATGAAATGTAAATAATGTCCGAATTCCATGGGGTCGTTGGTATTGGGTTCATAAAAACGTCCTTCAGAACATTAATATGTATTACATCCTAATTTCAGATGAGCATTTCACCTGCTATACTTCTTTGTACAACTCATTTATGGTTTTATGATTTTAAATAGTGTACAGTACCGGTATATATTATATTATATTTTTATATATTTTTATGAGAAACTTGTCAAAGTAAAAAAACAACATTTAGAGGTTTACCCTATTTTCTCTAAGCTACAGCTCATCAGTCTGTTTTTTTTTTTTTTTTTTTTTTAATGAACAGATTAATTGCATACAAAGAGTTTAATGAATTCGAATAACCTTTAGTTACACCACATCTCTTATCGCATAGTGTTTATAGGTTCGCACATGTACAAGCACACTACCACCATGCCACTGAAGCCGATTTAATGTAGACTCTTCCGTTCCATTTTTAGTGATATAAACAGGAAACGTTTGTCTGATTCCTTGAGTGGACTGCAGAGCAAAAGCAGGTGCAGTACTTATAATCACTTCACTCACTTTTTTCCTTGGCCAGTAACCCCGGACAAGGTGCATATATTGAGAAAAAACAATTTGTTATTAATTAACATTATCACGCTCAAGCTTCCGCTTATCGAGCGATCTTAGTGCAGTGGCACTGCAAGATATAAAATATAATTAATTATAATAATAAAGTCGCCTTTAATAGAAACAAACAACAATTAACTGCTTAAAAGGGTAGTGTGGTAATAAACAATAATATTCTCATCCAAACAGCTATTCGCTCACTCAATCACCCGCAAACACTCACAATTAGAGTAGGTTTTCTTGCATATGCTTATTGATGTAGAAGCACGTATTTCAGTATTCGATACTTGGTGTCTAAGTTCTGCTACTTACATTGTTTATTGTATACGATATACTGTACTTAGTTTTACGTAACAACAGTTAAGGGACAACTTAGAAATCTAATTAAATTTCATGACCCGTAATTTGCACAGTGCCGAGAGCCCATTCTCTTGGAAAACTCGACAAACTCTGATACTGCGATACACAAATTAAATCTGATAACAATGCCTCTGAAGGTGAACAAATTTATGTTCTGGAAATAGAGCTGGAGAATATCAAGAAAAAGGTGCGGAAATTATACACAGTTGAATTCACTCATGTGAAAGTTTTTATTTGTTTTTCATTCAGTATTTTGATACGGTAGGTGTACATTATATACCGTAACTTGATGTGGAAAATGTTGATTAAACTTAAAACAAACTTCAATTGCAGGTCTGTTATTTTCTAATTTCTCGTACCTGCAGAATATTAATATAACGTTATTTGAATCATACATAGGCCCATACCTGACTACCTGACTAACGTATAAATAGGAAAGAAAAAATGGTCTTAATGGTCTTAAATTGTGCACAGTAGACTAAATTTCAATTTTCTCATAAGATATGTATCATTAATTTTTAAAAAAACGGATAAGGCAGAGATGTCCAAATATGTTTTAAACCAAGAAGGTCTAAGTATTTTTGACAAAATTAATTAATTCCAAAATATTCCAGCTTCATTTGTTCGCGGCTGTGCAACTAGAAATTAATTAATTTTGTCAAAATTGCTTGGCAGGGGAGGAAAATATTGAGGTTTGGGTGTTCTGCATTATACAGTAGAATAAGGACAAGCTCACAATAGAGAACCCATTATAATGTCTCAAAGTTAAGACTTGATACATTACACGTTTACAGTCGCAAATGCAGAGTTTCTCTTTGAGAAAAGTCCTTACAACATGTCTGAACCAGACGACAGTTGGATCGAATGGCCAATAGTTTATAAACAAACTTTAAATTCAGCTTCGTGATATCCTTGCTAATACGTACACATACAGTACTGTAAAGCGCGAGTTTTCCAATTTCCTGCTGGGACAAAGTATATCAAAAAGTGTATGTAAAAGGATTCGAACCGGCGGGGCAAAAAATTAGTTTTGCCAACTTTCTCACCGTTGTACTATTGTGTTATATTAAAACTGTCATGCACGTGTCAAAATTTCAATTTCAACTAGCCCTAACTCAGAAAATGTCAAATCTCAGGGCTTATCCATTATCCTTTCTATGGAGAATTTTCGTAAAGAAATCCAACAGGTTGATCCTTAAAAAAATGTGACAAAGTGGCCTCCCCTGTTTAATGTGGCGCATCCCTATTCTTAACTTACGACATTAACAATTACGGCCCACCAATCAGTATATTGGATCATACATGAATCTGATTCGTTGCCATGGTGATACCTTGACTACCTTCTATATATATACAAGATATAAGTATGGAATGCTTCGGCCCAATCACAGTGAGGTTGTGAGCTAAGCCAGCTGTTTGTATTTTTCCTATAGGAAAGTTCCCCATTCTGCAATACAGCAGGATTGCCACTGGCAAAAACTAAAAATTAGATTGCACCTCTCTCCATAAGTTAAAAATGGGGATGTGCCTAGTCAATCACAGCATGGTGGAGACCCCCCATGTTGGGATTTCTACAAGAAAGGTCTCCTTTAAGGATAACATGTTTTTTACTATTTTATTCTGCAGTATTTGGAATTTTGTGAAATAGCCATAATTTTTTTTTTATATAATTATAATAATAATTATAATCGTTCCCTTTTTTCCCTGCCTCGTAACCCCGGACAAGGTGCAATACATTGAAAAAATTTAATACGTCATAATGAAATTATCACGCTCAAGCTTCCGCATATTGAGCGATCTTTGAGCAGTGGCACTGCAAAATATAATTTTAATTAATATTTAAATATAATAAACCATTATATAGAGTAGGCCTACCCACTCTAGTGAAATAATAATAATACAATTAATAATAAAAATAAGCTGTGTTCACATCATAAGTTAAAAAAAATATATAAAAATTATTTAAAACGTGATCTGTTGGTGGCAGAAAATGTAACATCAATCTTTTAGCTGAATCTACTCAGACACCTTTTAAGTTTTTCCTCTTGCGGATTTATTTTTTCATCGCAGGTGACTTCAAAATTGCTGATGGGAATACTTACTGAATCTTATGTGCTTTTAGCTAGCGTACATTATAAAGCGTGACGATATTGCATTATTTGTTTTTCGGCAGAAAATGCTTTTTGAATACAATGTTATTTTTAAATAGACCTATGTATTACCTTTTCCAAATAACTATAAACCTGTCTCGCAGTAATTTTAGAAGGAGGAATTAATTTATTCCGTCAAATTAACTAGGTCATTCTATGTATACAACATATTTTGAAACTCTACCTTAACTTGTAACCTCAATTAACGACAGTGGAAATAGAAGTTTCCCATGGCATTATGTGATTATGATGGGTACATACAGAAAACCCTGTCTTTTTACCATAAGTACAGTAATTATTTATTTGTTTTAATAAATGCTATATTGTACGGTTCGTAAAATGAAAATAATAAAGGTGTAAAATTGTTTCTAATGTTTTTATTGTTTGAATTCATTTTCTTTGCTATCTTCCTTTCTTGAGAAGAGAAATAAACAATAGCGGTACTCAGTTGCATGTAGTTACGTGAAAAAAGTAAAGAAAAATATAAATTTGACATTTAAAATGTAAATCTTCTTCTTGTTCCTGACTGGATTATCTTTTAGCGAAGATTGGCACTTTGGTGTTCCTCGGAGGAGCTCTGTAAAGGAATGTCGTGCTCTTCTTAAAAAACACTGCCGTAGGTTTTTCAACCAGGACGTCCTTATTCTGAAGGGGGTTCTCAGTCCTTTTATCTTCTCTTGGATTATAAAATGAATTGCGCTCAAAGAGGCTATAAAAATGTCCAGACTACTTAATGTTTGTTAATTCACTTCAAGTTGTTTTATTTCTGTTAGGGCTATATATTAGACAGGTATTGTCATCCGCCATGTTGTATCCACTAAGAGTCTGGTGTATAAGCCAAGCATTGGGTGTTTACCTATTTATTTTTAGAAATTTATCGTTGTTTATTTATTTTTATTTGAAAAACGTGCTACCAATTAGGGAAGTGTTTAATAAAAAATTACTAAAACGTGTATTATTATTTTTTTCAATCTTTTACTTTTCTTACAATACTTACCATATAGGAAATATGGGATACAACATGGCGGATGGCAATACCTGTCTAATATATAGCCCTAACATGCCTTTATTTCTATGTTTTCCCTGAATATCCTTATTTATATCGGGCGGTTACGGGAGCGGGTCTAGCGCAAAATAAAAATTGTTTACTCTTTTCATTCCGTGTTAACATTGTACCATCTACAATGTGTTTTTTCTTGTGAAATGTATCTTATAAAGAGACTAGGTTCTACTATGTAAGTAAACAAACTGCAGGCTCTACTTATATTTATTTTACACCAGACCTGCTTCTGCAACCACCTGCTGTAAACGGGCCCTCATACTGACTTTATGTGTAAAAATTAATAAGAATATTATTTAACAAAGGGGTTTTGGGCTTATTAATATTACCTGCTGTGTCAATTACGGCGGAGACAATAGCCGGGGAAGAAAATCCTAATTGTTCGATGACTTTGATTGTCTCTAATGATTATTAACAGAGCTGGCAATGTATGTCCTACTAACTCTTAGATAATTCTCATTCTCATTGAAAATACATTGAACATGAATGTAGTAAAAATCAAAAAATGCTACGAAAATTCACAAAAAGTAACAATTTCAGCTGGATTACGGTAGTGGAGTTTGAAGGATCCCAGAAAATGTTGAACAAGGCATTGAAATACCTTAATCAGCCCTATCTACCCTCAACAATAAGAAGCTACAGCAGCAGTAACAACGAGAACGTTTCAAAATATCAAGTCATCTCAATATTCTTGGCAGAGACAAATTTCCACGGGTTTGTTATTCTACTACTCACAGTTGCCTTCTTCAAGAAGTAACTCAGTTTCCTATTCTTTTCATTGTTATCCAGGCAAATACGAATGTTGGAATTTAATTAGAATCGGTAAGAGCCATTGTTAGGTCCACTGACGACAACTTTTGAGAGCTATCGTACCTGCAATTAGACTTAACCTTTTTTGCCTGCATTTGTTGTTGAAATTGAAGATTATACCCCGGCCATCAGCATGTTGCGTTCTGGATGGGAAATTTTTTAATTTAAGGCAGAACTTTTAAAATATTTCGTTAAAAAATTAAAACCTATCCTTTTTGATGACATGTCCGATGAAAATTCCATGGGTTTGTTATTCTTCCACTTACAGTTGCCTTCTTCAAGAAGTAACTCAGTTTCCTATTTTTTTTTTTCATTGTTATCCAGGCAAATACGAATGTTGGAATTTAATTAGGATCGGTAAGAGCCATTGTTAGGTCCACTGACGACAACTTTTGAGAGCTATCGTACCTGCAAATAATTAGATTTAGCCTTTATTTGTCTGCAACTGTTGTTGAAATTGAAGGTTATGTACACCGACCATCACCATGCTGCGTTCTGGACAGTACCACGTAGCAACAGTAGCAAATGCTACGGGCCCTGTGAATTTGGGAGCCCCGCTCTCCAACGCCTGTCCATATTTTGCCCATATTAAATGTAGAAATGTTTGTTTGTAACAGTTTTGCTTTATTTAATACCCTAAACTTGAGAACCTACAGCAAACCAAGGGCCCCCTGACAGAATTTTCAACAGGCCCCGCGCTGGCTTGACCCGGCACTGGTTGTGGATGGGGAAATTTTCAATTTAAGGCAAGAATTTCAAAACATTTTGATAACAAACGACAACCGATCTTTTTGGTGACATGATAAAGATCCGTTGAAAAATCATAAATTTGACACAAACGATTTATTTCATTGATAAATAATAATAATAATAATAATTCTTTATTCTTCCAAATATGTACATTTTTTTAAAACCATAATCAGGGCGTCCCCAAGCCTAATGGTGCGTGGGGAAACGCCCAAAGCCCTAACCTAAATTATCCTACGTATATAGAAAAAAAACATTCACAAACAATCTAGTGATGGGAATCCAACTGGCATTTCATGAAATCAGCTACGAAATTTGCTATTGATTTTTTAGATTTGGCATCTATATGGACACGTTTACATTCGTTGTAGAACTGAATAGTTCTATAAAAGAAGGTGGCGCGGGTGCTAGATTTAGTGTAATTTGGCAACGCGAGTAATTTTTTTCTAGGCTTGACAATTAAGTGCTTCCTTTACTTGCTGGTCAATATTACAGGCCGTTGTCGCTACTCTTAAATCCGCTCATTTTGCTATGTAACTTTTTCCATTGAGCTTTGCGGCTTTCAAATTAGAATTGTTCCTTTGATAAAAGAATTCCTAAAAGACAACTTTGAACTTATTGTAATTATTCACCAATTATTTTCAAATTACAGGTACGTCTTAGGGTTTTGTCACTCTAATGAACCGCACTAACAAGTAATGCCAACGACCAACGGGGGAAATGCTATGGAGTAGTTCCCCAAATCCAGTTACAGACAGACACTAGACAGACATTTAGTAAAAACCACAAGACGTGTAAATTTCGACCAGTACAAAGTTGTTGTTGTTGTTTCCAACACCTGCTTTCAGCATTTCTGCTTTATGCAACCCTGTCAGCCTGGTGGGGGGAGTGAGTCTGTTTGTTAACTTGAGGCACCCTAAGGGCAGACTCTTTCACCTCGGGGAAGGGGGAGTTGACTAGCAGGGTGGACCTCCTGATTATAGTGGATTCCGAACCACTTGGGGAACATGGTAAAGTCACACAATTAAATCGGAGGTGACCAGGACTCGACTTATACTGCCTAAGCGCGTTATCATGTCCCACCAGGTTCCCCTGCCAACGCTGTGCACACTACCAAGTTGCCGCAGTTTGAAACATGCTCTGCTCTAATGGAACCAATATGGTAAGGCCGTTGGCACCAGTACAAAGTTTTCCATGTAATAACGTTTAAATAGGGATGCAAAAATATTCCTCCAAGCCGGGATCCATCCAATCCTCGTGGTAACGTTACTAGTAAAGGACAGCACGGGCTGTCATAAAAAAACCGAATCCAGCCATCAGCCCTCAACTCCATTATTGCAATAATTCACATACTGCTCAAGCAGTTGTATTATATTAAACTACAGTATAGTGTATATTTGGGGCGCTTATATTGTAACCTATTCCTATGCAAAATTTAATATAAATAAATAGAAAAACTCCGTGGCACGACGCTGCTCTATTAGGGATGTTGTGGTCAGAAACATGCTCACTGTAACATTTAATAACCGTAATGGACCCTATCACTGCAGAATCTCTGGCCCGCCTAGCAAAACCAATAACCTGATCTACTTATTGGTAAGAATTTATACAATTATAAAAAAAAACATTGAGCTACTGTATAGATATTGCGGGTGCAAAGTGTCATTTGATGGTGACAACTAAATATCTACGCATGCGTGTAATTTACGATTATGATACTCACCACGTTTCCCAGTGGCTGGATTCGTGTCACCTGGGAGGGAAAAGAAAAAGCGCTCTATATGTAGCTTTTACTATCTTTCAACTAGGAGTTTATTAAAAGCGCAATAATAAAATAGTCTCAGGGAACTTTTATGTACGTAATGTAGAAAGCAAATCATGTAAACTGACAAATAGAAAGAAATATGAGTAAATCACAATGATATAAAATCAAAGTTTAGGCCACTTAACGTTGTTCGCATGCTATATAAATATATATTGATATTGATTTTCATAAATGACATAACGATTGGGTAATTCATGCCTTTCTGTGCCAGCAGAAAGAAAATTATCATTTCGTTCCTAGTTACCGGTATAGGTGTAGGAAAATACTGAAGTAGCACAAAAACAGTCATTGTAAGTTGCTTTCTTATATATTGTATTATCGGTTTATGCTACTGTATAGGTCTATACTGTGTTTGATCGAAAAGTTAATATAACGTTATATTACTCCGCTGGTTTTTTATTTTTTGATATCGGCAAGAAGCGGTTTAACTTAGTTACAGTCGAAAGTTACAATATCTATGGACTCTCTTTGTTATTCTTCATTAAGTGTCTTTCTTATTAAGTTATGCTAGAAACAAGAAGAAATAATGAAATATTTGAGTTGTCCCCAAATATAATTTTGCAATTTGAATTTACAAAATATTTCAAACATTTTTTTGGAAGAAGTGTAGGCTATAACAAAAATTGCTTTCAATTAACAGAAAGGCGTCAATATTCCAATGCAATCATCCAATATCCCAACAGGATGGTTCCGCATGTCATAAGTGAGAATTAATTAGGGAATTTGAATGATTGAAACCCTCTGACAGTAGCAATTTTAAATACTGAATCAGGATAGCCCACGTCCAGTCATTTGCAGACCGAACCAATTTCGAAACTCCAAAACTTTCATTGGTGGTTTTGGTGGAAAATTTAATACTTAACAAGATTGCTTCAACTTTTATCAAGAAAATGAATATTGGCATGAATTATAGTAGCAGCTTCCGTGTAATTCCAATTTATTTGAAATTCCTCTGCCTGGCGAGGCTGCGCGTAATGAGCATTTTGTTTATAGTACAAAACAAGGATAACAATTTTCCGAAAATTGGCCACTTGACATCAAGCTGCATCATAGAAGGAACCATAGAAGGTGTCAACCGACCTGGGCACCCGAGAAAAGAATATTTGCAGCAAGGGATAAAGCATGTAGGGGCCAAAACATGCGTGGAGCAGAAGAGGGCATGTCTGCATCGAGGGGAGTGTAGGCATCGATGCCGCATGTTGCTGCCAACCAGCCATGCAGCCTTGAAGATGAAGACACCCGGATTTCAATAGTGTCATAGCCCTAAAGAAATCGAAAATAGGTAATGACACCATTGAAATCTGAGTGCGATTTGTCAATACATTCTATAATGTGTTAAAGTAATAAATTTGTTTGGAATAGCTGCTATTTACCTTAGTGTATACTCCGTCATGTTTGTGGCAATGGTAAGCTTGTTTGAGCTGGTCCATTATCGCTGGTAGTCGTTGTAGGTTGACACCGAGGACATTAACCAGTTGGAAAATGACAAAACCGGTATTAGTCTGTACTGGCTATGCCATGCTTTCATCTGTTACCTGTATTGCGTCGATGGGTAGCTTGTCTCAGCCTGTCCATTATCGCTTGTAGCCGGTGTAGGTTGACATTGAGGACACATACCAGTTTGACAATGGGCAAAAATGCATGGAACCAATATAATTAATTTCTCAAAAATCCATGGGGTCTTTGGTTTTAGGTAAGGGACTAATCTAGGGACTAATCTAGATCCATAAAAAGCCCTTGAGGACAGTATTATCACCATATGATATACCTGTAATACAACGAGTTGTTTCCAACGCCAGCTTTCAGCATTTCTGCTTTAAGCAACCCTGTCAGCCTGGCGGGGGGAGTGAGTCTGTTTGTTAACTAAGGGCAGACTCTTCCACCTCGGGGGAAAGGGGAGTTGACTTACAGGGTGGACCTCCTGATTATAGTGGATTCCGAACCACTTGGGGAACATGGTAAAGTCACACGATTAAATCGGAGGTGACCAGAACTCGACACGTGCCCATACTTAAATAAGCGCGTTATCATGTCCCACCATGTTCCTCTGCCAACGTTGTGCACACTACCAAGTTTGCCGCAGTTTGAAACATGCTCTGTTCTAATGGAATCAACTTGGTAAGGCCGTTGGTGAAATGTATAAATAAATATAAAAATAAAATATATGTAAAAATACAAAGTAGAAGATAGAAAAAAAAATCAATAGCCCTGAAATCAAACAAAACAGGAAATAAATATAAATCAAAGAAAACAAAAATTGATGATAAGGGGGTTTAGGAAGACGTTTAAGGAGACATAAAAATAAACAACTTGCTGCTGAGTCATGATAGGGGCGGTTCGTGTTAGTAAGTTACGAAAACGGGTTTGAAAAGGAACTCACGGGAACATTATTTTTCAAAAGCTACATTTCTTATATTTTTCACCGTCAAAGTGCCACCGCGACTTGGAGGAAGGAGATTATTAGGGATATCAATCATCTATTCTATTCGACATTTTTCCGTAACAATGGCAAGTTAACACCGTGGCTGATGTTTTCGGGTCTCCATTAATAATGTGCTGTGGTAGTCGTGTTTGAACATCTTCTAATTCAATGGCAAATCCACAGGGGGGGGGGGGGGTCAGGGGGGCCAAGACCCCCTAAATTTGTAAATTCATATGATAGTAAATGTTATTTTTTTAAATTGAATAAAACTCAAATTTTCAGCAAAAAAAATTACCTTTCAAACTTACATACAATTTGTGACCCCCCTAAATATTCCGCTGGATCCGCCCTTGTTTCAATTGGTTCATAAAATTGTCCTTCAGGCTCAACCAAAAAACAAGAACTTTGAGTTTTAGAAAAACTCGTTATAACTATAACCCGAATTAGTAAAACCCAAATAATCGTTAAAAAATTAACTTTGTCTAAGAAACCCACTTGCGTTAGAATAAAACCCTGAGCACTTTCGGCTTGCATCTTCTCCTCGAGTTGAGTAAGTCTCAAATCGCAGATAAGGTGTAACTGTGCCAGTGGGTTTCCATCTGTAGATGGCAGTTCTTACCGAAAGTGCTCAGGGTTTTATACTAACACAAGTGGGTTTCTTAGACAAAGTTAATTTTTTAACGATTATTTGGGTTTTAATAATTTGTCTAGTCTATGTTGTCTTGTCTAGTTTATCTAGAACGCTAAGTTCTTGTTTTTTGTTTATTAAAAAATAAAATACCACGAAGTCACGAGTTATCTAATTTTTTCTAACATAGGCCTACTTATAATGGTCCATTGGTCCCTTGCCCAGTGCCAAGGTCCCGTGGGCTACGGACATTATTTATATTGTTTCCGTAATACTATTTAACACAACAGGCAATGTAAGTCCAACTAACTCTTTGTTAAAAAGTATTACTCCATTACCGTTAACCTTTACAAATAGTTTCCATAATAATTTCGGGCTATTAGCTAACTGATATACGTCCTCGATGTCAACCTACACCGGCTGCAAGCAATAATGGACTAGCTGTGACAAGCTTACCATTGGCGCAGTGTAACAGGTGGAAACATGAATGACATTTTAACTTGGTGTTTTAAAAATGAATAAAAATCTGTGGAAAAACGGTGTCAAATCCAAATATTTTGACTGGTTCGAATCGCATCATTTTCCTTTACAAAAAAAAGATATATTTAATAGAATTGAAAACTGAAAGTTAATAAATCAATTTAATAGATAAGCCAGCACAAAATGCTGTTCACCTATTACAAGAGCTCTATCCTGATAGCCGCCAGGAAACTTTCCCAAATTAAAAGTTGAATGACAAATTCCAAGTTTGTTTTGGCTGCGCATCTTTAAGGTTTTTGCTCTCAGAATTGTATTCTCGGAAAATTCCGAGATAGGAGGTCGTATGTCACCCTTGACGCCACCCGAAATTTTTGCTTTCCAATTTATACGTAGTGACGGTCGAAATTTTCGATTCCGAGATTTCAACGGATTTACACGTTTTAAGGTCCCAGGAACCCAAAAAAGTGGTTTTTACGAAATGTCTGTCTGTCTGTGCGTCGATTTCCGGGCAGACTACTCGGTCGATTTTGATGAAATTCGGCATGTAGGTTCACAAAAATCATACCTCGAAACAATTTTTCTTATTTGGGGCTAACTTAATTTGGGGGGGTTTTATTCTCAAAAAAACGTCTAAAAAAATTATTTCTCAAAAACGGCTCCAACGATTTCTTTTAAATTCACATATATTGTAGTCGTTATTAATTTTAGCGAAATGCGGGGGGTCGCTTGCCCCTTGATAGGTTGCTTCTTGGGGTAAAAAAATAAAAATGACTTAATTTTAATGAAAAATGACTAAAAAATAATTTTTCTGTGAAACCTTTCTATCGATGATTTCAGGCCTTCAGGCATGTTTTTGGTGTTAAATTGAGTTACGAAACCGGACAGGTTGCTTTCCCAGAAAAGCATTTGGTTTTGTAAAAAAACATGTTTTTTTTGAAAAAATGATGGAGAATTCACGCTCAAATGCATTGCGTGCCCTGCCAGTATTGCTGTGTGGTAATGTGTCTGACCTATCTAGAATTTACCTCATCTCCAGTGACGTCAGGTGGACAACCCCCCCCCCCCCTCGAGGTATCGGAAATTTAACCAAGGAAAATTATTTACCATGAAATTACTCATTTTCGCTATCTACTAATTTTGATAAATTGGAAAGCATGTTCGAGTAAACTCGTACCGGTTCTTTTTAATGCTACCAAAAGATAGTTTAACTCCAACTGACTTTCTGTTCAAATCTTCCGAGTTTCAAAATGTCTCATAATAACCGAGACGGAGGGGAATACCATGTATATAACGTACAAAAATTGATAATATAAACTTTAAAAATCCTTTATAAAGACAGATGCAAAACTTAAATTACTATCTTGTAGCCTGTTAGAACATACCGTACCGTAAATAATAGAGGTATTGTATGTAAAGAAACTTCAATCAAGTTCTTCAAAGCCTGTGTAGATGCAATTATAAAGTAGCTAAACGAAATATCAGAGAAATTGAAGCAGATTACACAGCTTTATAAGGAAAAGTTTTGAAGCGTCAAAGTCTTCTATCAAATTTTCTTTGACTGCTTATTTAACATTATACTGACAGAATCTGCAAAACATTACAGAATACTTACTGTATATCAATTCAATTCGTTATTTTTGAAAATTTCATTCTACAATATATAATGTATGTTTCAATTAAGAAACTTCTACAATGAACCACTGTGATGCATAATATATTTTCTTTACAAGCAAATATATTTGATTAATGCGCAGGCTACTAAAAATTGTTATTGCACTGAAATTTATCCCCTGCATTGCATTGCTTTATGACCGAAGCATAGGTGATAACTTTCATTGATGCCTTAAATGTACAATATTATAACCCAACCCCAACCTACTCGGCCCAGCGAGCCTCCGTCCTACGAGCACCCTCCTCCCTCTCCGATGCGCTTGGAAACAAAACAACAGCCACAAATAATATCATACCATACCTAAGAGCCACCGGCCTATTCTTCAACATTTAACAATATCCCTCCCCACTACTTACACAACAGAACGGATAACTCTCTAACACTAAATAATCGGTAAACATTCCCAATTTCCTAGCGCAAATTCCCAACAGGGACCCGCGCTTTAAAACACAAAGAAAAAAAAATAAGTTATTGACTTCAATAAGAGTATGGGGAAGAACTATCGTAAACCGCATATATACGGAAGGATGAAGAAGTGTGGTGCCTGGAGAAGGAGAAATATCCTCGAGATAGATGCAAGATACTGAAAAATGAAGACATCGTTTGCTTTCCAAAAGCCCGAAGAATGCAGTGAATTGGGCCGGTGTAGTGAATGGCTCAACACCGAGCTGACTCTGAGCGAGGAAGGGCAGAAGGACGAAAGGCAGGCCGCCAGAGAGACGAGGTTGAATGTGACTTGCGAAAGATGTAAGTGGGCGAGGGAACGAAGAGATTTGACAGGTACTACGATTATGAAAAATAATAAGCAGCCGGTAATCGCAGGCGGTTGCGGGAGCGAGTCGGCCGTAGAATAATCATAGTTCACTAGGTTGTCGCATTGGGTAAAGTGTTCCTTCTTATAAATCTCGTGAAAGTAATCTTAAGAAGCGGCTAGGTTCTATGTAAATAAACAAGCTGCAAGCGTTTCTTATGTTTATTTTATGCCAGACCCGCTCCCGCAACTGCTTGCTATAAACGGGTCCTTAGATATAATAAGATGAAATGATGTCGATATGCTCGTATAATTCTTTCGCTATTCTCTTGAGGGATTATTTCTCGAAAAATGTGTTCATTCTGTTCATTGTTCCACATAAAACCTGTTTCTGGATGTCAGAGAAAGCAGGATAACGTTTTCTTGAGTTTCTTTGCCACAATTACTTGAGCAAATATTTAATATTGGTATCAGCTAGATTGAGAAAATATCAGTTTTATCTTTTAGTACGATTCTACGGTAGCTCACAATTTTTCACATTGAAGATAGTTGTCAGCACCTGTAAGACAAAGTTTTACAAATAAATGCCCATCTAAGCTACCCTATCAGTTACTTAAGGTTGTTAATTGTAAGAGTATGAGAAAAATTCGCCCATATGGAAAATAAAGACAATTTTCTGTCTTTCTTTCTTCACGCCAGTGACATAACATAGTAATTTATAATTATAAACGGAAGATTACGTTTATTACACAAATATCAAGTATAAAAAACTCAACAAATATAACGACCACTACCGATTTGATACAACTGAGCAATATATAAGGGAAAACTATATTCATCGACATGGCCGTGCCCAGGGGGTGATCCATGGGGTCCGGACCCCCCCCCCCCCGAAATAAATTTTTGTATGTAAACCTGTTACCTGTATGTTTTGAAGAATTTATCCATTAATTCATTAATAAATTACGTTCTATTTTTTTTGGACTCCCCCCCCCCCCCAAATCAAAACCTGGGCATTGCCTTGTTCAGCGGGCCTACTATGGCCATTAGTATTAACTTATTCTTGGGGTTAAAAATACTAACGAAACAATTTTGAATAGCACTTTCCATTAGATAATTATCTTCTTTACATTTTTAACCCCAGGTTAAGATTGAAATTAATCGCCACAGTAGGCCCGCTGGTGTGTCTTACTACCACCGGCCTACACTGCCTCATTTTTAGAATCTCACGGCCTTTTGTATTGTTTCAGTTTCCATATTATACCGGAAATTAACCCATCAGTTCATTTTCTCCAATTTAAGGTACGTATAATTGATACATGCGGCGAAAATTGGCAGAATTTGAAACTCGCTTTTATATAATTATACAGTATGTGTATGTTTCGTAGAATATCAAAACATGGGCCATGAGAGAGCTAAGGAACAATAGGGCCTATACCCCAACCTATTCATTGCAGGCTAAATGGGAAATAGTCGTCCCAAGGGTGGAGCCTGGTTTTTTGGCAGCTGTGAGCCCCACCCATGAGCTGAGGTTTACTATAAATTAACTGACCCAGCAGAGGGATTTAGTAAATACAGACTGCGACATAAAGCATATTTTTAAGCATTTGTGTTTATTCCTTTAAGCCAAGTCTGCCTCCCCTGGATCCAGCACTCCTGGTAATCAAGCACTCCTGGTGATCCAGGCTAATGAGCCTGTACAAGTGAACTCGTAACTGTTTTCTATTTATCAATTAGTATATATAGTATGTATAATTATGAGTAATGTACGATAGATAATTTCCTTAGGGATATATTTTGGATTCCTCGATTTACCCTGTCTCTAAGCACTAGATTGATCGATGTAACGATTGAATAGACTTGAGTGGGCGGACGAGTAATAATAAACAGTAACAATTTTTTCACTTGTAGGACTACAAAAATAGTTTTTCTTCAAAATTAAAGGCAACCTATTCCAATTTCTTACTCTATTTAGCACCTATAAGATAAGCATAGAAAGCATCGTAAGGAAAGTTTATAGTAATTTTTCAAGGAAATTGAACATGTTTATTTCTTTGCCCCCAGAAGCAAACTATCGTGGGAGGAGCGACCTAGTGGGTTTTATTAACATAAAGTATCAACTACATTTTATGTGATTAAAAAAAAATTGCGTTAGCTCCAAAATATTGTGAAGAATTTTTCCGATACATGGCTTTATGAACCTGCATGCCGAATTTTGTCGAAAGACAGACATTTAGTAAAAAAACACCTTTTGGGGTTCTGGGGCATTGGCGTAAATAGGGGGGTCCAGTGGGGGCTTAGCCCCCCCCCCCCAGGTCCACCCGTAGCCCCCCCCCCAGGATTTCTGGTGACAAAGACGTTATGGAGGCTAAAGGCATAGTATCCACAATAATGAAAGGGAAATTAATTCTTAGTATGCTTATTTTACATGAAAAAAATCAACATATTGACCAAGTACTTTCACAAAATATATATTACCTACTCAAAATACTTAAAACCCCAATATTTCAGAGCAATTTTTCCAACTTTATCTCCGGGGGAGACCCCCGGGCCCCCCTCAATGAGTCAATGGTGGGTTTATTCGTCGTTATAATATCTCAACTGTACTGCTTGCAAAATGCGTATAACCTCACTAATTTGGGCCTATGCATCAATTTTGTTTCTATTTGCAACCATTGGCGTAAATAGGGGGGTCCTGAGCTAAGCCCCCCCCCCCCCAGGATTTCTGGTGACAAAGACGTTATGGAGGTATCAACAATAACGAAAGGGAAATTAATTCTTTGTACATGGTTTTTTGACATGAAAGACACGAAAAAAATCAACATATTGACCAAGTGCTTTCACAAAAATATATTACTCAAAATACTTAAAACCCCGATATTTCAGACCTATTTTTTCAAAATTTTTCTTCGGGGGAGACGCAAAACCTCCCTAATTTGGGCGTCTTCATCAATTTTTTTTTCTCCGGGGGAGACCCCCGCGCCCCTCTCTCTCCAGGGTGGAATATTCTTAGAACCTCACTAATTTGGGCCTATTCATCAATTTTTTTCTACGGGGTATTACAGTCTTAGGGTCCTAAAGCCCCCCCCCCCAGAAATTTTGGGAATTTACGGCAATGTTCTGGGTTCCTCGAAAGGTGTGAATCTGTTGAAATCTAAAAATAAAAAATGTCGACCATCACAAAACTTTCCTTATACAATACTAACATACAAATAGGAAAGCAACTAGGTCCACAAATTTCATTTTTAAACAAAGGCATCAATATACAATAATAGAGTGCTATTCAAATCACGACAAAGAAGGTATTTGCATCTTAGTAAGAACTTTCAAATGCGGTATTTAAGACATTCTTGCCCAAGTTATTAAGCCTTTAGGCTGTTTCAGTAAAGGCGCTTATGGGAAGCTTACAAAGCCCAAGTGGTCGTTTAAAGTAAGGGAAATACCGTAACTCTCTATAGTGAAGGGGACTTTACAATGAGTGTGGAAGTGATTGGCCAACAGCACATCTTGTTGAAGCAGCACTTTTTATTGGAATCTCTGGCTGAAGACTGACATTCAGCAACTTGTCGGTGGCAAGATGGTAGAGTGCTTGTACTTGTGCGAGTCTCAACACACCTTGCGATCGGAGACGTGTCGTAACTCGACATTTAGTGAAGCGATTGAAGAAGCTAATCGGATACATTCAATACATTAACCTTTTTATAAAAAAAGAATGATGTGAATACTGTGCATCCTACTGCAGCTGTTGATGGCCTCAATGACACCGTGTACATGATAAAGACTGCCAAAAATCCTGTCAGAGTGTGCAAAAACTGTCTGATGGTGTGGGCATCAAGTTTGTGGGGCGGTTTTCGAGTGGTTACACTACTGGGTCGATTGATACCCGGACTGTAGCCA
Organism: Psococerastis gibbosa; assembly: GCA_963971405.1. Classification (NCBI taxonomy): domain Eukaryota; kingdom Metazoa; phylum Arthropoda; class Insecta; order Psocodea; family Psocidae; genus Psococerastis; species Psococerastis gibbosa. The sequence continues at coordinate 31,296,075 of OZ020484.1, forward strand.
AGCAGAAATAGGACTTAGTCTATGACGTGCTGATACCGCTATCTGTATCTGTAACCAGAGGGACACAGTGTGAAACCTCAGATTACAAAAGGAGGCGAATCAGGTTGCAATAAGTGAAAGACCTAGGGGAAAATTGATTGGGCAGCTATATCATGTTCGGTATGTATATATCTTAATATACAGTATATATTTCTACTGTCCGTGAGTATTTTCCGGGCCTCCTCTCAAACGACTGGACCGATTATGTTGAATATTGTTGTGTGTGTACAAAGAGATTCGAGGATGGTTTACATTAACACTTCCGTCCACTGGAGAATGTTTTTATAATTTGATTTTGGAATCTTTTACATTTGTGCGTGTACATGGCTGCTGGTACTGCCGACATCAACCGACATCTAGTGGCAGACTGCGCTACCATTAATTTTCGTTTATCCCGACAGTGGTGGAGGCAGCAGCCGAAGGCTGCTCCGGGAACCGCCTGTACATATATATATCTCCTTATGCCGTTTTTAATCTACAAAATATATTAATTTAGTTAAATGGTTGTAATGCACGCAGTTATAGGTGGAAGACAGGGCCCTAGGCCCTAATCTCTAGGCTGGCTTAGTAATAGAACAAATAAAGTCAATATTTATTTATTTATTAATCTCGCTGTACCTGTGTTTATTTTTTTTCTATAACGATTTTTATTATTATTATTATTATTATTATTATGTGTACCTACTGTAGGCCCTATATGAAGTATAAATAAAATACAATACTGTAGGCGGTGGTGGCTCAAGGCAGGTGCAAGGGCACCAAACTTTGGAAATAAAATATAAATAAACTGGACCTAAAACCTAATTCATAAAAATTACTTTTATTTGAACTGAAAACCCTATTTGCTGCCATTAGTAATTTCGTCCAGGCTTACAAATTTGGAACTTGCGTGGGTGATAGTTACATAATGTTAATTGAAATAACATTTTCACATGGAGTTGGGGTGCCAAAACGGTACCTTGCATCTGTGGCTAACTGGCTATTCTCAAAAGAAGACTAACAAGAAAAATGTATGGAATACAAGAAATTAAATTGCTTCTACATTGCGTTATACATTGTCAATATATTATTTGAACCCATTAGGTAAATACTCACAGGGCCATTTGTTCCCAACTCAACGTTTGGGGGTCCCTACTTTCCTAGGTCAACCAAACCAACTGATTTTAAAACTTATCACACAACCCATAAAAAAAGTTTTAACTCGCTCTGCTTAGGGTTCAATGCGTTCCAAAAAAGGAGCGACATGAAGGTAGAATATCTTTGGGCCGTAATTTTTTTATTCCTAAGCAAAAACATTGAGCTTAAATCAATCAATCAATGTTGATTGGTTTATAACCAATCATCATTCGTCCAGCCTTTGATCAAAACAAAATATCAATCAGCTCGAGTATAATGAAAATAATTTAAATGCCACCTGTACCTCCTAACAGCGGCCAATTAGTAAATAGCTATACTAATTAAAAGTATTGGATATAATTAATAATTGGTAACACATTCTTCTTTGAAGTAAGCTAAAATGTTTATTTTTTAGAAATAATTTCCATAGCACAAATGACCCTTTCCATTAAACATTGGCGTTACATTGGATTTTTTAAAATGAAGAATTGAATTTGAGGCTGTGGTGTGAGATTCCGTAGAAAAGTTATTTGGAATTCGAAATTTTAACCAAAGTTTCAACAGAGTCTTGTTTAGCCAGATTTCTCTGATTTTTGTCTCTCATTGCAGTATTCATTCTTCCAGCTGTGACTCATGGTTTCAAAACTTTCCTCTCTACTCAAAATTTTTCCAACTAATAATTTCCCCTTGAACGCGGAGCGTTTTATACATTTAGCTTAAGCGTTCCGCGTTATTTTAAATTCCATTAGAGCCCATTTATCCATTAAAGCGATTTTTCGAATTACAAAAACATAAGATAAACTTGTTTTTTATTTATTTAGACAGTGTAAAGTGTTTTTTAAAGATATAGCGAACACTAATAAACTCATAAGTAAATTCATAACAACAAGGGCTACATTAGGTTTTTTTCGTAAACATAACTGGGTTCTAAGGTGGCAGAGTTTTATGACTCTTCAATTATTGACTCTCGTAGGTACATTATACTCTATTCTTGGTATATAGAGTAATTTAGAAATTCACGACTTAATCTCTCTACCATTTTCGAGGGCATAAGGGCAAATGGAGCCCCCATATTCCATTTTTGTGGAAAATCAAGTTTTCCATGAAATCAGAGCCATGATGTACCTTCAACTAGAAAATACATTACTAATTGTATACGCATTCGTAGCCGTCACTGAAACCGATCGGCCACTGGTATTGCACTTGATTTGTACAAAATGACGGTTTTAGAAGATGTCAAGTCGAAGAAGATTCCCAACTGTTGGTATACTATGTATCAAAATGAAGAGAAACATTGTCTCCACATTATGGTAACTCACTTATAGAAATTTTATGACAAATATGACTTTCTAAAGAAAAACGGAAAATGTGGGGCTTCATTTGCTCTTAATGCCGTCATGTCATGTTGTACAAAATAACAACAGTAAAATAATTTTTAATGTTGAATAACAATGGAGAGATCGTATCGCTAATCCTAATGGCGAATGTATCCAGAAGCCGAGTTGCTGCTGACTGTTAAGAAACGGACACAAACATGCTTAAGCCATGTGATAAGGGACAAAAAGTATCGCCTATTGTGTGTAGTAATGCAAGGGAGGAGAGCAAAGGGCTCTCAGAAGAAGGACATCTGGGTTGAAAAACCTGAGACAGTGGTTTGGCAAGAGCTAGAAGAGCAGTCTCCAAAGTCCAAATCGCCATGATGATCGCAAATCTTCGAAGAAGATGAAGAAGAAGAAGAAGATGAAGAAGAAAAAGAAGACGAAGAAGCAGAAGCAGAAGATAGAAGAATTTGTAATCTTATGGAAACAATAAATATAGGACGCTGGGGAAAAATTAACCTTCAAAATCTGGGTCCTACTATTTTGATTACATCCTGTGCCTACCTAATACCTATACAATAACATTTCTCTTGATTTGCCATGAAAATTGCTTCAGGCTAGTCAGCTTGCTCCCCGAATCTTTTATTCGGCTTCTTTTTAGTTTTGACTACGTACTACTAATAATACTAAATCATATTGGGAAGCATTCTTTGTCGTCAGGCATGCCACTGCTAAACCCTCGGAACTCTCATCATAGAGTGTTATTAACTATAAGTCCATTGAACAACCCATTAAATGGGTGTCTTCCTGGACACGCGATGCACCTAAATAGTAAGTAAGTGAGTAAGTGAGTAGGTGTGGCATTAAAATGAAAGTTACGCTTATGACAGGCCACGGATTGTTTCGGGAGGACCTATAAAAAATAGGAGCCCTGCAGCTGTTGGGGACTTGGAGGCGTGGACGAATAAACAACCATGCACATCCTTCCAAACTTCGCGGTCCTATGTCACCTCTACGGCTCTACATGAAATTAGCTTTAACGTATTTCCGCGAAATGCATGGGTTCACCAAGAAAGCATTGCTGCTCGACCTATTTTGAAACTCTTAAGCGTTCTATGGCGTTCCATGAAAGTCACATACTTGCCAAAATAATAATAATTGAAGGTAGTTAAGATCACGCCCGTTGTATTCCTATAGTACTTTCTATGTATTTTGTTTGACTACTTCTATAAGTTATGAGTCCCTAATGTGGGGGGCAACCCTCAGCAAAATACTAGTACGAAATGGATGGGCGTCCCCTACCTGGCTCGTCGTGGACGTTTGTTCGGCCCGCTGGAAATTCCCTACACCCCTTCCTGGCGTTTTTGATGTTCATAATATTTGGGCCATTTGCCAATGTAAGTTGCCGATAAATTTCAATGGGTGAAGCTCCTTGAAGTGCAAAAAAAAAAAACTGATTGGACTTCACACTTCGCGGGAGATGTGATCATCCGATCCACCGCGGATGGGATGACTGCCCAGCCCAGATGGAGCATCGTAGCGAGATCTAGTGAGTGGGGGATAGAAGAGGAGGAAACAAGGGAAACAACAGCTTGTTGCCAAATTTTAGCTAGCGCTACGCGTTCGAAAACGGCAACGTTGGAAACCTTATTTTACCACTCGTATAATATACCACTCTCAACAAAGACAGTAGTAGTAGAATAAAATAATAAAAACTTACTTCTTGAAGACTTGGAGACGAAAAGCAGCAGATCCTTATAGTCTTGAGCAGTGGAGATGTCTTCGTTGAAACTACGGTGGGTCATTGTAGAATTGAGCGCGGTGAAAACCGCCTCCATCGTGAAGTGACAGATAGAGTTACCCTGATGCGATTTGAGCCCATGATTGTGGTAGATCAGTCCTGCGACGCTCCAGCCATAAAACTGGAGGATGTGCCTGAACGCCTCGCCCACCAGGGCGTAGGAGCCCATCATACGGGTCAGAGTCTGGTAGTGGTTGACTTTAAAACGGAAATTGTCCGCCAGAGCACCGGCCGTCAGCACAGGTATGCCCCAAACGCCAGAGTACCTGGCCACAGGGGCTATCACATAGTCACATACAGGTCCTAGAAATGCATCTGTAACGATTTTTTTTTTTTTTACTTTTGTGTCTTGTGGTCAGTGGTATTTTAAATTAAAAAGTACACCGCAAATCTTACATCATATTTCCTTATTATACCTGTAGAGATTACCTACTATATTGACTTAACTACGGTAATACAATGGAATAGATTTTGTTTGAAATTTGTCATGTAGGTTCACCAACATCATATTATATTATCTCGGGATTTAATTTGGGCTAGCTCAATTTGGAGGGGGGGGGGGGGGTTCACCCTAAAGAACGGCTAAAACGTTTTTTTCTCTCTCTAAAAAAAAAAAGGTTCTTCTTTGCTACTATAAAGACCTGGACCTAAGTCCACCATGAAATACTTTCTTTTACATCGAGTTTTAAACCTTCCGTTTCATAAATCATAGTCGAGTTCCCTATCATCTGGATTATTCCGGAAATTTAGAAATCGCTAAGGAAGACACTAAAATAAAGTTTAAGAACCGGTCCGGGTTTACTCGAACATGCTTTCCAATTTATCAAGTAGTAGCTAGAGAAAATGAGTAATTTCATGGTAAATAATTTTACTATATCTAAATTTCCGATTTCTCGGGGGGGGGGGGGGGGGGTTCCCACCTGACGTCACTGGAGGTGAGGTAAATTCTAGATAGGTCAGACCAACAAATTACCACACAGCAGTAATGGCAGGGCACGCAATGCATTTGACCGTGAATTTTCAATCATTTTTTCAAAAACATTTTTTTTGCACAAAACTAAATAGTTTTTTGGGAAAGCAATCTAACCGGTTTCGTTACTCAATTTAACACCTAAAACATGCCTGAAGGTAGAAATCATCGGTGGAAAGGTTTCACAGAAAAATTATTTTTTAGTCATTTTTCATTAAAATTTAGTTATTTTTATTTTTTTACCCCCAGAAGCAAAGTATCAAGGGGCAAGCGACTACCCGCATTTTGTCAACATTAATAACGACTACAGTATATGTGAATTCAAAAGAAATCGTTGCAGCCGTTTTTGAGAAATAATTTTTTTATACGTTTTTTTCTGAGTTTTTTGAAAAGAAAACCCCCCAAATTGAGTTAGCCCAAAATAAAAAAAAGGGTCCCGAGGTATGATTTTTGTGAACCTACATGTCGAATTTCATCAAAATCGACCGAGTAGTTTGTCCGGAAATCGACGAACAGACAGACATTTCGTTTTGGGTTCCTGGGACCTCAAAACGTGTAAATCCGTTGAAATCTCGGAATCGAAAATTTTGACTATCACAAAGCTTTCCTTATACTACGTATAAATTGGAAAGCAATAAATAATCAATAGGCTACCCAATAAACGATGAGCGTGAGGGGAAGAAGGGAATTTATGCAGGATGTTTGTAATGATTGCTGCGTCGTTTGGTATTCACAACGAGCACAAGTATATAATTTAAAATCAGAATTGTGTTGTCATTATTATTCTACGATTGAATTCTGATTACATCATTTGATGCATTTTGAATCACATACGAATTTTATTGCTGTTCCATTTGTTTCTTATTGGGCCGTAAATTTGTCAGTGTGAATATTTAAAATGTAGGCTACTCGGTTTTACTTAACGTCTTGTCTCTGCCTGTTAGCGCTTCGTGCCTAGCTAACAGTAACCTCTATGATTATTTAACGCCAGACCCACTCCCGCAACTGCCTGCTATAAATGGGCCCTAAGATACAATTCTTTTCTTCTATTGAAATACTTTACTAATAAATTCATTAATATGCAAGTGCTTATAGTAAGCATTATGTACAAAGCGTACTTTCGGCCCCATAATTTGCAATTTAAAAAAATCAGAATGTTTCTGCGGCGTAGTTTCCTTGCAGACTTAAGAGGCAAAAAGGACTATCATAATCATATTAACACTTTCTTTAAAATTTGGTGTGTTTTTTTTATCTACAATTCTTACGATAATAGTGAGCAGTTGTGCTTCACCTTTATTTCCGTATGTCAAGACTAGGCGTGTTTGGTAACCAAGCTCGCCTGTTTTACATTCCACCCTTAGTCAAATATGAATTAAAAAAGTTAGTCAAGACCCACACGGGCATTGGTAACAAGATGTTTAACAAAATGAAGGAACATCACGTTCCCCGCATGCGTCAAGTCAACCATTTGAAATATTACTCGCTGTCGTTTAAACAGGTCTTGGCTCTAAAGGAAGCATTTCGGTTTACATTATTTGTCTTGCTTGATTCTCTAGAGTCTAAATGTGGTCAGCAATGTCCCCAGGGGCTAGCTATGAAGCAGCAACATCAGGATTCATGGCCCAGTCAACGAGGAAAGTGACCGCAGGGGATTGGGGGCCAGTTGTTTACTACTGCTTCAAGTGGCCAGAGCTGTAAGGGTCATTCCCACGATCTTTTGAAAGTTCAGGTAGGGAACAATGCGCGGTATCGCTATACTTTGATAGATAGTGGTGACGTTCTGTATTCCTTTTGGCTACTTTCCCCTGACCGGGTTTAATTAATAGTGAGAAATCTTCTAGCAAGAGATATGGGGGATTAGTTTACTGATCTTTCAGGTATTACCAAGACATGAGGAAACGAAACGAACTCTGTTCAAGCCCAAAAAATCCAAAGCAAGCACAAAAAAAAAAAAGATTGACAAACTAACCAAGCTTTTGAAAGATTTTTGTACATCTGAGCTTTAAGAAAAAAAATGAAAAAAAACGAAAATGAATGAACAAGCATCTCTTCTTAACGGTATACCTACTCAATGTACAGTACTGTAATTCAGTACAGTATTTTCAGCTTGAACATTATTTGTTAGTATAGATGGAAACATTGGAAACAAACCAAAGCATAAGCCAAGTCAACTCCAAAAACCAAGCTCTATAGGGACTAGAATGGTTCTATCGTCGAAAATTTAAATAGGACAGTTCCTAGTTTATTATCGCATTTTACGACGACGTCAAAAATCGTATGTCCTTGCTGGTTAAACAATGACTAAATAAGGTATTGCCTATTGTGAAAGCTTACACATGGGAAAAAAGGAGGTTTTGTTCTAGTAACCTATACAATACATATTCCATCCGTACAGTATATGGTATACAGTATGTACCAGTATATAGATATTGTATGCACAAATAGGAAATCAAATAACAGAGAATACGGTAAAACCTCTGAGATAATACTGTTAATAGAGGCGATATATTCATTGAAAATGGTGCGTGTGCTGTCTTAAAAGGGCACACCCACGCGATCGTGTGTATAGAAGCTCCTTTTTTGTCTCGCCTACGGTACCTATTTACATAAGACTAGTTGTAAATATTTGCACACACGACAAACAGGACTGGCTTGTGTTAGATACAGTCTTTTTCATGCTCATTAGTGGGTGGTATAGTAATATTAATTGCAAACACGACAGCTTAGCCTACTATTCATGTTCTTTCATTCATATTTTATTCTACGTCCACGTCATTTGCAGTGTTTGCAGTAAAACGTGCGGCTATAACAGTTTTAGGTAAGATAATAATAATAATAATGGCCTGAATGACTCTTTATGGACATAGGCATACTTATAGTGGCCCATTGGCCATTCCATGCCAACAACCCCATGGATTTAGGAATTTTTATTGTTTCCGTATGGATTTTTGGCCATTGGCAAACTGATTTACGTCCACGATGTCAACCTACACAGGCTACAAGCGATTATGGACAAGCTGACACCATTGACGCGATTAAACTGGCGAAAGCATGACTTAAGCAAGTACAGATAAGAGTCAACAATTGTATATACTAAAGGAGTACTGCAGCCGGATCGAGGCGATTATAATACCGGAGTTAAATAAATACCCTAGGATTGTAAATGTAAACAAATAAATTTTGAATAGCACTTTCCATTATAAAATTATCTTGTTTACATTTTTAATACCAGGGGATTAAATAAATACCGGTATTATAATCGCCTCGATCAGGCTGCTGGTGTTCTGTGGGTCCTCGCTGCGGTCTGGGACTTTTTTTTTAACCAAAAAGTGCTACTAAAAGAGTATTGTCTGAATATCTGCACATCATAATCCTTTGCCTTGCACAGACCGAGTTAATAATTAATTTGGGAGATACCGCATATAAAGTAATGAATGGGTCTATACGCATAATATTCGGTCCTTTCTGTCCAGTCCAGACCACAACGAGGCCAAAATCTGCGGATTAACTTATAGATCTGGACCAAGAAGAAAATCGGCGGGATTGAAACGGACAGAACCAAAAAAAAAAAAATCAGGATTCCGGACCCTTCGGTTCTCGGTCGTTGGTACCAGATTGAACCTGATTAAGTTTTCAGCTACCGCTATGAAGAGACACGTGTATTACGTATTATTAAACTTGCCTTCTCTTGTAGCAAAGCCATGGCAGAGCGATAGGGAAAAGTTAAGGTCCTTCAAGGCATTTCTGCTGGCTCAGCGATGTTACTACCTTGTACACGAATTCTACCCCCCCCCCCTAGCATGCCGTTCTCTAATTGGCAAATTTCAGGTTACTGCTGTAGCGCTATAGAGGCTCGCACAGACGCTTCGGAATTTTTTATAATGGTCCTCAAAATCATACAAATACTTTGCAGTTTTATATTATAACATATACTAATACACTGACATTAAATTGACTTTGGTTGAAGAGGTTATAACTCGTTATAACCGATATTAAAGAATATGGAAAAAACTGGACTTGGCGGGGTTCGAACCCACGATCTACGCCTAACCGGGGTGTCGTCTTAGTTTTTATTATTATTTATTCTTATTTATAATAGCAGTATGCTGTAGGCAACGATACAGAATAGTTTAGTAGTTTAGAGTAGAGTTTAGTTATATTGGCATTTAGCGGGAATGAAACGGCACCTATAAGCATTAGGCCCTGTACACACGGACGTTCAACGCCGGCGTGTGACGCTGAGAAATTTATCATGTGAACAAATGGGCTGGTGATAGGTTGGTGCAAAGGGAAGTTAATTTATATTTGCGCACTTTACTTCTGAACCTTTTGTGACGTTGACGCGGGTTCGGAGCGTGTCTAGGGGAAAAGCGTGCAGTTTTGTGGGGTCGGCTTCACGTCAGCTGGCCAAATCGTTCAGAAAACGACAAAAAATCTTCGGTTAGCCCTGTGGCTACAATGGAAAAGACGTGGAGAGAATTGTCCTCGTGTGCTGGGCTTCTTCATTCCCTTCTTCTTCTTCAAGTTACAGCCGACTGGCTGGCTGGCAGCAACATGTAGCCATTCCCTTTTTATAATTTATCTATATTGGGCTATATTTATTGCTAAAAATAAAGAAGTAACGTGGTATTTCATTGTTTTTTTTACACTAGACGTTAAGGGTGGACGTTGGTGGGATTTAAACTTGATATTTTCACAGAACTCACTGAGCCTTTTATTAAGCCTCTCCATAACTTTTATAGGGTTTAGTGGATAAATTTGAAAAAGCGAGAGCAGTGGATAGTGAAGCCTTGCCTGATAATAAAATAGATGTTGACTGCCGGGAGGAGGAATGAAAATTTTAGAAAACCAGTTAACCTAACCCCTCAGGGTAGGCTATAATTAGTGAGCTTCTCCGAGTGGTGATTTTGCATAACGGCAAGAAATGTAAGAAAATTAATTTTGCGCTCAAGCATTTACCCCGAAACAAAAACAAACTACCCTAAATAATAAGCATATTATGCCTATAAAATCGGTATAAAAATCAGCTCCTGGCCTTTTGCAATTTTGAGATAATCTACGAAACTGGTTAATGATATCGCTATAAAACAATTAACTTTCTGTGTATCAAAGTGTTGTAAAGTAGGGGTCAGCCTCGGATTTAATGTTAACTAGCAGTTTTTTCACAGAAAGGTTCCTCGTGGCATTTTCTAACATAAACCCCGAGAAACAAAGCTATGTAGTCACTTTATACTTTGAGCGTGACGTCATTCCAATTTGAATGATAGCAGATGACAATTGTGTACAATGAATCATTCGATAGGCATGTACTTAAACTATTATATGTACCTAAAACCTCGTTCAAGTGAATAATAATAGTGGCTTTTTAAAGAACTTGGCCTGCAATAGTGGCCTATAGGTCCCTTGTCCAATGTCAACGAACCCATAAATTTCGGAAATTATTTGCATTGTTTCAGCGTGCAGTTTTAGCCATTGGCAAACTGCTATACATCGTCGTTGTTAACCTACACCGGTTACAAGCAATAGTGGACAAGCTGAAACAAGCTTACCATTGACGCAATGAAACAGGCGAAAACACGACTTAACCAAATGCAGATACGAAGCAATTTAATGTTCTTAAACTTTTGTGTGTAGGTACGTAAATCATCGTTCAATTAAAAGGAAGCACAGTATTTTTTTAAAAAGGGGCGATGATGTAGTAGTAGTAGTAGTAGTATGGTTTGACACAGTCCCAGGCCACGGTGTGGGCCCATAAGGCTCCAGTGGACCTCCTGATTATAGTGGATTCCGAACCACTTGGGAAACACAGTGAAGTCACACGATTAGTTCGGAGGTGACCAGGACAAGTCCTAACATGTTTCCCTACCGGCACTGTGCACACGACCAATTTATCTGCAGCTTTGAACCTGCTCTGGTCCGCTGGATTCAACTTGGTATAGTGGCCGGCTATAAAGGGGCGATGATATAAAAATAAATAAAAAATTAATAGGTAATGGCTTTAATTTTGGCATAACTGAAACCAATCTGGTGGAGTTCATGCCCTCCCGTACACTCAACTAGGTGACTAGGAATAGGATGGCCCTTGAACTTTAATAACTATTTTTCGACTTTCTTAGACTTCTAGGCTCATAGTTATAGAATGCCGGGAAGAATCAATTTTGAGGTTGACCCTTATTTTACTGAACTAATGATGAAATTTAATGAACCCTAGTATAACGGCAGGAAGTTAGCTGAATGGATTTAATGATTTCTAAAGTCAAAACGACCCATAAAATTAACGCTTATAGCCAAGATTGGTGAATGAATACGCTGCCAACTAGTTCATAAATACAGTAGGCTACGTTAATTTGACATTCATTAAGATCTATTGCCGCATTGAAATTATCTAAGCTCTTCTTTGTGACAAGAAGACTACTATTTGCTTATACTGACCAGGGGTACTTGTATACAGCAGTGGCGTATATAGGGGGGGGGGGGCGGGGGCAGGGGGCCTCCACCGAACTGGGGAAATTAACTAATGTGAGTTGTTGTAATGCTTAATTTGTCAGATCAGATAGGAAAATGCCCCAGATAGGGATTGATTATGAGTTTGAGCCCCACATTGTCCAGTTTTTTCTTGTTTCCTTAATCTTTGATAGGCTATAATGGCCTGAGGAAGTAGCCTCTTTAACTGTAGTCAATTTATTATTGATTAAAAGGGACAAGAATTCTAGTAATACTTTGGACAGCACAATAAAATTACGATTAAATTACACGTATACCTTCTACTATTATCTACTAGTACGTTGCTGAACATACTGTATGTACGGTATTATAATATTTGGGAATTAAATTATTATTATTACTATCTCATACCAAAGATACTAAATGAACTTCCTCCAGAAATGAAAAAATTTAAACAGATGGGTGAGTTAAAAGCGGGGAAAAAAATGGTTGGTCAATGGGAGGGAATAATAATAAAAGCAGACTAACAGGGCCTAACATAAAAAATAAAAATAAAACAGTATAAATAAAAAATAATAAAAATTATTATTTTAAAATAAGAAAAAATAATAGGCTTATGATAATATCTTGTTTTAGCAGCACTGTATAAGTCCTTTGTCCCAATCAAGCTTTAGCTTGAGGATGAGGTATGGTATCATTATGTCTATTGTATTTTGTAAATATATGCTCCTTGTACAGGGGATACTGGGCAAGGAAAAGAAGAAGGAAGGATTCTGATGACCTCGAACACTCACATAAGACTAGACCTACCGTCTAACCGCCTATATTGGGTCAGAGAGTGTATTATGGGTCTGCGCGCTAAAATGTTTAAAACAATTTATTCTAGAACCACCGACAAGCATCACGGCGATGTTGATGTCTGTAAACACAGTACAATAACTAACGTAAATAATTTAGGCAAAAGTGAGGCACTCCTGTAATGCTAAGTTAGTTTATTTTAATTCCTAGTTAAATTTGAAATATTTGAATACCAAAAACACTGAAAAAACTTCAGTTGTAGGCAGTTACTGAGAAAAGCTATCCATTTTGCCTCTAGTATTATTGAATAATGTTTATTTGGACATTTTCGAATAGTTTTAAGAGTAACCTCAATGAGACGCGTAGCGCTTAACTGTGGTACAAGAGGGAGGGCACTAGTTAAGAATGGGTTCTTTCAGTGACCCAAATTACCCACCATTTGGGTCAGTCTTTTTAATTTTTTATTCTTAGTGGGACCATTCTATTCGAAAAACTAGACTCCTGCTAAATCTCGTGTGCGTGCTGCTATGTATTAACGTCAATAACTGTGAAATATTACAACAAACAATTTCAAGAGTTGAAAAATTCACTGAAAATTGACCCAATTTAGGCGGTTTTACGGTACCGTTCAGTTTTCGAAACCCCAAGCAGTCAAATGACTCACTTCTTAACATTTTCATTCACAAAATAGCCTAAACATTTTAACAACGTTGCACATTGAAGCCGTACGGTCCATTGAGTGCAGAATGTGATTGACAATGAGATAAGAGCCTTGACTTGAGCACTCCTCTCCTGACGTAACGTCTAATTAATGCTTACGGCCTAAAAGATGATTTACGGCAGGACAACGACCTTCCTCTGGCAGTTCGTCTGGAGCCTCCAGCTCCACCACAGTTCAGTTGGGAGGAAATCCCCTGCGGGCGCGGTCCCGCTTTTGTTTTCGGCAATGGCTTCGACACCATGCAATTATTAAGGTGCCTTGATCAGGTGCTAATATTTTAGGTGTCAGAATAATTACCATTTTTGTCATGGGTTTTGATGAATATATTTTCGGTAATAGTTGTGGTTTAACATAAGCTGTTGTTTTGACTAAGAGGAATAGTTGAGCAACTTGGGACTATAGCGATAAATAATCGTGAATAAGATACTGCCTGCTACCAACAGCGATATGTGGTAGGTTTCCATTGGTTAAGAGTTAAGACATATATTTCATATAAGTTACGATAATTTAAGTTATATTTTACTATGTATACTGTTATTAAGTAATAGTTAACATGAAAAAAAGACTTTATAGTCTTATTGTTCGCCATTTGTATTGCAATAAAGTCGTTTATTCATTCATGGTCGTAGCCGGAGTGGGGTGCAGAGGGTCTCGACACCCCTTCCCCCTGAAATATTTTAAATACAGTATGCACTAGATAAAATGGAGTTTTAAACATATTGAGGTTACCGCACTTCCGGTGACGTCAGATGAACCGTTCGAGTGAATAATAATAATGCCCTGAATGACTTTTTAAAGACCTAGGCCTGCAATAGTGGCCCATAGGTCCCTTGTCCAATGCCAACGACCCCATGGAATTCGGACGTTATTTGTATTGTTTTCGCAAGTTTTTGGTCATTGGAAAAATGGTATACGTTCTCGATGTCAACCTACACCGGCTGGCGGCTACGAGCTAGACAAGCTGAGACAAGCTTTATCTTTGACGCAATGAAACAGGCGACAGCTTTACAGGCTATACTTTACCTGTACTTAACCTAGTACAGATACCAGTCACGGGCAACACTAGTGGCTAATCCTTTCAACACCGAGAAGAGCCCAAAGACTTTCTTGACCTTTGGGCGTGCACCGATTATGGCATTAGGTCCCACGGAAATAATAATAATACTTAATCGATTTTTATGGATTAATATGGATAGTTCTTGAAGAAAAATTTATTATTATTGTTAAGTATCTCCTATCACTGGAATGCGTAGTCTGTATTTTATTTTTAGATAATTAGATTATTGATAGATTATAGTAGAAGATGTAGAAAAATTGCTACTTTGCAACTTGATACATATGTAAGTACGATATAACACCGGGTGGTTGCATATTTGAAGCCGTGAAAAAAAGTAGACGGTGCACGCTTTCGAAAACTATGGTGAAATAGCGTCAGGTCTAGGTCCAGTGTATCAAAATGTAGAGGAGCATTCCTTCTACTTCTTTTACTCATTTATTTCACAGAAAACGTGTAGGAGGGGGTGTCCCAATTGCTCTAATTGATTTTAGTATTGTTTCGTTTTGAATTCGGCCTCTATGTATGGAGCTGGAACAAGCGAATGACCTGGTGGGGCCAACACCCATGGGACTAAAGTGTAGGAACTCCGTGAACCTGGACTTCTAGGTCATAAACCTATTGTTTCAATTTTCGGATGGCAGCTTGCAGGCGTCACGATCTCTCCCGAGCCTGTCACGATTTGTACCAAAGAAAAAATTATAGCAAAAATAGGAATGTTTATTACAGTTTATCTGTCAGAACGCTCTTTCGATGCCCAGATTGCCAATGGGCTTCTTTCATACAGGGAAATGTTTCCGTCCAACCAATCAAATATTTGTTTTAGCTTGTGACAACATAATTTTTATCGAATGGCGTGTTGACACTCGCACACGTACAAAGTACTTCGCCATCGAAGTGGAGTACAAATGAAGCTTGACCAACCAGTTGAAGATGGCGTTAATTCGCATTTTCAACCCCCCCCCCCCCCTAGAATTTATCATGGAAGAAGATGTCATGTAACTCACCTATTCACATATATCAGGACATGTAGAGTAGTGGTACAGACTCCGATTTTCTACCGAAAAGTTGTTGGTGCGAGTCCCAAGCTTGCTATATTTTCTGGCCATGCATCGGAGGGCATGTAAAGCAGGCGGTCCCGGGCCTTCTTAGTTGAGTGTAAGAGAGTGTACGCCCTAGGGCTTCATAGCCCTAACTCCGCTAGGTTGGCTTAGAGTTCGCTTTTTTGCTCCCAGAACCAAACTATTAATAGAAAGGAAACTGATGGGTTTTTTATCACAATAATAACGACTACGATGTATGTGAATTTAAAAAAAAAACAGATTGAGTGATTTAAGCCGTTTTGAGAAATATTTTTTATCCGTATTGTCAGTTTTAATGAAGTAAACCCCCCTAAATTGACTAAACTCAAACACTAAACGCTTAACAGTAAAGAAATATCCTAATGTATGATTTTTATGAACAAACGTGGCGAATAACAATTAACATCGAAATCCATTCAGTAGTTTGCCCACAGTCGCCAGAAAGGATAACAATCCACATTTCAAGAACCTCCCAGATGAAGTTACAATTTCAAGAAGTTTTAAATTCTTATTCTTATAAAATTAAACGATTTATTTAACAAATACGCCTATCAACTGGAAAAGTTAACAACAAAATAGTAACACATCAAATTAAAAAAAGTCAAATAGGCCTATATAAATTTCGCATAGCAGGGTCATGGATAGTTAAAAAGACTAGCCCAAAAGCACATTTTCCCGAATTCGGGTGGAAGGACTAAAAGAGGCCTTCAAAGTAGAGTAAACAAGTTTGAAGTAAAGAAAATGTCCTGGGAAATGCCCTCATGTTTTTGCGAGATGCATATCCCTCAGGGATTGCACATCAACCAACGCCATTTTCTAGCTTTTTCCGGTTTGTGAAAATGTGACAAACTCATATTTTCTTTAGAAATTACAGATTTACAGAAGGATAGCTAAAGCACGTTTGCTTACTCCATTTATTCATATGTCAGAATGATCACGAGTACATACTGCAATATTTTGCATATCTCTAAGAGAGAGGACAACAATATATTGTATGTTATATACACAGTAGTTTCTTAGTAATACTGTATTTTACTTTCGGATGTTTTTTTTTGTTTAAGTTAGAATAGGAAAATATATTGTACCAAATAAGGCTTGTCCATGCTGGGTGTTTCACACAACTCGAATTATATGCGGGAAAAAATGCACAGAACGGGATGTGAACTCAATTTATACAAGTTGTAGACGATCATAGGTTGACAGCACTACTGGATTGTTTGGGACAGGCTTATGGTTTTTTATTCCAGTCCAGCGCGTTGCTAGTATAGGGGGGGGGGACCTTGGCGTCGGGGGGGGGGGGGGCGACTTGGTGTCGCTACTCTTACTTTAATGTGGCCTCCAGTGTATAAGAATAGCTGGAAGTATTCTTGCATATAATTATACAGCCAGAAATATACTATACATAGAGATACTATACTATACTTTGGTATATACTGTATATTTTAAAATATTTTTTTAAATAACTTCCTACACCACAGCCTTCTGCAGTCTTTGTTAATATAAGTTGGGTTAGGTTAGGGAAAGCTCACGTGAATGGAGTAAACAAGGACAGTCTCTAAAGCTGACAGGAGAACTTAAACGCTGTGGTCGAAATGGTGCGCGTAATAAAGGAGTTGTCCCCCTCACTGGACATAGGCCCTTCCGTGCACACCTTTCGCGCATTAGTGTTGGGACAGACCCCGAGTGCCGGCTTTGTAATAGTGAACGCTATATAGGATGGCATATTGGCCCAAAAGTGGGGTTCTACAAATTTTTATACACTCCGTGGTTTATTGAAATTACCCCCTAGCCTCATGAGAAATCATTTAAGTTATGGGTGCAACATTGTGGGGTTGTACGCATTTTGGAAAAAATATCCCGAAATCGAAAATTTTAACCATCACAAAGCATTCCTTATACTATCTATATATATAAATATCTCCCATATAAATAAAGTTTTTAGCCTAACTTACAATTGGATAAAGAAAGTTTGCTATAACGAACACGGTTATCCCATTTCCTATTAAAAGGGTTGTTCAAAACTGAAGTTTGAAAACTTGTGCATGAGCAACAGCTGTGCTATAATATACAGAGAGAGCGTTTATTAGACGCGCTATTAACCAGCACGGAGATGAGCTTAACAGATCACAACCCCGGCATGCCCCAGCAGCTGCTGACATCCGAACTGCCAATAATACGTACAATAAATTCGAGTTTATTTCCAATCCCTGAAGGGAAGACTTCTATGGGGTTTCCGACCTTAAATGTAAAGGAATACTCGCAGAAGGGCTGCAATCAATGCGGTTGTACAACATTCCAAGAAGGTTTATGTCTAAAGACTTGACCAGAGACTAAACACCAGAACTATTGACTAAAGACTATGACCAAGACTGAAAGACTGAATGCCGCATTAAATGCAAAGGAATACTCGCAGAAGGGCTGCAATCAATGCGGTTGCACGGCATTCCAAGAAGGTTTATGTCTAAAGACTTGACCAGAGACTAAACACCAGAACTATTGACTAAAGACTATGACCAAGACTGAAAGACTGAATGCCGCATTAAATGCAAAGGAATACTCGCAGAAGGGCTGCAATCAATGCGGTTGTACAACATTCCAAGAAGGTTTATGTCTAAAGACTTGACCAGAGACTAAACACCAGAACTATTGACTAAAGACTATGACCAAGACTGAAAGACTGAATGCCGCATTAAATGCAAAGGAATACTCGCAGAAGGGCTGAAATCAATGCGGTTGTACAACATTCCAAGAAGGTTTATGTCTAAAGACTTGACCGGAGACTAAACACCAGAACTATTGACTAAAGACTATGACCAAGACTGAAAGACTGAATGCTGCATTAAATGCAAAGGAATACTCGCAGAAGGGCTGCAATCAATGCGGTTGTACAACATTCCAAGAAGGTTTATGTCTAAAGAATTGACCAGAGACTAAAAACCAGAACTCTTGACTAAAGACTATGACCAAGACTGAAAGACTGAATGCCACATTAAATGCAAAGGAATACTCGCAGAAGGGCTGCAATCAATGCGGTTGTACAACATTCCAAGAAGGTTTATGTCTAAAGACTTGACCAGAGACTAAAAACCAGAACTATTGACTAAAGACTATGACCAAGACTGAAAGACTGAATGCTGCATTAAATGTAAAGGAATACTCGCAGAAGGGCTGCAATCAATGCGGTTGTACAACATTCCAAGAAGGTTTATGTCTGAAGACTTGACCAGAGACTAAACACCAGAACTATTGACTAAAGACTATGACCAAGACTGATAGACTGAATGCCGCATTAAATGCAAAGGAATATTCGCAGAAGGGCTGCAATCAATGCGGTTGTACAACATTCCAAGAAGGTTTATGTCTAAAGACTTGACCAGAGACTAAACACCAGAACTATTGACTAAAGACTATGACCAAGACTGAAAGACTAAATGCCGCATTAAATGCAAAGGAATATTCGCAGAAGGGCTGCAATCAATGCGGTTGCACGGCATTCCAAGAAGGTTTGTGTCTAAAGGCTTGACCAGAGACTAAAGACCATAACTAACGACTAAAGACTATGACCAAGACTGAAAGACTAAAATAAGATCATCATTCTCGTCCACTTCCCCACTTGGGATGATGTGATCAAGAAACATGACCTGTACAGGTGATACATGATAAATAAAAAAAATTCTTATTACAGCTTATAGACTCCCGCAACCGCCTGATATAAACCAACCCTTACACACATGGAGGAAGTCTGATGCATTTGTCACCCTAAAGTCCAAATATTTAGGCAACGAATGACAATTTCAAAGGTTTGTTTTGTGTTTGTATTTCGTAAGCTGTTCATAAGCTTTAGGTAGGACACAAAAACATAAAAAAATAGTGACTTCTGAAACAAACTTTAGGCTATTTGCTTTGGCCTACTTACCTTATGTGAAGAAGAACAAGAACAAGAACAAGAGCAAGAACAAGAAGAAATGTTTTTTTGCTTTTAAAGTAAATTCCTCTATATACGTAAAACTATACGTACTGTGAGAGCAAGGTGTATAAATCAACCCTAAGCAAGCACATCAAAGGGGAAACATTTACACGAAGTACTGTAAGTGCCTAACTAAGCAGACATCAAGTCAAGTTAACCTAAGGATTCTCACAATTTAAATTCAATTTGGGGTGAATTTCATATTGCCCGGAAGCTTCAATAACAGGAAATGTGACGTTGTGACGTCATATACCCTCGTCGTCACCCGAGCTTTAGGGAAATTCCTTATTTTATGACCTTTCAATCAACAAAAAAGGAAAGCAGTAAATAAAAAGAGTCCATATTTCCCAAAATTTTATTATATATTTTATGTTAGCCGTTAAGGAATATTCATATTCATTCCAATTCGGATATTTTTTATTTTGCAGTATTTTCAATGTCAAAATGATAAGAAAGTCAAGCCTTTATCGCATAAAGAAAAGCTATATATTTGTACATACTACTATAGGCTATGTATGTGTATATCTAAGGTATATCTTTATGATCCTCAAGAGAAAAAGGGGGCGAACGCGCTCCCAGAAGAACAATTGTCTCCGCACTCAATTGGCCTTTTAGGTAATATGAATTATTTTTACAAGCATATGAGAACGTGGATTGTCGTGCAAAACCGAGATGACTGGAGGAGTGTTGACAAACATGCCAGGTCATATCAAGGGCTGTAGGGTCAAACGATGATGAACTCTCAGAAATGGAGAAAATATTCCATCTAGAAGACAAAGTTTTATTAAAGCGCGACTTCTAAAATGTCATGGACACTACTAGAGCCAGACGATGAAGATGTAACTGTCATTAATATACAAAATACATAGAAAGACATAGTACGCTCTAATAAGAGACAATCGGAGGGGGAAACCCGTGTAAGCATAAAAATAAAAAATCTCATGAAATAAATAAATAAATAAATATTGACTTTTTTTGTTCTATTACTAAGCCAACCTAGCGGAGTTAGGGCTATAAAGCCTTCTCTTACACTCAACTAGGAAGACCCGGGACCGCCTGCTTTACATATCCTCCGAAGCATGGCCAGAAAATGTAGCAAGTGTGAGACTCGAACCAACATCCTTTCGGGTGAAAGTCGTAGAGTTATGAAAATATGAAAATTAGTAGTAGTAGTATGGTTGGACACAGTCCCAGGCCACGGTGTGGGCCCATAGGACTCCAGTGGACCTCCTGATTATAGTGGATTCCGAACCACTTGGGAAACACAGTCAAGTCACACGATTAGTTCGGAGGTGACCAGGACAAGTCCTACCGTGTTTCCCTACCGGCACTGTGCACACGACCAATTTATCTGCAGCTTTGAACCTGCTCTGGTCCGCTGGATTCAACTTGGTATGGCGGCCGGCTCCTGAAAATTAGTAGAAATGTTTCCAAACATTTTTATATATTAGGCCTATGTGTTTCTCTCTAACACAAATCAGACACAATTATTGAATTTGATTTGTAGAAAAAACGATTGGTGTGTTTATCGCGAAAAAGGAGTTCATGAACTGCGGCCGATTGGTGTGAATGACGACCACAGGGCATATATACTGAAATGTAGATGAGAATTTCTTCCATTTTAATGGATAGCAACTTCTAAGTTGTATATGCCACCAATTGTCATCAGAAATAGATGAAATGCACAGTCGAGATTCGAGAAGACAATATTATGTTTTAATAAAGCGCCACTTCTTAGATGTTTGGGACACTGCAAGGGCCATGTAGCGCCAGATAAGGCGCCCATTCCACCGACCGGCTAGGGCTATTTACAAAAACAGTGACGTGGTAGCAGACATTCAAGACTTAGGCGGGGTTTCCACCGACCTCGCATTGCAGAATTGACGGAAATGTTTATTTTCTTCTATGCCATAGTTAGAATTGATCAATGATCATACAGTAAAATCACAAACAAACTAAAATTAAAAAATGGCGTCATGGGATATGTTAAGTACAAACATTTTAATAGATTTCTATAAAAAGAAAAATTCAAATTTCCGTCAATGTCATTTGCATTCTGCAATGCGAGGTCGGTGGAAACGCCACCCAAGTCTTGAATGTCTGCTACCACGTCACCGTTTTTGTAAATAGCCCTAGCCGGTCGGTGGAATGGGGGCCTTAAGAAGACTTAACTGTCAGACAGTTTGTTCAAAGCCACCATGAATACATTGGCCATCATGACATCGAATCTCGGATTTGTAGTTTGAAAGTCCTGTTTTCGTTTGGACCACTAATGCCAACGAAATTTTCTAAAAGTTAGCCTGCCTGCAAAACATTCACTCGACACAGACACATTTAAACTTCACGTGAGTAAATCAGTCAGCGAGATTTAAAGCAAGAAACATTTCTGGTTGAAATGAGGTTTGAATAAACAAACAACTGGACATGTGGATTGCTAATCCTCCACAATCGTAGATATGAGGTTTCATTTTGTTTGTTTATGGACACAAACAAGGTTCTTTTCATCTTTGAATCTCTGTGATAGATTAAATTAAAAGCCCATAAGCAAATGAATCTTTTTAGAATTCATATAACATCAAGGTTTTAGTTTTGAAGTGTTTTTACTCATACGCGCTATAAATCTTGTAAGACCTAGACTATACCAGTATATATATAATTTTGGTAATGTAAACATTTAAAATCTGCAAATTATTTTTCATAACAAATAAATAAAGAAGGAAATTGGCCTTTAAATATATAATATTATTCTAAATAATAATGATAAATTTAATTTTAATCCCCAGGGTTCGGTAAATTTGCGTGGCGTGCAAAATAATTTTCCATTGCTCTCATTTACGGAATCTCTTATATATAGTTATCGTTTATTGAAATCAACATATATGGTATCGACCTACTAATACAATAGTAGTACCCACAATGCGGCAAAGTCATGTGTAAATTATCCAATTTCCAAAAACCTTCAACAGATCATCACAAAGCAGAAACAAACTCATTTCAAGATAATCATGACTTAAAGTCAGTATCTAATGAGAAACTTATCCATTGGAGCAGAGAATCAGCACGATTGAGAATGTATTAGCGCTGGAAATCCAGAAGATATATTATAGAGCATTCTGGTCGCGGTTTTCTGTACTAATGTGCAGTTAATGCCATCCACTCACGTCTGTATTTCTCCGAGGTAAGGGAAAGCTTTTAAGATGGCCTTATCTGCATTTGGAAGGGGGCTTCAGTCTAATGACCTAAAATACAGAATGTGTAATGCAAAATTAATAGGCAAAGAGATTAGTTATAATATACATCGCATCCCCTTGGTAATCTAATCCCGAATCCCATGTAGGCTATGCAAGATTTTCAGATTTATTGCTGCTAAGTATCATTGACAATGGTGGTTACAAAATGGCTCAGCAAATCACTGATGCAAAGAATAATCTGTGTCAAAAATATCACATCCCTTAAATGACATTTTCCTCAGCACTTTGACACCTGATAATGTACCTCTTTCTAACGCCAATGGGTGGCAAACATCAAAATTGGTTTGTGGAAAAAAAACGCTTGGTAGCAATTCCATAATTTGAAAACCTCAGTTACTGAGGGATACCTTTCGATCCTTAAGTACCTAGTCAGCGATTTCTAGGATTGGCCAGATACGAACCAAATAAGCTGGCAAATTAATCTACTGTTCTTAACCTACTGTACGTTACCGGTACCGTATTTCAAATTCGATTTATATTAAATTTCATTATTCATTACGCAAAACGGCAATCCACAAAGTAGAAAATATTGAATTGGCAGTACGTTCTTTCTCAAAGGGACCTCTAAGAGGATATACCCCAAAAATCTCGTTGGCTATCAGTAATGTAATTTTTCAGTATTTTCCAGTACAAATCGTTTCGCTTCGAGCTAAATTTGATCAAATTTTGGTTTGCCCGTCCAGTTAATATACAATACAATCTTACAACAACAGTGGTTCTGTTTCTGTATATAATGTTATAATTGTTGCTAGGTTTGTAGATAGTGAGGCGTCGTGCGAAAATGAAATGATAGATATAGGACAGATGACAGGCCCATCAAGGGTTGTAGACCCGGAAGAAAAAGGAAAGAAGAAGTAAAGAAGGTAGGGAGGCTGAGTAGAAAAATAATGGGAAGATTGTTACACCGAGCCACAGCCCTGGGACAAAGTTGATATTAAAATTGGATCCCGGCCGCCATTTTATTTATATAACTATACTCTCTGTCCAACATCGCTCCATTTAACAGTTATTGGAATCGTTCACTTGACAATTTTTCAAAACCTATATTAATGCATTCATTATAGTTTTATTTTATACCCCTTAAAATGATTTATTTCCTAAACAACGTTATTTAGTAGGGGAAAATAATTCTATCCCATAAGTTTGATGGTTAAAAGGCGGGTCACATGAATGCCAAAAATGTGACGTCATTTTTGGTGCGGTGGAGTAGCCGGCAGTACTAATTCCCTTGCACCCAATACGAAATGTCACGTCATTTCAAGGTCATCCATGTCTGTTCCGGCGTTTAGGCTCTTGTAATCCACATTTAAAATCACCGATATTTACATATTTTTTTGTTTAATATTTACAGTATTTTATGCAAATATTATGTATATATATATATATATTAATTTATTAATTTATATTAATAAATTTTATTGTTGCAAATAGCCTAGACCTATTTTGAAAAAAAAACACAATTTGTTTAGCCGCCAATAGAGTGCGAAAATGAGCCCTTCACATCAGCAGCCTGATCGAGGCGATTATAATACCGGTATTTATTTAATCCCTTGGTATTAAAAATGTAAACAAGATAATTTTATAATGGAAAGTGCTATTCAAAATTTGTTTGTTTACAGTTACTAGGGTATTTATTTAACCCCGGTATTATAATCGCCTCGATCAGGCTGCAGGTATATGATTAATTATATTTTTGACAAAAATCAGCTTATTACTTGCTTGTATTAGCAGCGGGATTGCACTGGTATTGCTTTTGGTGGACGAGATATTGACTTTCTCCCAAACTTTTATGGCGGGGTACCGGGTACCTGCAGCCTGATTGAGGCAATTATAATAGCCTACCGGGGTTAAATAAATACCCTAGGATTATAACTGTAAACAAATTTTGAATAGCACTTTCCATTATGAAATTATCTTGTTTACATTTTTAATACCAGGGGATTAAATAAATACCGGTATTATAATCGCCTCGATCAGGCTGCAGGCTGCTGGTCGATGCTTTACTTTCCGTGCCCAATTAGCTGAGCCCACTCTTAAAGCAAACGAGCTTACATCGTAAATGCAAATATTCATATGCAGTATATAAACACCAATGCAAATAAAAACTGATAAAATAGCGTTATTGCAAATATTCATATGCAGTATATAAACTCCAGTGTAAATAAAAACTGATCAAATGGCATAAATGTGTGTTTAAAACCCTCCGCCGACGTTATTTTGGGATTTTCAGGAACATTTTCGAAAGCTTAAAGGGATATGTAGAGGAAGAAGGTTATTACCCTTGTCTTGGGCCATCATAGGCATCAGCATTTCCCCACAAATTATTTTTTGCTCATTTTCACGCATATTGTTGAAAGATTGATGATTATTTGACATGTTTTTTGGAGAGGTTCGTTTGCATTATTATCACATTTGAACACTTTGATGGGGTTTTCAGCTAACTTTAACGGCGCTTATTTCTCGAATATTCATATGAATGGTAATTTGTCACGATTATTGCCATGGACCGTATTACATACAAACTGAATTCGCACAACCTCTATAAATTTTCAGTTGAAATTGTGTCAAAAAACCAGACGTTTTCAAATTAAAAGACATTTATTATACTGGATGGTACCACCATTTTCCAATACGACGAGGTGTCTTGCAGTGTTACCTACCGAGACTTCAACGATCGTGGGAGCTACCTTATGTGTCACTGCAAAGCCACCATATTAGATGGGGAGGGAGTGGACTCCATTCTAAAAGGGGTACTCAGTACACTCACATGACCGTTCGGTAAATTTGAGGAAATAGAAATCGAAAGAATCTTTGTTAAGGCGGGGTTTCCACCGACCTCTCATTGTGAAAGTCAGAGTCCGTACCACTACGCTACATGTCCTGATGTCATTATTAAAAAAAAAAAATAGTTAGTTCAAATAGGATTAAAGACAGGCTTGGGCTTTTTTTCAGTGGACGTAGTGCGCCAAATACCTAGTCATTGACAAACTAGTTCACTCCTCGATGCCAACCCACACCGGCCACAAGTGCGAATGCTCATGCATGCTTACCATTGACATTGGATCAGGTGTTGGCCCGCTTTAACCAAGTATAGAGTTGAGTCATTGAGCTAGGCTGCAAATGTTATGTTATAAGCTATACCTACAACACTCGAAATTAAATACAAAACAAAATATTTCGAGATAAGATTGATTGAAGTAAGGGAGAATAAATAGAGCGTGGGGTAGTTCGCGAATGGAATAAATTATAGGAAACCCATTAACATGGGTAGTAAAAACAGGCTAGTCCCCACAATATATAAAGGGAAAACCCTTAAATGCCTTTTCAAAAAGCCGTTATGCCAGCAGCGGGGAACTTCAGTCAGTAGTTTTTAATGTTATATGCCTTGCATATTTTCAATAATTCAATTTGGCGTTGAAATCCCCAATGCCTGCGAATTTTATGTACCTCTAGAGAAAATGTGTGTTCAAATCTCGCTATCACACATTTTCCTGGTTTCCTTTTTCTGCAGGCATTTTTGCTTTCCAATTTATACGTAGTATAAGGAAAGCTTTGTGATGGTCGAATTGATCGATTCCGAGATTTCAACGGATTTACACGTTTTGAGGTCCCAGGAACCAAAAAAGTGGTTTTTACAAAATGTCTGTCTGTCTGTCGTTCTGTCTGTCTGTGCGTCGATTTCCGGGCGAACTACTCTGTCGATTTTGATGAAATATGGCATGTAGGTTCACAAGAATCATACCTCGGGTCAATTTTTTTTTATTTAGGGCCAACTCAATTTGGGGGGTTTTATTCTCAAAACACTTCAAAAAAAGTCTAAAAAATTATTTCCCAAAACCGGCTCCAACGATTTCTTTTAAATTCACAGATATTGTAGTTGTTATTAATGTTGACAAAATGCGGGGGTAGCTTGCCCATTGATAGTTTGCTACTGGGGGTAAAAAAATAAAAATAACTAAATTTTAATGAAAAATGACAAAAAAATAATTTTTCTGCGAAACCTTTCCATCGATGATTTCTACTTTGATTTCTACTTTCAGGTATGTTTTAGGCATTAAATTGAGTAACGAAACCGGACAGGTTGCTTTCCCAGAAAAGTATTTGGTTTTGTACAAAAAACTATTTCAGGTGGACAACCCCCCCCCCCCCCCGAAAAAATTATCAATTTCGAGATTTTAATGGATTTAAACATTTTCCGGTCCCAGGAACAAAAAAAATTAGTTTATACGAAATATCTTTCTGTAAGTCTGTTTGTCTGTCGGTCTGTCTATCTGTCTGTCTGTTCGCCGATTTGCGGGAAAACTACTAGGTGGATAATTTTGCATACGAACGACCACTGGGGTAGTCCGATAGTCATTACGAATAAAGTTACCGGTATCTCATTTATTTTGTTCCTGGCACACAGGACCCTACACTAACCGAGTGCAATGCTCGGTCTCCTGGTACTTTACACTTGTTCTGGGATACGTTTTTCATTAAATTCATGTAAATATTGTATATATTGTTTATATTTTGTGCACTATTGTATAGGCCATAGGTACAATACGGTATTATAATTATAAAATAATTAAATGCCAATAAAAAAGTTATTTAATCAATAGAACTTGGGAAACTTTAATTTACATTGGGAAACTCTGCTTTGGCACAATGAAAACTGACTGTTTAATTTCGTATATTGCGTCGGGATGGGAGACAATGAAATAAACTTGTAAAACTGTGGTAGGCTACAGTTAGCGGCAATGCAAATAGAGTACAAAATTTACTGAGAACTTTCATAATTGGTATATATCTCCTTCAAACGGGGCTTGGGTTTTTTAGCGCAAACAGAAAAGGCTTAAATTTCTCGTAGAATGGGTAACTTTGTAAAATCTCCATTTAAAATTTGATTTTGATTTGACTCAGTGATATGGGTAAACAATTTTTGAGGGAGCTTGAGCCTCCATAACTGTCATAATAAAGTAATAAATATAGACAAATCCATTATTAAAAAAGACAGGAAGATGAGTTGTTATTATTATTATTTTTTTTTTGCTAACGTCGAAGCGAACTTTGAACCACTCCTCTAAGTAATATTGACAAACAAACAAAAAACATTTTGAACAACCTATTTTAAATTTTCAATCATTACTGTTTAGATAGATAACTTTGCAATCATAGCCTACTTTCCTTCTGCACAAATTTAACCTTGCCTATAGGACGCACTGAATATCGGAAAAAACTATTTTTGTTGTCTTTAACATGTAAATAAATAAATAAATAAATAAGCCTATATATATTGTATTTCTGTTAAATTATACAAGTTATCGACAAGAAAGTATAAAGAGAAATCGTCAAAATATCGTCAAAATCAGGTCGTTATGTAATTGTCATTGCGCTAGTGCATCAGTGACAGTGTAGAAAGCTTTCTCCAAGAGTCGGTCTCTAATTAATTTAGCGAAGTTAATAGCATTTCTCGCCGCTCTAAGTTCAATCGGGAGTTCTCTAAGGTAGGCGAAACCTTATAGTATAGGAGCCTATAATTTTCTCATGCCATATGCACATGATTAGTCTACTATTAACGGATATTGAATAAGTAGTACTTAAGATCTTAATTCGACATCAAGTAACACATAACTAATAACTATACAGTGACGTAAAGTTTTAGAATGATGGCGGGGGCAAAACTAGGTAGACCTTATGACGTCATCAGGCAGGATTTAATGAAAAATTGAAAATATAAGAGCAAAATAGTAGGGTTTTACGCATTTTAATAGTTGTAAAGTATAACTGTAGGTTTTACAAAGCTAAAAAAAGAATGCTTATAGAATGCTTATATTGATATTACTGCAAACGGGACCATGAAGTATGAACCACGTCTTACAAAATGAGCTGGGGGGGCAAGTTGGACCGTGCCCCCCCCCCCCCAACTTTACGCCCCTGTAACTATATACAATACACAAATACATTATACTGTATTATAATTTTAATGTAGTGATATAATGTATTGTATATACGTTAAGGTTAATGGTAGGTTAATTCCATTGACGTGAACCGCTGCACAGATAGGTAGAAAGAGAAAACCTATAAATTAAGAGAAGCAAATCCAATAATACTTCGCACTGGGCCACACCCTTGTAGCAAATAGGAATTTCCCGAAAGGGGCCTTTGAAATCGAGTTTTCCTCAACCCAACAAAAAGCGAAATTACTAATACGGTCCAACGGCTAAATCTAATTTTGTTATATATTACAGGATTTTGTCCTAAGGTAAAATTGGGAATTATAAATACCGTATAGGAAATGGTCTAGTAGCGGAAGAAGTTAAACAAGGGTCAGACGTAAATAACGTAAAAGAACAACTTAAAAGTTGTTCGTATAAAGACGGAAAAATTGTTTAAACCATTTAAATGTTTTCATGATCATAAACCCAACAAACTCCAAGGCATCAAATCATGGCTATGCCATTTCTTGCTTATAGACTTTACAAGCGATGGTGTTGTTCTTTAAATTCAAAATAATTCCCACTGATTTTTATTTAATTTCTTTCTTCTTTGTGCTACGGCTGTAGGTTTCATACAAACAAACTATACATTGAATATGGATATCATTGTAACATCATGTCATGGCATTGTCATCTCAACGCATTTGAATAGGTTGCTACTAGGAATACACGTAAGCGTGTCGACCGTGTCAATCATCTTCTAATCCGATGCCGCATTCCCTATTCTAAATTCTGAGATGATTGGATCTGAGGTCATTTGCAACGGGTAAGTAGACTGCACTTGGTTGACCCTCACTATGGAAGTAAGCTTCTTCTTTTAATTCGTCACGTGGTCAGTAGAACCCTACATTCTTAGCGCGGGAAAACCAATTTAACAAAGGGTTAGTTGAACTTACATTGTATGCTGTGTTTATAGTCATGGGCCTCAAAGTCTTCGAACAATTACAGCGGAAGCCCAATGTCAGGGGATGGAGTAGGCTATTAACACAGCTGGCAATGTAAGTCCAACTAACCCTTTGCTTAATAGTATTACACCGTTGCCAGTAACCTTTACCAATAGATAAGGGACAACCAAGTCCAGTCTTGTTATAGATTTATTAGCTATGACGTCAGATCCATATAAAAGAACCGGTCCGAGTTTACTCGAACATACTTTCCAATTTATCAAGTAGTAGCTAGAGAAAATGAGTAATTTCATGGTAAATAATTTTCCTATAGTTAAATTTCGGGCATCTCGGGGGGGGGGGGGGGGGGGTCCACCTGACGTCACTGGAGGTGAGGTAAATTAGATAGGTCAGACCAACAAATTACCACACAGCAATAATGGCAGGGCACGCAATGCATTTCACCGTGAATTTTCTATCATTTTTTCAAAAACATTTTTTTTGCACAAAACCAAATAGTTTTTTGTGAAAGCAATCTGTCTTGTTTCGTTACTCAATTTAACACCTAAAACATGCCTGAAGGTAGAAATCATCGATGGATCGGTTTCACAGAAAAATTATTTTTTAGTCATTTTTCATTAAAATTGAGTTATTTTTATTTTTTTACCCCCAGAAGCAAACTATCAAGGGGCAAGTGACTCCCCGCATTTTGTCAACATTAATAACGACTACAATACATGTGAATTTAAAAGAAATCGTTAGAGGCGTTTTTGAGAAATAATTTTTTTAGACGTTTTTTGGAGTTTTTTGAAAATAGAACCCCCCCAAATTGAGATAGCCCTAAATAAATAAAATTGTCTCGAGGTATGATTTTTGTGAACCTACATGCCGTATTTCATCAAAATTGACCGAGTAGTTTGCCCGGAAATCGACGCACAGACAGACAGACAGACAGAGCGACAGACAGACATTTCGTAAAAACCACTTTTTTTGGTTCCTGGGACCTCATAACGTGTAAATCCGTTGAAATCTCGGAATCAAAAATTTCGACCATCACAAAGCTTTCCTTATACTACGTATAAATTGGAAAGCAACAAGGTGAAATAAGGGTGTACACGTACAGTAAAATAAATAAAGGTACGCGCATTGTATCGTAAAATCGTATATCATTGTTATTGTACCAGGTATTATTATTTTGAAACAAAACTCTGCTCATAGACTGGAAATGAATGAAGACTCAATTTTTAGACTCAGTATTTCTCCAGAACAACATTCGTCACAATCTGTTCCACTTGGATGGCTCCGTTTTCCATCATTCCACCAAACTGTAACCATTTAACCGGTTTACCTACTGTTTTCACTGAAAAAAAAATGTTTTTCATGTGAAACCACTGTATGTTACGTAGGCTACAAAAAACGGTAACGCAACTAGGTAAGCGACACTTTATTAGATGTTTTTTTTATCGATGCAACAAGAGACTATCGGAGGGAGAAGGCATTATAAGCAATGGCGGATTCACGTCATGACCCCCCCCCCCTCCCTAAATGAGTAAATTCCTAGTAAATTCATAAGATACCTAGTAAAAAGTATTTTTAGTCCACTGTTCTATTTTCTATGTTGGGGTCAGCAACGTTTCCACCCTACCAGTGATGATAAAGTACCGAAAAGTGTTGTGATATGACCCAGGCCCAGAGGGGAATTTACCCTTTTGATTGAACCACGACTTTCCGTTTAATAGTCTAGACCAAACTGTGGTCCAAAGACATATATCAGAAGGTCCATGGACAAAAGTAAGACATAACAACAAAAACCAGCTGAGATATTGGAAATTTGAAGTAAAATACACTAAGTCTTAGTTAACTATAACTAAACTATAAAATCCAACCGATACCAGTCCTTAACATTTTATCAAATATTAGCATGTAATTGTAGGCACAAATCATCCTAGAATACGACAACTTTCCTGTCGCAATTATGGTGGTCCACGGAAAGGCATAAAATAATCTAGTGGTCCACGGACAAAAAAGGTTGGGAACCCTAGGTCTAGACTGCACGGTGACGCACTTTAGGTACACAATGAAAAGTCAATATTGAAAAATTAATGTGTAAAATGGGTAATGGACACGCAAGCGACACAATGTCCGTTAAACCTTGATATAATATTTAAATTATCCCGGAAAATTTTACCCATGAGGTAAAATCACGAAATTACGGCAAAACCGAAAATGGATTGATGTAAATCGCGTTAAACCGAATTGTGGCGTCATATTGTTATAATTTGCCAGTGTATCTGTATTGTATTGTATTGCAACATACAGCGCGCCAAGCTGTTCTACCATCATGAATAAAATACACCTCACTATGGCACTTCAATAATAATGGAGTTTATTGACAATATAATGGAGGGTGGTAGTGGTGTAGACTCCGACTTTCACCCGATAGGTTGTTGGTTCGAGTTCCACACTGGCCACATTTTCTGGCCATACTTCGGAGGCATGTAAAGCAGGCGGTCCCAGGCCTTCCTATTTGAGTGTAAGAGAGGGCTTTATAGCCTTAACTCCGCTAGGTTAGCTTAGTAATATTACAAAAAGTCAATATTTATTTATTATAATAGGTAAATGCATTCCACGTACAAAAGATCTGGATATAATATGGTGTCATATATTGTACGTACTGCAGAGGAATACATTTTTAGAAAACACTATGCCAAAAGAGTTCATCGAAAAATATTTATCTATTATGGTAATGTCCCGTATCTATGCCATGATAATTATACTGCTAGTAACTTATGTTATTTATTATTATTTATAGACCACGGTCTACTTATAAATGAATAAATATTGACTATTTTTGTTCTATTACTTAGCCAACCTAGCCGAGTCAGGGCTATAAGCCCTCTCTTACACTCAACTAGGAAAGCCCGGGACCGCCTGCTTTACATGCCCTCCGAAGCATGGCCAGTAAATGTAGCAAGTGCTTGGCACCATGCCTACGTATACTAATAGATACATATTATATTATGGAAACATGTACATGTTTCACTTTCACCCGAAAGGTTTTGGTTCGAGTATCGATTAAATAAGAGCGTAATAAATTAACCTACAATAGATTCACTGCTCCCCCCCCCGTATCCGTCTATGGATGGCCGTTGTCAACGGCAAGAATCCTCTCAATAACAAGTTCCAAGAAGCTCAAAAAATCAAGGCCACAGATTAGTATGCGAACCCTTATATAAATTGCATAATTCATGAGATGACGTAATTTTCATTCTCTCCCTTGATGCCCTGATTCTGTCACTGCACATTACGCCCGGGACTAAACCAATAATTTTCAATTACAGCTAAGTGCTCACTTCTGACCAGTTTGCAATTGGCCAGAATTGTTACATGGAACTGGGTATTTTTTGTATTCGTAAAAATAATCTTTCTTTTTTATTTCTTTTTATGGGTTTTTTATGGATATATGACTACTTGTAGTGGTTCATTGAACATTGCCATGTCAAGACCCATAGACGGATACAGGGGGGCAGGGGTGTAGTCCCCCCCAAATGTGCTGACTCCGTCCCTGCCAAGACCTCGTCAGTTTTAAACACATAAGAAAATGGTCACATGAAATAAATAAAATTAATAAAAGGTTTCGCTGTGAATTAACATCATTTTCTTTGATAGATTTTTACTTAAAAGAAACCCGACAAAGTGCATTAAACCGGTTTTTTATAAAATACAATATAAAGGAGCTTTTAGGGACAGTTTGCAATTTTTTTTTGTGCTTTTCATCTAATCTCTTTTATTTTTTGTTTGCGGCTGGGCAACGCGGAATTAATAAATTACGTCAGAAAGACGAGATATTTGTTTTTTAGAGAATATTTTGAAATGTCCCTTTTAACCAAGTAGGAGGATGGGTTCATAAATAGGCACTCTACACATATAGGCTATATACAAGAGTGACAACTCTTAAACAACAACAAAAAAACAATGGAGTGCATATAATTCCTATCATTGTACAGAACTAAAGCATATCTCACACGTATAAAGAAACGAAGACAGAAAACATGTTAACAACTCTATTGCAGCATATTTCATCATTTATGACATAAACGGACATTAATTGTTTATGTGAGAGACATATAAGAACGAGGGCAGGGCGAGGACGAGGTTCGATCAGGTTCGATCAGTGGAATGAAGTCGCTAACACACACACAGACACAATACAAGAACAAATCACTTTGTATTCCGTGACCAAGTGTGTGATTACACAGGTGTGGCCTACCATTCAATCTTCCTGACATACAATAGAATACAATACAATACCATTGTTAGTGTACAGGGTGTATTACTCTGGAAAACTAAGGGGTAGTGATTGGAGGATGTTGTCAAGGTAACCAAGCTTCTAATAGTACAAAGCCTAATTATGAGGGTATAGCTTATACGCTGGGCTTGGGGTTGGGTGGATAGGCGGGCGTTGGGGGGGGGGGGGAGGTATTTGGGTATTTATCCCTCACGTCAACAAAGGTCAAGAGAGACGGGTCTTTTGTCACGTCAGAAGTAATCAAGTTGGCAGGGAACATGACTATGAAACGTAAGGTCGAGGTTCCGGAACTTGACATAAATAGGGAAATGTTTTCAACTGGCTTGGGTCCACCCAACCCTAATGGGTACCTTTGCAACGTGCCAATTCTTACACAAATTAATAAGGCGAGGAACTATTTAAAATATGTAACTTTCTGTAATAATTTCGGAGAATAGAAATCATGAAGTACACCTTCATCGGTAGGGAAGAAATGAGGCTGACCACTACATCTCAAATAGAGGTCGTCAGAGGTCAAGAGATTCATTGGGCTGTCGTGTCAAGGTGTTCATTTTTGCTTTTTTCTATTGGTTGGGGTGGATATTTTTACAAAAATGTATCCCCATAATCATCGACGGTCAAGAGAGACCGCAAGGTATGCACAGTGCTGACCGAAATTCTTTGAACAAAGTTACGACACGTATCCAACCGCAAGGTGTGTAGATAATCTCACAAGTACAATCACGCTACCACCTTGCCACCGAAGTCGCTTAATAGATTTTTATTCAAAAGTATTGAACACATAAAACTCTGCTTGTAGCATCGTAAGAGGGTACCACACACTTTCACGACAAAGCATAGAATTTGGATCAATGGTTTCAAGAGAATGATGAGCTGAAGGCAGAAGTGGAATTGGCCATAATGGTTGGAACAAACATATTAAGTATTTTTACAAATCATTTCGGAAACAATCCATTGATCCTAATATCCTAAAAAATGATGGCAATGTTCAATGGGCGATAACAAATAGACCAACGTCCATAAAAAAAGCCCTAGAAAATAATAAAAACAAGTAGAAGCTTTACCCGAAATTCCTTGATTATCACCAGTTACGTACATTATAAAATGGCGTGGCCTGATGACGAATTCATCAGGTATAGCACCTAAAAAATGAGCAAAAGTTTCCGACATTAACATTTTTCCTTTCATGAAGTTATCCCAGGTTTAGTCATTCAAATCACGATCTTCAATGTTACCTTCAATTTTTCTGAGTCCCAATTTTTCAGCTGCCTGAGACATAACAGTCACCGTAACGACATCCGGAAATTATTTAACTGACAGTCACAGTCGTTTTATTGCTGATTCAGCAAACATTTTCCGAAGGAAAATCAAAGTTGGAGAAGTAATGAGGTGTTGAACTCTTTTCAAAGATGACAGCATACCAGGCAGTAGGTGCAAAGATAATGAATGGAAAACCATGTTCTTAAATGCAGGGAAATACTGAGATATGATATCGTCTCAGTTCCAACTAATTAGAAAATTTTGTTTTGAATAATATCAGCTTTTTGTTATTATTTTGCAAAGATAATTTTTTTTAATTTCAAAACCTTTTTAAGAGCAAATCGGTGTACACTACCCATTTTTGTACAACGCCTTTTTAATAATTATTTAAAAAATATATTTACAGTACAATAATAATAAATACCTAAAATGTATGCAACTCTCATGATACATTCACTAGACATTAACATATTTCATAAGTTTTAAAATAGGGTTGCCGTGACAAAAACTCGGAAATTCTAAATTAATGTTAGGTACCTTTTTTTGCGCGATTCCTTCTTTGGAATTTGCACAAGGTATGTGGGAGACTCGGTTTGGGTAGAGGAAGGATTGATCGTAGCGTACAGAATATTTTCATACACTTTCCCTATACATGGTATCCGTTTTTTTCCCAAAGCTCATTTTCGCAGACAAAATCAATCGTGGAGTGACAGAGAATAACTATAGTACTAGTACTTTGCCTGCGGTGGAGTCGTCGTTGTGTAAAATATTACACGAAAGACGACCGAAATTAGAAGATATAGAAAAAATTGGACTTGGCGGGATTTAAACTCACAATCTACGTCTAACCGAAGCCCTCTAATTTTGATTATAACGAGGAGTTTATCTCTTCACCCAAAGTTAATTTAATGCCAGTGTTATATACGCCATATAATACTGCAATATAGAAGAAGAATTGTTCCTCTACATTTCGATACATAGTAGGTGCCGTCACTAACATATATTGGCACAAAGTCCCACTATCCGTTTCTTTTTACAAAAATCAAGTTCCATAATTAATTAACGTTGACCAATCGGTATGAGCGTCAGCCCCATGTGCCCATAGGTAGTTTCATCTTTCTTCACTTGGCGGCAAACCTAATCCGTCTGTTAGCAAGGTAACAATTTTAAACATTTCTTAATTTTTTCTATTAATTTTTTAATGATATTGTAAATTCTTACCAAGGGTGTTCTCGAAATTTAATTTGCCGTAGCCCCCCCCCCCCCCGAAAAAATACTATAGTTCCGCGGATCCCAAACCTTTTTAGCCGAACCCCCCCCCCCTCCCTCATAAACAAAAAATATCGGAACATCAACAATAGGTCTTGAAATAAGAAACTGATTGTCGGCTTTACTGACTTTGAAAAGTTATTGACGAGGATTAATTACGCGTAAAATTAACGTAATTCTATCTAAATCTAAAAATGATATGAGAACTGCGCCGTGGACCCCCGGTATGTGCTTACTGACTCCCATGGGTCCACGGACCACACTTTGAGAACCTCTACTCTATACTATCGAGAGTTCCTGTCCAATTGGATTTTGTACATTATAAAAGGTTCCCCCTTCATGCCATGTGAGTTGTGAATTAAAACTATTAACGAGTTATGGTTAGTAGCAATCAAAGCAATATTTTCAAACAATTACTCCCAAAAAGGCATTATTTTATCCTTTTACTCCCCTTTCAAATTATCTAATTGCAAGTCTCTAATACCCCCCCCCCCTCAACTAATTTTATCCATCCCCTGTGACAATTTACCCTCTCCCACGCTTGACCTACAGAGTAATTCCTCCAGCCATTGTCTACCGTAATTTGGCTGCCCTGAATTACTAACCGTCCCCGACATTGCAGATTCAGCAAATTGATTTGGTGGGAGAGCAGAAAATCTTTTAAGAGACGATCGGGCAAAGTTAGTTATTTAATTAAAAAATAAAATCCAATTTCTCATGAAATATAAGATAATAGTATATGGTAAATTATAGAGCATAGTAAAATAGACAGTATAGTATAATTATAATGTATAATGGTACCTATAATGCACAAGTATTGTAAGCTTCCATAAAACTTCCTAGCAACGACACTACGGTCAATCGCATTATTCGGTTCATGTGTCGCAATATTTGGTTGAAATAATAGCGTTTTTTAAATGCTTATTGTGAACGTATTCGTTCAATTGCTCAGAATTTTTTCTCCTTTCTTGAATGAGTTCACGCATAAAAAAAAAAAAAAACACTGGCTCTTGCATCAGATGCGATCAAAGAACATCATTTCATTCATTTGGCATTAATAAATCGTAGTCTTTCCATAATTGAACTTCACAAATAAAAAACGCTATTGTCACAATTAATTTCCCTGAAAAGAAGCCTTAACAGCAAGTATGCCCATAAAAACAGCACAGCTAACTAGAAAAACTGTACCGTCACGAAATACTCGAACGCGACCATCACCTTCAGGTATAACGGCTGCGGTAATTCCACCAATACCGGCTCCATAAACCCATTAATCCACGGAAAATTTTACCACTGGTTTAATTACATCTTTACAAAACTTACCTAAATCTATTGCTAAGCTTTATGATGTAATAAGGGGTAAATTAAATTTTTTTTGTTAAAAAAATTAAATCGCATACAAACAATTTAAACTTAGCAAAACTTAGTACCGTATACTATATGACGTCATCAGGCAGGATAAGGAAAAATTGAAGATATAAGTGCAAAATAGTAGGGTTTTACGAATTTTAATAGTAGTAAAGTATAGCTGTGGATTTTACAAAGCTAACAAAGGAGTGCTTATATTCATATTGCTGCAAAGGGGCCCGGGGAGACATGAACCACGTCTTACATTACTCGAGGCTGGGGGGGGGGGCAAGTTGGACCGTGCCCCCCCCCCCCAATTTTACGCCCCTGCTAAGAAAGATGTCTCCGCGGGTTGACTGAAGCTATCTATATAATACAATATAATAAGATATCTAGAAGACATGAATAACTTCTTTTAGATATCTGTTAGATATTCAAATCTACCCTTAAGACGTCTATAACACAATACATCTTCAAGATAAATAATTAGATTACTCGTGACTTCGTGGTATTTCATTTTAATAAACAAAAAATAACAAAAACTTGGAGTTTTAGAAAAACATGTTATAACAACCCGAATTAGTAAAACCCAAATAATCGTTAAGAAATTAACTTTGTCTAAGAAACCCACTTGTGTTAGTATAAAACCCTGAGCGCTTTCGGCAAGAACTGCCATCTACAGAGGGAAACCCACTAGCACAGTTACACCGTATCTGCGATTTGAGACTTGCTCAACTCGAGGAGAAGATGCAAATGTGACTATGGAGGGGAAACCTTGGTTTATATAGGACTGGGAGCGGGGGGAGGAGGGGGTGGGAGGGGGCGTGGCTATTCCTAATCCTATTCCTAATCTACTAGCTAGATCTATTAGAGGGGATGATTGTGTGAATGTTATGTCGTTTGTTAATTTTTCCTTATTGTGTAAAGCTCTTTTGATTTCAACATTTTCAAAAAAATTTAAAGTGTAACTTTTCTTTATTTTGTGTAGGGCTGTCCAATTGTGAGGATCGAATGTGTGATTTTCCGAGTTAAGGTGTTTCACGAATGTGCTGTTGGTGTTGGTGTCTCCTATACCTGTTATATGTTCTCTGACCCTAGTTTTAAAGCTTCTGCCTGTTTGGCCTATGTAAATTGCGTTACAATCGTTACAACTCCATTGCCTTTTTTCTTTTTCTGGTTTGGTTCTGCAGTTCATGAGTTTATTGGCTAAATAAGTAACCTCATTTCTTCTACAACAGACAAAACACCCGCCCCGTACACCCGCAACAATTTAGCCAATAAACTTATGTAACTCGTGTAACTCGATGTGCTAGTGGGTTTCCCTCTGTAGATGGCAGTTCTTGCCGAAAGCGCTCAGGGTTTTATACTAACACAAGTGGGTTTCTTAGACAAAGTTAATTTCTTAACGATTATTTGGGTTTTACTAATTCAGGTTGTTATAACAAGTTTTTCTAAAACTCTAAGTTTTTGTTATTTTTTGTTTATCTTCAAGATGGAATTTGGCTATTAGGGTACCACATTGCCATCGAAGCCGATTAAATCATATAAAGAAAAATAACTAAGGTATAAAGTGAATAAAAATATAAAAAATATATATCAATGAAACATAAGATATCCCCATTGCTCTTGCGTCAGATGCGATCAAAGGTGATAAAGGTGATAAAGATGGGGTCATAATTTTTGCGAAGCAAAAAGACGATTCAAATTGCACGGGTTGGTGGCGCCCACTCGTCTAAGTCGCATTCAGTTGTTGAGTCATGGTACGCAAAATAAAAACCATGGACAGAAAAAACCCGATGATCTAAGACCGGTGGCCTGCCTTAAGGCCATTTTAAAGCCCACGCGGCCCTGCACCTGAGCTAGGTACCTCAAGGTTAGGTTATGACTGGGGTCTGATTTGAAGCTTAGCAAACCTTTACTTGAATTCAGGGACGGATCCAGATTGGGAACGCCAACAAATGCAAGCGAATGACTGAAAAATATATTTGCCTACATCTAGGGTTACCAGGGGTCACGAATTTTCCCGGAAAGTCAGGGATTTCAATTTC
This sequence comes from Psococerastis gibbosa, assembly GCA_963971405.1. Lineage (NCBI taxonomy): Eukaryota > Metazoa > Arthropoda > Insecta > Psocodea > Psocidae > Psococerastis > Psococerastis gibbosa. Next base: position 31,335,732 of record OZ020484.1, read on the forward strand.
AGTGTGGGAAAATGTCTGGGGGGCGAAATTTGCCAGGGAATAGTCCGGGATTTTAAAAAAATAGTCAAGGATTTTAAAGAAAAAGTGAGGGATTCACAATTGCACAATTTTAGCTTTGATTGTATAAAATGGTTTTTTAAAGGTTCCAAAAAATTAAAAAAAAATGGCTTTGAGTCGTATATGGATGTAAAGAAACAATGCTAGAAATGAGTGAGAAGTCAATGGTGTCGTTGGCAAGGCAAATTCAACGGGTCACTATGAGACATAGCCGGGTTGCCCAAATCCATAAAAAAAAATCATTAAAAATATAATTTTTTCAAAAAATTTTAAAAATGAAAAAATCCCAATTTGGAAGTAGGTCAGAAATATCATAAGAAGGACAACATTCTGATGCAACTGCTGCATTTTCAAAGTTATTTATTGATTTTCTTCATGTTTTCTCTGAAACTGTTATTGAGGGCAGTCCTTGCCAAGTATGATTGAATGAGAAAGTTAATGAGTGGAAGACAATGCTCAAAGTTTGGGAAGTAACAATTTCCAGCATTTCTACACGATATTTGCTCAAACTTTGTTTCTGGAGTTAGGGAAGTGTAGAAATAACAATCGTTAAGTCTGCGACACCTTCAGATAACCTTTCAATAGTTTTCAATTTTTATAAAAAAAAAATCAAGTTGTTCAATTGAGCTCAAACGTTTTTACTGCATACGTGTGTATCATACTACGTTCAGTATGTAGTTATTATTATTTGTTATTCCATAAAATTAGGTACCATTTATATGAGAGCGTATTGTTGCCTACATTTTCTTGAATTCAAAAAAATCTCCTCCCTGACTATAGATACAGCTATCAACGGTCTATATAAGGGGTTCTCAAGCTTTTATTTGCCGCGGACCCCCTAAAAAAATACTATAGTTCTGCGAACCCCAAACCTTTTCAGCCTATATAACTCCCCTTCATACTAAAAACATTGGAACATCAGTAATAGATCTTAAAATAAAATAAAATTAATATCGGCTTTAATAACTTCAAAAATTTACTGACGAGGAGTATGAAAATATTAGAATGACGTGATTAATTGATGTAATTCTATCTAGTCCTGAAAATGGAACGGGGCCTACGCTGCGGACCCCTGTGGTTCCACGGACCACACTTTCAGATCCTCTGGTCTATATGATCAATACTGTTGTAAAAGAAAAACCGTACAAGAAAAGTAGGGCCAATAGGGGTTATTTCAATTCGCCGTCAAATAAACATCAAAATATAATATAGCCTAAAGTCTACTGGCCTAGTAGAGGAGCACGCTCAATGTAAAAAGGACGAAACTTATGTAGGAAAATGAATAGTAGGTTAGTTTTAGTAAAAATAAATAAAGCTCATTCAAACATCAGTATCCAATTCATTAAGCGGCCAATTTAAATAAGCATTGCACTAGATACTATAAAACCGCGGGCGTTGATGGCATGACATAACATATGAAATATGAGTACAAAAACCACGTTTTGTAGAACGTTAAGAAAAGTCGAATGCCAAGAATCACACATGTTTTTATGAACGTCGACCCGCAGTCTAAATTTAGCTGTCAAGTCATTTCTAGTTGAGCTTAACCAATGCTTTACTGTTTTGTAAATACACCTTCGGCTTGGTATGCAGCAACTCAATCATATAGCTCTGTTTTAATGGGCCCAATAAAAAAACCATTAGTAACATTAGTAATGTGTTGCAAGATTGCAAAATAGGCTGTTTGTAAAATTTTATGTCGCTTTTAATGCAATCTTAAGTACAGCTGCTATTATCGCCAATGGCAATGTCAGGGTCAATGTCGGTTTTGACATAATTCAAGTCCTGTGCTGAAGGTTAATTGCATTTTTTGATGGGGTGACTGCGGTGTTATCACTGATAATAATACCTTGTAATTCATCAAAAGTCATCGTATTGCCCCAAATACTTTAAAAATAACACCATGGATTTTAAAAGTTGACTTAAAGCTGCGCCCTTCTTTAATTAATTTAATTAGCTTAATTTAATTTTAATTTAATTCGTCAAATTCGTCTAAAATTCAATCTTCCCGTATCCGTCTTTTGCACGATATCTCAGGAAATATCGATCGTAAATCTTTTTTTAAAATTATTCGCGGGACTCTTTCGAGTATTTTCGCCGGTCGTTGTATGTACATTTTTGGTGTTATTTCTATCAGTGAGGAGTTTGTAAATAGAAGAAATATTCATCTGCGTGTTGATACATAGCATGTGTCCGTCACTTATACCAATTGAATTCTATCCAGCACCGTATGTCCACAATAGCTGTTCATTTTAATAGAAATCAATTGTTGTTCTTGTATCAAAATTACGCGTCCAAATATTTCTTCCAATTACTAATTTCTCAAAAAAAGATCCATGACAATATCTCCTATTAAATTTGATTTTTTATCAATTTTCACGTCCGGTTGCCTGTTTATCTACCCTGGCTGAGGGTTTGTTGTAGTACGAAAACCCTTGTCCTAGTTACTTATTAGACACAAGTTATGGGGCTAAGTTCATTAGGATTGATATCATAACATAACTCCGCCCTCTAACAGCAAGTGGCTATTTTATAGGGTAATATTTCAATGAGTGACAATTTGATAAACTGCTAATAGATGGACTAAGCCGTTTCAATTTTGTAAACACTGTACAAGGGATACTTGTCTCTTCTACGCTTAGATCGCATTCCGTACCACAAAACCGAGTTTCTACCTACTAACGTATCTAACTTAAGAAACCAAAAGATTTGCGGTGTACACAGTCGAAAGCATCAGACAAATCAGTAATAAAATGACCACAAGACACCCACCTGCAGACTTGTTGATGAAGAAGTCGAATGCGGCTAACGGGCCGAAAGTAGAACTGCAGTTCGAGTCTCGGTAAGATATCTGGATGTCCCACCCGGGGAGGACACCCTCTGTCGGGTGCGATACTTTGGCGACCGCCAGCTCGATGGACGGCAGAATGCTCGACAGTGACATTTCCTGCTGCTCGTCAGCAGGGGCGATGACAGCGAAGAGTACCGGCCGTTGTCGGAACGAGGCCAAACTGATGCTGCGCGGCGGAAAGAGTCCTTCAGCTGGAACCGCTGTCGGGATATGGTTACTACTGTTGGTAATATCGTCATTTTGTGAGGCAAGACACACTTGTAGCAACAGGGGAACCAGGAACAGTAAAGGAAAGGGCGCAGTTGCAGATAGTTGAGTCAAATGAACACCAAACCACACTTTCCGGATGACCATTGAAGTTTTGGGAATTGTTCACCACTCATACATTTATGGACTTTGATGAGACGGCGTTATTGGATTGTTTTTCTATGGCAACTTAGCTTACGTCCCACTGCACAATTTTTTCACTCCTCCTTTTTGCATAGATTTTGTGGTCACATTTTTCTAATAACACATTTTGAACGTTACTATTGCTTCTGACTTTGCATGGGTATGCTATTTTGCTATAAGTACATGCTCTCTGATGGTCACATTTCATATCTAGGATAGAATATGCTGGTAGTGGTACTGAACCTTCTCATAATATAATAAAGAGAAAAAAACATTATGATACAGAAAGCAAATTACTAACTGATGAGACATCAGAATCTGGGCTGATGGGTCGAGGTCGATGGGAAAGCGTGCCTTCAAACTTTTCGTCAGCATCATCAACTGCGATGCTACTTGACGTCCAGTATACAATCATAGTTAAGTCTACAAAGTGCCACTGAAGACGTTGACTACAGAATTTGACAAAAAGTTTGGTAGTACTTCAGATCAATCACGACCACTCGCTCGTCCGTATTCTACTGTTTGATCTTGTTTGACTTAGCATTTGTAATTGTAACACCTTAATTAAACATTTCTTTTAGCCTAGCTTTAGCAACATATTAATACTACAATAGTGTAGTAAGCTACTTAACAGTTGTAACAATGAAATATAAAGTATGCCAAATAATGTAGCATATCAAATCAAATCAAATCAAATTTATTAAATCAAATCAAAACAATAATATGAAATGTATTTTTTGCATGAAAAAATGTAAATATTAAAAAAAATAATAATAAATGTTGGTGTTTCTTGCTGAGGATTACAAGAGCCAAAACGCCATCAGACATGGGTGACAAAAAAATGGCGTCCTATTCTGCATACGAGGTACACAAATATACTAGCAATTGTATAGTTGTACCGGTGGCTTCTCCACCAAGTAAAAAATGACGTCACATTCCACATCACGCTTTTTAACGGTCAAAGTTAAATTAATGGGGAGAACCACCTACTAAGATATTGATTAACAATATAACGGTTCATTGAAATTAAACAGTTGAATTCATTTGTTAATGGGTTGACTCAATTGCAAGAAACTTATGAAAATTGTTTTTGGAGATAAATTTAGATGGGACAATCAGCCGTTGGCGTTATTCAGAGAACCTTGTTTAAAGTTACGATTGAGTTAGAACCTCTAGACTCTACATCAACTACGGTTCACCTCTCATCAACTTTCTATTATTTAAATTTCAAGTGCGGAATTGGATTTGATAATGAACAGTCAACTTGAATGTTCAACAATGTCGATTGTCATTAAGGCTGAGTGTTCAAAATGTTTTGTAAACAAGAAATTTGCTGATTTTTTGACGAAAATAATTTATTGGTCATTCCACAGATACAATGATAACAAAGTGAACAAATAAAAAACTCATAAAAAATCCAAGTTATCGCAGGAAGTTTATATTTTCTGAACTGAAATATTATTACCTTAAAAAAATTGGATAAAGAGCCTAAAACCCATTTTGTAGCACAGTTGTAAATCTGTAAGAGAAATAGACAGCTTTCACAGAAAGCTAGTATTTTTAAAGATTTTTTCATCTGTTCCCTTTCATATCTTTGAGGCTGTGGAACGAGCAATTAATTAATTTCGTCCAAAGAGTACGATAATTTCTTGTTTACAAAACATTTTGAACACTCAGGCTTAAGGCTGAGCTTTGAGAATTCTTAATAAACATCATGAAAAATATGGAGAAGAGAAAGATTTTTTATCTTTTTCAATGTTCATGATACTTTAGATTGGTTCATGGAAGGATTTTTTCTTGGAAGGTTTGGCGAAGCTTCATATGTTCGCAACATGAAAATGACGAATATGCGGTTTCGAGAAGAGAATAGCGACACAATGTTTTGCTGCTGTATTTCCTTATGGACTTTCATACTACGATGACGATGTTTCTGAATAATAGACCTCAGAATTTATTTTTATTTTAAAATTAATATTTTTGTTATTGTGAAACATTAATAAGCTTTCATTAGTACTATATGAATTTGTGGCAAAACTCAAAAATTATCAAAAATAATATGAGTTTGGTAGACATTCCAAAACAAATTTGCAAATAAACGCTTTAATTTGCGTAGAGAAGTCAGGCCCATTTAACGCCTATATTCAACTTAAAATGTTCGTTTGGCTTTAGAATATATGTATAATTGAAACAACCCCCGAAATCGTGAATATCTAATTCTCACCCCAGTCCTTTCACAATATCAACATCTTCCTTTATCAAAGACTGCAACACACACATACAGTTCTCACCGAACCTATTCCATTTACGAAATATGACTTGGGGGTTACCCTTTGATCTTTTGTGGCAACTAATTACGCGCTTCTGTCTGAGTTGTTTGGAATTCAGGCTGCAATATTACTTGGCTGCTGAGATCAATCCTGCAGGGTCATTGAACCCGGTCCCATTTTCCAAATACGAGTTAAGGGCCAACCGGAGTCGCCCATATTCTATTTTCTGTTCAAACATCAATTTCTCATGAAATATGGAACACAGAACAATCAAAAAAATGCTGAATCGCAAGAAGAATTTTTTTTCTTTATTTTGATGTATAGTATGTGGCCTTAACTAACCCCAATTCGCCACAGTTGATGAACTCCTTGAACTAAAACTCCTGAGTGACCGTTATTTTTTGCGTATCAAGTTCACTCACTATAGCCGATCAGTATAGATGATTGCAACATAATTATGTATCAAAATTAGGAGAAAAGATTCGTCTTGCGATTCAGTATTTGTTCATTGTTTTGCGTTCCATATTTCATGAGAAATTGAAATTTGCACTGAAATGGAATATCGGCGACTCCGGTTTGCCCTTAACTCCAATACTCAAGGCATCATCGGCTGTTCTTACTTACGTGTATATCATAATTATAAAGGAGGACTACTACGCTCGATTAAAACATCTTGTTAAGGAATATTGCCCGGCAAAGCCTTGCATTAGAACATTGTGGTGCCGTTGAGTATTCCTTACCAAACGTTTGAAAGCGATCTTGGGAGCAACCATTTGAGAAAAATGGCGATAGTATGTATGAAGGAACTTGGTTTCAGGCCACAATTTGGGACCATAGGTCCCCCAGTCGCACAAGTCGAGATATATTACTTCTGTGAATCTCGCTATGGCAGCCGGTTGGACTACTGGAGCCCACTGCCCAGGCGTCATTAGCAACAGTGCAACCTAGATGCTCAAGTCTGGGGGGGGGGGGGGGCAGATCACATGGCACTCAGTGAGAATGTGGCTACAGTTAGCAGATATTCAGGTTCTAAGCCCTGACTGGTTGAGGATTTTCTTTTTTCACCACTGCGCTACTTGGAACGCATCACAGTCATGCTCTTCCCCTACGGGTGAAGGTCAGGTAAGTATCTTCTAGGGTAGTGTGGACCCAGATAATTAAACACAATGGCACGAAAACGTAAAGGTCTTACTTAACCAATGCTCTATTCGGGGAGTTGTGGTCAGCAACATGCCCCTGTAGCTCCGTTTCCCTGTCTGTGAAGGTGAGGTACACATTGGGGCTGGAGGAACTTCAAAAATTTGTGTTGCGTTTGAACCTTAACCTTCCATCTCGTTTTTCGACTACGCCATGGCATGACAACCCATTGAGTGTTAAGGACTCCTCGAGTTGAACAAAGTCTCAAATCGCAGATAAGGTGTAACTGTGCTAGTGGGTTTCCCTCTGTAGATAGCAGTTCTTGCCGAAAGCGCTCAGGGTTTTATACTAACACAAGTGGGTTTCTTAGACAAAGTTAATTTCTTAACGATTATTTGGGTTTTACTAATTCGGGTTGTTATAACAAGTTTTTCTAAAACTCTAAGTTTTTGTTATTTTTTGTTTATTTAGGACTGTCTCCATCTTGACGACTGCTCTATTTAGGGTCAGCAACATGTCACCTTGGCCCAGTTCCACTGCCCGCAAAGGTGAGGTACACATGAGGTAGGGCGGAAAAGGATACATTTCATATGTTGGGTTCGAACCTTCTCATAACCTTTTTTAATCCCGTTCTCGTTGTTCTTTTCCAACTGGACTATTCCGTTTAATACCGTGTCAATAAAATAAAGAAATAGCATAGACTAATTGTTACATACTGTATATAATTCGATAGACTAATTCTAGTGTCAAAGACATTCCATGCCACTGCCTGTGTACACAAAGCAGAAGAGACCTACAGTAAAGGCAGTGACTACTGTCAAGCTAGTGCAGAGCAAAAGATGGCTACGTTAAGATATAGTGGCGAAAGTAAATAATCAATAATGTCAGTATTTGTAATTATCCGGTCAATCTACGACACTAATGGAGGCAAGTAGGCTACTACATTTCCCCCTGCCTGCAACGTGTCGCGCCGCGCACAGTATATATATTCTTCATAATACGAGAAAATCGAATTCCGTCGCAAACTGAATTCCCAAGCAAAGTAGGATGTTAATAAAAATCGAATTGGTCTGGAAGCATCCCTATGTTGGGTGGGGCATTACAGTGCAAAGTGAGGCAGGAACCCAGTTTTATTATACTAGAGGCAATAAACTACCAGTTTAATGGACATGTGAAGGCTCGAGTGTACGCTCCCGTGCCTGGTCCAGCTGATGTTTTCGAAAAAAAATGTGACACTAAACTCCCTGTAATGTTTTATGTGCGAGAGAAAAATTTGATTTCTTCACTGTTTATTATAGGTTTATGTTCTTGCCAAATGTGTATTACGTCAATGTCAGGTGGACAACAGATCGGGGTGGTTTCTTTAAAAAAAATGTGGAGTGGCAACAACAATAACCAAAGGTCTAGATCTAAAGGAAAATAGATCTTCAATAACAATAACAAATGCCACTCATTTTTATGTTTTGTATTAATAATAAACAGGCACAAAGTACATGTACAATTTTTTTAGTAAATTGATAATTTGAAGTATGTTTAGTAAAAAATACTGAAATTTCATGTTCTAATTGTTATAATGTAGAATTAATATACCACTACGGACGGCCATTGCATTGGGGGTGTTCATGATTAAAGATTCCACATTTGTGATTAACTAGTGAGCTATACACCAACTGAGCGCAATACTCGGTCGCCAGACACAGTAAATTTAAGAACTATTATAACTATAAAAATTAAGAACTAAAATCACGAATTGTTTGACAACTACGATTAATTACCGTTCATTGTTGCATATGCTAGATGTACTCGCTTAGGTGGATTATCTTTTTAGGGCTCTTTGGTTGCAACTTGACAAAACTGTTGAATGTCATCTAATTCGGAGCGGGTTAGTTTTCATACCGTACTAAAATGGTTTAAATAATTTCCCGTGTAAGTTATCCATTTCTGTTGGTATTAAGCTGGTGAAGATTTATAAACTAATAGTGGGCCTACACTCACTATTGACAAATGGTACCTATACTAATATCATCAGTATCAAAACCAGAAAATATGTGTGGGAGAGTTTTTGAATCGAAAGATTTTTAAGACTGAAATAAATTTTGTTGTTACTTTCATTTCAAGAATAAAAAAAAAACTCGGAGAAAAGGCTGTCGTTTGTAACGGGTTATTTCCGTTACCGTGTCAAAATCATTCCGACCGTGGGGTCGAAATGCAGGGCTTGATACACTACAAGGAAATTAATAAAACTTACAATAATCCGATTCCTGACAAGGCCCTCCGTAGCCATATTTGTTTATAAACAATAACAAAACTTCGACACTCGAATGATTAAGGCAAATTTTTCGATAAGTAATAAACCGTAATCTGAGAAAGGACAAATTTAATAAAACACCTAGAGAAAGGCAGATTCCTAGCCCTCTGCTCGGAATATAACTACCTCTCGTACAAATAAATACAAGAACATGCAGTTCCTCGAAAACAGAAGAAATATAGAAATTTACCGTTTGCGCCAACTCACAAACTTTTACGCGCCTTTTCCTTTCATAACCGTAGCAGAAGAAAGTTTACGTGGATGATAAAATCACTTCTTGAAGCCAGAGTGAAGGACGACCAGGGTTGCCGTTTTGCGTGAAAAATCACGAAATGCGTGTATTTTCAGAGCTTGCGTGATGTGCGTGTAAAGTGCGTGTATTTTAGACAAAATTGATTTTATAACTAAATAAAAATATTGAAATTTAAACCAATAAAATAATAAAAAAGTTAAAACCATGGAAAAATGAAAACTTTTAAAAAAAAAAAAAATGCCGAAAAATGCTGTTTACCTTACCTGATCTAGGACCACAGACCACAAGTGCCAAGACCCCAACACAACTCCAAAAATCATATTCCAAATCTACTCGGCCGGCGGGCGGCCATTGTGATTTGCTCATTATTTCATATTTGTCTGCCTCTGCGCCAAATGGGCGCAAAATCGAACAAGATAACAAACATGCATATTATAGAACAAAGGAATGCCACGTGTGAGAGGTCTTTTTCTGATTGAAAATTAATAAAAAAAAAAACTACTTATTTACGAACCACAATGTCTCAAAAGAGGTTGAACTCTTTTGTTCAAGCGAATAATGCGACCACTTAAAGCCTTAAAACCTCAAGATTTTATAGGAAGTCAATATTTTGGGCCGAATTATTTAAAAAGTAATAACATAATAAAGTGCTCATCTGAAAAATCTAAACATTTTTGGCAAGATGCGTAAAACCCCGTATTTCAGGTCTATTGAACAGACATCTTCTCCCGGGGGAGACCCCTGGACCCCCTCGTTTGGAATTAGCCTATGTTCATCGCCTGTAAACATCGAAACGTTACTCCTATCAAAATGCATGAAACCCCACCATTTCATGCTCATCTTTCAAGAATTTGCTCGTAATTGGATTCATTGCCTGTAAAATCTAAGCGTTAACCTATCAAAATGCCTAAAACCCCACTGTTTCAGACCTATTTTTCAAAAAAAAAAAAAAAATATCACCCGGGGGAGACCCCCGGCCCCCCTTGCTCGTAATTATATTCATTGTCTGTAAAATCATCAAAACGTAACAACTTAATAAAGTCGTTATCTACAAAATCTAAACATTTTTGGCAAGATGAGTAAAACCCCGTATTTCAGGTATTTTACAAAAATCTTCACCCGGGGGAGACCCCCAGACTCACTCGTTCGTATTTAGCCTATCTACATCGCCTGTAAAAATCGAAACATTACTCCTATCAAATTGCGTAAAACCCCATCATTTCAGGCTTATTTTTCAAAAATTTTGACCCGGGCCCCCCTTGCTTGTATTTATATTCATTACGACCCTTGGGGGCCCCCGTTCACGTCTCCCGAACCCCCGGGCCCCTGTGCGACGGACAGTAATGTCATTAATTTAAATGCTGCGAAAGTCCTTGAGAACGGTTTTCCCCTTATTCTACACTATCATGAAAATGGGGGGGGGGGGGGCAAATTAAACACCGCCACCCTCGAAAAACTATCGTTACGCCACTGGAAGTAAGAAAAATAATTCACACAGATTTTTCAGCCCCACTACAAGCTAAGCATAGAAATTGTTAGATAAAATTAGCAAAACAAATGACATATTTTTTAGTTACCATATTAAAAAATTTAATATAAATTATATATTATATGTATATATTATATTAATATGCATATATATTAGCCGATTAGTTGCTTGCGTGATATGTCGTGAATTTTGAACGTCAGTGGCGTGATATTTCATATGACACGTCCGGCAACACTGAGGACGACTTACAACTGATAAGATCAGAATTTAAATAAAAGTAAAAACCCTTGTCTAATGTAAAGTGAATAGCAATTAAATCCATCCAACCCTAACCTGGGCTAACCTATGGTGAGTTGACTTTATAATTCTCATATAATATCATAAGATATAAGACACATGTCAAGGTCATGACCACATGCCTGTGGCACTTTAAATTGAAATAATTCTGTAATTATTAAAAAATAGTTATGTTTACCCCATACTAAAGTTATTCAGTATACCATAATCTATCATTTAACAATAAATTCGGAAGTGAAGGGACCAAAAACTTAGAAATTACCTTAGCACTATCCCAGCTGATGGTCCCATTTATGAAAATATCAGAGAAATAACGAGTACAGTAAAATTGTCAATGATTAAAACATTTACTATAATAAATAGCGATAAAATACGTTGAAATAAGATACGGAAGAGCCAGGCTGATTGAAACCGCCATTTTGAGAACAGCTGATCCCCGAATTGACAGTAAATCGAAGATGCATGAAATTGTCCAGTGGTCAAGATTCAGGATCTAAGAGATGTTCCGAATTAGTAATGACGGCAGAAGGAAATTCATAGTAGGATGTTGATATAGTGAATTGGAGAATGGTTGTTGAATTCCGATGTTGCTTTAAGGTGTAAGGCGAGAACCGGTGTTACAAGAGTTCCGAGGAGGCGTTCTCGACGTAAATCCCCTGATGGGTAAGTTGTTTTCTTAAAATTCTGAGTTCAAAAAAACCGTTACTCGTGTCGTTGAAAAGTCAGTGCCGTAACCTGCAAAAAGCCGTTGGTCGAAGACAAGGACTGTTCGTTCAAAGCTGAAACCGGTCCTGAGTTTGTTGAATCTTGACATTCGACTCTGCCTGATAAAAGATTGATGAGGGACTTGTAAAAATCTTTGAATCCTTTCAAATTCTGAAATTAGTTGAGCGACATCAAGTCAAAAGAACTTAAGCCTGATTGAAATATACTTGCTGCTATTATAAAGGAATTTAATTAACATTCAATGAATAACTAGGAAGCCGAAGGAACCTCTGTCGACTTTGGAGATATCGGGATTAGAGCCGTGGTCCGATGGACATGAGCGAGTTAGGTCAGATCAAAAGGAAGTCGAGACGTGTCGTGTTTAGCTATAACGAGTTTCTTTAGATAATTTCTTGGTCTTTTGTATTTCCAAATTATTAACAACAATTTACTTATTATTATAAATGTATTTTATTTTAAATTAAAATTATTATCATTAGTTCAAGATACTTGGACATTTAAAACATATAGTGAATTCTAGTGGAATCCACGTTATCTTTATTAGTAATTCCAAATTCTTTAATTATGAATAGAATCTTATTTTATTTTAATTATTAAACCATATTAGTCAAATCGAAGGAATCTCGAACGGATTGCTGCATAAATTATTTTATTATTATATTGATCAGCTAGTTATTAGTTAATTAATTAATTTAACATTATGAATATCTTATATTCTTTATAATTATTAGATTATTATAGTCAGGATAAATTAAATTATCTTATCGATATTAGTATTTTCCTTATTAATTCAGGAATATATTATTTTATTAGTGTAAATTCATATTAGTATCCTCATTTATTATTCAAATTATTCAACTTCATTATTATGATTACTATTCTAATTATATTTCATCTCCAGAAGTGGAGTCATTATGGTCATATTGTTGTTGTAATGATTATTATTTATTGAAACTTGTGTTTCAAAAGGGAACTACGTGGAGGGGAACTTCTTGGAGGACGGAAAGACCGGACCGAGACCATCATCGGCCCGTAAAGGCCTTACCGAGGGAAAGATGCACCAGGGCTAAAAGAATGGGTTAGGACGAGGGTCCTCAGCAATTACAACTTCACTTCACTTCGTTCTTCTTCTTATTAGTAAGAATTCTCTGCACCTGTAAGTCTCCATTATTGTTTTGTAACTGAAAGGAAAATGTACTTTATGCTGTGTTATCTAGATTGTGCGCGGGACGACGTCGCTGATCTGGAAGTGGAGGATGGATTCGGTTGGAGAAGGGAGCGGGTCGCTCCTCTTCCTCATCCGGGGCCATGATCCCCTCCCAGGGCAGATGGTCGGTCAGTCCTCTGGATAATATTTTGTAATGTGTAGATTTCTGAGACTGGCACCATGATATTTCTCTCTTTACAAAAGTCCAGTGTTCAGAAAATTCTCCGTCTAATTGTGCGCAATGTTAACTAGGATGATCGTGGGTTCGATGACGAACGGAGGGAGTGGTCCAGATTCAATTCTGTATCCGGTCTCCGGATGGAATCGGACACACTCTCCCCGTTCCTCACCGAACCAATGTCGGATCTCCGGCGATATGCCAATTTCTATTGTTTGTTGTGGTGTTATAATGATGTTTGGCAGCGGCCAAATTTTCCGGTCGAGGAAGAAGTGACCAAATATATTTGCTGATCTTGGACAATCTGGTGTTCTCTGTGCTTCCTCCGCATCTCTCTAGGTTGAGACTCTCTCTCTCTTTTTGCGAATATTTAGCCCCATGATCCACGCCCTTTACTTTCTGCCGTCCCTGAGCTACCGACGCACCGGCTGAGGCCACCCTTGTTAAGATGAGTCGGATTTGATAGAAGGATGAGTTATCTCCAGTTTTGTGGTTACCATCTGGTAATTGGTCTATCTCTCCAGTTTCACCTTACACGTTATTCTCACAACTTGTTTGCTGTTCTTTATCATTATAGTATATAATATTATTAGGGCTATATTATTTTGAAATAAAGGTTACTGGGAAATTGATACCCCTTCCTCTTCCTGCACATAACATATTTTAATGTTTTTGTTGTTTTCAAGATTATAGCCAACGGTGGACTATTCAACTTTAATGGCTATTTCGGATAGGTTTCCACCGAGATGCTAATCTTTCTGTGGCCATTAATGAAGTAAATAGTAATAAGTTGAGCATTTGTTATGGTTCGTAAGTAATACAACTTTGTTCATATTTGGTATTTTCGTATATAGTATTTCCTTTATAGTGTAGTAGGCCTATGTTTGGCACTAGCTTATGGGTATTCGACTTCAATTACGATTGCGACTACGATTCGTGTATGTTAAATAATACAGTGATGAAACTACAGAACTTTAACAGACTCATCAAAATCAGTTATTATTAGAACAGACCCATAAGTTAAAATAAATACATACCCAAGCAAAACAAAAAGTCGGCTCCCCTGTCTTATTTCTTTACAATATCTTTCTTTTGGTATCTACAAATACGTCGGTTCTTTGACCATATTCAGACGTCATAGAAGTAGGAATGCAGGTATATAAAGCTCCGTAAAATGGCTACGGTACTCTGAACACCATATTAAACTGAAGTGACAAGAAATTCCAGTAAATTCATACTGCGATATTATGCGCAAAAAGTGAGGAAACGTCCGTTTAAAAGGTAAACCTTAAACATATTTCATTTTGCTGAAATGGGCGACAAAAAGTCCGTTTAACGACTGAACAGGCAATAAAAATAAAGCATTGCTCATTGAATTTCATGCGGTTGGTTGGTATATCAGTAAAGTAAATCTCTCATCATTGCTTGCGCTACAGATATATTTGTGGTTCTTAAACTAAGAGATAGGACATTTGGGACTATTATGGAGAAGTTGTATCGTCGTATCGAACCTTGATCGAGGCAAGGAGGCTGGAAGCACGTCTAATGGAACGGCGCTCTGCGCAAATGCGCAATACCTAATCGCATTCAATGGCCTTTGGAAACTTTCCAGAAGAATTAGTGATCGTCAATTGTTCATAGCATAGGCCTACTCACCGGTACAGTCTAGTTGGTAGAGAACTTGACTATAAAACGGAATTAGAGAAAGAAAGAAAAGGAAAAAATGAACGGAAACGGTAATCGAACCCGAGTCTACACAATGCCGGAGTGGAATGCAGACCAATGCACGAAACACGAAAAGTCTCCACGCCTTCCCTGATAGAAGAAGAAGAAAAAATAATTTCATGTCTAAGTAGGCTTTCCGAAAATGTTTGCCAATTTGGCGGCACCAGTGTCCCCTTGGAAACTGATTGACTGATCCCTTGTATGGGGGATCTCTAGATCTATGTAAAATAAATCAGAGATCATGTACTACTAGTACCGGGGAGAGGGCCGGACCGCCCCCCGGCCACGAATATAAGCTGGAACTTTGCCAACCAAATTTCATTCGCACGTTAAATTTATTGCTCTCTCCACAGGGATCGGTCTATGATGCCTATACTTTTTATTAATAATTGTGTTTTACCGTTTTCGGTGTTAGAAACCATATAATTATTACGTTTTCCGTGAGGAGAAATAAACGTTAAAACGAATGTAGTATACCACACACTCGGTTGAATAATTTGATCTCATCCGATTATAAATAATCCAATAATAACCAATTATAAAGCTTCTGTGTTATACCACGATGCCATATATTCAATATAAATAATCGAGCTGGTGTTTGGGAACAATACACATGGGCTAGGCTATGGATATTATAGGCATAAGACAAATAATTGTAATGGATTTTCAGACATTCAGGTATGTGTACGGTATTTTTTTGAGGAATTAGACTTAGCACAAAAGACGTATAGGGGGGGGGGGTGTCGAATTTGATCTTAAATGTAGATAGGTAGTTATGGTACATTACCCATTGGCGGAGAAATTTCGGAAAGGGGGGGGGGAATTTTGAGAACCCGAAGTCTTTGTCTGTCTTTTTTGCCTGTGTATCTGCTGATTTTAACGTTATCAATAGGCCTAGGAAAATAAGTGTCGGAGATGACGGAATAAAACCCAGTACATTGTAGACCTGCAGCCTGATCATGGCAATTATGAGACCGGTATTTATTTAATCCCCTGGTATTAAAAATGTAAACTACATAATTTTATAATGGAAAGTGCTATTCAAAATTTGGTTTGTTTACAGTTTTAATCCCAGGGTATTAATAAATACCGGTATTATAATCGCCATGATCAGGCTGCTGGTCCAAGTCTTCACTTTTCTTAATGGAGAAAAGCTCCGGTCAGCGGTTGGATGTGATTCAAAATTGATTAAATTAAATGGGTCAAAGTTTAATGCATCAATTGCATTGTTCAGTTTTTTAAATTCTGAATGAGTATTGCATACTAATAAATTTCTTGCATAACCTTTGTGAGCAAAGCAAAGAGCAAAACCGCTTCGAATACTACTAGGAAACCTTTTCCATATTGGTTCCAAGTGGTTCAGCAATCCGTTCATTGGAATGCCATCATGTTGAATGGATGATCTAAAATTCTAAAGTGATACATTTTTGTTTTAAAAATCTCTTTTCCTTATTTTATTTTTTTACCATAATTTAGTGGTCCCGCACTCCCCCCTGTATCCGCCACTGACAGTACCCAACTACCAGTTTATGAAGTCAAATTTTTAAAGAACCGATGCCGCACCAAATTTTCTCAATGCATTTGTTCAATATTGATGGTGCGATTCTACAGTCCGTTTTCATTGCCCACTTCTCCTCCACCACCACTATTCCTGATGGGCCCTTGTTGCTATAAATATCCCTGGCCAAATTTATTTTGGCAATTTAAATTCAATTAGCCGAGAGAATAATTAGTGAGGTGTAATGAGGGAGTATGGTATTCAGGGGACGTTCCCGATCATATCCTATTATGAGGGTGCCGACGAACGCCATAGAAAGGACCCGCCGTTTCCTCTTTATTCTGAAAGTCAATCGTGATGTGCCTGTCAAGTGACGTGCGACCACCTATAGACCTCATTCATTAACCCTATCGCCTGCCAATGTGAATATTAAATATTAATATATGTAATTATAGAATTATCGCAATACAGGCTCCAGATTAGTCCAGTTGGGTGAGGACTGGACTATAAAACGGTGTGTGGGGGTTCGAAACTCGGCAGGACAGAATTTTTTTTTGCCCTAATAGGCTTTTAGCGTAACCCTCATGGGCAAGGCCGTAGCCAGGATTTTTTTTTTTTTTTTGGAGGGGTTTGGAAATTTCATAGGTTATTACATAGTGGTTTTTATTTTTTCTCTCAAAATCCGATTCTATCTAGTATCAAGCCATTTCGTTTCGGGGGGAGGGGGGAGGGGGGAGGGGGGTTTGAACCCCCCTGGCTGCGGCCTTGCTCATGGGTTAATTATGAGAGCTGGTCGAAAGGCCCAAAATTCACTCATACGGAAAAAAACAGGTACAAGTGATCACGTGCATGCTTTCGGGGTTTTATGAATTGACGATTGCTTATTAACGCTTACCTAATTACTTTTAATTTTAATTCTTAAATATTTGTGTTGTAAATTGCTAATTGCTAAGTTGTAATTGTAAATGCCTTCGTTATTGGATCCATTTATTTCTGTTGTTGGCATATAATAAATATTCTATTCAATATTCTATTCTTTTCTTTCCTATTTATCGGTACCGGGACATACCTATAATGTAAGTAGTTTCATGGTGAATAATTAAAATAATAATAAATGAAATTTTGGTTGCATTAAAAAAATATTAAAGTTATACTGAAGTTAGAATTGGAAAGCATCGATGTAAAGGTTCCGCAGAAGAATCATTTTTAGTCAGTTTTCGTATAGTTTTTGGGGGTTAAATCCCCTAACAATAAAATTTTTTGAGATATGGCTGTTGTAAACCTACATGCCAAATTTCATAAAATTCAATTGAAAATTCCTACAAATCGACAAACAAACAAACATTTCTTAAAAAAAAAACACTTTTTGGGGTTACTGGAACCTCAAAAAGTGTAAATCTACTGAAATCTCGAAATCGAAAATTTCGACCAACACAAATCTCTCATATAGGGTCCACGTACTAACGTATAAATAGGAAAACAAAACATGATTCAGTCAATTTTTTTTAGCTTTCCTACTATAGGTCCGTAATTAACTCGTTTTTGAGTTGCGAGAATAACGAATATTTTATACAGTGAATATAATGATAAATTAAGAATAATTTAATAAGTTACAATACAATGAACAATGAATACATGTTGTGTATATGTCTTATCAAACATTATATGATAAGTTACCTCCCTTCTCCTTAGATGTTCTGAAGTCATCCCCAGTGAATAGTTGATCATAGCAAACGCTCTTAAACTATTCCCAATCATTTAACGCTAAACTGTCAACGTCTCCCGCAAGCAGATTTCCCACAATTCCAAAACTTTCACGATAGGATGAACAAAGTAATCATTTTAATAAAGCCTCACCAATGACTCCCCTTTTTTGTATATTTTGACGGAAAATATAAAGCCATAAAAATGTGATTTATATTCAAACTTACAGATTTATTGCCGGAGGAAATTAAGACTTTTTATATTGCTAAAAGACTCCCGAGGGTTTCTCGCGCTGCACAAAGAGACAATTTCATGAAATGTGAAATTCAACCTATTCAAATGAAAATTCCATCATAAAATATTTGAAGTGATTTTCGTGTAGGGTAATTCAATTTTTACACTTTTCATATTCAAAACCTATAGAGAGATGCGGATGGCTTCAATATTGCCGTGCCAATATTGGCTGAGAAGAAAGCGTAAATTCTTATCGTGAATTACAGTATAAATTGGAAATACCTTAGATTCTTAAGCACGCTACTAAGTAAAATATATTATATATTATATTATAATCCTCATTTTAATTATTAATGTACAATAGAATAGTACCGATATATTGCCTATTTTTGCTGAGTTACTAGGTAACTATTGTTACACAATAATTAGTAAGAAGCCACCCGGTTTGCTGCCTAGCAGCCCAACACTGCCCCTAAGTATACTGCTCGCTAGATAAATAATTCAAATTTGATCTTAATCTAATTTTATGACACATGAAACTCGACTTGATGCACCTGATAGAGCTTTTAATAAGATACGAAACCCTAAAGAATAAAACAGAAATGTACTGTCAAGTGACCTACAAATGCTGGTCACAGCGGCAAAGGCAAACGACAGCTGATAGTAAAGACGCTCAGCCAAAGCCAAACACAGTTAAGTGCAGACCGTCTTTCTTGTTGTCTGGCGTCTGTTGTCCTGTGGGAAATTAAATTCTTCAGACCTGAGGCATTGCAATAGCTATTTATAACATCAATTGAAGTGGTCCACAAATGTTACAAGATTATTGTTCGATATAATATTCACGGGCGCCAGTTCCATAAGGCTTGGTATGGCCCGGGCCATACCAATATTCAGATTGGTGTGGCTGAGCCATAGCAATAATTTTAGGAATAACCACCTCATATTTTAGTGTATTTTGATAAACAAATTCACTATTTTACATTGCACTTAATTAGAACAAATCTTATAATTTATTATGAAAATTAAAAATTAAAGGAAATGAAATCGTCAAATCTATTATTTAAATCGAAATTGGCGGGGGCCAACAGATTTATTGAAATGATATAGCTACAGAGTAAAGCCATATATTTATTGGGGGAGGGGGGGGGGGGGCAAATTGACTCCTTCCCCCCGAAAAAAAGGTTTCCTCGGGCAATGTTGGGCCATACCAATAATTTTCACAACTCGGCGCTCATGATAATATTTGAAGTATAACTTAGGTTATACATAATAGTATCCTTATCCTTATTAACTGTGTACGGTACTGTCACTCATAGTAAAAAATTAAAATTCTTTATACAGTTTTGAGGCTTTGAGCCGAAACTACTATATAATAAACTAAAATATATACCTGTAAGTAATATAACAAAAAGTCATTATTTATTTGTTTATTTACTACGGTTGCCGGTTAACGGCATAGAAATATATTAAACGGTTAACGGTTAATTGTAATGTTTATCTTGTTTGTTTTCATCAACAACAAAAAATTTCGAATTGTTTTGATTTCAATTAATACCATTGATTTTAATAATAATAATTATTATTATTAATATTAATTTATTATTATTAAAATCTGTGATTAATACTCATTCGGTTCAAAATTGACATACATATATATAGGCTATGTATATTGGATACACAGTATACTATAGTATGCTGTAAGCATGTAAGCATGGTAACCCATTGGATTATCTACACATATAGTGGATTTGTCATGGCAAATTTACATCATAAAGTTTTGTCTTAAGTCAGGAGTCGAACTTCTGACCTCCGGGTTCAGCCTCTCTACCCACGAACATATCCAATTGCGTGATGAACTAAATGCGGGTATTTAATCAACGTACTCGACTTGAGCAAGTGGGGCAATTGATTGGCCTGTACTGATTTGGTTAATGACTGGCACGTGTTAAGGTGGTCCACTGACACGTATCGACACGTGCAAGGTGGTCCACTGACACCTGGGTAATATGATATTACTAATATCGGACATGAATAGACGCCAGGTTCACGGTGTCAGGTATTGTGTGGCCGAATACCTGTATAACAAGTCACAATACTCTCCGAGATAGGTCTGGGTTTACCTAGCAGTGGCGGATGCAGTTTTGGGCTGATTAAAGTTCTCAACCATGATCTAAAGGTGAGGGAGGGGGGTGGTAAGGGCCATTGCTGGCTAGTTTTAAACCTACACTGTTGTGTATTGAATTTTATGTATTAGGAATTAGGAGCAATCTTTTGAGAGCCTTTAAGGTTAAAACGGGGGGGCGGGCAATGGAGAAGGGTTGTCCTCCCTGCTCATAATTAGCAAAACTCTTGCTCACAATTAATTATTATACTACATTTTCAGTATCATGTACTATACATTTATTTCACTTTCACACCGAAAGTCATGGGTTCGAGTCCCACACTTGCTGCACTTCGTGGAGGGTATGAACAGCATACCATCCCGGTCCGCATTTTTTTTTTTAGATCGGAACCAACTAACAAGAACAAATTATCATTTGCTCCATTTTGAACAACTACTTGTCAGAAAAAATTCTACACTGTGCAAGTATCAAATACATGTGACCAGGATGCTAAACAACCCTAGACATCATGAAGCATAAATAAATATGCTATGAAATTAAACAAATATTATTTTCCTTTGATACTAGGCCTGCACCAGGGGCTACGCGAATGTACTCAGAAGCCGAGTTACTGCTGGCGGTTATAAAACGGAAACAAACATACTTCGCCTGGAAGACTTAGGGCTCCCGGCTCCCATCGTCATTGAAAACCCTCCGGCCGGCAGCACGGCTTCTCTATTCAGAGCAGCAATATCCAAGGTCGAAAGTACCATGATGATCGCCAATCTGCATATGCATATAAGCATATGCAGAAAAAAAAGAAGCAGAAACTCGCGAATGGAGCGGTGCAGATTACTTGTATTTTACTCATTTCTGAACCAAACTTAGAGAATGTAGAAAAAAGTGGACTTGACGAGATTCGAATCCACGATCTACGCCTAACCGGGCCGTCGTAATTTCTGAGTATAGATTTTCTTAGGATAACCGATAGATAGATATTCTTAGGATATCTGTTAACAAAGGATATGATGCCGACCGGAACAAAGTTAAGACAATCTCGCCACAGAGTGACGAATTGTCTGCTGTCCTGTTGCAGCAGCTAACCATAATGTACTGTGTATGCATTTCCTTTGATAAGATTAACAACAGCGAGGCTAAATTTATCGCAGAGTCAAGTCAGAACTTCCATAATGTTGACTTATGACTTACAGACAAAACTTTATTGGGCCGAAAACTAAAAAAAAACTAATTTATTTTTGCATGTAATGCAGGGGAGTCTTGGGGCTGCTTAAACGTTCTGCTACTACAATATAAGAATAGAACAAAAAGTCTATAAAGCATTATCGCCGGCTCGGCGCCTATTCAATTCTGGTAGTTTTTTTATTTTAATTATATTTTAATAAATACCGGTAAAAGATTTTTTAATTTTTAATGATAGCTGACATTTATTCGCTGAAATTTATTCAGCTAGGATAAATATTTGTACATATGTAATGCTGGTGGTCTCGGGCTGCTAATCCTTGCTTAATCTTTCTGTTTCTATAATTTGATCAAAGAATAGAACAATAAAGCGGATAAAACATTATCTGCACCTATTCAATTCTGACAGTTTTAAATTCGTAATAATATATTATAATTTTACAAAAACATCACTAACTTGCCCTCGAAAAAAACACTTGAAGATTGAATTATTTTTCATTTGTTAGCGAAAATTTAGTGAAAAGTTTAAATTGAATGATGCTGATACCGGATGAATCAATTTTAAAATGAAATTAATTTAAAATTTGCACATACAATGCGTATAGGGTATAGATTGAATTGAAATTCTTCGTAATATTGTACAGAAATCATGTATAGTATAGACAGCGCATGGAGAGTACTGTTATGACTGTTATGGACTCTGAATTTCACCCAAACGGTTGTTGGTTTGAGTCCCACACTTGCTACATTTTATAGCCGTGATTTTGATGGCCTTCCTACAGTTGAGTGTAACGAGGGAGGTCAGTATTGCTAGGTTGGCGTAGTAACAGAACTGAAACTTGAAAGTCACTGTTGGTGTATTTAATTTGTAAAGATGCATAATATTGTACAATATAATTAGGCAAAGTGAATTGCAAGTCAGGATTTTGCAGAAGAAAAAAAAACTGTTTTATTTGGATCATTGTAGTTTTTTGCAATCTTATTTCTACCGCGTGGAGTTCATTGCGGAGAACAACTGAACAATGTTTCAATATTCAATCTAATATATATAGGTTTTAATTGTGTTACTGGTCTAAATATTTCTATACTACTGCGACGATGAAAGAAAGAAAGAAAATTGTCTTTATTTTCCATATGGGTGAATTGGTGGATGGTGGATTGACGTACAATTTTAGATTAGATTTTAAAAAAAGGAATTGAGAGGAATTTGCAGTTGAGTGGACGAAAAAGCCTTCCTCCACTTTGATAACTAAAAACTTAAGCTGGCAATTGGGCAACAGCAACAGTGTTTTCCTCAACGTTTGGCATTTGCAGACGTTCAGGAGAAGGCTTTATTCGTCAGCCCTGGAGATATTGTCGTATTTCTTTTTGTCTCATTTAAGGTACAAAGATCTTAGCTAGTGCTATAGTAAGATTGGTGCATAAGAGATTATTAGAGTTTGTTTGAGGTGTCTAAAAAGTGCGGGTCTTAATAATAATAATAATTCGTGTATTTTTCTTAATGTTTCTACTTTAAGTGGATAGAAGCTGAAGAGTCCCCATGCTAGCGGCGTTTAAGGGTAGCACCCACCCCCACAGTTTGACCTCCCTATCCTTAACTGTAGGCTTATTGGTACAAAATTGATACACAACCGTTACGGTAAGTACAATAAATATGTAATGTAATTTTTTATATAATTTTTATTCAACGCAATAATAGGAATTCATACTCCATGTAATATATTTTAATAATTGTCCCGTCAGCAAAAACCCCATTTATTTTGCATAATAATTCCGTTATAATGGGCACGTCATGCATTGGTATGCCAGTTTTGATGCAATCCCGGCGCGACATGAATACAAAGTCGCTGCAAAAAGTCGTGCTTTCGTAATGAAAACTGGTTGCATACTAGTACCTTCATCATACAATGGGTTGGTACTTTCTTAGAAGGGTGTGACGTCAAATACAGAAAACAGGCTCTTTGCACGTACGAATACTCACTATAATCGGTGAGTTCAACAGTCTTCAAATGAATTCTTCAAATAGGCACAACAGAATTTTGTTAGGCTACAGTGGCGCCGATTAACGTGCTGGATAAACTGTTTAGCCATTCTTTCCATTCTTTTTAAAAATACATAATTCGCATACAAACAGTTCAATGAATGTATCATGTATGTATATGTATATGTACTATATGTATATGTATTCAGCCGCCTCTGTAGGTAATACCTGTGCATGTTGAGTTACGACAGGTTTCCGATTGCGCATGGTGTGTAGAGACTCGCACAAGTACGAACAAGCTACCACTCTGCGATCGAAAGCCATTTTCTCTCATTTAAAATTTCCCACTCTACTCCAACAATGTCATCTAAAATCAAGCCAGACAAGTTTACCATTACTGCAGTACCAAAAACATCGTCCGTCATTTTTTCCATAGAAGCACTGTCTGTCGCATCTAGTAAAGTGGATTACGCGAGACGTGGATTCTCCGAGGCAGGCAACCTCTTAACTTGATGAGTTTTCTATGAGATGACCGACCAACAGATATGTCTAATAAATTATCGTCTGTCTGGCGGCCTTCAAATTAGCAGAACTGTCGCTCACCTCCCTTGAATTTCTACGGTATACTGCAAATCAGGCACGTAGCCCGGATTTTATTTCGGGGGGGGGGGGGGCTAAATACCAGGGGGTCGGAGGAAATTTTTAAGAATTTACGCAAAATCACACATTTTTAGTGTTTTTAGAGGGAGAAAAAAATTATAGGTGAAACATCAAACTGAACAATGCAAGGATTTTTTTCTTTCTTTTATACATTTGGGGAGGGGGCTTCAGCCCCCAAAGCCCCCTCCCTGGCTACGTGTCTGCTGCAAATAAATAATATTCATGAACTCAAAGCTTAGTTAAATTCGAGTATCTAAGTATTAAAGATCGTAATAGAAAAAGAGATACCAAACCTAGTTACCTTCTGCCACACTGTCGAAAATTTAGTATTAAAAAAGACGTAGCCTAACTAAGATTTTGTTAGCCGTATTTCGTTTTTGGGAAATTTGAAATTGAAATTTTGGCCTTGCAGCCGTACCACCAAGATAACTTATTACCGCGGAAAAAATGTATGTTAAAAATTTTTGAATTGAAACTGCTATTCCAAAATGGTTTGACTCCTATGGTATTTTGAGTTATTTTTCTCTGTTTTCTAGTACTGCAAAATGTCCAGTACCGCCATGACTTGCAATAAATTTAACGGAAATTTTTCTAGTATTTAAAATAAAATCTTGAGAAAAACATTTATAATGTGAACTAACTGAAATTTGGATAGTACCTATCATATCCCATAAAAACGGCAAAAATTCCAGCAAAAAAGTTTCTTCTCAAAACCGGTTACAAAGTTTATGC
This sequence comes from Psococerastis gibbosa, assembly GCA_963971405.1. Taxonomy (NCBI): domain Eukaryota; kingdom Metazoa; phylum Arthropoda; class Insecta; order Psocodea; family Psocidae; genus Psococerastis; species Psococerastis gibbosa. Next base: position 31,360,728 of record OZ020484.1, read on the forward strand.
TCTACATTATGCTCTTCATACGTATAACAATAGGTCACTGATAGTTTGGTTCAAGAGGAAATAAATACAATACAAATAAAACAATATAAAAGAAAATAGAGTAGCCTATTTCATAAAAATAAAATAGCTACAAACATGTTTCCCAGCGGAATCTATGAAATTCACAGTCTAAAGGACCACTTAATTGTACTCGTACCTTTGACTTGTTTTCTGAAGGGAAAAGAGGAAAATTTATTGGACAAGGTTCCAACTTATATCGTATAGGGAACTTTTAATTAAAGGAACCACTGAGCTCAATAGTCACTTAAGGCGCGGTTTCCACCGACCTCTAAGTGTTAAATACACATACGGGGACGTGGTAGCAGATATCATTAATAAAGGCGGTGTTTCCACCGACCTCTCATTGCAGAATCCAAATGACATTGACGGAAATTTTTGTTTTACTCTATGCCATAGTTAAAATCAATCAATGATCATAGCGTAAAATCACAAACAAACAAACTAAAATTACAAAATGGCGTCATGGGATATGTTAAGTACAAACATTTTAATAGATTTCTATAAAAAGAAAAATTTAAATTTCCGTCAATGTCATGTGCATTCTGCTATGAGAGGTCGTCGGAAACCCCGCCTAAGTCTTGAATGTCTGCTACCACGTCATCGTATGTGTATTTTGCACTTAGAGGTCGGTGGAAACCCCGCCTAAGTTGTACCTCATTGTTATATAAAGCCAATTTTATCAATGTAGCCTATATGAACCAGAAACCGAAACAGGACTAGCCTCTAAATTGAGATCAAGATATTGTGCCTAATTTTATATTGATTACGTGGTTACTGAGGTCCATTTAAGACCTGATTCCAGGTGAAAATTACGTAAAATGTAAACAAACAAGTAACCTTTACCTCATACTGAACCGACAAGTGATGCTGCTTCAGTATATAATAATCAATATATTGGATCACATATTAGCAATAAATAAAAAACCTTTCTCATTGATTTGATTTGACTGGGTGTGTATAATTTTCCAAGCATTTATATGGACACCGTAATAAATAATTAATGTGCGTGATTGTCTGCAGGGATAGTCACGAATCGGTCGGAATATTACAGATTGAAAGATAATCAATTTGTGAGATGCTTTAGGTATGGAATACATGGTATAGGTTCAGGCGCATAAGCTAAGAATTAAACAAGCAAACGGCATATTCCTATTGATAGGAATCGAAGAATTGCCTATGAAACGAAAAGTTCAGGTTCGAATGTCAACAAAAAAGAAACCATGTCTTCTGAGTCTATTATATTGTACTATAGCTGTAATCCGTATTGTAACGACGGGGGGGGGGGGGGTTGGATTTCACTGTAGAATGGGGGTTTATATAGGCACCAGTCAATCAGCAATAGAGTGTTGGAACTGTGTAACCACGCAGTAGCGTAATGAGGGGGGCGGGGGTGGTCTGCCCGCCTGCCGCCAAATTGGACACAAAAATAGTCAAAATGCAAATTATTCAATAAAAAAGACAAAATATACTATAATTATTTGGATTAATTGTTTATGTATAGGCAGCTGCCAACCTGTTAAAACGCTGGCTTATAAACTTTTTGACAATTTCTCTATCGTTGCCACATGTGAGAGGTCTTTCTCTAAATTAAAATGAATAAAAATAACTATTTACAAACGACAATGTCTAAAGAGAGGCTGAGCTCTTTTTTTCTCCAGGGGCGCCCCATCCATTAAGCGAATAAGGCAACCACTTAAAGCCCTGCGCTTCTGTAGAAACTCACTATGTTGCGCATATTTATTCAAAAAACTGCGTGAAACCCCACTACTTCTGGCCTATTTTATAATTCCCCGGGCAGACCCCCTTGTTTGTAGTAAAATTATTTTGCTTGTAAAATCTAAACTTTACTGCTACCAATGTGCGTAAAACCCCACTATTTCAGGCCCTCGGGAGAGTATACTAGTTGGAAACTTCTGCTTGAAGTTTAGGTACACTGGCCAATTTAAACCAAGCTAAACCCAAAATTTTGTAACTTCATTCAAGAACTATTCTTCAGGTAAAACTCGGTACATTTACCTTTTTACTATCAAGTATCAAGCAAATATGAACGGGTCACCAGATAAACCCCGCCATCTTGCTACGCCTAAATCAGACAATTCGCCAACCGGCCAACGGGCCCTTAAATCAATTAATTAATTAATGCAATTTTTTTTTGCATTGTGGGTTCACATACAGCCATGGTGGGAATACAATTTATAGGGTGTGTTTAGTGTGTGAGGTTCATAACTGTTACTGATTTAAGCACTCCTACCTCAGCGAAGCTATAATATGTTTTCACAAATTGAATTTGAAGCTATACAGATTCAAACTCGACTCAATATTAAATAAGGGGATGAAAATGTCTGAAAATAAGGAAATAACTGGAATGGGCTTTTACTTTTGAGCAGGTGCGTTTTCATCAGCTTCTGATGCTTTTAACGTTTTGAATTTCATTTGACCTTTTTTATTGCTGCCGGGGGTTTCCAAATTTGCTGTCTTAGACTCGCTGCAGTTCATAACACCAATATTTTTTTAAAGATTTCATTTTTTATTTTAAATCTAAATTTAAGATTGCCCCTTCTATAACCTTTCGTACAACGTTAAAACTATCAAATGTACAATCACAGGGTTCTGCTAGGGGACCGAAATTAGAGGATATCGAAAAAACTGGGCTTGGCGGGATTCGAACCCATATCCTCTAATTTCGGTTAGAACGAGGAGGTTACCTCTTGAACCAATGTTAATTTAATGTCAGTGTTATATGTACCATATAACACTACAATATATTCTGCTAGGGGCTTAAAAATGAAAAAAAAACTTGTGAAAATGATTGAAATGCAAGAATTAGTTATTATTTTTATTACTGTGTGTTTGAAATAACGATATTTATTTTTGAAGAATATTATAATATATAAGGTTTTCATGGCCCGAGTCAGAGAATGATACTGCTGAGTCTTGGCTGATGGGCAGGGGTCGATTTCAGGAGTACTTCTTATATATATATACATTATCCATTAAATAGGAGCTACCACTCCACAGCTTCGTATAAATATCAGTGCAAATCCCCTTGCCCAAACAGTTGCTGCTGAGCCTCTGACAATATTAGAAGTCTACGCAGTTCTACTGAAGATGTCGACCGCAGATGTTGACGAAACGTACTCTATCAGAACGACCCGGCCTATCATCCCGGATCCTACTGCTTTGTCACGTAATTGCGACCGTAAAAGCCTTTGCAATAATATAGGACAATTCGTAGTTCATTATTGTATTTTATGACGACGTCCGATCGAAGTGACAAACACTTTCCATGAACAATGCCCATTTACGATAAATGATAAGAAATTAAATTTATAAGAAGCTCATTTGTTAGAAATTGTTGTTTTCATTTAAATTATGTTGCTCCAATACCTGAAAATGAATGTTCTATTAACTGCTTTTAGTGCCGAGTAGTTTTTTTTTTTTTTTTTAAAGGTTAAACTCATACAAACAATTTAATGAATGTATCCGGATAACCTCTTCAGTCGCCTCACTAAGTAACCTAATAGGTACTTGTGTCGAGTTACGACACGTCTCCGACCGCAAGGTGTGTAGAGACTCGCACAAGTACAAGCACGCTACCATATTGCCACCGAAGTCGATAATTACATTTACCATAGGTGGAATAATGGCTCTAATGGATCTGTCGGTTTACATTGAATGACCCGTTCCTCTTTGGTCAATTGGAAAATTTTAAAAGGGCCTCCTTTAAAAGGGTCTCCTTTAAAATTGGCCTCCATTTAACCATTTCTCATTCTCTGAATAACCCAGCCACACACTACAATCATGATGATGCGTGTATTTAACCAAAAAAATTACACATTTTTCTAATAACCGGTGCCCCAAAGCCAATAAAAACGCGTTGGTCAACGCCCATAAGACCGCAGTAAGCATATTTGCACGTTAGGACAGGCTCTCAGTAATCCCAGATCTGTTTTATATGATCATTGTAAATAGGAATAATAAAAACAGCACAAAACTTATTGAAATCCAGCACCGGTAAATCCCTAAAAGCTTTTGACAATGAAAAGGATATACAACTCCAAATGCGCCTTAAATTTCGTAACTCACATTCGTAAGTAACACCAAGACCCGGTATTTCACAAATTCTAGAGTTACGTACAGTACATATGACCAAAGCAAAGGTAATTAATAGGTGAAGTGCCTTTTTTATTGGACGAGAGATAAGCTACATTTTTCAACACATTTATCGTACAATACATCCCACTACAGAAAACACTATGTAGCTAATGTACATTTGCACATTTTTTCTATCGGTCTTTAGTATTGCTTGTTAAAAGTCATGGGTCATTGGAGTAGAGTGGTATAACAGTATTAATGACGATTATTGGAGGAATTTTGCAGGGATGAACATGAATGAATGAATGGATGAATGAATGAATAAATGAATGAATGTGTATTAAACACAGAGCAATTTAAACACAATAATTGTAAAGCCCCACAAGAAGACCTATAACAATTTACCCTACTCTAAAACTACATAAAAAATAAAAAATTCAATTTGACATACGGTACATACTTTAACTTATTAAACTACACTTACATATTAATAGCAGATCTCTCGTAAACACATAACAGTCTAGTCCACTATTTCAAATAAGGATTCCGCCTCTTCCCGTCTTATCAGCCATTCCCGGACGAATTTGGAAAATTTATTTATTGACACCGACCCAGGACAAATATTGAGTACGTTAAATAATTTTGGTGCTAGATATTGGTAGGATTTGGTAAAATTTGCTATGTATGCCCTAGGTACTACAAGGTGCTCAATTCTTCTAGTATTTGCTGGCATGACTCAATTCAAAGAAAGAAAATCAACTGCAAAACAACAGAGAAACTTCATTTATTATGACGAAAAAGAAAAAAAAAAACACATTCCAACAAACTGACACTGTCCGATTATTCCACAAAAAATTACTTCAGGAATAATAGAGATTTTCCCATTGTTATTGAAAAGCACAGCAGCACTATTCTTCAAACTAAATTTCATTGGAATGGTAAATAGTTGATACTAAAAAAATCCCCAAGAAAGGATTGGTCAGTCAGTGCTGAACACTCGGGGGATGGTCAGATGAGTATTTAGTCCCACGACAGTTTGAACCGTTCAATTTTCCCGCCATTTATCTGCTGCCCATCATTTGATCGGAGATGCGGCGAAGAGCAATGTGATTGGGCCACACACTTCCATTAACCTCAAGTGATTAAACGAACCCTCAGGCTCCGGGAGCAAGAGTATATCGCTCAGATAGATGTGAACTTTTAATCAAATTTAGTTTAGTTAGTATGTAATCAGAGCATTCACAAGGGGTCGAATCGAGGGATATAAATAGTACTAAAGTTGTTTTATGTAATATGTTTATTAATTTGATTATTATTTTATGAGCATAGTTCTATTTGTAGTGACTCATTGACGATTGTCTTGCTAACGAAACCATTCTTCTTTTTCTTCAAGTTAAAGGGGGGGGGGGGTTAAATCCCCCAAAATTAAATTGAATTAGCCCAAAATATGAAAAAAAATGCTTGTAAGCCAGCATTATAAATTTAATCAAAAATCCATTCTGTAGTTTATTTACAAACAAACATACTGACATTTCGTAAAAATCACATTTTCGTGTTCCGTAAATCCGTTCAAATCGAACTTGAAAATTTCGACCATCACAAAGCTTTCCTTATACTAAGTAGGCCTATAAATAGGTAAGCAAAAAATATCATATCAATGATTAATATAAGTAAAAATCCCCTAACCAATCCCAATTAAAGAAATTTATGTGTATAAGAATAATGGCAAATTGTTTGTCAACAGAGGATCATAAATTGCTGTTCATTTTTATATATGATAGACGTAAGCGTACTATTTTTTCCTGCGCCGGGCAATGCACATGACAAAACAGTTGAAAGTCTATTTTGGAGCGGATTAGTTTAATACCGAATTAAAATAATTCCCAGGTATGTTACTCTTTTCTAAAGGTGGTACGCCTACTGTAAGTCTTCGATCTATCGTAAAGCGTGTGCAAAGGACGTAATACATTAAGTCACTTGTATCTTGTCAGTCGAGTTTACAAGGAATTAATTTTTAAATGTGAAAGAATGAAAAAGTCGCTTGCCACTTTAATAATAGAAGACGACTTAGTATAGTTGTCTGTAATTGCAGTCTGAAGGAGATATGACTAGGGAATGTAAATAGACGGAGCTTTAAGGTAAATGCATGTACAATAAAGTGCAAACAATATGCAATTATAGTGCAGCTTATTTTGTATTTACGCTACAGTAAAATGAAGCTATATTCCACTTTACTAGACGCCTTTTGCAACATTGAATATAAAACTATAAAATTGTTCTTGAGAAGAATGAATTAATTGAGAGAATATCCCAAATATGAGTTTTAATTTTTTTTTGTTTTGTTTTGTTTTTTTCTTTAAAAAAGATAAATTGCATACAAACAATTTAATGAATGTATCCGATTGACCTTTTTAGTCGCCTCTGAAGGTTATTACCCGTGATGAGTACGACACATCTCCGATTGCATGGCGTTTAAAGACTCGCACAAGTGCAAGCACGTTACCACCTGGCCATCGAAGTCATTTTACACATGAATGAATGTAATTTATAATTCTCCAAGGGACAATATACGAGGGGAGGCTGATAAGTTCGGTAAAGTCGGTATAAAAATGAACAATACAGATTTGATTTATTTTATTTTTTCAACATAATCTCCTCCAATGTCAATACACTGTCTACATCTCCGCGCTAACAATTTCAAGCCACCCAAAAAATATTCGGCGTCCTTGCTGTCAAAATGGGCCTCCACAGCCGCCACCATGTCCTCAATTCCTTCAAAACGCTTCCCCTTTAAGTCTTCTTTGAGGTTTTTAAACAGGAAAAACTCCGAGGAGGCCAGTTCTGGGCTGTAAGGGGGATGGCCAATCTCTTGGAACCCCGTTGCCGATACTGCAGCCTTCGCAATAGACGGGGGCATTGTGTCGCAGGAAGATAATTTCTTGCCTAAGCTTCCCCCTACGGGCCGAGACCTCTGACAACCCTATAAGTGGTCATGTAGAATGGTGCCCACCAGTTCTTTACTAATTACTTAGAGTCTCTGCTACCAGCAAAATCTGAAGCCGACGATCTTCACAGTTTCAGGCAAAACTGCGGTTGGTGGCCGCCCTGGACTAGGGTCGTCTTCTAGCGACTCTCTGCCTTGGTGAAACAACCTACACCATTTATACACGGTTTTAAATGAAGAACAATGTTCATTGTACGCAGGCAAAAAAAAGTTATAAATTTCGGTGGGTGTTTTAACGGTTATAGAAAAACATTTTCTCACCGCTCGGTGCTCAATATTCCTGTCAGGCTCAGTAACAGCAGACATGGTGGCAGATAAGCGGATGCACACAGAGAACTAGCCAGCAGAAGTGAGTGAGTTTTTACCCCCCGAAACATTTCAAGGTCACCCGTTTTAAGAAACATAAGGTGCAATTTTGCTGGCCCATTATAAATACCGAGTTTACCAGACTTAGCCTCACCTCTTACTGTAGACCTACATCGATTTTTTAAAACAAATCAACCAAAATGTATGTAAAAATAACAGGCTAGCGCCTCTTAAATAATATGGGACTGGAGTAGGGTAAGGGTCTGAAATGTTAGTGTACGAATACCTGCCTATTGCATACGAAAATATGATAGGCTGCCAATAATGAGTAAATAAATAAATAAATTGTTCTATTACATGCCCTCCGAAGCATGGCCAGTAAATGAAAATGTGTGACTCAAACCAACAACCTTTTCGGTGATAGTCAAAGTCCAGATGTCCATCCCATTACTCTGAATAGGCGACCATTATACCGCGGCATACCTACTATAAAATTAAAATTTCTGCTTTAGGAATCAGTATATTTCTCAATTTTTTTTCTGAGGTGACAACCACGACGATTGGTTGGCAGCAACTCCCTACATATTACTAATTTTGCAAAATGAAGTAAAAGTAGATAGAATTGTGTTGAATTACTTTGTCAGCCAACTCTTTTCTCTATATATTAATTCACTAAGTCCGTCCGTTCGTCTGTCCGTCCATCTGTCCAAGAATACTCCAAGCTGACTGACATCACTCTCTATACAGAGGTGGACATATTCAACTAAAAGTAAAGCAGTCCACCCAGTCCCCTAGCAACGCACCCGACAACCATGGATCATCTGACCCTGACATTCGAGGCGGTGAAGATGTGGAATGTACATGTAATTAAAAGATAATAATAATATAATATATAATATAATATAATAGTTAATCGAATACAAACAATTCAGTCTAATTAAGACAAGTTATTGCTTTGTATCTTGCATGCATCATGCATATCACGCATAAGTTCATATTTAGCAACTAGCTCAAACTGGGACAAATGACCGTATAAGTTAATGATACGAACTTGTCTTATGCAAGCGCCAAGAAAAACCATTGGATCAATTTTATGTTTACCAAATATTTACAGTGTGACTAAGAATTGAAAGAAAACGTTGTGTTTCTTCCATTTACGATTTCATTTACGTATTTTTACATAGGCTATTGTAGGCAAGCAATACATTTTTTTAAAAACGTATATACACATTCCGCCTTACATAAGACCAATTTTTATATGTGTGTCTATAAAAAGCAGTGTTTCATTTCTTCCAACTCGTACAAAAACGAAGTTTGGAACTAGGTTAATATCCATAGCCATTTAAAATTGTAAAAACTAAACTTCCGTTATAAGAAAAGTCTTCGGATGCGCCCCTTAAATTATAGCCTAGTGGGAGAGTTGGCAGCAAATATTTGTACTGGGGCCTGAGAAAATCTCTTATCTTTGAAATCATAAACAAAAACAAGATAGTGAAAGCAATAACTTTTCACTAAACTAGAAAATATTTATTTTTGGAAGAAGGATAGTGACATCGCTTATCGGATTTGTTATGCACAACAGCACTCATTTTTAGACGATCTGATGTATATTTTTCTTTTAACTATTGCATATCAGACTCTTAAAAGTAGCTGTGCTTCAGTGAGTCTTTACACGCCATGCGATCGAAGCCGTGCCGCAACTCAAAACTAACCTACAGAGGCGACTGAACTCATTATGCTGTTTGTATGCGATTAGCCTTTAAATAAATAAAAAATAATAGTCTCATACAAGATGCGTAACTTACTTCGAGAAGTAGTTACATTATAATTTCAAACCTTCCCTTTTCTTTCAATTTCAGACTATCGTCCTATCTATATATTTTTTTAAACAAAAACACCTCAGTGTAAAACACTAACAAAACGGTTTAAAGCTTAAGCACATAATACTGTCTGGAGGAACAAGAAAATAAGCGAGCAAAGCCTTCCGGGAAAATAGGTAATTCCAAGTGCAGCCAGTTGATCAAGAAATTGAAAAAAAGCCAGTAAAAGAGAAAGCAGACAGATTGAGTCGACTTTAAAATGGTATTCACTGCAAATTGGCCTTTCCGAGCTTCTGCAGTCTCTCGGGAATGATTAACCTGTGCTGAGCTCAGTTCAAGTTCAGCAGTTGTCCCATAGTGGGTGTCCCATTCGCTCTGTACATTAATTCACTAAGTATTTCCGTCTGTCTGTCCCTGGGCACCCATGGCATTACTTATACAATTAACAACAAAGGCCTACTACAATATAGCCTTGTTGCCTATTGTGTGAATAATACCGGAAATTATTTCACAATTCTTCGTCAGGATAAGTAGAGTTGTGGCACAGGATCCAACTTTCACCCGAAAGGTTGATGGTTCGAGTCCCACGCTTACTACAAGTAACTGCAAAGGATCGACGAGAATAGGACCACCCGGAGGTTGACGGAAGCAAGGTCACAAGGTAAAAGACCCATCAGCAGACCGAGGGCAGAGGGCAACCCTCGAGGAAAGGATTGAACAACCGAGCTTAAATCGTTAGCGTCCGAACGGGGCGAGTTCAAGAAATGGGTACGGGATGACCCACTCACGCTGCACACGCGGCTTTAAGTGGGAAGAGGAAAAAGAAGATCACTGTGTATCCACATGCCTTTCCAATGGTTTCGATGGACACCTTATCAACACTGGAAGTGGAAAATCACATCCGGGCATGGTTACAACCACAATATCCCAAATAGAGTGCTGATTAAGATAGATGATCTTCAGCTAGTTCTCAGGCCACGGCGTTTTTTGTCCTTCTTGCCGCGGAGTCACACGGTCCCTGATGAATTTGAAGCTCGTAGTAGAGTATTGGGTAAAGCACAACTCCTCCCATTGCGTTATTACACTAATGCCGCTTAGGCTGTATAATACCTATATATAGCCTTGGTTGTAGAACTGAAATGTAATGAAATGAAATGAAAAACGTGTTTATATTAAGCGAGCTTTAGGCCCGAAGGGCTACTCTATCAGCTAACCTAATTTTGGTTCACAAATTATTTTTCAATTTAATACGTAACATAACATTTCTTAGTTATTAAAATTACATTAGAATTTTGTAAAAAATATAAATAAATAAATATTGACTTTTAGTTCTATTACTAAGCCAACCTGTGTAAGAGTTGTAACAGAGTGCATGGTCAGAGAATGGGCAAGTGTGGGACTCGAACCAATAACCTTTCGGGTGAAAGACGGAGTCTCTACCCCTGGGCTTATCCCTGATTACACTATTTTGTACATAGACGTCAAATATATAGTGTACTGTCTACAGCGTTATTGTGCGAGCACGCGTTCCGTTTTCTAACTTATATATTTTTTGAACTATTTAATTAGTTCTATTGTAGTATTAGAAGTATTAAAAAACATGAAGAAGAATAAGAATAAGAAGAAGAATATAATGTCTAATGTGACGAGTTTAATATCACCTGTTTCATCAGACAGGGGGAGCATTATTATAAGTGTAACTGTTAATATCACTACAATTTCATTATATCAGTACAATGTTATGCACAAAATTTATGTAATAAAAAATGGAATCCTATATCACAATTTCAAAGGAGCCTGTTCATTATAATATATTGTGCATCAGAAATTTCCTTTGGAATTACGTAACTATGAGAAGATTCCATCACAAATGTATGAAATACGATATGTTTTATTGAATCCCACGATTCTGGCTTTACATCCACCATTTCTCGAGTTCATTACCTCCGGAATGGGACTGATGATGTCTGCTGTACCTGTATTTTCTGACAAGATAAAGCCGCAGGATGGGTTTGAAACCATAACCTGATAAAACTTTTCGATAGAATTGACTTTAATGAATTTACTTGGTTTCACTCACATTTCATTTGATACATTTGAAGTTGTTGCAGCCTAAATGTGTGAGCCCCCGACGAGTTTCTTATATACAATTAATTACAAGTGACCATAAACCTATAGTTGTCATAAATATTATATGCCAATGTAGTAGCTCAACGATTACTAAGGCGCCCATTCCACCGACCGGCTAGGGCTGTTGACAAAAACGTTGACGTGGTAACAGACATTCAAGACTTAGGCGGTGTTTCCATCGACCTCGCATTGCAGAATGCAGATGACATTGACGGAAATTAGAATTTTTATTTTTATAGAAATCTATTAAAATGTTTGTACTTAACATATCCCATGACGCCATTTTTTAATTTTAGTTTGTTTGTTTGTGATTTTACTGTATGATCATTGATCAATTTTAACTAGGGCTTAGAGGAAAATAAAAATTTCCGTCAATTCTGCAATGCGAGGTCGGTGGAAACTTCGCCTAAGTCTTGAATGTCTGCTACCACGTCACTGTTTTTGTAAATAGCCCTAGCCGGTCGGTGGAATGGGCGCCTTACTACAATATCAGTAAAGATGTAAAAAATGTTAAAAAAAAATACACGAAATATTAGTATTATTATTACTTTCTGCAGTAACTTAACAATGTCTGCTTGTATAGGCCTTTCAAGGTCTATAATTTGTCAATGGTTATTATAGAAACGGAATGGGAGAATGGTAATAAAGTGTTTTGATGCACAGTATGTACCTAATATACTATATATATTGATATAACGGTAAAGGTTAATGACAATGGTGTTTTACTATTTAACAACGGGTTAGTTGGACTTACGTGGCCTGCAGTGTTAAGTCATAAAGGCATCGGCCTCATAGTCATCGAACAATTAGGGTGGAGCCCAATTTAAGGGGGAAAGGGGTGACGCTTCGGGAGTGGGTCCTTCTCCCATCATCAGGACGAGTCCTGGTGGTTTCTGGACGATTGAATCATTACTCTTGTATTCTACCCTGATTTATTGAGTAAATCCGAATCCGAGTAAATTCGAACTCCAAATCCAACTAGCCCTTTGTTAAATATACAGTATATATATTTATTCAAGATCATATGGGTTAAAAATTTGCGGAGTATGAAAAGAAAGTTCCTACTATCTTTCTTTCACTCTTTCATTAAAAAAAGCTATTAAAATATTTCATTGCCATTTCAATTTTATTTTTAGATAAGACCTTATTTAGAAACAGAAATATGTGAACAGGTGACATAAATTGTTTGTTATTTACTCGTATATTGTAATATCGTGCGGCAGTGATAAGACGCGAAGGAGCACATTCATCTTCTCTACACTTTTTACTTTTTACCGTTTCGATTGGGATGAATTGGGATGCATGAACTACATTTTGTATGCAACATTTATATAACTATAACTATAACTATGTATATACAGTAGATTTAGATCAGTCTATTTGCTTCACATGTATTATTTTGATACCTGTTTAATTTTCAAGCCTATTATTTACCAATTAAATTAGGAGCTTTGAAAGTTGTTATCATAGGAAAATAGAAAATTAGTAATTAGACGATTTTATAAGACATTATACCGGCTTACCCAGTAACAAGTTGCAGAATCTAATTAATTAGTTAATATTTTTTTATTCCATTGTAATAATAATAAAGTCGTTATTGACAAAAAATGTAGGCACAGCGAGATTAGGGCCTATGGCCTTCACCTACACCTAACTGTACATATCAATTTCACTTAGGTGCCCACTCCATTGATCGGCTAGGGCTATTTCCAAAAACGGTGACGTGGTAGCAGACATTCAAGACTTAGGTGGCGTCTCCACCGACCTCGCATTGCAGAATTGACGGAAATGTTTATTTTCCTCTATGCCATAGTTAAAATTGATCAATGATCATACAGTAAAATCACAAACAAACAAACTAAAATTAAAAAATGGCGTCATGGATTATGTTAAGTACAAACATTTTAATAGATTTCTATAAAAAGAAAAACAAACATTTCCGTCAATGTCATTTGCAATCTGCAATGCGAGGTCGGTGGAAACGATACCTAAGTCTTGAATGTCTGCTACCACGTCACCGTTGTTGGAAATAGCCCTAGCCGGTCAATGGAATGGACGCCTTAAACGGTTTAATTGAAATATTTGTAGTATTTGTAATTAATTTGAGTTATTATAATGCATAAGGTTCAGGTCAACAGTGAGCAATAAGGTGGTTGGTAGAATTCAACGTCGTCTCGGGCCTCTGCCTGCAGCAAGAAGTTGATAGCTAGAGGCGATCTGGCCTGGCCCCCTCAGAAATATTTTATATACTCGCCACTGGCCTAAGTCCCTGGCTAATGCCACGCACAGTTTTGGAACTCCTTCAACGTATCGTGTGTGTCCCTTATTTTTTAGCAATCAAGTTCAATGCGCGTCAAAATGTAAGGTAACATTTCTTCTACTTTATGACATCTCATTTATGTCTCAACGAACGATATGTCTTGTGAGATTTGACTTTTTACACCTGTATGGTTTTCCCTCTCCAATTGCATATTAAGACTGAATTAAGATTGAAATTACGTTGTTCTATATTGTCTGTAGTGTCCGAACAGCTGATTGCTGTTCGTATTTATCACTCCAATCATAGAGAATGATAATTCTTAACAGGTGAACTGGGTTCGAATCCCGGTTGGGTAAAATTTTATTCCGTTCAAGGTCAAGCATGTGCGGGTTGCTGTTCGGGCAAGTCGATACCGGCCGAGGCGGATGCCTCGTTCTGTGCTTTTACGCTCTTGTGTAAAAAAATGTATGAGTGAAAAAAATTTCCCTTCTCTGGCTTCGCTTTGCAGCTTGCTCGTATGCCGTAGATGCGAAACTGATAGCATGGCATTGTGCAAAAAATAAATTGGAAACATTGTCGCAGGACGTACGCTGACAAATTGCTTCCATATTGGTTATTGGGAAAATCAAGAGGCAGCTGCTTAGACACTTTTCCGCATATATTTCAGTCTCGCTCATATACAATAGAAAAATAGAACTGATAGGGTACTTGAGTATGAAACGGATGGTCGAGGTTCAGGACTTGACAAAATTTGCAAAATTGTCCCGAGTTTCTGATGGTACCTTTTCCATATTTGTAAAGGGCGCCTGCATAATATCCCAAGCAGAAAGGTAGTCAAGAAAAGGTTTATTCTACCAGTTTTAATGGGTAATCGTGACACAGTGTTCCAATAGACTACGATTAGAAAATACTGTCTGCAGGGAAAACGTTGGTTTTAACCGGAAGGTTGTGGGTTCGAATCTCAACTAAAATATAAATAAATATAGAAATGGACTAAATTTTCCGCATATCCAATGTATTAGTCTTGTTACAACACTATGTAACTGCAATACAATTGCATTTGTATGTACTAAAGACTGAACAATTTGGTTAGGAAAATGCATGCTTAACCATGTATTGGAAAACAATAAACCATAGCAGACTGAGCAGTATCCGTAAGTTTACCGACCTGTGACTGGAGGGGCCATGACTAGTATATGTCGGACAGTGGAGTCCAAGTCCAACGAACATCTTTGTTTTACCCTATCCCAAAATATTTTTGAAGTTATACTTCTTTACGATCGAGAGTGAATTTTGAGGATGCGCGCGCAGTTCACAGACAAAGTTCACAGAATGAAGCTGCCATTTTGTACCCGTGTTTTAGTTCTATCCGTACGTATTATTTCTTGATATTAATCAAAATATTTGTATTTAAAATAATTATTAACACTAAGTATTATTATATTATTACTGTTAAATTTTATTAATACCTAACCAAACCTGGCTATTTGATATTTACAAAATAAAGAAATACATTGAATAATAATGCCTAACTTAACCTGGTTATTTAATATTTACAAAATAAAGAAATAAATTTAATAAAAAGTTTGTGATAAAAATTACAATTGAACGTCAAATGTGTTTTAGTTCTATCCGTACGTATTATTTTTATTTTTAATGATGGCAAAGAAGTATAACTTCTCACGCGTGTACATAAGTACACACACCCACTTTTTTAGTGATAGGCCTACCCAAGGCCGTAGCCAGGATTTTTTCGGGAGGGGTTTTAGAAATTTTATTGGATATTTAATAGTGGTTATTATTTTTCCTCTCAAAATCCTATTCTATCTAGTATCAAGCCATTTAATTTCGGGGGGGGGGGGGGGGTTGAACCCCCATGAACCCCCCTTGGCTACGGCCTTGGGCCTACCCACTTTCCTAACTTATTTAATTGCAATAATACAGTTGTCGTAAACAAGACCTAATAACATGGAAGTGGTCTCTAATACTTGTTTAAAAAAAAATCCATGGTAACCTTTAGACAACAGAGTCGTAAACTGTAGCATAACATTGCCATGTCAGAAGCAAATAACATTATAGACAAACTTTGTAAGGGAGGATGGCAAACGATTGGATCCAAGTAAAACCTTTTTAAAGCTTAAATGCTGTTGTTTTTTAAACGGAGATAACAGAAAGTCGCGATATTAATACTGAAGCACGCACTGACGCCGTATTATGAACACTCCGCGATGTTTCGGGCAAAACTCGCGATCCGCGACTTGCATCCTGTGCAAGAGCCCGCCAACAACTGACTGGCGATCTTGCCAAGTGACTATGCGGTGGCGATATGGCGAACTGGAGTCTGCCGAAGGTCCAGCGCATGGACTGAAGACCGCATCAGCGTGGTATTCTGCAGAAGAGGCAAGAAAGGGGTTGTTCTTATTCTTGTTTCTTGGGAAATGAACGTTGAAATCACTTTATATTGGAACTGCATAGAATTGACTTGGAACGGATGAGAATATTGGTATAGGAATACTTTTTTGTGTGGCCAAAACTGTTTTTTTATTTTTATAGTTAGAACGAAACCAGTCGAGATTGGTAGTCCTTATAGCAGCCGTTTGGCTTATTGTAACCCCGGGGGGGGGGGGGGGGTAGGTCCTCACTCCCCTTAAAAAATATTTTCGATTTTTTTTTATAATTTTATTTATTTTTAAATAGGTAATTTGTTCTCAGATCACTCTGTGCATGTTTTGCCGTAACAACGGGCTCTAGGGGGGGGGGGGGCAGCGGATGGTCTTCGCTGGCGTCGCCCTTGCAAGCAGAAGAATCCGGAATGATAGGCCGTGGTCAATCTGAAATAGTAGTTCCTAATGTTTCTTAAACATCTGAGTACTAGGTTCGAGCTCAGGTGGATCATATATTCTAGTAAGGACATGTATAGTAGTGGTACAGATTCCGACTTTCACCCGAGAGGTTGTTGGTGCAAGTCCCACACTCGCTACATTTTCTCCCCATGCTTCGGAGGGTCTCCCTAGTTGAGTGTAATAGAAGGCGTTATAGCCCTAACTCCACTAGGTTGGCTTAGTAATAGAACCACAAGTCAATATTTATTTATTTTATTTCTATGGTGTATAACACTGACATTAAACTAAATTAGGTTGAAGAGGTAGGCCCTAACCTCATTGTTATAACCGAAATTGGAGGATTTGGAAAAAAACTGGACTTGGCAGGATTCGAACCAACGATTTACGTAGAAGTACAATATAGTGCCTTCGAAATCCTGTACTTATTTGCTCTTATTGACAAGAGTCATATTGCTAGACAGGTTAGCACAGCTACACAACTACCTAACCGAACAGCTGGTTCGGAACAGGTCTGTGAGCTTACTTTATTGCAATGCTTTATTTAATACCTATATATTGCAGTATTATTAGGTATACGATATACGGGGTATTTAGCACTGACATGGAACCTAGCAATACGAATCTTGTTAATTAAGAAGAGGATTTAGAAGCCACTGTACTTGTCGGGCTCGTGGTGCAACGGTTAAAGCAATGTCTCGGATAGGCGTTGATCATGGGTTCGAATCCCGCCAAGTCCAGTTTTTTTCTGAAACCTCTAATTGCTTAGAGTATTTCTTTTAATTTACAGGAAGCCTAATTGATATTTTTGATCACTTCATTTCTGTGAAAATTGACTTTGTACAAAAAAACGTGTAGTGGGGTAGGCCTACTCCGATTTTCTCTTAATATTATTGAAACGTGAAATCACCCAAAATCCAAATATTCAAACTAATTATTCTAATAAAGACAGGCCGGGAAAAGTTCATGTTGGCGGAAAGCTATTTGGCCTTATTGTCCAGAGCTAGAAAACAATGTTTGGAATTCGAAACAACGATTTCTACCTGGCAGCGGATTGATGCTAATCCTTCACAATAAACCCGCTCACTGACTTGGAAATTTTGCGAGGAAAGGTTGTTCCGACAGCCTGTCAGCGTAGGCCTACAATATGCCTTGTAATTTGAGAAGGCTATGCCTGGCTGTCGGCCATATTAGTGACTAAAAATTGATGGAAATCCGTCTTTTTAAATATCCCATCTGTTTTCGATAATTAAAAGAGTAATTCAAGTCATATGTCAGGAGACGGGGCCCCATATCGCTATCAATTCTACAATTTACGATAAAATATTATTTCCATGCTAGTGAGTCTACACAAGCAATAGGTACGGAGTTTTCACCAGCTGCCCTATTATGGCGATTAAGATTTGGGATTAACATATTATCGGGGTTTATATATTCCCGGGGTTTATTTATTAATGCCGCATTAGTAAGTTGACACGCGACCGACGACGGTGCTAAATATGCGTAGGAAATTCAAATTTATAAATACTGGAATACAAGATAAAGGTTCTTTAAAAAACCAAAACCTTGGTTTTTTGCATTTTTCACATAAATTTTGAGTTTATGTGAAGAAAGTGTTAATAGCCAAGTTGTAGATCTTGTTAGTACCTAAAAAAAATGTATTTGACGTATTTCCATAGGACTTGTAGTTTTACCGGAAATGAAGATGTACCGTATTTCACCCTTTAAAACCCACCCCACCTAGTTCCCGAACTGAGATCGCCCGTAATTTATTAATTTATTTTTCCTATAATTTCTGTGATATTATCTTCCATTTCCAATGTGTTTCATTCCACTATAATTTGATGTCTCGTTTCAACATTATTCAAGGGATCTACGCTGGACTATAATAAACATTAAAATGTACAGGTAGAACGTTGAAATATAATAAGAATATCAACGTTCCACATCCTCTAAATATGGGTGAAAATAAGCTAAATTATAAAGAAGAAATTGGGCCCAAATGAAATCTGTTTCGTTTAAAGCGCAGGATTATTATGTTCTGTGCTGCGAATTGCCTGCGATGATGGGGTATCATACATAAATGTATAAATTTATACCTAATAATTGTTGTTGTGCATAGAATCGGAGATTCCCAAATGTTAACCCCCACCCTCTCCCCCATTAGAAAACAATTTATTGTCCTGTTACTGTATATATCCAGGGGGAAACAATAGCACATTGCATGTGTGTGTTTCCCACCGCCCGCCATTTTCCAGCTCATTGCTCAGCTCGATATTGTCCATCGTCTGCCATTGCTTCCACTTCACCATTCCTGACGGCCAATGGTCACTGCTGGTTAAAGATTCAATTCTTCTTTAAATGCCTCTTCTATCGAAGATTAGCGATCATCATGGCAATTTGGGTATTGGAGACTGCTGCTCTGAGAAAAGAAGACGTGCTCTTGCCAAATCACTGCATCTGGTTTTTCAATCAGATTTCCTCTTCTTCTATCTTGATTGTTACAAGCAGAAGACGATACTTTTCTTTTCATATAGGGAGAGCCAAGCAACGTGTGTCACAGAGACAATAATGATAAAAGAAGCCGAGAGATGACGTCATGGCTGAAATTTCTAGATAACTGGAAACCAAGGTGGGCAATAATAACACGATAGGCACGAAGCTCCCATAAGCGCAAGCAATCATCGGAAGATGGGTGAAAATATATGAGGCAATTGTAAAAGCAAGAAGATTTATTAATTAGGTTAATAATCCTATTATGTGACCAGTGACAAGTGATGAAGCGAACGAAAAACTGTTTTTCAAAACTTCCATAAGTGGTTGTACAATAAAATTGAACAAACTTAGAGTTTCGTTCGTTTCAAAACCTGTCCAACCATTTTATGAATAAAATATATTGAAAATTTTTGCTCTGTCATTTGCCTTTTATCTTCATGAAGCAGTATAATCCGGGATGATAGACCGTGGTCAGGTTGCTTTCCCAAACAATGATTTGGTTTGGAACAAAAAAATCGTTTTTGGAGAAATCATGGATAATTAATGCCAAATACCCTGCCACTACTGTGTTGTACCGTATTATATTGGTCTGGCAATTCTTGACTGCATAAGCGACCCATTGATCGATCTAGTGCTTTGGGATAGGGAAACTCGAAATTTAAACCTTAACTGAAATTTAACCCAAAGAACAATTATTTACCAGGAACTATTGCTATAGGTCGTAATTATTGAAGTGAAACTTCTTTATCGAATATAAATCGTGGTTACGCATCTTGGTTACGCGCCATCCTGATTTCTGTACTCATGGATGACGCTCATTTTTGGGCAGATGTATAAGGCCTATCTCAATTTGAATTATTCCCATGTCTCTTGTTAGCTCAATCCCAGCGGGCCAAGTGAAACGAGCATTTAATAGGAGACTATTTTGAATTACAGACAGCATGGGGCCATTTAATCAGAAGCCAGAAAATTGTGTCATCGGATCGAATCGAAACCGAGACACCCGCTTGTGAGGTGGGCTTTGTTCCTCGGCACTACCGAGACAAGTGTTCCATTTTACAAGTTTGCCGATACTTCAATCGGCTGTTGCCAAACCCCCACTCGCACACTACCCTTCCGTAACCTAAGATGTCGACTATGCCCATTAAATTAGCATTTATAGACCAGTCTTAAGAATTTACTGATTTATTATATTTATTACTTACTCTAATTTTTACTTCTATCGGTTTGGTCTCAAGCACACACCAATTTTTTTAATATTGGGCTAAAACAAAACAAGCTAAAGTGGTCCAAACGATCTTTTTTAAATTCACATTGTATCGTCATTATCAATGTGAACATTATATATAAAAAATGTATATAAACACGAGTGGAACACAAAATGACACAAAAATAATTCATTTCCAGCAATCCCATTTGAATTGCATGAGCGAGTTTAAAGCAATTTTTTGGGCAGATTTAGAAGACCTATCTTAATTTAAATTATACCCACGTCTTAGTCTATTCTTCCTCTTTCAGGCCATGCTATATTTGTAGGGGTTTGGCTTCGGGGATGTGGAACGTCAGGGGGTGCGCACGATATTCAACAAAAATATGCCTCTTTCGGCCGCGTTATTGTCTATTTAAAAAATTCTAACTACTTAAGGCTCTTAAGTTAAGGGCTTTTTCATATTTCTTTATCTTTCCAGCCATATATTATGTAAGTGAAATTTAGTAATTTAGGCGTTGTAACGTTAAACTATCGTCTGTAAACCGAATTTACAACCGACTTACAGACAACCAATATAATTAATGAAATGCTATTATAATCTTAGCAACAATAAGGTAAATTAAAATAATTGAATCATTTGTATACAAGTTTATAATAATAAAAGCCTTTTGCTTAAAATTTATCTAATTCAGCTTTACTTAACCGATTTCTGTAAAGTTATATAGGTATATATTGTAGTAGATCATTTTTCGCAAAATGATGTCATAAGGAAGTTTCACTTCTTACGTGTGTACACCGATACACGCACGCTAATGTTTTATTTTTTCAATCAAGAATTTATTATCCAACCCAAAACACTCCGTGTAAAAAATACCAAGTTCCTTTGGCCCATCAAAGTTGTGATATCCAGATGGGCCAAGTTCCTTTTTTCTGCCTATGTATGTTGTGATATCAGGATGGGCCAAGTTCTTGTAATTTTTCTCTTTGAATATTTTCTCTAAAAGATATATTAATTTAAATTTTTTTTCAGAACTTGGGTGCTTCCCTTGCAAAACTCTTCGTAGTTTCCTATCGTTTATTAGAGGTATACCTACGTAACGACACTGTGGCCGCAGTTGCAAATTTGTCATTTAGCCATATCTTATGCGTCATCATTGGCCAATTACAGCAAGTGTCAGTGTCAAGGTACATAAGCATGAAGAAGCACCAAGTTCTGAAAAAAAATTTAAATTAATCTTTTAGAGAAAATATTCAAAGAGAAAAATTACAAGAACTTGGCCCATCCTGATATCACAACATACATAGGCAGAAAAAAGGAACTTGGCCCATCTGGATATCACAACTTTGATGGGCCAAAGGAACTTGGTATTTTTTACATGGAGTGTTTTGGGTTGGATATCATATCTTTTTGTACAAATAACAAATAACTTGACAATTATGCATGGACTGTTAAAAAAATTGAAAGACAGAGGAAGAATTTGCCATCAATTGACCAAACATGGCTGTACTATGTATGGTGAAAAATGCTGGAACCGGAACAGCCATGATGGAAGATCGAGAATAAATTTGAAAAGTGAAGATTCGAGAATTTTCGGGAAGAGTCTAGCTAGCACCAGAGTAACTAGAAGACTGACAAGTTATTGATAGCCCATATGAAAGAAAGATTAATATACAACATGCGAATTGCGAATCACTATATATAGATATACCTACCTACCTACGTAGGAATTAAGCACATCTAGAAGCTAGATTTCGTTAAGTGACTACGTTAAGTTACGAAAGCTATTTTCTGAATAAAGTGGAAAAAATGGGAAATGGCAAGAATGAACCCAATCCCAAATTTCAGTTGTCCTGAACACGTGGATGGGATGAGCGTGCCATAGGTATGCTCGGCCGTAAGCTAAGTACGTAAAATTCATTACGTGATTGCTAAGTTATCATAAAACTTTTTCGGGGTTTTTGATTTATTCTGGGGGTTTGATGGTAAGAAGAGACTAATTCCTGAGTTTCACATCTCCAGCACATCTGGAAGTGGGCCATTTCGTAAAGTGACTACGTTAAGTTATGTAATCAATTTTCTGAATAAAGTGAAAAAAATGGGAAATGGCAAGAATGAACCCATTCCCAAATTTCAGTTGTCCTGCACACGTGGATGGGATGAGCGTGCCATATGTATGCTCGGCCGTAAGCTAAGTACGTAAAATTCATTACGTGATTGCTAAGTTATCATAAAACTTTTTCGGTTTTTTTGATTTATTCTGGGGGTTTGATGGTAAGAAGAGACTAATTCCTGAGTTTCACATCTCCAGCACATCTGGAAGTGGTCTATAATTTGTGTCAGTCAGTGAGTCCACGCGAAAAGCGTGGTTTTGGGGTATATGGATTTCAGCAACCAATCATTCTAGAGTGCTGAATTTTTAAATTGGGATTCTGTGCTGTATGTAAAGCCTGAATGTAAAATTAGAGGTCAATCGGACAACTGGGTGAGCTACAGTGATGGTTGGGAAGTGGCTAAAATGCCGTAAACTCGCAGTGGAGATATACTTGCTAGGCAGCTCATCGGGGGTGTATATGGAACTTGGTCGCGCGCTGCCGCGCGCGTTGATTATTATTGTTATTATTATTATATAAATAGGAAAGCGGGTTCACTCGTGCCGGTTCTTCATTATTATTATTTCAAAATTATGCTAGTAAGATATCAGTTACATTGATATTAATATATTTATATTAAGATAGTATTGTACTTTGTCGTGAAATTTCTTCAGAAGCTACATTGCAACTATAAGAATGGTTTAAAGTCCAAAATGGTTGTAAGACTTAATATAGTGCTTCCGGACCATCGTACTGAAGAATGCTTATAAAGACATTTTCACTTGAAAAGATACCAGATAACAATAAAAACTTCAATTCCATAGAGATTCATGTGCTGCAGAAGTGCACTAAAACAAATTGCAGATAAAGTTACATACAGTAGACTCGTATCTGTACTTGGTTAAGTCATGATGCATTCTCCTGTTACATTGCGTCAATTTTAATTTTTACATTGCAGTATTATATGGTATATACAACATTGACATTAAATTGACTTTGGCTGAAGAGGTAACCTCCTCGTTTATAACCGAAATTAGAGGATATGGAAAAAACCGGACTTGGTGGGTTCGAATCCCGCCAAGACCAGTTTTTTCCATACCCATTACTTTCGGTTAATTTTAATCTTGTCCCAGCTTGTCCATTATCTCTTGTAGCTGTTGTAGGTGGACATCGAGGACTAATACCAGTTTACCAGTAGCTAAATATTCATACGGAAACAGCATAAGTATAGAATGTCCAAAATCCATGGGGTCGTTGGCATTGTATAAGGGATCACTGGGCCAGTATAAGTGGGCTTAGGTCCGTAAAATGTCCTTTAGGGCATTATTATCACATACAGTACATAACTATTTTTATTTGTTTATTGCATTCAAAATATTAACTTCCTATTTCAATGATTACAAAAAGATATGAGGGCATTGAGGGGCCTTCCATACAGTCTACATGATGTAATGCAAACACAAACTATGACAAATACTCCGTATATATAATGGACATCATTAATACAGATACGGCAACTCAAATTTTAGCTTCGACTTCAAATGCCGAGGTGGTAGCGTCAAGCGTGCTTGTACTTGTGAGAGTTTCGATCTACACGCCATGCAATCGCAGCCGTGTAGTAACTCATCACGGTTACTAACCTGTTGAGGCGAATAAAGAGGTCAATCGGATACATTCATTAAATTGATCGTATGCGATTAATCATTTAAAAGATAAAAAAAATTGTTTGTCTGTAAAGTCGGTTTTCGGACGATAGTTTAATGCAGAGGTTCTCGAACTTTTTTGTCGCGGACCCCTAAATGATTTATTTATTTGTTTTATATATTTATTTGTTTTATTTATTTTATTTATTTTATTTATTTTATTTATTTTATTTATTTTATTTATTTTATTTATTTTATTTATTTTATTTATTTTATTTATTTATTTTATTCTGTGGCCACCTACAAAGGAACACCTAGGCCAATGCATTCTCCCATTGGTCTAGCGATCTATTTTCTATTTAATATCTTTGGTTCCCACTCTTCAATCTTTAAAAAAATATATGACTTAAATTGAAAAAAAAACTTGTTAATCAATTCAATTGTGTCTTGTGTAATACACTAATCGTATAACTGACAGATGAGACCACTCCGCAACCCACTTGAAAATTTTTCGCGACCCACACTTTGAGAACCCCTGGTTTAACGTGACCACGTCATAACAAAACATTGATGAAATGACTGCATACTTTTATGAATAATAAAATTGAATCATTTCTATTGAATTATCATTGTTCTGTTAGAAGGAGTGATATGAAATCTACAATTTAATTGATCCATAGGCTCGTCAGATTTATCAGCCATTGGATAATTAAAATAAAATAAATAAGAATAAAATAAATAAACATAATATTTTAATTTTATTTTATAAATAAAATTATTAATAAAACCACCTTAACTTTTCACTTCACCAATAAACATTCGACGAAACAGTTCACGTGTTCACAGTTCACGTGTAGATGTATGATGCGGCGTAACGGAAGAGCGTAACGGATGAGCGTAACGGCGTAGCGTAACGCAATGAGTCATCCTTTTTCGTGCATGTACCCAGCGTTCCAGCATGCAGCCAGCGTTCATAAATTGATTTGACGTTGTCAGGTCAAAAATAAATTAAAATTTAATAATTCTACGCTTAAATTTATAAATTTGAGCAGGAGGAGTTGGGGCAGGAGCATCATTGGAAGAGAAATCAGTTCGGAGGGTTGACTGAATCAGGGATTCACGTTCTGTCTGTGCTGAAATGATATAGAAAATGAAAATATAGAAAATGGGAGAAATCACAAGAAATATTGACTGGTGCGACATCACGCTGTGAACTTACCAACTTTGTGGGTAAACCAAGCTCCACCAGAGGTCCGTTCTTGCTGATTCCAAAATGTAAAACATTCCCGGAGAACGGGGCCAAATTATCATAATAAAAACAGCACGTGTGTAATTGCCATACGGGTCATTGTCATTTGAATGTTCACGCTAAATCTCCAAGTCCCAAAAATATCAACTAAAGATGGTTATCTCTTATATACGAAAACAGGGAAACCAGAAAAATCTAGATAATGCGGGACTCAAACCCACGACCTATACCTCGAGGCATCGTGTTACCATCTACACCAGCCATCCCCAAACTATGGCCCGCGGTCATGGCCCGCGGCTCTTTTTGATGGGGCCCTCGGCCTAACTAACAAAAAATAAAAAATTCTGCGAGTAGCCTGCTTCGAGAAGAAGCCTAATATTGGGGCAATTTTTGAAGAAAATATTAAACAGTTTCACGGTTCTTATTAAATTAAAATATACCTGGACAATTTTCATGCTTTTTAATTTGTTACACCAGCAGCCCGCGGAGTGGCCCTTGAGGAAAAAGGTTTGGGGACCGCTGATCTACCCCAATGGCCCACCGTATACAAGTTAGACTTTATTATCTATAAGATCCTCATCGACAAGATTCATATTATTTAGACAGGTGCACAATATACAAACAAATATACAAAAATATTAAGTATTTTACATTACCGTGCCAATTTAATGAGCTGTATAGTTTGCAAAAGAATAAAGATCAGATTACTCCGTTTTTTAACTGTGTTTTGACATTTTATTAATAATTGCAACGCACAATCCGCAACATTTCTTTACATAGCACTTAATCAAATAACGTGTCATATGGTACGTGATTGTTTCAAATTTATCATTTTCGCTTGGTGGAAAATTGCGAGGATATGGGTTACCGGTATTGCTTGAATTATATTTTAAAAGATAGGCTATTAAAGAGTAATTCGCTGCTTCCACAGACATCTCTATCAAAAGGAGGAAAATCATTATTATACATTTTTCTTACAATATTGAAAGTTCAAGAGTATAACGAAGAAATGTCGGTAATCGTATCAATCGATATCGGCAAAACAGAATCGATACCGATTTGAATCGATGGCCAGGGAATCAAAATATACTCGGCAATAAAAAGGAAGTACTTGATTCTGGAATCGACTCGAATGGAATTGGATATCCCTACCTTCCACAGCCTGCAGACCTTCTACCGTTTAGTCTTAGATGTTAAATAAAGTAACAAAAGTGAAAAGATTGCTTTTCTACTATTTGATAAATCTGAAAGCTTGTTCGAGTAAACTCGGACCGGTTATTTAAATAATAATAATAATGTCACACAAATAATTATACCTGTAGGCTGTAATATTATTACCACATGAAAATCCATGTTGCACAATTGCATAATCACAAAATTGAAGGAATTGAGGGAATTTCACCCTAGGGGATGTGCAGTTTTTTTTTTCCTTCGTTCGTTACCCCACGGACCAAGGGCATATAATCAACTAAAACTACAATACAAAGCATACAATTTTCATGGAGTACCAAAAACCCCCCGAGGGGTTTGTCTGGGCTAGTTTGATTACAAGATGTCACCTCAGACAGAAAAAGAAAAGATTTTCAAATGTATTTTACATCAAAACATAATTAAGTTTTATTTTAAAGTTTCCAAATATTAAATATAAACCCAAAGTTTCATTTACTGAAAGACATTTGAGGAGCGCCTGAGCAAACGCGAGCAAAGGACTCAAATCACATTTTTCACAATTGACCAAAAACCATTCCTTGGCTACATTCGTTTTTGCTTGGGCCATGTGTTTGAACGATTAAAATGACTGGTTCATAATTTTGTTTGCTCAGTCTCACTCAAGCCTGTGAAATATATCATCTTCCACCATCAGAACCTAATCTTATCTCAATTTCCGATTTTTTGTCCTTTGTTCGCGTTTGCTCAGACGCTCCTCATTTACTGCATATACTATTTGTTCATTTGCAGTAAGCAATAAGCAGTAACCAACAATGATAATCGACTTCGATGGCCAGGTGGTAACGTGCTTGCACTTGTGCGAGTCTTTACACGCCATGCAATCGGAGACGTGTCGTACTCATCACGGGTAATAACCTACAGAGGCGACTGAAAAGGTCAATCGGATGTATTCATTAAATTGTTTGTATGCGATTTATCTTTTTAAAAAAAGAAAAAAAAATTTACTGAGGATGACCATGTTTAGCTTTTAATAAGAGAACCCGAACGAGTGAGCCCGTAATGTTGGGCACATTGGAATTTGAATTATCAACATTTTTGCTTAATTAATTTCCCTTCAGAAACAATAGACAGTATCGATATAAATGTTTCCCAGAAATATTGTTTGAGTCATTTTTCATGCAGATGAAGAATTTTTGCTTCTAGAACCAAATGTTCAATAGGGGAGAGACCTAAGGGTTTGGATCACCATAATTACGAACATGTTACAATTATAAATTATGATCCATTGGTAAATTGTCAATGATGAATGCTACTTAACAAAGCTCCCCTGACGATGGACTCCACACCAATTGTTCGATGACTATGAGGCCCATGCCTCGAATGACTATTAGCACAGCAGGCAATATAAGTCCAAGTAACTCTTGTTAAATAGAATTACATAGGCCCTATGAATTATGAAAAAATTGTTGGCGCCGTGTTTAAAGTAAAATTCCTCAAAATTGTATTAGCCCAAAGTGTAGTAATAAAATGGTTCTGATACATATTTTTATTTTGTATTTAATATTTTTAACAATACATTAATTAGATGTCATTGCCAATGATGAACTGTTCTCAAATTATAATTTTTTCCATTACCCAGGAGAAATTTTCAGCGATCCCGAATCCCAGTTCTGCCCAGGGGAAAGTAAGTGAAACTTTTGATATGTTGTTCAAGACAACAAATAGAACTTATGTGGGAAGTTTCAACTTTACCTTAATTAATTCCAGCATTTTGAAACCCCACAATAACGGGTCGGATTTAAAGGATAGCAACAAGGCTACAAGACAAATGTCTTGTTACAGAAGTCAAATACGAACTGTACACTATTGTACTAGTACTATGTGTTTCTATTGATTGGCAATAGTAAACAAGCTGACAAGTTGATAAGTTTACCTTTGCCTTTGGCGTATCGCCCCACAATGTACCTACAGGGAAATTGCAATTTCCTATAAATTATTGGTAGCGATCTGTAGGTAACATACTGTACGATGCAAATTGACATAACTCCATCTAAATCTCCATTTAATATACAGTGGCGGATCCACGGAGGAGGTTACGGAATTTAAGGGCACCAAAATGAGGCACAATTAGTTAAAATTAATGTTGTCTAATTAATAAAGAAATAGATAATAAAAAATAGGCTGCCTACCGTAAACCGGTCTAATTTTGTTAGCAAAAGGGCGCCAATTTCGGTCGTGACCCCTTTCAAATAAAAAGCTGGACCCGTCACTGTTAAGGTGCCTATTTTGCAGGAAAAACTCAAATGATGAAGCGCTCACAAAACTCTCCCTTGACAACATCTAGCCTAACAAGATGGCCATCCAAAGCTCATTCAATTCCACAGTTGTTCCCAGCCGCCCCCAGCGTAAGTGGATGATCCTCGCCTACAGCCAAATACAGTCAAAATGCAGCTATTAAGATTGCCACAGTAATCAGGTCAGCGATTCCCGTAGTTGTGACCAATCAAGATCAAGTGCGCAGAACTTCAGCGCCTGCGATTCTGGTATCAGCCCCATGTGTTGAATTGTTCATTTGTTTTTCATTTTCCGACATTTCCTTCTTTTATGTTTGAAACCCCACAACTTGGTCACATTTTTTTTGAAATTTCCCCTTACGTTTGCCTCTTATTGACAATACTTATGGTAAGACACAATTGTTATTGTTGGGGACACCTTTTTATCTAGCTAGACCTACTAAGGGCGGTTTGTAATGTATACTACACATCACCTCTATTTAGAAGATGGTGGTAGATTATCTTTTGTGATTTTTCGAGAATAAATCTTACCTGCTGTCGAAAGCTGCAGATAAATTGGTCGTGTGCATAGTGCCGGTAAGGAAACATGGTAGGACTTGTCTTGGTCACCTCCGAACTAATCGTGTGACTTCACTGTGTTTCCCAAGTGGTTCGGAATCCACTATAATCAGGAGGTCCACTGGAGTCCTATGGGCCCTCACCGTGGCCTGGGACTGTGTCAAACCATGCTAATACTACTACTACCTGCTGTCGAATCATGGAGGGAGTGGCCCTAAAAAGGAGGTCTCGTAAATTCAATCATGGGCGTCGCCAGCCCTCGGCCCAGGGTTACAGGCAGAGGCTGTAATGGTTGTGTGGGCATTTTTGAAGTAATGACTGATGCGTACACCTGCGTATCCATAACGGTAAGTACCTACCTACTGAAAGTTTATTTGTACTAAGACTTACGGACCACTCGTTTATATGAAAAAAAAAAAATAATAAAATTATTAAATCGAACCCAATTTTCTAAATAATTCCTATTAAAGTTTTCACTTGACATAACCTGTAGCTGGCAACGCCCATGGCCCATAAATTCAGTGCGAGGATACAGGAAGTCAATATAATTCCGGAAACGCAGTACAATACAGCCGAATCAGGTTTTAGGCCATAGACTTCAAACATTTGTGGATAAAACTTCTTCCAGAGATAAATCAGAAAATATGAGACAAAAAATCCCCATATTTTCTCCTCTTTCCAACTTTTCCCCAAGAAAATTTATTTAACTAAAAGCCATATAAACCCAAGTCTCATTAGGAAATAAAACATTGTTAACTAAGCAATAACAATTTTAACTGCGCTATTACCTGCCTTGATTCTGATGAGTTTCACTTTTATTGCTTATCTACTCATTAAGAGAGTCCCTTAAATTTTTTTTGTTGCCAAGATTCTGCCGCCCCAACGGGCTTCACAAGGTCAGCAAGGGTAAGCATGTCGCATTTTTTGGGAAAAAATTCAATCCTCCATCAGCCACAATACCACGTTTTAGCAAGGTATTATGGAACTTGTTTGGATCTGACTTCAATACATTTAGAATCGATAAGAAGATTAGGTCTTTGAAGCTTTGCATTCGCTAAGGAATTAGGGTTCTACTCAGGGACGCCGACAGTCATTACGGACCCCGGGGCTAAGGTTCCCAATGACTACTTTGGCCTACCTACAGTGGTAGAGATGAATTTAAATTCAATGCTCTGCTTTTAGATTTAGGATTTCCCTGGGTTAATTATTCCAAAAACTATTCCGTCTCTCCCAAGCAGTTGATGTAGTTGACTGTAAATTAAGAGCTGCAGCAGCTCTCGGGTGTCTCCCAGATTTCAAAAGAATATAGCCGTAAAATATTTGGATTTTATGAATTTTTAGGTGTTGCATTTCAGAAAAAGATCTTTAAATTCTTATCAAGACGGATTGACCCCGGGGTTTGAGCCCCCCTCCCCCCTACTGACAGTCGAGGATTTTACGTATTTGCCACGTGAATAAGTAATATCCCACTTCCTTAGCGAGGGTTAACAAAACTCAATCTTCTCATTGATCTTAAGGAAACGGCGTCTGATCAAATCTAAAACAGGTTCCATTGCAATAAAGTGGATTCGGCAGCTCCTTGTAATAGAGGTAGGCTATGTACGTTACTGTACTGTACGTTTAGGCTACCCGTCTTCATCGGCAGCAATTTTTTAGATGAAACTGACTGTAGATGTTGACTAACCCTGGATTACCCCTAAATATCTTAGTTCATTGTTCTTGTTTAATTGAATACTTGTCTTGTCTGTTTTTTTTTTGTAGAGGACTACCTGTTTCATTCAACAATATTTATAAGATATTTTTAATTTTTGGTGCTAAAATTTTTCCCTAAATTTGATAATTCGGTGAATCTGTAACATGCTCTATCAGTGAACGGAGATCTGCACCGAAAATAAAAAAAATCTTAATGGTAGTATTACTAGTATAACATGAAATTCTTCTCTACAACTTAGATAGACCAAATTTTTATAGTTTACGTGTTAAATAAAATTAAAAATAACAAGCAACAGATTTTTGGGTGTTCCTAGGGTTCAATTTATTGCAGTATTAGATGGTATATAACACTGATATTAAACTAACTCAGGTTGAATAGGCAACGACCTCGTTATAACCGAAAATATGGGAATTATAAAAAACTAGACTTGGCGGGATTCGAACCCATATCCCGCCAAGTCGGCCAAGTCCAGGTTTTTCTAATTTCCCTAATTTCGGTATGTACATATTTGGGAGTAGGATTTTTCAAAATGGAACACGATGTATATTTTGAATCTATCACCTTTCATATCCTCAGGCCCTTATTTCCAATATTGAACCTGCAGTAAATTGATGCTCCTTTTATCTCAATGAATAATAAACCATATACGAGGTGAATTTAATTAACTTTTTTATCGTAAAGTACTAGTATATAGTAGAATATGGATTTTAGGCCTTTTAGGCGCGTACTTTGTGTTACAAGGCAAAGCATTAATAACAAAATTTATCCATCATGAGACATGGCTGACGATATAGGCTAGAGACTGAATTATTTCAAATTTCAGGACTGTATTTCAGATGCTTGGATGTTTTTTTATGTTTTTTTTTTTTTGTTTTTTGCCAAAATAAATACCTATTCTACACATACTGTATATATGTATATTGCAAAACCAATCGTGTAATTTAGTTTAGTTGTCTTTGTTCAACAAGGTCATAACTTCACAAGTTGCATGGCCATGGATCCACCGGCACAATGCACGACGAAAACATTACATAAAATTACGAAAATTCGCTACTCAGCACTGTTTTAGGTACAACCTCCCACAACACGTAGGTTATATACATATACAGTGTATTGTACTGTGCGCAGACGAACGTTTCACCATTGACGATTTCAACCATTTGAGTTTCTTGTTGATTACTTGATTGTATAATTTAACATATTATATATATAATAGTTTACATATTTATTTATTTATTTTATACCATAACCAACTCTCATGCTTCCTAATTAAATAACTCACCCTTACACTAATAAAGAGGGTGGGTACTCGTGACTATTAAAAAAAAATATTTTGTATGTGCCATATGGTCATATTTTAGCAGATATACGATATTTACATACATATTATTTAAATTGTTTTTCATTTCACTATACATGGCATAGCTCATTGAATATCCGAATTACATATAGGGGATGGTAGACACACTATGTAGGCTATGCAGGGTCTAATTGATCTTGTGATTTTTTTTGCAAGCCGCTGGCAAAATACCCTGTAAATTAGCGGTAAATTTCGAAGTACGATACTCTCCATATTATTATGTGTTCAGTTAAATATTTATGAGACACTAGAAATTGGTTACAAACATATGATGAGCAGCTTCTGTAATTTGCCAATAGTGTTTTGAAGGGCTTCAGTCAAAGTCCATTTCCATTCAACCCAGATATTTAATACAACTTACCGCTGTTACTATAACTTATAAAAAACGTGTGATTCTATAAAAAACAGTTCATTGTATTTCGATTTTATTTATATTTGTATAGTATTGTAATATCACGGCCGTAGTTGTATAGTAGTAGTAGTAGTAACTGTCCGTGAATACCTCGCACCTCTTTTAATATGGTACACTAGGTTGCGGGTTGTTGCCGCAAGGGCCGGCTTTCCCTAGTTTGAGCCCCTGGGTCCAGGTTTATTATTATTATGTCTATGAGTCAAACAGGTGCCGCAAGCGGCCAGAGACGTAGGCTCGGGAAAACCCTTTGAACACCCTGTATCACTTCTGCACTAAAATAGTTGCATTGTTCTTATGAAGCCCGCCGATCTGGTAGGATGGCTCATGACGTCTTCCGGGGAGATGAAAGCAGCCCCAAAGTAGTCTTTTCGTGAACGCCACATCGCTGGACAGTCGCACAGGAGGTGTTTTGCCGTTTCCTCCTCCTCACCGCAGTGTCGACAACTGATGTCGCCAGGAGGGATGGCCTTTATTTGCTGCAGGTGTTTGCGGAATGGGCCGTGTCCTGTGAGTGCTGCTACAACAATTCTCAAGCAGTTCCTTCGGTCCTGGGTCCAGGTTTAAGTAAGGTCAAACTTATGGGAATGAAAGAGCCGACGAGCTGGCTCGAAAAGGTGCAGAAACGCCATTCATTGGTGCAGAACCTAAGTATGGGATGGCTTATTGCCAGGCCCGTACTTCTGTACAAAAATGGGTGCAGAGAAAAACTGCAGAGGAATGGAAGAAAGTCCCGGAAAGCAGATTTGCTAAGAAGGTTATTCCGGGTCCTAGTAAAACTCACCGATCAGCTTCTCTCTTTAAGTAGAGAGCAAGCTAGAAGGGTGGTTGGCACGCTTACGGGCCACGGCCACTTCAACAAACACATGCATAGGGTTGGCGTGAAAAACGACAGTAGATGCAGACTGTGTGAAGTTGAAGAAGAAACAGCTGAACACATTCTCTTTGAATGTGAAGCGCTGGGAAAAACTCGATACCAAACTCTTGGCCACCCTAGGTCTGAAGAGGAAACCATCCGATCTAATCCCATCACAAAAACACTAGAATTTATCAAAAAGACTGGTGTTATAAGATGGGCGTAGACGGCAAACGTGGAAGCAAAAGACCTTCTAGGTCGACGCTTATAGGAACTCAAACGAGTAGGCCCCACGAAGGTAAAAAAAAAAAAAAAAAAAAAAAAGGTCAAACTTCAGATATTGACTCCGCTAAGGCTTACACGCGATCGTTGTTCCCACCAAGCGTGTCGCCAGGATTTCAGCTAGGGGGAGGGGGCAGGAGGTAGGTCCCCACCCCTATAAAAAGTAATTTCGTAAAAGAATGACTATAGCTTAGCATGTAATAGTAGAGCAGCAGCAGGCTCTAGGGGGGGGGGGGGATAAGAGGGGGGCACTGCCCAAGTGGCATCCCTGCCCCTCCCTGGCGTCGCTCTTGGTTCCCATGGTTGTATAGTGAGTTTTTTTTTTTTTTAAAGATACATCGCATACAAACAATTTAATGAATGTATCCGATTGACCTTTTCAGTCGCCTCTGTACGTTATTACCCGTGATGAGTACGACACGTCTCTGATTGCATGGCGTTAGGTGCACACTTCAGTGCCGGTAGGGAAACATGGTAGGACTTGTCCTGGTCACCTCCGAACTAATCGTGTGAAATACTGTGTTTCCCAAGTGGTTCGGAATCCACTATAATCAGGAGGTCCACTGTCCTATGGGCTGGCATAGGACAGTCAAGTCGGGGTCGCTCTATGGGCCCAAATGAGGCCTAAGTCGTTATTAACCCGACGGACACTACTACTACTAGGT
This sequence comes from Psococerastis gibbosa, assembly GCA_963971405.1. Lineage (NCBI taxonomy): Eukaryota > Metazoa > Arthropoda > Insecta > Psocodea > Psocidae > Psococerastis > Psococerastis gibbosa. The sequence goes on from OZ020484.1 coordinate 31,395,240, forward strand.
GCACACTTCGTGCTGTATAGAGCAAGCGTATTTTCTCATTTATGTGCATCGTTGTTCGGCGTGCCTCTTTTGTGTTGATTTATATAATGTGGTAGATTTTGCTCGTTCTTTTGCGCCCCGTGCAGATAAGTAGCGAAGCTTATTCGCTAGGTTACACGTTCATAGCAGCACTTTATTTCACCCATACAACGCATTATTTTTTTATAGTAGGTCTATCTACTTGAATACATCTCTGGAGCGGAAGGTAGGCTACTTATTAGTGATACATAGTATATAACAGTAACACAGCAGTATATTATTCATACAGTCCACACCTGTGGTTACTCAGGAGCCCTTTAATTAGGACTCACCCCTATATTTTATGCGAATTATTCTCTAAGCTATCGTCGATCGTAGATAGACGGATACATATGACAATATTCTCGATTTCACCCTACATTTTTTATAAGTGGACTAGTATAGCATAATGACATTGTATTAAATATATCATGGCAATATTATTTAGAACTAGTACTGTACACATGAGATATAAGTACAGTAAATTTAACAAAGGAATAGGAAACGGAAATAGCAACGAAACGAAACAAGCTTACGCTGTAGCTTAGTTGGCTTCAGTACTAATTAAGTATTGATTAATGAGAGTTTGGAGTACAAGAATTACATTGAGTACGAAGTACGTTGTCTGTACTTTATGGCTTGTGTTTCAACACAGTTTATATGAACTCTCCATTGGAATAATGTGTATGGAAAATTGGACAGAAATGGCATTAAAGCCGAGTCTTCAACTTACCAGAGAGGTGGGAGGGAGGGAGGGAGGGGGGGGGGGGTTATCTGGTATTCTGACCAAATCCGTCACGGCCCAAGTCTCCAACATATCATCGCGTACTAAAGACTAATGCAGGTTTAATTACTAATTTAAAAAAAATTTAAAAATAATAACCGGTACCTTTATTTCCAAGCCCTGCAATTCGGTTATCTACCCAACGTGAAACGCTGCTTATGAATACTTTAATATTCTATTCCTTTGCCACATCATATAAACAAAATAAGAGGTAGAGAGCATCTACAGGTAGGGGAGTTAGAAAAAAGAAGATATTGGAGAATCTAATTAGAATCCCACCCATTTCTTCATTTATACTGTATCTTCCTTTTTCTAATTCCCTGCTTGTATAGGCTGTCTACAACGTTAAACAAGTAGGCCTACTCTACATATCAACAAATAAAGTTAGAAAACAACTCTGCACTAATTCCAATATACATATATATTTTTATAACAGCTGTTTTGGTCTGATGATGGTGTCCACCACCGAAACAACTGTCACAATATAAATTTATGTAGTGGTTTATAATTTTATTTTTATTTATAATATGTCCCCTCCATAAAGTCACTGGAGAAACTCTTACATGGGTTACTCTGCATGTAGTAAATAAATACGATGCACCGTTAATTTGATTTTCCGAACAAATATACAGTATACAATAAACAAATATTTAATTATAACTATGAAAACTCACCGGAGTAGATATTGTGCAGAGTCTGGTTGAGGGAGTCAGCGAAGCCCTTCATCTCTGCAGTAGCAATGTCCAAAGTGGCGTACGTTATATTAAAAGTCTTGAATTTATCGACTAGAGATTGCATCATTAGCTTACACGTCTGATCGCCAGAGAGAGCTTCAAAATGGCTGATTCCATAGACTAAAACGCATTTGTTCCAGTTGAAACTATAACAAAAGAAAATCTATGGCATATACTGTACGTATTATGAAGGCCTATACATGCTAGAAATATATATAAATATATACAGTATGTAACACTGAGCCTTTGTATACTTTGAGCACTTGTAACTCAAGAAGGACTAGACTGACTTTAATTATCATTAATTTGTTTGATTCATCTCCAACCTAAAGAACCGGTCCGAGTTTATTTGAACATGCTTTCCAATTTATAAATTTATAAATTACTAGATCGATACAATGTGTCATTTCATAGTAAATAATTTCCCTGTGGTTAAATTTCGGATCCCTGGGGGGGGGGGGGATATTCTGGAACGAACGGACCAATACATTGTAACAGTAGTAACAATGACAGGGCGCGCAATATATTGGAGCGTGAATGTTCCACTATTTATTCATTTTATCCTGCTTCTAAATTAGGAGGTGGCTTCACCCCCCCCCCCCCACCTTATGTCAACGAGAGCTAGGGACTGGGGGGGGGGGGGGATTGTATTCTAGTTTCTATGTTATTTGATTACAATTAGTGTGTATTTTTTCGTTTCAATATACATATTTCTTTATTAGAATTATAAGAAAGTAGCCTAAAAATTAAAAATATGGGATACCACTAGGTCTGGGATGTCCTACTCCTGGATATCTTCTGCTAATTTGCGAACACAATAGGCATAGGGAAATAATGTTAATTGAACAAGCATTTATTCAAGCTTATTCAGTCACCCCATGTCACCTCTCGTATGTACCTGTACAAATATGCTACATAAATGTGTAGATGAATTTTTTTTAGTGGACTTTTTATGGACCCATGCCTACTAGTAGTGGCCCATAGGTCCCTTGTCCAATGCCAACGACCCCGTGGATTTCGGACATCATTTGTATTGTTTTCGTATGAATTTTTGGCCATTGGCCAACTAGTATACGTTTTCTATGTCAATCTACACCGGCTACAAATGATAATGGACAAGCTCAGACAAGCTTACTATTGACGCAATGAAACAGGCGAAAGTATGACTTAACCAAGTACAGATACGAGCCGTGTAGATGCATACTCATATGGTTGCATAAATGCATATAATTTGATAAAAAATATATAAAAAGCCAAAACGACTATGGGAAACGTCGTATGAGATAGTGATATCATGTGCCAACAAGGATGAATGTAAGTGCATGGTTAAACAGATACCATAGGCATACACTACTGTTAACATACATACTTTAGTTTTCTCAGCCGAACCACACGTGTGTAGGGAACAGCCAGCTCTCACCGCATCCACAGGAGGAACAACTTAACTCTAAACGTCCAGGAAGAAATAGCGCCCGATTGCAACTACCCTACCTGGCGGAGCCTCTATAGAAGAGGGGTTACAAGATGCCACACGAACCTGTGTAGGTGGGGACTGTTGGAGGACCCGACTTGCGAATGCGGGCAACGACCTTCTGGTTGGCCCGAGACTAGCAGAAACTGTGTCACATCCTGGCCGCAATGTTTTGGATCAACGTCCTAGGCCCGGACACGTTAAGTAGGTAAGTAACATACGTATGGTAAAGTCATGGAAAGTAGTAACGGAAGTAAACAAGTAAACAAACAAAGTAAATATAAACATTGTATTTTATATTTACTTACTTTTCATGATTTTATAAATATTTTCTCGGATATTTACATAGATTTTAATAATAATACTAGGTAGCGAACTCCCCTGCATATTTTGAAGCCAGCCGCCATTGCTATAAGTGGATAGAAAACGTTGTTTACATTCATTTACACCTTGAGTTCTTATGAGATTTCCTAATATTTTCTGTGAAAATTACTTTCAAAAGTTCAATCTTTCAGTTTATTTTAGGTGGATTTTGATCAATAGTTACATAAAAGACAATATTAACTGAAATTAAATCAAGATAAAATTTATTTCGTCGGGAAGTACCCATTTAAGAACAGGTACTTTGCGTTCTTTCCGTTCTTTCTATCCACTCTTAGCAATAGCGGATGGCTTCACAACACTCCCTACAGAGAGCATGGGAGTTCGCTATCTAGTATTATTATTAATATCTATGGATGATTATAATATCGAGATGATAATATATGCCGCAAAAAGAGTATTCATGGAATTGTTACTTTCACTGTGTTTGCGACTTTTGCGTAGTACTTAACTTAAAACTAGGCCCATAACCAGGGTGGGTGGTGAATATTTTGACTTTACACTAGATAGAATTGATCTTTTCACTACATTTTATAGGATCACAGCCCCCCTCACCCTACGAAATAAAATCCTGGTTACGGACCTGCTTAAAACAGACCAAAATATGTGGGAAAGCAACGGAATAGTGTCCGCTACATTTACTTACAAATTTGCCTTGATAATTTGATGAGATGGGATAAGTTTGCAAATAAAAATATAGGGTGAAATGTAGTATTCCCTTCTTCACGTAAGTAAGTCCTCACATTATTACTTAGTAGTTTCTCTTTTTACCATGCATCACTGCTTTCCTGTTGTTTTGGTATTACAGTAGGAACTACACCTAGTTAGTTTAATTAGATATGTACAGTATGTATATGTACTGCAGATATTTGATAGATACCTAAATTTCTATATACATATATTTAGTTATGTGGGATAATGCCCTCGTTTAGGATGGTTTTGGAAACTAAATTTAGAAACTAATATTGTCCAGAAGTTAAAGTTAATTCAAAAATATATTTGTATATATATTATATATTATATTCCAATACTATACAGGTATACGTTGTTTATCAGTTTTATGTGAGTACTCGGACTGATCACGCTCGACGCGCCATCTAGTTTTGAATTTATATCTTAATTTATGTATGTTCCACTATGTAGTACATTCATCGGCGTAAAGTAAGAAGTAACATGAAACACACAACTTTGTCAAGTATTTCACAATTAAAAAATATCGCCAGTCTGCAGTGTTGTTTGTGTACTTCTGTGCGTCCGGCGATTGCCTTGTGCCGAAAATGGTTACTTTTATTAAATTTTTTATTAATTTTTTCCAAAGTTAAGTGTACTATTTTTATTTTATTAAGATACTTATTCACCTCGATTTCGTTTCTTTCTGACTTCACCGAAGCATGTGTGAAAAGTATGAAGTACATGAATATGAGTACCCCTAATAACAAAGCAAACAATTGTAAATGTGATCAATGATTCTTGAAAGAATGGCTGTTGTTTTTAGCTCTACGGTATGTCACTTGACTTGATTAATGTTTTCCGTCCGGAAGCTAACAAAGAACTCCAGCTGATGATGATATCCGAGATGGATTCCGTAAACACCTGAGAAAATATCAGCACAGGAAAAGAATTTACTTTATAAATTGAAAAAGTCCATACCACGTTAGGGCTACCTACACGCTGAAAGTTGATATGCCCTTAGGCCGGCACTCTATGAAATGAAAAATAAAAAACCTCTAACTTGGTTTTGTAAAAATGTCTTTGTAAATTACCTATAGCCTATGTCTGTCACTCATAAAAAATACGATAATATTAGACAAGGTCTATTCTATTGAAAAAAATTAACTAGATTCATTGTAATTAAAACTTAAGAGGACATGCCACATAGAAAATTAGCACACCAAAATTCTTTGCTTTTATTAACTTTTTAATTAAATAACAAAAGAACTTATTAAAGATTTGGCTCATGTAAGTTGTAGAGGACTACTTCATGCATCATATAATAGGAAATATTTAATTTTTAGTACCCTAGTTCTTTCATAAAAACCATTGGGGACTAAAATTTCAAGTATAATGGAATTTTTGGAAAAACTACAAAACCGAAAAGTAAAAATACCTGATTACATGATGCACGAAGTAGTCTTCTACAACTGAAGTGAGCCGAATGTTTAATTGCTTGCTGAGTTAATGAAATAAAAACAAAAAGTATGTAATTTTGGGGTAGCATATCATCTTAATGTTTTGTTCTGACCAAAATGTAAAATAAAAAATAGTAAAAATATAAAACTTTATTTTATTTATTAATCAATATATTCTGATTCTGATTTCTATCGAGGGCATCCAGAAGCTAGACTTTAATTAAAACTGGGGAAAAATCTCTCATGAAGTAAAATAATGCTAATAAACCAATACGCTCAGCCATCCGCAATATTGATGAGGTTCAAAGAGAAAATACACTCCATGCAACATCTCCCTAATTTGTATGCGAGTTTATTGGTTTCGAAACATTTTCCGATACTAGCTCACCACTTGTGCAACGAGTTGCTCTTATTGCAGTGAGACAATAATTGTATACGAGAAGTTTGGGAACATATATCTGTAGGCTATATGGGGCAAGCTTATTGATACACCTTTTCATAGCCTGGTTGATCTCGACCTCGGGAATAAGACGGCTTCAGTGCTTTTTGTAAGCTATGAAGAGCAGAATGAATAGTTATTCTGCTCTTATTCTGCATAGCTTACAAAACCCACATTTCATATGCAATTATTCATCAATAAGTGCTTTTGAAATGTGGCCTGTGTATACTTATGTATAAACGAATGCATATCATGGAGAAATCGTGTCTCTAATGCTAAGGTCCTGATACGAATGGTTGCTGCTGACGGGTAAGAAATGGAAACTAACGTACGTCATTTGATGAAAAGTATCGCATTCTGCATGTAATAATCCAAAGGAAGTTAGAAGGACTGAGGGCTCCCGGCAGACGAAAAACATCCAGGTTGAATAAACTCAGACAGTGGTTTATCAAGAGCACGACATCCCTTTTAAAAGCAGCAATCCCCAAGGTTCAAATTGCCACGATGATCGCCAATCTCCACCAATAAGTGGGCAGGAGTTAAAATGTAAAACAGCTGATCACATAGGCTGTACGAACGAGCTCTCGTTCCTTATCGCACCAAGCTTTGCGATTATGCGTAGGTGGAGAAATAGGGCAAACATTTAGTATATCACTGCTTAGATTGGCTAATGAGCTATAGTTTACATTAGTTAAGTGATGTTCTAGTTATAGAATTAACTCTCACAGCCTTAACGTAGTTGGAGAGCTTAAGAGGGATCTGATCGTAATTATATTGGCCACCCAGAAGTCAGGGCCGTGGCCAGTCATTTTTTCAGGGGAGTCCATCTGACGTCACCGGAGGTGAGGTAACCTCAATATACAACTACAACTCCATTCTACATTGTATCTAGTGTACGCTGCAAATATTTGGGGGGGGGGGAGGTCCGGACCACCTGGACCCCCTCTGGCTACGGCCTTCCCAGTAAGTATGCATGTATACATACAACGTATCATGTACCGTATGAATCACGGATATACTGGGAGCCATTTTCATTTTCCCCATTCCCTCCACTATATTTTTCATTGGGTTTCTTGCAATATTTCTCCATTCTCTTATAAAATTTCCCCACTCCCCATTTCCACTCTTTTTCTTCACCATCTTCAATAAGTAATTATCTCCAGTTTTCCAGGTGTGAAACGTGAGCCACCGCCACTCCCTGCTGTCTCACCCCCTCTGATTATTTAACACTTCCTTTAGTACACTATCCTACTCCTGAAATCACCCTTCATTTGGCTTAAGCTAATGTGTTGCGCCTTGAAATACGAACTGGTTACCAAGGCCGTAATCAGGATTTTTTTTCGGGGGGGGTTCAGAATTTTCATTTGATATTACATAGTGGTTCTTATTTTTCCTCTAAAAATCCGATTCTATCTAGTATCAAGCCATGTCATTTCGGGGGGGGGGGGGGGGTTGAACCCCCATGAACCCCCCTTGGCTGCGGCCTTGCTGGTTACATATTGTAATGTACTCAATGATACTTACTTGCTTGCTTAATAACATACTTACTTACTATCTTATTTGTTCTCTAACCGTGTGCTCAGGCGATGCATCTCCACTGCAAGAGACCTAGGTAATTAAACATACCTCCAGCAAATTGTCCAGGCATTTTATTAGCAAAAGCAAACAAATCTAAACTTAAATACAGCTTTAATTGTCTAACAGAAACGAAAATCAAAATTGTAAATTCGTTAGGTTTTTTGAAAATCCAATTTTCCGCTAAAGTTTTTTCCTTCCGTATGAATCTTCTAGAAAGTATTAGAAAACTTTAAAAAAAATATGAATGAAAATGTTTAAGTCGTTTTCATATTAGGCTACTACACAGGAATAAAATTAGGGATTCATTTAAAAAGACGCACCATAGCATGAAAACTAAAATTGAAGCGAATTAAGGGTGAGATACTTGAGGCTGAAGTTTGTAGCTCAATTGAAAATGTTCAAGTATAGGCTGTTCCATTAATTCTACCATTGTCAAATAGACAGATCCCGTTATTCCTGTTGATTGGATAAAGAGCAGTAAAGTTCTAGAGTAAAAGCATGGTGCTCTTAACTTCACAACTCAAAAATCACTTGCACTCCTTGGCTTCTAAGCCGTCAATTGTGAAAAATTATGTTTTCATTTTGACATCAATCCAGCTTACATCGTTAAAACTGCAGTTTCCTAAGCCCTAGGGGTGGAATCTAATATCGTAATATGGTCCTTATAACGTTGTTTTTCTTGTTATGCACCAAATCTCCGATATTCTTCATGCTAAGAAATGTCCGATTCAACTACTTTACCCATTGACGGGACATGTAGTGGTACGGACTCTGACTTTCACCCGTGTGGTTGCTAGTTCGAGTACCACACTTGTTACATTTGCTGGCCATGCTTCGGAGGGTATGTAAAGCAGACTAGTTGAGTGTAAGAGAGGGCTTTAGTGCCCTCATTCTGCTAGGTTGGCTTAGTTATAGAACAAAAAGTCTTAATTTATTTATTTATTTATTTAAAAACTACCAGCACAACTTATATCGAGGTCAAACTGTGTTATATGGCGAGCTGTAGGGACTTTTTTATTTAAATTTTCAATATTTTTACCAAATTTGTGGCATAAATCTTACTCAAAACTCTTATTTATTAATTTTTGTTGATACCTATTCAATGAGTTTCATGGTACAGTATATTTTTGTAATTATTTTTTCCTGTTTCAAATTAATACTAAAGCTTTGCATAAAGCGACGTGGCTTGTTTAGGCAATTGGGAATATAAATTTACTAGGCATTGTAATCCGCAGCAGCAATATATTGGAATTTTTTCGCAAATGATTTGTCAATCGGAAGTTTTTCTTTTCCCACTATGCTTTAAAAAAAATTCCCTTTTGAACTATAAGCTTCATTGCGAACAAACATAAGCCATACCCTTAACCGTTTTTAACGTAATATAAATACAAGAGGTAAAATTAGTCCCTCAAGGCTACACTTAGGCGGATACATGGCCCTCTATGGTAGCTGCCCCCCCCCCCCCCCAAAATGTAGTAAATCTATTCTAAGATAACTTATTACGCTCTAATTTAATCGATACTACATATTTTCTTCTAGTTTCAGCCCCCCACTACCCTCCTCCCCCCACTACCCTCCTCCCCCCACTACCCTCCTCCCCCCAACCCGTCACTGCCTAGGCCAATTTTGACAGCCGAGCTTTCATCGAATGCTCAGTCCGACAGTAATTTACTACTACTGTAGTTGCAGTAGCATTGTATTCAACCGCAGTAGGCACATTTTTAGTCCCTCCACTATAAGCTGTTGTATTGTAGGCATGCATTTTTCCTATTATATATTATATTATTATATATACAGAGTTATAATTATTGTCGATTTATAGCTACCGTACGCCAATCATTCAATTGCACGTACCTTTGGAAGGCGACTTGAATAACATCTGATATGCGTTCAAAGTCGACGATACCGGTCCTCACCATCAAGTGGTACTCATCGTCGCAATTTCGTTTGTTCTTCTTGAAATCGAACGTCATGGCTCCCACCGTCAGCAATGGAATGTTCCAGAATTTCACCATTCGGCCTACCGTAGCTGAAAATAAAAAATAACATAAATAAATAAATAGATACATATTGACCTTGTTCTATTACTAAGCCACCTACCGCAGTTAGGGCTATAAAGAGCCCTCTCTTACACGCAACTAGTAAGACCAGACCGCCTACTTTACATGCCCTCCGATGCATGGCCAGGAAATGTAGGAATTGTGGAAATCGAACCAACAAACCTGCCGGATGCAAGTGAAAAGCAGAGTCCGTACCACTACTCTACATGTCCTGACTGATATAGAAAGTTTAGGCTTAGTGGTGAAAGTACAAGCTGTTCTCTAGTGCTGGTGTATCCAAGCTTTCAGAGCTCCTTGGATAAGATAGGAATCACTGTACGTTATCAGTTAGATAAGGTAATAGTGCTTTATAGTGACGTAGATGCTGTCTACATGGTTTGAGCTTTCTTGATAAATTCTTAGTCTGAAGAGCTAATCGGATACCACCAATACAAACTTTCGTACAAAGTCGATTTTCTAATGAAACATCGATCACGGAGTGTAAGGAGACGTAAGGCTGAAGAAATGATCTTATACATTTTAATTTTACATGCATGTAGCAGTAAAGGTTGCGCTGGGTACTTCACTGCTAGTTTTATATCAGCGAAATATAATGTGTTTTACGCGTATACGTTTTCCTCAAAGTAGCAGCAAACGACAGCTGCTGGCTGCATCTTGAATTTTCCAGCCAAATGTTTGTTGAAAGTTTTTCTGTTCTCCTTCTCCTCATTCTTTAATTTTTTTTCGAAAACATCGGTCCCGTGATGGGCGCCATTACGGTTGTTGAGTAAGAGTGAGTCCCCCTTATGGCCAGCACAACCCAGTTTGGTCACAGTTTTCGAAGGTGTGAGAAAACGATTAGGTTAGATCCACTCCTTTAAAAACTGTGACCAAATGGTTCTAATGTCTCAATTTCATAACTTTGACCATCCCGGGGTATCTTTATCTTAACCCATAGGTATAATAGGAACTATTTCTCTGTCTATGAGTCATTCGAGACTTGATGTTGGGGCTGGGCTGTTGTGGGTGTAATCGGCATAATTATTTGTTTGCAGAGGCAACCATAAGTTATGTACGGATTACTAGATAAACTGTATGTACTGTATACCTGCCACCAATATCGTGTGTGACATTGCCGTTATATATGGTAAGCTTATGCATTTAAGTGTAATCTTAAACGGACTGTTAGACACAGAGAGAGTTTCCTATGTTTATACTATGGATTAGAATGAGAGACCCCCGGATAGTCTAAGTAAGGGGTTCCCAAACTGTGGTCCATATACCACCGGTGGTCCACAGACATATATCAGGTGGTCCGCGGTGGACCAAAAATCAGAAATAAGAAAATAAATCAGCTGATACATTGCAAATTAGGCAGTGAACAATAATATCCAACCGATACCAGTCCGGAACATTTAATCAAATATTAACATGTTATTGTAGGCACAAAATAAATCATCCTAAAATTTGACGATAATCCTGTTGCAGCAATGGTGGTCCACGGAAAATCATAAAATAATCTAGCGGTCCATGGACAAAAAAGTTTTGGAACCCCTGGTCTAAGTTATGAAATTAGACTAAAGTGCTAGGCTACAGACTATTTTGCATTGCGTCCATTTTATGGGGATTATGATGGCTGTATAAACAGCCCCGTAATCAGGGGACGTGGGTTTACAGACCTTCGCCACCGAAATGTTTTGACTTTACACTAGATATAATTGAACTTTCCAGTTGTGCGACATTTCACTGCATACTATACAGAGGGCCCCAGAATTAAAAAATATTTTTGGCGCGCCCGAATGCCTAGGCTATACTCCTATATGGAACTCTATGAAATTCAAGGGGTGTCCCATTTTCTAGTATTGTGATATGAACATTTCTGTCGAAAAACGTAAAGTCATCTTTGACCCGAATGTAGTTTATTGACTATTTGTCTGTCAAGGTAATCAATCCACCGCGGACAGTTTAAAATTCAGTGTTGAAGTTATTGCCAACCTAATAAACCACAGTTTAATTATACTTGTCGCTCCAAATTAAGCTCTGCAGCGGAAATCAAACTAATTAACCTGATCTCTTAATTGGAATACCCATGTCAATTAACATAATGTCTTAATATTGTATACTTTACATTGGCTGAGCTGTGAAATGAAGCGGGCAGAGTTCAAACTTAATTGGTCTCTGTTTATTTTATTTTGATTTCATCAAAATGACTTGTTCTCCAAGTTGTTTACATTTTGTAAACCGAAGGAACTTTTGTCATTTTGACGAAATTAATTAATTTCCCGTTTCAAAGCAGCAAAGATATTGTATAACAATTGCCGCATGAAAAATTAATTAAAAATGTTTACTTTCTCAAAAGAGTAGATTGCTTACTGATTTACAACTTGTGTTGTTCTATAAAATGTGTATACTATTCTATGTTATGGATACATTAGGGCTCTATATTAGACAGGTATTGTCATCCGCCATGTTGTATCCATTATAACTCTGGTGTATAAGCCAAGCATTGGGTGTTTACCTATTAATTTTTAGAAATTTACCGTTGTTTATTTATTATTATTATTTAAAAAACGTGCTACCAATTAGGGAAGTAGTTTATAAGAAAATACTAAAACGTATAGCCGATATTCGTTTTTTCAATATTTTTCAATCTTTTACTTTCCTTACAATACCTACCATATAAGAAATTTGGGATACAACATGGCGGATGACAATACCCGGGTATATAGATAGGCCTAGTGCCTTAGGATACATGATTTTGTACTGTGTTATAATACTACACAATAATAATAATTTTGTATATTTTTTATTTAAGAAAAAAAAGAGAAAACAAATTATGACTCTGATTATCCATAAAATCTTCAAAAAATATTTTTTTCTTCATAGCCAACATCGTGATTTGGTAAGCATCCTGTTCTGTTTGATACTCTATTTACCACCTTAAGTATACCTCAAGTTAAAAGACATCGATTGAATCGTTCCTCAGAAAATTATTTTTTTAGTAATAATTGTTAATGAAAAATTGAGCTTTTCTACATTTTTTTTACGCCCTAAATCAAACTATCAAGGGGAATGCGTAGTGGGTTTTATTTACATATTTACATACTACAAATGTGAATTTAAAAGAAATCGTCACAGCCGATTGTGAGAAATATTGTTTTAGTCGCTTTTTTGGTGTTTCTTCGCTGCCGCGACCCTTCAGATTGGCACTGAAACCCAATCAGACTAATTTTCTCTCATTACTTACCCACACTAAACTCGCAAGTCGGTCCCAGGAACACATGAGGCCGATTATTCATGTAGGAATCAATGGCATTCATTTGGCCCCACATCCCAGAGCATTGATCGTCGTACAAAGTAAATTTGAAATTCAGCCCGCTTGGAATGTAAGCATTCTCTTTGGCCGCCTCAACTGCCATCTCAAGCAGTGGAAGGACTTTGCTCTGGGAAGCCACGAAACTGAAACAAAAATTGGGAAGAGTTGGTCCCATCTCTCTAATATAGGCTAAATTCTAGGTGGTACGGCAAAATGACTTAACGGTTGTTGCCCAAGTGTTGTTCATGACATGCTCACAGACATGAGTAACTCGGAACATTTTGCGTCTTGCGTTTTGTGTCTTGCATATAGAGGAGGGAGAAGTACACCACTGCATTGTGAGGTTATTTTTGCGAGCCTTGAAAACATGGGAACATGGGAAATGTTTCTTTCAAAAAACCGAGACTCGCTCTCAGCGGCCTGTAAGCAAACAAAACATGCGCTCGAACGAACGAAAGCGAATGAATTCCATCAAAAGCCACTAGGCTATACAGCGCTAATACCACAGTACAACAATTTGCCAAATTGGCATTACTGGCAGATCTCCACCCGTCAATACCGAAAGGTACGGTACTGCGCAGTGTTAGTTTTTATGCTGGAGCTGACCTGCACACTGTCGTAACAAATCTGAGTTAAACTGAAATGCTGTACCGGCCCTAGCACGTGGAAACAAAGTTGGGCTAGTTATAATTCCTTGTAAAGTATTGAATGTATAATAGCAAGGCAAGACGGTCTGTATTCTCTTTTTAGATGGCAGTGGAACATTTCTCGGAGATTGACTAGGTAGGGAGGCTTCAAGCAACCGTCCTATAGTACTTCGTTCACTGATGGGCGCGTTTAGGCATTATTATCAGATCTCGAGAACTGACAAACGGTGTCGCCTTCGAAATCCCTAAGATAACCCCTATTGGTCAAAACACGGTGTTGTCTTCCACTTTCTGCCCCTCGTTTCACTTTAGGGGTCTAGTTTCAAAGCTTTAAAAAAAATCATTTCTTCCTATCTTTGCAAGAGGTAACTTATTTCCGCCATTTCTCCATTCTTTTCAAAGAAGTAAGATGGCGGGTCTCTCCTCGGCCGAGCAATACTGTGATCGCTCCATATCTTCAGAAGTACACTGTTTTAACAGCAGAACAGGGAAAAATGTATCGTGTCATAGCCCAAATAAACAAAATATATCTCGCGTTCTTATTATTTTTGCCAGCCATTTTCAACTCTTTTCAATTCTTAAAGAAGTAAGCATTGCTTGTAACTGATGGTAACCGTAATGAAGTACCTCTAGGTAGTGATGTTCATGTTCAAGTTTGGTGCAATTATCGCTGATAGTTGCAGAGAAAATAGTGAAAAGCTCCGCGTTCTTATTATTTTTTCCATGACTGTATATAATAACTTATTGGCTACTGTAGAAGCCCTAAAACAGTGGTTCCCAAACTGTGTGGGGACAACTGGGGGGGGGGGGTCATGGGACAAATTTAATGCCATTTCAGAGTTTAGACCAGGTAAACTATAAATAAACCATTATTTTAAAACTATAAAAGTTTATATGTTCATTTGGCCTGGAAGCATTTTTTCTAAGCCTTCCAAAACAATTCAACAATTTGAAAACTGCAGCCGCAAAAACAGTTCTGCCATTTTTAACCACGTATATAAAAGCGAGGCAGGTTTTTCAACGTATGTGCCAACTAAAACTAAGCACCGGAATAAGCTGAATGCTAAAGCCAATATTTTGCTGCAGCTCAATAAAACACAGCCAAATATCAATAGCCTGTGTATGAGAAAACAGGCTCATAAATCCCACTAAAATTTGTTAAAATTATATGGTTTTGTCAGTTAAGCCCTAATATCTCTATAAGTAGGCCTGGGTCCATAAAAAGTCCTTAAAAAATAATAACAATAATAAGCCCTAATATTCCTGGTCATGATATGGAGGCACCACCACCAAGAAATTTTGGAAACTACTGCCCTAAAGAAAAATATTCGTAGTGAAATAGTCTCAATTAGTCGTGACCTCAAGGCTGGGTCATGTACTCCGTAAGCAAGCGGAGAGGTCGCCGAAGCTAGTTTACGAAGACACTTTCAACCACCCTAGGCGCCCCGGTAGGCCAAGACTAAGATAGAGAGTCCAAGTACTCAAAGATGTGCACGCCACCAGCACTCGAGATTGGAAGCGAGCGGCGGAGGATCGTCCGAGGTGGCGTGTTGTAGTGGCAGCGGCCAAAAGTCCCCCCGGGTTGGACGCGCCAACCTAAGTCAAGTATGTCAAGTCAGTCCTGACCTCCGTCAAGGATGAAGTCTAGATTGGAAGAGTGTTGTAAGCAGCAATGGGAAGCATTTGGCGTGAGTAATTTTTAAGAAATGAAATCAGCATTGATTGAAGAGTTGTTCTAGTGAGTTCGAGTGAGTTCTAGAAAGACCAATTTTGTAATTTTTTATTCTTATTCATAGTAGAAAATCGGCCGGTGACTCATCGCTCGGACACCCTGTATACTGCCGTTCTAAGGTAAAACACCCTAACTCAACCGATTTTGGTGATTGCCTAAATTTGAATTTCAGATGGTTGATGTTGAAAGATGTAACAAAAACAACGCTAAAACGCCCCATGTTGGAGGACGGGAGTACTTGTAGTGGCGTTCGGGTGTATACATAGGGTTTTGGAGTTTCTTGCCAGAAGAAACTAGGACAGAGAATAATTTGTGGGGATTTAGCGTAGCCTGCCATCAATTTCTGGGAAGGGATGTGTGAGAGTGAATGAATGAGTTTTCTTTTCTTTTTCTCTTTTGTTATTTTTTTGCATTTTTGATTTGCAAACAAACGTAGGCTAGCTGGTAGAGTAGCCCTTCGGGGCTGAAGCAAGCCTAATATAAAGACATTTTTCATTTTATTTCTTACTCATATTCAGCGGGGCTAACGTGGAGTAAAGGCATCCGTCCCTACTTCAATATTGCATTGTTCAAAAATACACCGCTATTACAATATCGGGAGTAAGGGTGTTTAGTTCATATCTCACAGCAGTAAATTGTACAAAAATTAATTTTAGTTAAAATTTTCTTTCCATTTTTTTCTTAAAATAATTATGTAATACCTGCAAAAAATAAATAATGTTCTGATAGAATTTATTTGGTTGAGCCTACTAATAGTGGACCATTGGTCCTTGTCCAATGCCAAGGACCCCCCCGTTTTTCGGACAGTATTGATATTGTTTTGGAATGCATTTTTGACGAATGGCAAAGTGGTACACCTCTTCAGTGTCAACCCACACTTGCTACAAGCGATAATGGACAAGCTCGGACAAGCTAATAAGAACCACTGACACAATGTAACAGGTTTACGCATGATTGGCATGTCATAACCACTTGCGGGTTACGAAAAAGGTTAATTAAAAATTGGCATTTATAGAAGAATGGAGAACAAGCAGCTTCAATGGTTTGGCCACATCCAAAGGATGGACGAGAATGGGACCACGGAGGAGGCAAGGTCACAAGATAGAAGACCCAACCGCCGACCGAGGACAACCCTTAAGGAAAGAATTAAACAACTCACTGGAGCAAGAGGAAAAACAATGTCAGAGCTCAAAGTGTTAGCGAAATAGGTCCGGGGCAACTTTCTCACGCGGCATTAAGAGGGAAGAGGAAGAAAAAGATGAAGAAAAATTGACATTTAAAGACTCTTAGTCCATATAATATAATGATTGCAATTCTTATAAATGTGAATAAAATTCCAGGGATGCCTAGGTGGCGCCTATGGTAATTTGACGGTCCCTGCATCAAATTGTTAGATTAATTCTAATGAGGTCCCTGAAGGAAATGGAGACAACGTTAACGTTGTTAAAAAAGGTAGGTTTCATAAATCTGGAAGACAGCGGAAAAAGGTGAGAGGATGTGCAAACATGATTGAAAACATTAAGCTCTTGTTTCGCTGGAATACATATTTGTTCAGCACAAGATGTAAAGTAGTGGTCCGGACTCTGACTATCCCTCCAAAGCAGTGGCGGTGCGTGTGATAATTGCGAGTGTAATGCTTGCAAATATTTATTTGTTTAAAAAAAGTGCATTTTATATAGCATGTTCTATCTTCTTAAAAATTAAAAATTTGAAAACAAAAAGAAAACACGCATCATTTTACAATTTTACATGGTATGTTCTATTTTCTAAAAAAGTAAACATTTGAAAACTAAAGAGGAAACATTTGAATTCTAACGTGACGAGATTCTTAATTTCCTTAGACTGCGTCGATATAACATCATGTTCGTACAATCCTATTTGCTCGCGGCTTCCTATAGATTTCAACGAAGCTCTAACTACATTCTAAGGATTTATTGAGTGTAATGCGACATTGCCCTCCTTACATTACTTACTTTCAAACAATCGGGCCCTGGCAGAAATTTCCTCGGTACGTCCATGACACGCCTCATCCGAAGTACGTTCAGAAATGGATTGAGTTTTTGCAGCAACCAATCCCTAACCCATATTTGCTACCCTAACGAATTTCCCAGCGAGTCACCGACGTTCAAATCGTCTGTGTTTACCAGGCCATAAAATTATCCTCATGAAGACTTACCTGTCGTTATTTGGCAGTAGAACAGCCGCATGGAGTTCGCACAGCGGATCATCATTAGGGTGTATACAGTCACTCGCCCAGTAGTTAGCCACGTTCCAGGGCCCCTGCTCCAGGGAACTGTTGCACGAAAGGTTCTTCACTTCTCCAATAACGAAACACACAAAAATAACTAAGAAATTAAGGGCAATATAATGGGCTTTTCCCATCCCCTTGTTAGCGTCAAATATCCACTTTCACGCGGCACTGTCATCCACATCACAAGTCTCCATTTTTTAAGCTAGTAGTATATTCAGAGGATCCCGAAAGAGTATGGAAAAGTTCGTGTTCAAAACCAGCAAAGTGTGGAGTTCTGTAATACAAAATTTACGATATATAATGGAATAGAAGAGGAGCCAAGAAGATTCTTAATGGACAGATAGCTTAACAACTAGTATTATATACCGTATGCTGCTGCAATATCTTCGTAAAAATTGACTGGAAACTTTGTTTTGTCAAATTGACTAGTGGTAGGCAAAAGTACAATAATGTATTGAATTGTATTTATACGCATATGTTGTATGTAGACTCAGGCCTATAAGCTCTCTGCAGTGCAGTTTTAGGCTGAAAAATGCCAGGATTATGTTTTAATTAAAACACTGAAATAAACCGACCGAGATTTTCACGCAACCTTGATAATTGGGACCAATTTAAAGCTTAGGAACACAATTGGCCCATAAAGCGAATTTTCTCTGAAAATCTGGCGATCCATGGAATTCCACATAATTATATTTTCTTTAAAACCACTATACTAATTTAACAAAGGATTAGTGTTCGACTTGCATTGCCTTCGGTGTTATAATGTTAGGGGCAGGTTCCTCACAGTTATTGAACAATTAGAGAGGAGCCCTTTGTCAGGGAAAGGAGGCGACGTTTTGGGTTTGGGTGCTACTCCCATCATCCGGCTTATTTCCGAGAGGGACATATGGTTTGGTTCTGGTATAGATCGATGGTTTTTGGACGATTGACTCATCACTCTTGTATTCACTATTGATTAAATCCAATCTCCTTGAGGATTTGAACTGCCGCTCTCCCGATTGAAATCCAAGCTCTTTAACCAACTCGACCACTTGCCCATACCAACATGGAAGCTTAGTGACTAGACCTGATTTAATTGTCTCTTCTAATTATTAATATACAATACTAAATGGAAAAGTAATTTCTTCAAATTACACTTAAAAGACAACTAAATTATCTTAACTTATCAAGGAATTTACTCAGAAATTTCCCGAACTGAGGGAAACCATTATTTCCATGATTATTAAAATGCCTCGTTGGCAAATATTTTGTAACGAAACTTTTGTCTTATTCTCTGAGAAACTGTTGCCAACTGTATGTACTTTTTTTGTCAGAGTTATGATGATTTGCTGCAACAACGTCAAGTTCCGGCAAAACTAGAACTTAAATGTTATACGTGAGAGTCTCTCAGGCCACGTTTCTCATCCCACTCCTCTCTCTTTTCTCATGAATAATTTTCTACTACAGCTGTGTGGAACTTTATAATTAAAAATCAGTTTACAATGTGGTTTTTATACCGAATCAAGGGTATGAAGGGTACCGTATGTAAACGTGTAAAGCTGACAATTTTTTGTAGCATCTTAAAGTGCCATATTTAATTGTACCATTAAGTGCTCCGGCACCAATGAAAAGGGAGAAATTACCCTAGGTACCCTGAAACCTGTGAAAAATGGCAACTTTCCTGGGAATAATCACCAATGTTCTATACTGTATACACATACAGGGCATCAAAATCAATGATAACTTAATAAAACTGGATACGAGACTTGGTAATCTATTGGTCAAGGAATTAATGGCAATGGTGAAATACTATTTAACAAAGGGTTAGTGAGGTTCAAGTAGAAGTTTCAAAGTAGTATACGTACTCTGAGTCTCTTTCAAGTGCCGTGGTCGAGTGGTTAGGGAGCTTGCATTTCAATTGGGAGAGCGGTAGGAGAGGAATTAAAAGAAAAGAAGAAGCGGAAGACTAATTTCGGCAAGTGTCGATCTACGAAAGAGTAAACTCTTCGCTCAAAGTGATGGTGTTGCTGGAGGCTAAAATAGAATTGGCCGAGAAATCTCAACAAAACGTCGGAACATCAACCATGATCGATATTTGGATTTACATCAAATGACAGCACAGTACGGCTTTCTTATCTCTTTCGCAGTAATAAGAGGTGGACCACTTCCTTTGGGTTATGGAAATTTCGGAAACAAGCAACAAACATGTGAGTCAGCTCCTTAGATTTTGGTTAATTACAGCGATTCCTATTTCTTGGAGAATTCCAGTAGAAGGTAGAGTGAAGGAGTAATTTCAGGACATGTACAGTAGTGGTACCTACTCAGTATAGCTGCAGCCCCCCCCCCCTCCCTCAAGATGAAAAATTCCTCTTTAAATTCTATACTTTACTACTGTAAGCTATCGCTTGTAAGTTTCGTTCTGTGGGAAGTAACTATTGTCAAAATTTAAGTTTTTTGAAGTGTTAAAATTAGTCTCAATAGTATTATTCATTATGATTCTTTCATTTCGATTAAGTTGAGCCGCACGGTTCGGTTCGGTGGCACGATGGTAGCGTGCTTGTACTTGTACGAGTCTCTTCACACTATTCGGTCGGAGACGTGTCGAAACACGACACAAGTACCTATTAGGTTACCTAGTGAAGCTACTGATGAAGTTATTTGGATACATTCATTAATATTTCTTTAAAAATTAATTTTTAGGCGCGGGACTCTTTCGAGTATTTGCGCCAGTTGGTGCTGTGTGCGAAGGTGTTGCCTTATTTGGTTTCTGTTGGTGTTTTTGGTTTAGAATGTGGTATGTGTGTGTATATATACATATACATATACACCTATATACAGGTGTGGCATGACTCCGGTCTTGTTAAGAAAGCTTAACGTTGCCGCGACCGGCCCAACCCCATGCTAGCCCCCAATTAAACTTGGCAGGGTGTGTGGTTTCGGTAACGAAAGTCTGCTCGCTGCGTATATAGAGCATTCAGTAATTATGTGTTCCACTGTTTGAGTCACTCCGCACCTGCTGCATGTAGGGGGCTGTTAAATTGTTTGTACGCGATGTAACCTTTTAAAAGACAAAAATGCATATAAAGCAAAATCCCACTATTTTGCGCTTCTTCTTTCAACATATTAAATTATATTTCCGAAGAATCAGAAGAACATTTTTAAGGACGGTAACAAAATGTGTAAGAGAGGAGGAGGAGAGCCCTAACTCCGCTAGTTTGGTTTAGTAATAGAACAAAAAGTCACAATTTATTTTTTATTTATTTAAAAAAACGGTATTACCGCCGGTTAAAATTTAGAAGAGAATTTAATCTAATTCTTCTACTCTATTTTCTGGCTCTATTGTTGATATTTCATAGAAATTCATCTTAATGCAGAAAACACATAATGGGGATTTCCGGGGTACAACCTTCGCAGTCTACACAGAGCCACTGAAAACGTCGACCGTAGCTGTTGACGAAACGTTTGAAAGTTCACTTTCAGACCGACCACGGCCCGTCAGTACTGTTTCTTCTTCTGACTATGGCCGTGAAAGCCTTTGCAGTTACACCATTGGTGACTATTTAATCGATAATTCCAGTGAAATTTGACCTGGTTCAATAGATTGATACTTGGAATTCCGATAGTCTTATATAATGTAATAAGCATCGTACACAGGGATTGAAATAAAACCTACACATCCGAAAGTCCACTTGAAAGTTTATGCAATCGATACTGCTGTACGTGATTTCTGAAGTCAATCCGTTGAGGTACTTCTTACCTAAAGCCTCGCCAAAAAGGCCATTCGCACGTTTCTACAAGGGAAAGGAAACAGGCCGTTTGATTTCATTCTGGTATTGGTCACTCTAGAACATGACACAATTCCATTTTTTTTTTCTTTTTTTCAAAAAGGTTAATCGCATACAAACAATTTAATGTACCCAAATAACCTCTTCAATCGCCTCACTAAGTAACCTATTAGGTATTTGGGTCGAGTTATTATGACACATCTTCGATGACAAGGTGTGTAGAGACTTGCACAAGTACAAGCACGCTACCACCTTGCCACCGAAGTCGCTTTACTTACAATAGATAAGCTACCGAGAGTCATAAAAAATCTTGTGTCCGCCAAAGTTGGTTACATGTTACTTTGCTGTAAAATCGCATATTTTGATAAAAAGGACTAAACCCTCAGAATATACTTAAAAATTGGTAAAGGTGAAATAATGGCGATGATGTTGAATCATATGAAGTGCCATTTGGGTCAACTTTCATCGATGCAAAAGGAAACGAATAGGAGGATCTGTCAAGTTTTGCCAATTTTAAATCGATTTATTGCTGACGGTAGTTTAAATTATTAATATTTGAAATCGACCAATTTTTATGTGTTCAACTTCTGGCCAACATCAGAAAACATTGACAAGAAAAATGTTCAGCTACTGCTTCCAATATTTTTCATTATAAAACTGTCTTCTTGTTTCTAGCTCTAATCTTTATTCAATACTGCTGTCGAATCATGGCTCACATAATTAAATAGCGCTTTGGTTGGCATCTCCCTGTTTATATCTCTCAAAGTCATTTCTCCTGCCCTCAATACTGGCTACAGTATACACTTGTGAGGTGCATGTAAAGAAAGAAAGGAAGAAAGAGAGAAAATTGTCTTTATTTTCCATATGGGCGAATTTTGGGTCTTTCGGCCCACTCTTACAATGAACCCATTATACTGCAAACAAAAATTTGAACTGGAATATAAGGTTCAAGGCTCAACATGAAAGACCACGTAGAGTAGTGGTACAGTCTCCGACTTTCAACTGAAAGGTTGGAGTAGCACTAATATCAGGCCGGTCCAGGCCAGGCCAGGCCCGGACATTATGACATCCTCATGATTGGCGTCAACTGCGGGGAGATAAGTCGTGCAAGTAGTTCTACCTACGGCTTGTGCTGGTGAGGCGCTATTTATAATCAATTTTAACTTATTATCTTTTTACATATGGTAGAACACTTCATGCTTGTTGATTCTGT
Organism: Psococerastis gibbosa; assembly: GCA_963971405.1. Classification (NCBI taxonomy): domain Eukaryota; kingdom Metazoa; phylum Arthropoda; class Insecta; order Psocodea; family Psocidae; genus Psococerastis; species Psococerastis gibbosa. Next base: position 31,417,775 of record OZ020484.1, read on the forward strand.
CTGTCAATATAGGTTTTTTCCCCATCTTTCATCTTTGTTTTTAATAATTAACAGCATAGGCCTATTATAGCCTGTAGACTATACCAAATATCTACATTACTTAGTCATTAGGCTACAAACTGTCGAAGCCTAGATCATCTATCAGTGTATGAAGACTGAAAATTAGTAGTTAATGGCCAAAATCATAATTACCTTAGGCCTATATTCCATCTGTCAATAATCCGTCATTTGTGCATTAAAAATTGATGAGATGCTTGTTTTAAGGAGACTATTATGTTATGCATACTAATATTTCAATTATAAATTAAGTTATAATATGGTAGAGACATCAATAATAAGTCTCTACCATATTATGACTTAATTTATAATTGATAAGTTAAGTATCTACATAATAGTCTCCTTAAAAAGAACATCTCATCAATTTTTAATGCACAAATGACGGATTATTGACAGATGGAATAGCCGCCTGATGGCTAATACTAATTAATTATTCAATTAATAATAGAAGTATTACTGGAAGGTTTACGACACAAAACTAGTCTCTCCCCACGTTATGCGCCAATGAAACCTACACAAAATTTATTATTTATAGAGATTGTTAACAAAAATGTTACGTATAGTTTTATCGTATCATTATAATATAATTAAGTGGCATTATATTACAAATGTAATGTTTATACAGTAAATAAACATTAAAATCTAAAATATATAAATTTTTATTTCTCTTTTGTCTGTGGTCTTAAAAACGGCCGGCCTGGCCTGGCCTGAGATTAGGAAATGCCTAAAGGTTGTTGGTTTGAGTCTCACACTTGCTACATCTTCTGGCCATGCTTTGGAGGACATGCAAAGCAGGTGGTCCTGGGTCTTTCTAGTAGAGTGTAGGAGAGGGCTTTATAGCCCTAACTCCGCTAGGTTGGCTTACTAATAGAACCAAAAAAGTCAATATTTACTTATTTAAAGGAAAACTTTCAGCCTAACCGGACGGATCCAGCCCATTTTCGAGAGGGGAGGGGGGCTGCTATCCCCCTGTCCCCCCTCTGTATCCGTCCTTGAGCCTGGGTCTACACAACCCTAATGGGAAGCTTAGCTTTATGGGTAGGCGAAGAACCCGGCTGCCGGTCATGTTACTGACTACATCATCCTAAATTCCTATCGGCTTCGGTGACAAGGTGGTTGCGGGCTTGTACTTGTTCCAGTCTATACATGCGATCGGTAACGTGCCACAACTCGACACAATGAGGTTCATTTGTGACGTCATTTTCTAGATGGCAGCACCAGTTGCAATGATATCAAAGCGTTGATTTATCATAAGCCTCAATAATATTTAAAAATTTTTTTTTTTTATGTATTATTTCAAAGTGATATTTTTCTTTAAATCATGGAGAATATATATATATTAAATTATATGCAGCGAAATAAGGTCCAGGAATAGTAAAAATATTATAAAAAATGTAAAAAGAATTAATTAGATGCTAAGAGCTTAGTTCCACATGCAAAAGGCGGCCATTTTGAATAATATGGATATCAGTTTGTCGTCAGCGAACGTAGTGACCAAAACTGTCCCTAGAGAACCTCATTACCTACCCATTAGGTGCGGTGAACAAATATGTCAAGCAGAAACATTCATTAAATAGTTTGCGTAATAATAATAATGTCCTGGAGGATTATATATTTACAAAGGCTTTCACGGCCGGAGTTACATGATGAATTAGTAGAATCCGGGATGATAGGCCGTTCTGAAAGTGTACTTCCAAACGTTTCGTCATTATGTGCGGCCGACATCTGCTGAGCCTTCGAGATACAATCTTAGATGTCTACGCAGTACAATACAATACAATATATGTTTCAGTTAAATTATACAATACAACTAAAGTATAAAATGAAATCGTCAGAATATCGTCAAAATCAGGTAGTTCTGCCATTGTCATTGTGCTAGTGCCTCAGCGACAGTGTAGAAAGCTTTCTCTAAGAGATGGTTTCTAAGCAATTTAGGGAAGTTAGAAGCATTTCTCGCCGCTCCCAGTTCAATCGGGAGTTTTCTAAGGTAGGCGAAACCTTGTAGTATAGGATCCAGTCACTCACACTTGGCTGTGCGTGGCGCTGGCCTTACAAGGTCTCCCCGTTGCCTCGTGTTGTAGGTGTGATTGTCCCCGTTTTGTTTAAATGTCCCCCACACCTCAAGCTTTAAGATTTGTAAAATGCTTCTAAATATGTACAGACCTGGGGCTATCATGATTTTTAATGATTTGAAGTGAGAGCGACAACTGTCTCGAGGTCCCAGTTTTAGCATGTAGCGCACTCCCCTCTTTTGGATCCTGAGTACAACGTCCATGTTCCCTACGGAGGTCCCTCCCCAGGCCCACTGAGGTCCCTCCTCAGTTCCACTGAAGATGTTGACCGTAGATGTTGACGAAACGTTTGGAAGTACACTTTCAGATCGACCACGGCCTATCATCCCGGATTCTACTGATTCATAATGTCCTGGAGAACGTTTTTATGAAGTAGGTCCCTTGTCCAATGCCAACGAACCCTTGAATTTCGGACATTATTAATATTGTTTTCGTAAGAATTATCGGTTATTGCCAACTGGTATATGTTAATCAACACCGGCTACAAGCGATAATGGACAAGCTGTGACAAGCTTACCATTGTCGCAGTGTAACGGTTATTTTCCGTCACCGATCATTTCAATCCGACCTTAGGGGTCGAAACGCTGAATTAGATAATTCCTTTAAAATATTCCAAATTACATTTAGCGGTTAGAAATCATGGCATGGAAATCTCGTTCCAAATTCCGAATCTTTCCAAAAATATCGTTAATTCCCTCCCCAAGAGGCGATAACCCGTCAAGTTCTACCGATAAGGAAATTTAAGACAATTACTTCAAGCAGACTCCTTTAAGTTGTAAAGAAACTCCTTGGCTAAAACTAATAACAAATTTTGGCGCGAACGAAGCCAGCGCCCTCTATGCAGAAAGTTATTGTCTTTGAAGGCGGTAAATTTGGCCGACATTATCACCCAGTTCTTGAACGGAGCAGGTCATAGCCTCCATTACACATTAAGTGATTTTCAAAATGTAACTGAGAGACCAGGACAGTGAGATATTGAAGAACCGACTGCCAATTCCTTTTTTTTTAAAGTGGTACAGACGTTCTGATGGATAGGGCGAAGAGAGGAAAGGGTAACATCTAACCGTCGCCAGAGGATTCCCCATTTTATGGGAGTCCCCCAGGAGTCACCCCAGGAGTCACCCCAGGAGTCCCCAGGAGTCACCCCAGGAATCTTCCTATGGCTTTATGGATGGCTATGGGCGGTGGTGACCTAACCATCATGGGTCAGAACAGCGAGGAACGGGAGGGGAATCCGCGATCGTCGGCAGTGGTATCAGCTGCGATGGGCTAAAGGCTTAAACGGGCAGAGGACGATGTCCTAGGCCGAGAACGTTCTTCCTTTCACTTCAAATCTAATCCTGTATGGGTAATCCTGATTGCCGGTTTTATGTAAGTTTTATCCAGTATTATTTCTGATGTACCGTTCCAATTTTTAAAATGTTGTAAGAGAATTATCTCATCGGGAGGGTAGTGATTCGGTCCAGGAGGGGGAAAGTAGGATTGGGTCGAGAAAAGGGTTCGCCGCCCTGATTCTTAGACCCAGTGTTGCTTTCCGTCTTCTGGGTTGAAGAGCTCGTTCCTCCACAGTAGGGAACTAAATTGTAATTACCATTTAGAGAGACTGTCCGGTAGGCACCATTTGCTTACCATAATTTAATTTCGTTTATAAAAGACCTTCCGGCAGGACCTCTCTAGTTTTGTTTGTCTATATTTTCAAATTTTGTGCTGATCAGGGTGTTCTGAGAGAGAGAGGTGGAGGCCTAGGATTCAGTTTTGTAACCAGTGTACTGGTTGGAATGGTCCTCCACATCCCTCTCTCAGGCTCTCCTTAGATCGCCGTCTTATTGCTTTGTTTTGTGACATTATCTTCTTGGTGGTGGAGTTGTGACGGAAGCCGTCTAATTGTGATATCGAGAAGAATTGTAACAATATAACGCCACTGAATTAGAATGAATAACCTGTTGTTCTCTGTGGTTTCTTCCTTATCTCTTAAGGTTGGGAACTCTACTTATTGTTGGATTGAAGCCCTATTACTCACGCCCATATTTTCTGCCGTCCCTGAGCTACCGACGCACCGGCTGAGGCCACCCTTGTTAAGGCGGAGTTGGATTGAGATAGAACACGGAGTTTATCCGGTTTTGTGTGTTGCCTGCTGGTATTTTCTATCTCTTCCCAAGTTTAACCTTACAATAGTTGGAAGCATGACTTCACTAAGTACAGATACGAGTCAGTAACAGTTTCATATGCGATTAACCTCTTTAAAAAAAAATAATAATAATTGAAATAAAATAGTACAGTGTTTAAGCAAGAGAATCCTCTGCCAGTCCTCAGTCTTACATTTTCGCCACATTTCTGATAATTCATCGACTCATTGCTACTTGAAATAACAACTCTCTTATAACATTTGAGATCTTACAAAAAAATCTATTTTTGACGCCGTTATCGACAAATTATGAGTATCCGGCTGATAAGGAACTAAATAAACGAGAAGTACAGTAATATATAGGCTACAGCATAATTAAATACAGGCCTAGATGGTCTGCGGCTTTCAACCACTCTAACAGATGATGAAATTAGAAATTACAATTAGAAATGAATGAAACAATCAAAAGTAAATATTTATGGAACGGTTGGGTAGTGAAGTTGAACTCGGAGAAACTTCGGAATTCTGGTTTTTGTAGTAAAACATAATAAGTTATTCATTGAAACGTAAGATTTTGTGAAATTTCATCCACTTTATGAATTGTATAAAATCATAATGTCCATTTGCCTGTTTCTGAAATAACCAAACTTTTTTAGCAACGCATTAAATGAGAGAGAAAAAGTAAAGTAAAATATATTCCTCCAAATATAACAGTTTACAGTATGGATTCATTGATACAAAAAATTAAAACAATACATTATTATACTGGCTGCAGATAATGGGCCAACGGGAAAAAAGTTCCTTACGATTTCTCTCAGTGTGTTTACAAACATGGCCAACTACAAGTTGTAGAATTTTTCAGGAGAGTGGATTTTCTGTTGAAAATTGCATTAAGTTTATAGCTAACCCTAGACTTCTCAGCGCTTCTGTACGCAATCTGGCTGCATTTATCACTTTATTTTACAACGCGCAGGTGGACATTAAAATTTTCTGCAAGGTCGGATCAAAACCCCATTTTGTAAAAAAATGGATTTGGCCACGTTTGTAACCAAGCTCCTATTATATACTATGTAGTAAGACTGCATGATAGATAGGCCATCCACCCTGTACAATGAGAAACTCGTGCTTGCACGGATGGAAGGAAAGCTTTGTGATGGTTGAAATTTTTGATTTCAGTGGATTTACAGGGTTTGAGGTCCCAGGAACCCAAAACACGTTGCTCCAAAAATTGTGCTTTGCATTCACGCCTTATTGTCTTGTTACTGGCTATGAGAAGATTCGCTTCCTCAAGCAATGCATCGTCAAAAATTATAATTGGTTTGAATTTTATTAGGGAATATGCCCCAAATTCTGTCTAAATAGTGAAAAATTAAGCAAAATGCCCGCTATTGTGAACCATATTTATATGACTATAACCTCATAGTACCGTAAGTTACGGGACACGTTGGGAATGTAAAGGATATTTGGTCGATTTGGGCATATTTTGGTATAGTGGAGAATATCGGCAAATGCGCTCATAAAGTTAGCTGCAGCGGTACAGGTATATTTTGAGTTTTAAAGTATAATTTGAGATTTATAAGTGTAATAAGCGCATTAGAATCTGTCAGGTTAAAAGATTATAAGCACCCATGTCTAACGAAAGCCAGGAGGAATGTCCAGGGACAGACGGACAGATTAAAAGGAAATCAGTCTACTCTCACTTCATTATTAACGCCCCATTGGAGAGTTATCACGAGACATGCATCTGTATTATGACAAATAAAATAAATTTGGCATGAAATCATGAGCTCAAGGAATAAAATTAGAATCAATACTTTGCATTCAAATTTTCGGATGTGTAGCATGCAGCCGTCACTAATACTATAATTGGCCATGTCTATGAAAGGCGTGGGAAATGCGCACATTTTTGAGTAGTTTTCCCATCTTATTCATCAGGGATGTATGTGCAAGCCAGCACAAACCTCACTGACGTGCTATTTGTGAGAGAAGGCTGTGAGTGCGGTTCCACCATCGATTAAAAACTATCCGTAAGGAATGTTGGATGGCTCCTCTAGAGTTCTATATAAAAGAGATGGGACGTTTGCTTTCACCAAAAATATCTGGGGCAAGATGCGACGTGTTATCAATGGCTGTTGATAGAAGCCGTGGCAGATGGCAATAGAAATTCAAAAATGAACTTTTGGCGGGAAGCAAATCCTCCTACATAGAATTTTAGCACCTCCATCTGCCAATGCATGGTGGTGCTATGCGGTGTTTCTTAAGGGGACTTTTCAAGGGATGATGGGAGGCGCCCTATTAAGTCTCTCAGTATAAATCCAGGAAATAGTGTCGCTTTGTCTGCACGACTTCCGCTTTTTCCACACATAAAATGAGATGCAATTTATCTTGACGTTTTACGTCTTTGCGTCTTTTTGACATTCAGATTGCTCCAGCTGATGGAGAACAGATATCTGACACGGAATGTTTGAGACATTGAAGGATAACTTTTCCAACGGACATGGGTCCATCCAACGCCAATAGGTACACTACTTTAATTTATAGGAGATAATTGATCGCGGCTATCGGACATGTTGCTGACCATAACATCCCGATTAGACGAGGGAGCCTATCACGGAGCCTATCAGAATAACGTATCCTGAAATGCCGGTGTATGTTGACATCGATGACATATACCAGTTTTCAAATGGTCCAAAATGCATACAGAAACAATACAAAGAACCGGTCCGAGTTCACTCGAACATGCTTTCCAATTTATCAAAATTATTAGATAGAGAAAATTAGTAATTTTATGGCAAATATTTTTCCTATGGTTAAATTTCCGATGTCTCGGGGGGGGGGGGGGGGGGGGGCGGTTGTCCACCTGACGTCACTGGAAGTGAGGTAAATTCTCGATAGGTCAAACAAACACATTAATTACCACACAGCAATAATGGCAGGGCATGCAATGCATTTGAGCGCGAATTTTCTTTTATTTTTTTTCAAAAAATAATTTTTTGGGCAAAACCAAATATTTTTTTGGGAAAGCAACCTATCCGGTTTCGTTACTCAATTTAACACCTAAAACATGCTTGAAGGTAGAAATCATCGATAGAAAGGTTTCACATTTTTTAGTCATTTTTTCATTAAAATTTAGTTATTTTTATTTTTTTACCCCAGAAGCAAACTATCAAGGGGCAAGTGACCCCCCGCATTTTGTCAACATTAATAACGACTACAGTCTACGAGAATTTAAAAGAAATCGTTGGAGCCATTTTTGAGAAATAATTTTTTTAGACGTTTTTTTGGAGTTTTTTGAAAATAAAACCCCCCCAAATTGAGTTAGCCCAAAAAAAAAAAATGATCCCGAGGTATGATTTTTGTGAACCTACATGCCAAATTTCACTCAAATCCACCGAGTAGTTAGACCGACAGACCGACAGACCGACAGACCGACCGACAGACAGACATTTTGTAAAAACCACTTTTTTGGGTTCCTGGGACCTCAAAACGTGTAAATCCGTTGAAATCTCGGAATCGAAAATTTCGACCATCACAAAGCTTTCCTTATACTACGTATAAATTGGAAAGCAATAATGCCCGAAATCCGATAGCTGGGACAAGCTTACCAATCACAAAGTGTAACAGGTGGACGCATTCGTTCACCCAGATCAGGAACGAGTCAAGTGTAAATAAATAAATAAATAAATAAATAAATAAATAAATATTGACTTTTTGCTAGCTATGGAGAACAGAATCAGTGCATTCAAAATGTGGGTATACAGACGAATGCTGCGCATTTCCTGGATCGATATAGGTAGTGCCCCTAATGGCGGCTAATGTTGAGGTACTTAGGCAAATGGATGCAGAAGCCGAGTTGCTGCTTACGTTTTAGAAATAGAAACTATCATACGGTACTTCCACCATGTGATGGGGATAAAAAAAATATGGCCTTCGGCACGTAATAATCCATGGGAAGACAAAACGACTGAGGGCAGAAGAAGAACATCCTGGATGGATAAATCAATAAACATGATGATCGCCAGTCTTGGAAAGAAGATGGATTTCAAGAAGAAGAAACACATTCTAATATAAATTTTTTATTTATTTATTTATTTCGGTTAATTAAATAGTTCTCATTAAATTACGATTTTACGGTGTGAACCTTCGTCGCTGTATCAAATGCATAAATCCTTTTATTTATGAAACTGACAGATAGATGAGCCGTCAGTGTCAGAAACTGTAATTATAACAACAACAGCTTGGTTTGTTTGCACAATTTATTAATTAATAGCACGGTTGATCTCCCCTTTGACAGTTGCCAGATCTAAAATACATTTTGTAAGTTTACGTGAATTTGCTCCAAAATATTGTAGGCTATATTACATCAAAAGATTTTTAACCCTGCTCTTTTGAACACTCGCGAATTTGATATCAATCAATCAATCAATATATATATATAATATATTTTTATTCATTTGTAAATAACAATAATACTGTTGCGACAATAGCTAGCACTTACAAAAGTACCATAAATTACAATTAAAAATTGCAAATGATATGATATTGTCACATAAGGAATTAAAAGATAATAAAACCATGTGCTTCCTACATAAGTTGAGTACAGTCGACAGCGAGCAAGCGTAGGGGAAATTTCAAAGCAAATGTTTAAGGAAATTTCCTTATATTTATATGCCTTTTGCACCCATAAGCAAGCTATGGAGGGGCAAGCAACGTAAAGAAAATAGTTGGAGCGGTTTTTGAGAAAACATTATAGTATATTTTGGAGATCTTGGAGGGTCCCGCAAAAGTCCCCCAAAATTGAGTTGACTCAAAATTAAAATAAATAGATCGCGACACTTGATTCTTTTGTACCTACGTGACAAATTTAAATCAATTCCACCGAGTAGTTTGCCCACAAATTGACATAAAAATTACAGACAGACCGGCAGACAGGCATTTCGTAAAAACCACTTCTTTTGGTTTCTGGTACCTCAAAACATGTGATTCCTCTGATGTGTCGAAATGGTAAATTTCGGCCTTCACAAAACTATCCTTATACGATAGAGCAATAAATAGGTAAAAATTACTTTAATTTTGATAAACTGAAACCTTACACTGAACTAGGGGGTAAGCAACAAGTACAATACAGGTACACACACCCATTGGTCGGTTTGAATAAAACCTAGCCTATGCCGTATTAGAAATTCCTTGCGATCATGTTCATGATTTTACTTTTTAAAGTCTTGCTGTAGTTACTTGAGCTGAAGAGCCTTCAATTATTTTTAATTATGGACTTCGTATTTTTTCCCTTCAATTTCGAGGAACTTTGTTGTGAAGAATGATTAATTTTGATAATACATCAAGATTGGCAGGTACTTGTTTTTTTTTGTTCCTCCGTAGACTACCTACCATCAAGCTATTGTCGGAATGGAAACTTCTAGTGTCCGTTAGACATTCACAACCAACAGTAAAAATGTTTTTAAAAAAAAAACCTTTCTTAGGTGAAAACCCCTCATTTAAACAACTGGAAATACGGAATTACGACTAAAACGCTTCGTACATTCAACTGTTGTTGTATTGTGGGCCCAATTGGGCCCAGGAAAAAAACGTTCTACCTGCCCAAGCCTACAGCATATATGTGCAGTTATGAACATCAATTAACTGACAAACAATTTGAGATTGTATAATTAATTCTTGTAAGTCAATTTACATTCATTGGGGTTTATTCAGGATTATTAATTAACTTATTATTCCTAGATAATTTATTCCTTAAATACGGTTCTAAGCCTACTGGCCGTAGTGTAACTTGTAAGTGTATAAATGTATTGAAAATCGAAAGGGGAAGTTTTATTAGTGTTGTGTACATATTTCTTAGTTTTGATTAACCTAACAGCTTGCAGGAGTAAACTGCACTTCTGACGGCCACACTGGAGAAAACTCGATTGGCACATGATAGTGGTACCATGCGGAGCGTAAGTAGTAACTAACTTGTAATGGAAAAAATTTACTTTTAACTTTAAGGCCTTTGTTGCATAGTGGCAGCGTGTTCGTACTTGTGCAAGTCTCTACACAATATGTGATCGGTGACCTGTCGTAACTCAACAGAGGTATTACCTAGAGAGGCAACTGAAGAGGTTATTCGGATACATTCATTGAACTGTTTGTATGTTGTTCTTTTTTTTTTTTTTTTTACAAAAAGCATATGCAATAACAAAAAACAAAAACTTAACATTGTGATAAAAAAGTATGTATGTTCTCATTAGTACCTACTGTAAGAACGATGGAAGAAAGGAAAAACTTAACTCGGTAAAACCCTCTTCTGGTTCCCAAAGGGCTTATGTCCGAGTACACTTATACAGTAGATTAGGCCCATCGGAACACAACAACACAAGAACACTTTGTGACACACATATTACGAGATGAAATACACGTTATCGCGGTATCGAAAACGATTTGCGATACACAGCACTATCACCGCCGCCGAAGTACTAAAGCTTGCGGTTTTGATAAGACCAGCGGGAGGTTGTGCGGCATTTTGGACCTGCGCTCTCTATTACTTATCCCATTCATCTAGGCTTGCTCTTTATGGACCCTTAATCACCAAAAGTTATGGTTGACGTGTTCTTGACTTTGGTTTGTATTGTCTCGCCGATTTCATCGCCTTCATAACCTATTAAGCCATCTATTTTTATAGCTTTGTTGTTTTCCTGCTGAGATAGAGTACATATTGCAGTTGACTTGAGCAAATGCGTTATCGTTACGGTGCCTAGCTTCAAGGATAAGAAATTTTTATATTGAAAAAGGCTTTTAATAGCAGCAAGTCGTTTTTCCGCCTGTCTGCTCGGGCAGCAACCCTGGAAGAGAGGCGGAGAAATAACAAGTTCCAGTAGCGTCTACTTGTATTGTACAATGTGGGGTGCTCGTGCACCCCCTCCCCCCACCCAACTTTCAAGAGAGACTATAAACTCAATCATATACACACAGGCGCGGATCTACGGGGGGGGGGGGAGGGAGTGGGCTATGGGGGCTATAGCCCCCCCCCCCCATTAGGGCCCTCAAAATGCGTAAAACCCCACTATTTCAGTCCTATTTTACCCCGTGCTCGATTGTATTAATTACCTATCATATAGAACCCTTATTGCTCTGAAAATGCGTAGAACTCCAAAATTAGCCCTATTTTTAAAAAAAATTCTCGAAATTTAATCATAGCCCCCTCCTTGGTCTCATTCTAGATCCGCGCCTGTATACATATGCCACATCAGTCTAATACTGATGCGTTCCAAAATATCCCAAAAGCAATAGCAAAATATTTTGATAAAAGTGTGGCAAACATATGAACATGCAGCATCTAGGCTGCGTTCAAATATCGTGTATGGCACTATAAAACAAATTGAACTAGTATATACTACAACTCATGATGACTCGTATCGGTACTTGGTTAAGTCATGCTTTCACCTGGTTCATTGCGTCAATGGTAAGCTTGTCTCAGCTTGTCCATTATCACCTGTAGCCGGTGTAGGTTGACATCGAGGACGTATACCAATTTGCCAATGGCCAAAAATTCATATACGGTATAACCAATACAAATAATGTCCGAAATGCATGGGGTCTTTGGCATTGGACAAGGTACCTATGGGCCGCTACAAGTAGACCTGCTTTGCTCCATAGAAAGTCCTTCAAACAATTTTAAATTACAATTACAACTCATGATCGGTTAGAAAATGGTATGCTAACCAAACCAACTTTACAGAATTATGAAAAATATCATAATCGGTTGTAGGACAGGCCCCTAAGCGAAATATTTCCAAGCACCCACAAGTCGACGCCAATCGGGAAGTCTAAAGGCGAGATGAAACCCATTCTCTTGCAAGTATATGGTCCCCCCGACGCTTGGAGAAAGTGGCAGCCAAAACTGACGTTGCCGAGGAACGTCCGACACGATGTACCTCGAATCAAAACGCCCTTGACAGAAGGCTGGGGAAGCGCTTGCCATCGACGCGGCATGGTCAACAATAAGGCGAGGAAAAGGTGAAATAAAAACATGTTAGCATGCGAAGTTATTGCCGATAGTGTAGCCTAGTGGGAGTTAAAACCATTGGTAAAGGTTTATGGCAATGGTGTAATTCTATTTTAACAAAGGGCTAATTGGACTTGACATTGTCTGCTGTGTTAATAGTCATTAGGACCAAGAGCCTCATAGTTATCGAATAATTAGGGCGGAGCCCATTGCAGGGAAAGGGGACAAAAGGGAGAATGGGCTCCACCCTAATGAGGTTCATTTGTGACGTCATTTTGTAGATGGCAGCACCAGTTGCTAAGATATCAAAGCGTTGATTTTTCCATAAGCCTCAATACTATTTTAAAATTATTTTATTTATGGATTATTTTAAAGTGATATTTTTCTATAAGTCATGGAGAATATATATATATTAAATTATATGCAGCGAAATAAGGTCCAGGCATAGTAAAAATATTATAAAAAATATTAAAAGAATTAATTAGATGCTAAGAGCTTAGCTTTCACATGCAAACGGCGGCCATTTTGAATAAAATGGATATCGGTTTGTTATCAGCGAATCTAGTGACCAAAACTGTCCCTACAGATTCAATGACTACGAGGCCCATACCTCGAATGACTATTAACACAGCAGGCAATGTAAGTGTTAAATAGGGAGTTGAGACTATATTCAGCAGCAGCCCAAGCACTAATTCAAAAGAATTATCCTCCCGGGAATGATGTAAATTATCGTAAGTAAACCCATGTCCCTAATTAATGTAAATTAATTTGTGAGAATTAAAGCGGAGTAAGATTTAAATTACTAATTGCTTGTCAACAGAGATTAGTTGCTGTTCATTGTTGAACAGTTGCTGAGTAATTCAAACTTTTCAGCACGTGTAGAGGCAGCAGGCAACTGGAAGTTGGTCTAAAAGGTTGCCTTTGCCGGGAAGGGTCCTTGTCTAGGAAATTGTGATTTCATTCTTTCTTTTCTACTTTTATGTTTTGAGTTTCAAATAATTTATGTTAAATACTCTGCATATAAATAAAGTAGGTCAGATTCAGCAAGAAATGCTCAAGGGCATAATGAAAAAATAATATACATCAGCCGCAGCAAAAACGTCAATGAAAACGTTTTCGAAAAAATAATTTTGTGTCATTTTTCATTAAATTTGAGACTTTCTTTATTGCTTTCCTTCAAGAACTAATTTACATGATGGGAAAAACGCCTTAGTTGGTTTTGTTCTCAGCCATAAATAAGACAATAGCGAATTTATAAAAACCGTTGGAGCCATTATTTTAAATATGGAGGTTTGTTTCTGGCTTTTGGGGAGTAAAATCATCAATACTGAGATCCGAAACTTGCTTGTTGAGAAGTGGAGATTACGCCTAACTGTACCGTACTCAAGGACAGATAAACTGAATCCTCAGTTAATACACACAAATACACAATAACAACAGCACAGTTATGAGTCCTAGTGACGCAAAATGTGTTACCGTATATGTACATTACATGATTTAATTTTTGATTTTATCTTATGACAGTATCAGAATGTCTTTCCTAAATTTTAATAAGATATGATATGATTTATAGGGTGAGTCAGACCATTCGCCTATTTGAGCAAGAACTTCATGAATTTCAGATCCTCCGGCAACTGGATACATCGATAGTGATAAATGGGGAAACATCCTCTTTGCCATTGCTAGGTTGCCGCGTACACCCTGCTACTACCCCTCCTACATTATCCATGGACTTGATTGATTGTCATAAATTCTGACATGTGACTCCTTACGTAAAAACAGATTTTGTTTATAAAAATAGAACAAGCTTTAAGAATATTGTGAAACAGTTCTCGACAAGGGTGTCTACATGGATATGGATTTGCACTTTTTGAAGTCTAACAGTTCTTTTCATTTCCGGAGATGAGCCAAGCAAAGCACAATACAAATCAATTCAATACCGGAATATTGCGTATAAGCCCCATTGGGGGCTGTAGGCTAATATAAATAATAATAACGGGTGATGTTACTCGTCACTGGAAAGTTACTTGAAGACTCAAAGGAAACACTTCAAATGAAATGAGCTTTCCAATGACGTACAACGTGACACAATTTTATTGTAACAATCGGTTTTCAGAATCTGCCTTTGCTATAACAACGCACGGATCGATTACTTTCTTCGAACCACACAGGCTCAATACGAATACATCCAACTATATGCATTTAAAAGAGCTTTCAAAGTGCCCCATTTGGAAATTCCGAGAAGCCGCCAACCCCGGCTTCATCATCAATATTTTTCCCCTTATTTTCCATTACTGCCGAGATAGATACTTGGTATGCGTGGGCTGACTCACCCTTTATAGGGCATCAAATTGTTATAGGACGTGTACAGAGGGCAACCTACTCATGACATTATATCCCAAAATAGGAATCATTAATAAACTCTGGACCTAACTGCGGAACCTACTTGGAACTCAAGAGAACGGCCCAAGACAGGGAGGCGTGGAGAATGAGGTGGTAAGATTTGCTGCAAACCCCTAACGGATTAATGCAGGGTACAATTTTGGGCCCCTGGTGTTTCTCCACTTATACAGACTTATTATCTTAGTCATTGAACAAGTGTTCTTATCACGTATATGCTGACGACTTTCAAATATATTCCAGTTTCAAGCCTTGTAATTGTGAACAGGTTGATATTAATGCCGATTTAGAGAACGTCCTGAAATGGTCAATAAAACACGGTCTCATGTTGAACCCGACTAAGAGTCAGGCAATGCTGATAGGCAGCCACAATACTGTAGTAAAATTACAAAATACTTTAAGGTCAACCATTATTATCAACGGTGAAGTAATACCCTTTAAACAAGATGGTGTGAAAAATCTAGGAGTGTATTTAGACCCACAACTTAACTGGTCACTTCATGTAAATAAAACATGTATCAAAATGTATAAATGTTTATATCCCTTGAACAGAATTAGAAACTTTTTACTTTTTAATATAAAGAAAAATATTGTTTCTATGCTTATTACCCACTATTTGATTATTGTATTGTACTGTCACCCAGTCGCACAGATCATCTGTCTCGTCGTTTGCACCGGGCAATGAACTGTTGCATACGATTTATTTCTAATACAAAGCGCCGCGACCATATCAGCCCACAGTACAAAGTACTAAATTTCCTAACCACCGACCAAAAACACAATACCACGCACTGATGCTAATGTATAAAGTAACCCACTCAAGCGCACCTTCCTACATCATACAAAAGAACCGGTCCGAGTTTACTCGAACATGCTTTCCAATTTATCAAAATTAGTAGATAGAGAAAATGAGTAATTTCATGGTAAATAATTTTCCTATGGTTAAATTTCCGATATCTCTCTTTGTCCACCTGACGTCACTGGTGGTGCGGTAAATTCTAGATAGGTCAGATCAACACATTACCACACAGCAATACTGGCAGGGCACGCAATGCATTTGAGCGTGAATTTTCAATCATTTTTTCAAAAAAACATTTTTTTTTTACAAAACCAAATACTTTTTTGGGAAAGCAACCTATCCGGTTTCATTACTCAATTTAACACCTAAAACATACCTGAAGTTAGAAATCATCGATAGAAAGGTGTCGCAGAAAAATTATTTTTTAGTCATTTTTCATTAAAATTTAGTCATTTTTATTTTTTTACCCCAGAAGCAAACTATCAAGGGGCAAGCGACCCCCCGCATTTTGTCAACATTAATAACGACTACAATCTACGAGAATTTAAAAGAAATCGTTGGAGCCGTTTTTGAGAAATAATTTTTTTACATTTTTTTGGAGTTTTTTGAGAATAAAACCCCCCAAATTAAGTTAGCTCTAAATAAAAAAAAAATTGTTCCGAGGTATGATTTTTGTGAACCTACATGCCGAATTTCATCAAGATCGACGGAGTAGTTTGCCCGGAAATCGACGAACTGACAGACAGACAGACAGACATTTCGTAAAAACCACTTTTTTGGGTTCCTGGGACCTTAAAACGTGTAAATCCGTTGAAATCTTGGAATCGAAAATTTCGACCATCACAAAGCTTTCCTTATACTACGTATAAATTTGAAAGCAAATATACAAAATTACAGTCACAACGCAATGGCACAACATACGAAATACCACTGCATAAGACCACAAGACACGGGCAATCTACAGTAATACTCGTATACGCTGTTCGCCACTGGAACCGCCTACCATTGGAGGTTAGGGCAGCTAGTTCACTCAGTAGCTTTAAGAAAATTATTAAGCAATATATCTTAGATAACGCTTGAGACTCTCCGGTCTTATAATGGTGACGACAATGGATCTCCTTCCCCCCTTCTTCTCTTGTTTCTTCTCTATTTAATTTTAATCATCTATATATTAATACAATATGTTTATTTTTAAGGTTAGCATGAAAAGAAGACTTTATAGTCTTATTGTTCGCCTTTTGTTTTGTTTTTATTCAATAAAGTCGTTTTCAATTCAATTCAATTCAAACCAATCGCTAGATTGAAACTACAGAAGAAGAATAAACTCTGGACTGAGGGGGAATTAAACTCAAAGTCAAATTATAGGCAGGATATTGGGAAATCGACTGAAATATTAATAATGCTTTCTTTATACTAGTAGCTCTATATCTAATATCGTCCCATTAGGAAAGCAGAGACCGTTATCTGACACCCAAATAAAATCTGGAGAATAAAGGACAAATAAAACTCGATTGAAACCGCGAGGTAGAGAACCCTTTTTTCATGTATACTGTATAAATAGTGATTTCCAGCAGGACAATTAACAATTGGTTTCCCGCGGTACTTTCCTAAGCAATGTTGCTGAGACACTTCTCTTCTGCCGCTACTTCTCTGTTGCTTACAAAGATTTAATTGGGTCAATCAATGCTATTAAATTTTCCTCCGATCGGAAATAATATTGAAGTGGTCCAATAATTAAATGTATTTCGTGAAATTCTGACTGGAACATGGGCTGGATAGGTATGGAAGCCGGGGTAGGTATTGGTATTCAAATTTTGGGAATCCTCTCGAAACTCGTAATAATTTCTGGAACGTTGTTTACAGTCACTGGGACCCCCCCCCCCCCACAATGCAGCTAAACATATATTCTGATGGTGAGAAATTAGTCTGCGGAAAAACGTAGCCATTAATAATTGAAATTATACGAAATTGTATTATTATTACAGCTATTACTAGTACTTCTTTTGATTTATTTTATTGTATACTGGATAATGTAAGGTAACTTAACTTAACTAACTTATATCATATCACTTTAACTATATCTCTGTTATTATTACTTTATTATTATTATCTCTTGTAATAACTTAATGTAACTTAGTTCGTACTCCGTATAACTGTTGGTAGCCTTTTGGCGAATTCTACCACAAGCCTCCCTTATGGGACTTACATGCAGTATTCCGGTAAAAACTATTATTGTTATACTACTGTATCGTATTCTTTCTATTAAATTCTCCCAGTGCTGGGGGTAGCGACTGGGAAAAAAAACTATTACCTGTATTGAATTCAAGCCTCCAATTCCCTCCCTCTGGCAAACGTTGGCTCCCCTCCCAAGGAAAAAAATTAAATAATGAATTTATTTTTTTTCCATAAGTGAACATGTGAAACATAGTTATTTGTATAGCTTCAGTTGAACTGGGTTTCTTTTATCGAACAAGAGCCATGCATAAACGGGAAGGAAACCGTTTATACAATATTTATAAACCCATTTATTTACAATAGAACCAATAGCACGCACCTTGTGCTTACATACTTTTTTGTTTACGCTGCAGATGTTCATCTTACCTGCCTGGTTTTGAAAAGTTTTCACAGATTGACTAAATGCAATCAATAATGCCAAAATCTGAAATTAATAACAGACACCTATTCTATCCATCTCCGTGCGTACAGTGAATTTTCCTTGAAAACGTCCAAGAAAAGTCAGAAAATCCCCGGAAAATATTCTATATCACGTTATCTCCCGTCACGGATTGGATCCACCCTAATATAAAATTATATGACATCGTTTAGCCATAAAAGCTATGTGTAATTGGGTAGTTGACTCGTTCTGCCAGTCAGGGCGAAGTGCTTATTCAAGTTCTATGGGGTGGACTTTATGCGATACGATTCTATTAGGAAACTTCGTCTGATGAATATATTATACATGGCAAATTGTGGCTCCGATTGAAATAAGTCGGAAATGTAATGGAATGTTTATGATTGGGAACCGGGCGCAATTTGTGTTTCCGTCTCTGCTCAATTTGAATTTCATGTCAGAGTAAAAATCCAGACAATAAGTTGATTTTATACTATCCCTGACGTTTTAGGCATTATGTGTATTCTTACTACATGACATGAAACTGCTTTTAAATAGTACCTCTAAATCTTCTCATGCGTTTAAATATAAACTTAGGAGGCGTCTTATATATAGAGCGAATTTCGCAGGAAATTCTATGTCATAATTATCGTGGCTGTTGCTGTCACAAA
This sequence comes from Psococerastis gibbosa, assembly GCA_963971405.1. Lineage (NCBI taxonomy): Eukaryota > Metazoa > Arthropoda > Insecta > Psocodea > Psocidae > Psococerastis > Psococerastis gibbosa. The sequence goes on from OZ020484.1 coordinate 31,436,506, forward strand.
ATAAATGTCAGTCATTAATGCAATCCAGTAGTTTTCATGAAAAACCTGCTGTATAAAAATTGAACATATGTAGATCCTGAACATTTTTTAATTATAATAATATTCTTTATGTGGACCTCTCCTGCAAGTCAGGGCCATCGCCATGGAGAACTTGGCTGTGTTCGTTAGGCGCCCATTCCACCGACCGGCTAGGGCTATTTACAAAAACGGTGACGTGGTAGCAGACATTTAAGACTTAGGTGGCGTTTCCGCCGACCTCGCATTGCAGAATGCAAATGACATTGACAGAAATTAGAATTTTTCTTTTTATAGAAATCTATTAAAATGTTTGTACTTAACATATCCCATGACGCCATTTTTTAATTTTAGTTTGTTTGTTTGTGATTTTACTGTATGATCATTGAGCAATTTTAACTATGGCATATAGAGGAAAATAAACATTTCCGTCAATTCTGCAATGCGAGGTCGGTGGAAACCCCGCATAAGTCTTGAATGTCTGCTACCACGGCACCGTTTTTGTAAATAGCCCTAGCCGGTCGGTGGAATGGGCCCCTTAGCAAAACAAAACTCACAGACTTGTGAAGTGACTTAAGACTGCCCAAAAGGCTTCAGCCTACGTTGGCCTACTTTAAAACATAATAATAAAAATAATAATAATATTTTTAACTTTAATTGATCCCTTGAGGTAGGGACATTCCGTCCTGTACTAACTTATAAGGTTTTTCCATTGTGCAATCAATTAATGAGCTTCAGTACAGTGAATTGAGGTATGAGGCATTTTCCCACAAATTTTGGAATAGGTGCCCTACCCCTGGATACATCCTAGAATTTGCAGACTTCTGACAACGGAAGATGACAGTTTGCATATCTAAGACAAAAATAGCAACGTCAAATTTAGTTAGTTCATTTGACAGCTGAATTCATGAGCTCATAAAATAATTATAAACAAATAACCACACTTCCCGTGATTCATGTAGTAAACACGGTTATTTTTTCTCTCATTTTTCAATACAGCAGAACGTCTGTTCTTCAATTTCTCCACCAATACAGTTTTCGTTCGCTTGGTAAGCTTTACTGTGTAGGCCGAGCCCCACCGTCGCTTGAAAAGATTCATTAAAGAATACTGGACGGCACTGCCATCTTCCGATGCATAGCGGCGCCGTGCAGTATTCCATACTTCGATGGCAAGGTGTGCATGGCCGTGCCCAAAGGTATGTCCATGCCCCCCCCCCCCCGAAATACCTTTTTGTATGTAAACCTGAATGGTTTGAAGAATTTATCCATTAATTCATTAATAAATTACGTTTAAAAAATTGGACCCCCCCCCCTAAATCAAAACCTGGCTGGGCACAGCCTTGGTAGCGTGCTTGTACTTGTTCGAGTCAATCAAACACCGTTATCAATGTCCATTATTTTACTGAAGTCTAATTTCGCTGGAAATATATCGATCATAAAGCCATACAAGGTATAAAATAGAGGAAATGTTCCACTACACTTTTATATATGTAAAATGCCGCCCCTAACGTAATTTATCCACAGTTTCTTTCCTTTCTTCGTTCCTTCGCCACAGATTCCTTCCCATATCAATAACTGACGGGGTGTGATACTGTAGCATCCTGTTTCCGCGACAGTTAATAATAATCATTGGCGTAAATTCGCAATGGCCCCAAATTAGTGAGGTTTTACGCGTATTATACCCTGGAGGAAGGGGAGCCCGCCCCCCCCCCCGGATAAGAAAATTGATAATTGGGCCCAAATTAGTGAGGTTTTACGAACAGTCTGTCCTGGAGAAAGGGGGGCCCGGGGTGCCCCAAGAACATTGTGACCGCGCCCATTAGACTCCATGCATTCATGCCATCCCTTCAAACCGGTCCCTTTTGGTGGGACGGTGAGAAGGGATAGTATGTCGCTGGCCTTATACACCATGCAAGCTGCTGGTGCCTGAAGGACAATCTTGTTTCAGAAACATCAGTCAGTGGCTGGGTTGTAATATAATTAAGTCAATGGCACAAGGCACCAAAATTATTGTATTATACTATCGCGCATTCGTGATGATCCAATCGAGGTATTTGTTAACTCTCGTATATACGGCAGGTCTTGCCTCCCCGCACTTTATCCCCCAGGAAACTACGCCTATGGCCACCCACCGGCGGCTCTCTAGCTGGATCAGCAGTGGGCCTCCGGAATCACCCTAGAATACAAAAAATAATTTAATAATTAACCCATTGGGGAGTTGCGCGGTTGCCGGGAATGTTACTGACCACTTCATCTAAAATAGGTCAGTGAACAAATTTCAAGTTAAGCTACATGACGTATTATAATGTACTGAGTCCTATGAGCACATTTGTAACTTCGTTGAAATAAATGCCGATAAAGCTACAAGTTATTAACACTTATTTGCAAATTCGATGGTTGGGTACCCCTTGGAACCTGGCCATTCCCTTATACTATAGGGTACCAGAAAATGTAACCCATACAGTAGAGTATCTTTAAATAAAAACCAATTATAAATTCCAAAGTGTAAGTTAGTGAAAATTGAGTAATTTAAGATACCACAAAAGGAAACTTTCTTCAAAAGAAAGCTCTTGGAAATAAATATAATTCTTCATTTATAATACTTCCCCTTCAAGAAATTTTGCATATTTTTTATTACAATTTGTGAGTGCTGATGCTTTTCCGGACGACCGGACTGAGAATGGAAGTACTCGTCTGCTTCTATGTTGTAATCATGAGTGACTCCAACCAACCGTCTCACAAGATTAATTTCGAAAAAATATTTGTCTCGACTCTTGATGCTCATTGTCTTACATCAGACAAAATCGATCGTCATTGATTGTCAGACTGATAGTCAGAACGGCCCCAAAACTTGGAGTTTGGCTTACCTGACATGAGTCCTTGCCCCCTTTGCCCCCGGCACAAAGGTTGTATTCGGTGATGGGCTGTGCGTACAAGTCAGCACAGGCATCATTAGCCCACACAGGCACGCCTACTTCCATCAGCCTATCGCTTACAGGGCCGCCATATTCAATAGTTCCCCAGCCTGAAAAATGCTTGAAAAATCATCCGACTGCGCATGAAGATGTGATGAGTTGGACTGGGTGGGATGCGATTGGTGCAGGGGGACACAATGGGATGGAATTTGGCTTTGGGGGTGTGAAACGTGAGGAGGTGCGACTAAATTTGGCCCACATTTGCCGATTTTAATAAAAAATAGGTCTTTTTCAGCTTTTTATCAACTTGAAAACTTCAAACTACTTTAGTTCTTTTCCACCTTTCTTACTCTTTCCAGACATATATTCAGTTTTACTATCCGTCTCTTCGTTCAGACTCAAGTGAATTTGTAAGCCATCCGTGTTTCGGTGGAAAACAGGTTCAAAGGGTACTTTTGAATTTATATGAGTAAAAAAATTCCACAGCCTGCAATTTTCAACCGAAATGCATTGTTAAGCAGTATGAATTCATCAGGTATCAAACGAGTATAAACACATAGTTTCAAATTTACCCTTCACCCTTTAAACACGAGTGGAACAAAAAATTAGTAAACTGAGACGCACTTCCAGCAATCTCATTTGAATTGCATGAGCGGGTTTAAAGCAATTTTTTGGGCAGATGTAGAAAGCCTGTCTTGATTTAAATTATACCCATGTCTTCGTCTATTTTTCCTCTTTCAGGCCATGCTATATGTGTGGTGATCAAGCGCAAGGGGTTTGGCTTTGGGGGTGTGAAACGTCATTTTTTTTAAATATATATATCTGTTAAAAGTTACGCCGTTAAGTAGAATTAACCTTTCTCTAAGAAATTTAGGGATGTTAGTAACATTTCTCGCCGTTCTCAGTTCATTCGAGAGTTTTGGTGCAGAGATCAGCTCAACACACAATACCACCTCAGCCAGGTTGAGGCTTGAGCTTTAATCCCGTCCACGTTAAATTATCTATTTTGATATGGAGTACGTGGCAGTCACAATTTTCGATCGGTCGCAGTTATTGATGTATTGATTTTTAAAAAATAACAGACTCTGAGGATGTCAGTCATGGCCGTAGCCAAGGGGGGTTCATGGGGGTTCAACCCCCCCACCCCCCCGAAATGAAATGGCTTCATACTAGATAGAATCGGATTTTGGAGGAAAAATAAAAACCCAATGAAATTTCTAACCCCCCCCCCTCCGAAAAAATCCTGGCTACGGCCTTGATGTCAGTCAAAGGAGTTTCAAAACTGTGGCCGATTGGTGTTATTTATGGCCACATACTATGGATCAAAATATTGAGGAACATTTCTTCTACTTCACAATATCTCATTTTGGCTCTATGATCTATATTTTCAGTGAAATTGGATTTTACTAAAAAAAAAACAGGCTATGGCAACTTAAGACTACCTCAAAGTGGCAACATGGTTGTCATACGGCCAGGCACGTAGCTAGAGAGGGGGCTTTGGGGGCTGAAGAAAAAAAGGGGAAAAAACAATGATTTCTTAGTTTATTTATATTTGTTCTCGTTCAATCTAGTGTACATAGGCCTACTGTAGATTCGATAAAGCAAGATACTTCCGCAGATTACGGAACTCTTGACCCGCCGTTTTACTGGGGGTATTCCATACCTCCTCCCCCCAACCCTCTGGTAGTTAGCCCCTCCCGAAATAAAATCCTGGCTACGTGCTTGCATACGGCACCTCATCCTAGTAATGACGATTTCATTGCTGTTAGAGAGGCAATGGGGGGGGGAGAATTAATTATAATAAGTGTAAACGCATGAAATATCTCAATTAGAGAGCTGTCAAAAATATCAGGACAAACAGAAAAAAATTTCTGAGCAGTTTGTTTTTTGATATGTACCTCTTTCTAACACGGACGGCCACTACTATTGAATTAGGCGGTTATTCCACATACGTCAATCGTCAATGAAAAATTGAAAAATGACGTTTTAGCAGACATTAAAACATACTAAAAATTCTGCTACCACGTCAATTTACGTCATTGTTACGTCATTTTTCAATTTTTCATTGACGATTGACGTATGTGGAATACCCGCCTTAGATTTGTTAGAAAAACAATTGGTGTGGTAGTCCCGAGGATGAACTTCTAGCACTGTGACCAATTGGTGTCAGTCAAGGCCACATGTCATGTTAAACGTCGAAGAACATTTCTGATAATTTAACGGCTACTTTTGATGGTGATGCGATCAATATTTCCTGAGAAAATTGACTTTGAAAAAAAAAACACGTTAGGGGGAGGGGTACTCCAATTTGCTCTTAACTTCGCCTAGTGTACAGAAAATCACAACACTTATAAGAGCTTACCAGTTACAACGGCAGCCTCATCAGTGTACAAAGGTCCAGCCTCCGGCAGACAAGCAGGCCATACATAAGAATTAAATGTGGCATCTCGAGACAGCCTCAAAATGGCGATATCGTTGTCGTATGATACCTCATCGTAGTTGCGATGAGTTCTAATTTCAGTGACATTAATATTTTGCGTGCGTGTCTCATCGGTGCGGGTAAAGTCGTGTTCCCCCAGGCGGACGTAAATATCCCTTGGCCTGTACCTATTAAATTACAATAACTAATTAATTAATTTTGCCTCAGGACACCGCATCATTTGTATCAAGGGATAGAAAACTTGGCAAAAAAATTAACAAATTACAAGAAAATTTCCTCGTTCTCTTTTCTGTATGCTATTATACTGAAAATAATGCGGGCTATTTGTTCTCTCAAATTTTAAATTATAATTGAGGCGGCACTCACAGATTTCAATTAGTAGTTAGATACGTCAGAAATTTAGTGAAAATGTGAAATTCTCGTTATACTTACAAAAAGGGTATTTTCAAGCTATATTTTAAAATTTTCCCCATGGAGGAGTTGCCCAGACCCCCACTCCCTATTTAGGTGTTACAGTGATGACATGTACGACCCTACTTGTTAAGTGGGACCCCGTATAGAGTGGGGTGAGTAAGGTTCAGGGGGGGGGGGTATCATTTCACCCAGAAAACTTGCCTTGGGCCATATGATCAGAAATATTTTCGACTTGCCCCAAATAAAATCCTTGTGTGGCGGGCGGGGGGGGGGGCGGAATTGTTATTTAGTCCGAGGCCCACTGATTCTCCCAAGTCAACTCTAGCCCCCCGGAAATGTAAGACTGAGGACCCTTGTCATTTTAATTTTTTATAACAGTAACTCCCATATAAGACTTTCTGATTAGTGAAAATTTGGAAAGAAATGCAGGGGAACCCCTACTTGAAGACGCAGTGGGCAGCAGTGAGGACATGTCTCTCTGTGATAAGACACCCCCCGCAGAACTGAATTTCATCTCCTCGCATGATAGCTACCATCCAAGGCCATTCCTTCGGGTCTGCCTCGCGTCCTCCAGTTATACGGGTTACTTCTTGCTTTTCATTCAGCCCACAACCTACGGAAGAAGCAGACAAGTAAAATAAAAAACATAACTTCCACTTTCGAAATCATCATGTTTAGGACTGTGTAATTGGTGTTCAAGAGAACCCCGATTTGAAGATCGATCATATACAGCCAAAGCAAACTTCGCTAAATAATTGGCTATGTAGTCGCATTGCCCTTGGGAGTTCTATGGCCCCTCGAAACCTAAGTATATTGCCAATACATTTACTCCTACACAAGGGGAAAAAAATCAATGCTACACTGAAAGTGTCACAAAGATTGAGTCCATAGGTATACAGTACTCTAAAGTTCTGTAAAATAGTGATATTGAATAAACTGTTGGACCTGACATTTTCAAAAACGAATGAAACGCTTTGTTTGTTCAATTGCTTCCGTAGGCGTACCACATTAATAAAAACTCTGAGTTCCGCTCGTTTCTATGTCTGGTCCAATACTGTATACTACAGTTAGGTGCCCATTCCATTGACCGGCTAGGGCTATTTCCAAAACGGTGACGTGGTAGCAGACACTCAAGACTTAGGTGGCGTTTCCACCGACCTCGCATTGCAGAATTGACGGAAATGTTTATGTTCCTCTTTGCCATAGTTAAAATTGATCAATGATCATACAATAAAATCACAAACAAACGAACTAAAATTAAAAAATGGCTTCATTGGATATGTTAATTACAAACATTTTAATAGATTTCTATAAAAAGAAAAACAAACATTTCCGTCAATGTCACTTGCAATCTGCAATGCGAGGTCGGTGGAGACGCTACCTAAGTCTTGAGTGTCTGCTACCACGTCACCGTTTTGGAAATAGCCCTAGCCGGTCAATGGAATGGGCGCCTTAGAACATAATATAGTCATATAATACTGTAGAAAAATATTTTGTAAATATAAACGCTGAAACGCTGATGGAATTACCATTCCAGTGGTTGACTCAGGTGAACAAGGCATTTATTTTTATTCTGGCTAAATTGTGAAGAGATTAAAAATTCATAAAGATACAAGCGTTCCCAGTACAGGTACATTTTCTCTCCTATAATGCGTATTATTAGCTTTCTCTAAAAACAAGATAAGGTGTTGTATGCTGACTGAATATAATATGTAGTAATGTAATTCAATCGGGTGAATTCGCTGCGTTTTGACAAAGCTTGTATTCTTTATGATTTTTTCATGTAACTATTTTCATTTAAATAAATAAATAAATAATGATTTAATTTTTTGTAGCTTATAGCTATTTTTTTAGCACCCTAGCCGAGTGGAGTGGAGCCTTATGGCCCTCTCTTACACTCAACTATAGGGGTCAGCAACAAAAACAGTATAAAATTAGTAATGCAATAAAAAGTCGGTAAAAAAATTCCCTAGGACTAAAACACTCACTCACTTACACACACTATTTCTTTGTGGTCGTGCAAGAAAGAATAGCCTAAACATATTTCATAAATAAATGGGTGCCATTTGTTTAAATATTTTGATATCTCAGCCTTTAATAACATAATAAAATTCATTTCCTTAGAACTTCAACAATGAATATCTCGTGCATATGAATACATGATCCCTTATTATAATTATTTGCAAGAGCTGAACACCCTTATGTTAGATCCACATAATATATACGAGTAGTTTGTCGTCGTATACATGGGGATAAACATATACTGCCTAGAATTGGGTCAACGGCACCAAAGTTTTCCAATTTCTATCTGCCTTCAAATTTATTCTGGAAATCGTTCACATTTGGGTATTGCAAAGAAACAAATAATTTGTGACGGAACCCTCCACCCGTACATGCTTTCCAGCTGTTATATATAATGTAACTAGTTCCACGGTAAACCATTGTTCTAGGGTTACATTTCGGTTGCCTGGAGATGGAAATGGAGTAACGTCCATAGTCCATACCAATCAGGTCAATATGTGGTGAAATTGTTGTACAGAATGACAATTAACTCATTTTATATGAATATCTGATTATTTTCTGCGAGTTAGGCCTACTTCTCTTTAATTTGACGGAGAATTTTATAATAATTTTCGATAACAAAACTCATATTTCTATGTTTTGCGTTAGTTGAGTCAGTACAGGTGAGTTATCAACAAATGAACAAAAAGCACAGCATGAGAATCACCTCTTCTTTCTGGCAAGGGGTCTTCTTCAGGGGCCGGAGGTCGCTGCGGCCGCTTAGTAGTTGCAGTAGGCTTTGGCGTAGATTGCACGGACGGCTTTGGCGTCATTGGCTTATCGTCCGGGACTGGCTTCAATTCAATACTCTGCTGCCCATCCCCACCAGTGGGTAACAAATTTGGGTAACTATTTGTTTGGTGGAAATGCGGATTTCCGAGGAACACACTTCCTAATTGAGAAGTGAATAGAAATTGATCGGGGCAGCAAACGCCGACATATCTGTAATAGTGAAGATAAAATAAAACTCCTTAGGTACATAATCGAGTGATAATGAGGAGATAAACTTCGACTCCAAAGGGCTGCTTTTTTTGTAATTTCTTGTGATCTCTATCTACCAATTTGCAGATCTAGGCGATGCGATGTTTGACTAAGCATGGAATGATTTTTTGAAGTAAAATGTACCAAAAAAGAAGAATTTTGTCACATCTAATGTAAGCTCACACTCCCAACAAAACCCTACGCCCACTTATGCTTCTACGTCTGCACTCCGCAGTATTGTTGCTCTTATGTCCTTTGGAGTGACATTACGACACACATTTCCTATAATATTGTACTTTGCCAAATGATATACTATATAATGATTTAGTACTTGCTGGACACTGCACTGGTTTCCACAATAAGTTGTACTGTAGTTGAAATTGAAATTTAAAAAGGACTTTATTGAAAGAAAAAAAAAACGAACAATAAGACAATAAAGTATACTAGGCCTATATACTATGAAGTATTATTTACATTTATTACGATATCTGTATATATCTGTATGTGTGATAAAGAAAAAAATGGGTCACAATGAAAAAAAAATTGGCGTTTAACTTCAACATCGACCGACGTTGAAGCTTTTCATTTTTATTATTTTATTTTTCGGACATACTTACTTTGGTAATATAGGCCTGGGGCCTATATGGTATTTTTCGCATGAAAAAATGGCGGCGGGTAATTGAAGCAGAACTGGCATTGTGTCAGACGCTGGTAGTCTCTGCCCCTTCGGCACTAAGTTTTAGGCATATTTATGGAAAATATTATTATTATTTGTATTATTATGTTTTAAAGTAGGCCAACGTAGGCTGAAGCCTTTTGGGCAGTCTTAAGTCGCTTCACAAGTCTGTGAGATTTGTTTTGCTAAGGCGCCCATTCCACCGACCGGCTAGGGCTATTTACAAAAACGGTAACGTGGTAGCAGACATTCAAGACTTATGCGGGGTTTCCACCGACTTTCTGAAGGACCGTCTGGTCTGTTGCCCAAAAGTGCTGACACAGGGACTGGACGGCTTATTCCGTGATGCCACCAACCGAGGTATTAAATAGATATGCCTAAAACTTAGTACTTAATACCTCGGTGGGCGGCGTCACGGAATAGGCTGCCAGTTTCCTGGCATCCGTCATTTGCTGAATATGTCAGCCCTTTTGGGCAGCAGTCAGGACAGCCATTCAGCAAGTCGCCACAGGGTCTTCCACAAATATGCGTAAAACTTAGTGCCCAAGGGCCAGAGGCTACTGCGTCTGATAATCGGCTATTGCTTACATTCGATCAATAATGCAGAAATAGTCCATGAAGCGAAGCCGGTCGTTTTTAAACTCTGGTAAAGGACAGCGGGAGACATGGGTACACCATCCGTAACTTTGACTCGGAGTTATACATCGCCTCGAATTCTTCTTACATGAAAACGAAAATAACTTCTTATATTTTTTTTCATCAAGAACACAGGTTCTTACAATAACCAGTTGGTCTCAGGCCAACAAGGTGACCATATGCGGCACAGTCAATCAACGATTTCGCAGTTGTGACCGAGCGTAAGCTGGTGGTTTTCACCATAAGCCAAATACTGTCAAAATAAAATTATGAAGATGGCCAAAAAGGTCAAGTGCGCACAACTTCTACTCCTACGATTCAGTTGTCAGCCCTGCCTGTTGAATTCTTCATTTATTTTTCAATTTCCAATATTTTATATATTTTATAATGTTTGCAACCCTACAACAGCATTTCCATTTTCCTTTGACCACTTTGCCATTTCCCGAACTATCGAGATCTATTCTACTTTATGTCGTTGGTTGACACGTAACATTTTGATAAAAATTTTTAGTGCCATCAGATAGCAATTGCAGTTTTTATACTAAACGACAGTGACAATCCCAATGACAGTCTAGGTCTTAGGAGTGATAGAGGATCTTCTCTCTTGACCACTGCACTATTTGGAAAATTGTGGTCAGAAACATGCCCAGCCTGTTTTTTCTACTAGTGTACTGAATTTCGTATTATAAAATTTAGCAACCAAACCTGTAACTGTGGCATCATGAAATGTCGAGATTCCACTTCCTGCTGCGCTGCTACTTCCATGCGTTGTAATAAGAAAGCAACAATTAATGCAGCTGAGAACGTAGCTTTGGCCATCGCGGTAGCCAACAAATAAGTAGCCTGCAGCCTTTATCACTGCAGCAGCCTCCTAGCATCACCCACGCAAGCATAGATAGTCTGCAAAGTCGGAGCTGAAGCTCATATTGCTTACTTCACGCATCATCTTATAGTATGCTCACTCGGTCATTGTAATAAAGTATACACGCTTGCCGCTGGCATACAGTAGCTTGCGGAAGTACAGTGCATCTTATCGGAATTATTGACTCGCAGCAACCTACAGACAGGGCAATTTGAACGCTGTACACTCGATTTCTGTTATTGCTTTCCAATTTATATGTAGTATAAGGAAAGCTTTGTGACGGTCGAAATTTTCGATTCCGAGATTTCAACGGATTTACACGTTTTAAGGTCCCAGGAACCCAAAAAAGTGGTTTTTACGAAATGTCTGTCTGTCTGTTCGTCGATTTCCGGGCAAACTACTCGGTCGATTTTGATGAAATTCGGCCTGTAAGTTCACAAAATTCATACCTCGGAACAATTTTTTTATTTTCGGCTAACTCAATTTGGGGGTTTTAATTTTCAAAAAATTTCAAAAAAACGTCTAAAAAAATTATTCCCCAAAAACGGCTCCAACAATTTCTTTTAAATTCACATATATTGTAGTTGCTGTTAATGTTGTAATGATAAAATGCGGGGGGTCGCTTGCCCCTTCATAGTTTGCTTCTGGGGGTAAAAAAATAAAAATGACTAAATTTGAATGAAAAATGACTAAAAAATAATTTTTCTGCGACACCTTTCTATCGATGATTTCTACCTTCAGGCATGTTTTAGGTGTTAAATTGAGTAACGAAACCGGACAGGTTGCTTTCCCAAAAAAGTATTTGGTTTTGTACAAAAAAATGTTTTTTTGAAAAAATGATAGAAAATTCACGCTCAAATGCATTGCGTGCCCTGCCAGTATTGGTGTGCGGTAATGTGTTGGTCCGACTTATCTAGAATTTACCTCACCTCCAGTGACGTCAGGTGGACAACCCCCCCCCCCTCCCCCCGAGATATCGGAAATTTAACCATAGGAAAATTATTTACCATGAAATTACTCATTTTCTCTATCAACTAATTTTGATAATTCGGAAAGCATGATCGAGTAAACTCGGACCGGTTCTTTCCAATGGTCTCAAATCTCAATGACAGTGTAAATGTTGCCTGAACAGTCTATCTTTTTTATCGTTTACCAAAGTTGAATATTTATTAAATAAACTAATTATTTTAAAAATTGTTACCCAGGACATGTAGAGTAGTAACTTAGTAACCGAAATTAGAGGATATGGAAAAAACTGGGCTTGGCGGGATTCGAACTAACGAATCCCGCCAAGCCCAGTTTTTTCCATATCCTCTAATTTCGGTTATAACAAAGAGGTTACCTCTTCAACCAAAGTTAATTTAATGTCAGTGTTATATATAGCATACAATACTATAATATATTGAATATAGTAACTTAGTACAAACTTTCACCCGAAAGGTTGTTGGTTCGAGACCCTACATTTTCTGGCCATGTAAAGTACGCGGTCCCGAGTCTTCATAGTTGAGTGTAAGAGAGGGCTTTATAGCCCTAACTCTGCTAGGTCGGCTTAGTAATAGAACAAAAATGTCAATATTTATTTATTTTACCCAGCTGACAGACGAAAACGCTATATACTCATTCCGATTGACTCATACAATAAATTAGGATTGAGATAAAAATGAAGCTACCTATAATTATATTGTCTAGTAAAGAGGGAAAACAGGACCCCATCCTCGTCCTGGAAATGGCGGACCGCGGAAGCCTAAACCAAGACCCTCATTTGGACAAGTACAAACTGTCTCACTCCCGAAAATCTGAAATGTAAGGCGCCTTCAGGTCTGCCCTCATAAGGGAATACTGATCATAAGGGCATACTGAATATTGCTTAGTACAGCAGCCTGATCATGGCGATTATAATACCGGTATTTATTTAATCCCCTGGTATTAAAAATGTAAACAAGATAATTTTATAATGGAAAGTGCTATTCAAAAATCAAAATTTGTTTGTTTAAATTTTTAATACCAGGGGATGAAATAAATACCGGTATTATAATCGCCATGATCAGGCTGCTGTAGAATACAATATTATCTACAAAGTTAATAGGAAGGATACTGTTTGGCAAGTTGCATAGCCTTAAAATTGCGGAAAAATCACGAGCCAGCGCTATGGAATATCGGTAAGTTCATACAAAGCCCTATTTATGCACTTATGCACTGTAGCTGTGTAGCCTCGAACATTGCTTACATGAAAGAATGTTTTATTTTTTTATTTTGTCATTAAAAAAAAAAAATGAACACAGTGACAATCTTGCGTGGTCGAGTAAAAGCTTTCAGTTCCATATGAAACCCGAAAGATGGCAGTGAAATCAAAATCGAAGCTCTCCGTTTTAGCCCCAATACACACGATTCGGTCGCTAGTGATGTGGGAGCAAATCCGGGCAAAATCGTAGTCTACTGCCAGCGATTGTTGCTAGCAACATGGCAGCTGCAAAAATCTGCTGCAGTAGGCTGATGAGGTTTTGTCAAGTTGTCAAGTCCCATTTACTCTTATGACAAATTTCTCAGCAGATCGCTGGCAACCAAATAGTCGTGCTAGTTTACATGGAAAATCAAGCAATTTTAATTTTTTATTTATTTAACTAACGGTACGCAATTTATTAAATATGTAATCTATTCATGTTGTGGAAGAATATTTATTTTCATGCATCATAACAAATTTTCAATTTCAGGAAATTTTTTAAAAAAATTTAAAATTTAAAAAAAAATTGTGAAAATCGTGGAAAATCACAACACCAAAAGTTTAAAATACTGTAGGATGTATGAAATCGTGAATGATATTTTGGTAATCCAGGGGTATCCAATATCTCCGTTTCACATCCTCTTAAAACAGCCACAACTGTGAACTTAGGTACCTATATACTGTAAGAAATAAGACATTCAAGTAGGTAGAGGTTTCAAAATAATTTCTTAACAAAAAATGGCCGAGTCAAGTGTCAAATCATTATTAAAATTATTTCATCATAATTCATATATGAAAATAGTCTTAATATGAATAATTCTTAAGTAATGAAAGCCATGTATAAAACCATAACTGAATCCATACAATCTTTACCTGGATGGAACTTGAAATGTGAAGTTAATCAATTCTTTTATATTGGCTCGGTCATTTTTTATTTACAAAATATTTGAAATAAATCGAGAAAAAAAATAATATAAGGACTTTTTGTTGTTTATATTACTAAGCCAACCCAGTGGAGTTAGGGCTATAAAGCCCTCTCTTACACTCAACTAGGAAAGCCCGGGACCGCCTGATTTACATGCCCTCCGAAGCATGGCCAGAAAATGTAGCCAGTGTGGGACTCGAACCAACAACCTATCGGGTGAAAGTCAGAGTCCGTACCACTACGCTACATGTCTTGACAAAAAACATTGAATTCTATCATCAAACCGCTTATCACTCACTGTAGATCCAAACATCTATTAGATCTGGCAAATTATGCATTGCAATCACTCACATTAGTTAATTTCGCCTTTTAATTTCCCCTAGCCCCCTTCCTTATAGCCTACGCCAATGACACAAAGGTAGTAAACTCCGCAAAGGTGACTTTACAGAATGCAATGTCCGAAAGCAGGACTCATTCACCCATCAAACCCACATATAAAATTCGGCAATAAACACATCGACCACCGTTAGTGCAATCTATTCTGGAATCCGCGCGAGTGGAAAATCATCGAGTTTATGACTATGCCGAAAAGCCGAGTGTGCAACACCAGTTATGGTGACGCAGTCTCCTTTATTTGGCTAGACAGTTTATGTGTATGTGAGAAAGGGTCTGTTCACACGAGTTTTGCTCTCTTAAGCTGGCCACACACGACCGCTCCGATTCCACCGCGCCAACGCTGCAACACGCCAAATGGATGCTGTGGAGCGATGAATCTAGAGGGGGATCACAGACGACCGCGCCAACGCTCCACCAGTTTCTGAAGTTTTGCTGTTCTGAGCGCTTTATTTTTTATTTTATTTTTATTTTTATTTTTTTATAAAAAGGTTAAATTGCATACAAACAATTTATTGAATGTATCCGAATAGCCTCTTCAATCGCCTCACTAAGTCACCTAATAGGTATACTTGTGTCGAGTTGCGACACGTCTCCGACCGCAAGGTGTGTATAGTGACTCGCACAAGTACAAGCACGCTACCACCTTGCCAACGAAGTCGCTTGTTTGTGGCATGCCAACAGCTTGGAGGGTAGATTTCGGACGCACGGCTTTTCCACAGACGATGTGTCAACTTGGTCGTCAAATGCTGTGGTGCGTTGGATTTCTGACTGGTATCCAGCATGTCCCATAGCTCCACTGAAATTCTTTACAGGTTTTCGCACACACGATGTGATTTTGGCTTGGCCCGCCAAGCTTGGAGCGCTCGTGTGTGGCCAACTTTGCAAAGGGCAAAAGAATCATTACCTGTGAACCGGTACATGTTCCTTTCCTATTTATCAATCAGTTTAGGTACCGAGCTAGGCCTAGATAATAAGTAATAGTGATTCCATGGTAAGTAATTGTCCTATGGTTTAATTTCGGTTGCCTCAACTTTACCCACCTCAAAGCTCTGAATTAAGTGATCAATGGGACAATTTTATCGTCTACTTCGTCTATAGAAGGGGCCGACCAATATAAGAGTACACAGTATTAACGATGGAGTACATACAGTGCATTGAGGCATGAATTTATAATTAATAATTTCGTCAAAAAAACACTTTTTTATTCAGAACCAAAGCTTTGTTTGGGAAGGCAACCTGTTTGGTTTAGTTAGGCTACTCTATTTACTACCTAAACCATACTTGGTGGTAGAAAGCATTGATAGAAAGGAAAAATTATTCTTTAAATCATTTTTCATGAAAATAAATTATCATCAATAATTATCTTTCTTTTTTTTACTCGATTGCATACAATACAGTATATACGATTATACGTAACATATACCTAGGCATAATTATTTCACTGTTCAGTCGTCGAGCATGTGCAGGAAAATTTTGAAATGAACGTGGTTGTACAGCATTGAATGTACCAAACGTAAAAAAAAGATTACTACTTTACATGCACCGTACCTAGTGTCGATGTAGGCCTACCTAAATTTTTCAAGTTCTTTGGGCCTACAATTATACAAAATGCTGTTATGTTAATTCATTAATAATTTCAGAATGTTGTATGGGGGAGGTCATATTGGCAGGCCATTGCGTAAAGACTGAGTGAAAGGAATAATGATATTTAAAAAAATTCCAATCTGAATGAAAAATAAATATAAGCGCCGTTTTAATACAGCGCATAATTTTAGGCAGATAATTGTTAAAACCTCTCGTGCGATTAGTGTGCAAACGCCCTAAAGGTGACGCAGTAGCTTCTATTTGGCGAGACAGTTTATGTGCTTACCATCTGACCTATGTTAGACTAGGCTCATTTTACTGGACCCCAAGTTTTAATTTCATAAGTCAATAGTTATAGTTGTCACACACAATTGTGTATAAAGGTACTAACTGTAACTTGAATTTTTCCTTGGTGGGTTCTGACATTTGGCGATCTTTTTGTATACGTAGGTTACCGTAAAGATGATAAAATAGTTGTTCTTATTGCTTTCTAATTTATACGTAGTATAAGGAAAGCTTTGTGACGGTCGAAATTTTCGATTCCGAGATTTCAACGGATTTACCCGTTTTAAGGTCCCAGGAACCCAAAAAGTGGTTTTTGGTCTGTCGCTCTGTCTGTCTGTGCGTCGATTTCCGGGCAAACTACACGGTCGATTTAAATGAAATTTGGCATGTAGGTTTACAAATATCATACCTCGGGACCATTTTTTTTTTATTTGGGGCTCACTCAATTTGGGGGGTTTTATTTATTTTTATTTATTTTTTATTTATTTAAAACATTTCTTCGAGTAAATGAGCCCCCAAGAGACAGCTTGGTCCAATCAACAGTGAGCACAATTTTACTTTCTGAAAGTATCCATGGTCCAAGTTGCCAAGAGGATCGCAAATCTTCAATAGAAGAGGCATATAAAGAAGATGAAGAATACCTGAAACTGATATACAGGGCTAGCTGCCTGTGTTAATGCTTTTATTTATTTATTTTATATTGTAGCCTTTCTGCTTGATTGACCGTCCACCCGTGCAGACACGAGGTATCCCATTGCCCGGTCCGGATCGTCAATTATGTAGGTAGTCTAAATATACAGCTAGTATCTGTCTGGTCTGGTAGCATACTTTGTAGAATTATTGGAGGAATAAACTTGAATATTTTTTGGTTTCTGCCGTTTATAATCATATATTTACAGCTTTCTGGAGTTCTATATAGGACAGGTGGGACATTCAAGCCCATCATTTTTTTATTTTCATTTTGGGGCCACTTGCTATACAATACGTCTTGCTACTCTTGCTATACCATACGTCTTTTCAATAATTGGTCATATGAGACGTGGCAAGTGGCCCCAAAGAATCAAAAACAAATTGATGGCGGGACATCTCGTCTGTATAGAACTCTATAATGAGCAACATAAAAGGGCTCTAACTACTTTAGCCTTAATTTATATAGCATATTTTTTGCTATTCAGTCAGATGGTGCTTTTTTCGTGTTACCATGAACTATCTTGGTGCCGATTTTGAATGGACTGTCATAGATACCTACCTGACTTGTTTTATCTTCTGTATTCTTTTCTGTGGCCATTATTAGACCAGACCTACACAGTTTTAAAATGTTTTTAATTGAACTATCGTTAACAAAACTTCTGTTCAACACCAGTTTTTTACTCTCCAGTCCTCATTTAAAAACTTCTCATTAAATTCGGTCATTGACATCAACTTGCCACTTCTTTTCTTATCTTTTTCACATAGACCTATTAATATGGTAGCCCATTGAACCTTGCCCAATGCCAACGAGCCCATAGATTTACGGACATTATTAGGATTCTTCCGCATTAATATTTGGCCATTACCAAACTGACACACATCCTCGATGTCATCCTACACCGGCTACAAGCGTAAATGGACTAGCTGAGACATGCTTATTATTGACCCAATGTAATAGGCGTAAGCATAACTTCCCCAAGTTCGGGTACGAGTCTTACTTAAACCCAACTACGGCATTGCATGAAATTGGCAGCATTAGTTCAAGTAAATTGAGCCCTGCGGTACGTACCTGACATAAAAATATTCATCAATTCTTCTTGAGTTGCAATCTAGGGATTGGTTTGCAGCGAATGTTGTATTTTTCTCCTCCAGTCATGCCTGTTTTGTGTGGTCCATTTCAGTCCACTCAGTCCTCTAGCTACTCCTTCCTCTGTCGCCCTCTTGAGTTGGTGCTTTCAACCATACCTTCAATTATGTTCTTGAGGAGCCCTTCGTGTCTCAGAATATGTCCTATCCATTTGCCTCTTCTTGTTGAAATGGTGGCCACAATAGATCTTTTTTCATTTATTCTATGGAGCACTTTTTCGTTGGTTATGTGGTCTCTCCATGGGATTTTCAAGATTCTTCTGTAGCACCACAACTCAAAGGCTTCCAGTTTTTTTTGTCATGTCCGTAAATGCACCATGTTTCACTTCCGTACAAGAGCACACACCACATTGTTTAAGCAGGTCAAATCTTTTCCTGAAGTTTTCAGTGAGAAGACCTAACAATCGATATGCACTGAATGCACAAAAATTCAATAATAATATTACGTAAATAACGGAATATCTGGTGACTTAGATAACGTGAAATGTTTGCTATTGCAGTGGAATTGCTCGGTAACGGCCCTTAACAAGGGCATTGTTTAAATCTACGATTATTTCAGGTACGGGCACCAGGTCGTAAATTCCTTACTCTGTCTGCAGGAACACTTTCCATCATTTCCAGCATCTTTCGTGATGTAACAGTCACCTTAAGTCACGCCCAAGGCTACAAGTCATCTCTGTCCTACCTATTGTAGGCCTAATAACTATAGAAAAACAATGTCATACAGGTATGGCAACAATAATGGCACATGTGAGTATCAACTGTATATAACTTAATTTACTTCAGTGACAACTTCTTCCTCCCACAAGCTTAACGGGGCGGATCTTCACTTTCCAGCATCTTCTGCTCATAGGCCAAGGATTTTGAGAACCGTTCTAAGGGCATCCATGGTCCTCTTTGTGGTTTTGCGCCCTCCACATAACAGACCGTCGCACATCCCAGCAGGAGGCCATCTTCTCTTCCCATCGGGTGACTCCACCATCATGCATTTCCGCTTAATGTAACAATCTCTCTTCAGTTGCCAGCACTGCGCCCTTCTGGCTCGACAGCCCTAGATGGGCTTTGACTTGTAATTGACTGTAATTGGCTGAAATACATTAAACTAGGCCTATAGCGATGAAGAGAGAAGAAACAATGACAATGAAATACAATAAACATTTAATTATTAATACAGCTCCTCACTTGAAACTTTTACAGGCCTCTCTTGTTTCACTTTTAACTCTTCTTCCTGTCCGTTAATCTTCAAAACTACTCATCACTTTCTAACTTTTGAAACTTCATCCAGCATCGACTTCAATAAGCATGCCCAATGCAGCGTGAAAAATTGATGATATTAATGGGGATTTTTACGTCATATCCACCTGTCAATACGTAGCCAGGTACACGCACATCAACATATTGATGGAAGGCCTGAAAGAGAGAGAGTGCCGACCCAGATCTCTGCAGGTATGATTCCTCAGGTATCAAGGGCGAGACCCGGCCTGAAGCAGGATTCGACTCAGATCCGCGGTAAGTAAACGTCCTCATAATATGAGCACCTACCACAGGAGTTATAGTCCAGTCGGCGTGATGCGCAAAGTCGACGATTCGTGGCGCGACTTCATTACCTTGACTTCTATATAGAAGAAATGAAACATTCCCTCCCACATATTCATTTTAATTTCAGGTTCCGCCTTACGCCGTTCCAAACAACAACGAATCCCGAAGTGGCAGCAAAGTGTGGTCTCATTGGCCAAAGCTCTGGTGGCACCAGAAATTAAAAAAACTATCCTTGGCAGGAGTGAATCTCATCGCTCCCATCCAGAACTCCACCGTCAGCACACTATCGTCGATATAGCCGTTGGAATATAGCTTGTGGAAACTCTTTTCAGAAATATAATATATATTATTGACATGGAGGAACTTGGAGTCCGGGAGATGTGAATGGTATACACTCTGTACTAAAATTAGAGGATTTGCAAAAAACTGGGATTGGAGGGATTCGAACCCACGATCTACGCCTAACCGGGGTGGGTGTCATCGTCTTAACCGCTGGACCACAAGCCCCGACAACACCAGTAATCTCCAAATCCTCCTACACACTGATTATGTTGAGTGGTCTCAATACAGGATACTAGTCAGATGTCTGATTGAAAAAAGAGTACATACCGGGTACCTGTACCAGGATGGGAGGGGATGGGTAGTTGTATAGGCCTGTGCCCACTATTTCTTTGAAAAGAAAGTTTAGATGTAGCAAAGGGTCAACACAGAGGCAAATATATACAATAATATATTGATATATTGTAATATCATTATACAATATTATGTTCAGGTGGCTCCTGCATGAAATGGGCAAGTTATTGTATTCACGCACACAAAGGAATACAATAAATAAATTCTTTAATTTTTGGCATTTTCCTAAAGAAAATTCGCAAATGAATAATTAGGGTATTCACTCTGTTTGGTTTTCCCTAAGGGAAAGTAGAAATAGAACTCCAGTTTTTCTACCTAGAAAAATAATGTAAATTAATGTAAAGCCAACTGCATAAGGGTAGTTTCAACTGTGATATAGTGTTCTTTTAGGATTTATTGAAGAGATGGCAAACCCGCTATATTTTTAAATTACAGAGGTCACCTGCCACGTTTCCTATTGTCAGCCATTGAAAAGACGTCATAGATAGCCCCAGACATTTTTGTAGGGAGCGAATGTCAAATTTCTCCAAAAGAGAACTCTTCTGGCACCTATGTTCACACACCAGAAAACGTAAACTGGGAAAGAAAGAAAGAAAATTGTCTTTATTTTCCATATGGGCGAATTTTGGGCCTTTCGGCCCACTCTTACAATTAACCCATGGGCTGCATTGCATATATTTTCCTATTGTCTATGACATAGTTCTGTTCTTCTAGTTCTCAACTATAAAACTGTAGGCTGCTATTCTAACAACTTCTGTAAAGTATCTACCAGAGTTCCATACAGAGGAGAAGGGACATGCGAGCGCGCCAAAAATATATTTTGATTGCTGGGGACCCAGCGCGTTTTTCAATTGTCATAAGAGACGTGGCATCAGATGGCCCCAGGACTAACAAAAAATCTTTGGCCCCCTCAAATGTCCCATCTCTCCTACATAGAATTCTGGTATCAACTGTAAATAATATACAGTGCCACTAATTTTTTCCATGTAGAAAGTATCAGACTATTGAACAAATAATAATACGCGAGTACCACAGGAGATATCCAGCTTAGTTCCTCAGGTTCGGGTGGCTGGTTCCCCCTTCTTCAGCCGTGGCCACTGGTTTCTGCCTGCCGCCACTCAGCGCAGTCCCGGTTGGTGCGCGTCTGCAGACTCCTGGTCCGTGGAAGACACCCAAGTGCCAGTGCGCGTGCCTGTTTTTCTCGTTGTTTCTAAGATACCTAACTTCGCGAATCAGTACAGATAATGTTTAAATTATTGTAGTGAATGGTTTAACATGGGATCTCTGTACATGGATTACCGTAACTAGGTATGTTATGTTTTTGTCTTATGTCAGTTTTTCTGAATATTTTCATCAGTGGGTTTAGACATTTTCAAAAAGGTGAGGTAGTCTGTTTTAGTGTGCTATGTTCGTATGTTATGAAGTGTGTTATGCAAAGCACAATTTAAAAAAAAACATCTATTAGGTTTATTGCTTTATTGTTGAACTACGCCAATTCTTCTGAGGATGGCAAGGGCTGACAAAACATTCAACAGCCGTCTGGCTGTACATGAAACCAGCCTTTAAAAGCAGCTGGTGGGGAAAACCACTAATAAAACAAATTCCATGGTAGGTGTTTATAAGTAAAAGATATGTTCCTCTACATCTCGATGTGTCCACATTATGATGCCGTCACTAATTGTATTGACCTTGAATTAAAAAATAACAATAATGGTCACGTCGAAGGAGTTCAAAATCTGTAGCCAATTGGTGCTAGTAACGGCCATAAACTATATGGACCATCAAAAGGAAGAGGAACATTTCTTCTACTGCCATCTCACTCTATGATCAAAATTTTCTGGCATAGCTTACTATTAAAAAAGGCAGCGGTTTTCGAATGTCTTTTTAAGTCCAAGTCAGCGGTGACGGTGACATAATGACGCTTATTTGGTAAAAGTCGGTTAAATCGAACTTTTCATATTTATGCTAATATTGAATATATGAATATATATATATATATATATATATATATATATATATATATATACATATACTAGTACTATATAACTCTTAGCGATCAATACCCCCCCCCCCTGGATCCGCCATTGTTGTTAATTGCGTCGGGCAGAATCTGCAAAAATAAGATTAAGGGCTTTCGCCTGTTACATTGCGTTAGTGCGTTGGTGGTAAGCTTGTATCTGGTTGTCTATTATCACTTGTAGCCAGTGTAGGTTGACATTGAGGAAGTATACCAGTTTTCCGATGGCCAGTAACAATGTAAATAATGCCTGCAATCTGTGGGGTACTGTACATGACTATTAATTATTAAGGGGGTGTCCGCCCAGTAATCTTCACCGAGACTTTTTCAAGCGTGGTGGGACCGGCTGATAGTAATTTCATGTGAGACCCTAGGAAAAGACAAGAGAACGACGTAAGGTCACCTACCGAATATTTTCATACAAAAATCTCAGACCATCCGTAAGAAACTTCATTGAATCATTGGGTTCTCTTAGCTTCTGTTTGCATGACACTACAGATTTTCACGGCTGCCGACCCAGTTCAACATGACATTGCAATAGCTTGCGCTTGCAGCTTGCAGCATTTCTAATTCTACTCGCGAGAGCAAAGATGACTTAAGGATAAAGAAATGATTCTTTAGCCTGCATTGAATCAAAATTAGGCGATCTAAGCAACCGGAGCTTGTGATCCAGTGGTTAAAAGAATGCCCCGGTTAGGCGTAGATCGAGGATTTGAATCCCGCTAAGTCCAGTTTTTTCCATATCTTCTAATCTTGGTTCAATGCAAGCAAAAAAAATTTCTAACTTTTCCCTAGTTAAAGTTAATTTAATATCAGTGTTATATATACAATATAATACTACAATGTAGTGCAAAATAGGGTAACTGGGAATAGTCAGTTGTTTAGATACTGACGAAAACTATCATGACAATTTTTATGTAAATTGTTAACCAATTTGTGAAAAAACTTCAGGTTAATACAGCATATTTATTTTTGGGCAATAATTCACAGTTTTACCATCGATTGCATAGACGTTACTTATCATGCCTAGGCAACCCTGATTTTAGTGGTCGGCAAACTTTTTAGTCAAAGAGCCAAATTTCAGCAATTAAAAAAAAATTGGAAGCCAAAGGGTTGTTTAGTAAACTTTTATAACACCAAAGCCAAAGTGCCACATATATGGCTCTGTAGCCTTACTTTACAGACCACTAGTTAACATATTAAGCGTAAATAATATACCGTACTTAAATAAAAATATAACGAATTTTTTTATGTTTAATGTTTTAATTTAAATGGTAAGATTGAATCCGCTGGCTTTATCTTATAAAACACAGTGCCTGGAAATTGTTTAACCCATTGAGACAGTTCCGAGCCGGTCTTCCTCAACATGTCATTACGGTAATCCCGTTTGAAGATCATACCAGCACAACAGTCCGGGACAGCTTCTGTCATTACCACGGCAGACTACCGGTTAGGGTCATTGTACACACTGTCTATCCAGATTTTACGTCGTTGGCGGCCGTAGCTGATAAAAAAAACGAAGTACTTTTCTTCTCTAGTCGCAATCTTTCGATTGGTTTAAAGACAATCTATCCTTCTTCTTTACCATTCTTCTCTGATCTGACTATGAGTTCCAAGTAAGTTCCATATCTCAATCTTGAAATCTTGCTTGAGGTCTTCCGCGTAAGCTTTTCATGGTCGGCTCCTGGCATTGGTGCCCTCAATAGTGTGAAGGAGTCCCTCATGTCTCATAATTTGCCCATTCACTTGGCTCTTTTCGCGGATATGAGGGGTCACTCCTTCGTACATCCTTTGGAGTACCTCTTCGTTTGTCATGATGTGGTCCTCCATTATATTTTTCGCATAAGTACTACTAAGTAGTATATTTCCTGCGGATGTAAAGGGCGATGGTCAATCGTTGGATATGATTTGGTTTTGGTTTGGGTCTGTGTACACACGAAGTCTATCCAGATTTTACGTCATCGGTAGCCATAACTGATAAAGTACTGTAGGTACTGCTAAATATACTACATCTCCTGCCGGTGTAAAGGGTGATAGTCGATAGGTATGTAAGACTATAGCTTTGGTTTTCTGATTGTGTCAGTGTACGTGTACAATGTGCCTACCCAGATTTTACGTCGTTGCCGGCCGTAACTGGTAAAGAACTTAGGTTGTACCATATTTCGTACTGGTGTAAAAGGGGATAATCGATAGGTGGATAGGGCTAGTTTTGTTTATCTTATAAGGTGGTTGAACACATTGCATGTCCAGATTCTTTACTTCGCTGGTCGCCGTAACAGCTGATAAAGAAGTATAGGTTAGGCGGGGTTTCCACCGACCTCTCATTGCAGAATGCAAAGACATTGACGTGGTAGCAGACATTGAAGACTTAGGCGGGGTTTCCACCGACCTCACATTGCAGAATGCAAATGACATTGACGGAAATTTGAATTTTTCTTTTTATAGAAATCTATTAAAATGTTTGTAGCCTACTTAACATATCCCATTACGCCATTTTTTAATATTAGTTTGTTTGTTTGTGATTTTTCTCTATGATCATTGATCGATTGTAACTATGGCATAGAGTAAAACAAAAATTTCCATCAATGTCATTTGCATTCTGCAATGAGAGGTCGGTGGAAACCCGCCTTTATTAATGATATCTGCTACCACGTCAACGTATGTGCATTCTGCAATGAGAGGTCGGTGGAAACCCCAACTTACTGAATACTGTATCTCCAGCTTTATGTTATGGTCAGTGTACAGTCTGCATCGTGCAGTACACACCAAATCTATTCAGATTTCACTTCTTTGGTGGCCATAAATTATAAGAAAATGATAAATGAATAAGTTACATGAAGAACTATATTATATGTAAATAAGGTGTAGGTACTAAATCTCCTGCTAGCGTATATGAGAGTGATATTCGATAGTTGTAGTTTTAGTTGTCGGTTAGGGTCATTGTTCAATCAGTCTATCCAGATTTTACATCGTTGGCGGCCGTTGATGATAAAGAACTACAGGTACATTATGTATGACTGGTGATGCGACTAATATGTTTTGTATAGGTCTAGTTTTGGTTTTCAGTTAGGGTCATTGTTCTGTTCATCGTCATTATACTATTCTATGTCTTTGGTGACTTTAACTGATAAAGAACCAGATAAATAGGGTACGTAACACAAACAGGTAACCTGGTGAAGTGACTCGTATATTGTACGAGAATGATAGGCCTAGGTTGTTTTAGTTTTCGGAAGGGGTCAATGTACAAGATGTCAATCCAGCTTTTATGTCTATGCAGGCTCGTAGGTATGCGTAGGGCGGGGGGGGGGGGGACCCCTATGTTTACTATGGTACTATTTGTATAAAAATACCATGAAATAGATAGCTCAAACATACCCCCCCCCCCCAAAAAAAAAAATATATATATATAAACCTGTGTGGATGGCGGCTGTATTAGTAGGTAATTTATAAGCAATATGTTAACGTAGGTACAGGTAATATAATATAATTCATTTTGCTGGTAATGGGACGAAAGGGCTAGTTTTGGGATTCGCTTAGTGCCGTACACAGTCTGTTTATCCACATCTTTTATATTTTGTAGTACTTTTTCTTGATTTCCTATTTCGGTAGACCCCGACCTAGAGGTTTCGCTACCCTGGGTAACAATTGAATTTTAGTAAATACAACAAGTAGAAATGTAGAAAGAACAGAAAAAATAATTTTTTATTATTTTTTTAAACCACCTTTGAAGGGACTGGCAGAGAATGAAAGTAAACAAAAATACTTTGTGAATTGTGGATGATGGAATTGTTTTTTATGGGGGGGGGGTCCGGACCCCTGGTCCCCCCCCCCCATAAATATAGCCTTGCCCCTACCCTATTGAAACAAAATGTTGCGAAAGGAAATAGTGAGAAATACGACCATAGTATAAGGTGTAAACTCTCATGGTACTTTAATTAACTTGGTTATGCTATGAAGTAAGTATTTTTTCGTTTCGACTGGCGCCTCCTCGAAGCTTGGCGCCCTGGGCAAATGCGTAGTCTGCCCATTTATAGGACAGGGCTTGTATTTCGGTTATAACTGTCTTGCAGAGGTTCTTTCTTTAATTACATTCGGCTTGAGGGGGCACAGCCTGTAATTTTATGTCCATATATTATTTTAGTCGAGAAATACACGGTTTTTCTATTCTATTCAATTCTATTCTACTATTGCTTCTAATACTTTCGTACGAGATAGCGTTTAAATGATGCATTGCAAAATGTCTATGAATGTCAATAGGGAGTATCAGATCTGAGTTAGTAGTAGTAAATTGGTCCGGTTGTGCGAGGCCTTGGAAACCAGGTGACAAAAGGTCGAGACACCCGTTTTAGACGGATAGAATGACCGAATTAGATAGAATATTGATCCAGGACACGAGATAGTGCCAAACAAAGGCATTTCTCACTTTTCTATTTAATTTATGGCAATTTGTTCGTAGAACCTGGTTGTTGACAAGCCCGGCTGCTAATGAGTACTGCTCTGTAAACGACAAAATAACCTGAGATCTCACGTACAGGCTTCGTGTTCGAATCCTCAAGATGCCAGTTTTTTTATAGTTTTCTTTTTTCGGGGGGGGGGGGGGGGTTAGAAAATTCATTGGATATTACATAGTGGTTTTTATTTTTCCCCTCAAAACCCGATTCTATCTCGCCAAGTCAAGTCAAGCCATTTCATTTCGGGGGGGGGGGGGGGGGGTTTGAACCCCCATGAACCCCCCTTGGCTACGGCCTTGCTACTGGTGGCTCGAGTGGATAACATTGGGTGAGGCACACTAGATAAAAAGAAAATATTGAAGAGACCTGACACCTGCGAATTCTGTGGTCAGGTTGACTGGCTGGATTGAGGGGGGGGGGGCTCTATGTGTGCTAAAGTAGGTACTAAGGTTGAGAGGCAAGCAGTGTAGCAGCCTCATTGGCTAACTGAGTTGAGAGCAACAGAGGCATTGGAAAATTTTATTCGTCGTTTGAGCAAGGGGAGGCGGGCGCCCCCTCCCCCCGAGAAAACCAGTGAAGCCTAGATAAAATGCACTTGCCACGTAAAACAAATACAAATAGTTACCATAGCATGGAACCACCCCCCTCCCCCAAAAAATATTTCTGGGTCCACCCTTGAATATTTATACCCGTCTTTTAGCAATAGGGGGATTCAGTGCCTCAAAAACTATATTTTGTCGTGTTACAGAAGGCGATACTATTCATTCCTCATCACATGGCGGAATTATGTCAGTTTCCGTTTCTTAACCGTAAGCACTAAGCTGCAACTACGGTACTAATTTGCATCAATTCGTCTCAGGACCTCAGCATAACAGCATTAGGAGTAAGATCTCTCCAGGATGTGTGCAACATTCTTCTGAATATCCACATTACAAATGCTGTAAGCTAGATTAATTACCGTGATTGGTGGTGAGTATAGGGTCATGGCTGTGAATTGAGTCAAAACTTACATGTTGCATTTGTTTGGTTCTAAGCCCCTAAGCCATACCCAAGTTCTGAGAGGGAGGGGGGCTCAGTCGAAATTAGTTTTAGTTGTTGAGTGTTCCCCGCGCACGCCGCTGTTTTGACCCGATTCACCACCATGACCCCATTCACACCCATTCACGGTATTTTGTTTTACGGGTTGCCATTTTACAAAGTTCCCTTCTACAGGTTGCTTATTAAACCCATTTAATGCAAGCTACCATGAAGAGTAGTCTACACCAGTGCTAAAACTAAATTGAACGGTGTTATCTAATTACCAAGAAATTAACCAAACCGATTTCAATCTTGGCCTAATGTACCTACCTACATTTTAAATTTCATTATGAATAATTCCCAGTGTGCAGTCGATTAACCCAATTTTTTTGTCTAAACTTCCACTTATGCAGCCCCAGATTAATTTGCACTTTCACTAGCCACTGTATGCACTGCAATAACACACAAGTCACCCTCTTTTGTCGGTTTTCCCGATACAAACGCTCAAATGATAAAAACACAGCTCAAGAGGGCGGTGAGTGTTGACGAGATAATGGGCTGAAGGATCACTTAAGCGAAGAAAGTACTAGTGAACCTGAATGACACCTGTAGGTACAGTAGCTGTGACACACTCTCTCAAACGGGCCCTCCGGCTATTGCACTATCAACTTGACTTAATGCTACCGTATGTCTGGTTTTTACGAACTTATTTGTCATTATTAGAGATCTAAGTGAGAGAGACGGGACATTCGCTACAGCCAAGATTTATTTTTAATTTCATGGTCCACCTTCTTTTTACTAATCAGAGCACGCCTTGGACGCTTCCAAATATATTCGCCTTGAAGCTGTTTGGAAACGTCCAAGGCGTGCTCTGATTACGTCTGTGTTGTGTATTTGGATTGAAATTAGAATGCTGGAAGATTGAGGTCGTGATGTCTGGAAAGAGGGGGTGCTAGAGGCCAAAGCTCACTAAAAGCTATAGAGCCCCAAAAAAACAGAAGAAATAGATGATGATGATGATACATACGATGATGATGATGAAGATGATGATGATGATGTTGCTTATGATGATCATGCAAGTGTTGATGATGATGATGATGATGATGATGCATATGAAGATCATACAAGCGATGATGACGAATTGAATATGGACCTAAAAACAAAAGACTACTGGCTCGTGTATCAAACTAATCATATTTTGATTTTAAATTTTTTTATTGAAATTATGAGTTCCTTGGACGTGTTATTATCTGACTTTCTTTGAACACCTTCCCAGTTCCTTGTATGATCGTTGACACCATTAAGTTTATGATACACTCAATATAGATTAAAAACCAACTCGAACTGACGTCAATTTCAGGCAAATGAAGATGTTATACGAGTAATAATAAAAATTTGTAATCTAAACCCGATATTATCATGGGGCGTAACGTATCTACCATATTTTATGGCGCTTCTCTCCAAATCCCAGTATGTCGGATAAACAGGGATAATTATACGATCATATTATTATTAGTCAATCAGGCCGAATTGAAAAATTACATGGCTATAAAAGTCCACTTTTTCATTGTCTTGACCTAATTTTTTGGGGGATTTAAATCAGATAAGGAGGATTTCTACGCCCGGTGAGCCGATCTACAAAAGTAGTCTCTCATTACATGAATAGGGTTGTGGATAGTCTACAATAGATAAGGTGTAGGATCTGACTTTCTTTTGTTAGGAACCGCCCATACTGGGGCTTGTGTGATAATGCGTTACGCCCATAAATTTTATTATTGTGGTAGGCTATACTCGTCAATAGGCGATTGATTAATTATCGAAAGTTACAACTTAGCTACAAAGGCTACAGAGCTAGTAAGGGGCAAACTTACCCATGGGCCTAGTATATTTAATTATTTATAGCATGCGAACTCGAGAAATTGGCGCCCCCCCTCCCGATATGCAACACTTAGATT
This sequence comes from Psococerastis gibbosa, assembly GCA_963971405.1. Lineage (NCBI taxonomy): Eukaryota > Metazoa > Arthropoda > Insecta > Psocodea > Psocidae > Psococerastis > Psococerastis gibbosa. The sequence goes on from OZ020484.1 coordinate 31,466,365, forward strand.
GTGTCAAATTTTGCAACTAATAGCTGCATGTTGACCATGAGCAGTAGAAATTAAATTTTTAAATTTTAAATTCTCAGGAGGCTATTCCACTTGTCAATATTCTGTCATTTGTGCATCAATAATTGATGAGATTTTTGTTTGAAGGAGACTATTATGTAGATACTTAAGTTATCTATTATAAATTAAGTTATAATATGGTAGACTTATTACTGATGCATAAATGACGGAATATTGACAAGTGGAATAGCCGACTTAATAAATGGTAATTTGGCACTAAGTGAGTCCAATACTGGAAAATCATAGGGAGAGTTTCCTCTCAATGAAGTTATTAAAATATCCCATCTTCAGATGCAATATACACTTGGGAGAGCAAACACGCTACTGTAGTCGGTACCTGGTACCTGCATACAAGTACTGCAAATTCCCCTGCTAAGTACATTCCCGTGTTTTTTTGACCTCTTGCAGTACCTCGGGACAAAACTCAAGTGTCGATCGTTTGCTGGTATTAGTTGTAAACAGCGACGGACATGGAATGAAAGGCGTTAGCGCGCAGGCCAACCCTTTTCTTGGCCGCATGCTGCTCCTGACCTACCTTTTCTCCATTCAAAGATACCTACTGACATTCAATGCTCTTTTCCCCGATTGATCTCTGAATAGCTGCTACAATCCATTATGTTATTGGACCACCTGTATTTGTATGCCCTTTACAAGCGCGATTACAAAAACCTGTCTGGGTATTTGTGGGAGACGATGATATTTTTGAATGAATTGAAGTAGGGAAGTACAGTGCTTATTAAGAAGATGTTTTGGAAAGTTCCATGGGATGACCGAGGAAGAGACTTAGTTAATGAAAACTGTTTGCTGAAGCTTAAAATTCTTAGCTGGAGATGAATTGAAAGCATCGAGAGACAAGTGGATGTTGTGTTGCAGTGGCCAAGGTTCGGAGTGGACTGAAAACCCTGCTATATGTAAGACCCATCATGATTGGTATTGGGCAAGGCCGTAGCCAAGGGGGGGTTTCATGCGGGTTCAAACCCCCCACCCCCCTCTGAATTGAAATGGCTTGATACTAGATAGAATCGGATTTTGAGAGGAAAAATAAAACCACTATGTAATATCCAATGAAATTTCTGAAATACGGCCTTGGTATTGGGTAGTCTGATGACTAATATTAAAACTACACTGAGTTGAGGCAAACGTCACAGCAGAAAAATCAAGATAAGTTGACTGAGGCATCCACACGAATAACATTCATCTTCAAAATTATATATGCCATGCCAGCTTTCGTATACATATATCATTTGTAAGAGGAGGGTTGTTGACGTAACACTTCTACAGGATGCCTCCGACAACTTACCCTTTTTGGTGTTATGTGTGGCTGAACTCAGTGAGTTTTACTTTATATGCAATAGTTGACGATTTTACTTTATACTTTTTTGTCGATTACTTGTTTGTATAATTTAACAGAAATACATTTAGTATCAGGACGGATTGTAATGTGTTCCCTAAAACGGTAAATAGGTTGTGCTTGTGTTTGTGTGCACATATGCAAATTTGCCATGGTCAAGTCTCAAATCGTGGATGCGGGGTAAATGTGCTTGCTGTGCGTTTCCACCGTAGATTCAAGCCGAAAGTGCTCATGTGCTCATATATACATACGAATATTACTGGGCTCTTTGACAAGATTGATTTCTTTACGCTTCTTTGGGTTTTAGGCCTACTGCCAGGGGCGTAAATTTGGGGGGTCCAACTTAATTTATTGTGTGTTCATTAAAATGAAACAACCTAATTTTTCCTTATACTCAAAACACTTAATAATTTTTAATGACATTAAATGGATTTCGTAACATATTTAATATTAATTTTTCTATTTTTAAATGCATGGGCTTTGTTCACTATTTAATTGAGGTCTCCCTTAACAATGCTGTATAAGAGTACCTAGGTGCCGCCGGTTGTGGCCCAGCGATTAAGAGGATCCCCGGGTTTGGTTCGAATCCAGCCAAATCCAGTTTTTCTATTAATTTCGGTTACACCTATTCCTACAATACTAATAAGATGCGGTAATCCTCACCTATTCTTCTCTGCTTCCATTCATGCAATCAGGGCATCCTACAGCCATTCAGTCTCACAGTAGGCTATTGAGCTCATTACCATAGATACCTATCACAGAGTCGCCATTGATTAGACCGCGCGTCCTTATTCATTGAACAACCCGTATGTTTGTACGTAATGAACAAGAACGAATTTAAGAGAAAGATAATGTCTCTTTGGCTATTATTCAAATCATCACAGGCTTTATTGCAGTCCTAAAACCCTTTCTTCACTGATTGGAGTAGGCTGCTCGATTCTTTATCGTTTGTACTGAAATCTCTCTGCTTTCCATAGATGATAGAGTCTGCTTTCAATATACTTACAGGGTGTACCACGCCACCCAGACATCCTATTTATCTTGGATGTAACATACTGTCTAATATTCCGCTAATGCCGCTGGGCGGTTTTCTGCAGAATCTAAGGTCCTGGCCATGCATACGTACACACGCATGTGGTGCATAGAAATAGAAGGATATACAACCTGCCCCCCCCCCCCCCCAAATTTAGTAAATCTATTGTAAGTGAATTTATCACGCTCTGATGTAATTGAAAATACATTTTGTTTTTCCTATTTTGACCCAAAACCACCCCCCCCCCCAAATGGGCCGGGTCCGTTCCTGATGTGGGGTGGATGTTTACACTGTCCTTAGAACCCCATTCATTCATTCATACACCAAAAATACCCACAACTTATTTAAACTATTTAAATGCTCCAGATTCAATTTAAAACTTTTCGTTTGGGCGCAAGGGCACTATTTTGTTGACATTGTAATTTGTATTGTTTTGATGTAATGGCAATTTGTTTTGTCGGCCAATAAAATAAACATACGCTCTGTAGAATCCTGTAAATGGTCGCTCCGGGCCCACAGTATATGAGTGGTTAAGGAGCAAACTCAGCAAATGTCCACAAATTTCTGAAATTGAGTTTTTGGCATTTGGCAGCAGTGGATTCGTCCTTCAAGTGACATCGAAATGTGACGCCATTTGTGATTCTGGGGAGTAGCCGACAGTTGGGAACTACTAGATTATATTACTAGTATATTGCTACAACTATCAAGTAGCCTACTGAATCAAATGGGGTTTACTCAGAATACTAATTAAATCCTATTCCCGGTGTTATGTTAATCTGTAAACGGCATGTTAATCAGTCTTAATCCGTTCGGACCCAGTGTCCCAGTCTACTCTACTCTAAAATAATTCTACGAACAATACCCATCTGAAACTAACCCAACGTACCGCCGACACGCCTGACTATCGGTTGTAAGATAAGCCGATAATTTGATACTCATCCAAACCGTTGCTTCTCCACATTGTACCTGCAGTTGCATTTGCCAAGAGTGCATGCGTACGCATCACACCATCTTGCACGTCCCAGCTCATTTCTTCTCCGGTGTCGTGAAAATTATCCGTTTGGTTGCATGGTTGATGCCTTCTGAACTTCCTCCTTCCTTCTTGCCTTCCATGTGAAATTTAAGACTACGTCTTTTTCTTTAATTCAACGGCAGTGGCTCTGCACCGCGTACCAACCTGTATACATTGCTAGGAAATGTAGGAGGTGCATGATTTGAATCAGGAAACTTTCGGGTCGAAGTAAGAGAGCCATGTATTAATCATTTATTAATTATTAATTAATTGCAAATAGTAATTAAATTGAGGCAATTATAACTAGGCTTCGGAGAAGACACTTAGAAAAAAATAATATTCGCATGCAAACAACTCAATGAATGTATCCAAATAACCTCTTCAGTCGCGTCTGTAGGTAATACCTGTGTTGAGTTACGACAGGTCACCGATCGAAAGATGTGTAGAGACTCGCACAAGTACGAACAAGCTACCATCATGCCATCGAAGTCATAGTCCGATTCATAAAAGGGAAACACATAAGACGGCTGGGACACGTCGTTAGAATGTCAGACTACCGCATGTCGAAAAGATGTACGAAGCAAGCATGCCAGGAAAACGACTGGCCGGACGTCCTCGGAAACGCTGGAAGGATGATTTGGAAACTGACTTTCGCGAGTTGGGAGTCCGCAGAAGGTGGAGCGTTGCACTTTTGCACAAAACTGAGATGGCTGGAGGGATGTTGTCGAGCAGGCTAAAGCTCATCAAGGGCTGTAGAGCCAGAAGAAGAAGAATTATAATTATAGGCTAATTACTGTAGAACACCACAATAAATTCGCAATTGAACTGTAATGGACCGTTCAGGTATTCGGAGTACCAGCGAGTATTATAAAAGTTAGTTGTGTACAATATCTTGTAGTAAATTATAATTATTTATTCAATTCATCGTAGGTGCTTGACGCTGATTGTAGACTAGAGGAAAAGTTTAGTTATTTATGTACCCAAACATCTAACAAAATTGTAATTTAACTGCTGCTCGAGTTTACGGTGCACATAATGTTTAATGTATATTGATTAGTCTACCTATTTGAAAAATAATTTGTTCGCAATACCTTACGGGAGAGATATCTAGCTTTCATTCTGTTAACTGCGATACATTGCAAATGTTCCAAGGAAGGCAATGTCTCTGAGGTACGTTATTACATGTACATGTAGCCAGACAGATTTTTACTACAGATATGATTTGCAGATGACTAAAGATAAGGCGTGTAGCGAGAGAATTCGGGTTGAACCTGACAGATACTTTCGCTATCTAGAGCCATATGTGCTCTATTGGGGCCTTAAAGCTGGCTTCGGAGTTCTGACTGCTATGCATGAAACTACAATATTAAAATCGCTTGTAGAAGCAAAGTCAGTGCTTCTAACAGTGTTTCTTGTTGTAATCAGATCTGAAGGATCTGATGGGGTTCGGTTAGTTTGTGAAATAGTTTATCAATGACTACGGTATGGTATGATACCTGGACGAAAACAAAGCAAAAGAACCGGTCCGAGTTTACTCGAATATGCTTTCCAATTTATAAATTAGTAGATAGACGTAATGTGTAATTCATAGTAAATTATTTCCCTATGGTTAAATTTCGGATCCCCATCTCCCCATCCCCGGGTGCCCATCTCTATTAATTACAAACCCCTTAAAACTCAATTGCATATTATGGAACGAACAGACCAATACATTGTAACAGCAGCGTGGATTTTCCATAATTTCTCCAAAAAATATTTTTTGCACAGAACCCAATATTTTTTTGGGAAAGCAACCTGTTTGTTTTTGTTACTCTATTGAACACCTGAAGGTAGAAATCATCGATAGAAAAGTTCCGCAGGAAAATTATTTTTTATCCATTTTTCATGAAAATTGAGTTATTTTTATTTTTTTATCCCCGGAAGAAAACTATCAAAGGGCAAGCGACCCTCCGCATTTTATTAACAGTAATAACGACTACAATATATGTGAATTTAAAAGAAATAGTTGGAGCCTTTTTTTGAGAAATAATTTTTTTAAACGTTTTTTTGGATTTTTTTGAGAATAAAACCCCCCGAAATTGAGTTAGCTCCAAAAAAAAATCGGTTTCGAGGTATGATTTTTGTGAACCTACATGCAAAATATTATCAAAATCGGCCTAGTAGTTTGCCAGGAAATCGATGAACAGACAGACAGACACACAGACAGACATTTCGTAAAAACCACTTTTTTTGGTTCCTGGGACCTCAAAACGTGTAAATCCGTTGTAATCTCGGAATCGAAAATTTCGACCATCACAAAGCTTTATTTATACTACGTATAAATTGGAAAGCAATAATAGGACTAAGTCCAGGGGATGGCACAGTTACCTGATCTAAGGAAAAATGTAACCAGAGGGGTACAATGTGAATCGTCAGGTTACAAAAAGAGATGAACTGGGTTGCAATAAGCCGAAGGCAAATTAAAAAAAAAAAAAAACAAGTTGCTAGGTGTGCTTTCCAATAGTTACTGCGATATTACATATCGTACTATAGGATCCAATTGACTCGTGCAAGAACATACGCCTCTTACATTATGTGATGTCACTTGTAACCATTGTGGATCAATGTCGAGGGAGTGTACAGATTTTCTAACGGCTAAAATTCATACAGAAACGATACCAATAATTTCAAACGATATGAATGAAGTCCTTGGGTCTTCATCCATAAAAAAAGCATTCAAAAACAATATAATATTAACTGGATCATATTTCTCGGTCACCACAAAAACCTTAGGGCAGGCAAGAGGTTTTCTTTTGGCTAACGACGGTTAACGTGAAAATTGGGGGGGGGGGGGTTATGTAGCCTATCATGGAACATTCGCACAAAAATTATGTTTATTTGTCCGCCAACGGCCTTACCATGTTGAATCCATTAGAGCAGAGCATGTTTTAAACTGCGGCTAACTTGGTGGTGTGCACAGTGTTGGTAGGAAAACATGGTGGCACATGCTAACGGGCTGAGACTCTATCGGTCTGTGTGAGTGCGTGTGGAGTCCTGGTCACCTCCGAATTAATCGTGTGACTTTACCATGTTCCCCAAGTGCTTCGGAATCCACTATAATCAGGAGGTACACCCTGTCAGTCAACTCCCCTTTCCCCGAGGTGAAAGAGTCTGCACTTAGGGTGCCTCAAGTTAACAAACAGACTCACTCCCCCCGCCAGACTGCCAGGGTTGCTTAAAGCAGAAATGCGTTAGAAACAACAACTACAACCGTTAAAAGACCGTGCTGCCTTGGTAACACATCTATCAATATTTTCAAAATCGGAGAAATGAAAGAAAATTTTAACTCTGTTTCTGGAATTGTAATTGAATCCTATTGATTCATAGTCCAATTCCTCGCCAACTGGACCAATTAATTAAAAAAAAAGGACTCATTGATAAGCTAGACTAGTTCACATTGTATCTTATAGTACTACTACTGTAAACCGGCGTACCTAATAATTTGTATTCCCCCAGATGGTGGTCACTGAACCTCCTTCCTGTACCTTTAATTACCATTTAGCTGTGTGCCATAAACTGCTCTAAGAAAAGCGCACTTAATGGATTTGTTATTAATTAATTCCGGACTGATAACATTTTTATCGTGCAATTTCCTCCGTTGTTTTCGCGGGCTTTGACCGCTCATGTCAATGACCTTCGTAGTGTGAAGCCTGTTACGGGCTCATGCGCTAATTTTAATTACTTACTGTTACTTACTTATACCTACTAGCCAACGCCTACCCTTAGCAGGTTAGCCATTTGGTGACGGACTGACCAATAAATATAACTGAATGATTTTGAAAACATTGGAAAATTTATTTGATAATATGAGTTCAGCGCCAAATTTCAGTCTCAATAATCGCTATTAATTTTTAAAATAATAATTAATAATTAGCCTACTTTTTTGAGGTACAAAACCACGTAATGATGGTTTGTATAAAAATGCTAAGGCGCCCATTCCACTACGTACAACGTCAAGGAAAATTATGAAATTGAAGGACATTTCAATTTCTCATTGATGGGGGCCATTCCATATGTTTTTTCGAAAATTGACAATTTTTAATTGAAGCGTATGCGCCAAATTTTTGAAATTTGTTTGCATTTGTTTCTTGAAATTGTATTTGTTTTCTTCGTCGCCTTATTATTTAAACCTTATTATAATTATTATACAGAAATGCTTTCTTTTTAGAGAAATCAATTAAAATAGTTATACTTGTCATATCCCATGACGCCATTTCTTAATTTTAGATTGTTTGTTTCATTGTTTGTGATTTTACTCTATGATCAATTGATCATTTTAGTGGTGAAATTAAATCTCCTGAAAAAATATCTGGAGCTGCGCCTGATAATACAGCAGTCTAAGGCGGCCATTCCACTGGGCAATAATTTTACTTCAAATTTGATTTTGTCATTGATGTTTATTTTGTTTTAAGGAGACTATTATGTAGATACTTATCTATTATAAATTTAGTTATAATATGGTAGCAGACATCATTAATAAGTCTCTACCATATTATAACTTAATTTATAAGAGATAAGTTAAGTATCTGCATATAGTCTCCTTAAAATGAAACAAACGTCAATGCCAAAATCAAATTTGAAGTAAAATCGACCAGTGGAATACCCGCCTAAGGCCAATTCATATTCCAACCTTCTGTCATCATCTGGAGCTCGTTCACCAACATAGTCTCTAATAAAAAAAGGGAAGATATCGGTTTTACTTTCACCTGAAAGCCAGCAGTTGGCAGTTGAATGGTTGATGATTCATAAAAAAGAGCATCAAACTTTATTAAGGCTAATGTTATTTTTCGCCGGAAAACGGTCGGGGAAAAAATTCATTAAAAAAATTATAATATCTGGAACCTCGGCGGGTTTTAACCTGGATCCCATTTCACAATATTTCCCTCCCAGTAATTACCAGCTCGTTAATTTTTTTTATTTACCATAAAAACTGTAACTATACCCTCAGTCTTTACTGTTATACCTTAAAATTCCTGGAAGACATCAGGAAAGTCTTATTCCTGGAAAATTTTCGTTTAACTCACAGCTATATGGCTATACCTTGATTAAAATTTGCAATCGATTTAATGTGAATTTCATTAGAACCTTTATTTGAAAATTGTGGATTGATAAGGGGGGGGGGGGGAGGGGAATTGAATATTGAAAACAGATATTGATACCTGGTAAACCCAACACATGCTTGACTGAATAAAAAAATTTGTTGTTGGTTAGCTGCTCACGCGTGACACGGTCAGCGGGGTAAGCATCGTAAACAATGAAGTTGCAAGAAGTTTTGACTGTAATACCATAAGCTAGGTTTGATTTTTGTGAACCTAAATGCGAAATTTCATCTTAATCCACTGAGTAGTAATCCCACTAATCGACGAACAGACAGACAGACAAACATATTGCAAAAACCACATTTTGGGGTTCCTGAGTCCTCAAAACGTGTAAATCCACTGAAACCCCGAAACAGAAAATTTTGACCATCACAAAGCTTTCCTTATACTATGTAAAACAGGAAAGCAAGTACGGTACAACAAAAATGAAAAAAAATTATAATATGGTACCGGTATGTGAAATACCATAAGTATTAAGTTATATAGAAAATATAAACCAACTTATTTTCAAAAGATCCTGTGGGGTCAACGGTACGCTTCCTTATAATAGTGTCAGGACATGTAGGGCAGACTCTGGCTACCACCCGAAAGGTTTTTGGTTCGAGTTTTACACTTGCTAAATTTTCTGGCCATGCTTCGGAGGGCATGTAAAGTAGTCGGTACCGGACCTTCCTGGTATAGTACAAAAGGGACTTTATAGTACTAATTCCGCTTGGTCGGGTTAGTTCTATAACAAAAAGTAATTGATTCGTCTATTTTTTTTTTTTTTTTTTTTTTTTTTTTTTTTTAAGATTATTCGCATACATACAATCCAATGAATGTATCCGCATAACCTCTTCAGTCGCCTCTGTACCTGTGTTGAGATACTACAGGTAACCGATTGCATGGTGTGTAGAGACTCGCGCAAGTACGAACAAGCTACCACAACGCCTTCGAAGGCCATTTATTAAAGTGTACCTTGCAGTTTGGTAAACAGGGTAGAAACTGTTACTTATTTTATCCACATAATTTGGAAGATTACAACGGCTATTTGTTTTCTTATTTTGATAAGAAGCAGAACACAAAGTATAGGATTTACTACAAACTCCATCCTTCTCCTGTATTACAGAAATTCCTACACGGTTTCCTATACTGACAACTATGGCAATGGTTTTGAACCATACATCCATACCACGCACGTTAATGAAGAGACACTCACGAACAATAAAAAAAAAGAATACCGAGCGAAAGTGGTTAGTATGCCAAACTTGTACTTTCCTTGATTGATTATTTGAGATATGAGGAGTAAAAGTACATAATGCCTAGCTGCCCGAGGGCATTTGCGCGTAATGGTCAGCCAGGGTAGCCCCGATGCCCGCCATCTGTGAAATGATATGTTCAGACGTTGCGGCCGCGATGCTTGAAGCCGCGGAACCTGTACGACGCTACGGTTGCATAATGAACATTATTATTTTACTGCAGTTGGCCATTGTGTTTAGTAAGACATTTGGCCGCTGCAATCACGTCACTCCTCCGTATGCAATGATATGTTCAGACGCTGCGTCCGTGATACCCGAAGCCGCGGAATCTGTGAGACGCTGCGGTTGCATAACGAAGATATTATTTTACTTCAGTTGGCCATTGTGTTTAGTAAGACATTTGACCGCTGTAATCACGTCACTCCTCCCTATGCAATGATATATTCAGACGCTGCGTCCGTGATACCCGAAGCCGCGGAATCTGTGAGACGCTACGGTTGCATAACGAAGATATTATTTTACTTCGGCTGGCCATTGTGTTTAGTAAGACATTTGGCCGCTGCAAACCCGTCATTCCTCCATGTGCAATGATATATTCAGACGCTGCGTCCGTGATACCCGAAGCCGCGGAATCTATGAGATGCTATGGTTGCATCACGAAAATATTCAATGAATGAATGAATAACGACTTTATTGTAAAACAATTGGCGAACAATAAGACTATAAAGTTTTTTTTCATGTTAACCGTAACTTAATAAACTACCGGGGGATTGATGTCAGCACCCTTAAAGAGTTAGCTAGACGATGGCTACCAGAGTTGTTCAATGGTTGGCATAAAGAGAGCCCACACCAAGCATTGCCCGACATTCACGAGTCGATTGCTGAGCTCAGCTACTACCGCCAACAATGGTTGCGGCCCAAGCAAGATCCGTAGTCATGCTAAAATTGGGGGGGGGGGGCAGTTTTTTAGAGAAAACCTCTTGTATTGTCGCTACAGTGACGTATAATGCGCAGGCATCTGAGGTTACTGATAATTCATGAGTCATTCAGTGATCATTTTCTATCCAATGCGGGAATAGCTCAGTGGTAGAGCACAACCTTGCCAAGGTTGGGGTCGCGAGTTCGAGCCTCGGTTCAACTTGGTATGGCGGCCGGCACTGTGTCTATCTTATAGGTAGACCTAATACAGACCTACTAATAAAGATCTTAAAAAAAAGAAATAGGGTTCTGTCTTGCAATATGTAGGCAATATTTACAATATTTTGACTTCTACAGTAGTTTATAATGTCACCACAATCCCACGCTATTATACATACAGTATATACTGTGATTTTAATCTGTTTTTCTATTGAAATGTCTAGCACATCATAACCACAGTTTTATAGCAGTTTGTTCCAGAGGGAAGTTACTCTCTCCCGATCGTGATTCTTCATCTTCCGCTACATCTCTCTTGAAGTGTCATTTTCCTCCAGACAAGGTCACAAGCAGTTACCTTAATTTCCCTTTCTGTGAGTAATTATACTGTAAAACACCCATAGGGAATTCGCCGTTGATTGGATTTCTGTGAAAACCAAAGTGGGGGAGGTTAGTTTTAGGGTAAGTTTCATTGGTTTAATTTTAATTTTTTCTGTTTTTAGGAACAATGCAGGGACCAACGGCCCCCCGGCCAACAACATAGGCTACAAAACGGTGAGTTTCCATATGTCAATTATTTGCCCACTCATCATTTTAGTTTATGGCAAATATTAATGGAATTTTTAAATGGATTTGTTTTTTAAAAAGTCAATTCTATATTGTTTTTTTTAGTTTTTGGCGCGGGACTCTTTCGAGTATTGGGGCCGGTCTGTGTGTGTGTGTGCAGAGGTGTTAACTTATAGGGCTCTTTTAGTTAATTCTATAATGTTTTAAGACGATGGAGAAACTCTTGCCTGCATGATATTCACTATAGAGTTCTACATAAGAGGGATGAGACATTCAAGCCCTCCAAATATATTTTTTTACTCCTGGGGCCACCCGCTATGTCTTGTCAATTGGCTGGTTAAAGGAGCTGTGGAGAGTGACCCCACATATATTTTTGGCGGCAAGCGAATGTCTCATCCCTCCTATTCAGAACTTTAAGCTCCATTACTATGAAATTAACTAATCATATCCAATTAAAAGGAAGGAATGGCCGTTTAGCATTCCTTGCCGAGGCTTTGCAGACGATGGTTGGATCCACCCTAAATAAAAGTTTTATTTACAGTTCTATATAGGAGAGATGGGTAATTTGAGCGCGACAGAAAAAGGTTTAACCTGGAGTCACCTGATAAATAAATAAAATAAATAAATAAATGAGGCCTGTTTGTTGTTTCTATTACTAAGCCAACCTAGCGGAGTTAGGGCTATAAATCCCTCTCTAACACTCAATTAGGAAGACCCGGTACCGCCTGCTTTACATGCCCTACGAAGCATGGCCAGAAAATGTAGCTAGTGTGGGACTCGAACCAACAACTTTTCGGGTGAAAGTCAGAGTCCTTACCACTACGCTAGATGTCTTGACCTGATGTCATGTCTCCTATGACCAGCTATTGGGAAAACGTACCAGGCTGCCCCGGGATTCAAAACATATTTTGGACGCGCTGAATGTCCCATGGTCATCTCTCCTATCCCGATCTCGAGTTCTATTTATGTTCTAATGCTCAATGCCAATTTTGAAATGTTGCCCCTATCATTTGTATGTACAATACACATTTTTTTCTCCTATTTTTTATGACTCATACCTGAACTGAATTGGAGGCACAAATGTATTGTAATTCTAAAGTAGCAGAAGAACCGCCGTGGCACGACAACGCAATTACTGTCTAGGCCTGAGGAATGTTACCTGATTCTCTCTCATGACCTCTGCTCTGTTTAGGATGCTATGGTTGGCAACATGCCCAATAGCCGCGTTTTCCCTTAATGGTGAGGGTGGGCGTTGGGTGAACCCAGGGTCAGAAGAATTTTTTTAATTGCAGTGTGTGTTGAATCTAGAACCTTGACCTTTTAAAAAAATAATAATAATAATGACTTTTTGTTCTATTACTAAGTCAACCTAGCGGAGTTAGGGCTATGAAGCCCTCTCTTTCACTCAACTAGGAATGCCCGGGACATGCCCTCCGAAGCATGGCCAGAAAATGTAGCATGTGTAGGACTCGAACCAACAACCTTTCGGGTGAAAGTCAGAGTCCAATTCTCTACCAACTGGAATTTCTAAAGTAAAGGACGTGGAAGATACGATCCCCTGTAACTTTTCACGATGTTTCACTAAGAGGAGCTTAAGGGAGAAAGTCCGATCTGCTCATGGAAATGTCGAAATCATATTAAAGAACTTTCCAAAATTGAAAGTTTCTCCATTTCTCTTTGTTTTTATACCCCATCCGTAAGCTCACTCTACATCTCTTCAAGCCGATTATCTCCAAAACTTTCTTTCATAGTCTATTTTGGAAACCGGATCCTTAAAGGTCTAAATGGAAATACAGTATGTCTTTCCATTCCCTTTTGCTACCATATTGCCTGTCTATTATTCAATACAGGTTTACTCTGATGTCTTTCAATGCACAATTAACCCCCCTCCCCCAAATGGGCTGGATCCGTTCCTGCATAAATTAGGGTATTTTCACTTTTTGGTACCGTATGTTGCATAAAGTTGTCTTCTACAACTTTAATGAACCAATACTTTAAAAACTTGCTTAGTTACATAAATAAAAAATACGAATTTCCTGATTTCCTACGAGATTTCCTACACTCTTAAAATATTTTCCACTGCCTTCACTTTTGCATTGGATAGATCATTAGATGGGGTTTTTTTTTTCCTTCGTGGGGTCTTTTGTTTGAGTTCCTATAAGCGTCGACCTAGAAGGTCTTTTGCTTCCACGTTTGCCGTCTACGCCCATCTTATAACACCAGTCTTTTTGATGAATTCTAGTGTTTTTGTGATGGGATTAGATCGGATGGTTTCCTCTTCAGACTTAGGGTGGCCAAGAGCTTGATATCGAGTTTGTCCCAGCGCTTCACATTCAAAGAGAATGTGTTCAGCTGTTTCTTCTTCAACTTCACACAGTCTGCATCTACTGTCGTTTTTCACGCCAACCCTATGCATGTGTTTGTTGAAGTGGCCGTGGCCCGTAAGCGTGCCAACCACCCTTCTAGCTTGCTCTCTACTTAAAGAGAGAAGCTGATCGGTGAGCTTTTTACTAGGACCCGGAATAACCTTCTTAGCAAATCTGCTTTCCGGGACTTTCTTCCATTCCTCTGCAGTTTTTCTCTGCACCCATTTTTGTACAGAAGTACGGGCCTGGCAATAAGCCATCCCGTACTTAGGTTCTGCACCAATGAATGGCGTTTCTGCACCTTTTCGAACCAGCTCGTCGGCTCTTTCATTCCCATCAAAGTTCGAGTGCGCCGGGACCCAAATCAGGGAGACTGAGTTTTCCCGACACACTTTTATTAGGAGGTTGGTGCAGTGCCACACATATTGCCGGTCTATTATTCAATACAGGTTTACTCTGATGTCTTTCAATAAAGTTGTCTTCTACAACTTTAATGAATCAGTACTTTAAAAACTTGCTTAGTTACATAAATAAAAAATACGAATTTCCTGATTTCCTACGAGATTTCCTACACTCTTAAAATATTTTCCACTGCCTTCACTTTTGCATTGGATAGATCATTAGATGGGTTCCTTATACTTTAAAAATCCACTGCACTTTACTACCGTAATCCGAGCAAACTTTGGGACACTAAATTGACGGTAAAATAGCAAATTTAAAAACCCAATTTCAAATCAGTTAAAATTTTATTTTTTATTTATGCGATCATTGGATCTTACGATCATTAAAGAATTATTGCGAATTAGTTGGCCTAGGAATATTAAATTAAAATATTAAAGTTCTTGGATGAGAATAGGCTACACTGATACAGTAATTTTAATTTTAATTAATAAAATTAAAAATTTAAAACCGGCGCCATTGGCCTATGAAATTTAACCCTCCCTTGTAATATACTAGCTTTACCTTATGGACCGTTTTCACGCCAATGAGTAGCGTCTCTCACAGAAGAAAACATTGTTCTAACTGAGCTATTATTTGATTGGCCCACATTTCTGGTAGTCACGTACACTGGCGGTTTCAACTAACATCAATCTGACCAATGCGGTTGTTATCTATTTATACGATAATACAGTTTCATTTTTTCCCATGTTCTAATTGGTTTCTCGGCCAGATAATTCATTATTATTAGTAGTATTGGCTAGGGACCTAGGGTTTATGGGAGGTAGCCTATATTGGGTAGTATTAATCAAATAATAACTTTTTGTTCTATAGTTCTATCTTAATATATATATATTTCGACTGTCCGTGTGTATGTTCCGGGCCTCCTCTCAAACGACTGGACCGATTATGATGAATATTGTTGTGTGTATTCAAGGAGGTTCGAGGATGGTTTAGATTAACACTTTCGTCCACTGGAGAATGTTTTTATAATTTGATTTTGGGATATTTTACACTGGCAGACTGCCGACATCAACCGACATCTAGCGGCAGACTGCTACCATTAATCTTCGTTTATCCCGACAGTTGGTGCTGCGTGTGTGTTGTGTGTGACCTCAATTAATTTACATGAACAGTGACTGCGAGGCCGTATGCCGAGCTGCCGCCCGATTTACATGAGCAGTGACCGCGAGGCCGAAGGCCGAGCTGCCGCCCGCCGCAGGCGCAAGTTGTGGTGGCAGCAGCCGAAGGCTGCGCCGGGAACCGCTTGTATTTCTATAAAATCTAACCCCTGCTTTCAGCATTTCTACTTTAAGCAGCCCTGTCAGCCTGGCGGGGTGATTG
Source organism: Psococerastis gibbosa (assembly GCA_963971405.1). NCBI lineage: Eukaryota > Metazoa > Arthropoda > Insecta > Psocodea > Psocidae > Psococerastis > Psococerastis gibbosa. Next base: position 31,482,043 of record OZ020484.1, read on the forward strand.
AGTCTGTTTCTTAACTTGAAGCCGGAGGGGGCTGGGGGGCTGACTTGAGGCAACCTACGGCAGGTGCAAACTTCTTTAATTTAGGGAGATGGGAAGTTGACTGAAAGGGTGAACCTCTTCATTGTAGTGGATTCCGAATCACTTGAGGAACATAATCAAGTCACACGGTTAGTTCAGAGGTGACCAGGACTCGCCGTACTTAGTCTGATTGGCAGTCTCACCGCGTTATCATGTCCCACCATGTTCCCCTGCCAATGCTGTGCACACTACCAAGTCTGCAGCAGTTATGAACAGGCTCTGTTCTGCTGGATTCAACTTGGTATCGTCGTTGGCGTATATATACAGTCTATTTAATGTTGTTGGTAGAAACTTTTGCAACTTCTAGATTTGATACAAATACGCAAGCACTTTTAAAAGAACTGTGGAGATGAGATGCCTTCCATTCACATTACAATACCGTAGAAAAAAAAATAGACACATCGCATTCGCATAGATCTGTTGTCCTAAGCCCGATAAGACAAATATTGGTAACTCGGCTGCGCCAGTCGGGAAGTTAGCTACAAACTATATTGGGGAAGTAAGTGCTATTCTGCTGGCTCTGAGGAAAATTACAGAATTGCGATGGGAAAATAGAAAAGTCGTCGTCTTCGTTGACTCTCAGGCTGCCATCTCGTCGATTGCTAGCTACGAACACAACGAGGACTTTGATATTCTGCAATGCAGGAAAATCGTGAGCAATCTCATCCGCACTGGCTGCACCATAGTACTACAATGGATCCCTGGGCAAGCTGATGTCCATGGAAATGAGGAAGCGGATAGACTCGCCAGAGAGGGAGCTGCTATGGAACAACCTGACAAACCCATGACCTTAAGTGACTGTAAGAGGCATACCTAAGAATTCTTTCAGGTTAAGTGCGGGACAGCTCACAGGACCGACGCCGCTGGAAAAACTAGTGCAGAAGAAAGACAGGCCGCCAAAGAACCTACCCAGATACCAGTCAGTTGCGGAATTTAGGTTAACTACGGGTCATCACTACCTTCAGAAACATCTCCACCGTATAGGTGTAGCAGCGGAGCCTTTCTGCCCTTTATGCGACACCCGGGAAGAGATGGACGGAAATCATCTTAAGACGTGCCAGGCTCTTGTCAGTAGCAGAGGTTCACCAGATTATGTGTTGTATTGGGCTGCAAGAAAGCTGATGGCGGAAGCGTAGTGCTATGGTGTAATTAAAAAAAAAAAAAAAAAAAAAAGGTAACTCGGCGGCTGAGAATGTTACTGACCACAATATTCCAAATAGAGCACTTGTCAAGAAGGAGAATCTTACACCCATAATAAATAAATAAATAAGGACATTTTTTGTTCTATTACTAAGCCAACCTGGCGGTGTTAGGGCTATAAAGCCCTCTCTTACAATCTACTAGGAAGGGCCGGGACCGCCTGCTTTACATGCCTTCCGAAGCATGGCCAGAAAATGTAGGAAGTGTAGGACTGGAACCAACAACCTTTCGGGTGAAAGTCAGAGTCCGTACCACTACTCTACATGTCTTGACATAATGACTTGTGCCATGCCATTTTTACATAACCTATTAGTTTGTAGATTTCTTACCGTATGTCCGTATAAAGTTTAGTATGATAGGCCTACCATATGAAATTACTCCAGTAGATAGCCCTACAGTATACATAAGTGATCTATGGACGTAAATATCCTCAACAAAAATTGATATATTTTATAGGCATAACAAACATTTCAAAGGTAAGTTGCTGGATGAATGAGGGGAAGGAATAGGTAACAGCAGCCACATGCACTTGTGCCCCCCCCCCCCCTCAAGTAGAAAAACTTTTTTAATCAAACCATGTTATTCTTCTCTCCGTTATAAGAAGACTCTGTTAAGTTTTTTGTTTCGATATTTCATACGGAGCCGTCGAGACGTTTTCCAATACCGTCGGCTCTTTCTGTTTTTCTAACGTGTTCAATTTCGTTACGTAAAGACTTTTTTTTTAACTTTTGCTCGTATGAAATTTCAAAAACATTAGTTCTTGAGATTGACACTTAAAATGCTGTGCAATATTACCGACAACTTCGGCCATATCTTGGGAATCTTGTGCAAAATTATTTCCGATGATCTGCGCATGCATTGAAAGAAATATAGAAAGAAAGAAAGAAAGAAAATTGTCTTTATTTTCAAAATGGGCGAATTTTGGGCCTTTCATTCCACTCTTACAACTAACCCATAATAATTGAGAAAAAGCAAAACGCTGTATTGGGAGAAAATGAAAAACTGCATTAGAATGACAACCTATTCAACGTCTGATGAGTGGTAGGTCAGCAACATGTCCATTTTCTCTCAATTTAAGTACAGCTTCGCTGAAAAAACAATTGCACACATTAATGCAATCGGTAGATATTTCATTACAGTACCTACTTACAGAGTTCTGAAGAAGCTTCATTCTTTAGAGCTCTAATATATCGTAGAAACAGATTTGTTTATTAGGAAAAATAACGTCTGCTGTCTAAATGGTCAAAATGTCCTGCATTGAAAAATTACAATGTGAAGAGGCTTTTTGAAAAAATTTCCATTGCATTTTCAGTGTAATTGGCAGTGTTTTTTTAAACTCATAACATACAAATTCTTCTTGCAGAAGCCGTTCGTGTTGAATCATTTCCATTTCTTAAATTTCAAAAGCTCCACATTTTAATGAATATTCATCTGTGACATTTACAATTGTAGATGTTTGCAATTTATTCATTTTCAATATCAGAGACCCCCGTCAGACCCTTATCTCCTTGGCCAGCTGGAACGGAGAGACATTTTCCGAAGGGTTCTTCTGACTTGTGTCATTGAAGACGGTTCTTTGATTTTCCAACCCTATATGACATTTCTTTTGCTGTCGCTATTGTTTCCTATAGCAATACACAAAAGATAGCAATACACAAAAGTTGTTTTTTGTGGCCAATGCTTTCCTTTCTTTAAGAACCCTTCGGACCTTTATGAGGGGCATATACATTTTTACATGGTCCTTTTTTACCGTTACTTTACTGACTTGGGAGACGTTTGGTTTTATTAAAATTCATATTTTTTTCGTGAAATTGTTCTAGATTGACGAAAAAAAGACATGAGGTATACAGAAAAAAACGGTAATTTCCGTTATAAAAGAGAAAACACTTACCTAAATTCTGCGGGGTGGCCTAATGGGCGCGTAGTAAAGCTAACCACCAAGAAAGTGAGCGCCCCAATCAAATAAATTGAAATAAATAAATTCTGTTTTTGGTGCCCCTACAATTTGGCGCCCAGTCAAGGGGGACCGGCCCTGTATTTATACTACAATATATCTGCTGTTATATTAATGAATCTTATGGCTGCAACATTATGCTGGGCAGTGATCCTTCATATGCGTCTATGATAATCAATATCCTGTCTAATGGTACCCGTTATATGGTTTTATGTTGTAGGTACTAATGTAGGCCTACCCTTGTCAAACTAGAATCTCATGTCTACCTAATGTTTCCGGTTATACTAACTAGCAATTCTTTGATTTGCTAGTGACTTCTCAGATATGGAACTTACAAAATACCGCAGCCTCCAAGCTATTGAAAGAGTCCATTCCAGAGTAATATTACTTTTGAACATACCGTAGAAAACAACAAGACTTATAGCTCCCGAAGATTTTAAATTTTGGTGTGAACTTTGCATGTGTAGAAATTCATTATTATTATTTATTAATTTACCATTTCTTCCTAAAAATAAAATTTTACTCTTTCTCATTACTGCAATACTTCTTTCTACTTGCTTTCCGTCAACTTTATCTTGATCTGGCGGAACTCCTGGTTGGTAAGTTTTGACGGCTCTTCAGGTGAAAAGGGGTAATCGACTGTAAGTTCTTTCCTCACATCGTCTATTTCCTTTCAACGAGCATTGGGGCTTTTAGGGCGAATACATACTCGAAAGTCTGTATTGGAGTATAACTTCTCCAGGAGTGGATCTGAATGTACTAGTACTTTTTAATCGTTTATTTCTGTCTTTCTTGCTGCAAATGATTTTTATTGAGTTAGTGCTTTCCTATATATACGTTAGTGAATTTATAAGGAAAGCTTTGTGATGGTTGAAATTATCAATTTCAATATTTCAACGGTTTTTCACCTTTTGAGGCCCCAAGAAAGCCATGAAGTGTTTTTTCCGAAATGTCTGTCTGCTTGCCTGTTGATTTGTCTGTCAGTCTGTAACTCGATTTGGGGCAAAAATTATCGATAAAATACGACGTAATTCGGCGTGTAGGTTCACCACGGGTGTACGGGTTATTTTTCCTTTTTTGTTTGATACAGGTACATACCCCCATAAGCGACTAAAACATGTTCACTCGTACCGGTTGTTTCAATGAATGAGCTGAAGTGTTGCATATTACCGACTGATTATTGAAGCTCTCCAGAAGTTTTTTCACAGTTTTGATACATACATCCGCCACTGTGTATCAAAAAGGCTGAGAAGTTATTTACTAAGTGTAAAACTCGTAAAAGGAACTTCTAAACTGCACGCAGAACCTTTCATATCATACTTGAGCTTCCACAGCAGAAGCAGTGATAGGCATGATTATCCCTCTTTTACGTTCTTTAATTCGTTTTTAAAAATGACGACCGGTTCAGCCTACATATACTAGCCACTTACCTTGCTTGGTAGGCTACATCCGTATACGTACAGCTAGAGCCAGAAAATTCTCCATTATTGCTTTCTAATCTCTTCAGAAGTCCTGTTCTACCATTGTCGTGCGCTGCTAAGTCAGAACACGTCAGACCTATGCCAATTAGTTTGGGGTGAGAGCCTTGCTGAAGGTCTTTTGATGTCTTCTTCGCCAAATCGTAATTTCCCTCACTTCACGGTTACTCTAATTCTAAGTAGTCTGCTGCAAGGGACTTTGCGGAACTTCTTCAGAAACAAATAGTTTAATTATTGTGATGCACTGGTCTGCGAAAAGATCTCTGATCTTAGCCTACTCTTCATTCGCTTCACCGTGCTTCTTCTTATACTATGTTTTATTACCGTTTCAGCTGCACGAGCCTTTGTGGAACCTCTTTTGAAGTCATGTTTCACCGCTTTAATGCACTGCTCTGCGATAACATCTCTGATGGTCTTAGTCCATTCGCTTTTCATTCGCATCACTGTTTTTCTTAACTAACTACATTCCAACTAGAAATTTCTATTTTGCCAATTAGCCTGCTGCGAGGGGCTTGTGGAACCTCTTCTGAAGTCTTGTTTCTCCGCTTTAATGCACTGCTCTGCGATAGCATCTCTGATGGTCTTAGTCCATTCGCTTTTCATTCGCATCACTGTTTTTCTTAACTAACTACATTCCAACCAGAAATTTCTATTTTGCCAATTAGCCTGCTGCGAGGGGCTTGTGGAGCCTCTTCTGAAGTCTTGTTTCACCGCTATGATGCATTGCTCCGTCAGAGCATGTCAGACCTTTGCCAATTAGTCTGATAGGGCTGCTGGTCAGTTCACTTTCCCGTGGACGTGCATGTGGGTCGCCGTGAGCCCAACCATGACTCTCTTAATAAGAAGAACTGCTGCGCCCACACATCCATGCCCCCAGGCCATCTTACTGGAGTTTTAGAGTGACTGGCGGGTAACACACTGGCTTAGGCCGAATTACACTAAGAAAAATGTGGCTTGCCCCAAGACATAAGGTGACCACGGAGGTGACAGGCTGCTTTATCCTTATTTCAAGAAAGAGAAGTTACTTGCAAAGAAGTGTGTTGAGCTAAGACTTTCTTATAGATTCTTGTCGCATGAGATCTTATCGCTTATTGGCTTTATACACTTAATACTTGTAAACAGTCCGATTTCTCGGTGTCTCACCTGCGTTTTTAAATGCTTTGAACACATCAACTTGTTGAGGATCCTTAGGCACAAAGAGTCTTAATGGCAAGTGTCTTAGGTCAAGAGACTTGCCCAAAAGGGGTCTTGCCCCAAGAATTTCGCAGCTCAGCCTTGATGGTCTTCTTACAACTAGGAACAGTGCTTCCTTGTTCCAAACAAAAAAAAAAGCACTTTTTGCGCTATCTCCATTTCAGGCAGAACGGGATCTATCCGCACTACGCCAATCATCCGATCAGAACCTCCCAGCTTCTTGCTGAGTTTGAGATGAGCTCGCTCAGGAATAGGAGGGTGTCTGCGGACTGTATATTCTTCCACAAGTTAATATACTTGAAAGGGTTATCTCAGAGTCAATGAGAGGAACACAAGATTAAGAACTCTGTTTGTGGCTGATTCACTATCAAGGCTCCAGTCTCCTGTCTAGAATTTTAAAAAATAATTATCGAACATGGTGACCCCTTTTGCAGCTTACCTCTGTTTAAAATTTGTTTACGGGGTTTTATGAATTGACGATTGCTAATTAACGCTTACCTAATTACTTTTAATTTTAATTGTTAAATATTTCTGTTTTGTAAATTGCTAATTGCTATGTTGTTATTGTAAATGCCTTCGTCATTGGATACATTTATTTCTGTTGCTGATGTAGCTTGTTGAAGGACGATGCAATTGAATAAGCAGTGTAGACTTGAATTGGTTTGTATTGCAGTGCTTCGACTCAAGTTAGAGTAATTTAACACACAGTGGTTACAATATGAGCTGTGAGACGAGAACGATACATGCTTACAATTAATATTGAATTTGATCCAGCCTGCTTCCATATAGAAAAACCAACTCTGTGTCCACAGCTAAAGGAGCTGATGAGACACAGAGGGTAGATTAAAGATATTATTGAATAAGAGAAATAAATGCGTAAAAGGAAGATTGAGGAATATTGAATTATCTGAATGTGAACAGCGCCATCTAACGGGAAAAAGGTGAAGCTGGAAGCAGACTGGTTATTACACATGTGGGACTAAGTGGTCCCCACATTACCCCCCTCCTAAGACTGGAAGTCGGAGAAATGTCGTGGAACGTGGATGTGACGACCTGAGCGAGTGGTGCGAGTCGGTGGTGTCGGCACGACGTCAGTGGCAGGAAGTGGTGAGGAGACCTTCTCCTGAGGTTTATCTTGAGCAGGATGCTGATGCGGGGGGTTGATCGTAGACTGGTGAGACGGTTCGTCTGTACTGGCATTAATGTAGGCCGGCTTGACCCTGTCCATTGACACAGTAACCGCACGACCGCGGCTTGAAATCGTAACTGTTTTGTCGGTGCGACTTAACACAGGGAATGGTCCCGCATAAGGACGTTCGAGGGAAGCACGGACGTGGTCTTGTCTCACGAAAACGTGCGTGGCCTTGGCAAGGTCTTGTGGGATGAATGTTTGATGAGCCCCGTGTCTCTTGACGCGAGTGGGGCGTAGTGAGTCGAATTTCCTTCGAAGTGAGATGAGAGTGTCCGCCGGACTCTGATTTGAAGGAGGAGTTGTCAGCATCTGTCCTGGTAGTCTTAATGGTTCACCATAGACCAGATCTGCTGGAGAAGCTTGAAGATCTTTCTTAAGAGTGGCGCGCATGCCCAGTAAAACTAGCGGAAGGGCTTCCGTCCATTTGTCATTGGCATGACACATAATGGAGGCTTTGAGTGAGCGGTGCATACGCTCTACCATGCCGTTGGATGCAGGGTGGTAACTGGTAGTCCGTGCATGGTGAAATCCGCATAATCGGGCCAGGTCAGCAAACAAATGGCTCTCAAACTGTCGGCCGCGATCTGTAGTAATTGTCTCCGGGCACCCAAACCGGCTGATCCAGCAGGAAATGAGGGTTCTGGCGACGTTTTCGGCGGTGATGTTCACCATAGGAACGGCTTCCGGCCATCGCGTGAAACGGTCAACGAGTGTTAACAAATACGTGTAGCCTTCCGACGGTGGTAATGGGCCTACAATGTCGAGGTGTATGTGCTGAAACCGTCGGTCAGGCTGAGTAAAGGTTCCAATCGCAGTGAGGGTGTGTCGATGTATCTTGGACAATTGACAGTTGACACACAGACGAGCCCAAGCGCGGCAATCCTTACGGATAGAAGGCCATATGTAGCGTTGGGCAACCAGGTTAGCAGACGCTGCTATTCCTGGGTGATGTAGGCTGTGTAGGTGCTCGAAAAGTTGTCGACGTAATGGTTTGGGCACAAATGGGCGTTGTATGTCTTGACTAGAATCGCACGTAAGGACTGAATCAGAGCCCGGAATGGGAACATCAACGAGGATGAGGGACGTCTTTCTACTGGGCCGAAGCTCTTTGAGTTCTCTGTCGTCTTTCTGAGCAGAAGAAAGTTGCTCAGGAGATACGGGAGTAGAGATTGCTTCGATTCTTGAGAATGCATCAGCGGCCAAGTTGTCCTGCCCAGCGATGTATTGGATGTCCGTGGTGAATTGAGAGACGAATTCCATTTGCCGCATTTGGCGAGGTGAGCAACTTGTTTTTGGATTCTGAAAAGCGTGCGTCAACGGTTTGTGATCGGTATACACGACAAAAGCGCGCGCTTCTAGCAGGTAACGGAAATGACGAATGGCGTCGTGTACCGCAAGCAATTCGCGATCGTAGGCGGACCATGTTCGTTGGTTTTCTTTAAGTTTCTGCGAGAAGAATGCCAATGGCTGCCAATGATCGTTGATCCGTTGTTGGACTGTAGCTCCGATACTGGTGTCTGATGCATCTGTGACTAGTGCAATCGGAGCCGTATGATCTGGATGCGCGAGTAGGGTGATGCGTGCCAGACTGTGTTTGCATGAGCTGAAAGCTTCGGTAAGCTTTGTTGTCCATGGTATCGTAGCGTTCCCTTTTACCTTGTCTCCAGATAACAACGTGTTGAGTGGTGCTTGTTCGTTGGCTGCATTTGGTAGGAACCGGCGGTAGTAGTTAATCATGCCAAGGAAACGGCGTAGATCTTTGAATGTCTTTGGAAGAGGGTATTCAGTGAGTGCCTTTACCCTGTCTGGTAGGGCTTGTGTGCCTTCTGCTGACACGAGGTAACCAAGAAAGCTGATTGACCCAACGCCGAGGGTACACTTGCTAGGATTAATGACTAGGCCATATTCTCGGAATCGTTGGAAGAGTTGACGTAGGTGTGATTCGTGCTCCTGCTTATCACTCGATGCAACCAGTACGTCGTCGATGTATGAATATGCCCACGGGAGGTCGCGTAGGATGTTATCCATGAAGCGTTGGAAGGTTTGAGCAGCATTGCGAAGACCGAATGTCATGAATGGGAATTCGAAAAGGCCGAACGGAGTATTTATTGCTGTCTTTGGAATGTCACCATTGGAAACTGGTATCTGGGTGAATGCTTTGACCAGGTCTATTTTGCTGAATACGGTTTTTCCTCGCAATTCTGCACTGAAATCTGCGATGTGGCGGACTGGGTACGCGTCAGGAATTGTTCGAGCATTGAGCCGTCTGTAGTCCCCGCATGGGCGCCATGAATGGTCGCTTTTAGGTACTAGGTGTAATGGTGAGGCCCATGGGCTGTCGGACGGACGACATACGCCGGTCTGGATCATGTCGTTGAACTCCTTTTTGGCGATAATAAACTTGTCCGGGGCCAACCGGCGTGGGCGAGCGGAGACGGGAGGTCCGTCTGTCGTTCTAATGTAGTGGACCGTGGAGTGTTTGACCTGGTCTGTGGGTTGTCTCGGCCGCGTGAGGTCGCTAAACTCCTCAATTATTACTTTTAGACTGGCCGGGGTACTGTGCGGTATTGTTAAGGTAGAAACGCTAGGTTGCTTGGAGGGGCTTTGACACAGGTTCGCCTTGCGATGCGTTGTCCCGTCGATCAGCTTTGAGTTCTGGAGATCCACCAGCAAATTAGAGGCTGCGAGAAAGTCTGCACCGATGATGGGTTGCGTGACATCGGCAATGATGAAATTCCAACGGAAACTGCGTCGTAATCCCAGGTCCAGTTGTTGAGCTGTTGTTCCGTACGTATTGATGATTGTGCCATTGGCGGCAGTCAGCTCGAGTTGAGTACGACGGAGCGGTAGGTTGAGACGGGCACGTGGAAAAACGCAGATGTCGGACCCTGTGTCAATGAGATAACGTATCTTGGTGCAAGGGTCCGTGATAAGAAGGCGATGTGAGGTTTTAAGCAGGTGTGTAGTGGCGCAGGCAGGCCCTGCCTTTACTGGCTGCGATCGTCGTTTTTCGGAAATCTGCATGGCTGCTGGCACTTTCTGGCCTTCCTCCCATAGGTTTGGTGGTAAAAACACCAAGTTGGGTCTTGTTTAGGCGCTGGTGAACGGAACTGGCGCTGGAACCGTGGCTGTGTGGCACGTTGTCCGTATCTGTCGGCGAACTGTGCCTGTAGAGCCGCGACGTTCTCTGTTAACGTCTTCAATAGGTCCACAGGGGCCATTGTGCACTCAAGAATCCGGTCACGTGTTGCTGAATTGATGGTGGCCATCTTGTCGGCGAGGTTCGCGACGTCACCTAGTGACAGGTGATCATGACCGATGATTGCCAATTGTATAGCGTGCGGGAGGCGAGACGTCCAAATGGTGCGTAAAACCGAGTCTGATATGGCTTTCTCTGCGAGGGCCCGCAGTCTCCGGAGAAAAGAGCTGGGAGTTTTGTCCCCTATGTCTTCCGACATTAGTAGCTGAATGCGACTGCTTGCTGGAAGACTCATTCGTTGGATTAACTGCGTTTTTAGCTCAGTGTATGGGTTTACTGGTACTGGGGCAGCTAACAAATCTGAGATCTCGCTGAGGGTACTTTGGTCGAGCGCTGAAAGGACGTGGTAATATTTCGTCGTTTCCATTGTGACCCCAGCAAGTGCGAACTGAGCCTCCGCTTGAGTGAACCACAGTGCCGGTGACAGGTTGGCCGACTGTGTCCAGAAGGGTGGAAGCTTGACCGAGACTGCCATCGTACTAGCAGGGCCTGTCATCTTGGTTGTAGCCGTGGGTGTCGGTGTTGTGGCTGTAGCAGTTGTAGCTGTAGCGGTTGTAGCTGTAGCGGTCGTAGCTGTAGCGGTTGTAGCTGTAGCGGTCGTAGCTGTAGCGGTTGTGGCTGTGGTCTGCGGCATCTTGCAGGTTGTGGCTGTGCTGCTGCGGTGAATGTAGCTGCTCCGGGGTAGTTTCCACCGCCTATGGCCGGATGAGACGTTCTGGAGGCTGGAACTGGAACTGGAACGGGCTGGAACTGGCTGGAAGCTGGAACTGGAACTGGCTGGAACTGGAACTGGCTGGAAGCTGGAACTGGAACTGGCTGGAACTGGAACTGGCTGGAACTGGAGCTGGCTGGAACTGGAACTGGCTGGAAGCTGGAACTGGAACTGGCTGGAACTGGAACTGGCTGGAACTGGAGCTGGCTGGAACTGGAGCTGGCTGGAACTGGAACTGGCTGGAACTGGCTGGAATTGGCTGGAACTGGAATTGGCTGGAACTGGAATTGGCTGGAACTGGAACTGGCTGGAACTGGAGCTGGAACTGGAGCTGGAACTGGAATCTGGAAGGCTGCTTGTTCCGTTGTCGAGGGTCACCAATGTAGCTTGTTGAAGGACGATGCAATTGAATAAGCAGTGTAGACTTGAATTGGTTTGTATTGCAGTGCTTCGACTCAAGTTAGAGTAATTTAACACACAGTGGTTACAATATGAGCTGTGAGACGAGAACGATACATGCTTACAATTAATATTGAATTTGATCCAGCCTGCTTCCATATAGAAAAACCAACTCTGTGTCCACAGCTAAAGGAGCTGATGAGACACAGAGGGTAGATTAAAGATATTATTGAATAAGAGAAATAAATACGTAAAAGGAAGATTGAGGAATATTGAATTATCTGAATGTGAACAGCGCCATCTAACGGGAAAAAGGTGAAGCTGGAAGCAGACTGGTTATTACACATGTGGGACTAAGTGGTCCCCACACTGACATATAATAAATATTCCATTCAAACGACGAACCCCGTCCAAAACACCGTGGTTCTTACGTCGTTTCACTTAAGTTAAGAAATGGGTTTGTGGCAGTATACACCGTATTTGTCAGTTTGGAAAGTTATGAACGAAGTAATCAACGATATGGTTACGAGGAGTTTGATGGCTAGGGAGTCCGATGATGGAACATAAAGACCTCTAAGTCAGCAGTTGATGGCGATACGTTCGTTATGCTTAAATGGATGTGTACACTTATTTATTTTGTATTTCTCAACTTTTGGATACTAACAATCGTCAGTGCCGTTTACATGCGCATGCCTAGAACACAGTGAGTATTATGAAAATGCCCCCTCCCCCTGCTAAGCCCGAGAGCTAGCAACGCCCTTGATTTCGCATGCCCTGCACCTGTTTCTTGTTGCCCGGCAATCTGATATGGGATGATAAGGCTAATTGGAATACCCTGTTGATAGCCAGGTTAGGGCATTAGATTAAGATTGTCTTGCATTGAGAACTCAATGAATCTCGGGCACCAGTCACGAATGCATGGGTAGTAGCGGAGGCGTCAATCTCGCCAACAGTTCGTGTCCTACGGCAAGGCTAATTTCCAGCCTTTCATGATTTGCTATTATTATTATGGTTTCCTATTTATACGTTGGTACGAGGAAAGCCTTTGAAATGTGGTGTTGTAGAAGGACGTCACGGAGCAGCTGGTGGTGGGACCACGTGACAAATGAATGAGTGTTAGAGGTTATTGAAGAAGAGAGACAGCTGTTACCTAATGTAAAAAGTAGAAGAGCGAAATGGGTAGGGCATTTATTAAGTCACGAAAATCTGGTACACATCAACAATGAGAACACATTGGAAGGACCCGATAGAAGAGGATGGCTGAAGAAGGAATTCATGGATCAACTGAACCAGGACGCAGGAGCTCGAACGTACCAAGAGCTGCAGAGGAAGGCCCAAGACCAAGAGAGCTGGAGGATGATATGCATGGTTTCTGCCAACCAGTCGTTGAGATTGTGACTTCAGAAGAAGAACAAGGACAGTAGCCTATAAGGATGGCCAAAATTTTTATGACCATCCAGATTTCAGCGGATTACACGTTTTGAGGTGTCTAGAACAATAATTTCAAATAAGTGGCTCTTTTAGTGCTTTGCATAACATAACATAATTAAGACATTCGGTAAGATGTAGCCAAAAACAAACTTTGACGAGAAATACAACAGCTTGTACGAAGTAAAGGTTTTCGAGTATATTGTACGCAACCACTCTAATCATCCTAAAATTATTTTGAAAGCTGTTGAAACATATTACAATATTTATATTCCCTTTAAGAGCACAAGGATTTAAATAAAAAATGCTAAAACCGAGATTAAAATAAAATGCTGAAAGGGAAGGCCCGGTTTTTAGTCGAATTATTCTTAATGTCATTTTCTGACGAGAAGGCAAATTATGTAAATTTGAATTTTCTTTCCTCTACACTTTAGCGAATATTTATTAGTATTTTTTATTGAATGCTATCCATCAGGTTCTTGCTTCACTTTTTTTCTTCAAATTTTATCAGAAACATTTCGGCTATGAATAAGTATTTTTATCTGATACCAATAGCGCCAACTTACCAATATGCTTCATGTGACGAACTTATCCAAGGAAAAGAATAGTAGTCAGTATATATTGAACTGTTGTTATAACATAATAGCCTAATAGAATACCATAATATGGTAATATTAAGTCTAAATATAAATATGAACTGATGATGACGATGATGATGATGATGATTGTTATTATTATTATCATTATTTGCATTATTATTATTGCGATTGTGATTATGATTATAATAATGAGAATGATGAGCTCTTAACTGTATATATTATGTACATTTATGATTTCCAGTGATATTCATGGCCAGACAGACAAACGAACGGATGGAATTAGTGAGTCAACATGTACACATATACATATTTTATTATTCCTCGACTTTACTATGAAGTCTCGAATATTCACCAATTCCAGGTTTTTAAGCTAATCACAACTTTTTGGCCAGCCTTTATCATACATCAACAAGCATAAAATTTATCATAGCTAATAACAGCCATCAAGGAATACATAATAAGGTAGAAAGAAAACGATAATGATACTCTCCAAAAGATGGTTAATAATATTGTTGTGTTGATAGTAAGAAATTAAATTTCCTCTCCAATAATAACTAGAGACCCGTGAACCGTGCGCTGTGCCATTTCTAATCAACGGCATTATCACCGTCTGGCAATCTTAACGCACACTGGGCTATTGGAACAACTAATTTTAAATTCAATGCTTCTTTTCACTTTTTTCTGTCTGTGGCTCGTAAATAATGGACGAATTAGGCATTAAATTATCGGGTGGCAGCTTTATTGTGGTGGGTCAAATCGTTGGAAACGTTCCTTTTACATTCTGATGCAAATTAAGACTTATTCAAAGTATACGAACAGGGTTGCTATTGTTGTTGATTATTTCTTGAAATCGTCTTCTACACCGTGTCAAGTATTTGCACCGTCTTATATAGGGTGTGAACGAATTAGGCTTTGTAAGCATCCAGTAATGGAAGGATTTTCTATCAAATTATCAATGGAGAGCTTTTTAGGTATCTGCGTTCTGCTGATGACACTGTGCTGGTTGCTTCGTGAGAAGAACAACTGTAGTCGTTATTAAATGAAATAAGCGTAACTTGGTAGAAATACGGGCATTTTAATTAACAAGCAAAATACCCATGTGGTGGTTGTCAGTAAGAGGTCCGAGATAAATCTCAATATTTTTCTGGATGGTGCGACTATAGTACAATGTAAACAATACCGGTACCTCGGGTGCTTCGTAAAAAGTGAACGGGAGGTAAGCCTGGAAATTTGCAGTCGCATTGAACAAGCTCGAAATGTCTTCATCAAAATGCAGAAAGTACTTTGGTGTCAGAACCTGCGGTTGTACGTTCTATTGCAAATGGTAATATGACTGATACGTTATGCGATCCCAAACGTTCTGTATGGAATGGCGGTTGAACGTTGACTCAAGCTATGGGAAATAGAATCAGTGCATTGGAAATGTGCATATACAGACGAGCGCATATCTTTGAGACCCTAATGGTGGATGTATACAGAAGTCATGTTGCTGCTGACGGTTAAGAAACGGAAAGTAACATACTTTGGCCATGTGTTGAGGAACAAAAAATATCGCTTCTAGCACGATTTAATCTAAGAGCAGGCGGAATCTCTGAGGGATCCCGGCAGAATAAGAACATACTGGTTTTAAAACCTGCGGTCAGTGGCTTGGCAAGACCACGACTTCCCTTCATTTTGGAGCAGCAGACTCCATGGTCCTAATTATTGACATGATGATTGCCAACCTTCGCTAACCTCTTCAGTCGCCTCGCTAGGTAACGTTTACAGTACTTGTGTTCAGTAGTTAGTTAATTAATTACTTTTTATGGACCCATAGGTCTCTTGTCCAATACCAACGACCCCATAGATTTCGGACGTTATTTGTATTTTCCACATGAATTTATATACAGGCCTACGTTCTCGATGTCAATCTACGCCAGTTGCAAGGGTTAATTGACAAGCGCTTACCATTGACGCAATGAAACAGGCGAAAGCGCATGACTTAACCAAGTACAAAAGTCTGTGTTGAGGAACCTCTCTCTCCAATCGCGTTGCATGTAGGGACTAACACAAGTGCAAGCACGCACACCATGTCATCGGAGCAATAGTACAATATTAAAATCTAATAATACACAAGTTTAATTGGAACTGTTAGGGAATATAAAGAACAAATTATGGATTAGATTAAGCAGATTGTTAGTTGGGGACATTAAATAGGATTATACCACTCAGCTGACTATTATCGGGGATAAATGATATGGGTCAGGTGCCGAATGGGATTTGGGGTTAAATCCGTTGTGGTGATATGAATAATTATGAGTTACCGAGGTTTGCTAAGTTTGCTTACATGAAAATGCTACGGCGTAGTGGACAAGTATTTGGTATAGTATGTCGTGTAGTATGGGCTTATTAGGTTTGATTACAAAAATTGGGTAACTATGGGTTAATTCAAAGGTCCAAAATTCGCCCATATGGGAAATGAAGACAATTTTCTTTCTTGCTTGAAATTCTTTGTATCCACACGCGCTCGAACCAAGTTCCCTCACATCCCTAATCGACTGGGCTCGACATCACAGCAACCAATATAAAACAGCTATAGAGTTTTCAGCTTTCAGGCAACCTCCAATTTACGCGCTTCCAAGGTAGATTAGAAAATTCTCTACACAAAGCCAACCGCAAAATGTGATGTTGCTGCTGAGCTCCTGTTGCACTCAACTTAACCAAATTTTAGCATTTCCGCTAGTCATGGCTAGTTTGTTAAAATTCCAAACCTCTAGTTGATAAGGGACATGAGATCTCACACCCCCTAAAACAACAAAATAGGTGAATAGTTTCCATCTTGGATATTGAAATTTGAAGAAATAAGAAAAACTATGTAATTTTTCCTTAACCTCCTTAGGATTAGCTAGATTCGTAAATAACATTATATTGGAGTTCACTCCTTAAGATTAGATTTTTTTTGACTTTAAGTACTTTTCACACATTAATTTGGAACCATCATTGATCTTCGTTAGAGTATTCAATTAGGCGTGTATTCCACTTATATTTCCTTCATTTGTGCATTAAAAAATGATGAGATTACTGTTTTAAGGAGACTATTATGTCTTATCTATTATAAATTAAGTTATAATATAGTAGCAGACATCAATAATAATTCTCTACCATATTATAACTTAATTTATAATAGATAAGTTAAGTATCTACATAATAGTCTCCTTAAAACAAAAGTCTCATCTTTTCTTAATACACGCCTTAAGTAGCCTATTCGGAAATATAGCCACAAAAAGCTGCACTTGTGGAATTAGAACTCAAAATGGCCAGTGGCAGTTACGCCGGCCGGTTAACTGTAAATAGTGGTAAATTTACGTTACGACAGCCCGGAAGAAAGTTTTGGCTGCGAAGCGGGAGCGTAACGCGGGCGTCATTTGTCGCGCCGCGCTTCCCGTCTTTTGTTCTTGGCCATGACGCCGTGCTGGACTTTCCTCGCGTCGCATGCGACACTCTGTTTCCGCACTTCCTCATCTTTGTGGAATTTATATAATAATCATAATTATTATTATGAGAGGGCCGGATCGAGGCATTGAGATCGACTCGGCAAAATTTTTGCATTTTTGAGGGTCTTGGATCTTACGCTACGTCAAGAACAGATCGGACACCCCCACTAAGTAGGGTGGCGGCCAGATCTTCAAAACAAAAAAAGAGCATATTCATCCATATGTTAGAGCCAAGTGGGGGGGGGGGGGTGTCAGTGTCACACTTTCCTCCTTCACTCACTGATTGATGGGGTATAGTACGCCTATTTCTTCACAAAAAATCTTTGGATAACAAAATTATTTATTCCCATAACCCGTCCCATTACATTTTTGCAATTGTTAACAAACGTTGAGTGAAGCAATAGCTACTTGAATAATAAAACTAATATTATTTTTTCCGACTTGTTACTTGTATTTAGCTTCCTCTAGCATAGCTCTTGCAAAATTCTGTAAAAGAGTAGGATCTGATTTAAAAAGAGTATATTTGCATTAAAAGCACAAAAAGAAAGAGTATGTCGAATTTGGAACACAAAAGAGTGTAAATACTCTTGAGAAGAGTATATCTGGCCACCCTACCACTGAGTGTTTTTTTCTTTTTTTACAAAAATGAATCTTTCATTAAATGTTCATTTCGAGTTACCGTATCTAAAATGTCGCATCCCTCAAGTTCTTCAAGTTAATACGCAGCGGATGGATCAAAATGAGAAAGCCGCAATGTACAATACAATATATGCCACTACCGGGCACGAATTACCATTATAAAAAAGACAAATATTTATTGTACCTACACTTTAATGCACCATCATTAATAAATTAGACCCCAGTAATAAACAAACTCTTTTTGCAATCGTGCGAAAAATATGCAAGAAACCATCATAGGTGTGACTCCCTCTTTGGCCTCACGATCTCATGATTCATGCAGCATGCCGCTCAATCTCACTGAAGTATCCCAGCATTCCAGTTGGGAAAGCACTACCGTCTTGGGAATCGCCAGTGAGTTGGGTTGATTATTAATCGATGATGATTTTGCCCATAAATAACTTGCGAGTAATTAGGTAACGTCTTCCCCGTCCAGCTTGCAAATTGTGATTTACGTCTCTTTAATGAAGTCGCACCTCGTTCCCGTGATTAGACATTCACCTGCCCTCACCAATGGTGCAGTGGCTAAAGTTCTGATGGTTGACGGTTCCAAGAGCAGTGGCAGTTCAGAAGCATTGATTAGAGGTTTAGACATTCTCATTCTGCTCATTAACAAAGTCTTCAATGGAGTCTTTGATGAAGTCTTTAGTGGAGTTTTTGTTGAAGTCTATAATTAAGCCGCCCCTTATTCCAGTGATTCACATGTCTATATCCATGGTATAGTAGCTAAATTGCCCAGTTCTGAGGGATGATGACTCGAAGAGCAGTGCATTTCATTCAGGGCATTCCCTCGATATAGGCATTGCTTCATGTAATGAAGTCGCACCTCGTTTCAGCGGCTAGACATTCACCTTCCCTCACCAATGGTACAGTCGCTTAAGTTCTGAAGGTTGGCTCTCCGCAACGCATTAATAATATTATTAGGCACTCCCCTGCTCTAAATGAAGTCTTTCATGAAGTCGCGCCTCGGTCCAGTCGCATTAGACATGATTCGTCTGCAGTTCTCTAAAGCTTTGAGGAGTAGTGATTGTAGTGATGCTGTGATTAAACTGATTAGAAAATTAGACATTCTCCTTTAATGAAGTCGCACCTCGTTCCACACCAATGGTGTAGTGGTTAAAGTGTCATGTAATGAGTAAGGCTAATGGTCCGAAAAGTAGTACTGACATTTTCGTTAGTATTGAGATGTTCAATGAAGTAATTAATGAAGCTGCACCTCGGTCCAGGGTTACACCTTTCCGTTTCGGCCTCCCACAACATACGGTACCAAGGCCGTAGCCAGGATTTTTTTCGGGGGGGGGGGGGGAGGGGTTAGAAATTTCATTGGATGTTACATACTGTTTTTTATTTTCAGGTCAGAAAATTAGACATTCTCCTTTAATGAAGTCGCACCTCGTTCCACACCAATGGTGTAGTGGTTAAAGTGTCATGTAATGAGTAAGGCTAATGGTCCGAAAAGTAGTACTGACATTTTCGTTAGTATTGAGATGTTCAATGAAGTAATTAATGAAGCTGCACCTCGGTCCAGGGTTACACCTTTCCGTTTCGGCCTCCCACAACATACGGTACCAAGGCCGTAGCCAGGATTTTTTTCGGGGGGGGGGGAGGGGTTAGAAATTTCATTGGATGTTACATACTGTTTTTTATTTTTCCTCTCAAAATCCGATTCTATCTAGTGTCAATCCATTTCATTTCGGGGGGGGGGGGGGGGGGGGGTGTTGAACACCCATGAACCCCCCCCCCCCTTGGCTACGGCCTTGTACGGTACTATAAGTTAGTATAGGTAGCATGGGCGGATTTCGCCTCCAATTTAGGGGGGGGGGTCAGCGGTCAGGATCTGTGGTTTATAACATTAAAAAACATAATTATTTTTAATTCCTACTGTAAACCCATTGTTATCTAGTGTAAGTTAATTCCTTTTTTGGGGGGGGTCCGGACCCTCTGACCCCCCCCCCCCCCCCCTTAAAATCCGCCCTTGATAGGTTGCCAAAGTGTCTGGAACTGACGGTTGAAATTACTAAGACCAATTATTTCCTTAGCTTGTGATATGTAGCCTGATTTAAAAAATAAAAATAAATTCCGAGTGTGCCCTAGAATTACTGTCGGTATACTGGGTCCGGTACGTTACTTAATTTATGAACGCCTTTGATATACGAACTATCACTAGTCGTCTGAAAACGTAAGGTAAAATATTCAGACATTTTTTAAAAACACGTGTCCACGGTTGTATATTTTTATTTTTTGATTTAAAATCCAGCGCTAATTGATTTTTATAAAGTAGGTACAGCCTATAGTAAAATTAATATTATTAGGCTACCGTACTTGTTTTCTTTCGCACTTTTTGTAAAACAAATTAGCTGCCATACGCGAAATAACAAAATAATAAAGAAACAATATATAGAATTATGTATTCACCGTCTAAGTAGTCAGTCGTAACCGCACTTAGCGTGAAGCGTCTAGGCATAATTGAATGAAACGCTCGTAGAATTATCTACAAAGAGAAGCTTCATCTTTTGGTAGACTATTGATCGTTGCAAATGGATAGGTAAATAAACAACAAGGTCGTAAATGGCTGGATGCATAAACAGCAAAGGCTTCGAGGAAACTTTCTAATAGAGATGATCAGTTTCATAATTAATTTTCGAAGTTTCACTGCACACAAGAGCCAGCCGCCAGGCACAATATAAGTATACGCATTGTGGAAGATTTATTTCTTGCAGTAATATGCAGGTGTATTTTTCGTTTTCTCAATTGGAATGCGACCGATTATCTGTCCATAGCTTTTTCCTCTCAACAAGACAATACTAATATTAATGTATATTATGAGAAGCAGCACAATGATATTTACTCAGCCGGCTATTCCACTCTTGTTAATATTCCGTCATTTGTACATCAATAATTGACATAGAGTAAAACAAAAATCTCATCAATTATTGACGGAATATTGACAAGTGGTATAGCCGGCTTAGGTGCTATTCTCATTGTTGTTATTAATCAAAGGGTACAACTATGCAATGGTAATTTACTCTCATTGTAAGTAGACCAGAAGAAATGTCTGATGTTGGTTTTATAATGTCCACGCATGACACAAGTTCTACTTTCACGTCAACTTACTTTGCGTTTGAATGTGGCTGTTAATTTTCAATTGACGAATGTATGGTTCCGCGTGTGTGTAAGGTTGCCATTAGATAATTGGACACTTTAAAAAAAATCTGTTTATTCATTAAATATCAATCGTCGTGCCATAAAAGAAGTGCCATAAAGTGGATACCTACAAATAATATTCCTCCTTAATCTGATAAGTTCCTAAGTTGTCAGAACATGTAGATTGGTGGTAAGGCGGGGATTCCACCGACTTGATAGTGCTAAAGACAAATACTGTGACGTGGTAACAGACATTCAAGACTTAGGCGGGGTTTCCCACGACTTCGCATTGCAGAATGCAAATGACATTGACGGAACTTTGAATTTTTCTTTTTATAGAAATCTATTAAAATGTTTGTACTTAACATTTCCCATGAAGCAATTTTTTAATTTTAGTTTGTTTGTGATTTTTATCTATGATCATTGATCAATTTTAACTATGGCATAGAGTAAAACAAACATTTCCGTCAATGTCATTTGCATTCTGCAATGTGAGGTCGGTGGAAACCCCGCCTATGTCTTGAATGTCTGTTACCACGTCACCGTATTTGTATTTAGCACTAGCCGGTCGGTGGAATCCCCGCCTAAGGACTTCACCCGACTTCACCCGAAAGGATGTTGGTTCAAGTCCCAAACTTGATACATTTTCTGGCCATGCTTCGGAGGGTATGTAAAGCACGCGGTCCCGGGCCTTCCTAGTGAGTTTAGGAGAGGGCTTTATAGCCTTAAGTCCGCTAGGTTGGCATAGCAATAAAACGAAAAGTCATTATTTATTTATTTTATTTATTTAAGTTTGTGACCATCACTACCTCCTTCATTTTCCTGACTTCCTCCATGTCCGTTTTTTTTATATATATACCGTGCCTACTTTTTACAGCGTTGTAACATTTTACATGTTATCCAAACAATAAAAAAAAAACACAAGCTGATACCGGGAGAATTTGCCCACCCGGAGTTCGAACTCTGTTCAACCGGGTGGTATTGACAATATACGATAATGCTACCACTAGACTGTTTGAGTCAGGTAAGTTAGAGATTTTTGTGCCTGGGACATTTAGGGACGGCTTGATAGAAAACGTAACGAACGTAAACCCCCCCCCCCCCCCCCGAAATATTTTCAGCGTACACTAGATGGAATGGAGTTTTAAATTTCAATGGCAAGGTGGTAAATTTAGCTTGTTTGTACTTGTGCGAGTCTCTACTCGCCATGCGATCGGAGACGTGTCGTAATTCAACACGTTCAATAACCTACAGAGGCGACTGAAGAGGTCAATCGGATAAACTCGTAAAATTGTTTGTATGCCAATAACCTTTTTTAAACAAACAAAAAAATATACTGTATAGGCTATATATATATTGAGGTTACCTCATCTCAGGTGACGTCAGATGGACCCCCCTCCCCCTCCTCGCAAATTTTCTTGAACAATCTAATCCATAATTTTAACGGCCAACGTTAGCCAACGGCCTTACCATGTTGATTCCATTAGAGCAGAGCATGTTTCAAACTGCGGCAACTTGGTAGTGTGCACAGCGTTGGCAGGGGAACCTGGTGGGACATGATAACTCGCTCAGGCAGTATAAGTCGAGTCCTGGTCACCTCCGATTCAATCGTGTGACTTTACCATGTTCCCCAAGTGGTTCGGAATCCACTATAATCAGGAGGTCCACCCTGTCAGTCAACTCCCCTTTCCCCGAGGTGAAAGAGTCTGCCCTTAGGGTGCCTCAAGTTAACAAACAGACTCACTCCCCCCGCCAGGCTGACAGGGTTGCTTAAAGCAGAAATGCTGAAAGCAGGCGTTAGAAACAACAACAACAACATAATTTTAACGGCAACTATAATAGTTAACACTATATTTAGCATGTAGAAGCATCCACTAGAAACATAACGATCCGCGGTAGTATACCCTATGCATAATATAGAAAGTTTCCTGTTTTGAACTTTCTCACGGCCACGGTTGGTGTCAAGGTTACGGATAAGGTTACGTTAAGTTTTCTATTTATCAGGCCTTACTTATATGACCGTTAGCTGTTTATATGAGTAGAGGTCTTCTTCTTCTTCTTCTGCCCCCTTCGTGCCGCGTACGCAGCGTGGGGGGGGGGAGGGGTCGAGCCGAACCCAGTTCCTGAAATGAATCTAGGTATTCGTGGATAAACAGACGGACATAATAAATGAATAAATATAGCAGAACACGTAATTATAATATTTATAATAATTTGCTATTATATTTATTATATCTCATAAGTTATTATGTAATGTGTCATCAACGAGAGAGTCAAGTTCTCTCAGTTGCTTCATTGATTCATTGATTCATACTACACCTTTGTTTAATATTAGCCTTGAAAACGGGTTTCAAATCAATCTGGGATTTTTTGTAACTTCGGTATTGAGGTGAAATGATTGACATTGCAATACAAAAGGGAAACACTCGGTATGACACTCAATCTGTGTTTGTCATCGAAAAAGTACAATGATGGCTGTCACATTTGTAAATCCCATACTGTCCTTCTGTGATAGCTTTACATTTTCATCGATCCATGGCACGTCATATTTGTAGATCGATCGACATCCAATGCAACTAATCGCCCCAGATGGAAGCTTTACCAATTCCATCTCATATCTGACGTCTATCGTGTAGAGACAAAAAAAAATGGGTGCTGCAGTTTTGGTACAGTGACTCTTCCGTGTAAATTATAAATGTACCGAAATAAACTCACGTAAAAATTATAGCATTAAAAATTAATGCAATAATATTCAATATTGTACTAACTTGCAATACGGTGTACGATGTAGTTCTCTACAACTTGGTTAGACGAGATCATTAAAACTTTAGTCATTAAATTAATATAAACTATAAACAGATTTTGGAGTGATTCAGCCGATTCAGAGATGGTCAATAACAAGCCACGGGACTCCACTGAATTCGTTGCCGTTTTTATTAATGTTTCTTTTTGTTTTAGGTAAGTTTATGGAATATCAGCGGACTGATACTCATCCAAGAGTTCATCGCATCACTCGCCACCCCACCCCCCCCCCTCCCCTTTTATTAGGTCAACACATAAACAGGTGTGATCTTATATCTCACCTACATAGCTCAGATGAGGCCACTGGGCAGGTCTGTACCTGGGCCTGCGGCCTGCTTGCACTAGACTACACATATGGCGTTGCTTCGCTTTGTAGGAATGCGACGAGCATGCTGATGTCCTATTTCCTGCCAATGAAATGAATGAAAAGATTACAATTAATGAAATGGCACATTGACACAAGTACGAGTATATACATTTAACATATGAGGGAAGGTACTTAGTGGAGGTATAAGCATGGATGAGCTTAGGTGGGTGAGGGGGCCGCTGATGGAGAATGGGCCGCAGGGCGTTGGGGGAGGGGGGTCACAGCCAGCTCTGGAAGCAGATTAAATCTTGTAGCGTCTCGAGGGAGCACTTTTGGGTTATATTTTCATCACACACACCAAATTTGTGTTCATGCACAACATGTTACCAGTTTATTCGCATTTTCGGCAGGTACATTCTGTGAATATACGTACATTAGCTACTGATTATTTTTATATTGATCCTATTGAAGTTATTAAATATTTGGCTCATTTAAGTTGTAGTATTATAGTAAGTATTGTATTTTTAATTTCCGACATTGTAGTTTTTTCTTCAACACGATAATAATTCATAAACAATAACTTTTTGCGTAAAATAGATACTATGAAAAATCTACAATTTCGAAAATTAACAATACCTTATTTACTTGAAGTAGTCTTCTACAACTTAAATGTGTCAAATCTTTAATATCTTGCTTAGTTAATTAAATAAAAAATAAAAAGTATTAAATTTCGGGCTGCCAATTTCCTACGGGATGTACACTCTTAAAATTTGCAATAAAAATAAACGGAAAGTCTCTATTTGTTATTGAATAGGGGTGGCTATAAAGAAGCAATTAATTATAAATTAATCCCAGTTTGACTTGTCAGCTAATCATGTCTGCTGAAAACTGTATTATCTTCCGCTATAATACCTACTGTATATTGAGGATGAAGCTGACGTTAATAATAAAGACTGGAACAACTTCAAAATTAAATGTTTATTATTAAATTTCAAAATCAAGTAGGTACGGAACAGCTTAAAACTGCTCTGTTGCTACACGTTACCCTCTATAAAATAAATGAATTTATGGGGAAATCTTTCGAATTATGACCCAAATGCCTTCCAGTGTTATTTTTTTCTTAAGGAAAACATCGTTTTACAGACGCAAAGACGTGAAAATGGTGTTTGTGAAAAAATGCAAGATTTCCAAAAAATTCTATTTACCCGTCTGATTTAGCCTACAACTATTTTATAAAACTGTTTAATGTAATGCACTTCATTATTTTTTTTTATTAAGAAAACGATGTCGATAATTCATGAAAATGAAAATTTACTATGAAAACTTTTATTTTCTCACTAATTTTTCATGACAATCTTTGCTGTTGTGAATCTAGGAATTAATTAATTCAAGCGAAAGTAAAAGGAAGTGTGTCTGAAGAATTTCACTAGAAGCTGATTAGCCAGTCAGTAAATAAAAGTGCTTTAGTTGACCATTTTATGATTATTGTGATGAGTAAATCCCTATAATGTTAATACACCATTAAAATGACAAGAGCTGGTTAAGTATAGTTATTCATGTTCAAGTTAATTATTGTGGATTCCTTTTAATGGTATATAATTATTTTAATGGCAATAAACATCATGAACCTGCAAACTAGCATACTGTAAATGAGTAATGATTCTTTCGAAAGTTTACAAGCCGATAAAATATATTATATTCATGGGCATACACAATAATATAGCATTTGCAACTCATGAGTTTAAAACATTGCTGATTTCAATAATATATCTATACGTATTGTGATAATAAGGTAGATTACATTTTAATATAGCCCATTGAAATAAAAATCAGCATCGGAATTGATTCCAAATCACTTTTTATTAAAAGTTAAACTTCTTATGGGAGGGCTTTGAAATTCGGATCTGCAACCTTTTTGTGTGACGAAAAGAAGCCTCTACCTTGTTTGTCAGGTGGCAACTTAGTGTTGCGATTGTCCTCTAGGTGTCTCTAGTCTCACCAGAATTCGGGTATTAGAGAAGAGTGAGAAGAACACTAGACTTGTCGGATACTTCCTATCTCGTTGTCTGTGGTTGCTGTTTACAAGTGATGATACATAAGAGAATGTAGGCCTAATCCGCCATCGTTAAAATTGAATTCTATCACGGAAAGAAAATTGACTAGAACTTCTAGGTTCTATTTACTCGACTTGGCAAACACAATAGATTCCCGTTACCCATAGAAAATAATAGAGTTATTTAAAAAAAAGGAGGAACATGACCTTTGGCCTTGAAGAAGAAAAGGCACCCTATTCTTAGACTTGAAGACTTTTGGTTATACAATAGAATGCCACGGGGAGAATACTTGTGAAAGTGTGAGAAGTTTGAGACCAATTCCGAGGTTGAATCCTTACGTTACTGAGGTAACCAGTAAGTATCATATAATAACAAGTATTTATATCAGGGCTTATACAATACAATAGCACGATATTTTTATACATTTATTTATTTTCCTTTACCTCATTGAACTAATAGTATTTTGGCTGACATCTTATTTACGGCATGTAATACATCACCTGAATGCAACCCCATCTATCGTAAACTGTCTTTTAAGAAGACCATGTCATGGGCAACCAACTAATAGCGAATTCAATTTGCAACCCGAATGCGGGCAGTGGCGGAGCGTGGGATAATTGCGAGTGTAATGCTTGGAAATATTTACTTAACTTTAAAAAACGAAAACACGTATCATTTTACCTATATAGCATATTCTATCTTCTTAAAAAGTAAACAATTGAAAACAAAAAAGAAAACATTTTAATTCTAACGTGACGAGATTCTTCATTTTCTTAGACTATGCTCATACTTTCTTATTTGCTCGCGGCTTCCTATAGATTTCAACGAAGCTCTTAATACATTCTAAGGAGTTACTGAGTATAATGCGGCATTGCCCGCCTTACATGCGCCACTGGATCTTAGAACTTTAAGTTGGGGTTATTGTCATGATTATTGGCATTCAAGACGTAATCTTGTTATAATTCATCTCCGCTGCAAAGTGAGCCCGTCGCAGAGTATACCATATTTCAAGGGCCGTGACTTGAAAATCCAAGCGCAGTGTACTTTATATCATACTATTGTATGTAGAAAATCGATTCTACAGTAAATGAAATAGCGAGAAATATGTGTGTATTGTTAGTCTCTTGACACCCGTGCTTCCTTTTTAAGAATGGATGCGCCTTTATCTCTCTCCGTCCTCAGCTGAGTTATTGCAGTGGTTTTGCAGTTGCATAGAACTGCCTAGAGCTAGGTTTTTATTATCATTTAATTACTGTTCTCAAGAAGGTGGTCTCTCCTCTATCAGCCATCCAGCAGTTTCTATTCTAACAGAATTATTATCGGCTTTAGATGTGTACCAGTAGATTTACTAGAACTAGATGCATTGAATGTTAATTTGAGAAGGATGCATCTAGAAATGCACATTTGCCTTGCTATCATTAGTTTTTAATACTCCAGGCTACTCTTTTGGTCATGCAACCGAACGTTTTTTAAAGTGAAATCTTCCTTAGGTGATGAAACAGTAGAATCCCGGCTGATGGGCACTAGCCTGCCTGATAGCGTACTTCCAAACGTTTCGTCAACATCTGTGGTCAACATCTACAGTGACACTACGCACACTCCTAAGATTGTAACTCAGGAGGCACAGAAGCAACTTTGCTCTTTCTCTGGTCAGTGAGTTCAATGACCTCACTGGCCTACCGTATTCGCATTTTTCTTACTAGGGGTAAACCTGTGACCAGTGTAACGCGTAACCGTGACGACACAAAATAATGCATCGAAGTAATTTAATTTATAATCAATGTTATAAGAAAATCCACGTGACGGAAATTAGTATCACTTACCAACCGGTTGAACTGGGTTTGTCGTTGTTGTTGTTTCTAACGCCTGCTTTCAGCATTCCTGTTTTAAGCAACCCTATCAGCCTGGCGGGGGGAGTGAGTCTGTTTGTTAACTTGAGGCACCCTAAGGGCAGACTCTTTCACCTCGGGAGAAGAGGAGTTGAATGACAAGGTAGACCTCCTGATTATAGTAGATTCCGAACCACTTGGAGAACATGGTAAAGTCACACGATTAAATCGGAAGTGACCAGGACTCGATACGCGCGTAGACTGACTGGTATGGTCTCAGTGCGTTATCATGTCCCACCATGTTCCCCTGCCAACGCTGTGAACACTACCAAGTTTGCCGCAGTTTGAAACATGCTCTGCTCTAATGGATTCAACATGGTAAGGCCACTTGGCGGTTGAGCTGGGGTGGAGTCACCGTCGGTCCACAAAATCATAGTCCGCAATAGCGATCGGGTCACGAAGCGCGGAGCTTCTGGATCGGGTCACGAAGCGCGAAGCTTCTGGTACGGCGGTTTCCACTTGCTGCTCCTTGTTCCTGTGCTCCGAGCAACGCTTCAGTTCATTTCGGGGGAGGCTAGGCAACACGGGCTGTCACAAGCCTCAAAAGTATGTACCGACCGTGGATATTGGATATCACTGTTGGATCACCCCAAATCCTGTCATTTTTAACGGTCTACTCGGTATAACACCAGGGCCTGCCCTTTTTCGATGAAGGGACATAGCGACCATTCCATCCCTGGAGCTTTTTCTATTTGCTTGAACCATACCCTTACCAGGGCCGGTTTTACCAGGCGCGGGGCCTGTGGTGGTTCCATGGCGCGGGGCCCTTACCATAGGGTTTATGTTCTCGGGCGAGGTGGGGGTGGGGGTTAAACTGACAACAATGTAGCCACGTACTCATGGACGAATTTAGTCCTTATTTTCAGTAATTTAAATAAAAATAAAATTATTATTATTAAAAATTGTGCCCAGCGCGGGGCCCCTTGAAAGCGCGGGGCCTGTGTTTTTTGTCACACTCGCCACATGGTGAAACCGGCTATGACCCTTACCCTTAACGTGTCCGAGCCTAAGACACCTTGATCCAAAACGTTGCGGTCTAGCTGGCCTCTCCCAGTCTCGGGCAGACCAGAAGGTGGCCGCCGTCCTGCAGTTGTCCGCACTCGCAAGTCAGTTTGAACCATGATACAGGGGGAGGGTTTTGGTTAAATAATTTTTGTAATAATTATTTGTTTGTTTTGGAATACTAAGTATTTTGTTGTTATTGTACAAATTTGGAATTTGGCCTTCTTGTGAGAGTCTTTTAGCCGCTAGCTCTAACATGTGCCACTAGGCGGCACTAAACCTCGACTAGGCGGCATTGGTGCTCTGTTTGGATGCCTACATGCAAGTGCTCAACACAATGTACTAGGAAAAACTGACCTTAAGTTGTCTGAGGAGGAGGTTTCACAGGTGTAACGCCACGAGCAATGGCAGACCTTAAAAAGAAAGGATGGCTAATGGAGCGTGGCCGTGTCCGCAGGGTCAAAGGGCCGGCGCGCATCATTCCACACTTTCACGCTTAAGCTACTGTCTCGCTTTCAATTCATTATTTGTCACCAACAAGTGAATTGCACTGTTTTTTACAGACGCGCTGGACCAGTTTTTTGCCAATTAGTATAGCCAGTCCGTATTGTATGGGAGAGATCGCTTAATGTAGTTACGCTCAGTGAAATCAAGAGTTATCACGCGCGTTAAATTTGAAATGATGGTTATATGTTTGCCTTTTATGGTGGCAAGGCTGACGGGCATGAAGCTGCTGATATAGTAGGCCTGCACATTCAGTAATACATGAGCTATAAAGGAAGATATCGCGGTCATAGGAATGCGCTGAATAAGAGAAGCTTATGGTGCGTGATCGGTCCAATTTCTTTACTTTACTTCACTTTTAAAAGGTTAATCGTGTACAAACAATTTATTGAATTTATAAATTAAATAATAAATATAAATATAAATTAACCTTTTCAATCGCTTATCAAAGTAACTTTATAGGTACTTGTGCCGAGTTACGACACGTCTTAGATCGCAAGGTGTGAAGAGATTCGCACAAGTGCAAGCACTCCTGGCCACCGAAGTCACCATTTAGCGTCAGTAACCCTTTCTTAACTCAGTAGCAACTGAGGTGACAGTTATAGCGCCGACTGGTTGCAGAGACTTACAAACAAAAATTTCAAACCTGAAAATATAATTTACTAATCCAAAAAGTAATATTTTTACTTTTTGTTTTTATTTTCTTTAGATAATAGACTATTTAATAACACCATATTTTAGCAATTTAATGGAATTTAAAAAAAGTTTAAGGAAAAATAAGTAAGCAAATTTGGTGGTACTTTTTAATTGTTATGTTTATGTGTGCATAAAATAAAAAACACTCCAAACAAAAGGTTACCGCTAATGACCGAATGATTCGCGGCCTATCGCGGTTCAGTAGTAAACTTAGCCGAAGGCGTATTTGTGGGTACTGTAGTTTTTGGGTTGAATTAGACTGAAGAAATGCTTGGTTTGGTGTAATATATTTTATTTTCATGTGAAAAACATAAGAATGTATGATAGACTAGACTGGTCAACAATGGGCTTGAGGAAACCTACGTAAGCTTTATAATGAACATTAAATAATTAAAATAAATAAAATGCGTAAGCAGTCTATATACTTAAAGGCATTTCTTCAACAGTTTTTTAACAGCAATAAATGAAAAATTAAAAAGGCATTTTCCCGTGTGTTTGCATCAGACAAAATCGTATTATCTCATGATGCGGAAAATGGTAGGCATCCCTATAGAAAGGGCAGTACCTAACTAAATTGCTATAGCGGCAGTCCTAGATACTTCTTTGAACATATTTCAAGAAGCACGATTCCTCTAATATAATGAAATACCAATAATTTCGCAATCACACCCGTGCTGGCAAACCGGGCAATATTATTTCAGACTAATACCGCATATTACGGTTGTTTGGTATGGAAAACAGCAATTACAGCCAATCATATTTAATAACAGTAATTATTTTATACAAATTTTTTTAATAGATACACACTGTATAATACTTACTTGATGAAGAATGTAACTTGATATTCCCATTTTAAAATTTGGCCCATTTTCCTCAATTAATAAGAAACTTGCCTGCATGAACTGTGGAGATATCTTTTCTCCACTTTATAGCCGATGCTCTAATAAAAACATAGCATAGAACCTAGATCCTGTACCGGAGGCCTCACAAGCCAAGCATTGTTTCAAGCTAACGGCGATATAGTGTGTTTTCCAACGCCTGCTTTCAGCACCTTTCCTTTGGGTAACCCTGTTAGTCTTGCTGACGGAGTCAGTCTGTTTCTTACCATGAGGCATCCGAAGGGCAGACTCTTTCCCCTCACTTCTCAGGACTTGTCTGAAAGAGTGGACCTCCTGATTGTAGTGGATTCCGAACGACTTGAGGAACATAGTAACGTCACACGATTAATTCGTAGGAGACCCGGACTCGATACGCACTTAGACTGACTGGTAGTCTCAGCGAGCTATCATATCCCCCCCATGTTCCCCTGCCAACGCTGTGCACACTACCAAGTTTTCTGCAGTTATAAACAGGCTCTGTTTTGGTGGATTCAACTTGGTAAGATCGCTGGCATATAGTCTAATTAATGTTGTTCGTAGAAACCTTTGCAACTTCTGAATTTGACACAAATACCCGAGCACATATATATGAGCTGAGGGCATTCGATAGTGGCGTAAATATTCTTCCATTTATGCTTCCATTTGCTTTACACAAAAAATACAGATCGTATAGACGTGTTGTTCTAGGTTCCATAAGCCATGCATTGAGATTGCTAGCGGCTATTTGCTCCAATTAATGTCATTGGTAGAAATCTTTGCAACTTCTGGATTGGGCACAATTGCGCTCATAAGTTATCGACTGCAGTGACCTACCTCAAAGTAAATTACTGTACCTTATAGACTTATATTAATAAGTAAGGTTGTTTATTACCGACAATTTCGTATATTTATTACAGCAGCTGCAATTTTGTTGTCATCGCCACGTTTCTTAAGACCAGTCTGCAAGAAATATTACACCGGACCGTTATTACGCATAGGTTATTAATTACTATTGACAACGTACAATATATGCCTCATATTTCACTTTTACATAAATACTATATACATTATTATATACTAGCGACCCAGTGAACTTTGAACCACCCTACAGTCAATAAATGTCATAATTTTCAGATTTTCTATTTTTCCCTCGAAGGAAAAGGTTTGAAAAAATAAGCGTAAAATAATAGGGCTTTTCTTTAACCGTCGTTATTGTTAATTGCATTGAATACTGTATGTTTTCCTACATTTAGGCGTAGATTCTGTTGAATAAAACGTTATAGTACCGTCTCAATATAGGTACGGATGTCGGATAGTAATTAATTCATAAAAAGACTTATTTCCATCAATGATAAAAGGCACGGTATACAAGTAAGAGGTAACAGCATGATCATCATAACCAACCTTTTTACTTATAAGCATTTGCTTCCATGAAAAAAGTTCGAGAAACGTAGCTGACGCTCGTGGCACAAGGAAATGTTTGAAATTATTAATGCAGAAGAAAAACTTTTTCTCCAGAAGCCAATACTCATGCTCAAAATGTAAATAAAGAGAAACATAAGCAAATGCTCCAATTATATTAAGCATAACCATATGCTTCTTTTCATTAATTTGGCTTGTAACTTCGTCAGGCATAGTTCTATATTATACCTTCCCAATAATTATCCAGTTCGAGAGGGTATTGCGCTAGCACATCCCATCCAATTCGAAACTTCAAATCGAACAAAATATAATAGGACCGGAATAGGTCAGTTGGTAGAAAACTGAACTAAGAAACGGGTGGTTGAGGTGTTGAGGTTCAAAACTACGTACTCGATGCAAGAAATGAAAATTTTTCCGCCAGTTTTGTGTCCACCAAACCTTAATGAGTACCTTACCTTCATTGGTAGGAGAAGAAAGACGGTAGCCGGGAATATTGCTGACCACCATAGTGTATATCCTATGTATATGGGGAGGAGAGAGTATTGTGTTGGCTGTCTTCAGGCCTAGACCCTGAATGGGTTCTCACGCCACGGCCTTTTTTACACTTTTTCACTAAGTCTACTCAGTTAAAAAAGAAAACTTTTCAGAGTTTACTGAACAATTCAGTAATTCAGCAATGTCTGAACTAATCTTGTTAACCAAAATTCTTCGAGAGGGCATTATGCTGGCAAATCACTTCCAATTCGGAAATTCGAATAGAATAAAATATTCTATTCTATAATTTATTCAAACATCTAATACTAACCTTCATTAAAAAACACTTAAAACAAAGCCACTGCTGAACACTGCAGTTGGGGTATAGCATGTGACCTCCTTTTAAAAAGGTTTCCAGCTAGTTTATAGCAGCAAAAAACATAAAATAATATACATTCAATTGCGACAACCACGGCAGTGGGGAGTGCTGACTCTGCAGCTGTGGCACCCTTTACTAAAAAAAACTCAAAAGCTACTGTTTTTCCCATTATGAAACCCACATCCAGTCATCCAGACTCCATGTTAATGGTTTACATTTTCCGTACTGCTGCTATGGCTTTTTAAACGCGACATGATGTCGTGAAAACAGGTGCGAGTAAGAGGGTGTTATAATGCGTGAAAAATAGCCTGAAGAATTAATGATGGTAGCACCGGTTTCGTGGTGTAGTAATGAAAAATCAGTTTTGAATTTCCTTTTCACAGCTTTTAACCTTCTGCAAGGCTTATCTCAGCCGTAGGGAGTTTTAATTTTCCTCTTTGTTCTGTGACAAATGAAAACATGAAACAGTACAAGATGTTGAAGTTATAAAGTTGTAATTTCGTAACATGCCGCATATAGACCTTAATGGCGCGGCCTTACTACAGGATATTTTTTTTTTCGAGAATTTAAGAGGGAGACGAGGAAAATGAAGGAAAATACACCGCAAAAACACAGTTTTATAAAATATATTTTAAAATTATTAAATTCTTATGAATGCTTCTTGTGATGAAGAAATACAATAAAAGAATGAAGCAGAAACGTGATTTCTCATTGTATTATTATTGGAATAACCCTAAATGAAATATTATATATTTTAGGTAAGATACGAACTGCTCTTGATTAAATGCTTTTACACAAGAGACAATTATGACATGACAGCAAAAATTAGATTGGTAGCAAATGTGTAACTTGAGCATCTTTTTTATGAGGTACATTTTCAATTCTTGCCTACACCTTCGTCGGGTCAATCAAATATTATCTTTGCAAGATGTGTATCATGTGTATGGCGGATGTTGTACCACCCACAAAGACGATGGTATGCCCGGGGGCCCATCGTGTTCACTGCGCTAATGTGGTCGGTTGCCCATTACCTGTTTCCTGATACTATCCCGCAAAAACAGCATAATTCCGGGAACCTCACACGTTATTGCACCTATATTTACTTTTTTGCAGTTTTTTTTATTCTGTTTACCTATCGTGCATCTGCCAATCTTTCACCTTGCACTTACCGTCGATTTGCCTGAATGATATCATGGAGTGGACAAGAAATTTGTTCGCCTCAAGCGTTTCCGTTCTACAAAATGAACTAAAGGTTAGGAAGGTACCCTGGCGCTAGCCGACCATTCAATTTTTTTTTTGTTAACGGTTCTAACGTTGGTTGTAATGTGTGGTTGGTTGGTTGTACCAAGTAACAACATACACTGGAAAGAAAATCAAAAATTAAAAAATGCTGAAATTTACTGTTCATTTATTTTAAACAATTGAATTAATACCATTACGTGACATGGTATTATATTAGCCCCAGTATTAAAATCGCCATGATCGGGCTGCAGTAGTGCGGTAGTGAAGGTTTTGAAGTTTATTTATTATTAATACAATAGAACCCTATAACCCGGTTGGTATTGATTTTGCCCATACTGCAGGCATACTGCATTAGTCCTGTTACATTCCTATTAAACCTGATGTTTCTCATTGTGATTTGTACCCCAACTTTCCTTACCTCAGTGTAGATTTAGACTAGTTTCCATCGGCCAAAGAATGGCACAAGGAGGGACATACAAGAAGGTCATCACCTGGGCTAAAAAATACAAGGGACACGCTGAAAACATACTTTTTTGCACTTAAATTTCAAAATTTACTCCCGGGTTGTCATTGTTTGTAATTATCGCAAATTATCTCATCATTGGTTAGCAGTGGTTTGGAATTAATCAGAAAACTAGACTATACATGGAAGGTCAATGGTCGAAACTGCATATAAAAACATTGCCGCCAACCCTAAAGGGTACCTTCATCGGTAGGGAAAAAACGCGGCCGCCGAGAATGTTGCTAACCACAGCATCCCAAATAGAGCCATGACCATGAGCATACGCCACCAATCCTCATTCCACAATGGGTTGTTGCGCCACTACACTTTTTTTTCCCTGAGCTATGGGGAGGGGAGCCAATTTCATTTCGGTCCAGCAGCCCTATTATGGCGATTTGGGATTAACTTAATACAGGGGTTTATATAATATCGGGTTTATTTTTTAACTCCGCATTAGTAAGGTGCCAATTTGAATTTCCCGCGCATTTAGCATTCATTTGTTTAAAACATTTGAATAAACCTCGGTATTATGTTAATCCCAAATCGCCATGTCTGCAGGACTGAAATTGCGACCTCCACAGACTACACTCCTGAATCTCTTTTTCATTGAAAACCGTTTGGTGCAGGCACGTAGCAAGGGAGGGGGCTTTGGGGGCTGAGGCCCCCCCTACCCGAAATAAAATCCTGGCTACGTGCTTTGATTGGCGTGAAAATAATTTCGGTTCTCTCATGTTTTGAACTCTATATCATTGACGAGGAATAAGATATAATCGCATTGGCCAGTCAAGGGCTGTTGTGAAGAGACTGGCCATTTCACTGAAACTAATGACCGCACCATGTATAATGAGTAATGTAACCCCGCACCGGTAAAAGTCGGGACTCATCGCAGTAATTAAAGTTGAAAGTGTACAGATCGCTGGCCAGGGTCAGAGCCGAACGCCCCATGTCCTCGGATTAATGTTAATATTACCTGCCCCCATTTTGGGCGTGGCTTGTTTTGGAATTAACTTCAGCCCTTTTGCGTGCGGAACATATAGTCTACTGCCCAGTCAGACCCTCGGATATTTTTGGGGGGTCATCTGGGCTCATTTGATTCTCTATCTCATTTCTCCGAGCCTTTTCCCTTCTCAATAGCCCCCATCCAGTTAGGCTAACTTTCTTTGATAGGAGACAAAAGTCTGATGCAAATATTAGGCATTGCGATTTAAACATATAACCTACTCAGGGGCTGGACGAGGTTTACCTGCATTACTTCTGCTTTCTTACTAAAATCTGCAAAAGCGGGAACGGTGTAATTTTTCCATTACATTTTTTATTGTTAGTTCCACATTAATTTTACAAAATTTACAGTGGCCCCCGTAGAACATACAGTAGGTACTACTATACAATACTTGCATAAACAACTTACCGCCATAAAACCTAATTAATTAATGGTTAATTCGGAAATAATCCAAAGATTTCAGATTTCGGGAGCGCGACCCAACACCACTCAAGGGCGGATCGAGCGAAAAATTTAGGGGGGGTCACAAGTGTTTTGTAAGTTTAAAAAGTATTTTTTTGTTTGTTGAAAAGTTTAGTTTTATTCATTTTTTTTAACTAGGTATCTTATGAATTTCCTCATTTAGGGGGGGGGGGGGGTCATGACCCCACTGACCCCCCCCCCCCCCCTGTGGATCCGCCATTGACACCACTTTTGTGAATGATGCATCGCAGTTATATATCCATCGATCCTAGAACAGAAAAAGTCATTATTTACATATTATGTCAAGACATGTAGCGTAGTGGCACGGACTCTGACTTTCACCCGAAAGGTTAAAGGTTGTTGGTTCGAGTCCCACACTAGCTACATTTTCTGGCCATGCTTCGGAGGGCATATAAAGCAGGCGGTCCCGGGCCTTCCTATTGTTGAGTGTAAGAGAGGGCTTTATAGCCCTGACCCCGCTGGGTCGGCTTAGTAATAGAAACAATAAAAAGTCCTTATTTATTGCTTTCCAATTTATACGTAGTATAAGGAAAGTTTTGTGACGGTCGAAATTTTCGATTCCGTGATTGCAACGGATTTACACGTTTTGAGGTCCCAGGAACCCAAAAAAGTGGTTCTTACGAAATGTCTGTCTGTCGCTCTGTCTGTCGCTCTGTCTGTCTGTCTGTCTGTTCGTCAATTTGTGGGTAAACTACTAAGTCGATTTTGATGAAATTCTGCATGTAGGTTCACAAAAATCATACCTCGGGACCTTTTTTTTATTTGGGGCTATCTCAATTTGGGGGGGTTCTACATTCATAAAACTCCAAAAAAACGTCAAAAAAACTTCTTTCTCAAAAACGGCTCCAACGATTTCTTTTAAATTCTCATATATTGTAGTCGTTATTAATGCTGACGACAAAATGCGTGGGGGTCACTTGCCCCTTGATAGTTTGCTTCTGGGGGTAAAAAAATAAAAATAACTAAATTTTAATGAAAAATAACTAAAAAATAATTTTTCCGTGAAACCTATCCATCGATTATTTCTACCTTCAGGCATGTATTAGGTGTTAAATTGAGTAACGAAACCGGGCAGGTTGCTTTCCCAGAAATGTGTTTGGTTTTGTAGAAAAAATGTTTTTTGAAAAAATGATAGAAAATTCACGTTGAAATGCATTGCGCGCCCTGCCAGTATTGCTGAGTGGTAATGTGTTGGTCTGGCCCATCTAGAATTTACCTCATCTCTAGTGACATCAGGTGGGCAACACCACACCCCCCCCCCCCCGAGAAATAGGAAATTTAACCATAGGAAAATTATTTACCATGAAATTACTCATTTTCTCTATCTGCTAATTTTGAAAAATTGGAAAGCATGTTCGAGTAAACTCGGACCGGTTCTTTATTTATTGTGGATCAAAAAGTGCAGAATGTCCACTTCACTTCAAGGCGTGAAATTGGAAGGTCTATACATTCAATATTCCCAGTGAAATTTGATTAAGTTCAAATGACAAAATATATTGTTATGTATACGGTATGATGCAGCTGGTGGCTTCAATATTGCACCACTTATGTGATATGTCATTCCAGGCTAGTGGTTTCGTTTGCAACGTCCCTTTCCATTGTGGATGTCAGTGATATTAGGTTGCAGCGGCCTGTGATACCCCAGCCGGATATTACCATCTACCACTTGATTTACCTGTAATTCCGGTTGACGTACTTTATTGGTCGATGTTCAGCGCTTAATATCGTAATTCAATCTAGTATTTTCCGCCACTTTCTAGTTTGGCAATATTTGAATGCATTGTATACGATTCGTAGATGTTTCAGTGGCCAAAGTACCAACGAGATATAGGATAACTTATCCAAGAATTAATGTATTGTGAGTAACGTATGTGATGTAAAATATTATACTAAATTACCCCGCAATGAATGTAAACTGACTTATAAGAGAGTATTGAGCAAATAAAAATTAAAAACAAGAATTGTTGTCTTCTTCTTCTTTATCTTCCTTTCTAGTACCCCCTTCAGGGTGTCAAGAGACTCTAAATTCGTGCAAAACATACATATACATACAAATAAAAATTAAAAACAAGAATTGTTGTCTTCTTCTTCTTTATCTACCTTTTTAGTGCGCCCTTCAGGGTGTCAAGAGACTCTCAATTCGTGCAAAACACACATATACATACAAATAAAAATTAAAAACAAGAATTGTTGTCTTCTTCTTCTTTATCTACCTTTTTAGTGCCCCCTTCAGGGTGTCAAGAGACTCTCAATTCGTGCAAAACATACATCGATTATGTACAATTAATTAGCACATAAATAATAGTCAGCATTTAAAAAGTTTTTAGTTTAGTTTTAGTTCAAACAGGTTCCGCACTTCAAATGAATATGCTAAATGACTTAAAATGCAAACATATTATTAATATTAAAGGCTTCCACATTTGACTGTAATTTAATATCTTGTCCGGCTAATCAACTTGACAGTGACAAATGAGCCTGTATGTAATTGTAACCTGACCTTCCTGTGTAAAATATAAAATTTGACACTTACAGTGCCCCTCAGCTTTAAACATTTATTATTTTAATCATTTACAAAGTAAGCCACATGAATCTCTCTTTTGGGAATGGTCAGATAGGCATGATGCCATGGGGCAGATAGTTGCGCTTGTCCCTTCCCCTAAATCAACCAAAATTAAAATTGAAATTTGGAATGGCAGATTATTATGATGTCATTTGAAAACATCATTCACAAAAATCGCCCGACTTTGCTCCGCGATACTAGTCATTCAAGTTTCCTCTTTGCTTGCAACGGATAAGTGCCCCTAACATTGTCTCAAGTTTTGGTCTACGTCAACGACAACAAATACGACTATGACCAATGGCTAGAAATTCATTCAGAAACAATACTTCTAATGTCCACAAAAAATGTGGCAAAATTAAATGAGCTACACTACAAGAAGTATGGTCTTACGCCCTTAGACCATAATGTAACCCGTACGTTTATAAATAAAGCCGCAGAATTTCAATTGTTTTATCATATGGGGCCCAAAAAGACTGCAAAAATTATTTCTGCCTGTGTCTAGCATAATATTCGTTGCATTAAACAATTTGTTCTTTAAACTTAGTTTTTAAATTAAGTGGTAAGTTGGGTCAGGAATAGGTCAGTTGATAGTGAAATATACTATGAAACGGCATAAATAAATAAATAAATAATTATTTATTTGCAAACAGAACCAAAAGACCAATAAAATGCAAATCTTACACAGAAAATTGAGTACAATTTAAATCCCTTCATGGTGGACTTTTGTTTTGCTAAGTTATGTAAAATATACAGCAGACACTAATTCAAACAATCTTTCTAACTAACTATTCTAACTAACTTTGCCCGCCTGACGTCACTGAACTGAGGTAAATTCTAGATTGGTCAGACCAACACATTACCACACAGTAATAATGGCAGGGCAAGCAATGCAATTGACCCTGAATTTTTTATCATATTTTCAAAAAAACTTTTTTCCACAAAACCAAATAGTTTTTTGCGAATGCAACCTGACCCGTTTCACCCGTTTCGTTACTCAATTTAACTCCTACAACATGCCTGAAGGTAGAAATCATCGATCGAAAGGTTTCGCAGAAAAATAAATTTTTATTCATTTTTCATCAAAATTTAGTTACCGTATTTTAATTTTTTTACCCCCAGAAGCAAAGTATCAAGGGGCAAGCGACCCCCCGCATTTTATGAACATTAATTACAGCTACAATATATGTGAATGAAAAAGAAATCGTTGGAGCCGTTTTTGAGAAATAATCTTTTTAGAGTTTTTTTTGTAGTTTTTTGAGTATAAAGCCCCCCCCCCCCCAAATTGAGTTAGCCCAAAAAAAAAATCATTTTCCCGAGGTATGATTTTTGTAAACCTTCATGCTAAATTTCATCAAAATCGACTGATCAGTTTGCCCGGAAATCGATGAACAGACAGACAGACAGACAGCTAAAATACCACTTTTTTGGGTTTCTGGGACCTCAAAACGTGTAAATCCGTTGAAAACTCGGAATTGAAAATTTCGACCATCACAAAGCTTTCCTTATACTACGTATAAATTGGAAAGCAAAAATCCACTCGGCCAAAACCAATAGTTACCTCATCTGCATTGATACGGAAAACGCGGTTGCTGGGCATTTGGTTAACCCCAAAATTCTAAATAGAGCAGTTAGTAGTCAAGACTCAAGACAGAGGATACTCTACCATTCCTCAGACCTCATTGGGTTGTTGTGTCATGGCGTTTTTGTTTTTGTTGGTTTTATTTAAAACTATCCCAGGCCATGCCCGGATAACTTATCGTTTTCTGTTTGTAATACATCTGCTGGCATTAAAAAACTTGAAATTTTTTTATGATACACCCCGAAGGCATTAAACGTCGTCAGCACTACATGTTGCCGTACATCATCAGACGCGTAAAACATTTTTATTGTTATGGCCTTTGCACCTGCGGCGTATAACGAAAATTCAAATAATGTTGTAGCAGTGTTTTATGATCAACTTTTCCGGCTTTTCCCGCTCCAATCTACACATAAAGTATGCAAAAAAATGTGCCATATTTTCTTTTATATATGTTCTACAAATGTTGTACAAGTTTTATTGCAAACTGTTTGAGTGTTTGTTTGAGTGCTAACTGCTAAAGTAATGTAAATAAGGAAAGTCGTGAAAGGCTTTGCTGAGCATAATTTGTGGAAGCACTTAATTAAACACCGTTGACGTCTGTAAGCTGTTCATGCGATGTATTGTACTGTAGCTGTTCATATATTGTACTAGTAGGCCACATATTCTGCTTTTACTACATAGGCGCCCGGCTAGGGCTACTTCCAAAAACAGTGACGTGGTAGCAGACATTCAAGACTTAGGTTGCGTTTCCACCGATCTCGCATTGCAGAATGCAAATGACATTGACGTAAATTAGAATTTTTTTTTTTATAGAAATCTATTAAAATGTTTGTACTTAACATATCCCATGACGCCATTTTTTAATTTTAGTTTGTTTGTTTGTGATTTTACTGTATGATCATTGATCAATTTTAACTATGGCATAGAGGAAAATACACATTTCCGTCAATTCTGCAATGCGAGGTCGGTGGAAACACCACCTAAGTCTTGAATGTCTGCTACCACGTCACCGTCGTTGGAAATAGCCCTAGCCGGTCAATGGAATGGGCACCTTACTGGAGGATTCTAATATACTCCCTATAACTTTATTTATCCAATAGCCAATACTCTTCAATATAATAAATGCCCGGTACGACGAACTGCCCCATAAAATTCCAGCGTGCTCCAAAACTTAGCGCCATTATTCTTGATTTTTTTTAAAACTATTTTCACCATATTTCTGGCATATTAATAATTCAAAATTATTATTGTTTTAATTTTTGGCGAATAAGTTTCATGGCAAATATTTTCATGATTTTTAAAGAAATACACAGATTTTGTTGAAGTTTATAATGACCGGCAGGTGTTATATGGAAGTTGATTCAGGCTGATTCGACAATTTAGAATGAACTTTGTTGGGGAATGAGGTGAAGATATGGTGAACTGTTTGAAGTAAGTCATCGGTGGTATTGCAGAAATAGACATTTTCTGAAAGTCTCATTGAAATCATATTGAATTTGAAGCTATTGAAAGCATATATGAAAACCTTTTTTATTGAACTAATTTTGTATCTCGATTTTTGATTTGTACATACATATACAATTCACTCATATAAGCAATTGCATTGTCATTAATTCTTTACCGTTGGTGCTATGCTTACTGGTATACCAATTCTATCAGTAAAATATTAATGGGCCTAAAGGATTTCACCACCTGCAAAGAAAGAAAGAAAAATAAAAGCTCTAAAAACCATCACCAAGAAAACCCAACGTAACTCAAATCCTATAAAACAATACAGCCAATCTCCAACAGCAAGAACAACGGAAACGGCAGGCCAGCAGCAGCGGGAAATTCGAATAATCGCCTTTTGAGAGAACATCTTTATTGCAATAGTTTGGACATTCACTCTCCTTTCTCCTTCAACTTAATAACTGACTTCGTTGTCGAAAGAGAAATAAAAAAAGTTTCCGAGTAGTGAAACCAGGTTTTCAGGGTTTGAGTGGAAACCCATTGGCTATTGGCTTTTCCTGTCAAGTGGCGTTTTTCGAATAGTTCGTATTAGACCTACAACAGTGCTTTTGTTAGTGACGAAGCTGGTTCTCATGTAAGCAATCCGATTATTTAAATGCCGCTGTTATGATGCTGCTGGTCTGAGTTATTACTTTTTGAAATTACTATTTTGGCTCAATGAATAAGAATTACACTAAAACAATAGCAACCATGAATTCTGGGCTTCAATTTCGTGGTAAATTGAAAGGAAATTTTCCGAAAACAACTTGACGTGAGGGCTAATTAATTATACGGCTCTCAGAAGGTTTGTGTGTCGGTAGAACCGTGAAAATTGGTTCAATGTAAAAAAAGGTTCCCGACGCCTGGCCTAGACTTTTTGAGATTTTCCACGAAAACAGAACGTTCTTCGACGGTGGTATTCAATTAAAGAAAAAAAAGTTGTTACAAATTCAATCTTACTCTCTATGAATAAATGGGTATACAGACCCAAACAATGGATGGAGTGAAAACTCGCACGCCGCCATAACTCAGCCCGAGATCACCCTGTATAGTAGCCTCACTTATCACTGCCACACCCCGCATATATATCGGTCCCGTGTTGCTGCTTCCATGAAAGGAGCTGTGCTCACTTTCGTGCAGACTATTCCTGAAGGTTCACTTCTAACTGATGATGGCCTGTGATTTGTTGAATACACTTCAACGGCTATCTAATTTGCAAATGGTCTGCACATTTACATTCAGTACCTACCATTAGTCTAAAGGTATTTTATTGTAAATTCACCTGTTTCTAGGCCTACTGTACAGTTCTCGTTTTGGCTCACTGATAATCTACTTCATGGGGTTTGGACTGGTTTCGACCAACACAACAACAACATACGGTACTTAATTTTCTTTAAATGCCTTTTCTAGCGAAGATTTCATGACATCAAGGCTCCCTCTGAGGCCCGATCCGATGTCTGATACTTATCATTTAATGTGACGCTTATCTATTTCTTATTACAATAATAGTATAATTACTTAATTTACCTTTTGGTGTTGAAGCGAACGTCCCAAAATCGGGTGAAATTGTAAGCAGCGCTGTTAGGCTCCCACGTGTCGTCTTTCATGCATTGATGGGCTGGGCATAAGCTGCACTTGAACAAGTGATCCACGTCTTGCCTTTCAACACACGAACAAGGGTGTTGTTTGCGTCTATCTGGCCCCATCTCGCTCTGTTGGTTTTGACAGGGGCTGCGCCGGAGCGGAGTTGGTTCAGCATCGCCCATTTTCTCTAGTCGAGGTGGATCCCGTTGGTGCTGACGGGCTCATCTAAGGTAACTACGCCAGCCAATTCAATAATAACAACAAAAAATAATAACAAGACAAGCGTCACGTAAATAATAAGTATCGGGCCTAAATGTATTCTATTTTTTTGCC
This sequence comes from Psococerastis gibbosa, assembly GCA_963971405.1. Taxonomy (NCBI): domain Eukaryota; kingdom Metazoa; phylum Arthropoda; class Insecta; order Psocodea; family Psocidae; genus Psococerastis; species Psococerastis gibbosa. Next base: position 31,525,988 of record OZ020484.1, read on the forward strand.
CATAAGGCCATAACCAAGCCTAAAAAACTTTTCTTTTTAATTAAACGGTGTTGTATTGCGAAACCCTTCCAGTAATGAAAAGGAGAAGCCGAGTGAATGCCTTGAGAGTTGAAATACAATACAACCAGGAATGAGAGCAATCACGAAAGGAAATCAGAATCTAACTTCGAAAATTAATTTAAAGAAGAATGCTGTAGGGGGAGACATCGACAAAAAAAAACGAAACGTGACAATTCAATACGAAAACTTTTAATAACACCGGTCGGAAAATTTGCGGGTGCTGTAGAAGGTAGGACGGGGAGGGGGAGAGGGGTGCGTTTAGTTCTTTTTAATTTTAATGGTTTCTTTGCTGCTAACTTTCACGGGAAATTAATTTTCTGACACTTTTTGCTTTTTTACCCCGAAAAATGTTTTTGTAACATTTGACATTCAGGGCAACTAAGGGTGCAATTTAGTATTAAAGTGCATTAGGGTACATTGCATTCCGGCCGGGATATCAATCCACCTGGCCAGCCAGGGTCCACCCAACCCTAATGGGTGCCCTGTAGATTCTTGAAGACCTTTTTATGGACCTAGGCCTGCTAGGGCCCTTGTCAAATGCCAACGACCCCATGGGTTTCAGACATTATTTGTATTTGTTTTCGTATGAATTTTTGGCCATTGGCAAACTGGTATGCGTCCTCAATGTCAACCTACACTGGTTGCAAGCGATAATGAAAGAGCTGAGGCAAGCTTACCATTGGTGCAATGAAGCAGGCGAGAACATGACTTAACCAAGTTCAGATACGAGTCACTAGTCACGAGTAATGGGTGTCTCACCTTCATCGGTAGAGAAAAATGCGTCTGTAGGGCGTGTTGCTGAACACAACATCCCAAATAGCGTAGTGGTTAAGGGAGAGAATCCTCAGCCAGTGGCGGTTTTAGAATTTTAAAAAGGGGGGGGGCATTGACAAGAGATCAGAGACCTGACTAGTTTAATACTGGGGGTTTCCAAACACTTTTCACTTTATTTTTTCAAAAGGAGTACACTAAAATGCTCCTGTGAACTGCAAGAGGGGGGGGGGGCATGGCTCCCATGCGATTTTTGGGTCCTGGGAACTCAATAAGTAATCCCTTCGAAATTAGAAATTAGAAAAATTGGCAAAATTTCCTTGTACTAACGTTTAAAGCTATAAATAGGAAAGCGTAAAAACGTCAACTATAAATACATATTGAGATCTACACATTGCAGGACGTGTTATAGTCGGAATAGTAAATATATGACCATCACCACGGCTCAATTTCTGCTTAATGCAATGCATATTGCAACAGTCATGATCTGTACCTAACGGCGGAATTTCCCCTATGAGTATTCACGAAAATGAGTGGCATGGTTTGAATTTTGAAATTAAAATGGGAATTCTTGCTCTGCGGCGCCCGTGGGGGAAGTGACCCCCCACACCGCTTTAAAATTTACCGTGTAAGGTTGTCAATTTTGAACTGACCTAGTTAAATTATTCCTCGGTGAATAGTTGTATCTTTTATGACTAATGGGAAAACTTCGATAAAGTTATTATCCCTTAATTTTCTTCCCCACGCTCACCATAGAACCAAATGGTTTAATTTTTAATTTTTTAGTACCATGCAGTTAAATGCTAATATGCTAAACTATGTACAGTATGTGCATGTAGTATAATTATATACTGTGTCCACAGTAATTTTGAGTATTGAAGCTTGCTTAAGCTGGCCATTCACGAGGGCTCCAAACGGACTCGCTTTTAGGAATAGCTTAGAAGGTATGTTGTAGCATTATATGGTATCAATGTTTGTAATATTGCCATTAAACTAACTTAGGTTGGAGAGACAACCTCCTCGTTGTAACCAAAATTAGAGGATTTAGAAAAATCTGGACTTGGTGGGATTTGAACGCATGTTGGCCCAGCAAGGCAAGATTGTGGATGGGTTCGAATCCCGCCCATATCCAGATTTTTCTAAATCCTCTAATTGCTATGATTGCAATGTGTATGTGAAATTGACTGTTATATTGTTTGGGCGGAATAGTCAGGAACAGTTTAGTAGGTAGAAAACGAGAGTACGAAAGGAAGAGTCAAAGTTTGAGAGAAGGCATAAAAGAGAAATTCTCCGACTGCCGGGGTCCACTAAACCCTAAAGGGCACCTTACTTTCATCGGTAGGGAAAACACTACCGCTGGGCATGTTGCTGACCTAAAATAGAGCAATGATCTCGAGTGAGAATCCTCTCTCATTCTTCATGCCATACTCTCATTGGGTTGGCATACTACGCATATGTATGGAGAGAAATATAACAATGCTATTCCAAAAGCTAGAAAATTAAAATAATAAATTGGAAATAAAATAAACATACAGTATATTTATACAATATATAGGTATAGGCTTGTTCTCACAAATTTTAATGGAAAATTTCTCGAAAAAATGTCATATTCATCATTTTTGCGATGTGGGCTAACAGGAAAAAGGTCAATTTTTTGCGAAACTGAAATAAAAATAGGCACGAAAATGATAGCTTGTGTTCAATGAATGGTCTCGCTCGTATAAAGCAGCACCTGATACAGCGAAATTCGATTTTGGAAGCGAGGGCGTCTATGACAGCTTTATTTACAAGGGTTTTTTTGACAAGAGCAAGCTTGGGTCATCTCGTTTTCAATTCAATATTTCCCGTAGAAATTCTCCAATTTCCTGACTTATTGAATCCGTGAAGGGAGGATGGCGCTTTTCAGATGGAAGCAGAAAAATAAGGGACAAGTGTTGAACTTATGACTTGTGAAATATTCCCTATTGCAATTTCAACTACCTATTGTGTTTTTAATATGTTAATAAGAAAATAATGTAAGAACAATAAATTTGGTCCTGTAATTTTTACGGGTATCCGTTTATAATGAATTAATGTAGGTGTAATATTTATGTTAACTGACAATTGGAGCAGTGGCGGGTCCAGAGGGGGGCCATGGGGCATTATAAACAAAAACCTTAGTATGGTAACATGGATGTGTCCTGCATGTTTAAATAACAAATTTTACTGCTGTAAAAATAGTAAAACCCCACTATTTTGAACTTATGTTTTCAAATTTTTTCTCCGGGGGAGACTCCCGGATCCCCCTGTTTACAGCTATATGAATAAGCATTTAAGCATTCCTTTGTAAGCTTTAAAAAATCAAAATAATAAAACCCCACTATTTTGAACTTATATTTTCAAATTTTCCCCCCGGCCCCCCTAATTCGCTAATATGAATGAGCATTATTGCTGCTGTAAAGATGCGTAAAACCCCACAATTTTACCCTATGTTTTCAAAATTTTCCCCCGGGTGAGACCCCCGGACCCCCCATTGGTACCTAACTATATCAGGCGCATGGGTTTTCAAGTAATGCACTATAAATGAATGTGCCTTGTTTCGCTAACAAACACGCCAATTGCACAATCGCTAGGCCTTAATTTGGCTTGGTAGGCTGCACCCACTTTTCCCAGAATGGCCCCCTCCGAAAGTCTGTCCTGGAACCGCCCTTGAATTAGAGTTATATTACAATTAATATACTCTTATTCCAGCAACAAACTCTTTTTCATTCATTTTATATAGGTAGGTTTATTGAGTTATTGACACAACAAATTCCTATGGTTAATTAACTCGACATCACTCACTTCTAATTTAATTAAACTTATGCAGTTCTGTGCAATTAATTTAACATAATATTTGCCAATTGGTTTGATGTTTACTCCAATCAACACTCTAATTAGCATTTTAATTGACAAACCTGTGTGGATCACATCCTGAAAACCAATGCATTTATCAAACAAGATGCACAGATTTGGTAATTTGCTAAAAATATCTCGAATCTAATTACTCATAGAGACAATCGCACAATCCATTTTTGCGGTCAGCCGCTGTCCCCATACATTTTTACAGAGAGTTCTACTGGGCCTAGGGCGTAGAGATAGGTAGCGAATACGAAGGCCCACCGCACCATAATCCACATGTTAAGAGGATAATGGTGTGTATGATGCCTACCGTAGGTTATTTAATATTATTTATTTAATTTAATATGCAAGTTATTAAAAATTTAGTCTATTCAAGTAGTGTATAACTATCTCATACAGTATTTAGTCCCCTGTAAGCAATAATTGAAGAACTCATGAGCCAAAAATTCAAAAGAACCGGTCCGAGTTTACTCGAACATGCTTTCCAATTTATCAATTAGTAGGGAGAGAAAATGAATAATTTCATGGTAAATAATTTTACTACGGTTAAATTTCGGATATCTCGGGGGGGGGGGGGGGGGTGTCCACCTGACGTCACTGGAGGTGAGGTAACCTCAATATATTTAAAACACATTACAACACAGTAATAATGGCAGGGCAGGCAATGCATTTCAGCGTGAAGTTTCTATCATTTTTTCAAAAAAAATTTTGCGCAAAAGCAAATAGGTTTTTGGGAAAGCTAACTGTCCGGTTTCGTTACTCAACTTAACACCTAAAAAATGCCTGAAGGTAGAAATCATCGATAGAAAAGTTTCGCAGAAATATTATTTTTTAGTCATTTTTCATTAAAATTAAGTTATTTTTATTTTTTTACCCCCAGAAGCAAACTATCAAGGGGTAAGCGACCCCCCGCATTTTATCAACATTAACAACGACTAGAATATATGTGAATTTAAAAGAAATCGTTGGAGCCGTTTTTGAGAAATAAGTTTTTTTGACGTTTTTTTGGAGTTTTTTGAGAATGAAACACCCCCAAATTGAGTTAGCCCCAAATAAAAAAAAGGACTCGAGGTATGATTTTTGTGAACCTACATGCCGAATTTCATCAAAATCGACCGAGTAGTTTGCCCGGAAATCGATGCACAGACAGACAGACAGACAGACAGACAGACAGACATTTCGTAAAAACCACTTTTTTGGGTTCCTGGGACCTGAAAACGTGTAAATCCGTTGAAATCTCGGAATCAAAAATTTCGACCATCACAAAGCTTTCCTTATACTACGTATAAATTGGAAAGCAATACAATACATTAATATGTGCCGTACAAAATAGTCTTCTACAACTTGAATAGACTAAATCTGCATGGACTTAGTAGTAGCATGGTTGGACACAGTCCCAGGCCACGGTGTGGGCCCATAGGACAGTGGACCTCCTGATTATTGGGAAACACAGTGAAGTCACACGGTTAGTTCGGAGGTGACCAGGACAAATCCTACCATGTTTCCCTACCGGCACTGTACACACGACCAAGTTATCTGCATCTTTGAACCTGCTCTGGTCCGCTGGATTCAACTTGGTATGGCTTTGCATGGACTTAGTAAATTAAAATTAAAATAAAAAATCAATAAAAGCATTAGATTTTATGGTGTCAGTTTTCTAAGTTTCACATCCACTTTAGTACAGTGGCAGAGATGTTAAAATCACTCACTGTTGATTGGTCGAAGAAGTCTTGGCAGGTGTGAGGTGGTACCAGAAATTCACGAAATATTCTTGGCGTAATCAAAAGTCGCATCTCCTCTTTATGTAACTCCTTATTCTGATTGGCAAGTTGAAACTAAAGAGTTTAGCGGGATACAGTCAGCCAATGTCGCTTCACTTTTATAGAGAACTCTAAAGACAGGTATAGCAATTATGAGGAGGTATAATCCGCGTGTCAAATGCAGTGGCACTGTGGCTGTAAGCAACGGACCCCAATCAGTGGCAGAGTGGCGTCCGTTGGGAAATCTCTGGCAGGTTGACGCTGAATTTCTCTTTGAGTTAGGCTTAGATATTTTCCAACCTCAGTCTCTTTATACTGTTTTGCGGCTATCCTCTTCCTGTTTCACTCTATTTCCGTTCTCTATAGATAGGGTGTATTGGAAAAGGGATTGGCCTACATGATATGTGCCAATTGTTATTGTCTTCCTACTTCCACTAGTTACTAACGGGCCATTTCCCAAAACCGGAAGATTACGGCCTCCTGACAACCATCACCCGGGAGCCGGGAGATTGGGTTTAAAACCAGGAGCTTCCCGGGTAAGCCGGGAGATATGGCAGGCTTACGTTAGTAAAATATTAGGAAGAATTTGTGATGGTCGAAATTTCGTTTTAGTCTGTCTGCCTGTCGGTCTGGTGGTATTTAGGTCTGTTTGTCTGGAAAATGATGAAATTAGGAATGAATAGGTTCACAAAAATTAAAAATGTCTCAGTATAAATGTTTCTATTTTAGGCTAACTTAATTTCAGCAGGCCAACTATGGTGATTATTTTTAATCTTAACCTGGGATTGAAAATGTAAACAAGATTTATTAATAATTTTATAATAAAATAATAAAATTGTTTTAATATTTTTTTTTAACACCAAGAATAAGATAATACTAAATGGCATATTAGGCCTGCAGGATAGAAAGTGCTATTCCAAATAAATAAATAAGGACTTTTTTGTTCCATTACTAAGCCAACCTAGCGGAGTTAGGGCTGTAAAGCCCTCTCTTACACTCAACTACGAAGGCCCGGGACCGCCTGCTTTACAAGCCCCCCAAAGCATGGCCAGAAAATGTAGGAAATGTAGGACTCGAACTCTCAACCTTTCAGGTGAAAGTCAGAGTCCATACCACTACTCTACATGTCTTGATACGGTTCGGTATGTACGCATGAGCATTTTCTTTTGAATGGAACCCAACTGTGTTCCTACATTCTGGGGTTGGATCTGAGATTAAATTAATACAATGTATTATAACATTCACTATTGCGTAGATGTACCTGCCTATCCTTCCGTAAGCTCCTGTATTAAATAAAATATTTTCTAAATGAGTCCTTCTTACCATAACCATAACGTCAATTGTTTTTTTGTATGTTTAAATTAGTACACCTTATTAATGTCTCACGCAGGGAGTAGATTATAGACTTTTGGGGCCGGATATGTTTGGCTTCGTTGAGCAACGTTTAGGCCCTGCCGAGGTAGTGGATTTGCGTCTCTGTGTCTTGTATTGTAGCTGTGATCACTCGTTTATGCAATACTTTAGTGGGTGTGAGGAATCGTACCAATAAATTTATAGTGTACAATTACCTCAAGTCCTGGATATTTAATAGTTTAAACAAAATCCACTAGGTCTTCTCTCCTAATAGTTTGGCTTTGGTGGCAAATAAACAAAAGAAATTAAAATTAGACCTTATTGATAGGCAACCTAAGTGCATACAGAGGAATTTTGAAAGTCATTTCTGCATGGAGTGATGGACAGGCCAGCATTTTCTCGAGACATCATACAGTGACAGTATCAACCGTCAAGACATCATTCTCTCGAAGTGACGCGAGTCAATATACCATTCAAAGAATGTGTAGGTTTAGTTTCAAGCTGTGTTGCAATGTTTTGCTCCACTTTGTAACACAGTTTTTAACAAGCTCCAAAATGTAGGTTTTTGTGACAAACTACTGGAGTATATCCTAGTCGGATTTTTCTGATTAGACTTTCTTCATTTGCATAATTGGAAAGCCTAGTTTCACCGGTAGTTTTACCGCTTTCAATAAATCAGTCTTTTCCGACGGTCTTTGTGATCTGGTCGACGACGCGCCAAAGTCCCTGGCAGCAACTGTAACTCCAAGGCACCTAACTGCGTGCTGAAATTCAATAAGCCATCGTGCGAATGTGCGATAGACTGACCGAGATAAGATGAGCACTTGCCACCGCGGTGAAGCGAGTTTGAATCTCTGTTGGATAAAGTTATTTTATCACGCAGAATAATGAGCCACCGAGGGTCAGGATGCGTTTATTATTACCATTTTCATTATTACCCTTTAGCATGCACAACCGAAAGCTTTGGGATTCGAAGAAGGCTGTTTATTATTGTAATATTGTATTCTTATGAAAATATATCCCCATGTCCGGGGATACCGGGCAAGGAAGGGAAGAAGGCTATTTGTGAAAAGTGGCTAAATAGAACCTTGTCGTGCTAACCACCCCATCAGGGGGTTTCGGCAAAATTTGTATTATGTGCGCATACATTTTTGGTCCTTGGCAACTGGTTCATGTTTTTAATCAATGTCAACCTTCAACGACTACAAGGGACAATGGATGAGCTTAGATAGGCTTATCCCTGACATTCTAACAGGCGTGAGCTTGACTCAGCCAAGTTCGTGAGCGAGTCGTAGGGTTGCTTTACTGTAGACCCATCCGTTGTGTAGACCACGAATAGGCACGGTTGGTAGTTCCACCTCCCTACAGCAACGTCTGCCTCAGCCGCCAAGAAACAATCTCACCTTATATTGCATCTTCCTCAGGCAACACAACAGTGACTAATAATCATCCTGAATTATTTTCTAATTTTATTATCTTTTGCTTATTAAAAATTCATTAATAAAATCGCATATGAAGAACCAGTAGAATCCGGGTTGATGGGCCGTGGTCGAAATTCGGATTCTATTGGTTCTTCATTCGACTCCGGCCGTGAAAGCCTTTGCTGTTAAAATCGCATATGCTACAATTAGTAAGGAGGTAGTCTACGAAACTTAATTCTTCCAGTTTTTCCAATCGCAACACCGAAAGTGACAATGATGCATCATTCCCAAACATAATCCAAACTAATCAAACTCAGCCCCGATGAGTTGGCAGTTTCCTTCGGTTTTTCTTCGTAAAGGATGTGGGAAGTGCTTTCGAGAGCGTGGATGAAGAGGCGCTCTTGACATGGCAGATCGGCCGAGTCATGGCCTGCTTACACCTGACCTTGGCACTCATGTCTTATTTATTTCAGAAGTGGGTACATTGTATCACGGAAACAGAAAGAGTGTGCCATTTCTTTGGGGGTATTCCCTGTAAAGAAAGAAAGTGAGTCTATTGCTGGATAGTTGCCAAATCTTCTGCCCTTGATCGGATCATTGAGAGGAGAAAACAAGAGTAGGCCTATTGTTGACGCTGGGCAGGTGGGTTGGTGACAAAAAAAGAAGAGTACGACAAATGATGTTTTGTTACTCATCATGGACGTTGGTTAGGGTAGTGGAAGAAAAAGTGGAGGGGGGTTACAAAGATAGAAAATTTGCTAAGATCCGTAGTCGTAGTATACGAATGAATACTTTTGAAATGTGAGACCAATGCTGCGCATATGAAGGAGAGATCGTGTTCCTAATGCTGAGGTCCTGAGGCGAGTGGATACAGAAGCCGAGTTGCTTCTATAAATAAATAAATAAATAAATAAGAACTTTTTTGTTCTATTACTAAGCCAACCTAGTGGAGTTAGGGCTATAAATCCCTCTCTTGCACTCAACTTGGAAAGCCCGGGACTGCCTGCTTTACATGCCCTCCGAAGCATGGTCGGAAAATGAAGGAAGTGTATGACTCGAACCGACAACCTTTCGGATGAAAGTCAGAGTCCGTACCACTACTCTACATGTCTTGACGGTTAAGAAACGGAAACTAACATACTCCTGCCATGTTCTGAGGCCCAAAACTGACACGTGAAAAATTACAAGTAGGTGGAAAATATTGCTAATTTTACATTTTATACCTACTAGCGGAATTTCTTAATACAATATAAATATACTAATAGCCTAATTCACAAAAAGTAATTTTATTTTACATAAAAAGCTGATTTGACACTATTTGGTCTAGGCTTACATATTTGGAATTTGAGTGGATGATACGATAGAGTTATAAGTCTTGATTGAAATAAAATTTTACGGGGGGGGGGGCACCCAAAAAGGTACATTGCACCTGTGGCAACTACTACACATAAGCCTCTATCCCAAAGTGTGGGCAGTCCAGCAGAAACAACGATTGTATGGTTTTCAACAATTGGTCAAAGCCATTTACCTTAGACTAACAGAGTTCGGACCGGTCCCATGCTAGAGGAAACAAATGGAAACTACATGCCGCAGTCGCCTTGCATTGGAAAAGCATGAAACATATTATCTGATGTGTCACTTACCAAGCCCATACAAACGATGCGGTGGCAAGACCCGCCCATAGAAGTTTAGTGCTGAAAGGGAAAGGTAATAAAAAGAAGAAGAAGAATTCGTTATAAACGGGATATCCATTTCAAATTAGCATACCGGACACAAAGAACACCCATAACGGACCCGTCACATTGACAGACCAGTAAATTCTCTTATAACTCATCACCGGTGATTTGAAAACTGGTTGAGACCTTTGTGGTAGGTCTGGAACAGGGAAAGTACCGTAGCCTTAATTTGGTAACACTGCACTGAGGAAAGTCCTTCCGACTAATGGCTAATAGGCAGCCCACGAAACTGTCGGTGTGGTTCAGAAATTAGCAGGTCATCATTACCGCTGACGGGTCGTGAGCAATGGGTCGTGTACGTCAGTCAATCCCTGTATATTGAAGAGCTACGTCCGTCAGAGTCTATAACTCGACTTTATTAGTTACGATCAGGTACGGATCCAGAAATTTTGGTGGGGGGGGGGAGTAGTTGTGGGTAAAATAGAACAGACATATGTAGTATCGATTAAATTAGTGCATAATAAATTGGCGTGTCATTGCATTGTAGCATTGCAGCATAACAGAATGGAGCACTTAATTGCCAACGGCCTTACCATGTTGATTCCATGAGAGCAGAACATGTTTCAAACTGCAACTAATTTGGTAGTGTGCACAGCGTTGGCAGGGGAACATGGTGGGGTATGATAACGCACTGAGACTATACCAGTCGGTCTACGTGCGTCAGTGCGTGTCGAGTCCTGGTCACCTCCGATTTAATCGTGTGACTTTGCCATGTTCTCCTAGTGGTTCGGAATCTACTATAATCAGCGGGCCCACCCTGTCAGTCAACTCCCCTTCTCCCCGAGGTGAAGGAGTCTGCCCTTAGGGAGCCTCAAGTTAACAAACAGACTCACTCCCCCCGCCAGGCTGACAAGGTTCCCTAAAGCAGAAATGCTGAAAGCAGGCGTTGGAAACAACAACAACAACAACAACAACAACAACAACAACAACAACAACAAGAACAACAACAAAAACAACAACAAAAACAACAACAATAACAAACAACAACAACCAAAACACAAAAATTGTTACATGCACCCCCTGGGCTTACATGCGCTTCAATTGCAATGCATTAGTTCCCCTCCTCTTGCCAAGTACCAATTGCAATTACCAGTATAAAATTGACCCGAGGCGTCGCGTCGGATCCCTCGTTTTTAACTGGATTAAAATTGAAGAAATCGGTATGGGACATCCATTGATTCTCTGATATAAGAGATGCAATTAAAGCTCGTCCCTGAAGCTCGGTTAACGAAGTTTATAGCATCTGCTCTCTATACGTTTCCCTTTTGTACGTGATACTTGGAAATAATTAGGAAATCAGGGTAGTTAAATTTTGAAATTAGACCCTGAGCTTACGGTCGGTTTATAGTGCAACTTTGGCTGTAACAATGCTATGATGTTTACATCCAATTACGTGTGTTATCTCATAAAGTCCGAAATTATTGGTAGTAAATTATACGGTACAGTATATTATGAGTGATGCATTAGTTTACGGACTATATTGCATAGTAGGTAGGTTACTGTATTTTCGCCTCTGAGTATAGCCCATTCCCAGCTTCTGTTAAATAAAGTAGAGTATTTTTTAACCGATATAATATGGAATTTAGTGATATGATTTAATATATTACTTATACTACTTTTGCATATTAAAAAAAAACAAGTTGATTGTCTTTATTATTGAATTAGCTGACGTAGTAAGCCTATGTGAGCCGATTCAATAATAAAAATAAAAATAATAACAAGATAAGCTTCACTTAAATGATAAGTATCGGATCGGGCCTAAGTATAAATTTAAATTTAATTTAAACTGAAAATTGAATATTGAATTGTTTTTTCCTATATGTATATTGCAAGTATAGCAGGTAGATCTAATTTCTTATAAATAAACGTAAGAGCAACATATGTACATACGTCATACAGGTACACCGCGCACAATAATTGTGAACTTAATAAGTCAGATTGAAAACGTTTATTATTGATTAATTTTATCTCGTAACCTAGATCTTATATCGGAGTGATTTACACGTAATAATTATTAATGAGAACGTGTAAAATGGTGAGAGTATATGGAGACCACCCAACGTTCTTCACCCAGCAGGAGACTAATATCCCCCCACTGATCCTAGTGCGTGCTCAAACTCTATGGAATATGGGTCACCAAGTCATTGAAAGTTGATATCTTGTTCAAGAGGGAAATGTGGATGCCATGGGATATGAAAACCCACTAAGGGTTTAAGCCTGCTAGGTGGAGAATCTTCTCTCCGTTTGAAATGGTGTGCTGTCAGCAATGCATTGTTTGTCGATCTTTTGTTTTAAGTGACAAACTTTCATGGTCATTGTTTCCTTCGAAACAAGTATAATAAATAAACAATGTCAATTTGGGTTTAGAGCAAATCAGAGTACACATACTACACGTTACACAAAGTCGATTTTGATAGGAAATTTATGGGCATCAAAAATATCTAATAGGAATAAGCAAAACTTTTTCTGTACATTTCGATGTATGACACGTGGTCTTCACTAACACCAGTTGACTACAGTTCTTAGACTCTTGCTTCGGGACTACACACCAATCATTTTTCGTACAAATTCAATAATTGCGGCCAAGCTTGGTTAGAAAGAGGTATATAGCCAACATACATCGAAGTGCTCAGAAATTATAGCTACAAAGATTTTCACGGCCGTTGGCCGGGATTAATCGATAAAACAGTTGAATCCTGAATGATGAATCAGAAAATGCTTATGTGTGTCTCGATACCTTTGACAAACCTACCATTGATATTTCATGAGATAATTGACTTTTGCACTTATTGGGCGTTTCCCCCCCACCGACTGTCTTAATTTTCGTTCTTCTGAGGTCCCAATCTCAACCATTGGTTGGCAGGCTGCAGTAAATCCCTGCATATCATCCTCCAGCCCTCTGGGTCCTGCGCCTTCCTCTTCAGCACTTGGTACGTTCGAGCATCTAAGTCCTCTTTCAGTTGATCCATTCTTCGGCCGCCCTCTTCAATTGGTTCTCTCCACTGTGCGTTCAATGATGGTGTGAACCAGATTTTCGTGTCTTAATAAATTCCATACCCATTTTGCTTTTCTACATCTTATGTGAAGTAGCAGCTGCCTCTCTTCTTCAATAGCCTCTAGCACTCTTTCAATCGCCAAGTGGTCCCTCCAGCTGATCCGTTGCATCCTTCTGACCACATTTCAAATGCTTTACGTCTCTTCAGTTCCTTATCTCTTAATTACATACGTATATGTAATTTTGACGGTATTACCATGCGAATATGCGATATATGAGTACCCCTATTGGCTATTATAGTCTATCATGGAGAAGTAATTAGAAGTGGTATCTAAATCAATAGAGCGGCCGAGACCGTATCAAATAAGAGTAATGCCGATCGCCGGCGCAGATTGCGTGACTCACGCGGAGTTTTCTAATCTAGTCAATGTAAAATTAATAACTTGTTTATTTTCTCACGTCTATATTGTTGTGCGCGGTTTGCTTTACACTAGGTTCACCTCATCATACCTGCATCACATGCTTCTAACGCCACTATCTACAGGAAAACCTGCTTTTATGTACCTACAGTAGGTTTCTTATTTCTTCATTATTCACTACAGTGTATACTCGTAGCAAGTATTTGATAAGCAATTTATTATTCCACCACCTATCAGAAACCCCCACCCGACGGCGCAAATATCCGCAAGGATCCCGCGCCTTACCAAAAAAAAATAATAATAATTCCAGTCGTTTTTTAAATACATTAACTCTATCGGGAAATTTTTTTGGTTCTTATGTTCTTAGATGTGTCAAATCGGAATCGATTACTGCTGGGGTACAGTAATTTTGACTGATGGTTCCTTCAGTACTCACCCCTGTCTCGTAATCTCGTAATTTTTTGAGTAATTATTTCTTCATCCTTCACTTCAACATCGTAATTTTTAACACTAGGTAAATTCTCTGCTTCAACTCAAATTTAATTGAATTCTTGAATGCTTGGCACCTATTTGTTCTTGTTCTTTAAGAGCAAATTGGAGTGTTTCCACTAAGCGCTTTTATTTTATTTTATTTAATTTTCTTTCGCTTCTTCGAGACTACCACACCAATCGTTATATTTTGTTCAAATCAAATTCAATAATTGTGGCCAATCCATAGAATAATATTTACTATAGAATGCTAGTCGGTATAGGGCCGTCTGTGATTCCAAATAGGAAAATGACATGAGCCGAGTCACAAAATATTTGCGTCCCAGTTTTAACCAATCAAATTAATTTATTAAGAAACAATTGTGAGTGTATTCGAACGTTCTATAAAACTTGACCTACTATTGGCTGCCTGTTTTGAAGTCAACATTCATTTTCAAAACAATAACAACGCAACAGAAATGAGTGGGTTTTTGATAAACAGAAATGATAAAAATTATTTATTGATTCAATCTCTACAGCAATACCTACTTTACTAATAAAATAAGTTCGGTTGTTGGATTGAAAACTGCAAACAATACTACACATTATGCAAAGTACAGTAGGCCTACAATAATACATCTAAAAGGTAAGTGAGAAATTTATATTACACCCACAATAGCTTTAATTCTTCTTAAAGTGTTGCATTGTAGCCAAATTAAGTCACTTAGCACACTCCCCAAACACACCGAGTGCAACAAGTTACTGTACAACCTACGAGACGCATTTTTAAGCCTTTGCATGCATGGGGCTTGCGAAGTAATAATTTGTGACAGTGACTTCCCTCTATGGATCCACTGCAGCATTCATTAACTAAAACAAAATATGTTGTCTTATTTTAATTGGCATGTATCGGTAGACTAATATTATTGACATTTTTAGGGCAAGAGATTTCGAGGAACAGGAGCAGAGGAGGCGTTTCGTCCCGCCACAGAAAATGTTGAAGCAAGGAAATTCGAGTGGAAACTTTAAGTTAATGCAAGACAATTTCTACCAGAAGGAAAAAAGTCAATAATATTAGTTGTATTCCTTCCTCTTCACTGTAAATTACTGTATATTTGTTATTACATTAATGTTATTGCATTATGCGGTATTTTAAAAGCCTTTTCCATGGAACTCACCTTGAGTTTTCACTTGTCACCCATGGCTTACAGAGTCAAAAGGAAGGGAACATGGGGGGTGTCACCGTATTGCGTTAGTGAGGAACTACCTGTCTGAATAAATAGGGGTTGTGAAAATGTCCAATACATGGTCTACTGTGACAGTATGCTAACACGACGCAAAGACTTTTTTTGCCACTTTCCCCATACAGGGTTTTGGTTTACAATGCCAAACCCCCAGTGACCTGTACGAAAAGGCCCTAATGAATGCTTGCCGTAACGTAAAGTACAGTAGGTACTCTTTCTAAACTCATGTTGGAACATAATTTGAAGTATTGTATGTGATACTTCCATACATTAATACATACTGCGTAGGATACACGAGCATTTTTTTTTTTTTAAATATTCATTGACCATTGTACTGTAGATAGGCCTAGGTGTGCGTATGATACAATAAACTAGTTGGTTTCATTAAATTTGGGTCATTATAGATTTATTAATATGAAATGACTCATTAAATTGATATTGACATTTCAATTTTTAAATTTGTGCGGGAAACACCTAAGCGCTACCAAGTGGCCAAAATCCGAAAGTGGGACGCAAATATTTTGTAACTTCAATCCTGTGATTTCATGAAAAAAATCACAAAGCCCTGAATTACTGCATCCTATGTATAAGCATAGGAATGCCAGTCTGCTTATTTCGATTGGCAGGCTATGGGCCAATCTGAGTTAGATAGAGGTACATATCACGCATTGAAATATTCAAAAATTTTCTTTTGTTTGTTCATAAATATTTTTGACAGATCTACGATTTATATTGTATGAGATATTTCATTTTTGTCACTTATAAGGCTTCTCCTACTCCAATTAATGTCTCTTAATCCAACATTTCTCAGCTATGTTTCATCTGTTTCTCACATTTTAGTACTACTCAAAGTATGAATTTAAAAACAAACAAAATCACAACATCCAATGAGAATTTAAATACACATTGTATTTCATACTGAGGGGTTAGGCCTACGAACTGACAACAAATATATACAACTTTGCACTAATTCCACTAATTATACGAGTATTTATATCTAATTATGATGTCCACCACCGAAACAGCTGTCACAGTATAAATGTAAATATAATTAATGGAATTAGTGCAAAGTTGTTTTTATTATTTTTGTAAGTAATGTATCACTTCCACGAAGAAACTGGAGAAACTCTTACATGGATTCTGAGAACTGTTGAAGGGTGCCTTACGTTTATTTAACAGAGGATTAGTTGGACTGTTGCTGTCCTCTTAGTAGTCAGCACTTACCCTTTGTTAAATAATATTACACCATAGCTATTAACCTTTACCATTAGATTTTATATCTTGATCTCTGTCCCATTTTGATCATGTCTGGCAGTGTTTTTCCCTAGGTAAGGTATACCACTATAGGGTTGAGTGGACTCATTTATTAATTATCCATACGCATTTTAAGAGTAGCCTATCTTTGTAATATCTATGCAAAATTCACTGTAATTGGTACCTCTGGTGCTCTACAACATAAAATTTCAATATGAGACCGTTCTTTCGCCGTTCCATTAAATATACAATATTATTCAGTCCCAATTATAATATTAATAATTAGGTATCCATTAAAATTATATTTTAATTTCCTGAAAGTAAAAGTTTCCAGTTTAAAATTTGCACAATTCACAAAGAGAACAGGAACAAGTGAATTACAAACGATGATCAAAGGGAAGAAGTAAAAGATAATAAATTTGAAATCATTGGTTACCTTAATGAAAAAAAGCAGAGGGAAGTTTCTCAAGGCCAAGTGGATTTGACGCCAAGCTGTAAAAAGAGCCTTTTCCAGCTGCGACAAATTAGATAAGACGGGCTGTAATGAAAGGTGTAAAGAGAAAAGGTCCTTTCGCTGATGAATCCTCAAATCCCCGGGATTCGCAACCTTTCTCCACTTTTATTAGCAAAACAATGCCCGAATAGAATAGAAATAGTTGTACCTCATTCCACATATAAGATGCTTTTTGTATGCTCCTTACTGTTTTTTGTTCATAGTGCTCTCTGTATGATTTGATATGATTATGATGGTGATGATTTACAAGTTTGCTAGAGTATGTTTTACTCCTTCTCTGTAGCCTATTGTATGTGGGTCACGTATTTAATAGCAGTACATATATATACAGTATATTTACAGTACAGTATACAAACTGCAGAATTTACGGGTGAAGTACGAAGAGTGAGGTGGTTGCAAACACAGTATGTGTATGCAGGGCAGATCCAGCCCATGATTTGGGGGAAGGGGGATAGGATTAAGCTGGGTTGGCTTAGTAATAAAACAAAAGTTCAGTATTTATTTATTTATTTATTCACATTGGCATTATATTTTCCAACAATGATAGAGACGAACCTTGTTTCTTGTCCACATTTTTGAAGCAAAAAATTTAAAAGTAAAAATATTGCAGAGAATCAAGGTAGTAGAAAATCAGTTTTATTTTTAACTTAAACAACATTTTGAATTTTGAAGACATGCATAAAAAATTTTTAGGAATGCATCAATAATTGATGCATCATTGTTCAGTGTCCTCCGTATCCAGAGAAGGACTGGCAACTTTTTTTTCACTAAGTAGGTATAAAATATAACTAATACACAGTATAACTTAAACCAGCCTGTATATCTTCTTCTAATGCCTCTTCTAATAGGCAAATTGTAAGAGTGGGCCGAAAGTCTCAAAATTCGCCCACATTGAAAATAAAGACAATTTTCTGTCTTTCTTTCTTTCTTCTATCGAAGATTGGCAATCATCACTGCAACTATTGTCGTGATGAATATACTAGCGAATTGTAATGCAGTGGCTTTCCGTTGCCTTCCGCATTCTTATGCCGTTGACTCATCATTGAGACAGACGTTTCGTAGAAACCAAACTTTTGGGCTCCTGGGACCTCATCCGATGAAATCTTGGAATCGAAAATTTGGACCGTCGCAAAGCTTTTCTTATTACTAGTAGTACGTATAAATAGGAAAGCAATAACCTCTAGAAATAACCAGAGTAAAATATCAGTGTGATACTTTCTATTGGCTATTTCAGTAGTCAAGGAGATAATAGAGCCTTAATTTCCGGTGATGATGGGGTCACGTGCGCTCGGTCAGATTGTGGTTTTAAAAACATTTTGGTGTGAAATAAGTGCCACTTTCCTCACGAAAGTAGGCGACAATTATTAATTAACCGACTCGGTTTCACCTTTGCCTTGGTCCAGACAATAGACAACGGCTTGTCCTTGATGACAGATGAGACATTTAACAAAATGGCCGGAACTGGACCCGTGAAGAACTCGAAATAAGGTAAAGAGCATGGATTCAACTCCACTCAGGCATTATATCTTGATTTTTTTTTAAATGGAAAATGTAATTACTCGTGAATTCATGGCCTTGCATCCGCTCTTCGTGTTGAGCAAGTTTTAAATCGTTGACAAGATGTAACTGTGCTTGTGGGTTTTCCTGCGGAGATTTGTAGATGGCAGTTCTTTAATTCTGAATGTGCTCAGGATTTTTTTTTACTTACAAGTTAAAAAGTGTATTTTTTAACGATTATTTGGGTTTGACTAACTCTAGTTATTATAAAGAGTTTTATTAAGACACTAATTGTTGGTTCGTTGTTTTTGTTTCTTTAATGTCTGTGGAGGATGTAGAGCGTGTTTCTCTGCTGCTAACGGTGTCTCCCAGTTTTCTTCATATAATAATTTCGATATGGTGGTTTTCTTCCTATTCCAGATTTGGAGTCTTAAAGCCAAGCCAAATTGTATTGTATTATGAGATATATAAGGGCGGATTCTAATGTGCCCCTTATAACGTTATTCTTCACTACTAGAACGAACGTTCCATTCGACAAACCTTCATGTAAATCCCGTATATTTAATTTTTTTCACTATTTTAAACTAATTTAAGGCATGTTTCATACTAGAAACTATTTTTTTTTTAAATTTTTGGTTAAATATTGAATGGGTATCATAGCATATTCATGTATTAATTTTGTATATATTTTTCTAATTTTAAATGAATACACCGGTAAGTGTTATAAGAAAGTTAATTTGGACCGATTCGACGAATTATGTAATCAGCCCTATTAGGGAAAGAGCCTGTGAACGGTTTGGATAGTTATTTCGGATGAATTGAGAAGTCTGCCCTGTTACAATAATTTGACGATATAATATAATATAATTGAAAATGTGAATTGAAAAAGTGTAATGAAAATCATGTAATGAACCTTATTTGGGGAATGAGGCCTGTGAACGGTGTAGCGAGTTATATCAGATGTACCTATTGTGAAGTCTACTCTGTTATATTAATTTGATGACATAATATAATATAATTGAAAATTCACCAAATCGTTACTTTACAAAGTTGACTTGTTATTAATTGGCAAGCCCTTCTAAACCTGATAACTTGTCGAAGAGCATCATTCTAATATACAATAATAAGTACATTATGGGGGGACCTATAGGCCCAAATTGCGGCCTGGGTCCCGACTACAACTACAAATACTACTACTACATTATGGGAACCTTGAGTGATCTGTGTAGACCGGCCAGATAGTGTAGATGTTAACACGATGCACCGGTTAGGCCCGAGTCCTATAGTCCCATTCTGAACCGTCAGGACATGTAGAATACATTGTATAGTATTACCTGTATATGGTATATACAACACTGACATTATATTAATTTGGTTGAAGAGGTAACCTCCTCGTTAAAACCGAAATTAGAGGGTATGGTGCCCCCCCCCCCCCTAGCCAACGGCCTTACCATGTTAATTCCATTAGAGCAGAGCATGTTTCAAACTGCGGCAACTTTGTAGTGTGCACAGCGTTGGCAGGGGAACCTGGTGGGACATGATAACGCGCTTTACGACAGTACGGTATACGTCGAGTCCTGGTCACCTCCAATTTAATCGTGTGACTTTACCATGTTCCCCAAATGGTTCGGAATCCACTATAATCAGGAGGTCCACCCTGTTAGTCAACTCCCCTTTCCCCGAGGTGAAAGAGTCTGCCCTTAGGGTGCCTCAAGTTAACAAACAGACTCACTCCACCCGCCAGGCTGACAGGGTTGCTTATAGCAGAAATGCTGAAGGAAGGCGTTTGAAACAAACAACAGAGGATATGGTGGCTTGTGGTCCTGCGGTTAAGAGGTTTAGGCGTACATCGTGGGTTCGAATCCCGCCAAGCCCAGTTTTTTCCATATCCTCTAATTTTGGTTAGGACATGTAGAGTAGTGGAGCGGACACTGACTTTCACCCGAAAGGTTGTTGGTTCGATTCCTACACTAGTTACATTTTCTGACAATGCTTCGGAGGGCTTGTAAAGCAGGTGGTCCTGGGTTTTCCCAGTTGAGCGTGAGAGAGGGCTCTATAGCCCTAACTCCGCTAGGTTGGCTTAGTAATAGAACAAAAAAAGTCATTATTTTTTTATTAATTATTTATTTCCTTTTCTATGACACATGTATATTTCTTTAGTCAGTCAATTTAATGTATTGTATTGACTATATACGACATAAGCTTGTCTGAGTATGTTCATTATCGCTTGTACCGGTGTAGGTTGACATCGAGAACGTGTAGCAGTTAGCCAATGGTCATAAATTCATACGGAAACAAAACAAATAATGCCCGAAATCCATGGGGTCGTTGGCATTGGACGTGGGACCTTTGGAACACTAAGTAGGCCTTGGTCCATGAAAAGTCAATAAAAATAAAAATTATAAACTTAAACACGTACGATACCAACTACAAGACTGAGTGAAGACTAACGTAAGAAAAAAAATTGGATATTAAAGATATTTTGGTCCCGTCAAAGTTTCATAGGGTGGCATTGAATTTGAAATGAAACTTACTAAATTAATTGTAGCATTATATGGTATACGATATGATACTGACGTTAAATTAACTCATGTATCGTTACAGCCGAAGTTAGAGAGCATCGCCCAGCTAGTCATAGATTGTGGGTTCGAATTTTTCAGGATCCTCCAATTTCGGTTGTAACTTACTTAGTAAAAAGCACTGCCTCAGTTCCAAAAGAAAGATATTAAAGATACAACTGACCCAAAATGGAGAGATAATCTTTGACATTCATACATCCCTGAATTTCCATGGATCTCTTGATTTTATGAAATGAAATACGTCTTTATATTAGGCGAGCTTTAGCCCCGAAGGGCTACTCTACCAGCTAACCTAATTTTAAGTGGTTGACGCGGAAAGACCTTCAGGTAAGAATCGCGGCTAATAAAGTACTTCAAGCTTGCTCCGACCAAATCTATTATAATAACCATAATACTGTACCATAAATAATGTACTACAGTAAAATCGTCACGTGAAGAAGATGGCGCCATAAGAAAATAGGAATAGATGCATAGAAGTTTTTTATTACTTTATGGTGTGTTTTCAATGGTTTGTGCATAGAATGACGGACTATAGTTTATGCAATGTCGGGGTCAACGCAACAAAGTACATTCAACTGCATACTGTACCGTTAAATGACTCTAAAGAATGAAAATGACATAAAAATTGTATGGCCATTGTCCTACAGTAGGACTACCTACTTCCTTGAACTGAGATTAGGTATAGATGTAATAAAAGTTTCATGAAGTTATGTTTTTACAATTACAAAGGTTTTCACGCCCGGAGTCATATGATAGAACAGTAGAATCCGCGCCAAACGTCAGAAGTCACGACAAGGAGGAGTATTTGTAAGAACTCTGCCATTCATCTGCAAGGTTGCTGGTTTGAGTCCCACACTTTCTACATTTTCTAGCCATACTTCAGAGGGCATGTAAAGCAGGCGGACTGGTCTTTCTAGTTGAGTGTAAGAGAGGGCTTTATAGCCCTAACTCCACTAGGTTGAGTTTGTAATATAACAGAAACTCATTATTGAAACTCACAATTGAATAAACCCCAGTATTGTGTTAATCCTAAATCGCCTATGTACCCAGTAAGAGAACTATCATGGTTTCCAATCTCGCTCAAATAATGTTTTTTTTTTAATTCTCATTTTCGGAAACTTAACTAACTAAATCCCTCTAGACGCTTGCATTGTCAGACCTACTAATTGCTGACGCCCTTTTACCAAGCATTGTCAATAACTTTTAAATAATTAATTTGGTAATACAGTGCAAATAACTAATGCCAGGCTGTGTGCATATTTGATTGGCAGCTGACCTGGACTGGGGCAACACTCATCAAACAATAAGTAGACTTGCCCGGGGGGATAGACCGTGATGAAGCAGGAGTTTCTGAAAGAGATACGTCATCCGTTCGTGTCGGACCTATCACATTAGAAACAACTTGTCAATTTTAATAGGAACACTTAGACCCGCAACACATGGACGATTCCAACGCCAGTGATTCGCCGAGGAAATGGTTCAGCTATTGGTGTAGCAAATGGTCCAGAAATTCTTTAACAGTCTCTGGCTTGTCGCATGTGCTCGGTTTTCCCCTTGGCACGCCAGCGACACACCAGCCACCGAGAAATCTACTGAAATGGATTCAGAAATGGATCGTTTTTCTTGTACCAATGACCAACCCATTTGTTACCATGCCAAATTTCTCAGCGCGCCGTTCCGGGCGTCCTTGTGTACCGCGCTTTATAGTCAAAAAGGCTACCACTTTTTTTCTTTTTTACTTTCCAATTTATACGTAGTACAAGGAAAGCTTTGTGATGGTCGAAATTTTTTATTCCGAGATTTCAACGGATTTACACGTTTTGAGGTCCCAGGAACTCAAAAAAGTGTTTTTTACGAAATGTCTGTCTGTCGCTCTGTATGTCTGTCTGTATGTCTGTCTGTCTGTGCATCGATTTCCAGGCAAACTACTCAGTCGATTTTGATGAAATTCGGCATGTAGGTTCACAAAAATCATACCTCGGGACAATTGTTTTTATTTGGGGCTAACTCAATTTGGGGGGGTTTTATTCTCAAAAAACTCCAAAAGAACGTATAAAAAAATTATTTCTCAAAAACGGCTCCAACGATTTCTTTTAAATTCTCATATATTGTAGTCGTTATTAATGTTGACAAAATGCGGGGGGCCGCTTGCCCCTTGATAGTTTGCTTCTGGGGGTAAAAAAATAGAAATAACTCAATTTTAATGAAAAATGATTAAAAAATAATTTTTCTGCGAAACCTTTCTATCGATGATTTCTACCTTCAGGCATGTTTTAGGTGTTAAATTGAGTAACGAAACCGGATAAGTTGCTTTCCCAAAAAATATTTGGTTTGGCACAAAAAATTATTTTTTGAAAAAATGATAGAAAATTCGCACTCAATTGCATTGCTTGCCCTGCCATTATTTCTGTGAGGTAATTAATGTGTTGGTCTGACCTATCTAGAATTTATCTCACTTCCAGTGACGTCAGGTGGACAACCCCCGGAAATTTAACCACTGGAAAATTATTTACCATGAAATTACTCATATTCTCTACCTACTAATGTTAATAAATTGGAAAGCAAGTTCGAGTAAACTCGGACCGGTTTTTTAAAAAGGTTAATCATGTACAAACAATTTAATGAATGTATGCAATGAACCTTTTCAATCGCCTACTTATTCAATCTTTGCTATGGGACTGCTTTACTCTTATAATTGAGTATGACCGTATGTGTATATTGCTGCATTTTCTGGCCGTGCTTCGGAGGGCATGTAAAGCAGGCGGTCCCGGCCTTTCTAATTGAGTTTAAGAGAGGCTCTAGCTCTAGCTCCGCTAGACTGGCTTAGTGATAGAACAAAAAGTCAACATTTATTTATTTATTTATTCATAAGGTTAGTCAAGTCTTGGACTTATTGAATCAATATGTAGAGAATTTTTTCCTAATCTTTGATTGAAAAACCGCCTAGGTCTGATCGCTATCCTGTATAACTGAATTTGGAATAATACCCGTACATAATATCCTACATATTTTTGATACCTAAATTTTATTATTGGACGAAAGGCCGCAAACACCATATTTCGGAAAATTTAATGGAATCCAACGGATACATTGAGTAAGTTGAAGTACGATGAAAAATTTCTGACACACGGTGGGAGTGTCCCTAAAAACAGTCAACCTATCAGATCGCATATATTCAAAAAAACATCCTGAAGAGAACATTCGTAACATGTCTATCATTTTAATTATTTCCAAACTAACAGCAAAAAGCACTTAAGTCTTAAATCTACAATATAAGTTACAGACTAATATGGACGGAAAATTAAAGTGACCCATATCTAAGTCAACCTTATACAAAGTAGGTCAACTCTAGAATGAATTATTGTCACCTCTATGCAGTTGCAAACTGCAATCATCATTCTTGAATCAGATATACTCCATGCTTCATCTCTCGTAACAGCCCACGCTACCATAGTCGGTACATATTATTGATTCAAGACCACGATAATAATATTAGCATTAAATTCCAATAACACTATATCAGCCATTTAAACGCACATATAGTAATAAAATTATTCTGTATTTGCTAGCAGTGCGAAGACAACTTGCCAGATAGGGTGATGATTGAGGGCCGACTTTGCTAGAATACGAACGGAGAATGGAGTTGTGGAAAATGTTAACTTTTCATCCTTCTACGGTGTATTTTCTGTTGAATTTGCAAGAAAACTAACCCGCACATAGGTATAAAATAAAATTTTGGTTTCAATTCAGGCGCGGATTCAGGTGGAGTTTTCCAAAATTGTTGTATGTATATTATATTATGTTAATATGTATAATATAGTACCTTGTAGTATAGTTCTCTGCGGGAGAGATGAAACATTTTAATTATTCTTAGGCAATTTACCAACTACGTTTTTTCAATAGCTGGTCCTAGGAGATGTTTCGAGCGCCCCCAGAATTTCAAAAATATATTTTTGATGGGAAGCGGATGTCCCATATTTTTAGTGAGTGTCCCATATCTCCCATACAGAACTTATTGTTATTATTATTATTTAGAGGGTTGAGCTGACATAGGTCTGGGGACCCTTTGAACAGCATAATTATTGGGATCACATCGCAATCATTCAAACTATGCCCTTAGCCAATTAATTTGCTGTTGAAAAACAGCAGCTTAACCTTGTTAGCGAAGACAACCATGTCCTTCAATGGCAAGCCAATCAGATCGACTTGGTCGATGTAGGCAGCCCCAAAACAGTCCATCCGCGCCCGCCACAGGGCTGGACAGTGCCCAACTACGTGCTCCGCGGTTTCGTCAGACTCATTGCAGTGCCGGCAGATGGTAGGACCTTCATGACCCAATTTGGCCATGTGGGCTCTGAACGAACTCATACAGACCTTTAGTCACACCCTTATGAGCTACTACTCGTATGACCTTATCTTAGTGGACAGCATTCCAGCTCCATGACATTAGTGTAGGACGATTTACGACCGTTGACTCGTCATCAAGCGGCATGACTCCGAATGACCTGACTGCTTCCGAAATATTGCTCTTCTGAACTATTAAATAGCTCATCTGAGTAGGGGGTCCGCAATAGGTCTGTCTGTAAACATATTTATTAAATGAAAGTACCAATAAAATTAATTATTATTATCATGTGCATTAATTATAATTACATTAATGAAGTAGAAGAATGGGGAACAAGCAGCTGCAATGGTTCGGCCACGTCCAAAGGATGGACGAGAATAGGACAACCCGGAGGTTGGCGGAAGCACGGCCACAAGGATGATGACTCATCGGCAGACCGAGGACAACCCTCAAAGAAAGGATTGAACAATTCGCCGGAGCAAAAGGGAAAACAATGGCCGAGCTCAAAAGGCAATAGCGTCTGACCGGGGCGAGTTCAGGAAATGTGTTGGGGGCAGGCCCGTACCCAAGGGGGGGGGGACACTAAGGGGGAAGAGGAAGAAGAAGAGAAGAATATTAATTATTAATTAACATAAATTGCATGAGGTTTATTTCATTTCTAAAATTTTTTTTTGATATGGGTCCGTGGATTTGAATAAATTGTGAAAATGGTCCGTGGCTGCAAAAAGTTTAATAAACTATCTATTTCCCTGCAACCAGTAAGGAAATAGATGGTTGCTCGAAATGTTTGGCTGGTCACATGAGGCGTGGCGAAAGGCCCCACAAATTAAAGAAGAGTAATTTTTTGGCGGGAAGTGCATCCCTAGGGCGTCGAGTTGTCCCTGAAGATGTCATTGCTCCTCTGAAACGCAGGCCGAGTCCTTGGCCTGGTTTCAGACGACACGATGATACACTTCCATACGCATGAATGAGGCTATTGTAGTAGGTACCGGTTATGTAAGGTCGACTTAATTCAGGTTTGTCTACTCGAATGTCATCTAACACTGTGTTTACACTTTACAATGTTACGCATAGCAAAGGTTGTAAGGTCGATGCTCGGATTATTTTCAAACTAATTTACGTTGTAATAGTTATATGAAAATTATTCGGGACTAAAATTTCACGAATTGTATTAATAAAATAATTACACAACAAAAACAAGACTAAAATACCTTTAAGAGCCAGTAAAAATCTTACACGTACATTATAAATTGCAATATTGCATGCTGATCATGGCGATTATTATACCGGGGTTTATTAAACTCCCTGTAGCCTGATCGAGGCGATTATAATACCGGTATTTATTTAATCCCCTGGTAATAAAAATGTAAACAAGATAATTTTATAATGGAAAGTGCTATTCAAAATTTTTTTGTTTACAGTTATAATCCTAGGGTATTTATTTAACCCCGGTATTATAATCGCCTCGATCAGGCTACTGGTATTAAAAATGTAAACAAACACATTTTGAATAGCACTTTCCATTATAAAATTATCCTGTTAATATTCATCGAATCATTAGATACTCCTCAAGGAACGCAAGATACTTTAATTTGACGTATTAAGTAGTCCTGTGTATATAACTGATTACAAAATCTAATATTTATTCGAACCAATATACTGCATATTCGATTCAATACCGGTATTTATTAATTTGAAGAAATATTCAAATATTTGGAATGTTTACGTAAAGTATATGATTCGAATCAAATATTAGAACAATATTGGACTGTGTGAGGGGGGGGGGGGATAGACTAAGTTTTTAATAACTTGCCAAGTCAATTAGTAAATAAAAAATGACAGCATAAAAGTTTTTAATTGATTAGGTAAGTATTGTATGTTTACACAAAACGCAGCTGTTCGATTATTCTACACTTTTTTGAGATGTTCGAGTTGTCCATACTTACCTCGGTCTTCATGGGAGTTCTGGGCGCTTGTGCGGTACTGAAATTTAACCAAACACACTTACTGTATAGTACGACACTTTGAAGTACAATAACTGCAACCATGTAAACTCATATAACAGGCCAGATCCGGATTGGTTCAGCGGGAAAGTACCGATTTACATTGAGGTTGATTCATACCTGGTTTGTTTTGGTGCCGGTTGCATAAGACAGATGCCCAGCCTCAGTATTATGTTGAACTACCTCAGGTACGGTAGGTGTGGTGTGTTGATAGTGTAATGAGTTAAGTTCACCATGTCGCCGTTATGATAAGGTAAAGTCCTTTTTAAGTTCTACGTTCATTTCTCCTCCTTCATTAGGCTCTGTAATAAACTGGCGAACCGCCTTATGCATGGTTTTGGTAACTTTTTTTTTATTTTATTTTATTAAAAAAAAAAAAAAAAAAGGTTAGTCGCATACAAACAATTTAATGAATGTATCCAATTGACCTCATTAGTCGCCTCTGTAGGCTAGTGCCTGTGTTGAGTTACGACACGTCTCCGATCGCATGGCGTGTAGAAACTCGCACCAGTACGAACCAGCTACCACTATGCCATAGAACTTAAGGTAAAGTGTCATATTCAAAGCTTATGATTTATGAAACGTTCAATATTTTCACCAACGCACGCGGGAGTGTGTGGGCCACACGATGTTGCTGTTTTTGTTCTTTGTACTAACACCCTTAGGTATACCAAAAGAAATTTCAGTCCCGTCTGGCAGCCCCCCTCTTGGAAACGCTATGCATTGGTACATGGCGGTGCCGTCCAGAATTCTGTTCCGAGACATTTCTAATATAAGAATAGTGGGCACGACCCTCGGAAATGAAAATACTTGTGGTGGTATTAATCGTAGAGCGGTTTATCAATTAAGACCAAAGGTCATTGTAATGAGTAATACCGATCTTTAGGTAGAATAGAACTGTTATTGCTGGAGAAAATTTGGTATAGATATTAGAAATTTATTTACTAAATATGGACAACGATAGTGGTCTGAATGGATTGATAAAACTGGTTGCTCTAATATAATGTACAGTATTGCACAACAGCAACAACAAAAACTCAGCTCCCAAGTCCCCAGCATCAAATATACTAGCAATCGTGGAATAAACAACTTGACCATAAATAAGAGGAAGAGTATGATCGTCTACCACACGGATGAACTCAGTTCGTGTTCTGGTTTTTGTTTCTTTCGCGGCGGAACTACGAGCCGCGAAGCGACGAGCTGCGTGTGACCGCGAAGCCCTGAAATCCCGTCCCTACCCCGACAGGGCCAAGACGAGGCTGTTCATTATAACTGCTCAGCAGTGCTGAAAATTAACCTAATTTGACTAGTTCAACAACATCTACAGTAACCCTCCCGTGTTTCGCATAATGAACCCACAGTAACTATTAGTGAACTGTAGGGAAGAAGACGATATAAAAGTTCTCAATAAAACAACTCTCCATCGACAGACAGATTGAAAAACAAACTTTTGAGTATGCTCAGGTTAACTTTCCCCCGGTTGTTGTGCAGACATAACCAATTTATATAAAAAGTGGGCTCTCGAGCTGGATTTATGAAAGAAGTTGAATAGCTTAAGTTACGGATGAGCTTTCCCGAGTCTGTGGCTACACTTGCAATATTAATAAAACTACTCTCGTGGGTGGCTATACGAAATAGGTAGTTTCAGATTTTGCTGAAAAAGTTATTGGTAGCGGGGTGTTTTTTATTAAACGTACAAGCAATCAATTAATATGTCTGTGCCTGGCCACGATTGCATTAAGTTAAACTACTCCCCTAGATGTAATTTTAATTTAATTTAAAAAAATCCTAATAAACCAGCGAAAACAATCGATTTAATCAAGCTTTTGCAAATGTCCCTCCTCTGAATCCAATCCCAGCTACGCCGATGGGCAGGACAGTTATCGAACAATTACGACTGAGCCCATTGTCAGGGGGGAAAGGGGCGACGTTTCAGGAGTGTGTGCTACTCCCATCATCAGGCTTAGTCCCGATAAGGACTGATAGTTTCGGGACGATTGACTCATTGCTCATTGTTCTTCTCTGAATTATTAAGTAAATCCGACCCCCCTGAGGATTCGAACTACCGCTCTCCCGATTGAACTGCAAGATCTCTAACCACTCAACCATGGCCCTAGTTAAATAGTCTTACACCATTGCCATTAATCATAGTCTCCAAGCCTTACCAACAGATTACAGTAGGCTCTACTTGAAAAATATTTATTCTTGAAGTTAATAATAATTATAGGCAGGTATATAACCTATAGCTTATATAACAATATTTTCTAAGAATTCTGCAGACTAAGCGAACCTACTTTCCACAGCCAGAAAAACCAGGATAAACCCAAATGGGGAGCTGATTAATGGTTATATGGAATTACATTTGCTCCAGGTTCAAAGATTACACTTTCACTGGAGCTTGAAATTAATTATCATTATTGAGTGCCACACAGTAGGTGTATACTGTATATTAAATGTCAATCAAATAATTTCATTGTTGTCTTGGAGTGCAAACAGGCCGTAATGCAGTTAAAGGACTTTGGGGGCAGTCACTGTAGTTAATTGTAAAGTGCATTAGGTTTATATAGCCTTAGGTGTTTGTCTTATTGTAATTTCTCCATAAGCTAAGCACACACATTTCTATAATAACGCAGTTTTTAATTTTCTACGCACTTTGACCTTTGTCTATTGTAATGAGCCATCAAATAATAAGTAGCCTACTGTTAATATTTAGAATTTATTTTTCTTTCAGTTAGTTGATAATACTTTGGAATTGCGTATATACTGTATGTGCAGTTATAATTTATTACCGAATTATATTATTGAAATTGAAATTGAAAAACGACTTTATTGAAATAACAAAAGACGAACAAAAGGAGACTTTAAAGTCTTGTTTTCATGGTGACCCTAAAAGGATTGTATTATTTAAAAAAAAATTAAATTATTGCGAGAATACTATTACTACACAGTATTATATATTATATTATTATATGAACTGTTATATACGGTGCTTCTTGGTGCTACGGCTCGAGAAGGACTTTGACTTCGCGCCAGTCATCGACGCCAAGGGTCACCCGATCCACCTCGACGTCGTCCAGCCATCGCATCCGTGGTCGTCCCACTTGACTTCTCCCTTGGGCCACCTTGTGTAAGGCTGCTCTTGCTGTCTTACTGTCTGGCATTCGTTCCACGTGCCCTAGCCACACCTGATGCGGACTTTCTTGATTTCGGCTACTAACGTAGGTTCATGCTATATCGCGTGGAGCTCATCGTTTCTATTGATATTCCACTCTCTTTGTGTACTATGATTTAGTCCAGAGGTTTTCTGATGAAGTCCGTACGAAAACAGTTCGATATTAACTAAAAACCCTGTCAGTTTCATGGTTGCGACAGCTAATCTGCCAACATTGTTAGCTTGATTTCTTGAAAGTGGGTGAGTTCATACAATGGCTAGGTAATTTACAGTGTAAATAGTAGTAGGCGCAAACATACGTATATATTTATATATTTATAGTATATAATATATTACCAATTTGAAATGCAAAAATGAGTTACCTAAATAAAATAAAATAATAATAAATAAATAAGGACTTTTTTTGTTCTATTACTAAGCCAACCTAGCGGAGTTAGGGCTATAAAGCCCTCTCTTACACTCAACTAGGAAGGCCCGGGACCGCCTGCTTTACATGCCCTCCGAAGCATGGCCAGAAAATGTAGCAAGTGTAGGACTCGAACCAACAACCTTTCGGGTGAAAGTTGGAGTCCGTACCACTACTCTACATGTACTGTACAGTAGGAAACAACTTACAATGGAATTCTTGTTTATTTATTTAATTTTTCGTCTGAATTTCTATTTTTTCTCACTATTTCCGCATTAACGTAGACAAGACAATAGTGTAGTATAGGTACGGTAGTAATTTTTATTACTGCTTTTAATTTCAATGGCAGTATCAGAAGAATTATTCATGATAATTAAACTACTATAGTATGATAATTTGCTGTCAGTTATAGTTGAATGTGATTATTTTAAAATGGAAAATGATTATCATACAACTTTGTAAAATTTCCAATGACTTCATTAAATAACAATTTTCAAATCAAATTGAATATAGAAGAAAGTCAAAAGTTGTTCCAAGCTTATTATAATAAGCATTCAATAAGAGAAAGTGTAAATCTGCTGAAAAAGCAATGTTAAGAGCTTCAGAATTTTTAAATTTTCAGGCTTTTTCCGAAAGAAAAAAAATTTCGAGCTCTTATAAAAATACTGTACTTCACATTAAATATTTATTCTTGACATGGAATTGCTAATCGTTATTCGCTATTTCTTACTACTCTGCGTTTAAAATTATATCAATTTTATTTTTCGGGCTTATTTTCCGATTTTAAAATGGTGGAAGGCTCTTCTTTTAATGAAGATGAGAGACTGACAATGACAGAAAGCTGACGCAAGTGCTCCTACCCCCCCCCCCCGCTGACTCCCTAGCCCCCGCCCCTGAGCCCCCTGACTCCAACTTCCAACTATTTATCAGTTGGCAGTGACATTTTTTATTGGCTCAGCAATCTCAACTTTGCGCCGTTTTGATAGCCTATTTTTTGCCGTTTAAAAAGTTTTTTTTTATCCTTTCGCTAAAACTGTTATAAAACAATGATGGGGGTTAATTATACACCATGTTAAACAAATGGGGAATGTTTTTGTTTCAGTAGCTCATTACAACTTTTATTTGGTTGTTTTTTTAAAACCATGTTCACCGTATAGCCACCAGTAATGTATTCATATACGACTATGTAGATTGATTGTGTACCCGAAGGCTATATAAATGGAATCTAGTGTAGATGAAGAACGATACCATCCGATACTACGGTAGATTCAATCTTGTGCTTAAAATTATGTAGAAAAATATAATATAGGCCATTTTGTGTTATATTACTAGTATTATGTTGAAGATGGTGATATAAATATAATCATATAATTCACATGCTGACATTTCTTTATATAATAATAAAATTAAACCTCACTATTTTTAGGAAATTGTGCTGAAGGAGCTAGTGGTACCGGCTCCGACTTTCACCTGAAACATTTGCTACATTTTCTGGTCATGCTTCGCAGGGCAGCTTCGGTAAAGCAGGCGGTCCCGGGTCTTTCTAGTTGAGTGCAAGAGATGGCTTTATAGCCCTAACTCCGCTAGTAATAGAACAAAAAATTTATTTGTTATATTTATTTCATTTAAGCTTGACATGACTTGCTTGTTAATTCAAACGAGAGTGAATTTTCTTGTAGTAGATACACTACAGTATAGAATGTTTTTGGTCCGGGACAAAAATTAAAACGCGAAATATTGTATAACGAGACTAAAATGGAATACACAAGAAAAACACGACAAAACTGTTTACAAATAAAATTGATTAACAAGTGATACCTATTCTTTGGAGGGGGCTCTAGAGGCAGTCGTGTTCTGTTCCCGAAAACTTTTGTGTCATCTTCTGACTACCTGAACGCCTTTCTAATTATTAATTTTGGTTCTCTTTTTCTTTCCAGGGGTCCAAGCATGCTTTGGGTTTACATTTTTGGCGCCATTCTAACCTGGGCGCCACCTGCAGCTATTACACATCGGACACCGTTTGATCGTGGTCACAGTAAGTAAGCAAGAGGAACACATAACTTTAAATGTGATAACATCTGTAAGCGTAAACAAAATTTTAACGTAAAAAAATAAGAAATAAAATCCCTCCCCCCATTCCGAGAAATCGTTATTAGCGTTTTTAACAATCCGAAACCTAAAAATTACGGAATGTTTAAGAGAAAGGTAGATGAGGGAATATTAGATTGAGGCAGTATAAAATATTTTTTGAAACTTTTGCATAGAAAACTCCATCATTTGCAGCAATACACTCATCCATAATACAGAAATATATGCTTATAACCGAAATTAGAGGATATGGAAAAAACTGGGCTTGGTGGGATTCGAACCCACGATCTACGCCTAACCGGGGCGTCGTCTTAACCTCTAATTTCGGTTATAACGAGGAGGTTACCTCTTGAACCAAAGCTAATTTAATGTCAGAGTTATATATACCATATAATACTACAATGTAATATATGCTTATATTTATAATATGTATATTTCAACTACTGACCTAGCTAAAGCTAAAAAGACGGTAATGGGAACAAATTAATAAAATGAAATAAAAAATAGCAAGATCTTAATATGATGTACTGCATACTGCATGCAATAGCGCATATACAATACATAAAATATATCAAACATTGTTGTATACCCTCTACTCCCCCCCCCCCCTCCAGTCAACCTTCAGTGCCTCTCAAATCTCAAAAGTTCACGAACAACTGATAATAATTAGATTGCCTAAATAAAATAAATCTGACACATAACTGACATATTCTTCTCTGATAATTTGATTGACAAACTAATTACATAGTCAAACCTCCAACCTGCTAGTAAATTGCAAATTATATGCTAAACCTGGCTGAAATTTTACAAATTGTTTAACGGAAAATTTTCAGAACAAATCGAGAGATTACCATTGACGGTGAAATATCCGGTGGGAATAACAGAGTGGGGAGCCTGACAACTTGTCACGGGATCCTGGATTTGTTAAAATAGACGGAGCAAAGGGGGGGGGGGGAGGGGGTTGACAAATGGAAAATCCTAATACTCCAAAATCCTTAACGAAAACAGCTCTGGTCTTGTACACTAACCCATTCTATTCTTCAACTTGGCATAATTTATTATTTTTCACACTTTCGCTTGAAAGACCTTATTCCCGCAAGAACCTGGTTAATGCTGGATTTTTTTCTGGCAAGCATAGTCTCGATTGTATTTTGGTGCAAGAAGTGGTGTATGATTTCTTATAGTTGTTTTATCGTGCATTCTATAGAGTTCTAGAGGGACTAACGTTAATCTGTCTCTGAGTCAGAAGAGGCGAGAAATTGCAATACCCATAATAATCCTTAGACTCTTTGGTCCGATATTTAGAGACCTGCTTTAGACTTTTAGTTAGAGAATTCCATGAGGAATTACTGTTTCATATCATTTACATTTCTGTCAAGAGTTGGTGTCAATTCCGAGGTTGACCCCTTACTTTACTGGATATATAGGCCTATTGGGAGATGGCCTCATTCTGATACCAAATGTATGTAATAGCGAGCTCGCCTATGGAAATGTGAATTATCGGTGAAATGAGATAAAACCGAAATGAGTCCGCAAATAATGCAAAATAGACGGTCAATTGCAGTTGGGAATGAAAATTTAAATTACCTCATAATAAAAGCTTTTTGTGTTTCCAAAATTGACCGCCAGTTGACAGGAAAGGAAGGCCTTAATGACTACCCTACAGGCCTGTGCTTTGTCCGAGAGAATTTCTGTGGTGAATTCCATAGTCAAGCTTAAATTTTATTTGTATTCCGTTCCAGTTATAATTACAGTAGTGAAGTCTATTTTCCTTGAGCTTGCAGCAAGCAGTTGAACCGTGGTTTATTGTTTCTCTTCTGTCCTTTTAAGACTCCAAAATGTATCAAAAGCATTGCATAAAATAAAACGGTATACTGTGCGGAGGGCTAATTTAAGAAAGAAGAAAGAAAGAAAGAAAATTGTCTTTATTTTCCATATGGGCGAATTTTGGACCTTTCTCCTCATTTAAAGCCCGTTTCACGTTGGCGGGAGCTTAAAGGAGAAGCAGAAGATTTTTTGGTTCTATCTTTGGCAATAATACGGTACATTAAATCAGCTGCGATTGTGCGGACACAAAAGTATCAAACAGGAATTTTAAGAGTGGAGGAACTTCTTAAAGAAAAAGGACCAAAATAGTGGGGTTTTAGGCATTTTGATATCAGTTTAGACTTTACTTACGTGACTGCAAACAGTGTACATGGGGAAATGTGTGAAAAAGTAGGCCCAATATAGTGGGTTTACACATTTTTACACTCCGAAGCTTCTTGAAATGGCTTCAAAAAAGGTGGGTCACCCCCAGCCAGAAGAATAAAAAAAAAATAGGTACAAAATTGTGGGGTTTTCGCAGAATTCTTGCAGAACAATATATTTTCGAGAGAAGGGTTAAAACTGACTGGAAGTTGTAATGACCGATAAGAAGGCATAGTGCCTTTAGTTCCCATAAGCTATGACCAATGGCTCAAATAAATAAATAGTTAAAAATAGTAAAAATAGTTAAATTTTGTTAAAAAATTTACCACTTTACATAACTTCAGTGGCAACTGACAACAAAACAGACCATTTCTAGAGGAATGCCAAGATGTTTTCAGCTCTAACTACATAGTTTCTCTCTGTTAAAAGCTCTGTTACAGATATGCACTCGAGGATAAAGCCTACCCCTTCCCCTAAATCACTCACATATGTACCTAATTTAATTGACAGTGACGGGTTGACTGAAAATTAATTAACTTAATCAAATATGACATAATTATTGCTCTGAATACCGAAGTGCATAGCCAAGACGCTGTCTGTCATCATGCCAAAGCTATGTAACGGTCAGTCAAGAGGATTAGCATAATTGCCCATGTCTCCAGTGGTATGTTATTACCACGCAGCATCCTAAATTTATCAAGTTAATGCGCAGCATAAGCTATTATTATGTTTTCTCTTTATGTCACCTTCAATAAAGAGGTAATGGCGCCAGTTTTGCACTCGGAAATTGTCAGTCAAGGTAGATAACCTACAGCATTACGTCCGAAGCTGCCTGTTTATTGGTAATGGAGGTAGACATGTTGTTTATCAATATCCCCAAGCTGTGTTTTGTCAGGCCATTATAAATTGGGCCAACGAGATAATTCAGTAACGACATTCTTTAAATGAGTGCATG
This sequence comes from Psococerastis gibbosa, assembly GCA_963971405.1. Lineage (NCBI taxonomy): Eukaryota > Metazoa > Arthropoda > Insecta > Psocodea > Psocidae > Psococerastis > Psococerastis gibbosa. The sequence goes on from OZ020484.1 coordinate 31,562,098, forward strand.
TACTCTTAAGTACCGTACTTTTGCCTTTTGGCTAAGTTCAAAGGTTATCCTTTTCGATGACAATAAACCATTCAGTCCTTGGAAGTCTTTATGCTAACTTTTTATCTTCTTCAATATTCTACATTTCCCTCTTGTTTATCTCTTCCTCTACTTGTTTCCATCCCTATTTATCCCATTTATTCGCCAGAATCCTCAACTATCGTAGTTTCGGCTCTTAGCAAAGTCTTCTCTCCATTGGACGCTATGCATTTAGATATGTTTTTGAATATTCATAGGCACTAAGTTCAGGCAAACCTATGGTATGCTAAATGGAATCTAATCAAATGTAATGGATACCGTACTCCAGCGGACAGTCAAGGCCATGCCCAGGTTTCGATTTCGCGGGGGGGGGGGGGGGTCCAAAAAAAATTTCACGTAATTTATTAATGAATTAATGGATAAATTCTTCAAACCATACAGGTTTACATACGAAAATTTATTTCGGGAAGGGGGTCCGGACCCTATGGACCACCCCCACGGCACGGCCATGCCAGCGGTCTTCCCCATGCATTATAGGAAACGATAGAACGCAAGCCAATCATTCAGCAGATTATGCGCGGCGGTAGTTGAGCGACTTTGCCATTGAAATGCATAGTTCAGTTACCAGAGCTAGGAAATATTTACCCTGAAAAGGGTAAATTCGCGCAAGATCCTTTCCCTTTACTGGGAGGAAGTAATAGCCGATAAAAAGGTATTTGTAATACCCAGCATCAGCAGGGGGCAGAATGAACCACACGGCTTAAGTGTTATATACGCGTGTATAACTCCAAAATAAGAATGGAAATCAACCAGTCTTCGGGACTGCTTTCATATTAAATTAACGATGCTCTCCTGAGCCTACTGGTTAATGTCTCTTGCTCTAATCTTTGCATGGTTTAGTTTGAAAATCGCTGATGATATAAATAATAGTACGGATTTTGGAATCTTAAAGGATAGCCAGAACGTAGGGACGTGTTCGTCAATTGCTGCTTGCGCAACATCACCTTCAAGTACCTCCAACTAGTACATGAGATAATTTAATCTGCGAACTGTTTGATTGCAGGCCAAATCAACCCGAAGCCATGCTCAGTGAACGGAGTCGAGGGCACGTGCATGTTCGTGTACGAGTGCATCAAGACGGAGGGCCAGTCCGTGGGGATGTGCGTCGACAACTTCATGTTCGGCAGCTGTTGCTCCCACAACATCACATCCAACGACCTCCTGCCGCAGCACTCCAACCAGCCTAACATCTTGTACTCCCCTGCAAATACTATTAATTCTAGTCTAAGGTAGGATATAATTTTATTTCTACTGCATAAACGGTACATGATGAGCGTGAGTACTCGAAGGTATCTTTAAGACAGGTCTAGAAGCAACGATGGAGGGAAGCATACTCATGAGATAAGGTAGGCACAGAATGAAATACGTTTGACAAATAATTGACGATTGTCCAGTGGCGGAGAGTGGGATAATTGCAGTGTAATGCTTGCAAATATTTATTTAAGTTATAGTGGTCAACCACACAACAATAAATATTATTCCGATTTTGGCCACAGATTCCATTTGCTATAGCTTACAATTAATTATCCCAAAAATCTCAGTTGTGATTCAGCGTGCACTAAAACTGAATTTGAAACTTTCTGATGAGCTGTTTGACTGCTTAAAATAGGTACACTCTATGTAATGAAACCAACGCAACGTAGGCAGTATAACTTGATTTATCTTATTACTATTAAGAAAGAGAGTGCGGTTTTATGGTAAAACTTTCGAAGTTTCGCGAGATTTCCCCGATTTCACTGTATATTAAACGAAAGCGATGCTGTACGAGTGTAGATGCTCAACTTAGCTTAATCTAGAGTGCCCGGGGTGGTATTTTTAAGAAAACGGTGCTGGCTTTCGGTCACCCAGAATATTTTTATTTGTGTGTGCGTGTTTCTTTTAAATGGACATGTTGGTTGGTTTTTGGTTTCTCGTAAAAATAGGAGTCAAAAAAACATTTATTTTAAAATAATAATTTTATGCACTCAAAATGTTTCTAAATTAAAAATGTGTGGGAAGATTTCATGCGAGTGCAGACCTCGCTTCGCTCGACGGTGGTTTCTTCTTTCCTTGTATGTAATTAAAAATAAAAAAGACGGTACTTACTGTGTAATTTCAAATGAAATAAGTTAAAATTGAATTGCATTTATATTGCTGAGCCTTTTATTTGGCTAATTCGAATGCTAACGTGTTACCCCTCCATTATGGATTCATGGTAACGGTCAGAATGTACAGAAAGAAATGCAGACTGCGCTTACAATTCCACTGAACTTATAAAGCCTGAATGGGTACATATCTAATATTTTGTTTCAGACCACAAAGTCCTACGTTAAGCACCAAACCACATACATCATCATTATCATCGTCATCGTTAATCAGTTCCAAAGTGAGGCCGTCCAAACCGTCATTTGTAACACGGACGACCAAACGACCACCCATTACATCGACGACCACCAGAAGGTCGACTTCGTCAACGACCTCAACCACAGTGAGGCCCAACCTTACTAGTCGACCATGGACGCAGAAGCCACCGTCGTTTGTAACGGCTTACAATGCCTCTTCGTTTCGTCCTGCTAGCTTGTATACTGCACCATCCACAATCAAACCAGTTTTCATTACGTCGTCTTCGGCGTCAACCAGTTCTAGTCCAACTACTCGAAGGCCGACTCCAATGACTTATTCCTCTGCATATGATTTGATTGCTACTTCGAAGCCTACACAGAAATACAATGCCAGGTATGTTTCAAGTTTCAATCTCTTTTTATTTATTGGTAGTTTTGAGGTATAAGCGTTAGTTAAGACAATAAAGCCCTCTCTTACACTCAACTAGGAAGACCTGGGGCCGCATGTTTACATTCCCTCCAAAGCGTGGGCAGAAAATGTATCAAGCGTGGGACTCGAACAAACCACATTTTGCGTGGAAGTCCTGTCTTGACTGAGGATTGGTGTAGGAGTAGGTATTATGGGGAAAAGAATTTTCAAAAAAAATTTGTTGCTATCATATTATTTAATAATTACCACTAAGAATGCTGTCCTCTCAGCATTACACTGAGTAACCTCAGCAAGCACTATAAAGCCATCCATTACAAACACGGGGCAGGGTTGTGTCGAAAGAATAGGTGGATGCACATAGGCGTAAAGTTTAAGAATGATGGCGGGGGCAAAACTAAGTAGACCTTATGACGTCATCAGGCAGGATAAGGAAAAATTGAAAATATAAGAGCAAAATAGCAGGGTTTTACGCATTTTAATAATTTTAAAGTATAGCTGTAGATTTTACAAAGCTAAAAAAGGAATGCTTATATTCATATTGCTGCAAAGGGGACCATGAAGTATGAATCACGTCTTACAATGCTCGAGGCAAAAGAAGCGGGGGGGGGGGAAGTTGGATCGTGCCCCCCCCCTCCAACTTTACGCCCCTGTGGATGCATGATACTAGAGATAGCCTTATGATCCTGCAAAACTGCAGGGGAAGAGCGGCGTCCATAGACTTGCGGAGGAATCATGTGGTTGCAGCGGTCAAGGTTCTTACCGGGTTGTAGAGGTAGCTAAAGAGAAAATGTAAGTGCGAGAATGCTGCCCTCCAAATTGTATAATCTATATAAGCTCAATATAGTCGAAAATAGTTGCAGAGTAAGCACTAGGTCCTAGGAATAGCGCCTTCAAATTCGCGATTATGTTACTCTGCTCACTAAGTAGCCTAAATTCATATTTGCCTACAATGACGCTGAATCGTATTTGACAATCACAGGTAAACCCCCTTCATATATTCAATATTACTATTCAAAGAAGTTCCTAAATCCAGCATCGTACCCGAAACTGAATAGGAGGCTAATAAAAGGGAATAAAATCGATTTTCGCGGAATCCCATTAACAAGTAACAACGAAGGTAGACGGAGAACGAAGGGTCACTGGAATAACAAAATCAGGGGGATGAAGGTGATGTTTCCTTCTGTTTTACCCAAGCAGAGGGTAAATTTACCAAAGTAAATTCTCAGTTTGTTTCTGGGACATCTCATGAAATTTTCAGGCTAAATTTACATATTAATCGGCTCTCATTACGAGAGACAATATTATTTACGAATTGAACTCGGGATAAATTATGCAGGGACCGTGAAAATTATCCTACGGAAGCTTGGTCCTTAATGGACTCAACGTTGTCAATTATAAAGTTCTAGGTTTGCTCTGTGGTGAAATAAAATATTTGTCTGCAGACCTACACAGAAAGATTAGTGATCCGGTGCTGGTAAATGAAACTAATGTACCAATAAGAGCAGTTTCTATCAGAACCCTTATAACGTTATGTATTGCTTTATATCGATGCAATAGTCGATAGCAATGGCTTTTTTAGCAGAATAAATTTATTTGAAGAACTTGACCGAGATATTTGATAGGAATAATAATTATGGCATTAGTGACTACTAATAATTATCCGTAGACTAAGATTTAAGTACTACCGGTACACTTGAAAAAATGATAATAAATTCACGCTCAAATGCGATGCGTTCCCTGCCAATATTACTGTGTGGCAATGCGTTGGTCTGTCCGATCTAGAGTATGCAATGCCATCGATTAATTAATTACTTTGGGATAGGGGGTATATGGGCTGCTAAAGCCCAGCGATAAAAAAAACTACGCATTAGCCACAGTTCTTCACTATAGCATAATATTATTAATATTATGTAAACTCCCAGCGTGCCCCATAACCCCATGGTATATAAAGTGTGAAACAGTTTCATTTTTGCTTTCCTATTTATACGTAGTAGGCCTATCTAGCCAAGTTTATAAGGAAATCTTTGTGATTTATGGTCAAAATTTTCGATTCCGAGATTTCAACGGATTTATACGTTTTACACGAACTAGAAAAAGTGTTTTTTTACGAAATGTCTGTCTGTCAGTCGGTCTGTTCATCGATTTCGGGAAAACTACTCGGTGAATTTTGATGAAATTTGCCAAATAGGTTCACAAAAATCATACCTCGGGACTATTTCAATCGCTCCAGAGCCCAAGTACTTCACCTGTACTGGCAGGCACGGCACCACATGGTGGTAACGCTAAAAGTAAGGAGGTAAGAATAAATTTGTAGACTTTGTTCAAGGGGAAAGTGCTCGGCAGGTGTAATAGGAAAGTTGAAATGGCGATCCTACAAGTTAAAGAGGACTTTACCCATAAGTTTAGTGACCCATACAGAGAGGTCTGAGGAATACTGGTGTACTGGATAAATTCTCAAATCTACCATCAAAGAAAGTACTCAAGTATACCTAGTACCTATAATGTAATGGGGACCATATTGGAATCCGCCCACAGTTCATTTACTAAGTAATTGGAAACTTGAGTAAATTATGTTAGTTTGTAAATTATGGAGAGTAGAAATACGTGCTTTGTCGCGAATCTCGCCCGCCCCACCAACTTCCAGGTAAAACCGGAAGTTGTGCTGTTACTTCCGTCATAGACTCCCGCGCGCTACCTTTCATAATACAGTACCTGGTAGATAACTACCAAACGTTTTTCAGCTTGCCGTGTCATTTGGTTCGTTTAATGGGTGACACGATACAGCAGATCTGTTAAATTAACCAACGGGAAAGAATATGTGAATGAATTTGCAAATGAAAATGATGATAAGTTAATCATCCTGCATAAGCATATATTAATTCTAGCTTACGCGTACAAAAATAAGAGCGAATCAAAAATTAATATCACATAATGTATTAAGTTTGCTTTACTTTACTTACATTACTTTATGCCACGTCTGCCGTAGAGGGAAGTCAAGTGTTTATTTAGACTCTGGATTCATTGAGACATTTTCACTGAGGCAGTGGTCAGAAGCAGCCAGAACTAGGCAGAACCGGTCAGCCTGCAGGTAGGTAGTCGTGGCCAGTTGCGCATCGGAAACGAGCGACAAAAACAGATCTTGGCAGGTCATGGGGTATAATGTCACAAAATGTGACAAAACAGACATTATAGCTGCTCAGTGTTGCATTTTGCAGAAAAGGGTTTTTACGCATTTTATAGTCTTGGTTGGCCCATGAGGTACCAGGTGAGAGTTCTATTGACTGTTAGAAAGTAAAATTGTGGAATTGTTTCTAAATAAATAGACTGTCTTTAATACTTACAGTTAATTTTATCATAAGGTACCTACGGTTAATATTAACATCGTGTGTCTAAATTAATCAACATCGCTGGTACGGACGTCAAAAACATGTGTCTCCTTTCCTTTTCCAGCTGGATAACTCAGTCAATTTCGTCTTCCACCCAGCAGTCTCCGTTCACGATGCAAACGGCCGAGAGCAGTACGTCGTGGGTCACTTCAAAGCCCGGATGGTCTAACTTCCAATCAAACAATGAACTCTTTACTTCGTCACATCCTAACAAGCCAGAAATCCATACGTCTGGTAAGTTTTACATCTGGAGCGGTATCGTACAATTGGAAACACATCACTTCATGTTGGAATCACTTATTCCCAGCATCCTGTCAAAGTGAACATTCTGAACCCTGCTTCTACTGCTTCTATGATCCTTATGCCGTTGACTCTTCATTGAGTTCTTCCGCTTTAGGGGCCATTTTTCCAACCCAGGAACTAAAAAGTGCCCTAGTAGTGGTTGCTTACTTAGTGGCGGTAACTATTCTCACCGTCTCATAGCCATCCTCTGGCTACTGTGGCTTTTGCCTGCACCACCAGACTTGCCACCACACCCTATTATACCGCGGCTTGGCTGGGGACTGCTTATTCTTCGTTAGTAGCTTGCAGCTCAGCACAGACAGATGTCAGTTCAGGCACATACACCTGAGTTAAGAATAAGTGTAACCAGAAGGATACGATGTGAATCCTCAGGTTACATTTGGACCCCCTCCTACAACACCCAACCGATCTATATAATTTATTCAAATTAATAATATTGTTGAAAATATTAACACTAACTTAGGCCTAATTATACTATAATTCAATATTAGCCTACTTGAAACAATTGAAATTTCATAAGAAAGGTAATAAAAATACAAAACTTTAATTTTTCATAGAAAGCACGGGTAATAAGGAACTCGAAGAAAGGAAAAATGACGCCATTGTATTTTCGTTTATACCCTAATAACTTAAAGAATAAAATAAAAATATATCAGATGTATGTGCCTCGGAAACAAATAATATAGAAGAAGTACATGTAATATCGGAATAAATGTCAGAAAATAATAAAGAACCAAAACGTGCTCGAAAAAAATGAACCTGCAAAATTTATTTGAAACTGATAACCCTGTAATCAGACTCGCTTTTCCACTCAATTTCACATTCATAACAAACGGACCAAGTAATAAACAGTCGTGGGGAGAGACGTCCAAACGACTTGGCAGACTGCCTGTTAAGAAATGAAAGGATTTTGCTTTTTCCTTTCGCAGATGTTTCACCCGATGTGAAACTACTTGAGACAAAGTGTTTTGATCCCTACCCTTCCATAGAAATCTGAGAAGCAGAAAGCGCTCACCCAAGTTTCGAGTTTCCAGGCTTATATGCCTTTGCTCTGTTTATATTGTCTCTTGTTTAAGTTTGGAGACAAAAGCAAGAAATTTGGATTTCTATGAATTCTATAACGGGGTGTGATATGAATGTGCAAGAGGTTGTAGACCTATATTGTTAGGGAAATAAAAGACTGATTGACACAATTAGCCAAATTCATAGAAATATACATAAGCTTAAATTTGACATAATTGGAGTGTGCGCTTGTGTTGCTATGCATAAAAGTTTTGAGTGAAAGGTTTTTTTCGTGAATAAAAAGGGTCGGGCTGTATTCATGATTTTGAGCATTCTCGTGCGCCTTGTGGCAAAATTCATAAAGCCATAAATGAAGTACCGTATATACATATATCGTATATTTCCAGTGAAATTTGACTTTGTAAAAAAAAAAACGAGTGGCGTTGGTGTCCCGGGGTGTCCAATTGAGTCTCAGACCCTGATTGTGACGTTACAAATTGCTAATAATGTGTAACATCACAATTGTTCAATAGTTCTGGTACAATTATACTGCCCAATAAATATATGCGTTACTTCATTTATGATACCTCGCGTATAAATGATAAAAGTGACAAAGAATGAAGGAAATGATACTCTTTATTTTATTTTACTGCTGATGCGGTTTTATGAAGAGTTCCTTCACTTTGTTTTCAACATTATTTACAAAATAATGGCAATTTATCCTAGGATTCCCCGTTTGCGCGTATCATAAGCAATATATCACGTCTCTTCATCTATATAATAGGTTTCATACTTTACTAGAAACATGGATTCAATTTGTGCAACTGCATCCAGCAACAATGATAAATTTTTGAAGAGAAGAATCGAGGCTAAGGGCCTTAGTAGATCAGCAAACCATAATTCTAAACATTTTGTCAACAGTGGCAAAACATATAGAGTCCGAAGATTGTACCTGGAATACTCAGTAGCCCTGATTGTCCTGTTCCATCTTCTGTTTCAGCCGGGAAGGCTTTGTATAATTACTTGTGAGAGTCCATGGTGACTTCGTAGAACTTAAAGGAACATCTTAGGGAGAAGTGTATCCGAAACCGGTCATATTAATAATTAATTTACTGTGGATCATTGCGTTCTTACTTTTCCCTAAGTTTCTTAATTAACATGACATATCTGGTGATATCAGTGATATGTCTCTAACTTGACTCATTTCAGCACCAAATGTGTAAGCCGCTCTCTTTTTTGTGCATAGGCAAACCAAACTCATACGTAAGTCGGCCGTCTTGGCAGTCATCTACAGAAGCTTTCTTCATAACACGGCCGCGGCCATCTTCGAATTTGTCGCAGCGGCCGAGGCCAACCAGACGGCCAGCCGCCGAGTCTTCGACTGAACTGGTGTCTTCATCTTCCACGACGACACCGTCTACCACTACGTCTACCACTACGTCTACTACCACTACTACTACAACTACTACAACTAGTACCACAACGACAGAGAAACCTTCTACACTCATTTCTAGTTCCTCAGTTGTTCCAACTTCAACTCTTATACCAGGCCTTTCTAATTACCAACATGACGGCCGTAAGTTTATAACTCTTTCTTAATGAATGAATATTTTAATATAATGGATTAAGGGTGCATCTACATCAGTGGGATGAAGGGTCCAATAGACAATCTACCACTACTGTATCAAAGCATGGTAGCCAGTAGGCCTATAATTGCCAGAAATGGTTACTACGCTATCTAACAGAATGACAGCACAATAAACTGAATTTAACTTAGAACGGTAAGATTAAAATTATGGCTAAGATTGGCCGTAGTAACTTAGAAATAATAAGCAGTTGGCCGTATTCAATGCGAAATAATGCACTATTTATAAAATAATAAACAGTATGTAAGCATAGTTAATAAGTCACAACAGGTAAAGAAGAAATAAGCAATCGTCATTTAACCTTGAAACCAAAAATGAAAAAAATTAAACACAAATGACGTACAGATGTTCAAGTTGATCAATTTATAATTGCTACATACTAAGACTAGATTTTCACAAGAGGTATTTATTAAGTCATAAATAATAATTGGTCGGATATTCAGGGAAAATAGAATGCACCCCCCCCCCCGCCCCCCGCATCCTACCTACGCCAGTGCAATTAAAGCACGTAGTGAAATGTGATTTTTTTTAGCGACAAAAATGGTGGAAAGAAAAGCGTGGAGTTGGTTTATTTACATATTTACATGTGGCAAAGTGTTTCTCTTTTATGAGCCTGAAACAAAATTCCCCTAAAAAGACACTTCGCTCTATGTACAATAACAAACAGCTAGCTTATCTTATGTATTCACCACTGGTAAAATCACCGTGCATAAATGGCTCCGAATTGTTGCATACAAATGCGACGACTTGAAAAAGGAAGGTCAAAATTATATTTTCCGCGGAAAATATAAAATGTATGAAGCAGCAGGAGAAAGGGAAACAGGGACATTTTCTTGCATGGCAAAAGGGTTACCACAGCGATTCTCCCCATAAAGATACCTAAATAAAATTACCATATTTTGAAATGATGGCTATATTTTAAGAAAATTAATCGTGTCTCGCAGCAGGGGAACCAAACCCCATTTGCATTAGACAAGTCATTTCATTGTCGACTGCCCCGAGCTCCCCCTCCCCCCTAATTTTTCGAGTCAAAGCAGATTTTCCACAGGGTTGGGCGCGGCTTGCGGAATTAATGTTTTTTTTTCTGTATCATTCACAATTTCTGATGGATAACACCATCCATGACCCGCACCACGAGGTTTTGTTATTATTATTTTTGTATTAATATTGGCATCGGCGAGGGGCCATTCAGCCACAAATGTGAGACGTTAGCACGGTTTATTTCACTTTATTTATAGTATAGGTAGGTCTACATTAGTTTATTAGTGTCTTTTAAAACGTATTCAGAGTGAAATAACCTATTGGGTTGCATGTTCCTAGGATTTAAAATAGATTAAAGGGCTTGAAAATCTGACTGAAATGAACCCCCAAAATTATATCACAGTACCGATAGAACCCCAGGTGGTGGCATGACGGGCGAGACCTACGTACCTACGTATCATTTCTACGTGAAAACCTTGTGGATGCACATAATGATCTCCTTATTAACTTTGCAAAACTCATTGTGAAGAAAATAACGTAGTAAAGTTTTACGTTATAATCATAAAATATACAACCGGTTTCGGCTCACGCCAACGTCAAGTGAAAACAAAAAACAGTGATGATTATAAAAGTTTTAATAAGGAGGGAACCATTCTTAATTTAAGCAGACCACTTACCTACCGGAAGAAGTTCTTCACATTTCAAAAATAAATAAATAATGAAGTATTCATATACTCCAGAGTATTTAGCAACATTAATCTAGCCTAAGAGATTTGTTGGGATGAATTACGGTATCTTTTAAATATCTGTATATGGGTAAAACTTATGAGAAACGACTCTTGTTGTTAGAGCAGAGACATTACAATTCGCAGTGGAACATTCCAATGCATACTACAGTATAGCTTAAGTTGTTTTTGTAGTCTGGTAACAACTTCTGCATCTCAATAGCTGAAAAATCAGATGTTCAGATGGAACATAGACCGTGAGACACAGCATATAGATGTTAGAGATGCGACGTGTCTAGGGCTGAAATTTTGAAATATTTGGTAACCGAACTGGTTTTTTATTACATTAATTAATTCTTCGTTCTGCAGCCTTTATTATATGAAAATAACCAGATGAAAAATTCATAACCAATACAAGATTTCACAGTAAATTTTAGCCAATTTTATATTTCACACAATCATATAAATATTATTACTCTACAAACCCCGATTAGTGCTACTAATTTTAGTATTATAGCATTGTATATAAGTAGTTTAGACAAGTGATTATTATACGGTTTGAGAAAGCCTACAGCATAAAACATTCATTAAAATATTGTTTTAATGAATTTTTCATCTGACTATTCCCATATTCTTGCGGCTGCGTATAATAATTAATTTATTCGTCAAAACAAAAATGGAGCGTAATTTGTACATAAAACAATTTCAAAGCTTTTCCTTAAATAAATAAAAATTAAAGTTATCTCAAAGAAAAAATGCGGATGTCATGTCAGGGTCAGGAAGACTGGTGTGAAAGACGTGGAGTTCTCGTAGTAATTGGAAAAGTTGGCATCTTGCTGAACCTGACAATGATACTCGTGGCCGTGGCAGCAGAATATTAACCGCAGTTGATTGGGTCGTGGATTTAATTAAGCTCTTTGCTTTTGCAGAGTGCGGGGTAGCCGCCCTTTCTCCCCGACCGGAGATGAGGATCGTCGGAGGAAAAAATGCACCTTTCGGTGGCTGGCCGTGGCAGGTTAGTTTTAATGAAAATATTGCAGACAGGGAACAGGGAAGGTTGCTTTCAGTACTTCGTAAGTACTGTAGGGTAGGGCTGTAGGGTGTGTTCGAATACGGTTAGTAAAGAAGTCTGTTAAGATAAATGTTAGATAAACATTTAGTTACGGAAGGGAGATGTGTATGAAGGCTTTAAGTCACATTAATATTTAATTAATATTTAATTAATATTTCATCATAAAATAATATTTTTTATATGTCAATGTGTGCACCTTTATAAGGTATATACCTTACTATATACCTTCCTATAGAGGACCCTATATATAATGTTAAAGAGTGGGGTGTAACACTTCTTTCCATGATAAAATCTTGGGGGTTTTAATGCGACTTAACGCATTCTTCCATTAAATTCTTCAAGTGAAATGAGAAATATGTATAATTAAAAAAGCACTCTGCACTGTTATATAGTAATTCTAATTCTAGCATGGTATAAAAATTACGGTAACATATTTTATACAGTATAATATATACAATATTTATTACAGTCAACACTCAACAGTTCAATATAAAAGAGATGGGATATTCCCTGCCACCAAGGATATTTTTCTAATTTCATAGTCTGTCTACCTCCCACGTCTTCTTCGATCAATCAAAGAACGAACGCCTTGGACACTTTCCAATGAGAACAACAAATCCCGTCGTTCCTCTTTTATTGGTCAAAAGAAGACGCGTCAATTGGCCAAAACTCTGATTGGAAGAAAGCAATACAGGTAGACCATGAAATTCAAAAATATCCAAAGCGGGTTTCATACATAGAAATCTATTGTAGCCTATTTAAATGAGTACCTATATTTATTCATTTGAAAAAAATTCACTCTCAACATCCAATGAATAAAAGAAAACTGGTTATAAAATTATAGGGTTATGGGCCCTAATGTAATATTTTCAGAGGGGGGGGGGGCTCAGACTCAAGACTCTTAATTGCTGTTGATGATTTGTTTATAGCACAGTTATTTGTTTCCAATATTCGTTCATGTTTCAGGTTTCAGTGAGAAGGACTTCTTTTTTTGGGTTTTCAAGCACACACCGCTGTGGTGGTGCCCTAGTAAATGAAAACTGGATAGCGACTGCAGGGCACTGCGTAGATGAGTAAGTTCAATCTGATTTATTGTACCATTTATTGTCTACCTGAATTTATTCATGGTTGATGTTTAAGGCTCAATATGAACAGAAAATGTTGACACCTTTCGTCTATGGTATTGGAAAACGCAGTTTCCTTTTTTCTCTTACTGAAAAAACCCAGGGACGGTTTCAGAAAAAGTTTTCGGGGGGGGGGGGGGGCTGATAAATATCGCGATTCTTTTGCTTGAGTAATATTTTTTTTAATTTCCTTCAATAGTCCATTCTAGCTAGTATAAAGCTATTTCCCTGGGGGGGGGGGGGGGGCAAGGATCCGTCCCTGAACAAACCTAGCGGAGTTAAGGTATTACTTGCCTTCTGTAGCATGACCTTGGGCTGTGCCCCCAATGGATTGTCGTGTCTAGAGTTCCGTACAGTGGCGGATTTACCAGTGGGCAACTAAGGCAAATGCCTATATCCGCGCGCGCGGACTTTAAAATGTTTTTTGGTGCATATTATGTAAAAAAAAAATTAAAACAAGCATGTATAACATTTTACTTAAGGATAAGAAATTAGGTTATTTTGATTATATAAACATTAAAAAAAAAGTGGTTTTATTAGTGAATAGGTACAATAATTACTAGTATTAATGTCCGCGACAAGAGCTGTGCCTATATCCGCAGAAAAGCCAAATCCGTCCCTGGTTCCATATAGGAGAGATGGGACATTCACTAGCACCAAAGAAATTTTTTTTAGTATGAAATGAAAAACGTCTTTATATTAGGTGAGCTTGAGCCTCGAAGGTCTTCTCTTCTTCTTCTTCTGGTGAACAACCCTCATGGGTTGGCTTGCAGCATTTTGCTCCGGCTCTTCCACTCCGATCTTTCCTCTGCCAGCCTCTTCAGTTGTCCATACGTAGTACAGTTGAAGTCCCTGAGCAGCTGGTCCAGGTACTCATTACGGGGGCGGCCTACCGCGGCACCTCCATACATGTGCCCTTCCAGGATCGTGTGAAGTAGCCCATCATGGCGTAGTGTGTGTCCAATCCAGTTGGCTCTCCTCACACAAGTAATTCTTAAATATCCTTGCTAGCGGGAACGAATGTCCTGTCTCTCCCAAGTAAAGCTTTAGTCATGCCATGAAATATTTTTACTGCAGCCGCTGTAATGAGTCATGTGTTGTCGGTAGTCGCTGCAACGTGGAGAGTATAGTGTACTGTAGCTAAAAAAAAAAATGCCAACTCACATTAAAAATAAATCCCAGAAAGGCAAAGATTTCCAGTGATGGCTTCTTTTGTTGGGAAAGAAAGAGCATGGGAAGTTCTGAAATGACATTCGTAAGAAATGGCCCCAGTCTGCCTTCTTATCAGGCTTTCTTATCACTTCGCTCATGATGAATTACCTTCTGACGCAAATGGTTTTGGGTGCCATTTTTTTTAATCGACATTGCGTTAATCTTGGACATTCTATTTGTCTGTCCTTTCTTTTTTGTCTGCAGAAGGCTACTACTATATAAAAAGTTATAGCTGTGTGCTGTGCTTTTGCCCCCAATTATTTTATTAAATTACGATTAAAATTAATATAGGGAAAAACAAATTGATGAACTCATTGGCGGCCCATGGCCACCGCCTCCCCATCCCTGGGCCCCCAGCGAACCGCCCTTCTTCCAAGAAATATTTCTGGGTCCACCCTTGGGCCATAGACTGGCGGAGTCCATCTCATTGTTTGTGAGTGAGAGCATTAATGTGTTGGAGAACCATTCCAAAATACATCCATTATAAAAATTCAAACAAAAACTACCTGCAAATATTTATTTTTTACCTTACTGTATGTATGGGATACACCGCAAATAATTGCATATGGAGTAGCCGATGCGATAGGTGTATTCAGACCAATACATTCCACATAGTGTGGTCAAGATAAAAACAAAATTTATTGGTAATTGTTCAGCTCAGATATTATTTCATTTCTCTTTGAATTGTTTGCAGAATGACTAAAATTGTTCCCTACAGGCGAGCCCCATATTTTGGCTTTTATCCAATATATATATATACGGACCCTTGTACTCCAATTCCGATATTGAACAATTTCTACGTGTTCGAGATTGTCTGTAACCCTTGCTAGTTTACATATTTCGCATACCCACCCTTTTCAGTTTTCTAATTATATGATATCCCGGCTTTTCCACTGTATAATGTCCATATAAATACAAATTAGAAAATCAGTTTCCTTCATATTCTTTTAATGCCTCTTCTATCGAAGATTGGCGACCACCATGGCAATTTGGATCTTGGAGACTGCTTCTCTGAAAAGGGAAGTCGTGCTCCTGTTAAACCACCACCGCGTCAGGATTTTCAACAAGAAGTATATTTATTTCCGTTTCTTAACGGTCAGCAGCAACTCGCCTCCTGGGTCCATCCGCCTGAGGACCTCAGCAATTGGGGCACGATCTCTTCAGGATATGCGCAGCATTCGTCTCAATATCCACAAAATATAGGTTTTAGTAAGGGGAAACTCGCTGCAGAAATTGGCCACGCCTACCGCTAAACTTAATTGTTTTGTATACATTGTATATTACCGGGCGTAGGTGTAGGACGATTGTTTTTCAATCTTAACCTAAACAAGATAATTTTAGACTAGAATTTGCTATACAAATTGTTTTATTTACGTTTTTAACCCAAAGAATAAGTTAATACTAATCGGTCCGCTGATGAAGTTATTATTAAACAGAATAGCTAGTTTCTACAATCACACACTAATACTTTTTCAGTCTCCTGACTTCGCAAATCCGAATTCGGGTGGGCGAGTACGACTTCTCCAGTGTTTCGGAGCCCCTGCCCTTCGTCGAGAAGTCCGTAATGAAGAAGATTGTACATCCCAAGTACAATTT